>OU342842.1:1636366-2904140 GCA_910591585.2 Nysson spinosus | reverse complement strand
CTGCACATGGTGATTGCATATCTTAAACTGATTCAATATCAAATATATAATAAATATAGTATATTCGATGTTAAAAGAAAGTGCAATTGATTCCGAATTAATTTAATCATATCTGCCCCTAATTATGGTGCACAGAATATTGCAATATTATTTGACATACAAATTATTGAAACAATAGTTGAAAGAGCGTTTCCCGAGTTACAAAAGCAACAGATAATTTGTTTACCCGACTGTTTAATAATGAATTCAACGTCCCAGTGCTTTTGTATCGAGCGGATGATTTACTTTGTCGCGAATGCATTAACTATGAATCAGGATGCATATTAAGCATCCTGGAAGAGATTTAGAAATAACGATGAATAATATGGAAATTTATGACCTCCATATTTGTGAATTTATCGAGCGATGTAGGATTCCACACTCGAATGAAAACAGATGAATTCGGATGATTAAATCCCTCGGGTAAATAGTTATAAGAATTCTTCGAGGTACCTTCGGTTATTCAAGCCTAAAACGGAAACCACTTTATACTGCTTCCGGTCGCTAATACAGATATCCTCTACGGGGATGAAGCATGCCTATTTTTAGATACCGAGTATAATACCCCACATTCATCCCACAGTACTCATAGAAATATACAAGTTCCACTATTATTTCTGTTTTACTCTCTTATCAAATCAATTTGCAGTATTCTATGCGAAATAATGTGGGCCAAATATAATTCGATTGCAAAGACTGAATATTATGTATCCGTTGATTAAACCCAACAAATTACAATCGTATAAAACCGACTTCCATAAAGTAATAAAAATCGTGGTGGAATATCACCGTTAATGGCTGGAATTGCGCAAGTCACCGTAAGCGAAGGCACAAGCGATAAATTCGCGGAAAGATCGTTAACAGTCGAATCGGCGTGTGGGGGGCCAAGCGTGGCAATAGAGGCGAAGGACATTCGGTGTGCAACGGTGATACTGTTAGGCAAATCGAGATATACAACCATGGAATCCCGTAACTACATTCTACCTATCAGTTTCTGCTCGTTTTATAAAGGCTTTACAAGGAAAACGAACGAAATTGCGTTCGTATGTCCGACAACCTGAGGACATATCGGTGAAAATGGCATTAAACCAATGATCGATAAGAACGTCCCGGGGAAAGTTGACGTTTAATGACAGCACTTAGTCGATGGTACGCGTAGACAAAGGAAATTGCAGGATTTTCAGATATCGCTAGTGAAGTTTTAACTTTGATTTTCCTGGCTATCGCGTAATTAGTCTGTCGCCGGGAAAATGGAGGAAATACTTTCTATCCATTTATGTTATTTGGGAGATGATTGGTTTGTTTGCAAGCAAGCGTGTGTCAGTGGATACTCATATAGTTATTTTATTATTAAGGAGTTTATTTAGATCTTGATTATCGTTAATGTTAATAATCTTAGTTAATGTAATTGATTTATAGGTAATCGAATTTAAAGTTGATTTAATGGAATTCAATTAAGTTGTGTTTCATTCAATTCGAAGAAGTCGCTCTAAAATTATTTTTGATTCTACTATTCGTATTGCCATATATAATATATTATAAGGTGATAAAGTGTCAGTTTAATCCTTTTATTTAATTATTTTGTAAGTGTTTTGGAAGACATTTAAAAACATCGCAAGGAATCATTTATATCCGAACTACTTTTCTGAATGAGGATTTATTAATTATTCCATAATTAATACACGCGTTAATAAAGTATATTATATAGTATCAGTATATACTAATAATATACTCCATGGTATACTTTATAGTATCACGAATAAAACTAGATAATAATGGACAAATATTTATATAGTAAATATTAAACAGAATTGATCAATTATTTCCCAATACAACGTCAATATGAGGAGTTAATTACCCGGTTCTTCAATCTACTTGACGTCATCCATCGACAATAATTACTTTCGACCGTTAAAGTTTGCCCGTAAATTACCTGCGACGAAAAAGATTACGAAAAAAGCTATCGGTGTAAATGCAAAATGTGGACCTGACCTTACGACTGAAACTTTCTCCTTAGTTGTGAGTCATTCGAGCATAGCTTCTTCCTTATGTCATATTACTCTAGTCGACTTTAATTACCGAGCATTCGCACTGATGGCTTATTACTTAACCAACTTATCCGTCGTATATAATACTCGACCACACCCACGCACGATAATCCAATACCAAAGTAAATTACAAGATTTTATAGGATCCACCGTGAATGTTTTTATTTTACCTAATTATTAAACCGTTCGACTGGATAACTGTTTCTAGCAGTTAGACTGGAAATCGACGTTCCTCGAAGAAAGTTAAGAAGTTTAGATTTAGATTTCTTCTAAAATAGCCATTAACATTGAATATTCACGCGACAGTAGCGGAGATTTAATCGCGTTGTTAAGAATGAGAAAAATGGAGGAATTATTGAGATTCAGATATTTCATTGGTTGTTACGTGATGTGTAACAGTACTGTAGGGTTCTGGAAACAAGGTCCGCGGGTATTTACGCCTTATTCTACTTTAGTCTATTAATATTGTTCTATTATAATTGAATTCTACAGAAGTGTAGTGTAATTAAATTCGATAAAAATTGGTGACATTCTAATGGTAATTGACATGAGTGTATAAAGTCGTACGTGATGATATTTTATTGAGATTTACTATAACTCGAGGGGTAGAATTCATGAGTAGCTTTCGACCGTGGAAGGTTCCATGGCTGACGTGGGAATTTAAAACTGCTAATATGGTGGAATGCAAGGTCGCGGAGGGGAAGATTGTGTCGAGGACTTCAACGCGTGGAAGGTTCGTTCTTATCCCAGTTAGGTGTATTTTCTATGTTATTTATTTATTATTGAAGTTTTTAATCGAATCAACCAACTAGATATTATTCACTACACTTTTACTCTGACTACTTAAATTGAATTTAATATATTTATCTGAAGAAGAACCTCACTTTATATGCAACATTAATCCTCTATCATTTTCCGCTGTGAAATTGCGGGGAATTAATTCATGTCAGTTAACGATATCTAAGTCACTCGATTTTATTGTATTATATTATATTATACACTTGTAATACTCTAGTGTATTAATATATTATACTAACATATAATATTGTGACATAATATAATATTATAATATTTCACTATTTCGAAAAAGATCGAAAACGATCTGAAAACCAAGACTAGGCTTTTAAAATGGTGTATAAAACCTTATAAAACTCTTTTTTTTCTTGGACAAACTTCCGTTAGAATGAAAACACTGGGATGTTATATATCAACGCATTAGTATAATATTAGTGTGTTCTCAAAACTCCCTATTTCTAATAAATACATAAGAGAACCTTTATAAAATAATTCTCCAATATAAACAGATCTAATATGACCACGAGGTAATACCTTAATGGTTCAGATCCCATCTCGTTTAGAGATCCATACATGGCGAAGAGTAACCGGTAACCTTCGAGGTAACTCGTATTTGAAAACAGCTTGCACGTACGCGAATAAGATATGCGAGAATTACGCGATACGAGTTCTTACGAAGTGGGTCAACGATTTTTTTTTTCTGAGAGGGAACGTGACTAATCGACCCGGGATAAAATTCGGTCCTGCTTTCGATGCGAGCGATATGAAATCAAGTATTTATTACCACCATCGAATGCCTCGTAAAGCAGTAGTGTTCTATTACGAATGAACCCTATGCTAAGCTTTTATAGTATATCATTATTACTATATTATTGTACTATTACTTTAATATCTATATACGTTATTGTTATATAATATTATATGTTTTTCAATATTCCGATTTAAGTGTAAAGATATCTTTGTACATACTTGGGTCCTAGAATATTGTGTATGATCGTTTTATTACACTTTTTGTTTAATATTCTTGTTTAATATTATGGATAATAAACACTACTTTAATGTGTATATATAATTTTGAATACATCCGTTTAATAAAAAATCATTTATTTCATTGAATTCAGTCATAAACTTATTTTTTCGTCAATAAAATTAACTAAATGAACTTGAATCTATTATATTCACCGTCATTATTAATAACTTCTTACCAATTTTTAGACAACTTGTCAATTCCGCTTGCGTAATTTTCTGGCGGCCTTAAATGAAATAACTTCTGGACGAATATCTTATTTATCACTCAATCCAATATAATTGATATACATATATATGTGTGTAATATTAAACTAGCGTTTATTATCCACAATAAGAATATTAAAAAATAAGGTAAAATAGAACGATTTCTGTATATAAATTATAAATAAACAAGCAGAGCAGTAAGAGGGTGTAGTAATAAAGCACAGTAATAATTTCTATTACGATACAATTAAGAATTAGTTAATTAGGAATGAAATCACTTCAAGTTCTATCACCGCTTATAAAGTCATTCGTCTTTGAGTTACAAGATTCTCAAGCACAATACAACTCCTTCCTTGGAGAGTGCAAAAAGTGTATCGATTACATCGATCCACCTTGATCTCCGGCGCGCAAGGAGAACCGCATGAGAATGTTTATAAGCGACACTCGACGAGTTTCCATTTCGGTGGTACTCCCGATACGATGACGGAAGATTTGCTCTTTACAGAATCTTTAGAACACCTTCTGAACAATCTGACTTAACGATCCTCCGCGAAAGGAACTCTTCCTTTAAGGAAGAACCAACCGTTCGATATCAAATAAATCGACCTACTTTCTATTGTCGACTGCAACTCTGTAAATGTTGCCTTTGTAGATTGTAATTGGAGCGTAGTATTTGAGATGTTTCATTCGATTTGATTTGTAATATTTGTTACGAATTGCATTTAGTTATAATATTAATAGATTTTAATGCATTTAAGGATGATGCATGATACTATCTTTTCAATATAATAGGTGATAATAAGGTGTAATTAGGTAAATAATGGAAATTAATTGATCGATCTTTATTTGCCGTTTTTGCGCCTAATATAAAATAAATGTTGTTGAACTTAAGATGAAGAAATATGGCTGCCAGGTTTCTAATAATTCTGGATAATTTAACTTGAATAACTTATGATTCTGAATAACTGTTGATATATCTGTTTGATAAGAGATAGATATTTTGTATTATAGTTATAATCAAGTTTATTCATTATAATGAAATGTATCAATACAAACCCGATCCAAATCATCAGTTATTATTATTATGAATTGTTATAACGCCGATAATTAAATACATTAATGCAAACCCGATCTAGATTGCCAACAATTATTTCGAATAATTACCGTAAATCCCAATAACGAAATACTTTAATAAAACCCCCGATCTAAATTACCAATAATTATAATCTCCAAGATACTTCCACAATTATCAGTAAATTCCACCGTCCAATTAAATATCGATGTCGTTTATCGTGGTACGAAGAGGAACGGCTATTGTTCGAATAACAAGTCGGTTAACGGTATTAATTTTACGAGCAATAAATTAATCCGTTGAACTCTAACAACGAGGAAAACGATTACACTGCTCGGAGTGGCCCGGAGCAATTCGTTCAATTTGTCTTGTAACTCATTGATACTGGGCCTCTGACCCAATTTCCGTGGCCGTGAACGTGCGAACGCGCCATTAAGGGCACCAATGTCGTGACTTTTATGCCGGCCAACTACACTACCGGTCATAAGTTTGGGATCACTTGCTTTGTCTTCATTCTAACGTTTACTTTGAACGTTAGAATGAACATTAAAAGTAAATAGAATATAAAACCTTTGTCCATTTTATAATTTTACCATTAATATTCAACTATTTTCTTGCCATGCAGACACATATTGTATCGGCACCTGGGTGTAATAAGATTTTGTTACCTTTAAAATCGGTCGGTTCCGTTTATTGCTATCGGTCGGTTTTTTTAGTTTCCCCAGAACAAATTACTTTACTACAAGAACGTTGGCGAACTATGCAGCAAGAAACATTACACAAACTTGTCGGAGTATATAAAAAATACGTAAAATAGCAATAATGAAAAAAGGAGGATACTTCGACGAATCGCGTATTAAGCGAAATGTATAATTAATATAGAATAAAATATACGAAATTTATACGACTCTTCTATCTTATAATATCAACATACATCAACCTACAGATATACCCAAAGAAAAGTATCACATTCCATTTTATAGACAAGGTATTTTATAATTTGCTTAACGATAGTAAGCGATCCCAAACTTATGGCCGGTAGTGTATATTGTACACTGTACACGCATGGCAATCCTTTAATTGCGAACACTTGCCCCGCACAACTCTCCTTAACGCGCTTAAATCGTTTACGCCGCCCAGCTTTTAACCACCACGTGCGCTAAACTCTAACAAACAATCTGGTTAACAATTCCAAGACTTCACTAATAGTGTCTTATATTCTACAATAAAAAATATTCAATATTTGGTTTGTACTTATTTGTACTACTAGGTCATCCCAAAACTTATGCCGTTTTTGGCAACCTTTTTTGCCATTGAGAAATCTCTCCTTAGATAACAAGCAGGTTATCAGCATTTAAAAGTATCGTGTTTAGGAATGTGTTTTAATTGTATTAAACCTTTATAGCTCAATTGTATATCTTCTACTGTACAAATTAATTGTAAGATACATATGAACTACATATGTTATGAAATATTGTAGTTCCACTGTTAATAAAAGGAACACTTTGTATTTTACCGGTGAAAGACAAAGATAATCTTTATGTTAGCCAGCGAGAGGGGGGAGTCTAGACCATATAAAGAGATGAAAGTAAAAAAAGGGAAGCTTAGGGATAGGGTGTGACGCCTACCTATATAGATTCGACTGCATACCTGGCGATCTTGAATTCCGAGCCTTCTCGACCGGGCTCCTATAGCACGAAGGGCGTGGAGGATCCTATTGTACCTCAAAATTATGTAGGGTCATACTTGAACCCTTTCATTATAACCGATCCCTTACGATATCAAAGATACTCTGCCGGATAGTTTATTGAAGGATCTACTCAGGTATCTTCGAACATCTGCTTTTAATTACACAAAGCAGAGTGTTACGTTAGGAATCTACTTTTATTATTAGAACAGTTTATTTCAATATTCTGACTCATATCAATATTATTTTGTCGACGAGTTATATTTTTCGAGTGGAATTTTTCTTTAATAAATACAATTTATGAGGCAGATTACTGTCGCGGAATTTGAATGCATTATTTTTATGAAGATTTTAATCGATTAATTGTAGATGAGAACATCGTGTTTATTTATTACATAATAGCTTTCGATAACTTTCTTCGTATTTAATTATATTCTGTTGTGAACGTAATTAAATTGATTTTATATCGTTATAAACGATGACTTTAAATGATTGAATATGACATCTACGATGTAAAGTCAAGTTTACTTCACGTTCGTCACTTTACGTTCGTAAAGTAAAATGTTAATTGATAAGCACACGTGAAGTGGGTGATAAAAACAAGTACAAGCCATAGTTAAATATTTATAACGACGGATGTACTCACCTTAGAAACCTCAAATATTTTTCGTAAGCTTCGACCGCATACCAGGTTGACGTGTGTCACTCTTTCCACGTTAATCAAATTATCGTGCGCTTACTTAATGCCTAAATATAGCGGCGATCATGTTCCACATTTATGGCAGCTATTCCCGTATCAACAAGATAAAGCTTATGAAGAGAGTGGCCGAATATTATTGTGGTATTTGATACTTTATCGTATCGTTATGTCAACTTAAATAATCGATAGATTTAGAAAAACGCAAAAAAATTTCCTCCACGTCTGCCCTTGCAGTCTCTGCAATTCTGAGGAGAAAAAATAGAGTCTCTTCGGTACTCTCGTCGAATTTCATCTCAGTAATCTGCCTCTCTTTTTATTATTAATAGATAGATTTTAATACGATTAATGTGAAAGTTTGTATTTTATTGGGTTACGTTTGGACAAGTGAACCTCCGTTTATCGAGACGCTGATAGTATCTTATACTATCCGGTAAAGAATATAATACAATGTATTTTAATCCATAATATTCTATGATATTTTAAATAAATATTGAAAGCTAGGGAATTTCATACTAAATTGATCATAACATCCAACTACAGCGTGTACTAGCAATAAATGTTTATTATACATCATAATTGATGCCTGCAATTAGTATCATATCTATCATAATATCTGTAATTAGCATCTTTAATCATAACATTGAATTAAATGCATCTTTATGTAACCTGCAATGTAATATCGGAGTCATATGCGGGACATTTAAACCTATTGAATCGTGTTATTTATTCATAACATAATAAATAACGATTATGAAAGCTCGCATTAAATTATACTTATTAATTCCTTCGTCGTGTATCGTATATTACAGTACGATTTATATTACCTCCCAACAAATAATAATTATGTAATAAAGTATTGATTTGATAGAAGAGATTCTGTAATGAATGAAATGATACAATAAATGCCAATAAATTCTATCAAAATATAATTATCACGAATCAGGTTTCCGTGTGATATCAAATAATGATTATGTTATACGTGGGTGGTTACGCGATGAAATAATTCGTATAATTTAATGAAACCTTTGATAACCGATATCGAGTATTATCTAACACTTAATCGGGAAATAAATCAGTCCAATAAGTTTAAATATTCCATATACGGCTCGGATATTATATTGCAGATGTAAGTTCTCAGCGCAAACGCGGTGAAAGTGAATACCGCCAACACGAAAGTACTTCATGCGGGACTCGTGTTTCGATATTCGTTCCTTTGCGGAAGAAATTCTACGTTACTCAACGATTGAGGCATCATTAATCCTTGTAGATAAGATATCTTTACTGCCTTCGTAAATCAATCTTCGATTTTAATCTGAAAACAATTAAAAGAAATGTTTAAATGCAACAGCAACTGGAAATTATATCTGAACTTAACACTAGAACTACCAAAGCCGTCAAAATGACGGATCTGCAGAATGTAATAAAAATATTCAAATTCATAACGTCTCATTTCCTGGGATTTTTTGCGGCTGATATTTCTTGCTTTTTTGCTTCACCGCATTATAAGAATACGCATAAAAAGAAACTCGACTGTATTTAAACGACCCGTGTAGAATACAATTATGGATAATCCCTGATAATAATACCTTTAAGCAAACATTATATTTATAAAATAAATGTAAGAGATATTCAACATCAAAATTGATTAAAAATATTGATATCACAAATTATGCATAAACCAAGATGTACTGAATTCATTCGAACACTGAAAACTTAGTTGATTTAATAATTAAACACTTGAGAATCGGTAGATGTAATAGTAATTAATTAAACTAATTTCCTAAGTACGTCATAAAATCTCAATATTGATATAATATAATAGTCAATAATTACAGCAAATTTGTAAGTACGAAACATCTGCGGCTGGCGTGTTAATTTAGTTAACTTTATGGCGAATCAGAGTGATTCGAAAATTCGTGACGTTGCGTTTCCTGCAAAAATATTTTCGCTTGGCAGCCAGATGCCAAGATGGTAGTATATTATTATAATTACATGCATACGCGGAGGAACGATTCACGGTACGGCACGTTTTACGACTGGGCACGTGAAATACATCACGATCAAGACACCGTATATCTAACGGAATATGCATACTGCACGAAGATGAATGTGACGGTCCAAGTCTTGCGAACCTTTCCTTTTTAGGCAATCGTGCCCGAGCCAAACCGCTCTGATTTTCACTTTTGCTACGCGAATATTTTTCGCATTACTCTCCTCACCTTTATCAAATTGTACATTCTATAATATTGAAGTATTTGAATTCAGAACGCTAATAATGAAGTACTATATCGTCACCTTTATAAAATGATCCAGTCAATAATATTTTCAGTATTATTGGATACACCTTTATGTTCTTTCTCTAATCATAATTATATTGCAATAAATGATCTAACTTCTTCGGAATAAGCCTTGAAATAAATATTAGGCATATTTCAAATATATCAATGAAGCATAAATATTCTTTGATACGAAACTTATACTTCTGAAGATGATCCACGCGTTACAACGAAGAAACAACGAGCTGATGTTCAAACGAGTTAGGTCAGTGACTCCGGTAACACTCGTATGGTAGACCCTACAGGATGCGTTACTTGGAACATTGGAACCTCGCATAATTAATAAGCATTATACGCGCGAATAGAAGCTTACAATTATTGTATTCCTTGGCTTAAAGAATTAATGGAACCTTAGAAATAAATAACTCCTTTCGTTGAAATATCGAGATAATAGTTCGTTGAAATCCGGAAAACAGAATGGGTTCACTAAATTAGTGGGCTCTTCATTAAGTTTATCGTTACGAGTATCCGGTGATAAGAACCGTGAAATCTCCTCCTTTCATTTTGGCCCATATCTTATCGTGATAACTTCTTTGAGGATATCATGCAATTAAATATTATACTCGCTATTATTGGAATTATGTGATTAATATAATTCATTATATTAGTGACGAGCCCAACTAGTTATATTATTATGGAAAACAAATAATAAGGTTTTCAAAGAGGGTAAATAATTGTATTATTTAAACCGGGGAAACGAGTGCTCGTTAATATGTCATTTCTACATGAATAATAAGGTATATTTAGATTCCGAACAGGTTCTTACGAGGACACTTTTTCTGTTTCAGATCAACAGCAAATACAGCGAGGAATTGGCTCAGGAATGTTTGGAATGGATCAAGACGATCACCGGTGAAAATATAAGCACCAATGGTGACATGGACAACTTCTATGAAATCTTAAAAGACGGAATCCTCCTCTGCAGGTTCTTAAAGATGGATACATATTTTCATATTCAATTATTATTATGTATATCTTTGATACGCAGGGTGTTCCGTGTGAAACAAGCCACCCAATTCCGACAATACAGCAAATATTTTCTGAATTTTATGAATGACTTTCAAGAACCAACATTCTAAAACAGCATTTTTCGGTGCCGTTTTTTTACACAATTTTCGAAATCACCCGTATTTTTGACACGGAAAGAAATGTGTAATTAATATTTTATATGGGCACCCTGTATGCTTAGAAATATGACTGAAGTTTATATTCATAATTTTTATCTTGAATGGTATCTTAAATACATCTAGAATATATTAACATGTAATTATTAAGTATGTTGAAGGTCGATTTTCTTGAAACTCGATTTATATGTGAATTAATCTCTGAATTGTATCTTAATTATATGTTATAGACTGGTCAACGATATCAAACCAGGTTCAGTGAAGAAGATTCACGAGACAACTCTCGCTTTTAAGTGTATGGAGAATATTAATGCTTTCCTTGAAACCGCAATGGGATTAGGAGTTCCTGCTCAAGAAACTTTCCAGACAGTCGATCTTTGGGAAAGGCAAAATCTGAATTCCGTTGTCATTTGTTTGCAGTCCCTCGGTAGAAAGGTATCTTTCGGTATCCAATTCATTCTAAAGCCTTATTGAAATGGAAGTATTATTGAAATTATCGCTTATTGGATTGAAGTCTGGAATGTGATTATTGGTAGAATTAGTTCATCGATTGAGGTTGCTCGATAAAGTTTAATGAAATTCCAAGTAACGATACAAAGAAGAATCTCTAGGAATTCTTTCGGTTTATTGGGGGTAACGGAAAGTAATCAATTCAGGAGTGAAGACTTTTTTCGCATTGAAATTTGGGAATTTTTGGGATATAATTGATTATACTTCGGTACTTTTAATATTTACTTAATATTTACTTGAATTTGTTGCTTGTAATATTCGATTGACTGTTTAGGCGGGCCACTATGGTAAACCAAGTATCGGACCAAAAGAAGCGGACAAAAATGTACGTAATTTCACGGAGGAACAATTAAGGGCTGGACAGGGTGTGATAAGTCTGCAATATGGCAGCAATAAAGGTGCTACTCAGAGTGGTATTAATTTCGGAAATACCAGACACATGTAAACCCTTATCCTTCCTACCAAGTCACGGATAAAAAATTCACTTTCATTCGTCCCTATTTTATTTTCATGATATATTAAATTTACAAATATATTCTATATCCATAATTCTTTCCTATCGCGGTCCAAGATTAAGTACACCGAGCGGTGTATTAAAGTATATTCGACGTCCGTCGACGTCAAAGCACTCTTTGTATACGTTTACGAAGAACACAAGAAACGATATAAAAACCCTGACGTACTGTTGGGTTCTGTAGAGAAGGTTCTTGTGACATAGTAACACGTGCTCTCGCATTGTTTACAAATGGGATTCACCTCTGCGCGTCTGTCTTTGAGTGCCTTCTTTTCAAAGCCCTATACTACTTATTTCTACGAATGTAGAGTTCGTAGAATTTCGGCGATTACGGTAACTCGAAACTTCAACTGTGTATTTCTGAGGCTCTAATATGCAAACATTTGTACACGTACCGCAAAATCCCAAAACACCAAAAGGACAAACGAACCGCTCAACAGCCAAAGTGACTAACTGCATCAAACAAAAATTGGAGAAAATTAATAATTATGAAACGTTAAGTACCAATAATGCACATTCGCAGTAATATTGGGATATTTTCGAAAAGTGGTATTCATCCTTGGCATTTGAGCGGCTCAAATAGCTCGCTCTCTCCCTCTCTCTCTCTCGCACTTTGAAAGTAAACAAGATAGAAGGAAATAGACGGAATATATTATGTGACTATCATCGATTGCGGGCACGTGTTTGTTAAATATTACGAATAGATTATAAAACGGAGAAACTGCCGTGGGTTAGGTACTCCGTTACTGTTAATATAGAGACCCCCCCGTTTTACGAGTTACAGTGTAACCAAATTATATCGGAAATTCATGTTGCACGTGAGATGATAATTATTATATAATGATGGATGATATGTAATTGTATTTTGTACAAATATTTTTTGATGGTTATAAAAATGATTTTTTCATAATGTATTGATAATATGAGTTAATAAACTATATATGTAGAAATACTAGGAGGGAAATTCATATAAAATAATGGACAAATAGGATATGTTTTATTAGAATTTTATTTCCTAAGTAGTATATACAAGATGATACTGTACATCACAGAAACAATGAAAATATTTGCTTATCTCTGGAAAGGATAGAAATCCAGACCACTGTTATATTTAAATTGCTTATTACGCTCTGCATTTTTCTTGGAGATTTTCAACAGTTCCTGGACATCAGGCCTATTAAATAAATGAGAATCATTAAGTATATTTCCCTGAATTATCATTTTTACATGATCAGAAGTATGGCAAATAGAGATACCGGTAAGGTGGGGGCAACATTTCCTCAGAAAATGTACACTTCTGTTTTTCAAGCTCTATCAGTTTATGAACTTGCAGTCTAATAACATCAGTGTCTCTTTTATATTCATCAATGAGCCCTTCTAAAGTTGCCGGTGGCACGTCAAAGTAAAACAAAAAATGACTGTAAACAGCAGAGAATCCATGTACTGTGTTTACATCAATTAAATGCGATGTAGTTGTGCCATTTTAGAAAAGATTCTAGTCAAAATCTTACTTGGCTTGTCTATGACTTCGCCCGTGGGCGGAAGCTTTATACGGAAGCTGCGCTTGACCTAAGTTTTCGATTTTCCTTATAAACCCGCCGGTGGCGAATATATTTTCGGTAACTCGTTTCAAAGTACTCAAAAGTTCAGGCTGAATATAAAGAATGTTACATTACTTACCATCACAAAATTAGACTCGCGCTATTTACGCTCAACGAATATTTCAATGGAAAAGAATAAGATCGTATAACCTATAAAACCGGATAAGTTTCGAAGATAATTACTTTTTGCATAACGCGCAACAACATTGGCATCTCGTAACTCGGCATAGTGTCTTCTTTATTTCTAACAATTAATTATTTGAAGTAAATTGTATTATTAACGAATAATATAGATTTCTCTTTGCACGAATCTCCTGTTAGACTTAAAGCTAGAGATGGCGTGAACTGCTACTTGTGAATCACGAGTGATTCGATCACGTTCGTTCTCAATCACCGTGATTTTTCACTGTGATTTGTGATTTTTCGTGATCGCTTCTGATTGGTGGAGAACATAACAGTTCTTTGCACGCGTCACATAACACTGTATGTTTTACGTCAACGACGTCAAAACAAAAATGCAAGTTACATATATCGTATAAAGCAAAGGCATAATGAGGAACAATGAAGAATAATGAATAAATGAATGATTATAAATTACAAGCGTAAGTTTCATTCTTAATTTTTGATTTAATAAAATATAGCTCTAGTAATATAATTCTGTATATACAAAATAATATATAATAAAAATACATAATCACTTGGTACAAATAATATAAAATCTTAATAAAATAATATAAATACATTAAGACAACATTTAATATAAAAAACAATACAAGGATAGAATAGGAGAAAATATATGTATATAATAATAATAGCCTAAACTACTACATATTACAGTCCACGTTCAAACGGTTTCTTTTTTCATTTAGAATGAAACAAACTAGAGTACTTGAGAAGAAACGGACTGAGCCAAGCAGGAGCAGAAGAGTTGCGATGAGCAGGCAGAGACGTAGTAGCGAGTATGAAGAGAAGGGACGTAGAGGTACAACAGCAGGGACAATATGCAAAAATAGAACAGTCAAAATACAACCATAGGTACAAATACATAAGAACTGTAGGTTTGCCAGAATATCTAAGCAGAGAAGGGAAAGGGCAAAAATTAATAGCACAGGCAAGGTTCGGGAACTTAGAACACTTAACAAGGGACTGTAGGATAACAGAAAGGGGGGTCAGGATAGAAGACGTTGTGAGCGGCAAACAGGACAAGAAGATCATACAATGGTTAAGAAAAGAAAAGAAGGGAAAGAGCAGAAGTGAACACAAATGCCAAAGATAGGTGCAATAAGCGGGGAGAGGTGTATAAACAAAGCAACTAATGTTAGAGTATGGAACGGAGTATGGTAGGAAGGGAGAGAGTGAATGCTCAGAATGCATAGATAAGCTAGATTTATAAGTAAGAATATGTAAGATTATATAAATGTATAAACCAAGTCCAATTCTTGGCTGTGAGGCTGAATAAATCATTATTATTAATAAAGAAATACAATCGTGAATTCATACATTTTTTTATTGTCATTCATTCAAAACTATATATTATATAACATATATAATTATACCAAATCATTCTTTTATAATTTCCTTTTTTTCTACTGGTTTTTAAAAACAAAAATGATAATGCAATTCATTTTCAAATCATATTGAATATGTTTATTGTATAGATTATTGCAAGAATTACGACCCCAGTGTTTAAATTCATTGAAGATGGCGCTCACGAAAAAATCACAATCACGGTCGTGAATGATGTTAAATCACGGCCGTGATCGTGATCCTGCGATCACCGTGATAAATCACCGTTAGTGATTTTTGCGCCATCTCTACTTAAAGCAAACCCATTCACACACACACACAAAGTCACATTCTCTAGTGACGGAGCAGTCTCCGACACAAATATTTTCTTCTAATATTTTTTACTACTATATAAGTTGTAACACTCATGAAACGTTGATTAAAGCATCGTGTAATATTTTAGTGTATTATTATTCCAGTTAGAGGTATAATAAATAAATGCAGAGTCTGGTAACTCTAGAATAGTGAAATACATTGCATGGTTGGTCTTCCTATAGCCTGTTTGTGGTAGTCCTGACATTACTGCACCTCAATACTCTAGTCAAACTTCATATTATAAACATATGTATTAATTTATGTACATAGTTTATTATGAATTATTGATGACAGTGCTAATTGAACAATCCTCTTAAGTCTATAATTCAGTGAAACGTGCTATATTGAGATATCAGAATATAAATTACGCGGACTTCCAATAGCTTTGTGGAAAATAAACCTATTATATATGTCGATGCAATAAATGTAATGATTGATCTTCGAGGTGTTAAAGCACTTAACATTTAGATAAGATATATTTAGTTTGTACTTCGATAATTAAATCGATAGAAATATCGTCAGTTATACATGCATTGAAGTCACTGAGAATAAATACATATTAAGTTCCAGGAGTAAATAGATTACTAGTATTAATTAGAAATACTTCGCAGATATTATTCACATTAACTGATGTATTTCTGATAAGTTAACTGATCATTTTTGCAACTATTGCATAATGTTACAAGTTTCTATCAGTATGTGTCACACATAGCTAGCCGAATAAAATTGCATCCTTCGCAAGTAGAAATTATAGATAGGTTATGATAGTTCAATACTAAAAGAATGTATACCAGAAGGGTAATATTCAATCTTGCAGAGAAATATAATATTGTTTATAGAAACTTAACAAAGCAACGAAGAAATGTGTTCTCGTATCAAATCGAGAGAAATCAATTTCCTTCGGGTTACTTAAAAAACATATTACAATATTCGAGCGACAGCCCGTTGAAATGCTGGAACTGCGAGTTTGTTTATAAATCCGATTTATTTTGTTCGAAATGTAAAGTTATACAAGAACCACCGGAGAACATAACTTATTTCGAAATAATGGGTGTTCCGCGAGATTACAATATATCGATTACCGAGATTCACAATAAATACAGAGAGTTACAAAAGATGTTGCACCCGGATAAATTTGGTAATAAGTCCGAGGCAAGTAAAGTAATTAAATAATCCCAAGAAATTCTAGTGGCTTTTATGCTTCTATACCTCTTTTTTACATATATTATGATTAACAGAAAGAGAAAGAACTCTCAGAGCTCTTGTCATCTTTAGTTAACAAAGCATATAGTACACTAACAAATCCCCTAAAAAGAGGACTGTATATGTTGGAATTAAATAATATATCAATACCAGAAGGGACTACTAATTTAAATCCAGAATTCTTAATGGAGATAATGGAAAGGAATGAGGAGATTGAAGAAGCAGTAGATAATGAGAAGAAAATAATTAAACTGATGCAAGAGAATAAAGAAGTACTTAGTACCCTAATAAAGTAATATTTTTTGCAATGTATAAAGCATATTTGGCATTCTATGAGAAAATAAAACAACACCATCTTTTTCTACAGGGAAGTTCTGGAAGCATTTCAGAATGAGGACATTGAAAGGGCTAAGTCAATTCTTATCAAAATGAAATACTATGACAGCATAGAAACTAGGTTAAAAAAACTTAAACATGATCTAGGAATTGTAGATTAAATGAATTAGTGTTTGTACATCTAAGTTATAATAAATGTAATATACCTTAACCATTGTCAGTAGGGAATGAAAATAGACAAGGGTTTGTTATTGTTGTTGATTATCTATTTTCCACTGTTGAAGCCACTGACATATTCTATTTACATTATCTGTGATCTGTTCTATGTTATTACTCATTAATTCATGAACAATCTCCTGTTTGTAGGATGACCTTACTTCTTCCAAAATAGTTTGGAATATTTCACAATCAATATTATCCTCTAACTTCTTGCCTGTGTATCCTCTTTCTCTTAGCCGGTCATACAATATAGTATTGTCTGTCCTTAGTACAAAGACAATGTCAAACCACCTCTCAGGAAAAAAATCAGCACCATGATAGTCAACAATCTTTCCACCTTCACACATTAGATTTTCCATCTCATCCAACAACTGTAATTAAGATGAAATCATACATGTAAGGAACATTCAACCTTTTTTATGAAAGGACATATACTGTGAAAAATTAATGGGATGATAAACTTAATCACCTTATCCTCATCTAGAATTGGACACTGATACACCTCATCATACTCCTCCAAACATTTATTGTCAATAGCAAATTTGCTGACATCAAGCCATACCAAACCCGTTTTTTCCGACAACATACGCGACATTAAACTCTTTCCAACACCAGGTGTACCTATAAAATATCATGTTCTTTCTCGACTGCTTTCTAGAAAATCTTGTAACATTTACGACATGCTACGTTTATTATTGCAACGCTATGTCGGACTTCGTTTATACCTGTTACCAAAATGTTCGGCGCACTTCTACTGATTTTGATCATTTTGAAAATGGTTGGTATACGAGCTTAAGTATGAAAATTGAAAAAGTCAATATTATTATTGCCTAGTAAACATTTTAGCAGATTAGCAAGATCGCGTGAGGCTCGACACATGTGTGTGCCCCGATATTTGTACGGTGAGGGCGCTCAAGAGGCAAATAAAAAGCTTAAAGCGAATGAAAACAGAAACGTAGAGAGGAAACTTGTTAAATCTTCGATAATGTGCAAATGTCAAAGTCACGTGCCTGTGTTTGGCAATGCCATTTAAACTTAAATTCGCAACTTTCTTTCAGAAGCGCAGCGATAATTTTCTAACTTCTACCGTGAGAACCGGGATGATTATTTAATCTGGTGCTCAATTCTTGTTGGCGAAACAATTAGTAAGTTGTGATAAACAATATATGTTTTTTGGAACCTTAACATATGTTGCAAATGCAACATCTACACCAAACCCTTACATTATTAAATATTTCCTTTGCTTAACATATAATCCAATAAAATTTAATCAAATACGTAGCCCACGTGCCACGTCTTCGATTGAGTAACACGGAAACAAAATTATCTTACAATTCTTACAATATATTTCGTTGTAATTGAGTAGCTGTACCACAATATTTTATGAAATTCATAAGTTATCTTTAAGTAAAAATGTCCATGCAAAGAACTTAGTAACAAGAGAGCAGGAAATCTACAGATGAAACATTGTTTCCTAAAAAAACCTGACCTCCCCCAATTCTCAAATTTCCAATGATATTTTTACCCTTGCATCGAAACAAACGGGTCTTGGTAATGCATTAAAATGAAAGACGAAAACGTACGCGATAATATTCTATCACGTAAGTAAAGTTTCTCCGGTTGGCAGAGAACTATTTAAAAGTTAAAAAGATATTTTTATCGGAGATCAAAGGCGATAAACTTTGTAGAACTAGTGGAGGCGCCATTTGGGTGCAGCAATCTATTAATCTCATATGTTTCGTGGACTTGGATGCAACGTAACACGTGTTGGGTCGAGTACGTTTATTTAAAGAGAGAGAAGACGTAGTAGTTTCACCAGAAACACGAAATTTTCGTCACTGACTCGTAAGGTCAATTTAATATTGATATTAAATATTAAATTCGTGGGTACGGTTGTTACGGTTACGTGGTCAGTGGTGCGAGAGGATAAATAAATAATCGCGAGGGCATCGAATTTCGGATATTTCAGGAACAAATCGCTCACGGCACGACCTGGTACGAGAAGAATGAGCTGGCATAATTCGTTGTGCTCATTGTTTCATACAAATCTGTTTCTCGCGCATTAAAATCTCCACGCGACGGTGCTGTTCGTTTTGTTCCTGATAAATAATCCCTAAAAACGCGATGTAAACTTATGGCCCCGCTCCAATCTATGAACCCCTAACCTGTGCTATTATGGCCCATAACCTAATTAAAATCCATAACATATTGTTCTCTTTTTTTCTCGTGAATCGTTATTAAATAGCTTCTTGAGCGTGTTTATTCGCTGATAATGTAATGCCGTAGAGAGAGCGTGTATATAAACTTCGGAATTCGAACCTCGAAATGTTCCATCATGGTTGAGCAAAAAAAAAATAAACAAGGTACTTACAGCAGGGCTGATTGTATCAAACTTTTTTTGATACTCATTTCTTATGCTCGTTATACGCATGTAAATAACGTATTTACGTTTGGAAACATCTGTTCCTTGAAAATATTCCAAGATGGAACTGAATTATTACGAAAATTATATTTTAACGATTCATAATAATTATTAATTATCGTGCTAACAGATTGTATTCTTTTTGTTGCAGGTTTAAGAAGGTAGAAGAAATTCTAATTTATTTTGAATCTGGAGGAAGAATTATATACAGCAAAAATTATTGAACAAAAAGGAAGAAAAATAGATCTTGAAAAGTTTGAGAGCTCCTACAGTACAGAAGGGCTCTATGTGCTCCACATCGGCTTCAGCAAATGGTACTTTAGTTCTGGGAAAAATTGTAACAACGCTTCAGAGAAGGGATACATCGGCGGATTATAAATTTGGTACAAGACAGTGGCAACATGCGCAACGAGATCACAGCAGCAGTACTGTTCTTAGTACAGCTGATCGAAAAAAACGAAAAATTTAGTCCTGATCAATTGGAGTGTTTCAAGCGGCATCTGGTCGAATTACTCACAGAACGCTTTAAAAATCATTGGTTTCCGGACAAACCGTTTAAAGGACAAGGTTATCGATGTATCCGCGTAAATGGCCATAATCGTCGAGATGCCACGCTGGAGCGTGCCGCGAACGCCGCTGGAGTCAAATACGAAGATCTGTCCCTACCAGTAGAATTAACGCTTTGGGTTGACCCAAACGAGGTTTGCTGCCGTTTCGGAGAAAGTAAAGGATCATACTGCACGCTCGCGTCGTTCGACGATAAAGAAAACACTGTACCAATTTTCCAAAGTAGCAACGATGGGATAGAAAAAGAAATTTCCGAGGGGCAGACAAAAACGCAGGTGAGTATTCATCAGAATCTTTCGATTAACATCTTCGTACAATTACGGAAACGTTGATGATCGATGTATATAATTACGGATTTTTTACGTTACGTATATTTTTTTTAAGAACTACGTAAATTTTCCGTTAGTAACAGTTTTTCGTTCGCCAGTACAATGGTACCTCGTACTTCGAACGCTTCGAATGTTCTAAAGTTTAAACACTTGAGAAAGCAAAAAATTTGATTCGAAGTTCGAACGTCGTTTCTAAGTTCGAACTATAGTCCAAGAACAATATTTTCGTCTTTGTGATTTTTATATTAAAACATTATTCTTCATTTCTATTTTCATGTAGCAAGAATTAAAATTAATAAAATAAACATCACATTATTTTGTTTAATTTTTTTTAAGTTATTACCATTAAAAAATCTAAAATTTAAAATCTTGATTCGGACTTCGAGCGATACATAGTTCGAACGGGTTTCTGGAACGAATGAAATACGAACTGCGAGGTACTACTATCATTATGTGAAATATCTCGAGAATGTGAATTGGATCGCGTCGGTTTCCCTTCTGTTGCAGAAATCCCCTTTGAGCACTAATACAGAACAGCAGCAAAAATCAAAACCGCTAAGCTCTGCTAATCAAAATCAACAGCATAGCAATAATGGTGCAGGTAGGAGACGTAATTTGAATAGCCCCAGACTACATCTTAATAGAAATCGTTCATGGTTCGGTCACTCGTTCAGCATGGGATATGGTCCTCATCCAATAACTCAACCATGGTATAATATTATGCCTCCACACTTCCTTGGTGGCCCATCACCACCACCATTTATGGGCCACCGAGGAAATAAATGGATCCATCCATCGTCCTATCCTACCGGACCTGCTCGTTTCCATCACTGGTCTCCCAAAGCCGCTCTTAAAGTATAAAGAAAACCCTACTAAAGAAAGTAGTTAAGAAATCTGTTCCTTCGTACAAAGAACGAAAGATTAGTTTCACCGTATTCGCACTTTACATTAACGTCTGAAATACCCGCTAAAAGTAATATTACGTTATCGGCTAAAAACTTTATATCGATCACTCGCGAAAAAAAAGGAAAGATTCAAATTTATTATGTACGACTTATTTACGGGGAGATTAAATGACGATGTTTTTATATATCGGGAGCAGGTTTATTAACGTATCAGTGACGAAAATTAATCCATTCTGTAATTACAAATGACCTTGTTCGAAGTACGACTAAGGCTTACGATTTTTTATGACGAGAAATGTTGCATTATTACATGTTATATATAAATAATTAATTGGATGATAGATGTTTAACTCCGGATGCAAGGTTGCTTGTAACGTAAATAGATTAGTGAGAATTTACCTAGTATAAATTAAATCATTGATATATATATAGATATATACATATAAGACGTATAAAAAGATAAATGTCATATCACTTGTGACAGTACTTTTTCCCCGATTGATCTTCAAAAGTGATACATTTCGTCGGTGATTGCGTGTACACTTGAAAAGAAAAACAAACAAACAAAATGAGAGCAGTATTGATTTTATGCGAGCTTTTCGAAATAAGAAATACGATTTCCTTAGTAAATTTTAATCGGAATAATATTCGCGTGCTTTAAGCGCTACTGATCTCTGTTTCATCAATGAATTTCTCGTTTCACGTGTAAAATTCTTATCATTATTATTGGAAGGAAAGAGTGTCGTAGATTACCTTCTTCTTTCGTGTACATATATAACAGTATATTGGTGATGATTCGATGATGTTTATTGACAAGTTCGAAGGCGTAACTTTGTCCTTTATTGTATATTACTCTAATTACTTTAACGAATAGAAGGCCGACTTCTGTTGACTTGATTTTACAGGGTAGTAGTGCAGAAAGTTTTTACAATGTATAATCTTTATTTTTGTTTCCTGAGTTAAAAAAATAACTCACGAAGCCTGTTAAGTAAACGTACTGCCTCCACTGAGATTTCTTTTTATCAGTAATCAGTCGTATCAGAGCATTATTCGAAGCCGCTCGAGAAGTCACATTTAACGCGCGGTTTCCGTCCTTTTTAGAAGGAAAATGATTGATGAAAATCGAAAATCCGAATCTTTATTTCGTTTATGCTCACTCTCAAAATGTATTGAGCTTACGTTTTTAAATGACTTAGTATTTAGGAATAATATATATATACATATATATACATACATACTGTATATCATTCACGTTGATAATAACAGTAGCTTATTAAAGTTGAAACTTTAATTCAATTCTACTAACGCCAATTTCGCGTATGTTCTAGGCAATTTATAACACGTTAGTAATTTATACCTACTTAACTCATCTCTATTTGCTTTGTTAATGGCATTACGCAAAATGTCGGGTTCTCGTTTTTTCAATCAGATATTATAATCACAGATCTATATATGCTATTCGTAAATATTTTAGTACAATTAAATGCCTAATTTGTGCAATCTTTTAAAGTTTAAACCAATGTCTTATCAGATAGTTGTTCCTAGAGGCGACCTTCGTTTCTCCTTTCAAGATTTAACCCTTTGCACTCGAAGAATATTTCGGTTATAATCGAGGACTTATTCTACGACTTTTTCTATGGCAATTGACGAATTAATCTGATAATATATATCTTCTATGTTTATTTTGTTAATTCAGTTTCTGTCACAAATATAAAACTTTAATTTCGATTTTATTGCTGCGTACGCATGTCGGGGTGCCTACGGAGTGCAAAGGGTTAATATAATAATAATTTTTTTGATCTATTGTGTTGACTAAAAAGTTCCTGCGGTTTTAACATATAAATAGAAAGCGATTTCGATATAAGTTTGTTTATTTTCTAAATTTCCTTCATTCAATAATCTATTAGTCGTTTTGACTTATAATATCTTCCTATCTTTTCGACAACTTTGTAATTCCGCGTTCATAACAATACTTCTGTTTCCATGTAAACAATTGTCGCAAACCGCACGAACTTTTCTGACCAATCCGATATTATCAAGACGTATTATAAGTTGCTTGGAAAAACTTTTGTAGGAACGCATAAATAATTCTCAGCGAATGGGAATGAAAATTCGTCGGGAAGTAATATAAACGCGCAGCACATTTTATTAATGCATAACACTTATATGGCTCAACAAAGTGAAAGATTTTTAAAGTAATTATCCACTAATATTTTAGAGCACTAAAAATCTGATAGGGTCGTAGAGGAAGATTTCCATTTAAATGGCGTAAATGTTGTAATCTGTGTAATCACAGGATTCGAGTCTTAGCGCAATTCTGAAAGACACGAGCAGATGCATTATTGTTGTTAGATGCACTAATAAGTGTCCATTAAGCGAATCTTTAAAGCAGAGGTATATGAAATCGAGCGTAGATTAAACGTCGATGAACACACTGTATTAGGGATGAAATGAAGAGAAGAAAACGGAATTTTAATCAAACACTTAGTAATATAATAATGTCGTGAAATCATCGATGTTTCGTACGTTTGGCATTGTTTTAGTGATGCATGAACACTTTGCTGTACTAGTAGATAATTCTTTGTGTTCAATTTGTTGGAACCTATTTCTGGAGGGAGTCATTATGTTGTTACGGAGGATATGGAAATTCTATATAAATAGATATTACGATGTATAATGTAGGTCTAAAGCAATATTGCATTCGGACATATTCTTTTATTAATATATATATATAAATATATATGAATGCTCAACATTTGAAATGTTCCAAACTATTAACATTATTGTGTTCAAACACATTAAAGAGAAGAACCATTCACAGCACTACGATACGAAAAAAAACAACAACGTATATACACGAAGATAAGAAATTCTCGGGGAATTCTTTTATATATATTGAAACTACGTTCAAAAACAAAAATCATGTGATAAAAATATTCTAGTGAAGTTAACGAACCGGGGAAGAAAACAAAAAGACATTTACGGAGAACTTCAATCTCGAGCAACCAAGGTTTGCTTCTCTTTTATATAAAAAGGAAGAAACATTCTTTTATATCCGGTTAAATTTATTGATAAGTAGAAGCTATGACGCGTGAATTAAAGTACCGATAACTTTAGCACAAAAATTGAATCTTCTTTCATCGCCCAAAATATATTTAACGAAAACCCGAATAAAAACGATAAGATTACTAAGAGACTGTTTAAGATTTTAATGGTGATGAGAGAGAAGATTTAGATTTTACAACGTAAAGTAATCATGGCGTCTATCTTGTTCTCACGACCAATATCCTAGAATTGTGCAGAAGTCTTTAATACATTTATTATTGTACATTCTTTTTATCGTGTAAGCCTGTACTTTGTATATCAGCATCGAGGAAGATTATAAAAAAAACAGAGGAACACTGAAAAGAGACCGATTTGTAAAGGAGCATTAAAAAGTAAAAAGGAAAAAGGAAATAGTGGTTGCGCATCGTTTTGAACGTTTGGATCATTTCGATTGTAGGGTAAGGCACTATATAAGCGTATAAAATATATTCTATCACTGCTGTGTCATATGTTATGAGAATATTTCTTGCATAATCGTGCAACGGTATAAAACAGAGAGTATAATCCTGTTCTACAATACCATACCGATCTTTGCATTTTTTTCATAACTACAAATATATATACATATATATCTCTGTTCGATACTTTGTTTCGTGTTACCCAATAAAAAGTATATTACACATTCAAGCAAACTACATACACGGAATTATTGATTGATAATACCTTCTTTACACTTATTTTTTTTTGTACTCTTCACATTCGTAAAAGAGGTATTTAAGGATCGAATCGATATGCGAATATTCTTCGTATTTATAAAGGACTTAATCGATTACGAGTTTATCAAAACTATACGATGGCATTTCCGATCGATTGTCGCTCTTCTTCGAATTGTGGCGCGAACTTTCGAGTCATCTCTCGCGAATACGTAGGGTGACTCGTTATTCTCGTATATTATAATTAATTATTCAATGTAATGCAATTGAAAATATAAAAAATACGATCCGTGGTAGCTGGAGATATACACGTGCGCGAGATGCTACGTGAAAGATGACATTGCGCGAAAGGATTTACTTGATTTCCACCTTCGATTGATATGTAGTGATAGGAAATTGTTTTACTTGATAGAAATGATTATTATCCACGTCGCAATTAATCCTTAGAGGATACATTTATTAGAACAATTTTTTCTTAACTTCAGATATATATATATCTCACTGTTCAATACTTTGTTTCGTGTTATACAATAAAAAATATATTACACATTCAAGCATAATACACCTGCATTATTTATTCCAAGGCTTCCTCAACTTTCATCTAATTGGATCTTCTTTCATCGTCCAAAATATAGCTCGAGAAAAAAAGGACAAAAGGGTAAGACTTGTAAGAAATTATAATATTTTAAGGCTGCAGAATACCAAGATTATATAAATTATAATAATTACATTATATACATTGTAATAATACCATAATAATATTTTTGGTAATCCTTGATTAATATTGGTTTGAGTCATAAATAAGTTTCGTATTTTTTTAATGTTTATTCAATAAAATTCACTACTACAAAAAAACTCCTGGACGAACGGAACTTATTTATGACTCAAATCAGTAATTCGGTTACTATTTTCGCGTAATGTACCTTCGTTAAAACCACGTTTAATTAGATTTATGTAATATATATAGAAAGTATGTATAGAAAATATGTATAGAAAGTTTTTGAGTTGAAATAAATAAAAAGAATCATAACCAATTGATTTCTTAATTCAAACCTTTCATTTCCTTTCCTCAGATGCTAAAATTTCATGAATTTCGCGGAGTCAGAGAAATTCTAGAAATCGGCGACAAATTCCAGGTATTGCGCGAATCGAATAGTTCCTTGAACATCATGTTCTCCTGATACCAATACTCGATTTTACGGGAAAATTTGAGAAAAATCGGCAAATCCGAGCAATTCTAACGTTTCCGATATATCTTAGTTTTCGAGTGACGGATGATTAACCATTGAGTGTCAGAGGATATGGCAAGGAACTTCCATTTCAAGTTTTTAAAAGGCGATATAAATCCATACGTTTAATAAATATTATTTTTTTTATATGTTCGTTTGAAGTGCGATCCTTCACATTATAAGCGGCGAGAAGGAAGTACACGTACTCGACATCTATGAGTAAAGACTAATTAAACGAAGTACAATCACACGAAATTCGTCGCCTTTCATCGTACCACAACAAACCAGGACCGTTGCAAAAATTAGAACGATATCATATCTCTATTATTAGTAATTGTTTAAAGAAATTATTTATCGTTGCAACGATCGTTGCACTCAACGCGCACGAGTCCAAAGTATGCACCGTGCAATCTTTGGTGCATTCGGAAGCTGCAGTTCAATAAAATAATGAAAGCACAATATATCTGAATCGTAATATTCCGTCGTCTCAAGAAGTGCAAGCTCGCGGCAAACTTCATTCTGCATCGATAATTTAATAACTTTATTAAATTACGACTTAGTTATTACAATATTACTTATATTTATTAATTATTTTCGAGGGATCCAATTAAATAATAACAAATTAATAAAATCTCAGGGGAATCCGAAGGAGTTTCTTTATTAAACGACTGCTTGTCCTCCGCTGGAGGGGAATCGTTTCAGTGTATTGGTATCTAGTGCACCAATTATGACGTCATTCGCACGAATCTTCGAAAATGTATGAAAAAATATTTTCCAAAAAGTTTTCAAGTCGATAATTATACGAATACTATCGATAACGATCGAACAAAGTAACGAATATTCAACGGTTCTACCCCCACCAATTTTCACCCCATCTTGATTCCTGAGGAACCGAGGTGACGTGGTTACCCCCTGCACAACGATTCTTCATTCCGCCGGGAGCTCTCGGGGAGGAAAGACGTCTTTCCTAGTTCTCTGTTCCCAAAGTACCCCTCTTCCAAATCGACGACCCTCCTCTTTCTAGGATCACCACTACGGACAACTACGGACAACTACGGACAACTACGGACCACTACGGACCACTACGGACCACTACGGACCACTACTGACCACTACTGACCACTACTGACCACTGATGGGCACTGTAGACCACTACTGACCACTGCTGACCACTGCTGGGCACTGCTGGGCACTGCTGACCACAGCTGACCACTGGTGACCAGTACTGACCATTTAGCGTATAATTAAATTTTTATGTATCAACTGTTCTAGGAACACATAATCTATGCGTTTATATTATTTGAATAATTGTTGATACATTTGACAGTTTACTAATTATTTGATTATGTACTGATTACTTACATGTTATTTACAGGTTACTTACAGATAATTTAAACTTATTTACAGATTATTTACTGATCATTTACTCATCACTTACTGATCGCATACTGATCCCTTACTGATCAGTTACCGGTCACTTACTGACCATTTACTGATCATTTACTGATCATTTACTGATCATTTACTGATCATTTACTGATCATTTACTGATCATTTACTGATCATTTACTGATTATTTCCTGATTACCTCCTGGTTACTTCCTACTTATTTCCTGATAATTTCTTAATGTTGTTTATGTATCGCATGCTTGCTGGGGTTAGTAGTTCGGTAGAAAAGTTGATAGTTTTTGTAGCTATTATAGTTAGTTTCAAAGTTCTCCGAAGATGAGCTCGAAGAAAGAAGAAAGAATTGTACAAGAGGAACACTCCTGTAGCGAAACTGAACAGTAGAAGTAAGAATAGGAATAAGATTAGAAACAACTTCATTAAGTATAGTTGATTCAACACTTTCTCTGCAAAGAATTTTTTGCCACTTTGATTCTATTAGTATTTTAGAACTAGTATAAGTTACACAGCAGCAGAGAAAGTGTTGTTCTAGAAATTAAGCGTAAACCTATGTGAATCACTGACAAACGTATTTACGAAGAGCGAACATTTGCAAATTCTCAAATTTTTAGCTTCTGCTTCCCTTTGCTTTGTTTCACGACGTGAAGTAGTATATTTTGCACTGACGAGCGTTCAAGTTTCTCGCTCTTTCGTTACTCTCTTCCAGAGTATCGAAATGAAATTCTTGGATAGCATAGTTTGTTTCCGATCCTGAGAGGGTTCCTTGTGGACCTCACTCGGGTCTGTTCATTCTGGTTCCGGTAATCGGGCCAGGGTGGCAGATTTCGAGGTAAATGTCCTGTGCTTGCAAGGAAGGGCCATGGCACATGTGGCGGTCGTGACGTAAGTCACGATTAAGCAGGACATTCCTGGACGGGGTGTCGGTAATCCGATTGGAGGCTGCGTGCGGTTCTCGGTCGTTGTCACTCCTAAGGGTTTGTTCTCGCGCGCTGAGACACGTGTGCGACGCACTCGTTGTCCATGTGCCATGGTTTCGACTGAGTATGGCTCGGTGGACTTCAGGTTGAGGTTCAAACTTTTTCTCGCGATTTAGTGTTAGAGTCATTTAGATTCTTAGAGTCAATCCCCCCAATTAGTATTCGCTCTTCGAAATAATGTTCTGTCAGTGACTTAGCGATAACTTTGGTATAAGAATAGTTAATAAGTTACAACATTGTATCCACGATGATATTCCAAGTTTGATGGGCCCATTTTTCTTCGAGCTTGACTCGAAGCAAAATGTGCCTTGAGGACTTGGAATAAAACGGTGGGTGGTTCGGTCGCGGAACACAATCCGCGACCCAGCCACCCACCAGGGTCTCTGCTAGCGGCAACCTCCACGTGGTGAGACCTGGTAATCGGTAATAATTGTAGAGAATTGGAATTAGAATTCTTCTACAATTACAACCGAGCTAATAGCTGCTTTACATGTATATTTTAGAACTTAGGACTTTCCGCGATGGAGTATACTTTATAAACTTTATTTAGGTTTCAACATTAATGATCAACATCTATTGATGTATTCATATCGCAATTTGCTCTTGTACTTTTAATAACGATTAATTCTATTGAAATACTGTACTCTACTACTGTAGAACTTAAATATTGTAATACCCACGCTCCTTCAGTTCCGCTTGAGACTTTATTAATTTATTATTATTTAAATACACTACTGCGCATTGTTATTACATAATTCAACAAAGTAATATTCATTAGCCCTTATATTCCCTAAACTTATAATGGACCCAATAAAGTTGGCAATGGAACTTATTTCACACATTCGAACGATTTTATGTTAATTATTTCAGTATATTTTAATGACATAAAATTTTGATGAATGTCATTTAATTAAATAACTGTTTGTCTTTCGGACAAAGCTGCTGGGTTTTATTTATTATTCAATTGTTTATCTGTACGCCTTAATAAACAAATCCATTAGTTATACTTCAATTGTTACACATTTACACTTATTTTAATGTCAGGCTTGAATTATTTCATGCAACCTATTTTAGTAGAATCATATTTCGAGCAATTAAATTTAATGAAATAATATTTTATCTATCGGATAAAGCTAGCTTCGTTTATTAATTAATGTATTAGATTAGTTAACTAATCTGGTTTTTATTCATTATTACAGGGTGGGCACTGCTTGCTTCGGTTGGACATCTGCAATCAAAGAAGATGAAATAACAAAGGGCCATCGTCAAGATATTTTATTTACAAGTGTTTATTAATTGCATATATTTATATATTTATGATTTTATATTATAATATTTATTAATATACAATGTTGTATAAAAATTGTTGTACACCGAGAAATTTACATTTTCAATAAATGACTTTATTACGAATATATCGTGTTATATTTTATATTTCCTCGACCTACCGAATGTCCAGAATCCCATACGACCTAAAAACTTCCTCGAATTTCAGTTTTTATTTGAATGGCGACCGAGAGCCGCCATTCCGTTAAACATCAAAAAACCGTTGGCGACAGAGAACCGTTGCGAATAACGGTCGTGGCGACTGGCCGGCGCCATTCAAATGAAAAGTGAATTTCTACATTTTTGGGGCTTCTGGGGATCTAGAAATTTTGGGATTTTCAGTTTTCGTTTAAATGGCGACCGAGAGTCGCCATTCCGTTAAACATCAAAAAACCGTTGGCGACCGAGAACCGTTGCGAATAACGGTCGTGGCGACTGGCCGGCGCCATTCAAATGAAAAGTGAATTTCTACATTTTTGGGGCTTCTGGGGATCCAGAAATTTTGGGATTTTCAGTTTTCGTTTAAATGGCGACCGAGAGTCGCCAAACCGTTAAACATCAAAAAACCGTTGGCGACCGAGAACCGTTGCGAATAACGGTCGTGGCGACTGGCCGGCGCCATTCAAATGAAAAGTGATTTTCTACATTTTTGGGGCTTCTGGGGATCCAGAAATTTTGGGATTTTCAGTTTTCGTTTAAATGGCGACCGAGAGTCGCCAAACCGTTAAACATCAAAAAACCGTTGGCGACCGAGAACCGTTGCGAATAACGGTCGTGGCGACTGGCCGGCGCCATTCAAATGAAAAGTGAATTTCTACATTTTTGGGGCTTCTGGGGATCCAGAAATTTTGGGATTTTCAGTTTTCGTTTAAATGGCGACCGAGAGTCGCCAAACCGTTAAACATCAAAAAACCGTTGGCGACCGAGAACCGTTGCGAATAACGGTCGTGGCGACTGGCCGGCGCCATTCAAATGAAAAGTGAATTTCTACATTTTTGGGGCTTCTGGGGATCCAGAAATTTTGGGATTTTCAGTTTTCGTTTAAATGGCGACCGAGAGTCGCCAAACCGTTAAACATCAAAAAACCGTTGGCGACCGAGAACCGTTGCGAATAACGGTCGTGGCGACTGGCCGGCGCCATTCAAATGAAAAGTGAATTTCTACATTTTTGGGGCTTCTGGGGATCTAGAAATTTTGGGATTTTCAGTTTTCATTTGAATGGCGACCGAGAGTCGCCATTCCGTTAAACATCAAAAAACCGTTGGCGACCGAGAACCGTTGCGAATAACGGTCGTGGCGACTGGCCGGCGCCATTCAAATGAAAAGTGAATTTCTACATTTTTGGGGCTTCTGGGGATCCAGAAATTTTGGGATTTTCAGTTTTCGTTTAAATGGCGACCGAGAGTCGCCAAACCGTTAAACATCAAAAAACCGTTGCGAATAACGGTCGTGGCGACTGGCCGGCGCCATTCAAATGAAAAGTGAATTTCGACATTTTTGGGACTTGTGGGTGTCGTAAAATTTTGGGATTTTCAGTTTTCATTTGAATGGCGACCGAGAGTCGCCATTCCGTTAAACATCAAAAAACCGTTGGCGACCGAGAACCGTTGCGAATAACGGTCGTGGCGACTGGCCGGCGCCATTCAAATGAAAAGTGAATTTCTACATTTTTGGGGCTTCTGGGGATCCAGAAATTTTGGGATTTTCAGTTTTCGTTTAAATGGCGACCGAGAGTCGCCAAACCGTTAAACATCAAAAAACCGTTGGCGACCGAGAACCGTTGCGAATAACGGTCGTGGCGACTGGCCGGCGCCATTCAAATGAAAAGTGAATTTCTACATTTTTGGGGCTTCTGGGGATCCAGAAATTTTGGGATTTTCAGTTTTCGTTTAAATGGCGACCGAGAGTCGCCAAACCGTTAAACATCAAAAAACCGTTGGCGACCGAGAACCGTTGCGAATAACGGTCGTGGCGACTGGCCGGCGCCATTCAAATGAAAAGTGAATTTCTACATTTTTGGGGCTTCTGGGGATCCAGAAATTTTGGGATTTTCAGTTTTCGTTTAAATGGCGACCGAGAGTCGCCAAACCGTTAAACATCAAAAAACCGTTGGCGACCGAGAACCGTTGCGAATAACGGTCGTGGCGACTGGCCGGCGCCATTCAAATGAAAAGTGAATTTCTACATTTTTGGGGCTTCTGGGGATCCAGAAATTTTGGGATTTTCAGTTTTCGTTTAAATGGCGACCGAGAGTCGCCAAACCGTTAAACATCAAAAAACCGTTGGCGACCGAGAACCGTTGCGAATAACGGTCGTGGCGACTGGCCGGCGCCATTCAAATGAAAAGTGAATTTCTACATTTTTGGGGCTTCTGGGGATCTAGAAATTTTGGGATTTTCAGTTTTCGTTTAAATGGCGACCGAGAGTCGCCAGTCCGTTAAACATCAAAAAACCGTTGGCGACAGAGAACCGTTGCGAATAACGGTCGTGGCGACTGGCCGGCGCCATTCAAATGAAAAGTGAATTTCTACATTTTTGGGAAATTTTGGGATTTTCAGTTTTCGTTTAAATGGCGACCGAGAGTCGCCATTCCGTTAAACATCAAAAAACCGTTGCGAATAACGGAGGTATTCGATTCGCAGAATTCCAGGAATTTGACGTAAGGAAATATAAAATATATTCGTAATAGACATTTATTGTAAATGTAAATTTCACGAGGTAGATCAGTGTATACTAATAAATAATAGTATACTAATTGTATACTAATAAATATTATAATATAACAAACATAATTATATAAATATATGCTATAACTAAACAATTGTAAATAAAATATCTTGAAGATGGCCGTTCGTTCTTTTATCTTCTTTGATTGCGGACGTCCCAGTGAAACAAGCAGTGGCCACCCTGTAATCATGAATAAAAAACCGGATTAGTTAACTAATCTAATATATTAGTTAATAAAAAAAATTAGCTTTATCCGAAAGTTAAGATTTTATTTCATTAAAATAGATTGCATGAAATAATTCACTCCTTACTTTAGACTAGCTGTAAATGTGTAATAATTAAAGTGTAACTAATGCATTTGTTTATTAAGGCGTACAGATAAGCAATCGATTAATAAATGAAACCCAGCAGCTTTGTCCAAAAGACAAACTATTATTTAATTCAATGAAATTCATCAAAATTATATGTAATTAAATAAACTCTGCGAAATTATTAATATAAAGTCGTTCGAATATTTGTGTGAAATAAAATCCACTGCCAACTTGGGTGCACTATAAGTTTAGAGAATGTAAGGCCTAATGAATATTATATTTTTTAATTACACTGTAAAATACAACAAAATGGACGTAACAACGAATATGTGATCCTTACAGATTTTGACGCACTGAAAACGAATCCGCAAACCATTTCTCTTCATCACCCTCAGTTTAAAAAAAATCAATTTTGAAGAAAACGGTCATCTTTGTATTTGGACAGCATTTGTGAAAAACATATAAAAATTAGGGAGCTTTCATTCATTGCAAACAATTCTGGGGTCTTTTGCGAATAAAATGATATAAATTACATTTGCAAATATGTTTAAACATTAGTTAAAGTTGGTGAGACGCGTTCCGCGAACGCATTCTTAAAACATTTCTCGTAATTTGAATATGATTTGTGACGTAACTATAAAAGATAGACGGTTCCTCTTAATTGTGAAAAATGCTGTGGTCTTTTGCGAATAAAATGATATGAATTACTTTCGCAAAATAAATTTGCAAATATGTTTAAACATTAGTTAAAGTTGGCGAGACGCGCTCCGCGAACGCATTCTTAAAACATTTCTCGTAATTTGAATATGATTTGTGACGTAACTATAAAAGATAGAGAGTTTGCGTTAATTGCGAAAAATGCTGTGGACTTTTGCGAATAAAATGATATGAATTACTTTCGCAAAATGAATTTGCAAATATGTTTAAACATTAGTTAAAGTTGGCGAGACGCGCTCTGCGATCGCATTCTTAAAACATTTCTCGTAACTTGAACATGATTTGTGACGTAAGTATAAAAGATAGACGGTTCCTCTTAATTGTGAAAAATGCTGTGGTCTTTTGCGAATAAAATGATATGAAGTACTTTTAAAAATGAATTTGCAAATATGTTTAAACATTAGTTAAAGTTGGCGAGACGCGCCCCGCAATCGCATTCTTATAACATTTCTCGTAATTTAAACATGATTTGTGACGTAAGAATAATAGATAAACAGTTCCCCTTAATTGTGAAAAATGCTGTGGTCTCTTGCGAACAAAATGATATGAATTACTTTGGCAAAATGAATTTGCAAATATGTTTAAACATTAGTTAAAGTTGGCGAGACGCCCTCCGCGATCGCATTCTTAAAACATTTCTCGTAATTTGAACATGATTTGTGACGTAAGTATAAAAGATAGACGGTTTTTCTTAATTGAAAAAAATGCTGTGGTCTTTTGCGAATAAAATGATATGAATTACTTTTGCAAAATGAATTTGCAAATGTGTTTAAACATTAGTTAAAGTCGGCGAGACGTGCTCCGCGATGGCATTCTTAAAACATGGATCGTGATTTAAACATGATTTGTGACGTAATTATAAAAGATAGACAGTTTGTGTTCATTGCGAAAAATGCTGGGGACTTTTGCGAACAAAATGATATGAATTACATTTGCAATATGTGTTTGTAAATATGTTTAAACATTAGTTAAATTTGCCGTGGTGTGCTCCGCACGCTCACTTTTCGAGACTTTTAAAATTCCCATAAAAACTGGGTCTTTGAAAAAAAAACCAATCACTCTGTGCAATAGGGCGTACATTTTTCTTTGGAAAACACTCTTGAAATATACAAAACGGACTTTGGTATCGTAAATAAAAGCCAAAACGTCGTAAAATTCACGATTTGTGAGCAATATTTAAACGGATTACTTTTAAGTACTTAATTTATGGAAATATTAGCAACAAAGCCTTCCCCGTTAAGAAACAAGCAATTTTTGTTGAAATATGTTGTTTCTATCTGCTATAATAAACGAGATATTAAAAAAAAAAGAATTGCGGTTTTATTTCGGAGACAGTCTATATCTGTGGGAAAATGGACAGAAAAAATGCCCTGCATCTGGTGGTGACAAGGTGGAGCTACATTGGTTACTCCTCTCCAAATTCAATCCTCGCACCCCGCAGGGTAATGGTTATTCATGGGAAGAAAAAATGCCGTCCATCTAGCGGTGAAACGCGGAACTAAATTTGCCAATCATCATCTAATAGTACCCGTGGTAAGGCTGAATTTTTTTTTATTTACAGTGCGCCTAGGTAAGGAAGAAATTTATGGACAGAAAAAATGCCGTCCATCTAGCGGTGAAACGCGCAACTAAATTTGCCAATCATCATCTAATAGTACCCGCCGGTAAGGCTGCATTTTTTTTATTTATAGTGGGCCTAGATAAGGAAGAAATATATGGACAGAAAAAATGCCGTCCATCTAGCGGGGAAACGTGGAACTCAATTTGCCAATCATCTTTCGAACGGGCTTAGGTATTGATAAAATTCATGGGAAGAAACACTGCCCTCCATCTGACGGTGAAAATATGGAACTAAAAGAAGGCATCTGTAGGGGCAAGCGGCGAAATTAGTTGCACCTTCTGACCGCTAGATGGACGGCATTTTTTCTGTCCATACATTTCTTCCTTACCTAGGCGCACTGTAAATAAAAAAAAATTCAGCCTTACCACGGGTACTATTAGATGATGATTGGCAAATTTAGTTCCGCGTTTCACCGCTAGATGGACGGCATTTTTTCTTCCCATGAATAACCATTACCCTGCGGGGTGCGAGGATTGAATTTGGAGAGGAGTAACCAATGTAGCTCCACGTTGTCACCACTACATGCACGGCATTTTTTCTGGCCATTTTCCCACTGATATAGACTGTCTCCGAAATAAAACCGCAATTCTTTTTCTTTTAATATCTCGTTTATTATAGCAGATAGAAACAACATATATCAACAAAAATTGCTTGTTTCTTAACGGGGAAGGCTTTGTTGCTAATATTTCCATAAATTAAGTACTTAAAAGTAATCCGTTTAAATATTGCTCACAAATCGTGAATTTTACGACGTTTTGGCTTTTATTTACGATACCAAAGTCCGTTTTGTATATTTCAAGAGTGTTTTCCAAAGAAAAATGTACGCCCTATTGCACAGATTGATTGGTTTTTTTTTCAAAGACCCAGTTTTTATGGAAATTTTAAAAGTCTCGAAATGTGAGCGTGCGGAGCACACCACGGCAAATTTAACTAATGTTTAAACATATTTACAAACACATATTGCAAATGTAATTCATATCATTTTGTTCGCAAAAGTCCCCAGCATTTTTCGCAATGAACACAAACTGTCTATCTTTTATAATTACGTCACAAATCATGTTTAAATCACGATACATGTTTTAAGAATGCCATCGCGGAGCACGTCTCGCCGATTTTAACTAATGTTTAAACATATTTGCAAATTAATTTTGCAAATGTAATTCATATCATTTTGTTCGCAAAAGTCCACAGCATTTTTCGCAATGAACACAAACTGTCTATCTTTTATAATTACGTCACAAATCATGTTTAAATCCCGATACATGTTTTAAGAATGCCATCGCGGAGCACGTCTCGCCGACTTTAACTAATGTTTAAACATATTTGCAAATTAATTTTGCAAATGTAATTCATATCATTTTGTTCGCAAAAGTCCACAGCATTTTTCGCAATGAACACAAACTGTCTATCTTTTATAATTACGTCACAAATCATGTTTAAATCCCGATAAATGTTTTAAGAATGCCATCGCGGAGCACGTCTCGCCAAATTTAACTAATGTTTAAACACATTTGCAAATTCATTTTGCACAAGTAATTCATATCATTTTATTCGCAAAAGACCACAGCATTTTTCGCAATTACGGGGAACTGATTATCTATTATTCTTATGTCACAAATCATGTTCAAGTTACGAGAAATGTTTTAAGAATGCGATAGCGGAGCGCGTCTCGCCAACTTTAACTAATGTTTAAACATATTTGCAAATTCATTTTGCGAAAGTAATTAATACCATTTTATTCGCAAAAGTCCACAGCACTTTTTGCAATTAACGCAAACTCTCTATCTTTTATAGTTACGTCACAAATCATATTCAAATTACGAGAAATGTTTTAAGAATGCCATCGCGGAGCGCGTCTCGCCAAGTTTAACTAATGTTTAAACATATTTTCAAACGCATTTTGCAAAAGTAATTCATATAATTTTATTCGCAAAAGACCCCCGCATTTTTGCAATAAATTTAAATTTTGTAACTTTTATACTTACGTCACAAATCATGTTCAAATTACGAGAAATGTTTCAAGAATGCGATCGCGGAGCGTGTCTCGCCAAGTTTAACTAATGTTTAAACATATTTACAAACGCATTTTGCAAAAGTAATTCATATCATTTTATTCGCAAAAGACACCCGAATTTTTGCAATAAATTTAAATTTTGTAACTTTTATACTTACGTCACAAATCATGTTGAAATTACGAGAAATGTTTCAAGAATGCGATCGCGGAGCGCGTCTCGCCAAGTTTAACTAATGTTTAAACATATTTACAAACGCATTTTGCAAAAGTAATTCATATCATTTTATTCGCAAAAGACGCCCGCATTTTTGCAATAAATTTAAATTTTGTAACTTTTATACTTACGTCACAAATCATGTTCAAATTACGAGAAATGTTTTAAGAATGCGATCGCGAAGCGCGTCTCGTCAACTTTAACTAATGTTTAAACATATTTACAAATGCATTTTGCAAAAGTAATTTATATAATTTTATTCGCAAAAGATCCCCGCATTTTTTGCATTCACTTGAAATTTTCTAACTTGTATACTTACGTCACAAATCATGTTCAAATTACGAGAAACGTTTTAAGAATGAGATCGCGGAGCGTGTCTCGCCAAGTTTAACTAATGTTTAAACATATTTACAAACGCATATTTCTAATGTATTTTGTATCCTTCCGTTCATAAAATAATCAGTAAGTAATCAGTAAATAATCAGGAATTAATCAACATGTAATCAGGAAGTAATCAGTAAATGATCAGTAAATAATTAAATAATTAGTCAACTGTCAAATATATCAGTAAACCATCATCTAATCATATAAACACTGTGAGTATGAGTTCCTAGAATAGATCAGAAATAAAAATTGAATTATGAGCTAAATGGTCAGTACTGGTCAGCAGTGGTCAGCAGTGGTCAGCAGTGGTCCGTACTGGTCGGCAGTGGTCAGCAGTGGTCCGTACTGGTCGTCGTTTTGGAAGAGGGGTAGTTTGGGAACAGACAACTAGGAAAGACGTCTTTCCTCCCCGAGAGCTCCCGACGGAATGAAGAATCGTTATGCAGGGGGTAACCACATTACCTCGGTTCCTCAGGATCGAGGAAGGGGTGAAAATTCGTGGGGTAGAACCGTTGAATATTTGTTACCTTGCTCGATCGTTATTAACAGTATTCGTATAATTATCGACTTGACAGCTTTTTGGAAAATCTTTTTTGATGCATTTTTTAAGATTTTTGGGAATGACGTCATAATTGGTACACTAGATACCAATATACTGAAACGATTCCCATTAGATCCCTTTCGAATAATGAATTAATATAAGTAATATCGTAATAAGTCAGTCGCAATTTAATAAATTTATTAAATTATCGATGCAAATAAATTTTATTGCGAGCTTGCACTTCTTGAGGCGATGGAATATTACGATTCTGAGAAATTATGCTCTCATTATTCTATTAAACTGCAACTTTTAGATGCACCAAAGATTGCACGGTGCATACTTCTGACTCGAAGGATAAATAATTTCTTTAAACAATTACTAAAGATATGGTAGTGACATTTTTTAAATTCCTGCAACGGTTGTGGTTCGTTGTGGTACGGTATCGGCGTTTCATTCGTCAAACAAATCCCTTACTTTTAATTTAATTATTACATTTTTACAGCCATTCGATTCACAAGTTGATGTCATTGTGAGTTAACAATTAAACCTTATGAAAAACACACCAACCAATATTTCAATAAACAATATTTCATATTAAAACGTAAGCATGGACTTTCGAAACAAATAATGTTCGCGTTTTAATATTCATTAGCCCTTATATTCCCTAAACTTATAATGGACCCAAATAAGTTGGCGATGGAATTTATTTCACACATTCGAACGATTTTTTATTAATTATTTCAGTTTATTTCAATGACATAATGTTTTGAACAATTTCATTTAATTAAATAATACTTTACCTTTCGGATAAAACTAATTTTGTTTATTAACTAATACATTAGATTAGTTAACTAATCTGGTTTTTTATTAATGATTACAGGGTGGCCACTAATTGATTTGTCGGGTCGTCCGCAATCAAAGAGGATAAAAAAACAAAGGGCCATCGTCAAGATATTTCATTTACAAGTGTTTGTTTATTGCATATATTTATTTTTTACGTTTGTTATATTATAATAGTTATTAGTATACAATGTTTTATGAAAATTGTTGTACCTTCTGAAACTTACATTTACAATAAACGACTTTATTACGAATATATTGTGTTATATTTTATATTTACCCGACCTACCAAATATCCAGAATCCCATATGTCGTAAAAACTTCCTCGAATTTCGCGGAATGTCAACAATCAGCGGTCAGTTTCCAGGAATTGTACAAAATCGAATACCCCGTCGGAAACTATGTTCTCCTGATATTAAGTCTAGATTTTTCGGCAAAGTCTTAGAAATTGTACGGTTTTGATCAAAAATTGCAAGGAATTCCTGGAATTATGTCCGAGAAATGTTTGAAAGTGGTAGACCACTATCAAAATAAACATCTCAAACATAGCTGAATATATTGGCGGTAGTTCTAATGTTAAGGTAAACCATATTTGATTCGAGTGTACAATATTTACACTTTCGAGAGAGAGTGTCCAGCTGTTACGGTATAACATGTAGTTGAATTTAAATTGACTATACACCCGCACCCCGCATCGATGAATGTACGGCCTTAGAAACTGGCGTTACATTTACGATTTACTCGGGGCGCATTCCTCCTCTTTGATATGACTTTATTGGCCTAATAGAGCCGAATTGTTGGTGTATCGTGTAAACCAGGGTGCCTTTTGAACTAGTCTAGACATCTCCCATAAACCACTTTCTTTCATTCCACAATTATCTTGTATGCAAAACAAACCACCTCAAAATGAACCCCCACGTTAAACGAATCAAAGAAAAACCCACCACGAAATTAATTCCCACATTACATTTATCGAAGAACAACCCTCTTGAGATTATTCATTTAGAACTTCGCCGCATTATACGAAGAGATACAAGGAGATACAACACGGTGTTTATAGCCCTTTTAATGTGAATTTCTTGCTTTGTCGTGGAAGCCATTGTTGTCCCCATCGAAAATCCTTTACGAATATCTTACCGGAATATCGTAGCAGAGGGGCATCTTTGACCTTTTCCTGGGCCGGCATTTTCGAAGATTTTTTTGTGTCAATAGTGTAGATTATTTTTTATCGATACAGAGTCAAAGAACACGTAACACCCCAGCTATTTTTATGTATATTATTTAGAAGGTGTATGATAAATTAAGTAATATATTATTATTTCCGTTAAGAAGTAGAAAGATTAATATTTAACGCCAGAAGAATATGAAGTACCAACTGCGTTTCAATATACACAGATTGTTTGCAGAAAGTGTTTCCACAAATTGATACGCGTTGGTATAGTTTTAAACAATGTGCGTCGGCAAATACTTGTAAGCAGTAGTGTACATTGTTATTTGTATTTAAGACTGTACTAAATTATAGTTTTGTAATTACGTCACTTTTTATTAATTAAAAACTATTGCTTGCCTTATTACTCTCGTGAAAAAAACCGTTTATTTATGACTAGCAAAATACAATGTAATCTGTAAAGTCTTCTACGTCGCGACACTGTGTCTTATTATTAATATTCTGGCGAAATGCACTCCCCTTTCAATGTCCTTACTTATACTGACTCATTACTCATTGTTAGACAACCTATACCGTCTTTAAAAAACAGTAACATTCTTCCTCTGAATAACATTACTGATTTTTTTTCAATAATAAGACCATAGTCTTATTTTATGTTGACCTTAATCTTATAAAAAAATCTGTAACCTTTTTAAAAACTGACAATTTTCCTATGTACAATCTAGAAACACCGTGGAAAATAATATTCTTAAAGATATTTAATAGAATCAACATAAACACATTTCCTAAAAATAAACTTTGATTCTTGAAGATGCCAACAGTGTGTCCAGACTAACTTGCCTGGAGCGCGAATCAATGTTAACGAATATCATTAATTACGTACGAAATCCGAAAATGAAGGACATACGATGTGGATTCTTATAACACGGCGAACTTTCTCGTTGAGCACGAGCGTAGGATTAGTTGGGTAGAAGAGAGATTAAGGATGTAACGTTTGTTGTAGGCGCATAGATCACGATGATGAGCCGTAACAAGTACGTGTCGAGCGACAGGGCGATCATATGGGTATGGGGTATAGCGAAGAGTATAGAGAACAGGAGTGATCCGAGTGAGCGAGTGACTGAGTGAGTTGGAGGTCGGAGGAGTATATTGGCCATTTCCGCAGGAAGCCCTAGGTAACCTGTAACCGCCATTCAGGTTCCAGCTGAACGTGCCACAGATCTCTATCGTTTTATAACAGACTGCTCCGAATTCGCATCTCCAGGATCCCGCGACATTAATCGATTCACTTTCGCTTTGCAGACTCCGCGGGTGCTGCGAGTTTACTTAACACGAGAACCACCAAAGGCGCCAAAATGACTTGTCTGACATTTGTACTTAAATTATACGAATATACCACGGCGCATTGTTTGAGATTTCATATACTGCTATTTTATCTAATTAATGCGAATAATAGAATCCATTAATTAATATAACGTGCGGGGAATTATATATTTTTTAGAGAATTTCATGTCATGGAGGATCCTAGTCAATGCTGAGGATCAAGGACACAAAGATTGATTGGTGTTGTTGATGTAATTAGAATATTGGCACAGGGATTCTGTGTGGAGAAGAGATCAATGACATCTCAGACGGACCAATGTAAATTGTTCTTTGCAAGGACATTTCTTCGGAAATATGATACTTGATAATGGTACTCGTCTGTGCAGCAGTTACGTGACGTATGTAAGAAAAGAATTTACGCGAGCTCCTTGAAGAGGAAAACGCGGGGAATGTGAACAAAGATGGAGAATTTAGTTCTCCATCGCGTGCCGTTGAGTATCGTCATTAATGAAATACAACGAATTATATTGCAACTGTTAAGTGAAAATGGTCGATGAGTTTGTTGCTAGACTTTTTAGATGCTCGTTTACTGTGCCTCGCAGATATTGTTGGGAAATTTGAATAAGACAAGTGAAGTTGAATGGTGGAAGTTGAAGAAGAAGTCTTTGTTGATCGGATAGATATGCGTTAGAGACGAAGAATGGACCCCTCTCGGGTCATCGAGAAGAAAGACTCTCGGCTGACAATGCCAGCTTCAAATACTCACTGACTCTCCTTGTCCGCAGATTTAATCTGCCGAAATGAGTCATCATTTTGAGTCGTTCGGAGTTAAGGAATATAGTGATATTCCTTAGGACGTCATTACATTAGTGTTAGCAGTTAAATTGCCAATTGAAGAATAGACAATGAAAGATACTCTAGGAACCAGAATTAAAAATGGCACCAAATATTGGGTTGAGTCATAAATAAGTTCCGTTTTTTAGAATAAAATTTATTCGTCAATAACATGAACTACAATGGACTTTAGTCTAATATATTCGTCGTTATTATTAATAACTTCTTGCCACTTTTGTGGCAACTTGTCGATTCTCCTTCCGTGAAACTTTGATGGTTTTGTATAAAAAACTCCTGGACGAATGGAACTTATTTATGACTTAACCCAATATTGTATTAAAATATACAAATTATTAAGAACAATTAAAAATCATTATCCAAGGAAGAACAACTAAAATCATAATTGAATAGTCAATCTATGGGTGGAATTATTTCACAGTAGATTTAAAATTTCTAAATTAACATTGACACTATTCTTGAATTTGTAGTTAGGATATACTTCCTGGTACGGGTAGTTTTTAAACCTAAACACATATAGGAAGATTCTTCGAGAGAATTCAGTGTTCTTCGAAGGGTCAACAAGAATGATATTTGTTTAGAACTCGGCGCCGAATTTACTTTACACCAGCGAACTACGAGGGTAAACATAACAGGATAGAAAAGGATAGTTAAACGAAAGAATCTTAAGTCGCTAATAATAAATATTGTTCGAATCAAAATTCTATTACCGGTATATGTATAAATAAAAATCACGGTGGTAGAACTAACTAATCGTATCAATTTTGATTAAAACGTGTTTAAAAGTTTAACGAGTTTGTTCGCAAATCAACGTATGATATAATAAAATAATTAACATAAGTTGCATTATTTTTTAATGGTAAATACATCGGATCCACTTGCTATCCCAATGGAACTTAATCATAATTATTCATAAATTGTTACATTTATATTATAATAACTTTGCAAAGAACTATTACAATCAGGAATTACTTAGGAAACGTTTAAATATAAATTAATTTGTAATAATAATGTTTACTATAAACTTCCCTATCAATTCTGTGGTTACATATTTTCCTATGAAAACTATAATAATCACAATTAAACTAAAATGAAACAATAAAATGAAATAATAAAGTGAATGAAATAAATCAAATAATGGTGTAATATTACACATCAAATTATTACGAGAACCCAGTCTGATTTAAAATCCTTTTATCGCAACTATGTTGTTTATCGCAAGCATAATTTCCAGCAAATAAATAATGATCTCTTATTTATATACGCTAACGAATACCTAATGTTTAATTAGAGACAGTCTACGAAGAGCAATAACCGCAAAGACGAATGCGGACGGCTATTAAAACGGCACGTGCGAATGTATGAATGAAAGTTTACGAGGATAGTAAGAACAGGTCAATCTGCCAATTGACCATTGGTCAGTCGGACCTGTATGAACGAAGATTCGGATCGTTCCTCCCTTCTATCCGACCTTATGGATACCGTGAAGAGTAAACCAAGTACCTACCACCACCGGACAAAATTGGTGAACCATGCAGGAGATAAGGGTGCCATTGGAGGGGGATAGTTGACTCTCCAGTGGCCATTCGAAGTCAGTTGCTCTTATGCTCGCCAGAAACCAACAGTAACCACGCTGGCCACTGTCATTCAGACCCTCGTGACTACCAAGTCACGAAACTATTTTTTAGTCAACGCGTGTGCTCGAATTCCAGTGTAACCATCGATCTCTAACGTGTCATTTGGATTCGATCTTTTAAACCCGTAAATAAAAAATATTTAATAAACCGTGACTGAGAAATAACTCGAGCTGTTGAACGACTTGATCTTGTTGTTCTTCGGAATATTAAATATTAATTTTCGGAATTGTGATGTTTAAATGTGTTACTTGCATCCCTTTAAATTGAGTGGATTCCGGGAAAGTGATGTGGACATTCTACAGTGAACCGGAAGTCTATTATCTTTATATAAACAGTAATTAATATTGGTGGATTTTTAAAGGAGTGAAGAATTTCTGACGTAATTCGATAACAAGAAATTTCGTATTGTAAATATTGATGTGTATCGGTATTAATTACTCTTTGCTGGAAAATTGACAATTATAGTCCTACAAGTATCCTCCGATATTTAGCGGAAGATTTAAATCGCAGATGATATCCTTTCGCGTGCGACCTCGCGAAGGATCGTGGATTACCGGAGAAAGTTAATCGAATTTTTCCATAACGACATTCGCCAATATTCGTCTAAGAAGTGCGAAAGGATATTCAAAGATACCCGAAGCAGGATAGCTGTGAAAGAATGCGGAGAAAACAAGGCTGACTTTTGATCCTTCCGCAAACTCTTGGAGGTCGTCGGGATCAAGGAAACAATGATGAAGATGGATAGCTGAGTATCTTGCGCAGAGATCCCAAGGAAAGGTGATCCAGGATTGGTTTCCGGGTGTCAGGATATTATGTTAGGAAGAGGATTATGTACATTTCTGAAGGTGTTGGCGTTGGCGGGAAGCGTTTTGGCGCTCCTGCCAGAGGACATGGAAGATCGGACGGTTCCTGTGAGCCTCCAAGAGGAATGTGCCTCCAAGTGTCCAGACCTCGATTTAAATCAGGTAAACAATTTCAATAATCAACGCTGCATTGTGATAAAACAAAGTTTCGCAAATAACTTCCACAACTGCTGAAGTTCCAATTAAGTCCTTGATAAAGTATCTCGTCTTATTCACCGAGAAGAGTATTATTAATTGAAGTCTCATAGACATTGGAATATAACGTGTCACCTGTTATGTTTTTTATTGATAAGAAGTCTGATATTCGTTTTTAAGTGTCGCTTCATGATGCTGGAAATAAGAAGGAGAAATGTGACACGATAATATGTACCGATTTAGGTAATAGGGTGACAGGTTATTCTTGGAGAGAGATGTGTGCCGAAATCAACAGGCTAATGGTCTCTCTTGAATTGATAACGCGAAATTTTCGTATTGCTACGAATACGTGATGATACTACGCATGGTCTGTTTCTTTCTATCGCACACGTTTTCGTACTTTTATCATCCACCCGCGTGATTACTCGTAATAATATTATATATCATTATTACGAGAACGTCAATAAATAAGTCAGGAAGATATCGCTCCCGCTTTTGATATTACTCGATGAAAAAAGAATTTGAAAGAGTTCGCGCAAGTCCGCGATAAGCCGACCATGAAACGCGTGTCTTGTAATTATAAATTATATTCTACGTGTCAATATTCCCTGATATCTACGTTGCAAATCATCGCCAGATATCAAACGTTTAATAATACTATCGCAAAATTTCTTCGACGAGGTCAACGTAACTGAAAAGTTCAAATTCTGTCCGTGCAATAAACTAAAAAAAAATCAACTCTTCGTAGTGTCGATAGCCTCTTCTGCAAAGGCTATTGATATTTTTGCCAGATATTTCAATTTACGTCCACCTATCACCTCTCATTTTTCATTCCTTCAAAAGTAAGGAGGAACATAAACAACGTGTTAACACCTCGTATTATTTCGTACCGAGTTTATTTTATTTTCTGCCGCATTTACGTAAATGTTTCGATAATAGATATTAAGTACCTTAACAAAATACCTTGAAAAATATGCGATTTTTGAGGTATCTATTAATTTTTACATGTCGCTACACGTGTTTAAATTATATTAAAAATGGAAAGCCGATATATCAGCTCTAAAGTGCTACAAGGGTTACTAAGGCTGATTACGTAGTTTATGTAATTTATGTAATTCATTGGAATTTAAAATCACCGATTTATTGGAAGTACAAGGAAAGCTCTTTGAGCGAACGGAGCGTAGCACAAAAATGGCTCCGCGACGAAGGACGTATCAATTTAAGTCCACTCTCCATCCCGACTGTACCATTCATTAATTAACTTAACTACACGACGGCGCATCATCCCAGTCCATAAGCATAGTCTCGAGGATGTAAGACGAGTCGTAACAGATACTCAAGCCCTCTAATCATTTTTTTCTATTCAAAGTCATTTTTCACCTCATAACATCTTGGTGTATATATTCATTTTTCCATTTGCCTCTCTAAACTTTAGTTCACACACATCATTAGCGATGACACAGAACATAGTGGACAATAAATTAAAATATCAATGTAAATATTTGATTCCTCTATTTTTTTCCATTTTTATGAATATCTCTTTTAAGGCATATATAAAGTCCTTCTTGGAGATCATCCGATGAGAGATGAATGAAGAGACGAACTGAAGAAATGGTTAGAGTGGTTCTTTCGTGGAGAGTTAAATTGATAATTGGTACCAATTTCGTTCTCGCCAATTGCAATGGGCAGTGATTATTAGCTTTTTACGTGGCATCTGTTCACACGCACTAGTAATCAGTTAGTTGAAAGAAAATGTTCGTCTTAAGCCTAATGAATTCCTCGAACGTTAGCCATCGTTAATTGGAGGGAATTAAGTTAGGAGTTTATTGAAGTGTAACTGCAAATTGAATAGGATTGAATTAGACCGATATGAAAATTCAATTTCACCGTCGCGACGTATCAATATCACGGGAGATAAGGTGGACACGTAAATCATCACCCTTTAAGATTTCCTCGGTTGCGTCAAGTGGAAAGTCATTTTTCAATTATTCAGCCGTGACCAGATAAAAGAAAGAAACGGTCCACTAATCAAGGCATCGATTCCTTATCGTTGCTTATAATTCATTCTTCACACAATCTACGAGTACCAGCGCCATGTCGAAATTTTACAAAAAGTTCAGATAATCACGGGAAGTTCAAATAGCGTGTACAGATCTCGGCATGCTCTGTGATTATGCGGGGTGGCAGAGAGGGAGGGAATACAGAGATCACGATTTATAAAATGCCGGATGAAAATTGGTGTTTATGCGGCAAAACTACAAGAGGCGCTTCGAGTTATTTACTAAACACGAGTAGTAGTGAAATCCTTATCGTATCTTCGGGTGATGCTTAGAATGACCTCACCGTTGCGTAACCACAACACGGTAGGGTTTTCTAAACTCGGATTTCAGTCTGCCACGATTTCGATGTCGGTCCAAGTTTCCATAATCTTGAATTCGTACGATAAGGGTCTCGATATTAATATAATCATAATTTATCACAACACTGGAGTATTCTTAGCACGTCCACGATTTAAATTCATTATTCACTAATCATTCCTCCTTCGATACTTCTACTTCCAAGTCAAAATTAGACAATCCGAGCTAATTTATTATTATGACTGAAATCTTTAATTTTACAAGATAAAGCACATTTTTTATTATCCGAGCATGTGTGTCACGAGGCTTGTTCTTTAACCCGGTAACACTAGACTACGACCTGACACACATATGATTTCAGGGCTCCCTATAAAGGGGTTGAAGTGCAACATAAATCAAGTCATTAACACTAAAACTACCAAAGCAGTCAAAATGAGGGGTGTTCGGAATTTCATAAAAATGTTCAAATTTATACCATTTCATTTTATGAAATTTTTCGTGCTTCACGTTGTATAATGGACATAAATAAATCGATTAATTTATTTCATCCATCCATCCTTTTTCTAAGCACGTACAAATAAATGTACAAATACAGCAGAATATATCGCCGGTAGTTCTAGTGTTAATACCTGTAAGGATTCAAATCTGGCGGATGAAGATTCTTTAGTAACTTCGAGAATTTAGTTCTCTTGAAACCTAGAATCCACAGAATCGTCGGCGTGCAACATTATATGTGTAGCCGTACACAATGAACTTCCTGCCGGCCACATCCTCTCAAATACACGCGTGCCTCGTGACTTGCTACGGGTTCACCTCGAAGTGCATCGATAATCGTGCGAAATTTCGACTGCCCTCTGCTTCATCAGATTTCGATCCATCGATTCAATGCACTTTTTCCCATAATTGATCAAACACGACATCTCTGTGAATCTACTTCTTTATAATCACTCAACTGTCTTCAAGGTAATCGATTCTCGACTGAAGAAGTTAATAATTAATTACCAGTAAACGATTAGAAGAGATCTTACAGTGTAGCTAGATTAATTAACTGTACTCGTAGCAAGTATCTGTGGACGAAATTTGCAGTGACCGTACTTGAGCGATGTAACGTTGTAGATTGAATGAAGTGCAATAAAAATTGATGATACGTTCTATACTGGGATGACAGGCTGACCTGATTAACTATTTGAGAGAAGAATCTGGGTTATCGTTGACCTTAACTAGCTCCGAAGCTATTAGAAGAGATGAACGTGAATGAAATGTTTCCGCGATACGCAATAAATCGACAATATTCCAGTAGCCATCACGATATCGATGGACCATTCTTTGAGTTCCACGAAGAGGGATGACCACCCTAGCCAAAAATTCAATTCATTCCTTGCACTTGTATTAATATGTTTCGTGGGACTCATACGGGTGGACCCACATCTTTCGTGGACTTAAATCGAAGTCAGGGGTGCTTGATTTTGAAAAAGGTGACACTGAGAATTTCCCGTGAAAGATAAATTGGTGATCCATTACACTGGGAGACATTGAATATAATAAAATCTTGGGTTAGGGCATCGTTTCTAATCGGTTACAATATCTATTAAGTGAAATAATTTCGTTGTGTACATTGCTACAAATAGTATGTGAAACGATGAATGACTTTGGTGTTGGTTCGCGTGCGATATAATAATGCAGGCAAGAAACTGTGACAAATATGAGGAGCATCAATTTTGTACACCAAACAAATCCTGGGAACCATGGTTCGGGTGGCTTTACATGATGTCATACCAATTAAAAGGCGCAAGTACTTGACACACATATACAGAACGACACGGCTCCCGTACAATTTGAAGCTCGTAATGAGTGGCAGCTGATGCAGTTGTTTTTAATTTATCCTTTGCTCTTAAAAGTAATTAAGAAAATTAGATAGCGCCGATAAGCCCTGCCAAGTATTTTTCACCAACCACTCACGGAAATCTTCAGTTTAACGTGAACATTAATATAAACCCTGAAGGTTTCGAAAATATTTCGGAGAACATGTTCGTATGCGTCTTTAATAGTGATTTTATTGAGAATAATGTAAGCTGTTCTTGAAATCTATTAATTAATTAATCCAATTTATGTTGGTGTATGGTGTATATTCCATGTTAGGAAATAATTCTTGAATTTCACTGGAAGTATATAATTTGTCATATTTACATTGTACAGTCGTAGTGGATGATTCGTTTAAACCCTGAAGGTTGTCGCGGCAGAAACATGTACAAGGTGATTCACCTGTTGATTAAATCGAATAATGTCCCTCTCGAAACTATTAAACTGTTGTCTGAAACATTTTTCGATATAATTCACTGTTTTAAAAATATTTCAACTTCCACTCTTAGGTCAATCACCCTGTGTATTTGTATAGTTTGCATGTTTCGGAATAACGTTCCAATCTAATGTGATAGCATATTTTAGTTATACACCCAATTCTATTTTTACACGAATTCGTACAAAATTTTAATAAAAGTTGAAGTAAAATTCTTCTTATTTAATAAATAATAAAATGGTAATTCTAAAGTTTTCATAGATACAGTATATTTTATACACAAATTTTTGTACATGTATTCTTCGGGAACTTATCTATCTTGTAAAAACAGAATTGGGTGTACTATAGGTATTATAAATAGAATTAGTTAAAACGAAAATCTATTTAAAAGGATTATTTAAATAGAAAATATACACGTGAGAATTTCTATCGTGATCACCTTCAGACTCTTAAAGAACTAATCTACAGCTGACTGTACACCCCGCATAGAGCACGATAGACTTCAAAGGTATTACGAAAAATATTTCCTGTTCCCGGTATTAATAACGCTAAGCGCGGCATGCGAGGTGATGTGTATCTTTCCAATTCACCACGTAACTCGAGAATAATTGGTGAGACTCGTAGATAAATGCAATGTTTGCACGCATCTAAACCGTTGCACTACGTGCGCATAGACGATGCACTCGAAAGAGGCGACGGGGGATGACGGTTAAGGTGTTTGCCAAAGACAAACCTCAGACTTCAAAGGTGGATGTTCCAACCGAGTGGACACCGTCCGGTATATATCCAACACCGTGTGACCCTGGCTCCTTGGATACCACATCAAAAAACCTGATACCCTTTACCTTCAACTTGAAACACCGTTGGATGCAGACCCCTTTGAGTCAAAGGCCTCCACGTCATATTATTCCGCGATAGATATCAAGTTCCTTGATGTTTACGTTGCATAATGCACGCTTAGAAACATTAAGTTTTCCTAGAAAATAATTCTTGCGAATTCACGAACACTATATTGGATATAATATTTCTTGTTGTGGTAGAAAATTTAAGAGTAACTTGTCTTTTACTCATAGACACCAAATCTGTGTATATTATAGGATACAATTTAGTATATTATTAGGATAAAATGATTTGTTACAATTAATAAATTCGTCCTTATAGATTTGGTACCTGGTTGTAAGAGAGAAGTTCATTCTAAATTAAACATTCTCGATTAAATAAACTCGTCTTATTTCAAGTTGAAGCAGTATCTCCCCAAAGAGAGTAATCAAAGTAGACGTAAGAAATCGTAGTAAATTAAAGGAATTCGAATGGCAGTGTATGATTAAAATCCATCTTGCGTGTGTTGGATCGTAAATTCGAGTAGGTTCGAGTAGACGGTTATTATATCCAATCCTTAGAATTACATCCACTTTGAGGTAAGGCGCAACAGTTGGCCAACGTTTTCGAGCGTAACGAAGACGTTGAAGATGACGGAAGGACGTGCGGAAGGACGAGCAGGTACGCATTAGGCGATTACGTTCGATCAGATAAAACAGCTCCCTAACAGGTTGTTCCTGCTGTTTGTAAATCAAGAGGTTTTCGAGCATCGAGTTTCTTCCAGTGAGAACGGAAGTAAAGGAAACGGTTGAATGACGTCGTAGAAAGGAAATAATTAAAATCAAACGATATAACGATTCTTTTTTTTACAACACTCCTTATGTACTAGGAATTTTGAAGGAGGTGTGTGAAAAACCGTTTGAGAACTCAAGGAAAAGTAACGTAAAGTCACGCGGTTATATTAAGACATAATTGACTTGGATCCTTATCAATTAAATGAAACATGATAAAAAATATGACATAATCTACTGGCACCTTACGAATGGGAGATCTCGTGCGAATATTCTAACAAAGATTCGTCATGTGACAAGAGTATTTGTTAGACGTGGTGTGGCAGTCCGGACGGTTTGATTAATCGGGTGCAAAGTTAAACGAGCATTGTGTTGGGAGCCAAGGAACGAACAACGAGATGTTTCCACAATAGAAGGAACGGAGAGGAAAAAAAGTCATCGTAAAATTGATACATCCATATTGGAAAGCGATAGTCGCGAAAACAGTCTACTGTCTCCCTGGCATCCGTTATCGGCAAACTCGCCACTGTTCGCTTCCCTACTGTTCGCGGGAAAACACATAATAAACTCTATCCACTCATATTTTCATGATTACGTGAATCGTTAGGCTTTGTACGTCCTCCCGGTGCATTCGCAAAACACGCTCGTATATGGCTGTATCCTTGAAGGCTGATAATATTCAACGCTCCTCTGCTAGAATTTAATGGGATGGAATCGTCCGTGATATTAAATTATTCCTTTCAATATTGTGGTGGAAGGAATTAATTTAGTAGGGACAACAAGTGATTATTTAATTATGATATTAAGGTGTAAGAAGTTATAGTATTAAATTAAATTGGCACGAGTCATACTTCTTTCATATTGAATTCTTAATATTATTAATATATAACTCTGAATTGTATGAATTACATAGATATATCGTAATATGTTATACAAATATAATTATTTCATTTTCTACTCGTAGAGTTGTTTCCCCTGATTCAGGCTAATTGAACATAATTTAAGGTTCTTTACCTACTTTATATAAATTGTTAAGTTCTCTCTTTCTTGCTTTCATTGTAGTAAATTTATTTTCTTCTTCGTATTGTTTACTCTTTTATATGTTACGTACAAAGAGTACCATTTATCTACTATTACATTAATCCTTTGCACTCGAGGTTATTTATTATTATTTAAACTTATCGCGGCAACTCGTGTGGCGACTAAAATGCGACATTAAGATTTACTACATCGTCGATGAGAATTTAAAATCCACTAACAACAAATAACTGAAGTAAATGGTAATATCGCTTCTCGGTAACCGCAATAAACTGAGTGGCGACTGAGAGTCGCCTCTCGAGTAGAAAGGTTTGATAATGCTGTATTACAAGAGCAGACATAGTATGAAGTAATGAAAACGAAGGCACATATATCTACGAATGTCTACAGGGTGAATCATGAAAGATAAGAGGAACTCCCGCGAATCTTTGTAGATTTTATTCAGCGGCCCGTGGATTAAAAAAAGACATAGGTTGCGGAGCAGCAAGAGCACGATTACGTTACGCGCAAGGGGCAGCAGAAAATAAATTGAATCGCTTGCCAGCTTTAAAAGATAGTAAATTGTTTCATCCGGTTCAATTGACACCCCCGGTGTATCTAGTACGTCGCGAATGAATCGCCAAATAATCGTCCCAAGGTGCAGGTCTCCGGTGACAATATAGATAACGCACTCGTTACAGCGGCTGCACCTGTACGTTACATACTTCCGGTATGCAGGTGTACGTCCGGCTTTTAATGGAAACGAAAGGAATTGTTTGGAAGAGACTATATTCAAAGAACTAGCTAGATCGGAGGGTTGGGAATGGTTTGGTTTGGTTGAGTTTGATAATGGGGTGTGAACCCATGCGTAGGTACTGGTACCTTCATGGGAATTTTGGGAATTATTCCTACATGTCATTACCATGGCCGCCATTATTATTCCAGAAAATACTGTCATCACCTGTTACACGTGAATTTAAATCGACTCGTTATAATAACACGGTTTTTAAGAACTACGAAGAACTATAATTTTCTAATAAAATTCATAAAAAAATATAACGTACGATGTTAATGGTTTTTAATAAGAACACGGGGCAGTCAAAGAGTTAACTTGCAATTAACATCACGAATTTCATTCATATTAATACAGTGTTCGGAATGAATGTATTCAGTGAATACCGTGTGAAAGGATGGTAATGGTCACGTAACGTGAAAGTGAAATGAATATATGAGTGGTTTGAATTCCATAATAATAATGTCCTCCGCTTTTGTTCCAGAACCGCACGGACGACTCCAGCTCGGAAGTGGGATGTGGTGTGAGATGCAAGATCGATCAGGTGAGATAAATACTAGGTTAAAATATTTATTATTGATATCTTAAGAATATACACATCCGAAGGAATTAACGTATGCGGCTGAATTATTTTAACAAATATCTACACATTACATTAGCGCTAATCGACGGGAAAGTAGGGCATCGATTACTTTAAGATTGCAGAATGTCCAAGCAATTCTTGTACTAAGATACTACGAGTTCTGCTGGATAATAATACGAATCAATCACAAATATTTGCATATTATATTAGTGTATATTCAGTCAATAAAAATTGGGATATGGTTGAACATCAGATTCTAAAATCTTCAAGGATTTCTTGTATTAAGATTCTACGAGTTGTGTAACATCGTGATGGAAATTGAAAGTTAATTCGAGTCTCGGAAGATCGGCGAACGTTAATAACGTGTACGATAGTCGGAGACGAAAATAAAGGGATGCCGGTCCCCAGGCACAATGAAAGTACTTCCGCTGGTATCCCGGGGGAGGACTGTTCACTCACTCGCATCGTAGACGATAAACGGCAAATAAAAACAAACTCAGGATCTCTCCATCTCTCTTTTTTTTTAACGCAATGGTAGGTGCCCAATGAATGGGTGAACATGTACACGTATTACGGGTGTACGAATGAAAGAATGGTTAGCCTCTCTCGTATGGCTTCGTGACTTTAAATTGGATCGCGTACAAGTGCGGTCTATGCCGGATGTCGCCAAATTGTCGTGCGACTCCGGATTCGCTCTCCCTATCCGATCCTATCTTTCCGGCACCCTCCTACTCTCTCTTTACACCCCGTTACGGAAGTTCCGACGAAAAACCAAGGAAATCCGAGCACTTACGGCGCCATCACTATCGCAATTTCTTTGGCGACATGTGCCAGATACCAGGCAATCATTATCATTATCGGCACACTAATAATATTGGTATACTGCAATAATGCAAGTAATGATAATGATAGTCAACAAATGCAATTTGTATATCACGTATTCCTATTCATAATGAATTATCCACGAACACCTAAATTTAAGAGCACAGACTTAATTGCCTAAACTATGAAGTTGCGAAGTCCCAGAAGAATGATTAAACAAGTACTTGACAGATCATCAAAGTGCACAAACTCTAACAAGCAAACCGCAAATAAATGACACTCGAAAGGCTTAGCACCGAATCATTAACAGATTTCATTGAATGGTAGCCAGAGGCACCCTCCGGTTAGGCGAGACACAAAAACGGGAAAGGACCCCCGGGCAGCCGGAAGGATATCCAGCAACGCGTGTCTCCAGGATAGGAAACGAGAGCGGTAATTAACGATACGAAAATTTCAAAAGGGTTCCGATGTACTCTTAATTGTCATGTCTCGGTCCTCTGTCTCCAAATGAAAGAATCGGTACATTAAACCGTGCCTCCCCTCTGCATTTTCGTGGCATGCGGATATAGTTCTTATACGTGCTCGTTAGGCGATCCTGTAAATACTTTAATGTCGTTTTGTGTATGGCGTTGCGTGCCGGTGGGAGTTGAAAAGCCTGGAATATCACGTTTCCTACATGATTCGCGCTTTAAACGATTTCCTCCCTCGCCTCGTTTCACGGTTCGTACGTTCCAGTAACGCGCACGAGTAACGGTTCGACTTAACAGCAACAGCAATCTAGGAAGACGCTCTACTTTCGGTTGCGCAGCCTTAATTGTACGTCTTCCTGAATTTAATGAGTGTGATATCTTATCATCAGCGATTCGACGTTACTCTGGAATTATATAATATCGTATGTTTATAACTTTCGTTCAACTGACCCGATTACTAGGCTAGTGCGATGTCTTCCTATTGTAATTCATATTTATCTGTTATGGATACTACGAATTAATTACTGACTGACATATGACTAATTTTTTCCATCGTATATAAAGAATGATTATATGCATATCCAGTTTTTGTCGGCATACTAATTTGTTGGGATATTGGATATTAATATTGCGTATATTAAATTTCCTTAATTTTGATATTATAGTTTAGGTAAAATAAACAAACAAGGCATGAGCCTTTAATTGCAACTAGTATCAACTTATACTTTAATGAAATTTTCCCCTTACATATATATCTTGTATATGGAAAATAATTATCTTCCGACGAAAATGTTATTTAAAAACGTGAAATCTCCAAATTTTAATGCTATATAATAATACTTCATTCTACCTTGTGCAATATTTTCCATACGCATCCGGCATCCGTGTGTATTTCGTACATGCTAGGTTCGACTGGAACTTCCGGTAATTACACGGTTCGCTAGAGAAGAACTAATACTCTTGGAATTTCTTTTATCTGAAATTCCTCTTGCACAGCGTGCACGTGGAAATATGATATTAACACGAAGACAAATGTGACGTATAATGGCGTGTCTGTCGAGAACTCTAGTTTGTAACTCCTGATGGGACAACGTATACTTAAAACAAAATTTAAGTGCACGGTGGATGTAAACATTTGTCGTGCTACCGTGTTCTGGCGAGTGGCAAACCAAAACCAGATATCCGAGTGCGGTTTTTGAGTGGAGGACCACCGACTGCGAAGATGTTTTGGAGAAATGTGGATACTTAACTTTAGAAATAGAAAGTATTAGGATTCCAAAAAGATTCCGCGGTTTGCATGAGTTTTTTACAATGAAATGGATATTAATATTGCGTATATTAAGGCTCCTTAAATTTGATATTAAAGTTCAGCTGAAAAAACAAAAACAAGGTATGAGCCTTTAATTGGAACTGGTATCAATTTATATTTTCATGAAATTTCCACTAACTTATAGATGGAAAATAATTATCTTCTGAAGAAAATGATATTTAAAAAGCAATAAGTCGATTATAGTTTTCGGAGAAAACATTGCAAAGTTTAAATGAAATTTATTATTACAAGATAAAATGAAATTATTATACGATAATTTCGATCAAATTCTACAGTACGAGATAAGAATCATAATACAATATAAGAAGTATTAAGGAATATTAATTAACCAATTATTATAAGCAACGACATAAATCAAACTAAGAATATTAAGAAAGTAGAATATCAAAACAGAATAATCTTCAAGGAATATCAATTTCTTTATTAGCAACGATACTAAAACCAAACATAAAAGAGTTCAAGAAATTACAGACATATTGCAAGAACACACTGCACTGAGAATTTTGAAGGCCATTTAATTATTGAAATTCTGATGTCAATTATTACGTTATGATACACATGATTCGTTTCTTGTATTCTTAAAGTCTCCAGAGTGACTGGAGGCAGTAAATGGGGTTAAAACGAAACGAGGAGAGAACGGATAGATCCTCATTCGTGGTAGGATGAAGATCTACGATCTACGGGGAGCCGAGTGGACCGAGGGCCTGGCTGGGGCGTAATATGTGTTGAGGTTTTAATGAGGAAGTGAGAAATTAGCGGTCGCAGCGTCGGAGCCGTTGCTTCGACCGTTTTCCACCGTCTAATAGTTTCGTCCATCCCCTAGCTCGGGGAGTGATCGTTTAAAAACGTATATGTTTAATCGACCGAGTCGAATTCAACTGCAACGATGACCACTGAATAATCTCCCGAGTATAAATTAGTGTTACAAATAAATAGTGACTCTATATATATTTTCTTTGGTCAGTATAACAACCAGGATATAATGCTCTCCCTTATAAGTCTGACACTAATTTAATTCAAAATAATTATGAGAATAATACATTCGAAAGTATCACTCTTCCGGAATAAATAGAGTCATACTTGATGAAAATCGTGCTGTTCTTCTTTTATGATTATAAATGTTTTTATTTGTATTTTGTTGGTATCTATATTAGTAGAAGTCGACTGTGCACTTCTTAAATCGAAATCTATATTTCTGTTATTTTTTTATAGGTTTGATTGTGACTTTTGATTTGCTCTAATTTTTTCTATAATTTAAAATTTTAATTAGTTTTAACACCGTTGTCGATGAATCAAGAGATTTGAGTCTTTCATTATAATATTTGTTTTATATTACATATTCTACGCCACCATTTTATCTTGTTACGAATTTGGTATACCCTTAAGTAACGTTAAATAAAAGATTATACCTATATCAATTAAAAATTGACATAATAAAATAATTTAAAAAAGATCGGTTGTAGAATTGTCTCTCGATCATCCAACTCGCACAGATTCCTAATCAACGTTTCTTATCGGAAACCATTAAGTTTTGTCTCGATAAGGATATACAAGTAACACACACAAAGTATTTCCTCAGTAATTAACAGAAACAAAATTCTTCGTATCACTTCGTCGTTGTTTATAATATTCTTTTCGCGTTATCTGAATATGTAAGAAAGTAATACCTTCTCGCGGAATCGCCTAGTAAATTGCGTTCCATTAAAATCACGTCAGTGTCGCATGCACTTAGAACAATTTACCGGGTCCGTAATATTCACGCTTCCACAAAATGATTATTAATAACGTTTATCTGGTGTTGGAGGTCCCTTTCATTCCACACTTTTCAGACAAGCTGACCTATGTGATACCCTCGAATACCATCATATTTATGTACATATATAGTAACTACCATTGTACAGTTGCACATAATAAATGCACCGAATGCTTCGGTGAGATCGTTCGATATTTCCTTCTCAAACTACGTTCAGACTTTCCAACCAGCGAGCTTTTAATTTTAACACTAAAACTACCAAACATGCAAGGTTTTTCCGGCCAAACGGAGCGACTGTATTCTATAAACTTCCAGTCGATTATGTTTACATTTTCTTCCGATACCTTAGACGGAAAGAATGCCTGCTTACCCGCTTACCTACTCCGCACAGAAACTCAAACTGAACTGACATCGATTGGGATGCTCAAAGTCACTTCGAAATAGTAAACGTCATAGACAAGCCTAAGAGTATATACATATCTGTAGGCCGTATTTAATAGATGATTCCAAGGATAATATTTGAAAATATTCCTCATTTTCATTAAAGTGCAGAATATTAATCTCAGATATATAATATTACACGGTTTAAACTTGCATTGGTTTTGGATTAATTATAAAGTATTATCTATGTTTGCAAGATGAGACTAAGATTACTATTTCAAAATTGGAAAACTAGCATATTTTAATAAAGTAGAAAATATTGATTTACTTATTTAAAAGGGTGCCACTCTTTTAATATAAAGTAACCTTTCTCTACTCATGGTGACTCGATTCCATAACTGTTTAATATTATAGGGATTATTTATAGAAATGTTTGAAAAATTATTAGAAATTTGTTTCTTGTACAGAAATAATAGAAGGCCTTAAAACGATTAAAGAATAGTACAAACTTATTCGGCATCAATGTAATAATAATATTATTATTTGAATATACACCTCCATTAAGAATTCACTGTTTAAACTCGCAGTTGGAATTTTCTCTCGGATCGTCGCCTTTAAAATATTGTTTATGTAACATGAATTATTATCTGTGATAACAAACGTGCAATGGATGTACTTCATTATGCACATGCGACAATAGTCATTGTTTCGCGAATGTATGGAGAGAAATATCTACTTCATCATTGAATCCTGAGATACAAGAGAGCCATTTACCAATTGTCAGAGGCTGATCGGCACTCTGCTGCAGTCGAGAGGCGCCGCATATAAATGATGCTCCTCTCGACATTTTAGAATAATAAGCAAATTGCTGTGCACGTGATACTCCCTTCTTGCGAGTTAATGATACACCTGATCCCATGTGCTTAACATAATACAATAATATTCTACCATCTTGCATTAATATCTTATTAAACTGGGTTGCTAACAAGGTTCATCCGCATTCTCCAACAAGTTATTACCACGATATTCGTATTTATAATACAATTATTATTACGTTTATGACAAGCATGTTCGTACACTTCTCTAATCTTTTTCTAGGATAGATTCTATACAAGGTGTCCCATATGAAATAAGCGAGTTAATGATCTCCTTTAAGACTAGAAGTACCAAAGAGGTCAAAATGACTCGTCTGCGATTTTCAGTTAGAATATACAAATATATTACGGACCATTGTTTTATTGGGTTCGATCATAAATAAGTTCCGTTCGTCCAGAAGTTTTTTATTCAAAACCGCAAGAGTTTTACGCAAGGGAATCGATAAGTTGCCTAAAAAATTGCAAGAAGTTATTAAAAATGACGGCGAATATATTGGATTAAAGTTAATTGTAGTTCATTTTATTCACGAATAAATTTTATTTTAAAAAACGGAACTTATTTGTGCCAAACCCAATATATACTTTTATTTGATATACATAACGCAAATAATTGAATCATAATTGAATCCGTTAATTAATTGAAATCCTTCAACCACAATTTATATCTAAATAAATATGTAAGCATAACTGAGTACATGTTCGGTAGTTCTACCGTTAATTGCGATTATACAGAAAATATTGTATGCATTACGTGAATGACTTTAAACAGGTAATATCTTGAAAGAGACTTTTTTCTGTTGCTGTTTTCTGCAGAATTCTCCAGATCACACATGTTGTTCAGAAGGAAATAAATATTGCTGCATAACTAGGTAGCTTATTTTATGTGGGATGCGCTGTATACATACAGATATGAGAAGTTTATTTACGAAAATATATTGCTGATTGCGAGTAGCGTACGGAGACAGATTTATTTTCTGATTTACGAGAGAAAGCAGATACTCGAAGACCAAGAAGTAGTCCACGAGGACGACCGAAAAGTTCGAGGCAACAATCAATTGAAGCCCACACTTGAAGCCCTCGAGCGCGCCAAATCACTTTTGTATATTTATACGTCTGCTTGCACCCGAATGCACTTTCCTGCAGAATGTTTCTTTCGCAGAGACAATAAATCCGTATACCCTTCTCCTACTCCTACTGTTTGAATAATATCCAACTTTAGCTTCTGGTATTTTTCAAGTACTAACTGAACATGGATACTTTCGATGTAAAAGAAACCTGATAAGCTAATGATGCAACTTATGTCGCCGCTTAGATGTACTTATATGTTTATCGTTAAAAGACGTAGCTCTGTTTTCTGTATCAGCGATGATTTTTATAAATCAATGATTACAAGCGACAGAAAAACATGAGCTAAGTGTTAATTCTACGCTTAAATTATTAGAGAGTTTCTTTGTAGGATATAACTTAAATAATATGGAATATATAATTTATATAATATATAATGTATGATTTATAACGTAACGAGTAAGAATTGCGATCGCAAGTATATTATTATAATACTGAAGGGAAGGATATGGATAATCTATTCGATAATCTTCGTAAACCCTTCAGATATAATCAAATATAGTCTTGCATTGTGAAATATTTACATTATTATATGTTTAATAATATATAACATATCCAATCAGTAAGAGTAATAGCATTATCATTGTGGAGCTCCCTATCCGAAATTAGGATTAAGCTATCATATTTAGATACAATTAGATGTAATTTTCTGTTATTAACTAATAATGATATGAGCATGCAAATTTCCGTTTTCCGTCCAAAATTTGTAAGTTCCGTTTTTTAAAATAAAGTTTATTATATACTTCGTCATTAAAAAGAACTACAATGGACTCTAATCTAATATCTTTGCCATAATTATTAATAACTTCTTTTGGCGGTTTTAATTAAAAAACTCCTGGACGAACGGAACTTATTTATGACTCAACCCAATATTTATTATGTCAACCCTATAATAAATTAATATAATTAGAGTATAGTTGAAAAAATGACAGCTACGTCACGAGTGCCTTCTATCCAGAAGCCAACGGCGATGCGTTGGATCTTACGTTGGATATGTTTTCTTTGTCCTCGGCCAACTTGTTGTCGCCGGACAAATGCCCACATCCTCTCGTGCAGAAAGTTAATGCGTTAAACTTCAGTTCGCAAATCCATGCTCACCGTCGACTGACCGGTAGTTTTATGAACGTAGGCGTTACTTGAAGGCACGTGCCACATGTTCTTGACTATCTTTAAAATTTCGCTTAATACGCGAGTTGCCTTCAATGCCGCGATAAGACACTGCATTTAATGCGTATCTTCGTTTGGAAACTTGAAATCTTTATTGATACACGACTACAACTAAGCGGTCAAAATGACTTAAACCAAATGTAAACCGAATAAAAGTTAGAGAGAAGAACAATTGCATATATTATAAAAGATCGAAAGGAAGCAAAGTTGGATGAGAATTTGAAAGGAAGCAATGAAAATGTAAAGATACACAAATATATTACTGGAATAAAAAATATTATAAATTTTCTTTATATTAAAAGGAAACGTTTCGAAGGAATGTTTAAAATGACATGAATTTTATATTTGTTTCAGTGCACAAAAGGCTGTGGAGCGTGGCAACAAGCACTCGACACGAGCTGCCAAGCTGTCTGCGTTAGTAGAATTTCTAATAATTATTATATTCATCACTCGTATTCGAGAATTGGATATTATTTTATTCGGGTGAATAATGAATAATCAAATTGTTATTACAATTATTTATAGAATGGAACTCAAGAATTATTACCGCCCAAGGAACTCTACTGTGTTCTGGGATGCCACGATGCTTTAAATCGTTATTTTCAACAACTGAAAGGTATATGCATCTTTAATAATTAATATAATGTTATAGATATATATGTCTCATTATTGTATTCTCTTGTAGTAGATTGTATCACCAACTTAATGATTGTATATTCTCTTTGATACTATCTCTTATTGCACTGTAATTAGTAGGGAAACTGTTAATTAAAAGTCAGCGAATTCCTTGGCAAAACGATCCACGGCGTCTATTTTTAACGGCTCTTCGTCGTACTGATCGAAGTTACTTGTATCTCCAGGACTCGGACATTTCGGAATAAAACTTGGTTGAATCTTCTGGTGATAAATTAAATTCCAATCAGTGGACCGGAACCATCTGTGAGTTTTAATATCAATGGAACCACCTTTCAAATTTCCGTATCTTCTCGTCAGGTCAACTTGCAGTATATTCTTTAATATATCTCTTAACTCCTCACCAAAGTGATGAGCAAACTTGTATTTCCCCGTGATTATTTTCTCATAAATCTTCATTGGATCCTGCGCGTAAAAGGGTGGATATCCTGCGTTCATTTCGTATATTAGGACACCGAAACTCCACCAGTCGACGGATTTACCGTATCCTTTCGAGAGGATAACTTCCGGTGCCAAGTATTCCGGGGTGCCGCACAAAGTCCAAGTTCTTCCGTCGATCATCTTGCAGAACCCTAAGTCGGTCACTCTAATATATCCGGTGTTTTCGATTAAGATGTTTTCCGGTTTTAAATCACGGTATACGAGACTGCAGTGATGCATATATTCCAAAGCCAAAGCCACTTGTGCCGCATAAAATCGTGCCAAAGATTCATCGAATTTCCCCATTTTCCTCAAATGTGTAAACATCTCTCCGCCATTGATGTACGGAAGAACCAAGTATATATACGAGTTATCCTTGAAACAGAATTCCATGTAAACGATAAAAGGAAATCTGATACACTGAAGAATTCTCTTCTCGTTATAAGTGTGATCTATCTGCTTCATCTTAACCAGCTTTGTCTTATCAAGTATCTTCATCGCGTAATAATCAGAGGTTGATTTATATTTCACAAGGATAACTCGTCCAAAAGCGCCGGTTCCGAGTGTCCGAAAACGGTCGAAGTCATTTAATTGAACATGATCATATTTCTTAGTCTTCATTCTCTCGTAAAACGCTGATTTCAAGTCATCCAGAATAGATTCGTATTCCTTGAGACCTAGCGCTTGATTCGGAACCTCTGCCTCGTTTTTTGATAACATATCTAATACGCTTAGGTACACTCTCTTCATGAAAGTCTAACTGATAAATTCAATTGTAACTATGGTTATAATGTACCAATAATGACGATTGGGATAATGGTAGTCAGTGAAGTCTGCCGTGAAACGATCGTGTTCTTTTTACCGAGAAATGCCATCCTCGAAATCGTTTACAGGACCCTTCAGAGATGTGACTTTAGATGTAATATGCCCAGTCACGTGTGTACTTTAATATAAAAATATATCATGTGTGTGACATCCCGATTTTTTTCGATTAATAGCGGAGATAGGGATACCGCCAGCACCCGCATTGGTAGCGGATTCCTTGACGGCGACATCCTTGCAACTCGAATGGAAAGGCATCGACATAGAAAGACGAGGGGGAGGCATTTCATACCTGGTGCAATGGAGATACGAGGAACTCGCCGAAACCTGGCAATATTGTCGGAACCAATCATGGGGCGAAGACGATCAAATATTGGTCGAGAATTTACAACCGTATACCAAGTATAGGGTAGGTTCATCATTAAGGAAGAGTAGATATACTTATTCTTATAGAGACTTCATTACGTTACATTTTTGTTTGTAGATAATCAGTTCAGTACTTTAAGTTCACGAATGATATTAAAATTGTGGTTATTAATCGGTATATATACTTTTATTGCATATGTAAAGAAAGAAGGACAAATTATTAGTATCATAAAAAATGAAAACAATTATTATGCAGTACGATACAACGATACTTTTTGTTTGCAATATAATCTACAACGGCTTCCCCAAACGATTCCAAATATTTTACTCATAGTTTTATTACTACTGTTATTAAAAATATTGACTACACAGAAAGCATCTGGTAGTACAAAGAACATAAGTATAAGCTCTTATCAATTTTACTTTCAACAAGAAAATTTATCGAAGCTACTCAGCTTCATTATTTTCCTCTTCGACGATCCAGTTGGAGATCGAACGATGATAGAAGAATTCTACTTGCAGTTTCGAGTCGCGTTGCTCTTAAAATCGTCACAACACAATCCGGAGCCGATAGTCTCCGCACCGAGTGTCGTGATAAGGACTCTTGCAGCAGGGTTACCAAATTCAGCACCGGTAATTGTAAGGGCAGCGGCAGTAGACAGCTGCCGGGTCTCTGTGTCTTGGGAACCGGGCCCTTTTCCAAATGGCCCACTTTTGTCCTATGTCCTGCGTCTGCAAGGGGCTGACCACTCCCAGCTTAAGGTATACGCCACGCCAGAACTTGAATTCTTATCGGACACGATATCCGATACACTTGTTCCTCGTAATATCTCTCTCTTATCAAAGCAATATTTCGTATCTATGCATTTATTCTTTCAACTTTCTCTGTCTAAGCTATCATCACTTTGCAACGTTCCTCAACGAATTCGTCGATACCACTTTGTTATGCTTTACTTAATGCTACTTTTTATGCTGTTCTGTCTCTTGTTGCAAAGAGTGCTACGATCTACCAACTGGTTCTACAAGATAGTCTTTATTTCCCTCTCCAAGGAAGAATATTCATTAATCAGATATAAATAATGTGATATAAGTTATATTAATCATTTTATTTTTAAAGATTCTGTTCCCATATTTTTCATATATTTATATATATCTTGTATTTGTATATTATTTAGTCTTATAATATATGATTTTTAGTTATCGAATATTCTTGCTTAAACCATCATCCTGCTTTACTGTGATTCCTTCTTTGAATTGTTTAATCACGTGCACTATTTTGTCAGCTAATATGAATTTCAACGAATGCCTGCTTCTTTCTGATAATTAATGACAATAATCTACCGCGGAAGTTAATAACTTTTGCTACTTTCTCTCCCGTTAACATTAGGTGAAAGACTTGTACGAACCAGATCAGTTATGGTATACGTTTCTGGCATGGCGTTTTTCTCCCTTTGGCATTATTATTTCTTAACAGGGGTATCAAAGGGATGATCTTTAACGGTGAATTAAAACCTCTTATAATATGTCCATAGGATATTCCAGCCTCGGAAAACACGGATCACTACATGTTTCAAAATCTCGAACCAAATAAAAATTACTCAGTCAGCGTAACTATGAGGAACGGCGTTGGTGAAGGTCCTCCGGCTATTATTTATATCTCAACCACCCCGGAACCAGCCGGTACATTATTAAATATGAATTTATAATTCAAGCTAAAATCGAATTAAAAATATTTTCGTAATCCCTGATATATGACCGGTAAATATGAAATTCCAGTGAAAGATACGGAGCAACCAATCCTGATTCTCGGTGGTGAACACGTGGTAATGAAACAGGGTGCAGATATGCTGGACGAACCTAGCGTGGTTTACGAAACCAAGTATTTAATTCGTGGGGTTGCAATTCATGTGGCATCTGCCCAGTTATTCGTTTCTGATTCCGTTGGATACGTCTACAAAATGTCTATCATAGAACCCGCGGAACCTACAGTGATTCTTAGTCCAAGCCAAGCAAATTTCAAACCACTAAGCCTGTCGGTTGATTGGTTGAATCACCATTTGTACGTTCTCGGTGAAGTAAAGCATGCAACGACGGTATGGCACATAGCAAGGTGTAATTTGGATGGCAGAGGTTTGACAGTCGCTGTAGCTGGATTCTTAATACGACCTTCTCACATCGAAGTGGACCCTTACAATGGATACCTGTTCTGGGTAACCAGGGGTGGTTTATACAGATTGGATCTGGCTGATATAAGTAACGGTGTGAAACACGAGGTACATTCAATATATAATTATTATCATAATTATAAAAAGTCTTCATATACCAATGGTTTGGTACAGCATATTTATTCTAATAATAATTATTCCTCGAAAAAGGTCAGGCCATATTTAATCCTGGAGGATGCAAACCTAGGCGCATTCACAGTCGATCATACTAACTTCCGACTACTTGTTCCTCATCATATTCAGAACACTGTCATATCAGTGTCTCTGGATGGTCGCGAGGTCCTGAACCTTCGTGCCAATACTCAGCAACCAAAATTCAAAAACGTAGTGTCTTTAGCCATGGCTAATGGTTTGTTCTACTGGACGAATGGCGAGGAAGTCTTAACGGAGGGATATCACATGGGACAGAACAGATACTTTCACAATGCCTATCCTGATAGGTAATAATAAGAAGGTTCTTGGAAGATGATGTCTAGCGGTGTTACTTTCAGTAGTTCAGTGAAAATGTCTTGTTCCAGGTCCGATGTCTCGTTTGTCAGTGTCAGTGTCCTAATGGACGCCAGCCAACCCGTCCCTGTTCCTGTAAACCCCCCAACAGGGGTTCAAGCTGTTCTGGGAGCAGAGAGAGCTAAAGTTTCCTGGCAAGCGCCTCACTTATTGGGTGGTCAAGGTAAAGGTGCTTGGCAGAATTGGTCTTACGAGCTTGCGATCAAAGACGAGTCCACTGGTGAGACAATTCACCAGAAAGATATCGCTGGTTCCTCTCACACGGTTCATAATCTGCGAGAGAAGTCCGAGTATTCGATTAAGGCTGCGGCTTATACTAGCGCTGGTAGGGGTCCGTGGTCCACTGAATTTCGGGGTCGAACATTAAGGTAAGTCAATATCTCTACTTGATATTTATTTAATTTTTTTAATTAAAATCCATTGAATATTTTTATTTAATGTGTATTCGATATTTCCAATTAATGTGCATTGAATATCTTTATGTAAACTGTATTCAATATCGGTTAATATTTCTTCAATATTTTTATATAATTTAGAATATGATTCGCAGTATCATCCTATAAACTCCTACATTTTCAATTCTCCTCTAATTATAAGTAATTATATTTAACGCATTATTAGAGATGGATCACGCGCATCTATTTTGTGGTCTGCGAACGAGGGTCTCCTAAGAAGCGATGTCACCGGTGAAAATATAGACACATTAATATACAAAGCGAGTTTAAAAGAAGCCGGAAACGAATACCACATCGTTGACGTTAGTTGGTACAAAGACATGTTATACATCGTCGGCAATAATTCAGCATTGTATCGATACAACATCACCAGTCATCAAAAAACGAAGATGAACATTTACTCCGTCGGGAGCGTCGCCGTGGATTGGATATCAAAAAAATTATACTGGGCCAACCCAAAGCAACAAATTGTAAATAAAATATTTAAAATCAATCTACTCTTACTTCCTTGACGAAAACAATTATTTCAATTACTTCAAATATACATTGCAGATCACGAGAGCGAACTTAAGCGGATCGCAACAGGAGCCAATGTCGATCTTAGCTATTGTCAAAGAATTAATGATCGATTCCTTAGAAGCTTATCTTTATTGGTCCACTGGACACGCGGTGGAAGTCGCGAGATTAAATGGTCAAGATCGAAGATATTATCATTCGGATGAAATATTCAATGGCAAACAAGTGATGGGTTTAACATTGGACACCGAAAATCGTTATGTCTATTGGATCGTAAGGAGTTACGAAAGTGGATCCATAGTTTACCGAGCACCTACATCGGAGAAAATACCAATGACAACAAAAATCGTGCCCGAAAAGGTTTTTATATACATCCAAATAATCCTTTAAGCGATGATAAAATAATAATATTTTAACACGCGCATTTGCTTTCCTTTCAGGTGTCTGCTTTGCAACATCCAAATATGCAAGGACCATTGTGTTATTTCTCTGAGCATCTCTTATGGCTCCAAGATGATAGGAATGCTATAATTGGTGATTTATCCGGACAGAATACTGCTATAATTAATGGAATTACTTTATCGGGTCTTCACATGGTTGCTGTTATGGATCCTGCGCTTCAACAGTATCCAAAAAATCTTACTTCCGAGAATGTAGTAGTCTTACCAAACGCGGTAGACATCGATAGCATCAGAGTAGAGGGAACATGGAGAAACTTCAACCTATCATGGGACCCAGTGGAAAACGTTAATTACGGAACAGTATTTTACGAAGTGAAATTGAAGGACGAGGTTAACAATAATTCGAATCCAGAGATCACGACGGAGACTTCGATACCTTACAATAATTCGGGACAAATCAAGCCGTATTCTCAGTTAGAAGTAACTGTGAAAGCATTCACTTACTGGGAAAGTTCGCATCATTCGTGGAAGGAATTAAGATCACCACAAAGTATTCCCAGCGAACCAACGAATCCTAGAGCATTCGTGGAATTCCACAAGGAACTTCTGAGTGATAGTGTAAATATATTCATAATATTCAGGTAAATATAGTGGTTAATGAATGGTGCATAACATTATTATTAGTTTGGAAGGAATTCTGATCTTATTGTTCATGCAGATGGGATGAATCCGCGTTTAAGAATGGTTTGATCGTGGGATATACAGTGGAATGTTGGTACATGGAGAACGATGTTGATAATAAAATCTGCGACCAGTCTCTTATCTCTCGTGAAATGCTCGAGCATAAAGTACACAATTTGCTACCTAATACGACTTATTATTTCAAAGTCCGAGCTCATACCGCGATTGGTCCTGGACCTTATACGAATGTCATTGAGATTTCTACAAGGCATGAAAATCCTGTACCCCAATTGTTAGTCGCCACATCGGACGCGGTAAAGATATCGGACATGGATCAAGAAAAGAATTATACGATGACACAACCTGCAGCGATGTATGTAACGTACTCCTCAGGGGAAAATAAAATGTTTTGGATAAGCCCGATATACGAATTGATGATGGCTAATTTAGATGGGACCAATGTTACGAAAATTCTCTTATTGAACAACAGTGCGCTTAGCATAACCGTTGATTGGGTCGCGAGGAATTTATATTGGTCCGAGTCCAGGAACGAAGAAAGCGGCGGGCATATTTTCAAATTAGATTTAACTTTGTGGCACGTTGGAATTACGCGGTACGAAAATATTGTGTCGTCAAGGAAACGTATTCAGAATTTGGATGTACTACCATCAACGGGGTAATTTTAATTTCTCTATTAAAATTGTTATAGTAAGATTATGAAGTACTATCTGAAATGAAGTTGTTAACATCTGTGTTGATTTAATCCCATAGGACACTATATTGGATAGAAATAATTAAGGATGATATGGGTGTGATAATGCAATCGGATCTAAACGGAAGGAATGTCCAATCATTTTTTAATCACGCGGGTGATAATTCCTGCCCATCTAGACCATTGATGATCCCAGCGATGGCAATCGACAATAGTGACCCACAGAAACCTCTGATTTATTGGATATCATGGGAAGGCCAATTAAACATCGCAGATATTAATAGTTACACGTGTACACCAATCGCGAGTCCTGATTTCCGCCACGTATTACAGCCGACTTCCTTGGCGGTTGACAAGATGAACATATACTGGTCGGAAATGGACGACAAAATTCATTTTGTGAATAAAAAGTATCCGGATGATAATGAAATAAAAACATTCCACTTGCGTGACGTGGTCAGTATCAAAGCATATGGAAAATCTTTACAACCGCATCCTGCTTTTAATTGTTTGGTGCCTCATGAAATATCTTACAACGTGGAGGAAGTAAGGAAAACTGCGAAAAGCATCACGGTCAGACTTCCTCCACCGGTTCCACATTTCGGTTGCGAATCTTACAATCTGCCAACTACTTTATATACGATTTACGTATCACGATGTTTGGAGAACGATCCTAATAAGTGTGAGAACAATGATAAGTTTGAATTACAAACATACGAGAGAGAGTATGAAATAGAGGGTCTGATACCTTTCACAGAGTATAGGGTGAAATTAGCACTAAGCAATTACTATGCTGACTTAAAATCGATGAGTCTGGAGTTCAGTTCGGGGATTATTTTAAGAACGGGGGTTGGTGCACCAACAGCACCCGAGAATGTCACCGTTCAACCTTTAACCCCCACATCAGCTGGCGTTTATTGGATGCCACCAAAGATACTTAACGCGGAGGAAGTTCGTTACGAAGTGCATTGGAGATCAGTGAAATTGGTGAACGGAATTCGACAAAAGGGTGAACAATTAATTCCAGCCACTGAACGGAAGAAGGATGGAAGTTTCTTTACTACGCTGAGGAGACTTCTTCCAGGACAAGAATACGACGTTGACGTTCGAGCGTATCCTGCGGATTTTAATGACGTGTACGGCGAGAGTCCTAGTCAAGTTCTTAAGATGTATCCGCAGCCGAATAATTTAATTCCCGAAGGAATTGGTGTTAATAATTTGAACATATCCTGGATTCCAAACACCGACGTCGAAGTTAACTATACTTTGAAGTACAAAGATGTTGCGGTAGATGATTGGCAGGTCGTTCCTGATCTTATTGTTGAGAACGATAAAGTGATATATCACATAGAAAACTTACAACCACGTACTTTATATAATTTTTGCCTTGTTATTAATTATCCGAATTTCAACGGTCACGAGTGGCCAGTGGATGGAGGTTTTACTTTTCAAACGCATGGTAAATTACATAAATGCATCAACCTTCTTCTTATGTTTCTTTATATAAAATATTATTGAACTCTTATATTTCGTTATATAAATTATCATTAATTTATATAATTTATATAAAAAATAGGCGATGTGCCAAGTGCGCCGGGAATGCCGACAGTAACGAAACTTCGTAATTCGGTGTTTCAATTAAATTGGGAACCAGCTCAGGCCCATGGTTCTCAAGTGACCTTGTATCGTCTCGAGGGAATTAAAATAGATGAAAACAACGGAGATGATATTTATGACGAACACGCGCCATGGAATTTGTATTACAATGGAACGGATAATTATTGGATTATTACGGGCGATATGGAAGAAAAATATCAGTTTCGCGTTCAAGCGAAAAACGCTTATGGTTTTGGTGCTTGGAGTAGATCGAGTTCGGTCGTCGATTTAACTGATATTACAGGTGGCATCTTAGCTGCTCAGGAACACGTGGGACTGATATTGGGCCTTATAATTCCTTTTATCATTATCATGCTTATTTGCTTCTGTTACTTCCATAGCCGTTAGTAAAAATTATTATTTTCATACATTGATTTTATTATCTCTTTAATTCGCAGCACATTTTTGTATTAATAATAAATATTATATTTCAGCAGTGTATAGTAGACGGAAGGGTGATAAGAAATCAGTTCTACCACCGATAGTAAGAGACGTAGAATTAGCAACGCTTCGAGAAATACCTCGGGGTAATTTTGTGCAGTCGAATGCACTTTATGCATCCACCTTGCAGAACGATCCTGATGACTCTGCTCTTCCGAAGATCAGAAGGGAGCAGATTACATTAGCGAAGTTTTTGGGGAGTGGTGCATTTGGAGAAGTAATTAAATAATAACATCTATACACGTGGCATTATATAGGATCGTACTATATCAATATTCCATAAATGACTACTTTCAGGTATTTCAAGGAAACGCAAAGGATCTGGAAGGTCCCGGTATAACTCCGGTCGCAATAAAAACCCTTCGAAAGGGCGCGTCGGCTCAAGAGAAAACAGAGTTCCTTCAGGAGGCCAGATTAATGAGTCACTTTCGACACAAACATGTACTCAGATTATTAGGTGTCTGCTTAGACACTGATCCTCCACTATTAGTATTAGAACTAATGGAAGCCGGGGACTTATTAAGTTATTTAAGAGCTAGTCGTCCAATCCAACCAACGGATCCACACGCTTTACGACTGCAAGATTTACTCGCCATGTGTGAAGATGTTGCAAGGGGATGTCGATACCTCGAAGAACTACATTTTGTTCACCGAGACTTAGCGTGCAGAAATTGTTTAGTATCCGCGAGGGATCGGGAAAATCGGGTGGTGAAAATCGGCGACTTTGGTCTGGCCAGGGACATTTACAAGAATGATTATTATCGAAAGGTTTGTTCGCTATAATGCCCTGTTACTTCACGCTTTATCCATTTCCAGGTTCATCTAATATATTTGATTTATTATTATGATTGATTTAAACACTTCAGGAAGGCGAAGGCTTGTTACCAGTGAGATGGATGGCTCCAGAATCTCTAGTGGATGGTGTTTTCACCTCACAAAGCGATGTCTGGGCTTTCGGGGTGTTGATGTGGGAAATTACATCTCTGGGTCAACAACCTTATCCTGCTAGAACTAATCTGGAAGTATTACATCACGTTCGAGCTGGTGGCAGGCTACCTAAGCCACTTAATTGTCCACCTGCTTTGCATCAGCTGATGCTACGTTGTTGGAGTGCAGCAGATGCTCGACCAAGTTTTAAAGCTTGCCTCGAAAATATTGTTAGCCTTAGAAGTAGCATAGAGGATGCGATATTAAGTCCGGTGCATGCTGGACACTACTTGGCGCGAAGGGGTGAGTCCGGTTTTGTTTTACACCATTTGCATTGCATACATCCATATGCATTTTTGCATGAAATCGATCTATTGTGTTGGTCCATAAGTATGTGCCATTTTTATTTCGTATTAAATGTAAGTATCTTGTAACAATTGCCTTATCTTGATTAATTTGTATTAAATATTTGAAGAAAGAAACAAAATCGCATGAACTTATGGAACAACCCAGTATATCGATGTCAGATCTACGATAAAACCTGATAAACAGTAACTAACTTTCAAGGAGTAATTTAAAAAGGGATCTAAATATGTACGTTTATTTTTAAGGGTGCAATCATATTAATTCATATGTACCTCGATAAAATTTGCTACTTTATAAATATGTTGCTAATAATTGCTTCATCATCTAATTGTATAACTAAGTTCATACACTTTAAACCTTTGAAATCATTATATATATTTATTGTAAAATGGGCATGCTCCACGCGAAGTTCTTTAAGTGCGATCATAAATATTCATGAGAGATCATCGCAAAATGTTTAACAATTAAAATTAACAATCTGCTTAAATACATATTTATCATTGCATGGCTCGTGCTTGCAGGCGTGTCTAACATGGCTTACTTTGCTGACGAGAATCAAAATCATAATCATTCAGGTAGGTTTCGTTTGACAAATCTCATCCGATTACATATGTTGCTTCTATTAATTGCGGTTCATTACGCGATTTAAAAATTTTTGTTATGGATTTTATTCATGTCTTCATGTACTAATAACATGCGTCCATATATCTCTCGATTTATGTAATTACATATTATATTGATAGTATCTTTCATTTTTTTAACTAAAATGTTTACTAGAGAATCAAAGAATTAGTCTGTCGACCAATTTTTAGCTTTATTGGAAAATCATGTTGTTCTTAAAGGAAGTTTGATAGTTTCTCGAACTATTTAATTACGTAATCTTTACTGTCGGGAATTGAATATAAAATAAAAATATGAATATAAGTATCAGAATTATTTAAGTAATATAAGATATATTGGAATGCAGAAAATTGACTTTCTGTTTAGGAAACTCATGGAAGTCAAGTAGTTCGGAGGGTAGTCGCGATATGCAACCCTTCCTCCAAAATTCCCACAATGCCACTCTCGTCTCGCAATCCGGAGAGATACCAAAATATTTGGAATTATTAGCAGACAACGAAGAGATTATATTAAAAGACCTATCAACAAATGGATACGAAGTACCACGATCTATCCATATTTCCGATCAAAATCTAACAAATGTAAACAAAGCAAACGGTGCGATGTTAGAACGGAAAGAGAGTGTCCAATCCGATATCCTGCAAGAACGAAAGAATTCTTCGAGCGAGGAAAGAAGACAATCAGAGAAGAAGTACGAAAAGAGATCCTCAGCATCCAGCCTGAATTTACCACAAAGAAAAAGAGCATCGATTACAAGCACGAGCGAAAAATGTAATACTTTAGATGGTTCTAATTTAACGAACCCTTCTTTAAGAACGATATTAAAGAGGGACTCATTAACGTCATTAAGCGATCCAAGGAAATACAGGAAAGGCACTGAAAGACGTGGATCCGAGATAAGTCTCGAAGGTAGAAGTTCCAGTTCACTTAGCTCGAACTTAAGTTTAGCACCCTCAACTCGTCCTAGCTCGTCTCTAATAAGTTCTCAAAATGTTCTTCCATTAAAGAATAATAATACGATAAGTCCCGGAGACACTGTAGTGAGTGATAATAATTCAACGAAGAATACTTTGCCAAAGGTTCAAAGGACTCACTCGAACCTGCAGAGTAGCAAGGCAAAGATACCTTTAGTGATAAATAGTGCGTTATTAAATTTATTGCAACAAACACCCGGCGAGGATAGTAACAATATCGTTACTTATACAAATATAAACACAGACACGGTTAGAGTGAGTAGTTCGTAAGATCTTTATCGTTGAAGAAGTCATTAACTTACGCCTAACGCGCAATCAGATTGATCGTGTAATTGCTAATGTTGTAACTAAAAGTGCCTGTGAAGTTCCATAGCTTTAAAACTGCCATTTTGTAAATATTGAAATTTTTATATTCGACGTTTGTTTAGGTACGATCATGGCAGATTGTATATCTCGAGTTATCAGTTTATAGTCACGGACTTGTTTTTTAAGAATCGAGTACTGAGCATAGTTCTAGATTATTATAACAGGATTAGAAACGTCTAAGATCATTCGATCATTGTTATCATGACTAATGTATTTATTGACCGACCTAGTGGTACAACTTATCAGGTTTTTTCTCACCCTTCATTGTACAAATTTCATACCTGGTGATAATATAACATGTATGTACGTATATATTTTATGAGAACCGATATTCATATTGATACGAGAATTTGTTAAGTTTTCTATGTACATTTACAGACGGGGGCATTATGTGTGAATAGTTTTTAAGGAAGTTGTACAACTAAAGATTAGAGTTTTCGATAGTAGTATAATCATTACGCGAATTGACTGACTCTGCTTGAATTTTATATTCTCAAGCCGCATAATTATAAGGACACCGATTCGGCGATCGGTAAATATTAAAAGGTACTGTAAATAATGTTACGCTAAGCTAGACAATACCTTTTTTTAATATAGCTCGCAATCTCTTCCTATAAAAAAGTATTAGAAAGATGTTACAGATATTGAAATAAAGGATGAAAGAAAAATTAGGTTGTTGGAAAAGTCGGCCTTTTACTTTCTCCGCGTCGTGTTTGTTAATTTTATACACGGTAAATATATAAGTGATCGGTAACTCTCGAAGAATGAAACGCTGTAAATAAATGAATAGAAGTATATTTCAAAATGGTTTATTACAATTAAACTTTTTCGGTAATTTGCACGACCGTACGTATGTTTCGCTAATATTAACATAAATCGTGCATTATATATGTTGCACCAGAATAGGTGCTCAGATTTCGAACTCTATCGATAGTTTTGAATAATACGAGTTTATTTTTCTACATAAGTATGTGTATCATGGTGTGACTGTCTATGACATATATATCGATATCGACGCGGTATGGAGTTATATTCGAATGGCAATTAAAATTTTACCTAATGCCTATAAAAATTTACTTGGAAAACAAATACTTTTAAAATACTCAAGACATTAGTTATGGGATATTTTTCCGAGATATTGTGAGAAAATGTATTGCAAAAAATATATGACCAGCTTGTGTGTCTTAGATGTGTGCCTTGAGTATTCAAAGTCAATTAAGTCCGAGTTTTTTTTTTATAATTGCCTATGGTGCAGAAGTGAGGGGCACATCATCATCTAATGAGTCATCTTTACTATGCTCATGTAGTAAGACATATTCCCTTGAACTAAATCCAAATTTTAAGACATCCCTTTCTAGTAATTCATGAAACCTCCTTGCTTCTAACTTTACATTATTTACAAATGTACCATTTGCTGATTCTAAGTCTATAAGATAAGGACGTACTCTTTTACCCTCACCCCCACCCTCTTTTTGGAAAGACACTAATCGATATTGCAAAGCAGCATGCTGTTTAGAACAAGAGGGATGATCTAAAGGTATATCTGCAATCTTGCGATCTCTACCCATTAAGTATGCTGACTGCCTATGAACATACAATGTAGGTAGTGCCTTTTCTCCTTTAAAGGGATATAACCTCCACCTACGCTTAGGTTTCCTTGAATCTGATGGCTCTGCATATTTAATTACAACCCCATTTACAGTATTTGCATCTTCTGTTAATTTTCCAGATGGTTCAAAATTTGGCTTCTCCTTCTCTTGAGGCTTTGGTTTAGCATCTGTTTTTACATTGGGTCTGCCCCATTCTGGTGAAGCTTCTTTCTTCACTCTTATGTCGTCAAAGCTGGACTTCTTGGGTCTCCCTGGTTCCTCTCGTCTCTTGTTATATTCATTGGAATCTCTGTTTCTTCTGTTTCTGTCATCATATTCTCGATGCCTTGAATGTGAATCCCCTCTCCTTGGTGGAGATCTGTCGTACTTCCTTTTGCCGTTTTGTCTATCGTCATCTTTTCGCTGATAATCGCGCCGATTTTCTCTATAGTCTCTTTCCCTGTCCCGTTGTCTATCTCGATAATCCTCATTTTCTCGTCTGGGTTCCCTATTCGGTTTGTGGGGTTCTCTACCCTCGCGTGTATCTCTATAATTTTTGCTTCTGTTAGCAGTTTCTTTTCTGCTCGGTCTTCTTTCTTGGTTAGGACTCAGGTCGGGTTTCTTTTTACGTTTTTTACGTAATTTATCATTTCGACTTTCGTCACTACTGCCAGAACTACTGCTGGATACCATATTTAAGTTTATGGTAATCGATCACGTTAAACAACGTTTATAATTGCTCTTTGGCAAAAAAATAGACTTAAAAAACGACGGGACAATATAACCTATGGCAGTGTCAAAACACTTGTTTTTATGTGCGGTGATGTAATGGAGTTATAGGAACATCCATTTTAGTATACGGATGGATCTTAAATCTTACGATTCTGGTAGCAGTTATACGATTACATTTCCTTGTATTGTTTAACAATGTTTGTTTTGCACGTCGCAATTTAATCACAACACTGTATACAGTGTATAAAAAGCTATGCTGCCAATCCACTCCCCTCCCTATATAAAAATTGCAAACTTGTGTAGAATATATGTAAGATCGGATACAATTCCCACGTGAATTACAAAAACACCAATACTAAATAAAGTACAATTGTAATTCGGCAACCCTAACTCATTTATTTCAATCTTTGGAAAGTGAGTATATAGTTAAAGCACCGACGAGTTATAAGCAGACCAAGCAGGCAACGCAATCCGTAATTCAAGAGTTACCAAGTTCTAGAGCCCGGTAACGATTTTTGCGTCACTGGTGATGTTACCCATCAAACAAATAAAATAGCTGTTTTTTTATATTTTTAGTCCCAAAAATACAATCGGCACATGGTGAGTCCTGGAAATCAGGAATAATTGTAAGTCGAGAATTAGAAATTAGAATTCTTCTACAACTACGATACTCTCTACAATACTTTAATTAGTAGTTGGACACCTCGTTTAACAAATAAGTTAGGAACATCGTGTCCAATGTCGCCCGATTATCTTTTTTTAATCTTTCCCAAAACTGTAGTTCGCCCGCCCTGTCATTTTTTTCAGAGAACATGTTTAAGTGCGCTTGGTTCAGAGATTTTTTTATCATTTCTGAAGGGAAGTAATTGCTGACTGAAATCACAAAAACCAATTTAGGGGTTGGTCTTCTTTATTTCGTCTGTGTCCGAATGCATTTATCTTTATCATGCTTGTCCAACATTTTTCTATAATTATACATTAGTGGTATTTAGTACTCTATGTTAGCAATGGACTTCATACAGCGCTGGCTTTTATATTTTCCAATGCCAACGATGCAGTGGACTGGGTTGATCGAAAAACTTCGACATTGATTTTAAAATAAAATAAAATCGATTTTAGATTGAAAAAAATTGAATTCCCAATTCAAACTGTTTATTTCCATTCCTCTGACTGAACCGGAGAAATTCTAGAAATTGGTGGCAAATTCCAGGAATTGTGCGAAATCGAGTACCTCCTCCCGCATCATGTTCTCCTGATACCAATTTTCGATTTTACGGCAAAATTTGAAGAATATCGCCAAATATGAGTAAGTCTAGGAATTCGCGAAGGTTTCCAAGAACAATAGAATTTCTTGGACCTTCTTAAAATGAAGGGTGTTCGGTATGTTTTTCATAAGGTCTAATGTTAATTAAGATATATATCAACTCCCGAATCCAATGGTTGTAAAAATGTAAATATTAAAGCATAATTAATAGATTCGTTTGATGAACGAAGCGCCGATAACCGTACCACAACAAACCTCAGCAGTTGCAGAAATTAAAATAATATTTCTACTAAATTTTTGGTAATTGTGCTTTCATTTATAGCCTTACTGCATCAGAAGTTACAAAAGGATTAGCTTTTAAGTAAGTATAAATGTTAGACGGTCTTTATTTGCTGTAAAAAATTCTGCGGACCTCTGAGAATGAAGCGATATAAATCCGATTGGCGAGCGAACAAAATGATGTTAATTACTTTTGCAAAATTAATTTGTAAACATGTTTAAACATTAGTTAAAGTTGGCGAGACGCTCTCCGCGATCGCATTCTTAAAACATTTCTCGTAATTTGAACATGATTTGTGACGTAAGTATAAAAGTTAGAAAATTTAAATTTATTGCAAAAATGCGGGGGTCCTTCGCGAACAAAATGATGTCAATCACTTTTGCAAAATTAATTTGTAAACATTTTTAAACATTAGTTAAAGTTGGCGAGACGCTCTCCGCGATCGAATTCTTAAAACATTTCTCGTAATTTGGACATGATTTGTGACGTACGTATAAAAGTTAGAAAATTTAAATTTATTGCAAAAATGCGGGGGTCCTTCGCGAACAAAATGATGTTAATTACTTTTGCAAAATTAATTTGTAAACATGTTTAAACATTAGTTAAAGTTGGCGAGACGCTCTCCGCGATCGCATTCTTAAAACATTTCTCGTAATTTGAACATGATTTGTGACGTAAGTATAAAAGTTAGAAAATTTAAATTTATTGCAAAAATGCGGGGGTCCTTCGCGAACAAAATGATGTCAATCACTTTTGCAAAATTAATTTGTAAACATTTTTAAACATTAGTTAAAGTTGGCGAGACGCTCTCCGCGATCGAATTCTTAAAACATTTCTCGTAATTTGGACATGATTTGTGACGTACGTATAAAAGTTAGAAAATTTAAATTTATTGCAAAAATGCGGGGGTCCTTCGCGAACAAAATGATGTTAATTACTTTTGCAAAATTAATTTGTAAACATGTTTAAACATTAGTTAAAGTTGGCGAGACGCTCTCCGCGATCGCATTCTTAAAACATTTCTCGTAATTTGAACATGATTTGTGACGTAAGTATAAAAGTTAGAAAATTTAAATTTATTGCAAAAATGCGGGGGTCCTTCGCGAACAAAATGATGTCAATCACTTTTGCAAAATTAATTTGTAAACATTTTTAAACATTAGTTAAAGTTGGCGAGACGCTCTCCGCGATCGAATTCTTAAAACATTTCTCGTAATTTGGACATGATTTGTGACGTAAGTATAAAAGTTAGAAAATTTAAATTTATTGCAAAAATGCGGGGGTCCTTCGCGAACAAAATGATATCGATTACTTTTGCAAAATTAATTTGTAAACATGTTGAAACATTAGTTAAAGTTGGCGAGACGCTCTCCGCGATCGCATTCTTAAAACATTTCTCGTAATTTGAACGTGATTTGTGACGTAAGTATAAAAGTTAGAAAATTTAAATTTATTGCAAAAATTCGGGGGTCCTTCGCGAACAAAATGATGTCAATTACTTTTGCAAAATTAATTTGTAAACATGTTTAAACATTAGTTAAAGTTGGCGAGACGCTCTCCGCGATCGCATTCTTAAATCATTTCTCGTAATTTGAACATGATTTGTGACGTAATTATAAGAGATAGACAGTTTTTGTTAATTGCGAAAAATGCTGCGGACTTTTGCGAACAAAATGATATCAATTACTTTTGCAAAATGAATTTGTAAACATGTTTAAACAGTAGTTAAAGTTGACGATACGCATTCTGCGATTGCATTCTTAAAACATTTCTCGTAATTTAAACATAATTTGTGACGTAATTATAAAAGATAGACAGTTTTTGGTAATTGCGAAAAATGCTGCGGACTTTTGCGAACAAAATGATATCAATTACTTTTGCAAAATGAATTTGTAAACATGTTTAAACAGTAGTTAAAGTTGACGATACGCATTCTGCGATTGCATTCTTAAAACATTTCTCGTAATTTAAACATAATTTGTGACGTAATTATAAAAGATAGACAGTTTTTGTTAATTGCGAAAAATGCTGCGGACTTTTGCGAACAAAATGGTATCAATTACTTTTGCAAAATGAGTTTGCAAATATGTTCAAACATTAGGTGAATTTGCCGTGGTGTGCTCTGCAGGCTCACTTTTTGAGACTTTTTAAATTTCCATAAAAATTGGGTCTCTGACAAGGAATCCAATCGCTCTATGCAATAGGACATACATTTGTCTTTGGAAAGCACTCCTGAAATATGCAAAACGGACTTTGGTGTCCTAAATAAAAGTCGTAAAATAAACGTCGTAAAATTCACGGTTTCTGACGAATATTTATACAGATTACTTTCAAGTCTTTAATTTATGGGAATATTAACAACAAAGCCTTCCCTGTTAAGAAACAAACAATTTTTGTTTGCTCTAATATTGATTCTTAATGATTATCTTGCTAGTTTACCTTGCAAGTTTGAAATTCATGGGCAGAAAAAATGCCGTCCATCTAGCGGTGACAAGGTGGAACTAAATTGGCTACTCAACCACAATGATAATGCCCGCACCACGCAGTGTGTCGGTAAATCATGGCAGAAAATGCCCTCCATCTAGCGGTCAGAAGGTGGAACTAATCTCTCCAGCCACTACAAGATTTCCGATTTTAGTTCAACATTTTCACCGCTAGATGGGAGGCGTGTCTGTTTCCCACCAATTTTTTGTCCATACTTTACAGTCGGTAGTCATAGTAGTGTGGAGCAAATTTAGTTCCACGTTTCACCGCTAGATGGACGGCTTTTTTTCTGCCCATGAATTACCTTCATACTGCGAAGGACGGTAATTATCTTTCGGGAGGTGTTGCAAATTTAGTTCCACGTTTCACCGCTAGATGGACGGCTTTTTTTCTGCCCATGAATTACATTCATACTTCGAGGACGGTAATTATCATTCGGGAGGTACAGCCAATTTAGTACCACGTTGTCACCGCTAGATGGACGGCATTTTTTCTGCCCATGAATTTGACACTTATATAGGGTGTCCCAGAAATAAAACAGCAATGTTTTTTCTTTAAATATCTAGTTAAATAAAGCAGATAGAAAGAAAATATTTCAACAAAAATTGTTCGTTTCTTAACAGGGAAGATTTTGTTGTTAATATTCCCATAAATTAAGTACTTGCGAGGAACTTGTGTAACCCAGAGATAAAAAAGCAAATTATTTTCTTTAAATTCCTCCTACATTAGAGCAAATAGAAAGAAAATGATTCAACAAAAATCGTTCTTGTTTTCACGAGGAAGGCTTTGTTACTAATATTTCCGTAAATTAAGTTATTAAAATTAATATGTTCAAATATTGCTCCCAAAACCGTGACTTCCACGAGTTTTTGGCTTTTATTTATGACACCACAGTCCGTTCTGCATGTTTCAACTATGTTTTCCATAGAAAAATGTCTGCTCTGTCGCATTGAGTAATTAGAATCCTCGTCAGAGGCCCAATTTTTACGGAAATTTAAAAAAATCTCTAAAAATGAGAGTCTGGAGCTTGACCCGCTAAATTTAACTAATGCTTAAACATATTTGCAAATTAATATTGCAAATTTAATTTATACCGTTTTATTCGCAAAACTCCACACAATTTTTTGCAATCAACGAATATCATCTAGCTTTTATATTTACGTCACAATTTGTATGCAAACTTGAAAAGAGTCTCGATGAGTGAACAGGAGGAGCATGTTTCGACAAAGTTAATTAATATTTAAACATATTTGCAAATTAATATTGCAAATTTAATTTATACCGTTTTATTTGGAAAACTCCACAGAATTTTTTGCAATCGACGAATATCATCTAGCTTTTATATTTAAGTCACAATTTTTATGCAAACTTGAAAAGAGTCTCGATGAGTGAACAGGCGGAGCTTGTTTCGACAAATTTAACTAATGTTTAAACATATTTGCAAATTAATATTGCAAATTTAATTTATACCGTTTTATTTGGAAAACTCCACAGAATTTTTTGCAATCGACGAATATCATCTAGCTTTTATATTTACGTCACAATTTTTATGCAAACTTGAAAAGAGTCTCGATGAGTGAACAGGCGGAGCTTGTTTCGACAAATTTAACTAATGTTTAAACATATTTGCAAATTAATATTGCAAATTTAATTTATACCGTTTTATTTGGAAAACTCCACAGAATTTTTTGCAATCGACGAATATCATCTAGCTTTTATATTTACGTCACAATTTTTATGCAAACTTGAAAAGGGTCTCGATGAGTGAACAGGCGGAGCTTGTTTCGACAAATTTAACTAATGTTTAAACATATTTGCAAATTAATATTGCAAATTTAATTTATACCGTTTTATTTGGAAAACTCCACAGAATTTTTTGCAATCAACGAAAATGATCTAGCTTTTACATTTACGTCACAATTTTTATGCAAACTTGAAAAGTGTCTCGATGAGTGAACAGGCGGAGCTTGTCTCAGAAAAGTTAATTAATGTTTAAACATATTTGCAAATTAATATTGCAAATTTAATTTATACCGTTTTATTTGGAAAACTCCACAGAATTTTTTGCAATCGACGAATATCATCTAGCTTTTATAGTTACGTCACAATTTTTATGCAAACTTGAAAAGAGTCTCGATGAGTGAACAGGCGGAGCTTGTTTCGACAAAGTTAATTACTGTTTAAACATATTTGCAAATTAATATTGCAAATGTAATTTATATCATTTTATTCGCAAAAGTCCACAGATTTGTTTGCAATAAACAGAGATAGTCCACCTTTTACACTTACGCCAGAAATCATGTTCAAATGCAAAAAATACATTCAATACAAAAAAGACATTAAAAGTAATTGAAAACAAAATCAAATGCAATTTAAATTCTTTTGATTGTTTGAATTTTCTTTTAAATCTTTGTACGTGAAGTCATTTAAATATTACATAATTACATATTCGTTATGAAGATTATGTAATAATTTGCATTTGTTATCACATTAAATTTGCAGATTTCCTGTCGGCAGGTACAAGGACAGGATAGGGAGAAATTGTGACCAGGGAATAAAAAAATGTTGCATTTATTTTATATAAAAAAGTATAAAAGTATTATATACATGATAATACATAATTAAAAATATCTACAAGGATATTTATGTTCTTATAGTTATCGCTACATCAGCATCCTTTACCTCGTCTCAGACCGTTCCCTGTTTCCAGTGCGATTGTACAATCACGAGACGGCGAAATAATTTATATCATTGAATTTTGGCACGCTGAACCTTTCGCATTTAATGAACCTTTGGTCATTTATCGTACCAACTATTCACATTCGGTAGAATTTAATTCTTTCTGAAATTCGTGTCATCGAAGGAGTCCGTGCTATCGGAGTTACTTTCCGCAGCATCCACGAAGGCCGTGGAGAGATCACCGGCGAGTTTGCTCACAGATTGCGAAGTCACATCATACATAAAGATTTCTTTATCACCATCCTCCGAGTCCATTGGCCTATAAAAATAGAAGAGACATAAATAAAATTACAAATAAGAAGCACTCGATTATCGCGCTCGAGAAAGTATAATTAAACGTGGCAAGCTTGTTAGACTAAGGGAACCTGTTATCGGAAACAAATAGAGGAACTTGGTTAAAGTTATCATACTAGTTCTATAACTTTGAGATCGTGGATACTTACATGGTAACAAGAAGTACCACAGACTGTCTCTGCGGTTCCGTTCGACTCTCCTGTTCCAACCACTTCTTGTAATTTTCTGCGGTTGGTTTTTTCACCAATTGCTTTAAAGTCTCCCCAGCGAGAAATCTGACGGCTTGGACATCCGTGACCTTCCTGCCCTGTCTCGATTCGATCTCCTTCTCCTCTTCTTGAAAGTTATAATGGACGGGTGCTAATACAACCACGCTAGTGATCTTCCGGCCGTTTAGTTGCGGTACGTCCGGGATAGGAAAGGATGCGCCACTCACTTTGAGTGGCAAGTAACGATTGTACTGGGACTCATCTTTTGGTCCCACGGTTACAGGTTTCAATCTGGTGGCATCCTCGCGTATGTGCTGATCCGCCACGGCCTGGCCTTGCTCCGTATTCGGATCAAAGCGTACTACTTTCATCTCCACTCCTCCTGGTCGCAAGGTAGCTTGCTCGAACTTAGTTGTCTTCTTGGCCATTGCCGCTATGGAGGTGGAAGAGAAGGAGGATGAAGGAGACGAGCTTTCTGCCGTTTTCGGCCTCTTGGCTATCGCTGGTACCGGTTCACTGGCAGCCACCGCGGAAGCGCCTCCGGCGCCGTAGAAATTCGCCAAAGCTTCGGGCGGTAGGTTCTCGATTGGTATGTCGCCGACCTTGTCGTAGTCCAATATCTGGATGTCGGCATTTCCCAAAATGCCGGAACTCAACAATTGTTCTCTTATATCATCCGGTACTTCGTCCGGCAAGTTAGCGATGTTCGCCTTAATTTTAGCTTCTTTGGCTGGACTTGCAGTAGTCGTTGTGGATGGTGCCTCGGTTGTTGTCGTAGTTGTAGAAGTTACCGTTGTACTAGAAACAAATGGTCTAGTTGTGGATGGTGAACTATATTCCTCAGAGGTGCTGATCGGAGTTGCATAAATTTTTTGCGAGGGATTTAAATTGTTTCCACTAAACACTGGACGGCCCCATATAGATTGTTGTTGGGAGGTCGCAGAGGGACTTCGTTGGTGGGAAGTTTGAAGATTCTGCGAGAAGAATGTTTGCTGTTGATTTTGGAAAATCTGTTGTTTCGTTTGGAGATGTTGTTGTTGGTCACTTAGAAATTGATTCGTTTGTGAATTGGAACGATGGTGAGTGTCTTGTATTATATTTGATGGCTGAGCGGAAACGAATTGACTGGCAGATGCGGCTGGGAAAGTTGTCGGCTGTACTAGGCTAGGATTGGGTGGGAAAGGACCAGGATGAAGAGGATTCTCTCTTATTGCGTAATGCTGTTCTAGTTTTGGAACAGCCTTGAATATTTCTCCTCCAGGCTTGGAAGTTTGTGTTTGAACTGGAATTTGGGGCAAGTTTTGCACCGATTGTGCTTGGTTGTAATTCAACTGATTACGATATTGCTGTTCTTGCAACAATTTTTGTTCCTGCTCTTGCTTCCTTCTACGTTCTTGCAATCTTTGTTGTTCTTGTATCCTCTGTTGTTCTTGCAATCTTTGTTGTTCTTGTAACCTTTGCTGTTCTTGTAGCCGTTGGTGCTCCTGTTGCCTTTGGACTTCTTGCTGTCTCTGTTGCTCCAGAAGTCTTTGTTGCTCGATGTGTCTCTGTTGTTCCAAAAACCTCTGGTGTTCCTGATGCCTCTGTTGTTCATGTTGTCTTTGATGTTCACGTTGCTTCAGCAATTCCTGTTGACGACGTTGTTCGTGATATCTTTGTTTCTCTAATTCTTGTTGCTTATACGGTGGCAACGGTTGCGATTGCTGTTGCAGTTGATGCGGCTGTTGTTGGTGTGGCTGTTGTTGCAATTGATGCGGTTGCTGGTGTGGTTGTTGTTGATGTGGTTGATTATGTAAATGCTGATGCGGCTGTTGATGGGGTTGCTGTTGGTGTTGTACTTCCGGATGAAAGTGATTTCCCTGATTCGTTGGACCCGGTTGAGTTTGTATTTGTACATTTTGATGGGATACCGATAACGTAGGTGGTAGACCAGGTTGCTGTGGATGGTTAATTTGGACTCTATGTGACGGACCAAAATTATTAAATGGAGCACGTTGCTGCAAATCGGGTAACCCTTGAATCGTAATGGGTGGTCGTTGAGGTCTCTGTACAGGGTTCCTTATCTGAGGCGAGGATTGAAAGGATTGTTGATGTGGCAGGAAGTTTACTGGTGGTTGCTGCTGCGGTCCCTGATGCAACGCTTGCTGCGGTGGAAACGAGTTTACAATTCTTTGTTGGGGGAATGCAGGCGGCACTCTTTGATGTACAGGTTGAAGTGGCGCGTATGGGCCATGCTGTCTTTTCGTGGAACTCGAGGATGCTGAGTTCAGTTTGAAGTGCTGAGTGCTCGGAGCATCATGATCGCTGCGTTTATTATGATTGTTCGGAGGAAGTTGTTCCGTACCAAATGTGACGCGTATACCACTACTTCCGGAATGATACACTTCACTCTCTGGTCTAATTATTGCTCTTAATGTTGTAGATGGTTCGAGTGGTGTCGGTGTAGCAGCATGAACAGGTTCCTCGATGTAAGGTTCGGGATTATCCGGTTTTATCTCTTCGTGTTCCTCGACAGGAGTTAAAGCTGGTACTGGAGGATCATAGACAACCCGAGACTTATCTCCGTAACCCTTTTTCTTCTCATATTTTACATAGAAAACTTGTATGGGTTCTTTAGTTGGCCTTGGTGCTGAAGGTGACGGTGGTGGAACCGGTGTCGGTAGTGATTCGTTTGATTCTTTAATAATAATCTCGATGATTGGTTCCGGTTCTGTAGGATAATAATTTAATTGCGGCTCTTCGTAAAAGTCATCGCTTTTCGAGTTTGCTAATGGATTGTACAGTGGATCCCTTTGAGAGTACTGAACTATTGGCTCCATTTGAACCGCGTAGGGTGGTGGTCTTGCACCTCTTCTCGGATGGAATGCTATCTGCTGCCTCTTGTCACGGCTTTTAGACGTATCGTCCTTGGCAAAGGCAAGGACGAAGAAAGCCGCGGCCAGAAGGGTAACCTGGAAAGGTGAAATCGTACCGAAACTTGGAGAGAAAAGAAATTAATGCAATCCGTAGGAATGTAACACGTTTGTGGAAGGTTGTTTCGTGCGTGGGTAACCGAGTGACCCGATTAATAACGAGAAAAGACATCCTGGAAGACCTTAAGAGGCCGACCGATTGGTATTCTAGCTACGCCGAATGGACAGTTACTGGTACCCTGATATGCGATTCCCAGTCGCGATCATGCTCCCGATTTGGCGAGGCCGAGTTACAACACGTATCGGGCATAGGATATTATTCGAGTTCAAATTGCGCGAATAACATGGAATTCTAGTCTCTTACTTTGCAAAGCATGTCTAAAGAAACGGGAGAAAATTTAGGTTTTAGATTCACGACGATGCGCGTTTCTCCTCGAGAATTCAGTTGCTTTCTCGGAGAGGGGACTTTTTTTTGCGTATCCGAATAAAGATTGATACTTGATTCCCGCGCATGCAATTGAAAGATTGACTCATACGCTTTCGACGTTCAATATTAATTACACTCCATATTTCACCTCGATCGCTATACGGTTTCTAATTTTATATATCATATATAACAAATAGCGTATTATATGCGTGTTACATCGTTCATTTGATATACTTTCCCCCGGCGACTACTTAAAAGCGATACGCCGTATGATTACAAATGATAGAATCACACCGAACATTTTCCGTGATTATAAGAGGAGGCATGCTTATTACGATGAAAGTATAAGGACATTCTCCTAAATGAAATATCTGTTCTATCCTCGTAACACGGTACTCGGGAGAGTTTCCCCATTCCGGAAGACACGGATAACGAGCTGAGAGAGATGATCTTCATAATTACCAGTTTGAGGAAGTACATGGTGTATCTCGGACCGTCCGGCCTCCTTGATCCGTTTGATTGGTTAAGTCACACTTCACTACTTTCACGCGGTTTCGTCTTATATTAAAGGAGGCTAACTCGCGGTCAGTAACATGATATCAGTTGATAGGACCGGGTGCGTACTTGGACGATATTGTATGAAGTCTCGCATGGGAACTGAGGACAGATTGGGCCCAGAGGCTCGTTTCTCCCTACTCGATGCCACCACCACTGGACTCTTCAAGAAGCTCCTCTCTAATATCGAATACGGTGGGGCACCTTTCTCTGGGCCCGTGGCTACGTGCACTACCTGGTTAGTGTGTGCCAGCGTTAATGTTGTGCCGTGCAGAACATACAAACGTCGAATCGGACGAAGGAAAAAAAACAGAAGTTGGCTTACGAATAGGTGTGTGAGTTTAAAGTGGTGGAGGGAAGAAGGTAAAACCTCGCCGACTTTCTTCAAATCCGAGACGCCCGATCGAAAGGAGTGGAGGGAACGATTATATTAACCGAGCGTCACTTTTCCGTTGACCTCCAAGGCCCATCGAAACCGAAACCTACCTTTCTTCTACTATGTAGAAGGCCGCGTCCGCGAGAGGCATCGTACACACGGAATAATGCAGTGAAAGACTGTCGTTTTAACGCCACTAACACACACTTGCACCTGATCATTACTTTCGCTAAAGGTGGAGGCAGTTCCAAGCCGATGCTTCTTCGCAAATGGATCACTTCCTAAGTCTAATGATCCTTCCTGTCCACCGAATATCAATTCCAAATGATTTCCATCGTAAGTCTCGCCCTTAGATATTGCCAATTATTATCGAATGACATACTTTATTCCTGCAGATTCTTATCACCTTAAGCGGTGGAATTTTTAACTTTTACGATGATAAGCATAATTAAATCCAAGGAGACTGAAACTGTCTAGAAATCCGAGTAATTATACTTTCATTAAGATACCACACTTAACTTTCGTCTGAATCTTAGAGACACATTCATCTTTTCAGAACGGTGACGACACCCGTGTATATCATCGTACTTATCCGCGCGAATAAAATCATCCGTGTATTCTTTCTATGAAGTATACAGGTTGCGAAAGCCAGAGTTCTAGTAGACCAGTTAAAACGGATGACCTGGTAAAAGACTTCATTGCAAAAGCTCTCGGCGAAGCGTAGTTCTCATACTTGCGTAAGAAGTGATCTCGATCATTCCCCCACGCGATCGAGATTAAGATCTATCCTATCACAATTATTTTCTATGATCATCCTGACCTTCTCGACTGAGTTCTCGTTAAACTTTAGACAGTGGACCGGTTGAAGAAATCGAAAGAAACAGGTAGATTCCTTTCTTTTCCACCAAGGTGGACTATCACCGAAATTTCGAAAGCGAAGGAATCGTACTGGTGACAGAGTTAGTTACACTGGCATTTATTAATTCCGATGGACCAACATCCGTAGATGACGGAGAAACAGTGATGAGCATTTGGCGAACATCCAAGCAACGTTGGGTTTCGACGTCCCGTGTCCTACTTGGTAACTTTCACTTACGTTGGCGTAAGAGGTCCAAATAGCCATCGCGAGATTCGAATGTGACGAATAGAAGATCCATTCGAATGGTCAGTGTATCAACCACCACTCACAAAGATCGGCTATAAGAAACTCATGTTATTTCCTTAGGAACAACGCATTCCAATCACCCACGATCAATCGTTATTGCTAAATCCACCAACGTTAAGGAATGCCACCTAATAATGTTTCCGTTTCACCTAATTCTCTCCAACACAGAAACTCTTTATAGTCATCCAAGTTCGACATCCATTTTCGTGCTAACCAACTTCGCTAGTTAAACGGTAAGTGTAAAAGTCTACGTTTATATTACGGTGTTTAGCAATAATTGCGAGAGTAATATTCGTGAAACAACGGTTGCATGAGATTGCGAGAATTTCATTCGCCCAGTTCTCAGGAAAGTTGGAGGTGTAGAACGGCAGACGAGACGATCCTCCTTCTCTGCAGACGTGTAGTTAGTAGGTATATAGTCCTCGGAGAGGAGCGTGCTCATGAGCAATAACGTAACTGTTGAAGAGTGAAAGTGCTGTAAAGTGGGACGCAGCAAGAATGGAGTACGATCTTATAATTATTAAATAAAGCAAACAAATGGTACTCATCCTCCCTGTCTTATTGTATACAGTCTAAGGGAAGATATTAATTTCATAAGACCTTGGCTAGGCTATTCGAGGCATTATCATATCCGAGCATTGACTCCCCTATTACTTACATTATAATATGCATTTTTAATTGAACATACATTTAACGACATCCTATCAGGAAATTGATTATAGTTTGGGAATATTAACGGTATATCCTTGTTTTCACTATTGACTTTCTTTTAAGCAAATCTCACTAATCGCCATATAAGCGAGGCCGTGCATAACTCCGTTATATAATTAGATGCTATATACTGTATTAAACAAAAATTCCGTTTAACCGACGTTATGCTTACTGTACTTTCTATTTCTGTTATGTACAATGAGTTTAAACTAGTTTAATAAGTCAGTGTTATGAATTAATTTTTGCGTTAGTTGTTGAGTAACATTTTCGCGGATTAAGGTTGAGCAAGGATGGAATGTGGAAATAGTATACACACATATTTCCTTTGAAAAATTATTTATTTATTTATACCATACCGGTATAGATAATACATATTTCAATCGATGTACTTCTAACTGATAAAAAATGTAGATCACCAGAGCAGAATACTTATAGATCCGCGGCCATTTCGTTGCCGCTATGGCTGCCCCAACACACGTTAACTGTGCATGTCAAACTTGTACAGAAATTCGGATGAAAATTGAACAAATATTTCAAGTTTTGAATTTATATGATTGGCTCTTAAATTCCTATGTCGTGGTACGTAAAGAGAACATTGTTTACAATAATACCACAGTAATATTGATCTTTTAAGTCACATTTTGTTGGTTCAAGTCCGTCGTGCATATGCTCCGGGTAAATGATGTCTCTTCAACATTTATAAGTCTTTAATCATAAATTTAAGAATTCACACATGACAGTAAAGGGTGTAACATATTATTTTCACATTGCAGGATTTTTTTCAAGAAGATTTATGGAGAAAATTGCCAGACAGTTGGAAATCCATTCTGGAGGAGACAACTCCGCAAGAGTTTGGTACATGGCTCGCAGGAGACATCTCGTGGTGGGTAAAAAACTTAAAACGGATCTTTCTACTTCCGGTCAAATGCGCACGTTTTTTGAATCTTGTTTCAGCTCGCGCGTGTGGCCATTGTCGTTACTCGCGCTTCGTGAAGTAACGAAACATTTGCAAATTAACAGAAATCATAAGGATCCGGGGAGCACCATTTCTTGTCTTAAGTTTAAAAAGACAATATTAAGAGATGATCGAAAAAATTTCGAAATAGATAATCAAATTGTAACGAATGATTTAAACCAGCGACAAGAGAAGTTTGATAAACTATTTACCAAACATATAAAGAAGAAGAAACGATATGAGATAAAAGAAATCGCCCAAGTAAAATAATATTTATTATGTTTATGAAGACAACTCAATATATAATTTTATTCACTTACATAATTATATCCTTAGGTATGTGCTAATTGCGCGTATAATTGTAATTGCAAATGTATCGTGGATATTGGATCAGGGATGGGTCATTTAGCCAGATCATTAGCTTTCCAACATGGTCTATGTGTTACTTGTATAGAACAAGATAATTCCTTACTACAGCAGGCTAGGTAAAAAAAATGATAACATTGTGGTACATCAAGTAATATATTTATTACATAACAACTATTTCGTTACAGCAAATGCGATCAAGAATTACTGACATCTATAAAGAAACACGTGCCTAATTTCGATGGCAAAAGTCCGCAACATGTCGCAGCAAAGTTAGAATCTTCTAATCTTGTCGAGACTGAATTAATTAATCGTTTACAAAAAGTATTTAAACACGAATTTTCTTTGGACGAAGCAGACGCCAAATTTGGGCTCGTTGGACTTCATCCGTGCGGCGATTTAGCGCCATTGTTATTAAAACTTTATACTTCTAACAACGAAATAAAATTTATTTGCATTGTTGGATGCTGTTACATGAAATTAACATTATGTGATGGAGGTGGCCTAAAGGGTTATCCGCTTAGTAATTACTTGTTATTACTTAAACCGCCGGAATTAACTTATACGGCTCTAGAAGTGGCTTGCCATGCAATCGAAAAATATAGCGATAAACTAATTACTGGGAATTATGAAGATTTAATAGTTAAGTATAATAATTAAATTTCTTAGGACAGGTACTAAAAATATGTATTTTTTCAGGTTCACGCATATAGAGCCGCCCTAGAAACAATATTAATAAAAAAGAGCGCTAACCTACGACATTCTCAAGTGAAAAATGTCAAAGTAACCAAAGGAATGACATTTGAGCAGTTAAGTTTTACGTAATATTTAATACAATATTATAGAACATCATTTTATATTAAGAAATTAAATTTTCTTATAGATATTGCGAAGCAGCTACGATTCATCTAGAAAAAGATTTACGGCCTCAGAGTTCTGATTTAAATAATGCTACAGTTCGTAGTTTTCTACAAGGTTGGCAACGAATCATAATATTTGGTTCGCTACGTATTATGTTGGCACCGCTGGTGGAAACGCTCGTGCTTTTCGATAGGTTTCTATTCCTCTCTGACAAAAGTTTATCGCCTGTAGTGAAAGCAATTTTTGACGCAAAGATATCGCCTCGGAACTTAGTGTTAATTTCTTCTAAAGGTAATCATCCCAGCATATAATTCATTTCCTAATCCTCCTCCAATAAACCATCAAATACATGCAAAAGATTGATTAGTTTTCGCGGGAAATACTTCTGTGCTACATCCCGTATATCCAAGAATCGATGTCGAATGAAATCAAAATTTCTAAAGAATCAGAATAAATAACATGTTAAAATACTTTAATTATAACTTAATTACAAGTCTACACACTTTATATTTCATTAAATATACAAAATACATCCTTAATATTTTTTCGATAATATGGCATTGACATATTTCAATCAGAAAATTATTACCACCATTTGAATGTTTTTGCAATTATTTGGGCAAAAAATACATTTTTAAATAATATATATCCAATTTTATTAAAATTATGCGTGTGGCAATTAAAATTTCATTGCTTTTTTTAATATAATTTCGTTCATTTCGTTGCATAAGATTTTCATAGCGGGATGATAATTAATTATATATTTCTTCAAAATGAAGTCCCCATAAAGTTTATGACTCAGATACAACTTCATATCGATTGTAAATGTAATAGTATAAAACAGAAATAAAATCGAGATAAAAGTCGGGCAGCCATTTAAGCGGGTATCACAACGCAGCGTGAAGGCGCGAAGCGACGGTTAGTGGTGGGGTACCGTCGCGAGCGTTAGCCGCTGCGCGCGATCTCGCCTTAAGAACGCTCAGCTCGGGGTACCGTCAGGTAGCGCTTTAGTGCCCGGCTACCTCGCAAGACCCGCTGACGTTCCTCTTCGACAACACATCGAGATCCAGTTTCCCTTAAGCCGCTCTCGCGCGTTTGTCTGTTCTCGTCGCGTACGCGTCGTATCCTACCGATTATTTTCTCTCCTTCCTCTCCCCTTTTTCCCCGCCCGCGAGATCCTCGAGACGAGTAGAGTCGCGGGGTTAACTTACGCGAGAATCGTGTTTGTCCTAAGCATCGAGAGTGCCACCGCTGTACAACAAGAGGAGGAAAAAAAAACAGAAGACAAATCATTTGCCCGGTGTCCGAAGCCAGGATGGCGTTCAACGGAGACGGACCACACTCGAAAAGGCAACGGCTCGAAGAATCTGGTCACAGGGTGAGTACTTTAGATGCTTCGATATACGTGCGAGTGTATTTATCTCGATATAACCCGTGTCAGTATCTCATCTGGTGAGCCTTCGTCCGAAGGGATTTAGTCCTTATAAGTGACAAGGTGAACTCGTGTTTTTTTGTTGGTTTTGTACCGCGTATCGTGTCGGTTGATTTATAACCAAAGAGTGAATCGGCTGGTAACAACGGAGGGGGGAAAGTCGCCATTTATCCGGTTGCTTTTACCCATATCACCGCCACCGCGTCGAAACAATGGGCGATGCGCGCGCTCTCGAAAGGAGATTGTTTCGCGTCCGTGTTTGTGCCGTGTATATTATACGAGAAACGGACGTAGCATCGTACGTGGCTTGTGTTTTCGACAGCAACCTGTTATCTCCTAATACGTGCGATCCGTTTTTTTGCTCTACTCGCGAAACGTCGAATTGACAACGACTAGGGGTACGAGGAGGAGGTCGACGACGACGACGACGCCGTCGCCACCGTCGTAAAAAAGAGTGCTCGTTTTATTCGTCGTTATTGGCGACCGCCGTGGCGAGGATGCACGTTCAAAACAAACCCCCGTCGGTGTACAGGGGTCGATAATTTCCAACGCGTTATCAACGCGAGACGAGGCGTTGTCGCGCGATCCTCCTCGTTTCACGATTCCCTTCCTCGGAATAATTTTATGTCCGTTCATTAGTTTGCACCCGCTCCGCGTCCCTAACCAACGTGTCAGATACGTATCGATAAAAAAAAAACCCTCGAGATAAAGGAAGCCCACCCGTTGTGTCGCGTACTCTTTGTAGACTTAGGGTACTTTTACGACCGTCGGCTACTACCAACTACTTATCGAGTATATCTGTTTGGAGTGAACTTTTTCATGCTGAAATCGATCTCTGGACATTTCGTTAGCATAACACTACCGAATGTATCCAGCGAGGGTTTCGAAGGTATGAGAAAATCGACGTCACACCTCGGTATACTTATTAACCTAGCACCTTTTTATTGTCGTGCTTTATTCCCTTCATTTCATATACTTTACCTTGCGTACACTTATTTGTCCTAGACAAAATAGAATTCTATGTTTGACACGCTTAAATTTCATACCTGTGGAATTTACATGTCAATCTCACGATTTATTGGAATTTGATGTTAATATATACGTAATAGATATGTAGACCCGAAACAGTACATGTTATCATAAATATGATAACAAATACTCAAGAAAGAGCACGACAGTAACGTTACTGTAATCGTGTAGTTTAGAAGCACACGATGTGTTTATTGGAAATATCCTTTAATTACGATCTTGAACTTAATCGTCGTACAAAATCATAATTGAACATCAAACTTTCATTAAATCTATAATGCAATGCACGTTCGATGATGATAACGCATTCGAGTTATCGCTATGTAAATACGGTACTAATCTACTTTCCACTGTCACCGTGTATGCATTAATGAAACGTTGTGGATTAAGATAATACATCGAAACATGATAAGAATAAGCCTCGAAAAAATACCATCGTTTAAGTCTCATCGTTCTTTTGTTTCGTATTGCAATACGTCAAACGTCCAATATTCCAAAACATACGTAGCACGTTCCAAAAGTTTCCGGCCCGAAAATGCAGTTTTAGACCATTTTAAGTACAAAAGCTGTGGTTATTTTTTCAGTGGTATACAAAAGTATTAGCCGTTTTAAATATGTATCGAAATAAATGGTGATTATATTGAAAAATACAAATTATTATCTGACTCTATTACATCTTTAATACCGTGAGGCTTGAAACTTTTGGACTTTCTACGTACATATATGTAAAACAATTACACCCCAATCCTCGGTAAGATAAGTTCAGATCAAAATCGGAAATCGTAGCTTTAATCCCACAACTCCGCATAAAAATCTCAGATTTAATTCCGCAGAATTACGCTCGGATTATCGTCATAAACTTATCAATTCACCCGCGGTGCAATCTTGCAAAGATTAAGTGTTTAGCTATAGTAACTGATATTTCCATTCATCCTTTGGATCTCCTTCTATCGTATTCCATCTCGTTCTACCTCATTCCATCTTCTTCTACCTTGTTTCATCTTGTTCTCACTTGGGAAACGTATGACTAATCAGCTACTGTATCAGTGAGAGGGAATTGTTTAATAATATAATCATTGGCGTAGTGCGAGCGTAAATGCACATTGTAAGGAAGAGAGGTCATTGCCACGTCAACTACTTCGGTGACCTTCCTTCCACTGGTGCTACTTCGAACACATGGTTCCGGTGATGTAATAGTACACGTAATATCTTGCATATGCAACTACACGATCATTAGACTTTCTTGCGGGATGCAGAGTTTATTCTAAATTAAAGAAGCTTGTGTACTCTGCTTTATCTTGAATCACGATTATGTCGATATACAAACGATTCGTCGCATGTTTACATTGCACAATTTTTCGATCGGGGTTATGTTGTGGTTTCAACGCTATATCTAATTCTATTTCATTATATGTAATGGATATTTGTTAATTGAAGTTACAAGGTGATTAGAGAACATGTGTAGGCGTGATTTATTATTGGTTTGGACGACTTAGGAGCAAAATTGGAGAAATCAAAGTTTTAAGCATTTTTAAAGTTATAGGAAATATTTCAATCTGAGTGAGGACCGCGAAATCACCGCATGATTCGAGGATATAAATCTAGTCGCCAAATGGAATTTTTAACTTATATATTATTGCATAATTTATATATTTCCCACATACTTTCTGTTCTATATAAGTAATCGATTATCGTCCACAACAAACCTTTTTATAAGTCACATAAATAATCTGTACACCCTGTGCTAGTTTCCAACGATGACTTCTGACAATGCTAGCCGTGTACTTGTACAAAATCGATCAACCTAAACCTATCATTAACTTCTTTCCCAGCAATTACATACATCATCGAATAAGGACAAATGACAGAGACCAGCCTAGGTCTTCCTCTAATATTTAATATGACATATCTACCACAAAATACCTCGTTCATACCCTACATTTATATATATCGCATCAAATACATACAATATTTAAATCCCCGACAAAAACCCACTTCCAAAGAATCTTATATCTAACTTCAATATCTTACGACAAGCCACAAAGAGTTCGCCTTCCATTGTCATAAAATACTAAAGAACATACCGCGATTCCCGAATCTATTCACATAAATTATTTCCCAGGAATCCGCCATAAAATCTCAAAGGCTTGACAAACGTTTGACCGTAAACGAAGACCCGAAACCAGTACCATACACTTTGATTAGATAATAAACGACGTCCATTCGTCACTCGTATTTAGAATAACCACTCATCGATCTTCCAGTATCGTTCACGAGTTCCTGGTTCATGAGAAATTATCTTCGGTTGCTTGATTCGTGTACGGAACTAATTAACTCACAAACTTTTCTACGTCCTTAAAGATTAAGGTGAACGGTGAGACTAGAGTCGTCCGACGGAACGAATTCGCTCCGTCGAGTACTTTGCCAACACGAAGTCAAACCGTCTCACGAAGTTAGCGACTCCGTTCGTTCGTATCACGGTGTGTCATACGGACCGAAATATCTTTACCTCGGTACCTTTTGTAAAGAAGCACGCGGCTACTTACGCACGTAATCTGTCTTCGGGTAACTTCATCCACCGCGATGATGTATTCCTTCTAAATAGACCGATCTACCTAAGAACAATGCCGACATCGAGTTACCGCGCCGTAGATCTACAACTTGGATCAATGTTGGTCTTTGAAATCTGATGGTAATTAGCAAAGTGGTCTATGACACTTTTCCGGAAAGAATGTTGGAATGCTTCTCGGGTTATTTATATTTCTAATATCTTCGTTGAATCATCTAAATTGGTTGCCATTTCTGCATAAATAAGTTGCAAGTAAAACGTAGTCGGGAAAATTTTGTTCATAATATTTCCAATTAGAGTGTGAAAATGAGAAGTTTGTTTTATGTACCGCGTTATATGAGGATTGCCGCAATTTTTTATCGCGTTATACGCTGGCACTTTATATGAGTTATTTGAAGTGTGGTTCATTCTGTGGTGTTGCTTGTGTAATGTACATCAGGCACAAAATAATTCATGTTTTTACATTTATTGTTTACATTGCACAGAAATAATGCGAAAGATAAATTGTTTGTTAGATTACACGGCGGCATTAATCATTTTTGTTGCATAACAGAATTATATTGGTAACGAAAGGATTAATATAACGGTGCATCAATCACGATCACCTGGTGAAGTCGTAAAGTTGCATTTAAGTGACGAATGTATTAATAAATTCGCGCGGTGTGATTGTTGTAAAACGTTGTTAGTTGTGCGGCATGTTATTTTTAGAATCGCGGCCCACGTGTCGTAAATTGTAATATTAGTCAGGGAAGATTAGTCACGTTTCCCGATAGGATTTATTTCTACCGATTAAATCCTTATTTCTTTCGAGTAAAATCGTCGGATTAATTCGGTATTTTGCTCGGGAAATTTGCATTCCACGATTTATCGAATCGAGTACCTTTCGCGAAGAATAATCCTGCGAATTAGTTCAATTATAAAATAATATCAGAGCGCAAACAGTACCATCTAAATTAAGTAATTTATAGAAGCAGAAATTAATGCCTTTTCCTCGTTATATTTGGATGCGATTTTGAGTCCCCTTATCTTGAAATTACGCACGAAATTTACGGTGTAATATTTTATATGGCCATTCATTAAATCCGAGAGTTAATTTAATTAAAAAATTATATCCGACTGCAAACAGTACCCATTAAATTGGAAATTTAAAGAGATGCAAATTAATGCTTTTTCCTTGTAACATTCGATGTGATTTTTGCTTCCCTTATTTTCAAGTTACACACGAAAATTACAATGCAATATTTTATATGGCTATTAATTAGTTCTGTGAGTTTAGTTAATTAAAGAATTATATCACACTGCAAATACCATGCTTTAAATTAAAAAATTCAATGAAGCAGAATTAATACTTTTTCCTTGTAACATTTGGGTGTCATTTTAAGTCTCGTTATTTTGAAATTACACACGAAAATTACAGTAAAACATTTTATTGAATATCCAGTAATTCGACGAATTAAACCAATTGCAAATTGCATGAGGATATAAGCCGAATCTTTTAAACTATATAATTGATGGACGCGCTAATTAATATTCCTTTTTCATCCTAAAAATTGAACGCGATTTTCATTCCCTTTAATAATAAATTACCACCGGGAAATTATACAAAGAAATTTAAATACGTAATTCATGGAAGCATGTATATTTTACGAAGCACAATTATAATTGCTGAAACAAAGTTCTATCAGGTTTTTGTTAAAATTCGTAGCTGTACGAATACTTTTTGCATTCACTGTATATATTTTGCGAAAACTACGGTGGTATCAGTAAAGATAGATCGAGGAAATTGTAACGAAATTGCGGTGATAAGAATCTTTCATATCCGTGTAATCCAACATGGAAATGTAATTCATTTCCATGGAATCCTGGAAGAGGATTCTCTAATTCGAGGGCCAAGGGCGAGCACGAGAATCGTCGAGCTTTAGAATATTACTTCCCCGAAGGAAGTATAGGTACTTTTTTCGCGTGTCTTTCTTTGAACTGTTATTTCGGTACTTACGTCCGAAAATAACTGCACAGAAATAAAGCTCCGTTCTCGTTAGCGTGGCATTTTCTCCGGGAAAAAGTTTGAAAAAAAACGATATTACGCAACGTAACGGTTACCAGGGCACATTACAACGACCTCCAAACTCTTCCCCTGTAAAATTAAATTGTCAGGAGTGCTAATGTGACACAACTTTTTTTTATTAAACCAGCTGATTAATACATGAATATTACGGGAATAAGCAAGTTTCGTGTTTGTTTACTTAGTTGTCGACGGTGGCGGATTAAAATGATTAAAGATGTAGCAGAAGGGCTGCAGCATCTTTAGAGTTAGAATCATTACAAGTTTTTTATTTTCAGATATTTTCATTTACAATTAAATAATAACTGTGTAGTGATATATAATATAAACTCCACCACGTGGTGCTAGATGACAGCCATAAAGTAAACATTCCACACTTGTTCCATGAAACTTGATATTAATAGAATTACTTGTTGCAGTCCCCAGAATAAAAGTTGTACAGTCAAAAATTTCCAGGCAGTAATTCGAAATACATGAAGTTACCAATACAGTAGCAATACAAGAGTTTGTCTACAAAACAGGTGATTTGATTCGATTACGCGAAACGATCGAATAAAATATGATCCGTGTTTAAGGAATATGTAATAAGGAATATGTAACATAAAATATTCGTGTACTCGTGGATATCGAGGAAATCATAGATTTCCGGGGTTAGATAGGAATGGAGTTGTTAAGAGGCGTACGAGGCATCATTCATTTGCAATTTCTGAGGGCGAATGCGGCGAATAGGATGTTGAAGCCAAACCGAGGTAGACAGGGAATTTATTGGACCACCGAAGATCCTGGGACGCGAGATTATTTCCTCGTCGCGGAGAATTTGTCGGTCCTTCTGACAGAGAAGGAGAATATCAATCGCCCAAACAGCACGGTTCCACCGTGAGAGATTATCTTATCCGAGATCCAGAAACTCTCCCCGTCTGTTTCACTTCCTCTTGCAAATATACTTCGCGAAATAACATCGAAAACTGATAATGATAAGAATGTTGACACTCGCGATTTTATAAATATTGGGCTATCATTACTTGGTGGACTATGATATAGATTATTATATTGGGTTAAATCTTATTCCATAACGCACTGTATAAGATTAATTTAACAACTGGTGGATCAGGATAATTAAATAGGGTATATATCAGGGTGTATATAAGGATAATAATATATATTTTGTTAAAAGTGAGGAGTAAACATTTAAAGAAACGCCAAATCGGCGCGTTATCAGTCCAGGTTATAAGTTCAAAGTTCCATGTGAAATTAAAGGTTTTCAATTCCATATTATAATCTAAAAAATAAAGAGATTTTTAATTATTACCGAATACACGTGTCTTACATAGCTTATAAAGCGACATGGAGGTTTATTTTTGTTTTGTATACATTTTTCTAATTACAACCGTCTGATCCATTCGTTCAGTGGATATATAATTCCGCGAGTGTTTACTTAGACTTGTTAATTTCTGAAATTGTAGGACGAGCCAATAATTCTCCATTGATTTCGAATAATCAATGGACAAGCGTTAAATAGAATGTCCTGGCTAGGTTCGTAATTGGGCAAAGACGACATACCTCGGCATTACAATTAGTATCGAGTATCGATCAAAGGATAGAAACATAAATGCAATCCTTTCGAAGAGTGTCTCGTATTTTCCGGACGACCGAATCGCGTGGGAGGTGAGAGGGAGATAAAAATGTTCCTTTTTTCGGTGCAAGTGCATATTATCGGCTCCGGCTGTGTCGATAGGTAAATATTCGACGCCAGGAGGATATGAGAGTTTTTAATCGCGCAAAAAGCACGTTTTTCATATATGAACTACCTCCACTTTTATAAGATGAAAATCGACGAGGAACGCTCGCTAAAAATCGTATTGTATTTCGCGGGAATTCATTCGGCAGTATTGTTCCCCTTCCTTTTTGTTTAAACTTATACAACGATCCTCAATATTCCTTGAATATTATGGCCTGGCTGTCTTCGATGATTAATATTTCTATAATTTACCTCGACATATGCGATGTATTTTTGAGGATTCTTTATTTCAGATACTTTTGTCGGGATTACAGTCTTTTTAAATGTCTGCCCGAAAACCAATTTCGTTTACTGGGTTTCTTAGTGTTTTCGATGTTTTATTTCGGTTTGTATTTCACTCGAGATTTTACTGTATTTCATAATTGTAATATCTTACTACTTTCATATACTTATAATATGAATAAATAATAGTAGTCGTAATAATACTATTAATATGATGATAAAATAGTTGCAGATACTATATTATACTGTAATATAATAAATTACATTATTATTTTACATTATAGTATACTATATTACGACAGGTGGTAATGGAAACGGATAACAGTAATAATTAGAATAAATGTTTTTACACACATTTTAATTACCTCTTTTGTTAGAGCTTAATGATGTATACAATTTACTCAGTTTCTCTCCTCCATTGTTTTATATCATTGTTAGAACATCCCGCGAAACCTCGCTTGTTCTCTTTATAAAAGGAAGACGATTGTTTAAACTTTCTACTTATCTTGTTAGTCGTGGAGGGAAAGCAATTTAAACTTGCATTTATCTCGACAATTAAGAATTCAATTACAATTATCTCCTTTACATTCTCTAAGCTTTGGTTACGATGCAATATTCTTCGTAAATATTGAAGCTGACGTAATTGCTGTAATCACAAGTATATCTTGAATAATTTTTATCAATTTTGAAGCAGAAACTCGGTGTGGTATTTACTGGAATATTATATGATATTGTATTATATTATCTATAATAATAATACATTAACCATTTCATAAATAATATATCATAATACAATATCCTATATAATATAATTTTTAATATCTGAACAACAAGTTAGAAGTAGCAAATATAAAAATATAATACAGATCATAATATAAGCGCAAGTTACATTCTTCTCGCGATGTTCTTTTTCAAATATTCTTATATGTTTACGGATGTATTTGAAACATGATCTCGGGAGGGATGAGGTTTCGTACTTGGGGAAAATCGAGTTATTTCAAATATCGAGTTTCCCGGGGCTGATTCCACGAAATCTTGGTCTCTCCTCTCTCCTCCTCCTCTCTTTTTCCCATCTTCCCGAATCTTTGTCAACACTTCCCTATCCACCCGCGGTGGAGATGCACATGCTTTATATCGCGTAGAAGTTTCCACTACTTTCGGAACTATCACATTTTCCATCGGACACTGGTAAAAAGGCACCCCATATTCTTCCATTATTGATACCATACTCCTATTGCACGAAAAATTATATATTATATTATACATTATATTATATTAGAGAATTATTTATCCATTACTTTCTATGACGTGCATGGAACGAAAGTTTTTATTCTACCCCTAAAAACGTTACCAGACGAGAATAATATTTATCTCCATATTTATAACGCGCTGATATTACTTACCTCTATCCTGTAATGAAACACTTCGACGGTTACTCGGTAAAGTTCGGTACACATTGTTATCTGGTCAAATATTTGCGAAACTCGGTGCCTGGTGGGAGACAGAATATTTTCGGTTGTGCAAATAGCAGAAAAAAACGTTCACCCGGTTAAAACCGATAAGAAGTGTTCACCGATATGTATTATATTACTGGAGACTCTAATTGTGCTGGTTTTTAACTCGCTTTGTGACATTTTAGTTTAAACACTGCGCATTGAATAATTCTAGAATTATTTGGTACCAGATTCGTATGGAAAGCCATGACCTGCAACATTTTTTAATACACTTCCTCCGACCTAAAATGGCCCTAGAACATCATTAGGCATCATATACCATCGATTTGGACCATCTAGGACCGAAATTGGCGACTTTGATTTTTTGACAATTTTTGAAGGTACCCCTTTACAATTTCGGTCGCCAATTTCGGTCCTAGATGGTCAAAATCGATGGTATATGATGCCTAATGATGTTCTAGAACCATTTTAGGTCGGACGACGTGGAATAAAAATTTTTCCTGGTCAAAAAATGGGTCCTCCCAGAATCGCAAAAATGTGAAGGGGTATACCTTCAAAGATTGTCAAAAAATGAAAGTCGCCAATTTCGCTCCTAAATGGTCCAAATCGATGGTATATGATGTATAAACATATTCTAGGACGATTTTGGGTCGAAAGAAGTGGTTTAAAAATTTTTCTGGTCAAAAAATAGGTCGACCCAAAATCGCAAAAATGTGAAGGGGTATACCTTCAAAAATTGTCAAAAAATGAAAGTCGCCAATTTCGCTCCTAAATGGCCCAAATCGATGGTATATGATGTATAAACATATTCTAGGACGATTTTGGGTCGAAAGAAGTGGGTTAAAAATTTTTTCGGGCGAAAAATGGGTCCTCCCAGAATCGCAAAAATGTGAAGGGGTATACCTTCAAAAATTGTCAAAAAATGAAAGTCGCCAATTTCGCTCCTAAATGGCCCAAATCGATGGTATATGACATACAAACATATTCTAGGACGATTTTGTGTCGAAAGAAGTGGTTTAAAAATTTTTCTGGTCAAAAAATAGGTCGACCCAAAATCGCAAAAATGTGAAGGGGTATACCTTCAAAAATTGTAAAAAAATGAAAGTCGCCAATTTCGCTCCTAAATGGCCCAAATCGATGGTATATGATGTATAAACATATTCTAGGACGATTTTGTGTCGAAAGAAGTGGTTTAAAAATTTTTCTGGTCAAAAAATAGGTCGACCCAAAATCGCAAAAATGTGAAGGGGTATACCTTCAAAAATTGTAAAAAAATGAAAGTCGCCAATTTCGCTCCTAAATGGCCCAAATCGATGGTATATGATGTATAAACATATTCTAGGACGATTTTGGGTCGAAAGAAGTGGTTTAAAAATTTTTCCGGGCGAAAATTGGTCGATCCAAAATCGCAAAAATGTGAAGGGGTAAATTGTCAAATAATCAAAGTCGCCAATTTCGGTCCTAGATGGCACATGAATAGGAGTTTTGTAGAAATTTGAGTAAAAATGGTCAGGATTCTAATCCTCCCTAACCCAATTTTTTCGTGTCTAAATGAGTACCTTTCTTTCGGAACCCAATTGTACTTCACGAGTGACTTCTTTCAATGTTTCCAAAATCTAACATTATGTCGTGAGTGATTTCTTTTCATATTTCCTAAACCCAATACATAATACGTCACAAGTGACTTCTCCCCAGAACCCTATAATACGTTACGTGCGACTTCTTTCCCGAATCCACCAGCACATCGTTGACTAGATGGCCTCGATTTCGTATCCCCTTTTTTTCGATTCCTATTTCGTTTCCCTTTTCGGATTTCCAGTCCCGAGAAATCTCAGGTTTGTAATGAGGTCCGTCGTTATGTCGCCATTGGTTTTTCTTTTTCCACGTGCACGGACTGATCTGAGCGTGAAAATTCGTAAATAATGAGGAAAGAGGTACGTCGAATTCAGCAGGTTTCAGGGAAATGTCGATCTTGAGTCTGAATAATATCGTTGGTAGAAAAAAAAAGAACTTTGATGAATACGCATTCGGTCGGCCGTAAATATAAATTAAACGATTTCAATGGAACTCGCTACGCCGCTATCTCGGTTTTTTTTCAATAAGTGGATATATTTTAGATAATTTTCACGTCGACAAAAAGTTACGCGGAGGTGGACTTTAAAGTGTATTCTATGCAAAAATGTTGGCCGAATTGTGTAACAGCTATTAAAGGCGATAAATGAAGCCGCGAGTAATTTCGCTTTATTGTTTTGGTATACGTAACCCGACGAGTACTTGGAGGACTGCAAACAATTTTCAAATACGATTGGAAATACATTTCGAACATTTTACCTTCGTTTATTTATCACAATTTTTATGAAAACACAGCTTTAAACGTTTTTATATCGTTTTCCATAGTAACTGAGTTTTAAACGACTTTGATATTACTCGATAAAGGTCGACCGATGAATATTGTAATCCTTTGAACACTTAACTAACTATTAATTCGTCGATATAAATTGAATGGCTTCAGCGAACTCTAAATAACCAATCTGTAATACAAATTTGATAAATAATCCCTTACACATTTCATTATAAATTTATATATCAAACGAACAGGCAAATGGAATTGTATTATAAATTGACGATACAATGAATAAGGTCCGTACATTTAATCACAATTATTAATAACGATACATTACATAACAATAACTTATTATAAATTCTGGTAGAGGAATTAGCATTAAATATTCAGATCCTTGTTTAGCATAAAATGTCAGAATTCCTGGTTGATGTTGGTTTCAGTTGTTCCTCAAAGATACATTAGTTCCATTGTAGACTTTGATTGAAATATCATTCGGTATTTCAGTAGCATAATCTTATAATCCTCGACAACGATTACTATCATCGTTAAGGGACAGTGGAGCTTAAGATTCGCACTTCCGCAAGGTTTATGAAATCCACAAAACCCACTCGGTTTTTCGGTATTCAGCAGCGTGTATATTATGACTGACTAAAGAGCCCCTCTGTTTGTTCCTGGGAATCGTAAGACGTGATATAAAGTGAAGTTTACGGGATCTTCGCGGTTCCCTCTCGATTTTGAACTCAATAGTGTCTTGACACTCTCCGTAGATTAAATGATTTTACTGCCACGATATTCATCCACCGAGTTAAGTAAAACTACCGTCTCATTGTTGCAATCGTTATTCCTGATGAATTTCTTTGGTATCTGTTTCACGCGGATGAGATTATATTATAAATCTTGTGGACGTTTATGTGGAATTATTTCTCTAATAAAGCGGTATTATTATATGATTCTCCTGTATACCTCGTTTGAAGCTCCTTTCAAGTTAACTTTTATGTTGTTTCAGGAATATCAATGTCAATATCATATCAAACGTATATGAATATCAAACGTATGTGTAATCTAGTAGAATCATAAATATTGTTGTGCCCTAAACACTTAATACTTCGCGTTTCATAATTCTTTATGCGTTTACTAGTATTTATTAATATTTATTATTCACTAATTTAACTGATACAGAAGTTCCTCGGATGAAATGAATCAATGGAACAAATATTAGCTTTATGTTCCATAATTCTTTACGCGATTATTAATACTTATTAATTACGGATTTAATTAACACAGAATTCTCGGTGATAAAATACAATGTTAAACGCATTTAATGCAGGAACACAGAGTTAATTACGTAACTGCTCGCGTATTAACATATTATTAACGTTCGACTATTCATTACTCAAACTTGTAAGTATGAAAATTTCAGAATTACGAGTGGAGCAATTATTTAATTCGTAACCTTCATAGTAAGCGTAGATTCGAATGACGAGTTACCTCGTCCCCTGTTAACGGGTTAAATAAACAGTAAAATCAACTACCGCGGATTGGTAGTATAAATGGTAGATAATTGAGACTTTCGGCTGCAATCTGTTTCCAATTATAATTATCTCTTCGCTGTCACTATTAATCGAAGATGATGGCACAGTAATCTCGTAGACACGTTCCAAGCATACTTTCGCGGCACGAAGAGCCAGAAATTCGAGGTTCGACGTACGACGGACGCGTTCCTTTGAAGATTAAACCATCGTTTTAGATTTCGGCCGAAGGAAGAAGCGAAGAAGTTACTTTACGGGTTCGTGTACATTGTTCTGCTCTGATAATTCCGTTTAGAATCAATTGGACGTAACGCGAAGGTTCTGCACGGCCAACGATGATTTAGGTGTGGCTGGATACCCGAGTTGAAATCGAGTTAGTCTTTTATTACCTGACAACGGTACGCGACATTCTGGATGTCAGTTAACGCCGATACAATGACTCTGACTAACTGCATCTCGCGGTTGAATGTTAATTATACATTTTCGCAACCGACGAAGCCGCGAAAACTCGGATGCTTCTAGAAGGACACCATTGTGATACCGCGAATTCACGAATAAACGCGGGGCGTTAACGTTGCAAAAGCGCTCGATGATTTTGCAATGTTTCGAGGTGGCCATTATTCGTTCGCAAACGACGGGATCGTACTCGGTATTCCATTTGTCATTCCATTTGATTTGCCGACTTTAATTAGCGACTAAAATAACTCACCGTAATTCAGTGCTGAAGGTGATTCTTATTGGAAATGCATCGTTCGTTGAGTGTTAAGTGTGATAAATGATCGTGATTTTTTTTATGCTTGTTTTCATACGATTTCATTGTTTGACAGACTGGTATTATTTTAAGTGATTATTTGATATAAATATAAATGTGGATCTTGCGGACGTGTGGAATTTTTTAGGTAAATAATTAAATCAAATTGTGTAAATAGTCTAAAATGTGATAAACGAATGATAATCTACATATATATTAATTAGATTTCCCAAGTGATGGATGCTTATCAATCAAATAATTAATATCCGTATGGAAAATATAATGGATTCCTGCTTCAAAAATTACATTTCTTCTCATTAAAATACAATACTAATTATATAATATTAAGGTAAAATATGATACTAATCATCTCGTTTATTTTATATTTCATTTCTATATTAGTTTCTAGAGATTACAGGACTTCCATAATCGCTATCAATAACGCAATATAAAAAACCCCGCAGCAACTCTTCACCAGAAACTAAAAACTTAAAAGTATATTTATCTAAAATATTCAACGCGTACAAACTAAAACACCGTAGAACAAGATTACCAACATTTATATACATGTTTAATATATAACATAATTTATTCACAAACCACGTATTATACCTCCATTATCAGCGTATTTCTTCGAACCACAATAAAGATATTATAAGAAGAATCAGGAAACAAAACATTTCCATAAAAATACATTGATCAACAAAACCGGCCAATATTTTATTTAACCTTCCGAGACAGCGGCACAAATAACATACTCGATAAACAAGTAATAATTCCATGGACTTCGAATATGCAGATTGCAATTCACGAGGTTCCTATATCTGACTGTAATCCGAAGTCTGACTAATCTCTGCTATTAACGTTATTATGTTTCATGAGCCATCCACTTTGTATCTTTTAGCGTATTGCATATGTATTCCCTCGCACATGTCGTGTATGTACAATGTACACGATAGTCCTCCGAACGTATAGACCATCTAAATGGATCGTGTAAACACCGAGTAACTTAGCACATGCAATTCCTTGGAAAATTCATAGGCAAAGGGTTAAACGTTGGAGGAACCCGGGCACCGTGTTTTATCCGTGTTTCCCTGGAACTCGCACGTATAGAAGTTCGCAATCGCGGCGCCCCAATTATCTTGTCGGGCTATGAATTACGAACAGGCTTTCGGTTCTATCTTGGCATCCTTGCTAACAGTTCCAGTATAAACTTTCTCATATATTTTCCGTTAACTTCCGCCACTGCGAAGATTTACCATCCTGGAAAAAATTCATCGACTCGGAAGCTGTTCTTAAGATCCTTGTATCTTGAATATTCTCCAAGTTTCGTGGACCAAGTGGCACTCAAGGTTGGAAAGTTTTTTTTGAATTGATCATTCTCTTCTTCGATTGAACGCCTTATGGAGCTCCGAATTATTATTGACGTAATTATTTTTGCTCGGAATATAGTTAAATTGATGGTTGAATATTTTGTAAGAATTATCGTCTTCCACTTAAGAGCATCTGCATTCGAATGGTGTGTTATTACTTAATTAATTGATTGCAATTACGGTACTTATTTTGCGAAACCAATATGGAGATGTGCTATATGTGCCGGCGAATGGCCAGTCACGTTTCTCGCTCGTTTAAAGAATTCTTAAAGAAGCTTGCCCCGAGTTGCAGCGAAGTCGTTACAAAACATAAGCACTGTTCTTGTTTCTAATCTCTTTATCAGCACGTGGCTGGCATGCAGCCAATCGACTTTCTCCTCGTCCGTAAACCGATCTATAGCACCCTCACCCCGCTTTGATTTCCTCGTTTATACTTCAGTCCTTCGTTAAATCGCGACTTGTTTCCACGGTGCATTGACCTACCAAGGAACCCGCTTGTTAGATTCGTTTTCCACTCGGTAGAATGCATTATTTAGTACATATTTGCATTCTCTTCTGTACTGTATAATTACTGCTTCATGTTAATAAAATATTGCAGAATTCTTTAGTAGTATGCAAGACTGTGCAGTGAAAGTAGCAACTAAAATATCGAGAATGTAAAGCAGTATGTCGGAAATGTATTAATATTTAAATCGCGAAGTTTGTGCTCGTTTAAGATAGATATAGAATAGTAATTTACAACTAATATTCGCTTTTCTTGTCGTTTTACTATACTTTATCGTTACTCCTCCAAACTTTCGTATTTCTTGGGAATAACTCTTAATTAGGACACTTAATTAGTTTTAGATCCAACTCTTGATTATACTGTAAACTATCATTAAGTATAATTAAGATTTATTCCACAAGTATCATCCTAAGATGCAATAAAGTATATCAAAAGGACAACACGATTAATAATATCGACACCTTAGACACAAAAATGTTCATTTCTTAAATAATATTAATACAGAGTTATGTCGATACTTATAATACAAACTAATATACATATAATACACACATAATAAATATTAAAAATCCTAAATACATAAAAAGTAATGTAATATCGCTACATGTTTATAACCTATCACGTGCTCTTAAAAAACAAGGTGGGCCCACCTGGCGCACTTTATATTACTGCTACTTGATCGAGTAAATTTCGTGCTCGCAGAGGGGCCAAGGATCGTGATATATGAAATTTATCGGGTACGTTGACGGTGTGATTTTTTTCGGTGCGCTGCGGTGAATCCATTCAGCGTGAAACCACGTGGTTGGCACGAGGCCAATGCTGAGTTATGTTTATAACAACGTATAACAGATTCTACGTGGGATTCGCCGTGCCTCGTAACGGCGATACTATGCGCGCTAGACGTCGCCGGGAAAGATGCCGTCAGAAATCTTGGATCGTGTACCCGGGCATTCCGAAAGGTTTCGAGCTTCCACTTTCTTGTTCACTTGAGATTCTCCTTGGCCACCTGCCCGTGTCACTTCTTTTTTATCCCGGGATTTTCCTCCCTTCTTCTCGAGAGACACTTGAGAACGATCTGCAAATTATTGCCTTGCGAATCCGGGATAAGTGGGGAACAGAGTCATAGTTAATTATTGTATATGTAGACGAGATTCATAGTTAATTATGGTAAACGTAGAACAGATTTGTAGTTAATTATGGTAAATGTAAAACAGATTCATAGTTCGTTTATTACTTAATTAGAGACGAGATTATAAACATCAATATGGAGAGCACTTTCGTTAATATTAGTTATAATATTAGCCAGTGAAAATATGATTGGGTTGGTCAGTGAACCGGAACTCCAGCAAGGGTTTAAAAGATGGATCAAAGAAGGTTGACTATAAAATACTGGCTCTTTACGAATACCATAACTGTAATGATAGTGAAATATTGGTATCATAAACCAATAAGGTAATTTGTTTCCGGAAATATAACCTTCTACATAATAGTAAGTCTGGACATTTCTAAAGATTTCCGTAGTATTCTTCTTCTGGCGGAATTCCAACAATGTTATTAATGCCGTTAGAAAATTTATGAGTAATAAGTAAGGATAATACATTAAGTAATAATGGATAGGAAAATGCATTACTTTATTGTCTATCTCTACTAATTGCTCAGTCGTAGATTACTAATTAGTCTCAAGTAGAATTTAATAATTGGCATAAAACAGAGCAGTTATGGATATACTTTTTAATTGGAATCATTTTCAACCGACAGTACATTAAAGGTTTTTGTGATTCCACAATGAAATTAATTTAATGTTGTCAGTCCTAAGAGGATTAAAATGAAATTTAGATTAGTCATGCATTCCGAGCTCCACGAAAGACTTATGTAAATACGACTAATTGATGCTAGGATGATATTGACTTAAGGGTAGTAAATATTCATCCCTTGTGTCCCTAATACTTCTTCGTCGTTGACTTCCAAATTCACGAAGAATTTATTATCTTAGCTGTGTTCGGGATTAATTATCCGAGCAGAAAATTCTTTCCCCCGTTACCACCGTCGTACCCCTTTAACTCTTTGGGGCACATTGAGATAAAAGATGTCTGGCCTTTTTAGTACTTATGCATATGTATATGCACAGTAGAATGTTTTTATCTCATGCTGTCATTTTATATCATAATTCATCGTTTATAATTAAAACAGACGTACTTTGTTATTCTTGATTTTTATTTTCTTAAATAAAATTTCTGTGCAACTATGGCCTGTTCTGGTTTTAAAATCCTGTGCTCCAAAGAGTTAATAAGTCATCAGAACGGTAGAACACATTTTTGCCTTTCCGCATTATGGAATATATATATATTGTTATCCGATTGTTATTCTGTTTCACTGTAACGCCGTGCTTTATTACATCATTTAAAAAGCCATCAATGATTTAATCATAACAAACGCGATTCGACGTTCATATGAATACATTTTATGTTTTATTCATGCTAGCCGAACCTATTACGTGAACATGATTCGAGTGGATCGTGAGATTGACAGTCCTCAGTTTCGTGCTCGGAATGATACTCGAGATGATTTTGCATAGAATTTCCATTCTGAACGATATGTTAAACAACTAGCGGACCTTTCACGCGTATGCATAGGTATTATGGAATTAACAGATATTAACATCCTACATTTTATTGCAAGTAAACACCGAACACTGTATGCAATAATATTCCACTTCGGATATCTTACCACTGGAACTACCAAAGGAGTCAAAATGACTTGACTGTCATTTTTAGTTAAATTATTCGAATATACCACGGCGCATTGTTTGAGATTTGTTCTACTTTTATTTTAAATACATAACGCAAATAATTGAATGCATTAACTTATATCCTCCAGTCATGATTTATATATAAATTAATGTGCAAGCAGAACTGAGTTGGGTAGTTCTACTGTTAACAGTAATATATTTTTTTATATCCTTTACATAGAAATCTTATATATTTTTATGCAACAATTGGGCCTCTCAGAGAGCAAGTTAATCAAAGTAACTTCTTGGCGGAATTCCTTAAGTCCCTCAAATTTGGCAGCCAAATAGAACAACAAAAATATCAAGATACTTTCAATATCCTCCGTCTGTTTATTTCATGGAGTCGATCGACTGGTTTCCCAAACGTTCAATTGTTAATCAACCTGTTCATACTTTTTTGCAACGATTCTAAACAGAAAAACTGGCCATTCACGGAAACCAATTATCGTAGGGTTTTTTTTTTTATTATTTCGCGGTCATTGCGAGACAGCGAGGCTTAAATTCGTTATAAGGATTTATCTAGTAGCCGGTAACCCACCGCCCCTAAAATGTCTCTCGCTGCACTATTTCCGTCGCTTTGGGTGCTGTCGTAAAAAGACGCGTCGACGTGTATTAATAGATTGCCCGAGTACGCATCCCTGGTGACATCGTGTTACCATCGAAATTCAGCCAAAACTGCAATGTAAATTCCACTTATGCAACCTTCGACCGGCACCCCAGAAACGATAACACGTATCGTTGCGCGTAGAAGTCCAACCGACGTCTTCCGGCCAAGGAATACTTTGATCGAAATATCCCAGCGAAATCCGTGAAATTTATAATTCATAGATCCCGAGTATCTTCGAGGAATATCAATCATATCGATCTCTTCCGCCTGAATAATTGATGTGTGATATATTATTTATTACGTGCTTTCAATTTAATGCTGTTTTATCGCGGTGATTTGAAATCTGTGCATTACGTTGATCGTTCTTATCGATGGTATTTTGTTGTTAGGGAATTATTGATAATGATTATGATTCATTGCTACGGATATTCAAGGTTTCCATATCTTTCTGTTTCAGAATCATGAATATGGCGGGTACGGGGACGAACCACGACGTAAAAGGTGAGTGATCATTAAGATTAATATTTAAGATGATGAATCGCGCGGTGGAATTCTTGGAGTATCGCGGTATACGCGTTCTCTTTATTTCGTTCTATCAGGCGATCAAGTGATGTTCTGACCTATTAATTCATACAATAATATCTATCCTTGGAAGATACGATAGAGGATTACGTGTTCGATCGAGGAACGGAATTGGTCGGTCGACGAAAGTGTCGGGTAAAAGCATTTTAAAAGATTCAGATATTAAACGCGGAGATATATAAATCAGGATATCAGGATGCTCCATTACTTCTTAATTGGATATAAATATATTTCTTGACACGGCACTATTTTAAGTCTCGTTCCACGGCGGCTGTACTGGAAGCAGGGTTATTACAAGTTCACCGAGCGGATATCATTCGATATCGGATTCCTGGTGCTCTGAATCACACTTTACGCTCGAGTTAACTTCTTATTATTAGACTTGGCCTGAACCGACACTCCGACTTCACTTTGAAACTTCGACGAACGACCGACCACGCGGTTTTAATTAATTTCGCGGGCCCGCGATATGTGCCATAATTTTAGCCAGTTATCAGTCGCCAATTCTAAACCCTTGAAGGCGTCTCTGGTTTTAACGTCACCCCGTCATTGTCTTAATAGTTCCACGCCGAATCAAACGAATCCTGGCATCCATATTTCACTGCCAGTTAAGTAGACTTTTATTAGGTGGAAACAGATCAGTCAATTATATAGCTTCGAGTGAATGATGGAAGACTTTTAATGTTCCGTGTGACCTCGTTGAAAATATTCTCAGAGATACGTAGATAATACTTAGAAATTTAGTGTCGTGGTTGAATTTTGCTTATTATAACTTATTACACGATTCTAATATACATTTTGGAGAATAATCTGAAAGTCAATTTCCATGGTTACATTCGAGTTAACTTATCAGACACTTTGTAACTTATTACATTGCAGTGCAGCTATAACGAATTACACAGTTTTAATATCGATATTTGAGAATGATCTGGAAGTCAATTTCCATAGTTGAATTTGGGTCACCGTAACTTACTACACATTTTGAATACTGATTTTTGCGAATTATCCGGAAGTCAATTTCCATAGTGGGATTTGGTTTACTGTAACTTGTTACGTAACTTTAATATTGATTTCCGAGAATTATCCGGAGGTTATGGATTCCATCGTTGAACAAATTTCTGATATATTAAGGGACGTAAAGGCGCATGAAAGTAAGATCGCATTTCTCCTTGAGACAACGGTAGACGATTGAATTTCCGAGTAGATGGAAAACATGAAGAGACCGTATATCGATGCCAGCTATGAAATATGTATTGCCGGCTATCCATCAGAAGCCAGTCACTTTTCCGCGAATCTCTCGACTTAAATCTCAGGAGAAAATTGCTGAATATAATTTTTCCTTTCCCCCTCTCAAAGAGGTTTTAAGGACCCCTAAGATTTTCTTCCTCCTTCCGCATACTTAAGTTTTATCGAACCTGTTACTGAACCAACATAAAAAATATTCACTTCAGAAATTTCTTTTCAAAAGACTGATATTCTCGATTGAGAATTGCATTGGAAAAGCGCATCGTTATCAACACCGGAATTTAATTTTAACGAGAATCGAAATGATCCTTCCGCGTAGCTCTTATGCCGAATCAGCGGTAATCGTTTCTCTGCGGATCAGCGATAAAAAATGCCTTTTTACTTTCGAATATCAGGATAATTAACGATCGGATCATTAGTAGATGCCTCGGTGAATAATACTTTCGCCTTTCTTTTTTTTCAGAGAAGACAATAATAAACCAAACCACGTTCTCCTCTTCACAATTATCAACCCAGTCTACCCCATCACTGTGGTAAGTCCACTCTACCAAACATGATCTTATTGGTAATCGATAGTACCGAACAATTCATTCTTGTCCATCTTAATCGAAGTACTTTTAATCGACTCGATTAATATGAACAGCGAAAAGGTTCATCATTTAAATCAAACGTTTTTGTTATTGAACATATGTCCTACAAAATACAATTACAATCTCCATATTTTTAATCTATTTAGAATTTATTTAATACAAATGTCGGCTATATTCGTCTTCACAATCATGCAACAAGAAAGATACGAAAAGAAAATACCGTGAATTAACTCTCATTCTGATTGCAATTGAATAATTTAATGGTTTACGACAAAAAGCAGTGATTTGACGGATGTAGTCGTCTAAATGTTTTATGTTAAATTGCAGTGAAATTTTCAAACTAAACTTTTCAGTGCATTACACATATTAATATTTCAGAAGTCAATTAATATTTGCAAAAAATTGCTTTTCAAAATATACAAAATATTCCGAGTATTCGCGGTTCATGCGAGTGGCAAACGATCGCGGTGAAACGTGAAATCGAGTTCGATTGCTATTAATTGACACGTAAACATTGATTTCACATACATATTTACACAGCAAATGCGATGCCATAAGTAGTTTCAAATAAAAAAGTGAATGAGAAAGAGTTAAACTTATTCGTGTCTATGCTGACGAAGTATGACGTGCAGAATATTAACAACATTTGCGATTCATACGACTGGCAAATGTAGCGAGGCGTGAAATCAAGAATCAATTGATATCAATTTACACCCGCCGAATTAGTTTACACACTTATTTGCCAAAAAGATTGTTACTCCACGTGTATCTTCGAGCCAAAAAAAGAAGTGAAAGTGAAAGGGTTACACCTATTCGTTTCTATATTTTCCAAACATGCTGAATATTGCATTTGGGATTCATACGAGTGGCAAATATCGTGACGAAGCGTGAAATCAAGTTCGATCAGTATTAGTTTGCACGCGCTGATAGGGAAAGCAGATTAAAGCGAGGAGCGTTTTGCCGCTGTGAGCGCGGAGGATTGGATCCGTGAGCGCGGGTGACGCTTTAATAATTCCACAATCAATCTATGCCTCGGGAGAAACAGAAAATATTGAAACGAAAGCCAGGACAAAAGTTGGCACGTGGTGAGCACCATATATTCCGCAGGGCGTCGCACTGCATTTTATTTCTGTTTTGCGCCAATAATAGATGAGCTCTGTCGCTGTTTCTGTCTCTCCGAACGGGCCGATGCGTACGCGAAATCCCCCGGCATTGTTCGTCAGTCCTCGCATAGCTCTCAGGTCACGATGCTTATTTTTTTGTTTCCCCTCCTATTCGTGTTCGTCTTTTCTACGACAGATGTACTAATTAAAGAGTCACGGAGCTGAAGGCTTTGCCTAAACACGCGATGCATTATTAGACGAGCTCTTCCGCGCGCATTTTCCGCCAGCTTCTGATAAACATACGCCTCGCTCTGCCTCCCGTCTCTCATTATGTTGCCGTTTAGTTACCTAATGGATCTCGCAACCTCGTTATTTTAATTATTCAAATGCATCCCTCGAATACTTCAAAGTGGAAGATTTTCTCTTTCAAAGTATTCATCTCGATCGAGTGATTTCATTGAAATAATACGCGGAGTTATCGGAGGGTGTGTTCTACATTAATATTATTATCTCTATTTTTCCATTATTATTTTAATAACCCGAGGATATTTGCATAGTTTGATATTCGAGTATATTGATTATTCGTATTATAATGCATTTTTTTTACTACGAGGCTGTAGGGAATTATTATACTTTATTATGCCGTGATACGGGCCGGTTATAAATCTGCCCATTTTTCCAACGAGAGAACCGAGTTGGAGGTTTGATTTTTTGCCTTGGGTTTATTATGATATGCAAATCGTTTCAATAATTTCGGGAGCTTTACTAGGACCGAGTGTCCCGAGCCGATAAACGTCAACCCTGGCAAATAGGGAGCCCTTTAAATCTTTCGACCGAGTACCATACATTTCAATTTTCTAATAATATCTCTTTTCTGTCAGTGAACTCCATATACGTATACATCTTAACTCACGGAAGGTGAATAAAAGGATCAATATTCGCGTTTTTTCCCCAAAAACACCTACTGTGTACCAGTTAAATTATATAGTACGCCTTACATACCAAATTTAATAATTTGTGCGATATTTAAAGCAACAGAAACTTAATAACGTGTTTTAAAGATTTACATCCTTTAATAATCAAACCTCCTAAAATATTGATTTACTTCGCGATTCTTAAAGAATAACTTTAGCAAATTTAATAATTTGAAGGAATAAGCTTCTATATCACCTTATTCCGTGTTCTGACCTGAACTTAATAATATTTAAATTATGATTAAAATTCAAAAGTAAATTAATCTTCATCTATTTTTATCATAAATGCATTATATCCTCCAATATTCAAACTTCCTAAAATATTTGTTTATGTTACGATTCTCTAAAAATAATTGCTTCCTCGAACCAATCTAAGTCACGCTCTTCCTTAAATTTGTTTAATTCCAAATGAAATCCATACAAAATGACTCGATTAATAGTATTTCATACTTGGTTACCATTCCATCGGTATACAAAGCGGAAGTAGTGTTATTTATTTGGCAATCTCTTAAGACAACATTATTCCACGGTAGACGCTCACGGGCTACAATTTGTAGCGTCAAATGAAGTTTCAAGTTGGCACGGGCACATATATCTCGCGATATAGGTTTCCCCGGGTGGCGAAGTGACACCAGCCTGTAGAATTATATTCCCATACGTGGTAAGAGAACCGCTCTATACGGTTTTCGTACACGGCATATAAGCGTCTAATGTATTTAATGTCCACGACCTACTTTGGCTATCTCCAGAGAGAAAGGTTCCACCAGCGAGATTGGTATCTCTTATGCATTCACTGCCAATTCCTAACTAACGCGAAATCCGAAACTTTCCTCAACTGATTTCCCGCCGTGCTACGTTCGACTGTACATCCTATTTTTCGTGGCTACACCATCTCCTGCAAAAGTTTTCCCGGAAGTACTGGGTGTTCCGGAACTCGGCATCTGTTTGATAAAACAGATCCGAGGTCTCAAAATAATTTCAAAGTGAAAGGAATTTTAAAATAACTGTTTGGAAGAATAAAGGAATTTTGAAATACTTATTTGTAAGAATAGATCCATATTCTCCAAATAATTTCAGAATGAAAGAAGTTTTTAAATCATTGTGCGGAAGAATAGATTCAAATAACTCAAATAATCGAGTATGGTTCTTTAAAGAATACAATATTCTAAAATTTCCTTCATTCTGAAATTATTATATATATTTATACACATATGTATATCACTTAAATAGAAGTTTAAATATCGCATTAAACCGTTATCTTCAAATTCCTCTTATTTCACCAAATAAATAGCAACTTTTGAGAAGCGCTGTACATATCCCCGGTGTCCCGGAAAACTTTTAAAAGTTAGAAAAATTGCAACCGCCACATCCCGGGAAAAAGCAGGAGCGCAAAGTGCAATGGGAACTCGTGAAGTTTTAAACTTTACAGTGTAACGCAGAATCCCCACCTGAACGTTTAATCCTCTTAGTAGATAAAATTTAAATGATACACGCTGCTGTTACATATATCATGCACGCGAGCCCAACCAACCCTTTACATAAACGGTGCGCTTCAAATTGAATTTATGTTCAATCGAGACACCGAAACATTCCGTTTAACGTCACCACCAGCAAGCGCGGTTTTCTATAAAACTATGTTGGAATTTATTAACAATTTTCACGTCGGTTTGCATTCGCGTTGGCTCACAAAGTGATCTGTATTTGACCTTTAATATTTTCACTCCTCTGTAGACTATGGCTCTACGTTTTCCTCTATTTTCTATGCTATTATTGTTTCATAATGTCTTCCGGTCGTTCGGCCGGAAAGAAAAAGGGTAATTTTCTTAGCCGCGGTGGAAGAATGGCGAATGATTAAACGGTTTTTGCTTACACGTATTTATAATGATTCTTGTTTGATATTCCTGGAATAGTATACGGGATATCTTAGCTGCTATTTTCCGCAAGTTTTCCTGGCTTTTTATTTGTGATGGGTTCAATTATACGCCTATTAGAGCGTTTGATATACTCGGGAGAAATTGCTTGAAAGTCCTTTGAGAAAATGCGTCGAGAGGCCGTGCAATTATTAGTATTAATTTCAACTATTAGTACGGTTGAAAGGATGGAAAAACCGTGAAACTGCTTTTAGCAAATCCGAGTTGATAGTTTGATCAAAATAAATAAAATATATGTGAAGGAATTACATGTAATAGAAAGTCTTGGAAAATACTTTGGTTTCATACAAATGTTCCATTATTGTACATGTTCTTTTTTACACGTAAGTCATTCTTATATGAGCTTTATTTAATTATTATTATTGAAATCTGCCTGCCACTTCGATAAAAGTACAAAATCCAGACGAAAGAATTAAATATAATAATGATAGAAAGTAGTTTAATTAAACGCGAACTTTAATGCTTTATTTGGCACACAGTTTGATTTATTATTATTAAATTGAACACGTTACTTAGATATAATAGGAAACTGTAATAGAAGAGATTAAATATAATAATAACGGGAAGTAGTTTAATTGAACATTCGTGGTTTAATATTTCATTTCTTGCAATTGTAATAATTAGATACTTCTTAACTGTGTAAGTAGCTCCTGTTGTTCGCGTAAATGGTTGATTGTACGCTGGATTTTCTAGCATTTAAATAGAAATCTATCGAAGAGATCCAGTTTCTGCGGTGCCGGTAACCTTATCGCCTCGTTTCAATAGCCGTTCTAGAGTTGCTTGAACACGATCAGGAACTTATAGTCCGACTATACCGTTACCTGGTTCTCCTGGTTACGTTTAACCGCTACGGTTTTCCTCGCTGTTAGCAATACCGGTCAACGTTTGCGCAAGTTTCTGTCGCTACTGCAAAACCACGAATGCCGTAAAGAGTCGTATATGTCTTGCGAAACTCCATAATCAGTCCACTTCTTCGTGGAATATTTTCCACGGTATTCGATGAAACTAGGAATCCTGGAAAGTGATCTGCTCCATAAACATCCGTCGCAGTGTGGTAATGCTAGGAACGCGTTGACTTAAAAGTATAGGTCTTCTAATCGACCCTCGGAATATTTCATGTTTTATGGATTCTGTGATAAATGTTTGACTACTATGAGAATTCTGTGATAATTATTATGTAATAATATCAGTATTGATAATCTGGTGCTGTATGTTTGATATAATAATACGGGGAATAACGGTCGATTGCTCGAGCGAGGATTGCGTCGGTTGTATTTTAGGGTGGTGTTTAATGTAGCTTGAAATCTCCTCCGTTAAAAATCGAGTATACGCTCGATTGCAATTTAAAGGGAAGCTCGGTATTGTGGAAGATCAAGAATAGATTCCCGTGGAGTTTGAAAGACTTGAACTTCTGAGGACGGACTCGGAGTACTCGAAGAATGTTCGGGGCCGAATAAAAAGGAGGAAGCTTCGGATGTTAGGCTCTTCTGATTCTCTTACCCTTCCCTTGTTTTCTACTTACAAGATACTTTCCAAGGAGAGCCACCCCCCTTTATCCGGCAAACTTTTTAACAGGAGCTCTTTCATGTAGTAATATAAAAACCATTATAAATTTTATATCATTTATGTGAACAAACTGGCGCCGTTATCAACCTTCCGACAAATATAATTCATATAAATTGCATACATTAAAATTAAGATTCTATCGTGCTAATTACTCACTGGTCGAAATTACAACACCAATTATCCATGGAAAGTGAACCGGTTTTTATATATCAGGGGAAGCTTGTATATTAACTAATATAAAAACCATTTTAAATTTGATATCATTTGTATGAACATAAATTGCACTATTATCAGCCGTCTGACAAATATAATTGATACATATTGAACAAATTTAAATACATAACATTCAGCCACTATTTTCTATAATATTATCTATAATTAGTCAGAAATCAATTTACGATGAATTCTTTCGTGCCAATTATGTACTGGTCGAATTTGCAACAGCAATTATCCGCGGAAAGTGAACCGATATAAATGCCAGAGCGAACGTTGTATATTAAACCGTAGAATTCGTATTAATATTCTTAACAACTTCCGTACGATGTGGAACACAATTTGGGTTGGTTCTTCTGTGGCGGATGATTTAGGAACAAGATAGATCACCATAGGGGTGGACTGTCCACGTGACGCAAAGATCTCTAAAACCATGAGATCTCCGTATCGAAATGTTCTCGGAAGAACTAGTACAATTATTATGACATATGCGTAAGCTGACGCATACTGGCAGCCCTGACTGCGTGGGCCGAAGATAATTAGAGAACCGGACAGTATTTTGGAACTGCATTTCGGTTGCATACTCACTCGAAAGATCACGATAAATTGCCAGGACGATAAGATTAATGGTACTCTTGAAATAATGAGAATGGAAACGTACGTACTTTCGGATATACAAATTTCCATTATGTCGTGAATTATTCTACGTGCCGGACCAAGTCAATTTGTACAATGTTCATTTTTATAATCCATGTTTTCCATACGACGACATCATAAGCTGAATTTATTGCTCTGTTAAATTAATTTAGTGTTTCGCGATGGTGTTGAGTTTTTTGTTGTTATCGTGGAATAAGTTTGGCGTAAGCTTTGTGAATAATTCTTCTTTGCTTTTATATAATGTTTTATATAATTATCATATCGTTTTGCTGTTCAGTAATGTTTTTCCACTGATTGTTTATTTCCTTCTTTCTTTGTGTTTACTATCGTCGATGTCAGGGAGTTTGATTTCCGCGAAATAAATTCATCAATCTGACGTCAAGTTGGTAAAAAACTAAAAAAAACTGAGACTTAATAAATCGTGCTATTAAAATAAAAGTTATAATTCAATTTCGTGTATTTATTTCAACTTTACACTGAATAACCAACAAAGTAGGCAGTTGATAAACATATCTCCAACTATTTGAGTAAAACTGATCATTTAAATTCACTTATTTACTTCGACTCGTAGCTAAAAATGAAAAAAAAACCCACTAATTTATAGGGACCTATCGGCGACAATTTGAATAAAACGATCATCTAAATTCACCTGTTTATTTCAGCATATAGTTGGTATTAATAGATCGTTATTTATTACTCGAACTGACAGAGGAAAAAAACAGGATCCATAAAGATTCAGTGAGGATTATTCGCGCAAATCGAGCGGAATGTAAGCGTGACAAGGAACGATTCGCGAATGGCAATCAGAGCATTCGCCGGCAGAATAGAGATTCGATCGAAGTGCGCCTCGGATCGGAATTAAGTAATGAATTATTCTGATCGCCGGTAATTGATATATGATCAGGATGATTGGCCAACGGCGTAACGCGAGTGTATCGCAATCTCGCTTCTGGATATAATAATAATAGGTTTTGCGCTTTCCATAAAATGATTAAAAGCAAACCGCGTTGGGTGGTTAGAGGGGCGTAGGCGGTATTAACCGCGAAGCGGCTCTGATTCCAAGCGATATAGCATTGTTGCTTCGATTCCGGCCGTCGGCCCACTTTGATTAATGCTTCCAACAGAGATATCAGTTATTACGTAGAAATTCTTCCTATCAACTGGCTGGGGAATTAATTTCACTCGTAATAAAAACGTTCACCCCCAAATTACTCGCTTTTCGTGATCCCCGGTAAAAAGCATTTCCGAAAAAGTCACTCTATCAAGATACTCCTGGAACCCCTTCATTACTCACTCTCGTGTGAAGTATATTTCCATTTAATTTGACGCAGCTTTTTATCGAATTTCTATTACTATTTGTAAGTGCGAAATTAGTGTAATCTCCTTTTTAATGGTTTGATATATGGCAAGCTTTTTTCGTGGATTTTGTTCGTAACCGATAGAGTTCCATTTTAACGAGCCTGTACGGTGACCAAGGTAGGGTGTGGTTTGAAGTACTCGGGAAAAGTGGTAGGCCGTGTTTGAATCCATCAAAGTGTGCTCTTTTTCCGGCTACAGTCGATAATCGATAAAACCCACCCTTTCCTATCCTTCCAATGTTCTTTTCTCTTCCACTGTCTTTGGCTAACAGAACCCCAGGCAAATAGGTGTGGAGAGTCTAGCCACGTATGTGGCTGCACCTCTTCCTCCCGAGTCGTTCTTTCAAACGAGGAGGCTCGTCATAAATCCAAAAGTTACGTCAACGTAAAACTACCACTGGTTCGTGCTTCCTCTTACAATCAGCAGAAAATTCCTGAAATATCTTCACCATCTTAATTCACCTTCGAGTCTGTATTTTTTTCCAAGATACATATTATCTCTATCGTTAATCGTTGGTCGCGATTTTTTCCCTTCAATACGAGGTATTATACTTTGAATGAGAAATTTACGTTGATCATACTTTTTATTCTCGAAAATGGAGTCCGGACTGGAGGTGTCGGGGAAAAAATCTTGATTTATGCCGGGAAACTTCATCTTTATTTCCCCGAGGAGAGGCGTCCCGTCGATCGATTTGCTTCCTTGATACCGGTGCATTTATATTCCTGAAAACTCGATTCTGAAAGGCCGCGTCTTCTGGACTGAATGTAAAATCGTGTATCCGTCGTAAAATAGACCGACAAAGGCTCACGAGGAACGCGTACTTGACGCGATGCTATAAATATTGAATCTTTTTTTTTCGTAGTAGTCGGTCGAAAGTTCATGTGACATAATGGGAGATTCCCAAGCTTTGCGTCTGGAGTCCACGACCTCGAGGCATACGTCGGGAAGATCTATAATCGTTTGAAATTTAGGAGACATTCGTGTTTTGACAGCGCCGACCGAAATCATGTATCACAACGTCTACTGAATCTTGGTGGCTCGGTTGGCTGCATTATCGTTCGATGATGTGTGCATCTGCTTCCGTCCACGCGTATGCTTTAACCGTTTACAAATATCTTCCACGCGGCGATATCTGTCTGAACCACGTGGTGCGCGTTAGGCCTATTGGGATTAAGATGGAGTAATACTTTGTGTTATGTTTTTAATCCATTATCAATAAATTTCATACAATCCTTAAAAGCTATTTATTAATACTTAATTTGTAGTATGCTTTTAACCTTATAACAAATCAAATTTAGTAGAACCATTAATACTAGAACTACCGAACATATACTGTTATGCTTACACATTTATTTATATATAAATTATGGCTGGAGGATTTAAGCTAATTAATGTATGCAATTATTTGCGTTATGCAAAACAAATAAAAGTATATCAAATAATTTAAATAATTAAACAATTCGCCGTGGTATATTCACAAAATTTAACTAAAAATAGCAGAAAGGTTATTTCCACTCCTCTCGTTCGTATCTCGATCAAGAATAGATCAAAGTAGTGTTTTACATCGAAATACATCTTAAATTTTCATGCTTAGAAACATATTTCAAAAAGAATCACACCAAGCCAGGACACCTGCAACATGTCCATCACAAAGATTAACAAGATTAGTTATTATCTAAATGAATTCAGCACGCCACGTAACACGTATTCCTCGCGTTGCATCGAAACAAGTATACGCAATTACGAGGTTAATTATAATTGTATCATTATGTATATTCCCGGGTTGATTCATCTTTGGGTTAGGTTTGGATTACATTAACGTATATTTACATTACAGTAGAGGAACGTAGCTCGCGTGAGTACGCTAAAAGTATCGTTGTGAAAGCTGCACAGGTAAAGTGCAGTTTCGTGCAAATGCGTTTCCCTGCACGTCTACTCTAACAGTCTGTCGTGACAAAGTAATGATCGCATTTTACACGATGATAAATCTTTATCGAGCCAATCTCGACTGCATTACCGTCGATTAATTTTTTCGCGGATAAACTTAACTAATCGCGCCCACTGAAAATTCCAGTCTCCTGGAATCGAAGTTTTCTTTCCTTTTTTCATTTATTTTATGGCGAACCCAGCGTGTTTGTAATTCCAGTAAGTGATCGTATCTACGAGCAGTCGAGTTTTCGTGAATTATATCGGGGCGTGTTGCGTACGCAAAAACCTATTCGCCATTCATAGGCCAGATGTTTTCACGTGGCGTTAAAATAAGCAGCTTAAACCGCGCTAACGCCGGTCTAAATATAAGTATCGAGTGTAATGAACATTACAGCGAACGTTTTTACGATGCTCGTTGCGAAAAGTGGCTCTAAATAAAAGATACTTCGAATTAAAAATCGATCGACGTTTAACTTTTTCCATGCATTTCATTATCGTTAAACCACCTCTAGCCTTCATCGTGGATACTCGACTTCGTTGATTTTTATTCGATGCACGATGTTACACAAACAGCTATGATCAGAAATTACTTTTTCCAAATTATCCTCCCGATGGGACTCAGTAGACTTAAATGAAATTATCCGCCGAGAGAACTTCGTAAAAAGCATCGTTGTAACCAAGTTTTCGATTAAAGTATCGTAAACTTCGAATCGTCTGATCCAAGTGTAACTTCATAGCTGAATATTATTTCGACATCGGTTTGCGGTGACGTAATTATTGGACTCCATTTTCTTGATCTTTTTAACATGCTTCTGTCGGATACTCTAAGTAGCAGGTATTTAGAACGTCTGGACATCTTTCGAAGAATTTGGCAGATTTAATTCTGAGAATGAGATCAAATCAAAGTTAACAGGATTGATGTTCGGAAGTTAGTCTTGGCAAGGGAAGGAGTCTCGAGAGATGTTTTTTTTTTTAAAGAAAAAGGACATCAGAGGTTCTAATGCTTGGACGTAGACCAAGATCTACATGCTCCTGTTAAGATATGTCTGTCCGGTGACAGACTTTGTATGAAACTTCCTAGAAAAATCAAATTTTCCAATCAGCAACGTGTCGGATATTTCGTAGGTGCCTAGGAATTTTGCTCCTCGCGAACCACCGCTCTTGTATCCTATTTCTGATAACTCTTTCCATCCTTCTCGAGCTTTTTATCAGACCGGCCATTCCCGATGCGGGAATCTATGTGTCAGGTATCCACTATCTTGCAAGAAACCTGTGTTATATATCAAGGAAAATCGATTCAAGGAATCGTCTGTCCAATAGACTTTACGTTTGACCGGTGTCTACTATAAGCTTCCATTTCTTTTCGAATCTCTTCTCTTGATAACAAACCATTTAACTTTTTATTGGTGGTCGTTTATCAAATGGTATCCTTGTAAAACATTCCAATCTAATAATGTATATAATAATACAGTTTTAAATAATATTATAACCGGAATACAGCTGCTGTTACATTCATATAATATTCGATGTGGCATTCCTTAATCGTCGAGTTTAACATTATTTTTGAACAACTTTATTTTTGATATTTTAAGCGTTATACTCGCAACTACTAATTTAGTTTTTAAAGAAAAACTATAAATTTTGAATAGTTAAGTTAAAGAGGACTCAATACATTTCTTCTAAAAAACTGATTACATAAAATATAATGTAATTAGATATAACCGGTATTTAAAGTCCTTTTAATGAATGAATTCATCATATAAATCAAGGAAATGTACGAGAGATATTGAGAATTTTTTATTTTCATAATTTATATGTCCTGATAAGGATCGTATACTTTATTAGCACAAGAATATTCATAATAGAAATAACATCCCCAGATTCACATAATAAATTCTACTGATTGCACGCAGAGTAGCATTTATGAAAATCACAGCGCAGAGAAAATTGTTGAGAGTTATTACTTATGGATTCATCACTTGAGATTATTATTGTTGAATCAGCATCCAAAGTATATGATTGGCCAGTGGCATCGACCTCTCGGCTGTTTTGCGTCATCTCTCTTCCCTCTATGCTTCTTCCGAAGCGGCATTACGGTTTAGCTTCCTAAATAACCGTGCAATAAATCCGGAGCACGTATACGTTACTTTACATGCGTGAATTCTTTCGCGGCGGTTTGTGCCACTGAGAGGTCCGATCATCTACGAAAAAGCTCGGAGGTGACGTAAGCTTTAAAACTTGCGCTTTCGTAGATCATTACGGAAAGTCCAGAGTATCTTAAAAGATGCGATACTTCGGTTGTGGAAGTAATTAAAGATTAACACTAGAACTACCGAACATATACTTAGTTATGCCTAGAAATTGATTTATATATAAATTATGGCAGAAAGATTGAACTTAATTAACGGATTCAATTATTACAAATTAACCGAAGAAGGCGAAAAATTGACGTCGTAACGTATCACTTTTAATAAATACAAGATATAATTTCTGTCTTAAGATCGTAATTATTTTTTATTAATATTCCTATTCAAAAATGATAACATCTGATTCGCGTAATAAATTCTGTTGATTGCCTACCACGTTTTTTCATTCGTCTTTTCGACAAATCTTATGATATAATATTATATTCGGTTCTTTCATCGAAACTCGGTTGTATAAATAGGTGAAGTAACGTTTCTGCACAGATTTCAACATTTAAAGGAACCATAAAGTCGTCGACGTTTGACGAAATTCAAGGTTGGTGATAAAGTATCTGGCACGATGAATAATCGACGGAAAAGGCGTGGTCTTCCATCGTCTCATAGTTCTACTTAGGTCCAATATATCTGTCTTAGGTAGATTTGCTTTTGGGGCGCGAATGTGTTTGATGTGCACACAGACCGCGTATTTGAAGAGATGCAACATTCTGCAGCATCTCATCTTCCCGAGTACTTTATCGTCTTGCTACCCTGCTACATATTCTAGTATATTCACACATCTCCCTGGGTATTCCGGGGAGGACCGTTACACGGCTTTATAACTGCTTTTTGCTACCTTGTCAACGGTATCTTTAGTAACCAACGTGCTTTATATATACGAGCTGTTTGCACTTCACTTTTATTCACTCTATATTTCGACTAAATTGTTAAACATTCAATAAGTCACGGACCTAATTGAACACATAAGTCTCGATCTATAATTTATTTGGCTCGTTGGAATATTGGTTCGCCTTTCTCAAAGAGGCTTTTTATTAATTAAAATTATACGTTGAATTGTTAATGAAATATTAATATTCTCGTGATACCAAGAATAAATATATCAATATAATTTAATCTCAAGATGTTGGGAATAAAACTATCGATGTAGTTAATCCTCAAAATGTTAAGATTAAACATTACTATTAAAAATATGTAGATGGTGAATCTTAAGGGGACCTCGACAGAAATAGAGTTTTAAGTATAATAACATTAATGCATTATTTAATAATAAATAAATAATGCTGTTAGAGGAAGAATATTCATATAACGTAAACGAGTGTAACATAAAAACGCTGATATGCATATTTCATACTTAATGAAACATAAATATTAATGAGAACTCACAAGCGGTGAATATGTAGTGCATCCATTATAATAATATTTATATTAATCACGTTCCTTATTAACTTTATAAAACCCAAACCAAGTTTGCAAACAGGCCGACATTAATACACGTAGAAAAGTAGCGAATATAAATCTGCATTTGCAAAACAAGTCGCAAAATAATATTCATTACGGCATGTTTACGAATAATGCATAAGAACATTCATTTATACGTACGTCATCGTAAAAGCTTAATTCTCACAGAAGCTGAAGAATAATTAATTGAGATATATCGTTTACGAGCGTCAGCCTTTTTTCTGGCAAAGTCTTCGTCCTGAGTGTTTTGCGAGTATTCCAAGAGCTGGGTCCTCGTCTCTGAAGGCAGTTTTTGCTCTTTAGGTTTGTTTCACGTTGACGAAAGTATGAATATATTACGCTCTCCCAAGCTCGGATGTATGAACAGGGGTGTAATTAATTCTGGGCGCAAGTGCGGCCCACTAACAACGATAACCCCGTCGGGGGCTCGTATTTGCACACCGGTTTTACGCGGAAACACGCCGCAGAATTTTAATTTGTTTCGAAGTTTTATTGCACGATTTCCGTGCAATCCGCCGGCTTCATAAGGCGACGTGTACTAACCGTGAGTGAAGTTGCTTTTGAACACGAAATTCCCTATTTGAATATTATATAACGGTGCTTATTGTTTGTCCGCTAAACGGAGAATTGTTGATTGTTATCTTAACAGTGGAAGATGAAACATAGTAATGGTAACTAAATATGATTAGTCGACGAAGTAGAGGATAATAGATCGTTGTTATTTTAAAAGTGAAAGATAAAATATAGTAACGGTAATTAGTAATATTAGTAGGAGAAATGGAAAATAGTAGATTATATACGTTATTTTAAAAGTGCTGGATAAAATATAGTGAAAGTAGTTGATAATAACAGTTACAGTAAAAGTGGCCGATAAAAAGCAGCCAAGATAATTGCTAATATTAGCTCAGTAAATAGAGAACGTCAGATTGCAGTTATTGTAAAAGCGGATGGTGAAATATGGGAAAAGTCACTGATAATATTAGTGAACTAAATGGCGGATATTATATCGTAATCCTTACAAAAGTGGAAGGTAAAATACAGTAACAGTGACTGATAATATTTGCTGATTAAATGGGGAATATTAGATTGCAATTATTATAAAGGTCGAAGGTAAAACACAGTCAACTAATAATATTAAAGGCAACGTTTACTAACAGCGAATAAAGTTGCCTTTGTTAAGAAAATTCGCTGTTCCAACATCATATAACAACGCTTATTAATCGACTAAAAGGAGAATATTACATTGTAATTATTGTAAAAACGAGGGATAAAATCAAGTAAAAATAGCTCACGGTAATTTACGAATAGAGGGAATGATTGATGCAGGCAAATACACATCGAGAGGAGGGTTTTATAAAGAATATAATACCGGATTGGATTCGTCAAATATTATTTATTTTTCTGGTATGATACATTAGCTGGATTCTTTTGTTGATATTCATAATAAGCTCGTCGGGTTGCACACACGGCATGAATTATAGCACGTTTTCCGGTATTAATTAATTCTATATTCTTACTTATGAAGACATTTTATACAGACATATTATTTTTTAGATACCTTCTACGTACAGTTATAACTTATTTCGTAATAAGATTGAACATTGAATATTACGATTAAAAAAATATTGATTCTTTCGAAAGATACATAATCAAATCGAATATCGAAGACTGAACTTAAGGCCTAACTACTTTATTATATATAGGAACATATTTTCCTTTTAACGTCGTCAACCCAATAGTTCGAAATTTATTCTTTATAAACATCCATAACGTGCGTAAGTTCTTTTGATACCGATCCCCGTGCAGATTCCGCACACCATGATCTACCGTGATAGCAGATAGCACTCGTATTTCTCGAGGGCGTGATGGGGTATCGAAAGGGGACGTTTAATCTCACCCTTAATTCCAGCACCTACGTCCTACGACTTCTTACACACATATACATACAGACACCCTTATTCGCATCATATAAAGTACACATAGGGAAAGGACCCGACAGCGAACCGGAATAATAGTGGAGGATATCCAATAGCTAGGATAGTTTCATCTGACAATCGATATTTGTCGTAGAAGCGTATAAGCACTTTGCATCGAGCACTCAAGCTCGAGGATTAAGTCGGATGAGTTTGGAATCCGGATTTGGAATATAGATCTTTCCACGTGTGAATCTACGAAATGGGAAATCCATCGTGTCACGTTTTCGGTTCCCACCCAGTGAAATCGCTTGGTGTTAAGATATCACCGTTTTATAGAGCCGTTTCGACGGGAAAAGGTAGTCTCACGGGCTATTGGTAGTTGCAACTTGTTGAGTAACAATGTTAGGGATCTAACCCTACTTTGCATGGTCAATGAAGCAACTCTCTGAACCATTAAATGTCTCTGTGATATCGCACTAAGCCGTTCGTAATTGCTATTTAAGATTCCCTGTGAATATGATGTGTGATGTCGAAGGTCGAACTGGCCCTTGAATTTGCAATGGAAATTAGCAATTGCTAATGAAAGTCTTTATTGATTTAGGGACGATGATTAATAATGATGATGTACTTGCAAACACTTAAGAAATTGTTGAAGAGAACATACAATTTTCTGAGCTTAAAATCAAATTGAAATTGGACTTCTAACGTTCTATTTTTACTGGAGTATTATTTTTAGTTATTATAATAATGCAGGTATTTTAAGGCAACAAACCTAATATTTATGACATACTCCGCAATACTATTTGTTATTTTCATAGTGATTTAAATTAAACTAAATATTTTGGAAATATTGAACAGATATATTCTGCGTACGGTGGGAAATTGATAGCGCCGAATGATTGAATTATATTTATTTATTTATTTATTTCCACGAACGTAGGACATTTTTAATAAAATTATAATCATACTCTTTATTTCAACAGATTTATAAGTATATATAATTTGAATTATTATTTCCATAATTAATTATATCCGAATGCAATGATGTGTTAGGTGTATAAATAAATGCTTTCCGATGTTTGGGTACAATCAAAATTTTATTTAACAATAATGAGAACAGACCAGTGAATCCAGTCGGAAAGAATTCATTTATACACCTAATATAATGCAATGCAGAGCAGAATATCGCGCAGAATGAATATCTGCGAATAACATTGCAAAGCAAAGATGCAAATTCCGTTTCGCGCAGAACTATTAGTACCAAACGTTCCGGGCGAGTCTCTTAATTATATTAAAAGAGCAAACGCTCCAAGACGAACTCGGCGAAAAGGAATCACTTTAGTTCGTCCTAGTTTGCACTCGAGTAAATGTTGGTGTTTTCAACTTGTTGAGCTAGAACTCTGACAAGTAAATACGAGTATGAACAACGGGGACAAAGTAACTTTTGATAGTTCTCGGTATTTTCATCGTAATCCTGTTTAGTTCCGCGCTGTTCCTCGTAGCTTCCACTTTTACTTGAAAATCAGTTTGCAGAGCAAAGAGTTTATTTTTTTCCTGGACGATCAATGATTCAGTGATGCAGGGTGCAAAGTGGCGTGGGTTGAAATGTTTCTTCGTTAGATCGACAAAATTCGATAGATATATGGGTGGTTGCAGTTAATGCGATGAAGTCGACGCCACCCTTAAACGAGCAACACTCGAGATAAGGTAATGTCACCCTGAAGTACGTAACCACCCCTCTGATAAGCCAGTTTGTATCAACCGCGAGCGCGTTAGGGTATTATCGTTAGATACAGAAATGTACCCATTCGGGATGTGCATTGTTAGCGGAAGGAGGGATGAAGGGTGCAATGGATGGGGTTAGGTGTCTTGCTACCAAGTGGGACGGAAGTTCGAAGTCATATCAATATTTCTTCGCAATATCTGATTAGGTTTATTCACCTATTTATCAGTTGTTCAGCCTTATCTTTACATGATGCTCGATTTCGATCTGCACTTCTACGGTGAAGGGTTTCACGGTACAGTTGGTTTGCATCGTAAAATGACTTTGATTATAACACCATTATTAGTATGATTATGTAAACATAATAATTTTAATATGTATTCGCAAGTATATCAGAAATAAATCCGCGTTACAAAAGATAATATGAATGAACGAGAGAATATTGAAATCAGAGCACAATATCGGATACATCAATACAAGATATAATACAGCATGATTCAGGACACAATCAGGGAGCGAATCACCGCAATAAATCGTAATCACCCTGGAATCGTAAATAATAGAAGAACATCCACGATTTCGAACGAGTTTATTCGCGGCACGTGCGCATCACAGATTTAAAGTTTCCTTTCCAACGATTACGTTTCCCGTTCAATTCCGGCAATCTGGTTTCCTCGTACCCTGGGATACTTCAGCGAGAAGAGGTACGGGCCCAGGTTGCATGTACATTCGTATACGTGGTACATCTCTATAAGCGAATGTCGAGGATCTTCCATTGCATTTCCTCGTCTAACACCAATGGCAATCGTCTTCTTCGCGAAGAAGCCAGTAACTTGGTCCACGTACACACGGGCCAGCGATTAAGGTCACCGCACACTCTCCCTTGAGTTGGTAGCTATAAGCAGAACGACTTCCCTCTAGGAGTCTCAATGGAATTAGGGGAAGATAGAGTAGCCTGGTGGTTTCCGCGGTAGTCCTGCGAATCTACCCCTAGACTCCTGCAAGAGTTAGCCGTTGGTGGTTACGTTTACATCCTCCTGGATGAATTGGACAATAGAGAATATTTTGAAGTGGCTGGCTGGAAGAGGCAGGTCAAACGACCGAGTAGGATTTTAAATGGTAATGAGCGACCATAGAAGTCTTACTTCCACTCTGGGTTTAAGAGGACCAGAGAATTTCTGGCGCGAGATAGGTCAGTGAATTCGAGAACAAAGTGAAATTGGTAAGAAAGGAATTTTATAGCAGACCTTCACTTTGCGTATGGACATCCCTCTGGTTCGCTTTAATCAACGCCATATGAATATTTTAATACCGAATACTTAATGAAGTTGCGATGCATTCTGCAATTTCGCTACGTGAAGTGACCTTACGCGGAAAGAGAATTTTCGTGGAATCAGAGGTGCGAGAGTTATTCGGATCCTCGTGGTTTTTGGTGGAGAGAGTCCTTTGAAAGTTAGCTCGATGATTACCTTTACGTGGCTGTAGTGAGAAGGGAAATGGAGAAAAGTTTTTGGGGGTAGTAGGTTGTTCGACAGGTGCTCCGAGCGAAGGAGTACCATGCTCCTGGGATATAAAAATAGAGGTCGGAAAGGGTGGAGTTTAAAATATCGAAGATCAGTCCCACGTGGTTCTTTATTGTACATTCCAAGTTTCTCTGAACGGTTTCAACTTTCCCTACTTCATTTTGAAACTCCAGTTTCAAAGAACAACCGAAAGTCGTTGGTTTAATCAATAGAACGAGGAAGAAGGTATTAAGGGAAGTACAAGGAAACTTGGGTTCCGCTGAGATTCCAAGCTTCACTTAAATATATATACTCTTCGATCCACCGAAGTTTTATAATTTCTCATAATTTTTCCCTATTTTCAACGTCAGAAATTTGTTCTGTCTGTGACTCTTCTACTGAAATGAGAATTTAATATTCATTCTAAATGTTGGAACTGTGTTTCGTGCTCCTCAATTTCGAAATGGTAACCGTGTGATTAAAGGCTGCTGCGTGGTTCGTGGGAATTATGAAGGACCCAGTTGTTACAGTTTTCGCAGCTGCGGTCATGCAAATGTACGTGTACCCTTTGATGCTACTCTCTAAAGTTAACTTACCCGTTGCATTTATATCAGTCATGGGAAGGATGATGATGAAGGGAAGACGAAAGTGAGCGGTACGTGAGGTAGGTCAGTCTTGAGATTCAAAATGTCATGGAATAGAAGCGAAGGAAGAAAGTTAAAAAATCTTGTGCCAGCTGTGTGGCATTTTAACGACCTTAAAGATCTGCTCGATGGAGACCACTGAACATCTTCCTACTATTAATTTTCCTTTGAGTCTAACAAATGCAAGATGCTATACTGATATCCCTATATCTTTCAATCATTGATATAAATTTTTATTAAATTTATTCATCACAATTTTTTAACATCGAATCTTTCTGAAGACTAAGCTTCGCACGAATAGATTTGGTTTTAATTTCTTAATTTACTTCTTCGATAGACATGAACTGATTTGTTTTTCAATTATCCCATAACTTTTTGATAAAATCTATATTTAAATATACAGGATTAATTCGATTAAATATACGTGACATGTTACATAATTAGCGTTACGATCTCATTCATTCACCGGGGAATGATATCACCGCGATGTCTAAAGATAACCCGGCATTAATACATACATCAGTCTGGGAGAAAACACGAAAGAAAAACGAGGGTTCGGTTGTCGCGTGAGGCAGGTCAGTCACGGAACTCTGTTTGCAGTAAGAAAAAAATGAATACCTCAAAGTCGCTAGCACACCGGCGTTCTTTGTACTCGTTTTCTAGCCACCAGTCGGATGAACTTTTCCTTTTCGTAGTACGTCTAGGTATCTGTCTTCACCTCGTAACTGACACCCTGTTCTTCTGGTAGCATATCTGCAACGCGAGCTGCCGTGTCACGGAAACCACAGATCTCTGCAAGTGGTTTCCGGGGGGTTGCAGGAATTTAGCGAAAATAATGTCTCCAACTCTTAGTACGTAACTATCACGGTTCTTTATCTCGTCCTCCTGGCTTCCGCTGATACTCACACTCTCATGTTCTCTGGTCCGAATTTCCCTCGAGAAATACAAAAGGAAAATTGCTACCTCTTATCCGAGTAATTCTCTTTTCAGAAATACGCACATTTTTCCTTCTAAAGAGATGGATCCTTTCCGGTGATGCGCGGAGGAGTTTCGCTAAATTCGAGATCCGCTAGATTGAAGCTGTATAATTGAATAGAGTGGGATTGCATTTTCGTGGCACGTGTTCCGTCGATTTTCAATTTGTCCACGCGATTCAACCCTTTCCATCTACGAGCACCGGAATTGTTACGTATACACTGGCATTCGGGAATACCTTTTACCGCCACCAATAGAGAATACATGGATACATATGCATGGGAATATGGCGGGATTGTACTCCTGGGAAATACTCGGTTTCCTGGTATTTCTCGGCAAACTGTCTTCGTATTCGAGCATCGGCACCACCACCTCTTCCAGCCTCACGCGCGCTCAAATTGATGTCGTAATTGTGCTGGTTCATCACTTTTTCACGTATTTCCAGCTGGGCCGAATGAGATTGGAGGAAGATTAGAAGTGAATTCGGGTAGGTCAGATCCTAATAATAGAATAGTCTTGCCACGAGGCCATCAATCGAGTACGAACTGGCCACCGGCACACTGGACTTTTCTATAATTCATCCACCCTGTCCACCGTTGTGATACCGTTAATCCTATGTCGTTTATAAAACAAGATCAGTATGAGGTAAACATTCTGATTTACTGCGAACCATCTCATAAATATAAGCCCGACGTGTTCACTGAAATATTCAATTATTCAGACGAACTATTATCTTGAAGTCACCATTATATCGACATAAAACAAGACTACCAGTCGCATATTATATTCTCCGTAGTATCGTGAATATTAAGATATTATTTTTCAACAATATGATGACGGTCTGTGGATCTAAAACAATAACCATTCTTCGTGTCTTTTATCCTTCATATTATATATTTAAATTCCCTCGGTTTTCAATGTATTTCTTAATGCGCCTCGTGTATTATCTTCCATGGCAGCTCCCAACAGTGGTCCTGTTTTGAGAATACTTTTCTTGGTGAAATTCCATTAAAGTTACTCGATGCAGATTGCATCCTTTACTGCAGTTTGATACATTTCTTAAAGAGGCGAATACGTTTGCAGGGACAAAGGGACATGGAAGGATTACCTGTATTCTTATCGCGATTCCTAGAGACGTTCGTATCGTTTAAGCACAAGGACTTCTTTGTTGGGATCAGATGGTGAGAGGGTGTGTTGTGTTGGATTTCTATCGTACTCGGTACTAGCAAGGTAGAGGGAGAAAAAGACTTGACAAAAGATCTTTTTTCCATTGAAGTTTCGGACCAGGCACAAAGGGACTTTACGTGACTCGACCTGGATGGAAGCGCCGGATAATTAAGTCCGAGTGTCAGATACGTGGCTTCCGGAACGTCGAACATTGTAATTTTCTTGTATTCATATGCCAATCTCACTTTAATGAATCTTATACCAGTCGCTGGGGTTCTATTCTTTTTTTTAACGTCAAATTTCTTTTCTCGTATTTTCGTGGCTTATTTTCATCAAGTCACAAATGACACAATTACTTGTGACGATTAATAGTTTGATTGATTATAATGGATCTGTAGATGGATGGATCGTAATTTGAAATGAAATGCTAGTTGAAGCCTTGCACTTTTAATTGGAGTAATTTTGGATATTTATTATGATTTCATATACATTATTAAAATTAAAATACTTAGACATTTTCAAGAATTTACAGTACTTAACACTTCTTTAATTTCGACAACATAGTTCGACTTCAGAAAAATGAAAAAGTTCCTAAATTTTCGACCAACAATCTTCCATTTTATATTTCATTGAGAATCTTCTTATCTATCATTATAAAATATTTGCATTTTATATAAAACACTAACATTCTACACACAATATTTTATACCGTTCCGGGGAATATAATTTAAACGAACAGCATTAAAATATTTACGGAATCCAGTAAGATATCTGCATACAAGATATAAGTTAAACCTGTATCATTATTAATTATTATTTCCTCCGAATTTGGCTGACAAACATTCAGACAGAATTGCAGAGATGTTTTTCTTTATCCCAAAAATTGAATACCTCGTTCATCCGACTTAGAATAAAGCAGAGAGTAAAGTATTTTCTGCCATTAAGAGGATTGGTGGAGGTTTCCTATTTTCCACTGAATAAACGTAGCCCGTGACTGGTCGCAGCCTTTGGTCCGCTCGCGGAATTCTCCGCGGGGAGAAGTCGCAGCTTAAAAGCGGGTTTGGCAAGAAGCCATGCTGTGTCATCACTCGTACGAACTCGAGTTTGTCGGTGAACAGCTACAGGTAAACATACACCTGCCCTTAAACGTTTCCAATTATCGGTCACGCTACAAACGAACGAAACCAGCGTGGCTCCATTCACCAAATTGTTTGTCCGCATTCCGCTTCGCGCCTGATAAATCTCGAGAATTATTCGCATTCGCCTCGAACTCGTTATTATGCGATATTGTGAGAGTAGAAGTAGTTCCTTATCCAACCCGTTAATTAACACATTCGTTGCTTAATGAAAATGATACACCTTCACCAGAAACGGTTTATATGTTTTTTAATTCAGATTAGTATAGTTGGTGATTTTGAAGCAAATTATGATGTTTTTAATCGAAAATTATACTCAAAACGATTATTATATACCAAATGGCATTGCGTGCACCATATTAACATAAACAATTTCACCAATTGCCATCTTTCTCCATTAATGTGTTAGCAACGAATATTCTAGCAGATAGTTAAGCAAAATTCAGATTTACTCCAATTGCCGGTGATTTAAAATTTAATAACAAAAAATAAATAAATCTTAATGCCGACTCTCAGTCGCCTTTCGAATGCAAAGGATTAATCGGATAGGTAAATACTCCTAGAATAATTATTCGATCATAATAATTATCGAGGTATATGTTTACTTCCCGCTCGAACTCTTCCTACTTTCTTCGCACGTGGAAACTCGATCTCTTGCAAACTCAACTTTGATCTTTCGCAAACATCGCGCCTCGATGTACGGGTTTATCGAACACTTTTCACGGCAAACTCTTTAGGAGTTTCTTAGGTACACGACTCGAAGTTTGTTTGATTTCAAAAACGCGACGTGCCGAAGTGAACAGGGTAAACTTCCGGATGTTCATGAACATTGATCATTATGGTATTCTTAAACATTGATCATCAGTTCTTCGTGCATGCATTCATGTTTGACACCTTCATTTTTTCCACGTGTAAACTTATCGATGCCCCGCCGGATACAAAGGCAATTTATTGAACTTGTTGATCACTTTGAAGATACATGATTTGTTAGAAAGCACCCTCGAGAACGCGATGGATAAACTTTCGTGGGAACTTTTATTACAAACTTCGGCACTGCATGGCGGATCATAAATTCACGAATATTCTATGCAGTATGAAAATATTGGGATTTTGATTGCAGTTTGTGAGCTTCGGAGAACAGTATTAATATAATAATACTATTATTACAATATTATAGTTATATAGTACCATTAAATATTAATATTGTTGACGGGACGTATGAGATCGTGCGAGAAATAAAAATCACAATTAAATCAAGAAATACATTTAGATTATGAGTTATAATCTATGTGTGAAGAATACTAATAAGTATCAACATTTTAATAATAATTAAATCATACTGTCCGCAATGGCATTAAATTCCGTACTTATAAAATAAGATATTATTTATCCACATGTGAGGCATTCGATCGTAAAACATGGTATCTGCAATTTTTGCGAAATTAAGTTATTGGCATCAATGGATCCAATATTATTTACTCAAAACTTTACCATCAATTTCCTCAAAGTTTGCTTTTTGTTAATTACCACGTTTTACGACCGAATGCCTCATTTATTATGAAAATATTCAGAATTTGTTTCATACAAAAACAAAGTTCTACGAGGTTTTTGTTCAAATTCGTTGCTGTACGAATACTTCTTACACTCACTGCATATGCCAACGCTTGGAATATTATCATAATTGGTTTCATAACTTAGCCACTCGTATAAATCGCAAATACATTTGTAAGCCAATTTATATGTTATATTTAATCCAAACAGTACGTTCTACATATGTCCATGTAATAATATATAATAAATAACCAGATACGTAAAATTATCAAGAATGGAAGGTTGAACACGACCTAAAGGCATTCGTCCTAGGTTTTCAACTAACCGCGTTTGTACTTTTTGTTGCAGGAAGTATTGCACACTATCAGTGCACCCAGCGGACAAGTTCAACGCATCGTTATCTTCAAGAAGAATGGTGTTCAGGCCATGGTTGAATATCCTTTTTTATACGCCGTGTTGGAACGTGAATTACATTTCCTCACCGCGAATTTACGAGTCGCGATAGATGAGCTTAAAGCCCCCGGGAGGATCAACAGCATGACATACTTTTTCGACGAGTAAACTCACTGGCAAACTTTGTCAGGGCACGCGCTGCCATTACGGTGTAATGAAGATTTATAGTCGAGTCTAGAGAATGACAAGAAACCGGATTTCTTTTGCGGCATATGTTGATAGCTTGAAATAACGAGTAGTTCGTTTTATCAGTGATCACTAATGCACCTTATCTGATAATAACTAGATACTTTCGAGTGGTCGCTAATGCATTTCAGAAGTGTGTACTTCTTTTTTTTATAGTCTTTCTGTTTAGCTTCATCACTCGAGACCGTTGATCCTCTTTGATACATTTCATCTGATAACTTACCGGTGTTTTATTCTATCAGTAATTTCGGGAGCATTGGACATTAACTTTGATTATCGTGATTTATCTTTGGACATGAGATAGTTTTCGAATATTTTAATTGTCTCATCATTTATTATTCTTTATTAATCCTCCTAAGGTGTTTAGTTTCTCGTTCAATTAAGGCTTATCGATCTTTAATCAAATAATATAGCAGATCATTTTCTTTTCATATCTTAAAGTGGCAGATATTTTCCAATTTCATATTTCAAAGTAGTGGACATTCTTTACTTTAATATCTCTCGTATTACACATAAGTCGAAGTCGAAGATATACTTGAAACGAAACACTTAAGGAGGGTTATCAGGAGCGATACCAACTAAGAAATCTCTATAAATCCTTAATTGAATCCTGGATAATCACGTTCGACTCCGTGGAATCAGCAACGAGAGCAAAAGAGACACTCCACGGGGCAGACATATACTCAGGCTGCTGCACACTAAAAATTGACTTCGCAAAAGTGAGTACCTGAAATTAGTTCCACCCTTCCCTTTTTTTTATGACTTCGCCTTCTTCCACCCTCGTCTACCCGCGCCCGCGGAAGTACCACTCGTAGGGACTAAAGTTTTTCGTATTATTATGAACCCACGGACGAAGTCTGATTTCGACATGAAGCATGGCGAAAAAAAGGAGCCGGTAGAAATAATAATTCTGTTCTGGTTCACCGTTAATATTCATGAGAAAGGAGCCCGAGGAGAAATGCTTCCGCAAATAATGGAAGCGTTCTAAATTCTCTTACGTAACTGCGGGTGCACTGATAGGAAGAGGGAGGTGGAAGGGGGGAGGGAAACTGGAAAAAATGTCGGTCTTTTTGGTCGGTTTACGCGGCTTGTTACCTATTCTGACTAGTTTCGCGGTACCGGCGAGTAGCCGGGACCAAATTCTTTTCAATATTTTCAGACTTCTAATTAGCTAAATTCCGCCGAGACGGAAAGGTCGAGCAAAAGACTTTTAAGTCGGCCGGTCATTTCGCATTCACGATCCCCTTCATATTTGTTTGGAAATCGGTTTAAAATTACTTCACCGTATCCCGTGGAATTCACCTTCGGGCAGCACTTCCTATTTTCCGTTTGAGTTATCTCCGGGCAACAAATTTCGTCCGCTTTATTATTTCGCTTCTATTTACAGGCAATTGTTCCCGTGCCACTTGCGTAAAACGATTTTTATAGTACTGTCACGCTTTACGTGAACGAAATGCGATATAATGTTGCTGTTTCTGGAGAAAGTATCGCGTTAACGACTCGCCCGAAGGAATGAAAAATGATCCGCGTAGTTGGTGAAAGGTTCACATTTTAGTAGCGTTTTATTAGACTCAACAAATAGCTGAACAAGATCGTGTTTAGTTCGTCCAATATTTCAATTTACGAATGTTCTTAATCGATGTTTATATGTCTTGATCGTGAATTTTCTTAAGTTTCATTAATTAAAACATTTAAAGGGTTCTTTAGCTGAAATTTCATCAAATTTCAATGGGATTGAACGCCAGAAATGGAATTCTTTTATGAACTCTCGCTAATCTACTCGTTTTACATCGAGACAGCGGATTTTAATGGACTCCTTTCTTAGATTTCCTCGTTAAATGACTCGGCCTCTCTTTGTTTCTGGATGAACATTTTTATTCCATTCAATCGCGTCCTGCGAATATCGAATCCTTCAACATCAGAATTTTTCCGTGGAAATCAAAATTTTGTTGGACTATTTTACATATCTTCAGATGCATTAAACGTCAGTTATCATTATTATTACATATTCTATTATTACGATCAAATATGGAATATAATATTCTGTTAAACACGATGACCGAAATTTTCTATATAACTCCATAATAGGATATAATTAATTGAATTATTGCTCGAATAATACACTATTCGATTCCGGATATAATATTATTCAATAATTCAATTTGTTCCCATAGAAATCTGCCGCATTTAATGCATAATTATTCTATTAAATAAGAAATATTAATCCGCTGACTGTCTTTTGCTACAATAGTGACCATTCATTTTTAAATACTCATAAACAATCAAACTTTCTATAAACTGCCTATTTAGTGTTTTTGACAAAGATATTTGAGCCGTTTATTTTGAAAGTGGCCTAAGTCCATTTTCCAAGATAAACGGCTTATTTATGTTGTTTAACAAACAAAAAGCTTTGAAATACAGAAGTACAATTGCAGTTAGCGGCTTAAAATCACTTTGCATCCATCAATATCATATCGATCAATGCTTTCCATTCGTTCTTGTTGGGTATCGAAAATCCGACTGAAAAAGAACTTCACATTCCATAAATAGTTCTATGAAGATTATTTCGTGTCACTGAATTACGATGTTCTTTCATCCTGGTTTCGAAAAATCCACCATATAATTCCCGCGAGAAAATACGTGTAACATCGATCCACGGGATATCTGGCATTGAGTTCTATGCAGAATTCATCACATGATTCATACACCGTGGCGTATGATCCACACAAAACGTCGGTTTTGCAAAACGCAACAGACAGAGCAGCACGATTTGGCAAGGATGCTCTATTGGCAATAGTTAGAAGAAGGTGGGGCCCATTGGCCACGCAGACTCCGCCTAGAAATCCAAATTTGAAGTTTGGGTCGTGGCTTGCAAGAACTCTATTTTCATTAGACCCGCTCTTGTTTTCGCAAACACCTTTAACACTAGAACTACCGAAGCAGTAGAAAACGATTGATCTGCAATTTTTAACAGAATTATTCGAACATACAACGACGCATTGTCTGAAATTTTATGATCATAATGCACATAATTAAGCCTATTATTATTGAACTTACACCCTCGAGTCATAATTTATATATAAATAAATGTATATAAATATGTTATTCCATACCGTGAACCGCATGAACACTTTAATGAAATATCAAAGGTACTTTCTTCGTGGAATAAATTTAGACGATCGGCAACAATGCGCTTCTTTGTTGAATCGTTTGTTTTCTTTAAAGCTTTGTTTGTTTCGAAGAATTTTCGGTTCTTCGGTATTCTTAGAATCCATTGTCATTTGTGTTGCTTCTTGTTCCAGATAATTGATAGTCGAACATGAGTGGAATTAGTGTTACATTACAAGCAAACAGAAACCAATTGGTTCCCGCGCGTGTTAAACAGGCGCGTGAGATTAAGTTCGATCGTCGAATTGGTTCGCGCGTTCAACCGACATGAATACTTAAGTTCAGATTTACATGGCGGAGTGTTACGTTCCGTAGCTCCATTAATTGGAATGAAAGTAAACGATTTGATATTTAAATGAGCGAGTGCAATTCCAGGAATGAATATCGGCGAAGCGTGCAAATCGAAAAAGTGGGGAAAGTCGCGGAAAAACTTACTTTCGATGCCTTAAACATTTGCAGTGGTATTCATTTCAAGGTAAGGGGTTTCGCGATGTTTTACAGAAAAATTGATTATATAGAAAATTTCTCATATACAATATATTGAATAACTGCACTTAATAAGTCGATATAATTTCAATTTTTTATTCTTATTTTAATATTTCAAAATTTACATGCTTCACGATAATAAAACTAATTTTTGGCGTCTTAAATCTTTACGTTGCATCGATATTAACACTTTCACGACCGGTGACACCACATTGGTGTCATGGGCCGGCTAGTCGTTGTTTGCCGGTGACACTCCCGTGGTGCCTTTGATAGGCCAGTCGTTATTTGCCGGTGACTCCCATTGGCAAGCCATTTGCCAAGCAAAGTTTTTTTAGAACGTCAGTTGCTTAACCCTTTGACTGCTAAATTTTTTTTGAATTCTCGAAGAATTTTGTTTTACATTTGTACGTTTTAATAATTATCACACAAAGGAAAAATATTGTTGTATAATAATGTTGAATTATTTCGTGAATTTACGTAAAGTTTTTTTAAATTAATTCTTCAAAAATATTGCCGGCGCCTGGCGACATTTCGCTGCGCAAACATGCGGTCGTGAAAGTGTTAAGATAAAGAATATCACGACCTTTTTAAACGAAATATTTTCATATATATACGCTAAATAATTTCACCAAGTAAATTGATAGAATTTCAATTTCAATTTGAAGGAATCCAAGGAATACAATAAATTCGACATTCACTTACATGCCTCACAATAATGCATCACTTTTCCATGCACATTTATCTTTATTATATTATCTCTGTTCTTGAAGTTCCTCTTTTCTGCCTGACACATTTCAAGGCAAAAGTTTGTCAGATTTTTGTCAGAGACATTATTTTCTTGATCCTATCTATTCGTATATGTACTTCGCGAGTTCCAGTAATCTAACAAGTAAGAGAAATACATTTCGCGAACGTTGGAGAAACATCTACCGTTATCAGTAATCACTGTCGGATGATAAGTGAATACATAAATTTCGTTGAGGATTCATTTTCAGCCAATAAATTTGTGCTCTTTTCCTCCCGGAGACATGGAATAATAAGCGTAACACGTAACAATGCTTTGTCATCCCGTCGACATTCCTCACGATATTTTCTCAAATAAAGGTCTTTGCGTGGCCACCTATATTGTCAAATAGATCCCACAAAAAACCTGTGTATATTCCTATACCCTTGAAGATTACTTATAAAAGTGAAAAGAAATTTTGATGAAGAGAAATTTGGATGTCAACGGAGCCTCACTTTTGTCAGCCAAAACCTTCGTCGTATCGTGCTGAATAAAATCCCCGATGAATCCACCGCAATATTTTTCAAGTTAATAATGATCTTCATAACTTCCATGGAACGCGTTTTGCATTGTCGGTCGTTATTTATGTGAAAATAACGAGCTGACACTTTAATTATTTTTCAAGCCTTCGGTGAATACTTCAACCGTATATTTGTATTTAAATTTTAATTTAAGAATTAATTAATTTAAAAATAAATTTGAATTTAAAATCTTCATCTTAACAACCATCAGTTAATTTCATTATTGTATCGTCCGGACGATTATAGTCGTCGGTACCACATATCGATCGTTCAACTTTCGACGACCATAGTCGTCGATAGTAATAGCAAACGTTCACCGTTAGACGACTATAGTCGCCGTTAGTATCGAAAGGGTTAATATAACTGGTCTGTGGTTAGCGACATTACAAGAAGAACCACGCAGGTCTCGGCCTATCGATCGCAAACGAATACTCCAACTAGTTGTGCAAACTGATTACGAGCATTAACGCCTGCAGCTGGTTCTTCGTTCTCCGGTATCTCGTTCGGGAACCATTTTGGCAGAACGTAGCTAATGATCGAGTTACCTCGGTCCGGCCGCCTCTATAATTATACCTCACTTTGCACCCAATCTTCGTATTACCATCTCACCGTGGCTAACAATGAAAAATGATTTGACAATTATTTCCTTCTGTCTCTATAACCCCCGTCATTCCTCTCCCCGCACCATGCCACGACAAAGATGATCGTTTTGTTATCGATCTTATCTTTTTTTCCTACGTTATGCGACATTATTCCTGTTCCTCGAGAGTACTTGTTGTTCGAAGACACTTCGAACCCGATAGAGACGTGATTACTGACAAGAGAAAATTAAGAGCGTCTCCGCTTAATTGTCTAATTAGAAACCCGTTATCTCCGACGTTTTTGGAGCATCGTGCTGCCAAGCGAAAAATTCTAACTGCTGCCTTTTACTGCTTTTTCGTGGTCCATTGGGATCGACTTTAAATAGGTTGGTCAGGAAAAATTGGAAATTGGTTTGGATGGGAATTATCATAGTTCTATTTCGTTTCTTTTATTCGTTACTTGGCTTCTTTAATGGGTTCGGTTCGTAATAATATTTTCAAAGATTTGCTTAAGGATTCATTCTATTATTAATTCTTTCTGATCTATGACGTCTTTGGCCTCCAAATATCGCATTTCTGCAGTGAAAAGCAAGATATCATTTATAACTTTCTACATGTGAAAGGAGAGATGAGATAATAGTTCTTTTGACGAATGTACTCTGCTACATGTTTCACATTAAACTTCGGTGAAATGTTTTTTAAATGGAGCTTCAAGTACATTAAACGTATGAAAATTACGGAAGCTTTCATATCTCTGGAAAAACTGTTCTGCCAAAAAAACCATTAATGAAACGTCCAATTTTTGAAACAAACTTTAAGCTCGTATATCTTTTTTCGTACTAAACTTTATTAATTAAAATAATCACCATTATATTATATACATTTTTCCAACATGTTGTAAAGCTTGCTAATAACATTTTTGTGAAAATTTCGATTTCTAGAATTTAAATATACTTGGAAGGCGATTTTGATGGACTCTTGATTAGAATGTATCGGTAGAATTTATTTCGTAGTAGAATATTTGAATTTAGTGAACCTAGTGGTTCCTGTTGTTCACAGAACCACTATCAATCAGTAACATTTTGTCCATTAAATGGCGCGCTTAGCAACCCCATAATTACCGGAAAACGACATTATCGTGATCGTTCATTACGCACCAAATCCAATTATAGTCGTGAACCATGAATCCTTTGGATCAGATAACAACAGCAACAACCGTAGAATTACGTTGTAACAATCGGATAAAAAAAAAGTTTTACATAATGTCGATGAGTATCGCGATAGAACCACTTTGATTTTTACCACGGTTCCATTCTCCGACATATCAGGGATCGAGGGGAACAAGTATTATTCGAAAAGCTCGTGGAATTTATTTATGTGAGCTAATTGGATATCGAAGAGGGATATTTATACGACACGACTCGTTAAAACTGGTAATTACATTACAGTTTGTTTATCGGCAAACGGACCACCGACGAATACGGATGCTGGATATCAAGTCGCGTTACGAAACGTTTTCTTCGTGTCGTTAATTGAATCGGAAATAAATCGCTTAATATTCCGATCGGCTAACGTCGTTTCGAAGGTGAGGGATATTAAATCTGAAAATCCTGGAGTTACTAAAAGTTTGGGTTTAATTATGAGCTCGTGGCTTCCGCGAACGTGGCTTCCGCGACGATATTCGTCCACATTATATCCCCCGGCGTATTAACGCGTCTGGAATTATCCTTTATTATTATTCAAGGATTAATTCAGTTGCAAGTTATCGGTGTTAAATTCGGAAATTTCTGGCATCTGCCAGATTGTAACGTGCCTCCGCGCCCCGGGAAAATCCGACTCGTTTGAATTGCAAATAAGGGAAGCGCTCTATGTCCAACTGGGCGAACGCTTTTCCGTATTACAGTTAGACTCGAAAGGGTGGGAAGATGGTTCACATTGTAATTACACCCTTTGCGAAGGGAAAAGTTTCGCGGGGGTAAAAAGAAGGCCGAGTTAAGTCGAAAATAGTTCCATCATTAATTGCACGGTGTAAAAATCACATTTAATTTTAACACGTTAAGTAAAATGATAGTCATTAACCACTACTTTAAAGTTCGGGAAAGATGGTACACTTTGACCTTAGACTTTTATAAAATATAACCTGCATAATAAATGGCCGTTTGAAATTCCACGTGACACCTACGCCATGTTACACTATAACATATTATTACATGCTTATAATAGTGAAATTCGTACAGCAATCAACGTGTTAACTTCCATTTTTAAATCCACGAAATTTGATCATCCCTTTAATCAAAATAATTTTTATCGACCTTCCAGTCGAGCTGATAACACGGCTTTTTCGAAACTCATTATCTTTTCTAATTGCACCGGAGAATTAATTTCCTGCGGGGGATTTTCCGCGGTGGAATTTCACCGAAGACCAGGGAACCCCTTATTATTAGTTTCCACGGCATTCTTCAGTTTTCTCTTATAATGCGAGGAGAATGCCGCCGATGATGTACTTCATTTCGCGTTGCACTCTGCCCCCCGTCCCGCTTAAGTTCCCGGTGCAATGCACCAATTCAAGATGGGAGATAAAAGTGGTAGCTACTATAAAAAGAACCTCGATAGTCTCCCCGGGATTTTTATGAAAGTTTTATCGAACCCGAGCACTCTTTGTGCTGCTGGGTCCCGAGTCACCTTTCTCGTCATTAGGAAACTTGTATAGGGAGTATGGCATCATCTTTCCACAATAAGAACCATTAGCGAATTCAATTAAAGATGCGATGTACTTTCATGTCCTTTCTGTGAACTTGCTTGTGAGACTAATTGCTTGACGTTTCGAAAAAAACCCTGTCTCCTGGTAAATTCGAGTTAAATGGCAGGAAATCGGTTAAGGAATCGGAAAGTAAATATATATAACAGTAATTAGAAAGACTTGCAAAATATTTAATTGTAATATATTGCTGGTTCAAATATTGAAGTTTATCAGGCAGAAAGTACAATTTCATAAAAATATTTGATTGTGAAGTAATGCTGGTTCAACTATTTAAATTGACCAGGCAGAAAGCAACTATTTAATTTTATCAGGCGGAACGTACAATTGTGAAAAAGATATTTCATTGTAAAATATTGCTGGCTCAAATATTTAATTTTATCAGGTGGAACGTACATTTTCATAAACATATTTCATTGTAAAATATTCCTGGTTCAACTATTTAATTTTATCAGGCAGAAAGCACAGTTTCGTGAAAATATTCCATTCCACTGATAGTACATAGTACATAGTTGCATTTGGAATCAGCAAATAATTCAGCGGTCAAACCGAGGATTCGTTTCAATATATTAGTGTGCTCAGACCGTTAATGTGACAAAGGAGTGTCGTCGAAAATTGGATGCATTTTATGATATTGCCTGCCTGGCAGATACTCGTGTTTCGTATTTCTACTGCATGCGGTTTTGGAATCAAGTGGTTCCCCGAATAATGCCGGGATTCACCGCCAGGAAATTAACGCACAATGTTATATTTCACATCCGCGTATTAGGGTGTGAGTATTCAATGCTCGTTCGAGTGTATCGAATATGGCGTACAACAAAAGTGAATGGTTTAATACCAGAACACACCCAGATTTGTTTTTACACGGATTTCTTTCAGACGATCTTGATTTGACGCGGTGTGGAACAAATTTTAATTACATATTATTTTGCACGATTTTTATCTAACACCACTTGATGAATTTGCCTTTGAAAAATTCTTTACTTAAATTTAACTCCAGGATCTTTACATTTATTTTTCTAGGAAATTGCTCCCCATTGGGAACAGATTCTTAGAATTTGCATTTAGAGCTGCTACAATCAGTCTTCCATTCCGACTTTATCTCGTAAAGGATGCAATTTTCTTTACAAATGTTAATTCAGTTTATATGTGTTTGTGTGCACCAAATAAGGATCTTAACATATATTTTCATGTAGCAGTAATAGAGATTTAATATAGGTTTTACATCGATTTGATATTCGTCGAACATAGGCTGATTGGTTTACCATTATTTTGTATTGATTTTTATTGTTTCGATGTATGGAAAACCCTCTGCATTTTTATGTGTTCATTATTAAATAATGAACGTATAATAACAAATTTTGTTGCTATACGTTTTTTCACAAGTGTTTACATAAACGTTTGGAATTTATTCCTTTAAAAACAAAGTTAGGTTTACTCTGCCGGCATGTTGCAACCGAAACACATGTGTTTTCGATACGAGCCACTTAATAAGGTTTTATTGAACCACGAATTATACAATAATCCTTTAAGATGCTCTTATCGTTAACCTTTGAACGAGCCAATAACTGTCGCATTTCAAAAACCTCATATATCTATTTTGCACGTAAAATGATTTGACTAATTGCAGCGGGGTGTGGTTGGCAAATTGTGGCTTCCGCCTATAATTCATAGTTATAAGTTGCTCCTCTCGGAAATACGTATTTCAATGTATCACGAAATATTTCACATCACGACGCACTTTTATTTGTACACCCAATCGCCGCTTTTAGATCACATTTCCATATTTGTTATTTCTTTTGCATCGTCGAGTCCGTTCGCTCGAAAGATTTTCTCTTCTCGAGATACGTGGAAGGAAAGTACGTCTGCATCTTTAAAAGTACGAAACGCGCAACGCCATACTTGTACGGAGGTAGAATCTTTTTTTTAAGGAACTCCTGATTATTTAATAAATTTTGAATTCCTTGTGCGAGTTTCGATATAGAGCTCCATCGTGGGGGTGGAATATTTACGCGCGCAGGGTCGTTTGTTTGACCGACTAATAAATTTCCCAACGTGTTATCCTGGAATGTTCTTAACACCGACGAGATACTGTTGCAACAATAATTTATAGCGCGTACGTTCGGCTAGCGGAGTAGATTTTACGAGCTCGTTTTCCACAAGTTTCCTTCCACGGTCGCTTTGCTCGTCACATCTTTCGCTCTCCCGATTTATCCGATCTCGCAAAAAGTCCATCTCGACCAATCCACTCCGAGATACCCGACTGTAGTCCCCGAAATTTCTATAAAGCCACCACGTTTTCTGCTAATATCTTATAAATATTCCATACTTTTAATAAGTTTGTGTATGATGTTATTTTTGCAGTATTAAAAACACACATTTGTCGGTTGAAATCATAGAAGTGACATTTACTTAAAATAGTAAACGTAAATATATCGAGTTATTCTTCTCCACGATCACCGTTTTTTAATCTCGAATTTATTATACTCGCTCGAAGTTTCTTATCGAGTCTCGGAGGAAGATTATTCGATTATTAAAAACTCATCGTGTTAAGTTTCCTCTCTAATACGTTTCCAATATTAAATCCTCCGTCTTCCTTCATCACGGACAGCGATTATATTTATCCAGTAATAAAGCCATGAAGTTTGTTAACATAATATATAATACATAAACTCGGAACGTCAGTCAAATTCAATAGTAATATTTCGTATCCTGCTATCGAAAAATTCCGATTAAAATTGGCAGTAATATTTGCAGATGTTTATTCTCGATATAAATCTGCAAGCTTCTTCGATATTATTGAGAGCTATCGTTTTTCATTCATAATAGATTATTGGTCCGATTTTCATGCATCGAGTACTTCTGATCGCAATACGAAGTAGGAAGATCTGCGATTCGGAAGAATCACTTTATAGTGGATTATATTTAATGAGATCTAATAAAAGATCGAGAAATAACCGGATATCCCATAGAAATAACACAATCCCGGGGTCGGTGGAATCGCGTGTATCGATCTGTGCAACGTAGGTCGAGCGCACGTAACTTTAGGTCGGAAGATCAACATGGTGAGAGGGTTGCTTCAAAGTGTTTGCTCTCAGAGAGAAAGTCATTAAAAGGGATCGCGCTAAAAATAGCAATGTCATGTGCAGACCGAGTAATCACTGTGTTTGAATATTTGACATGGAAATACTGTTAGACTAATGTATAGCGACACTCATTTTTGCCACGGAGAACGTTTTATTAATCCTTACTGAAATACGCATACAAAAGTACTCGAACTTAATAACCATCCTTAATTAAACGACCTCGCGAACTTATTTTCTTAAGAACCGTCCTCTCCGACGAATCAGCACGTAGTAAACTTTGAAATTCCGTGTAACCAGGATTCCCGTCTCGTAATTAGTCATTTCGTGAAAGAATAATGATTCACGCCCTCATTAATGACGCTGAAGAATACTTGATGACTTGTGCTTAATTAGGTGACAATTAGAAATAATATTCACCGGGTGGGGAGTTGGAAAATGCGTTAACTACTTTTTCCAAAAACTGTCTTTGTATTTATTGTTCTAACTTATTGCTATCCATCTATGGGAAAGGCTGTAATTTTTATATATAAATGTTAGTTAATGAATTTTACCTTTATAATAACGATATATACTGAGATGTAAATAAGGGTAGTTTATGAAGAAGTAGATATTACGTAAATGTAATATCGGGCTTGCAAATCTTCGATCATTTCGTAAGCAGGACCATGACGTAGTTTTCGATAGGAACATCGAGTCCTGAATCTTTGTTATGCACCGTCTAGAATACAATATATCGGTATCGGATATTGCCAGGGAACAAAGTTTCTTCTCCCTTTCCCTTGGCTTTTTTGGAATCTGATCACGTACGTATCGATCAGTCCGGAAAGCATCCCCTTCCAGAAGTTTCGCCGTCTGAAACGTCCTTCGTTGTACTCTTCTTTTTTGCCTCGTGCTGACCTCGTTCAGCTCGCTCGAACGTAGAGAGAGAGAGAGAGAGAGAGAGAGAGAGAGAGAGAGAGAGAGAGAGAGAGAGAGAGAGAGAGAGATCCGGTTAATTTAAATACCTGTTGCCCCGCAACGTGTTCCGTAAATCGAGAAAAATGCACCCACTGTCCCATCTGCATTCGAGATCATTTTTTAACTTAAGCCGATTCACCTACTTATTTCTATACCTCGATAAACGTGATTCCTTCAGAACTTTCATTCGTGAAGCATTATATTGCAGGAGGTATGCGAAACCAACAGAGTATGTTATATTTTTTAATATTTCAAGTAATAAGCGAAATGAACGGTGTATATTACATCTTTCGATATCACAAATAGTAGTTGAAACGAACAGAGTATTGTACAGTTTTTAATATTGCAAGTAATAAGCGAAAGGAACAGTGGGTATTGCATGTCGCGAATAATAGTTGAAACGAACAGAGTATGTTACATTTTTTAATATTGCAAATAATAAGCGAAAGGAACAGTGGATATTACGTGTTTCGATGTCGCAGATAGTAGTTGAAACGAACAGAGGAGGTTGCATTTTTTATATTGCAAATATTAACTGAAACGAGCAGAGGATGTTATATTGTTCGAAATAAAAGCATCGGCAAAAATGGTGGAATCAAAGTGCAGGATGCAGGATGAAGTATTTAAGTTTTCATTTCGAGTCTGACCTACAACGGACGTCTTCCACTCGCGGAGACCGAAGTGGTTAATATCAGTGACTAGTCAGACGGGAAAGTACATTTTCATTTTTCGGGGTACTTGCTTGAATGAAAATACTACTTGGCGGGGGAATTCGAGTGGAGTTTCTTAGTGTTGGCTCTTGAAGTTCTAGATCACGGAGGGGAATTGTAATTGAAGTACTGGCGTACGTGTGAGGCGAAACAAGTAGCGGTAATTTGAAGAGTAGTTCTTACCGGTAATAGAAGAGCGAAGGAGTTCCATGAAGAAATAATAGAAGCGATAGAACAAAAGTTCATCATCGGTTGATTTTTTAAACAACGTACATGCAATTTCCAGCAGAAAGAGTCGAAAGAAAATAACACGTGAAGCAGGGAGTTAGTAAAGTTCTTCCCTAGTTAGACAATTCAAATTGCAGTTCCATTATTCAGGTTTCCTTATCACCCGAAGGAAGGTCAGTTCATTCTACTTTGCTATTTATCTACCTTACGTTAACAGATTACGTGGGAATCGTTTTGCACGCTTTGTTATCATTACATTAACATAAAACAAGAGGAAATATTTCATATCTGAGAATCTGCATAACGAAGTTTCAGAGTTCCAGTCTTTCACTAAAAATGATCCGATAATCCTACTTAAGATAGGATTGATTTAAACTGAAAATTCGAGAGTGATTTCGGGAGTTAAAATCCAAAGTTCCTAGTAAAATAACTCGAACGAATGAGAGATGACATTGCTGTTTTATCTCGCGCACGTTATCTCTCGCTTATCATCTATCCTTTCGCTTACAGCTGGCAAACCCTTTGTGATAAATGCTCCGGAAACTGGTTCACGTCCATTTAAATCTGCGAAGTGTATTAATTCTGTGTCACGTCCTAACTTTCATATCAGCCGCCATGTTCTCGCCTCACATGTCCCCAAAACCGAACAAAGCTTATACTGAATTTATGAAAATATTTCCATATTAATTGCGCGAAACTTTTGAGCGGGCGAGTTTGAATATAATATTCCTAATGAAATCGGAAACTGCAGTCGCTTCCGGCTTGGTGTGTTTACTTGAAATCACTAGGCGTAAAATCTTAACGGGTCACTGAAGTAAATTATATGGAATTACCTGGAACATCTTGTCATCTTGTCCGTGCAGAAGCTGATCTTCTACACTCCGTATACTAATTACTCTGAGTAACAGTCCTCGTTTCGAGACTTGTGTCCTCCTTTTTCATCCTTCGCAAATGTGTTAAAGTACCTGCACTACGTTTACCGTCGTCTAATTATCTTGCGGGTTTCAATGATAAGAAAGTTCCATGGTTTACTAAAGATATCACGTAATCTTGCAATTTTGAAAACAATTTTTATCAGTTTTAAGCTTTTCACTATTTTTCCAGACGTATTTCTGGAGAAGTTTTTATCAGTGATAAGCACAATACCTTCGTCGTATTAAAATTGGCTTCAAATATATATTATTTTACTGAGAATGGACTATCAATTGTTGCTACGTTAAATATCTTAGAAATTATGCTGCAGCCAAATTTGTGTAAGATCATTTTTACTTGAAAGATATTAACGCCGGAAGATGGTATTATTTAAGATACAACTTCCGTGACATGTTTCTTGGACCTTCTCAGTTTCGGAGATATATAAGGTAAAAAACGATTCTGAAGCAGAATACCGGAAGCTTTCGTTAAATTGAAAATAATTGAATGTCTAACATTATTTCTAATATTAACTGAATATCTGATAATATTTCAAGCTAATAACATTTCTAACAATAATTAGCTGAATATCTACTAACATTTCTACAACTAATATTACAAAATAATAATCAGGTGAACGTCTAAAAATATTTCGAACAATAATCAGTCAAGTATCTAAAAACACATCTCGTAAATCGGTTAATCTACCGACAACAAACAAAATTCCAAGAACACGTTGAACAACGTGGTTCCAAGTCCATTCTACTAGCGGCGGGTTTTTTGTCGGCACGCGATTTGCCTTTTTTGTCTATTTATTTTTGTGTGTAGACACACGTGAGCCATTAGCGGGTAATGTTTCTCGGCGGCGCGCATCGCCGAAAATAGTCGATGCACCGATTGCTCGGTGCATGTGCATCGTGAAATGTCGGATGGTGATAACGGCAAGGGACGTGCAACGTGACGCCGCAGTCACGTATTCCACATGTCCCCTACACCCAGGCTACCCCCAGGGATTTTTGTTTTATCTTCCACTGTTATACTGACCCATACGTAGTAACCTAATTTATTTCGAAAAAAAAGGAAACCGGCTGTCCGGGTTAAATGCACTATTTGCCGACCTTCTTTTATCTCTTTGCAATGTCCAACATTCAGCATATCGGAAAATATGATTTTATATTCGTATCAAACCAGCTCTCTTTTGATCCTCATACCAGCGTGTTTTAATGTGCACGCAATTTGGCGAACTCGTAATTTTATTTTGAAGCGTGTCGCTGAATTTGCATCGAGTGAGAAGTGGTTAGGAAAAAGAAATGAGCCTTAATTAGATCTCTCTCATGGTTTCATTGCTTTTTGTTTTCACGATGCCTTTTAGATTTTTTAAGGTATCTTTAATATACTTGAGATTGCGTTCAAATTTTTTAGGGTAATTATAACATGTGTGCTAATTGCAGTACATTCAATTATATGTGACTATCAGAAGCCAATTCTAATTTGTGACTTATTTCGAGTACACTAAAGTCAAATTAATATCAAGCTGTTTTGGTATTTAAATTTAATTATAGTTACGGAACATACATTTTTATATATTTAAGAGTAATTAAGTACGTTAAATAATAGATGTCTCGATAAGTAGAAGATGCATTGGTACTGCCTCTGGTTTGATGTTTGCATCGGATTGGTCGGATTTTAGTGGAGTTTAACATTGAAATTTAGAGGAACTGGTGAACATTGGCATTCTGTACACGATTGCTCCCGAAACCGCTGCATCCGCCGCGGAAGTGCACCACGTGCTCCTGACAGGACTGACGTCAACCAATTGAAATAACGAACGAGCTTACGGTGCTTGTTCGGGCAACATTATGCAACGTGATTTGCTCGGTTTGTTTTTCCCCTGTTTTACAGTTTCCGTATTTTTCTTCCGTCTCTCTAACTCGACCATTGGCTTCACCATTCTTTCATTCTCTGCAACCACCATTCCTAGACGACCATAATGGAATTGGAAACATACAGAATCCACAACCCACCGAGGTTTCTCTGTTTCGGACGGTTGCATTTGTTAATTGAATTCCGGCGATATTTCACTTTGAGATTATCAAGCTATTCCGTAATTCATTGGATCCTGGCATGCCGTCGATGTTTTACAAGCTGATGCCTTCCAACAATTTATTACCATGATAAATGATCGTTGATTTACCGAGATTAGGATTACTGTTTCTTCCAATAATTTCGGTGCTTCTTCTCGCGGAACGATTCCTCGAGATACTTATCGTGACGGGGTAAAATGTCTGGGGAAGTATATTATAAAAAGTTAACATTCGGTTCTTCTAGCGGGAAACGAGAGGAGTAAAGTGCTCGAGATTGCAGAGTAGCTTAATGTAATCTCCTAGTTGATCGACGATGTCAGACGACGGGCACTAAAAAGCCTCCCAAAAAACATCGTGCAAAGTGACGAATTGCCCTCGATACCTACCCTCTTAGAAAGCGCCCTAGGGAATACCGACTCAACCTACCCTTTAACCTCCGTTCACCTTAAACGCCGTATCGAACCACTTATACTTTCTATCTTCTTCTTAGCCCCCAGGTATCCCACCAGTAAACAGTAATGCATCGAACAGATTTACCGCCTCGTCGGCTCAAAAATGAAATTCCGTTATTTATTGTACCTAACGCGATTCTCTGGCTTCCAGTTATCTCGAAACTTTAGTGTCGCACGAGGATTTATTTCCCCGACAAACATCAAGACACTTAGATCTACGTTGGTATTTCGGATAAACGAATAAATCAAATAACACTAGGTATAAAATATTTATTCTTATTCCACGTTACAGATAACTTTGATCAATGCCGAAGTAAATCAGGGTTGATATAATTGTCAGTGTATAAACTGGAGTTAATTTCGTGCAGAGTATCTTCCATTAGTTATGATCTTCACATCCACGTTCACCTTTATGCTGTTCACGAGTTACGTAAACCTTAAAGTCTGGTACATTATTTTCACAGTATTAAAGTTATCTTGCGGCAAAGAACAGCACATTGAGCCGGTTACCTTGGTCAGAGATGAAAATCCGTTATTTATAGTACGTAATGGGGGGTCGTAGTTCAGTTCACCTGATAGCCAAGTTTCCACGTTATCGTTATAGGCTCGTATATCCACCTACATACGTATATTAACCGATATAGAGAAACTCGTTTGGTACATGATCCGTGAAAGCGTGTTCTCTTTAACCGAAGGAACTACTGAAAGTCTTGGATGTGACTAATTCTTCTACCCCCTGGTCTGACCCCGTTTCATTCGACATTAATTCTTTAGCTAACGATAGCGTAATAAATCGTTCTATCACTAGCGTGGTACAGCTAGATGAAAGTTGGACGATTATTAGCTATAATGGTAACTGCAGTTGATGTTAACTGATAGCCCAATATCCTCGACATCGTACATTGCTGTTTATCTACATCTATGTGGTTAGAGATTCGAGTTTGTTTAGTATGAACATCGTCGGCCTTTGAGCTGTTAGAAGGAAGTAACAGGAATACATGGAGGTACTCGGGAAGACGTATAACCTGGTGAACCAACGCCTGGCCGTGCATACTTGATTCCCAATCCACCGGTTTGTGTTAGTAGGTGACGGATATAGCAAGAGTATTTCAGAAACGTGACGTTGATATGACAGCCGACTAGCTTGGCTCGGCTGCATACTGTTTATACAGTGCATTGCCCACCAATTAATTCAGGATATTTATCCAGGATGCTATTTGCACACCTGACAAAATCCTAGACACTCTGACCCGTTATTATTACACCCACTGTTTGTGTACTATGCCACTTTCAATACCATTCGCTTCAGTAATTCATACTTGAGTTTGCTATGAACCATATGGCTGTCGTACTTCAAATCACGGCTCGACTATTAACCATTTTATCATTGATCACATACAGTGCATTCAAATGGTCCAACTCCATCTTTAGGTTACCAAGGATAGAATAAATAGATATTTAATAAAAGATATCTCACTCGAGTAGATATTTTTACAGGGTACCTTTAACCACCGTTAATTAGTAGAATCCAGTAATTCGGAATAATTTACGATATTCTATCTCAGGATATAGCCACCCTTGGAGCTTAAGTCCGCTTATTTCACCCGGCGCGTTCGAGTTCCTCCCTTTTCCTCGTTCACTTACCCTTTACCTACCCCCGATGGTTCTGATCTCTCGACGTGTTCAAATGAACGGAACAAAAAGCACTCGTAAAGCCGCTCGAAAGTTATTCGTAGTCGAAGCGTGGCAGAGGTAAAGGGGTAGCGAGATAAAGGTCTCGGGAAGTATAGCGTTGCGGACCTCCTCGAGTGAGGGGTTAGGGAAAGCTCGAGACGGAAGCTTGGAATATAGAAATGGCCGGTGGCGTGTTAATCGGCTACGACAATGGACCTCATCGGTGAATTTCGCTATTTCCAGGATGACCTAGATTCGACGAACGATTTTCTCCGCCCGACACCTCGCGATCCATCCTCGTTCGCACTACCGGCGTAGACTGGCCTCAAGCCAGCCGCGTTTCAACTCTTCGATACCAAACTGTCGGATTTCTCTTCTAAGGTAGACCATGGAACACTTCAAAGGGAATAGAAATAATTAGTTTCTTGTCTCAGCTTCCTTGATCTCCCCGAACAAGTACACTTTTGCAATAATTGCAAAGAACAAAGTAGGTAAACCATCAGTGGACTGTGTCCAGTTAATTAGCGGAGATCCGTTGCGCCGTGCCTTCATTTTCGATTCCGTCTAATACTGTTCGTTTTGATATCATATGATCAAGAATCAAGCGATGCTGTGATTAATGGTGCACTAATGAGCACCTGGTTTTCTATAATTGTTCCTGCAAGGTTTATTTTTATGTGGTAATTATACTTATGCTGGCATAGAATAATCACTAGCTTCTGATTCGCTGGCGTTCGAGGTTTTTCATTTCATTTTGCGTTAATATATGCAAAATATTTCAACTACCAATTATATATTAAAGGAATAACTGTAATGTTATTTATTTATTTGTGCGATATTTATTATACAAATATTCGTGTATACGTATCTTAGGAAACCACGATACTGCTTATCAGTTAAGTTTCGTTAATCATCATAAATTTGTATGACCCTCCTTTGTTTATCTGAAAGAAAGACGAGGCGGGAAATGTTTAAGGTTGATTGACCCCTTAAAGAACTTTTCCCTTACTTCACTTTCTTCATCTTCTTGTCGAATATCTTCGGCACTTCCAAAAAGGGCAATTTCTGTCACAATCGAATTTTTCAAAGTCGTGAAGAATCGTATCGTGGAAGGAAGAGAAATCGTCCGTACGATCGAGCGAAGTTCATTTCACCTAACAGGTTCGAAGCAATATATCCGGGAGCCGTTTAATACCGTTCTCGGCCTCTCCAACTTTCTCTTTCTCTCTCTCTATCAGTTCTTTTTCGTGAAAAGCTGCAATTCGACGAATTACCGTCGGATAACGAATATGCAAATCGGGCCAATGTTCAAGATACGATAGGGGTGGAGTTGGATTACGTAAGGATCGCTAGAAAACAATCTCCCGGTTATTCGATCGATCCGCCGACATTAGACACGCCCTGAGTCCGAGTCAACTTTCACGATAACGAATTCCTCCCGATAACGAAATTTAAAGATACGGCAAAAAATCAAATCCCCCGTGGTCACAAATCCGTGAATCAAGAAACCTTAACGTTAACAATCCTTAGGATCATACGTTATCATTGATCCCGGAAATCTTATCAGTGAAAGAAGTCCGTTCCGTTGAGTTCCACTGAACATTATATGCTTTGGAATGAACTCAACATACTCGGAAATAGGGCGTGCAATTAGTAGTTCTTGTCAGTAATTGATAATTAATACCAACAAGTATAATCAGATATCTAATTTCGTAGAAGATTAATCATACTTGCATGCAAAATTATCTATCACCTTGATGTATTACGTTATCAGAGGCATTTAATAATGAATAATTCCACGATCAGGAAACATACACTTTGTGCACTCCGTCCAATTTATATCTGAAATTATAAATATTTGACGAATTAAATAGAGTACTTAATTCAATATTATCCGGATAACGTTAATAAGCAATTACGTTCCATAATATTTATCGATAACAAAATTCCTTTATGCATCCACGGTACATGTATAAAAGAGTTTCTTATAAACGAGATGAGATAAAGGCACCGGTTCGCGGTAATTCAAGTTTATCGGCGAATACCACGGCATTCAGCGGTGCCAGTTTTTTCTCCCGTTTAAAACCGAAGAAGAATATTTCATGGACCACTCTTCGGAGGCTGGTGTTGGGTGCATCGTTCGTACACCGAGGCACGTTTTACCTGGCCGTATCGATATGAACGACGATATCTATTCTGCTGGGCCAATGAAATTTATGACGTTGATCTTGCCGTGGTAATACCGCCGTAGGCACGATTCCTAAAGACCTCGCGATAAATTGTTGTCCTTTACATATACAAAGAATCAACCCTCATCTGTTTCCACCCCGTAATGGCTCTGTGAATTTATTATTTTGGGAAACGGTCCTTTGTTCCTGCGCGTGAATCTCTGAATTGTTTTCTCCGTTATTATGTGAAATATGAAGGTGGTTGTATCTCTTGAATTATTCAGTTGAGTTTTTATAAGTCTAATATAGCACCTTTTATATATAAAGTATTACATTATTATATACATTCTATGTAAACATAATTCATTTAACGTAGGATTTATTATATAGAGATCATAATTATTCCACTAGAGGAATATTTGGGGAACTTAACATTCTGAACGGATTCGGTGGATTTAAATATGTATGCGAAAAATAAAATAATCAGGTTGTTGTTTATTTAATACATGGTTTTACGGTGGCAATAATAATAACATTATTTTGTACGTCTCAGTTCAACTCGTCTTATAAAACCATCGATGATTCTTGTTGCAAAGTGAAAGTGCTAAGTCCAAGATATAAAAGATATGATTACATTTATCGATATACTTAAATAATCACATACAGTCCACTTAAACGTAATACTATAATTAACGTATTTAATTAATCATTAACCTTCCACTTAAACATGCTATTATTAATCGATACATTTAACTTATTACAATTCTATTTTCACACGGTATTATTCATTAATATAAATACATACAAAATTTATTATGAAATTTAATTAACTCAAACGCCATACTATTCATTGCTATACACACTTAATTACTCCTTATCCTTCGAATTAATTATTCAATGAAATTATCTGAAATACCATGCTCCTCATGGATATACATAATCAAATATCAATCTTCGTCTCAAACATGGATTATTGATTGAACCACTTAACCAATTAATAACCTTCCACTCGACGAACGCGATATGTGCATCCGCGGATGTCTGCCTTCAGATACACCTCCATTCCTAGTGGAGTGATACAAAGATAGTAAATCAATGATTAGAGAGTAGGAATAAGGTCAGGAAGGTTTCTCGAGGCAAATCTTCGTTAGGTCAATTGTTCATCGTATGTAGGTTAATCACTATTCAACGAGAAGTTCCTCGCCATTTCCTGGTGTCTGTGCTTCTGCACCGTGTCTCTCTCATCGGTTACTTCAACCCACCAGTTGCTACTCTTTATCGGATCTCCGATCGATCGACAGTTTCAGCTTTTTTTGTCTTTCAGTGATCAATTTTTGCTGGTGAATTTCGTCGGTCGTGACGAATTTCGAGCGCATCACAGAATCACGTTTTAGCTCTTGACACGGAAAGACTATCCTGGACGTTCGAATTGGGCCGAGCAATAAAATCGCTTTAATCTCTCCACGGGACCCGTACCTGCTCGATTTTCGCGGTATGTCGATTTCGTTCCGATAAATTCACTTTGCTATCTGATCCTCTCTCGCCTTCCATCTCCCACTTTCCAACTCACTCTTTCTCTCTTCATCCATCGCTCAGCCCAGGTCTACCTTGAATTCACCGATATGCTCGACGTGGTAATACTTCCGGCGACGTTTGTCGCCTCTGGGAAGTGTTCTCCTCGGAAAAACTCTCGTTACATTTCCCGATCTCTTCCGTCCTATCGTCGAGAAGATTGAAAGTAAAGCAGTAAAGTCCTTCAAAGTCAGTCCAACTAGAATTTCAGGGTTGCACTTTAAAATTGTTTCATTTGTTCCGTTTGTTACAATGTTCGAGTACTCAGAAGTGTATCATGAATCGTTAGAGTATAAATCGGTAGAAAAAACTGCACAAGAAAGATATAGCTTTCTTTGCAAAATTGGGGATAATTAAAAACAGACTCATCTCTAATTTCTATTTTGCGTTCGTTTGAGTGAAATATAAATATTAGGGGTGCTGAGAAGTAATCAATTCGAGAGTGGAGAATTTGTTTGTATCGAAATTTGGGAATTTGATTTTTTCAAAAAGGGAATTATGCTATTAGTGAATTGTCGGCCAAGGATCACAGAGCAAGATTGGATTATCTAATAGAATAATGTTTAATATGAAAAAATAAATGGAGTTTGACAAAATAATCGCTTACTTTCCGGTACCCCTAATATGTTGCTTTTAGTGCGAATGACGTTTGATAATATTAGTTACTAATTGCATCTCCGATTGAAATATATCGTTGAATTTATTTACATGCTAGGGAGCAATTGAAATGTTTATCAACGTGGCTGTCGTCCACCTGAAATTCACTCCTAAAAATTCAATAATTACACGCCCTGTTAATTAATTCAGGGCGAGCTCGTTATTTTAGAGCCGAGGTGGCAGTGAATTAAAACGGAAAATTGGCAGCCGCGTGAAGTGACCATTTTAAACGACTATTAAATTACGTTTGGAAATGGCAGCGGAATCAAATGCAGATAAATGCTCGAGAACGTAATGTCCGTAAATTACGAACCTTTTTTAAATCACGAGTAACACAAAACTGCGAACCAAATACAAAGCGTGAATATGGAGTCGTATCACACGTGAAATAACTCAAGAGAATACCGTCAGTTCATATATATAAATCTATTATTACAGATATAAATACAAATATAATATTGCAAGAGGTAGAAATATAATATATAAAAAAGTAGAGTAGAAATGACAGAGTATATTTAAGATCGTCTTAAAGAAAGAACTTTTCATCCGGAATTATTATATAAATATAAACGTAGTACTAAACCTACGAATAAAGGTACAAATATAAACATAATATTACTAGAGTTATAAATATAATATGTGAGTTCCATAATATCGAATAATATTGAACATCATATAAATAAAAAAAATACCAGTTCATAAAATAGTAAATTTAGTAGTACATATAATACATAACATTACATCTACTATTAGAGATACAAATATAAATATAATATTACCTGAGATATAAATATAATCCATAAAAAAGTAAAGTACAGAGAGAAGAGTAGAGTTATCAGTCATAAGTTATAACGATCGTCTTAAAGGAGGAACTTTTCATCCGATATCCCGAGGGTGTTTTTTTCCCCTAAATTACGTCAACAGTGATCAATCATTATATTATAAATATTTCCCAGTAGTATATTTTTGTAAGGAGATTACCTTTAGAAAAGGATATTTTCGCGTCACTAAACTCCCCTAACGAACCAATGATTCCCGGAATACACCTTCGCCATCCCACATCCTCCTTATTTTCGTCTTCCCGTTTACCGACTTCTGTTTACACGAAAGAAGTGGTAGCTTTTATGGTCCGCAAACGCGGTCGCCAGAAAAAGGGAGAAGTGACGAGGTTTTAATGGCGGATGATCCTGTGGGTGGCAGTTCCTTAGGATTATCCCACGTAGATAAAAGGACGTAGTTACTTCATTCGTCCTTTAAATCCACCAACCATTCCTTCCTGGAAACTGTAACAAGCTTACAGCAAATATTTAATGAAATTACTGGAATATCTTCTACCACTCCTCAATGTCTTTTTTTTCAATTCCTTTAAAATATTTTCTACGTTCACTCCGACGGAGTGTTTCCGTATAATTAAACTTCAAATTAGATGGATAATTAAGCCGGCAGGGTATTAGTTTGTTAGAAGCCCGATGAAAGCGAGCTTCGTTAATGGTAATGTACAAATTGCTCCGCTGATGGAAAAACAGGTTAACGACTCAAGTATTTATGTTAATTGTAACAGGCTTCTTTTAATGTGAAGATCCTACTTTAAGTTCCTCAAAAAAAAAAAAAAAACGGGTGAATTCTTAAGTTCTGTAATAAAACAAATTCTTGTTATACATTAATAACATCAAATTCTGAACTTACGACAGGGATGATTGCAGTTTAATTTTTAATCATCGAAATAACTGCAGGTTGAAATGACGAGTTAATTCATTGGTAACAAACTTCTTGTAAAATGGAGATTCAAATTTCACCTGTTAACCGGGGAGTTCTAAAAACGACACCACGTGGATATGTAAATTGAAGAATAAAATAAATCCTTCTAATATATTCATAACACAAAACCTGAGAATTATGAGAACGATAATTGCAGTTTAATTCTTGCTCATCGAGTTAAGTGCAGATTGAAGTGACGAGTTGACTCGTCATCCCCGGTTAACATAATGAACAGTGAACAGCGTGGCATAAAAACGAGTAGGTTTATGATGATGTTCGTTTAAAAGAAGGAACTTTTCATCCAGAATAGAACAAGGCTGTACTGTCGTCATTGTCGATACGGTATGCACGTATCCCCCGCTGTCAAATGTCAGTTATGTCAGTTATGTGTCAGCCAGATATTCCGGATGTACTTGTTTCAGAAATAGACATTGTTCTACGGAACATTCTATGAGTTGGTCCTCTTTTCAGTAATCGGAAACTCAAAGTAATTTTGCTTCCACGAGGCTTCACGCCTTGCCACTTTGACGGCTAAGTGAGGGATGTCTTTTCAATAAGTCTCTCACAAATGCTACAAAATATATTTTGTCTAATTAATTAATTATCAATTAATTATGATTAATTTCGGTAATTTTTGTAAGTGATTATGTGTTTATGATTAATTTGTGTTACTTTTGTAAGTAATGATATTTATGATGAATTTGTATAATTTTGGTCAATTATTACGTGTTTATGATTAATTGGTACAATTGATATTGTTGATTATGTACTTATGGTTAACTTGTATAATTGGTTTCACATTAATTTTCAATACTTAATTTGCATATTAATTCTCTCTAATTTTTGTAAACTAATAGAAAAGTAAAAATGCCGCGTGCAGAACCTCAAAGAATAATTAATATTTATATACTAATAATTCCAAGCATTAAATCTATTCCAAACCACGAATTGCGTATAATATTAAAAATAATAAAATACAAATAGTTGAACATATTACATACATGGCGAGTTATTTTGGTGCATCGATATTAACCGAATTAATTGTGAATGCACATCTACAAAAAATAATTCAAACTAACATCGGAAATAATAATGTTGCGATAAATTTCCATCTTCATTGATTCACAAGAATATCTGGCCTAAAATTATTTTGTCCACGCGAGTGCCAAATAAATACACCACAAACCACAAATTAATTATAGCATCAGCAATTATCCAAATATACAGAAATTAATAAATCGTCGTCCTGTAATTAAATGAAACATGGAGCCAAGTATGTTGATCTAAATAGATCCACAATTAATAAAGAGAATTAACATCGAATATTCGTACAATTTAATAACGCGATTAAGATAACTAATTACTTCTAATTTCGCGTGAAACGTACTGTTAGATTCTGGAAAGGAGGCACATGTGACGTAAGTTTCACGCAGAATTTCGACCTTCCATTTATTATAAATGTTATATATTACATAGCTTATATATTTAACAGGAACTTTTTCGTAGGATATTTATATTCTCTCTCGGTCAGTCGATATATTAATATTTACCTTTGTATTACTTTGTCAACGCGAGTGCCAAATAAATACCCCAGAACCCACAAATTAATTATCAGCAATTATCCAAAAATACACAAATTAATAAATCGTCGTCCCGTAATATGGAATTCTTCCCGTCTATTCACCATATGCCTTCTATCCAGAACCCCACAGTCTATGTATTCACATCGATGAGCTCCAAAAATCATTTACAACTTCGTAAACGTCGTCGATATACAGCGCGGCATAAATTTCCGGGTAAAGCAATGCCACTGGGAGATGAAATTCATATAGTTATGAACATAAATCCAGATTATAACGCTTTGGATGAGGATCATCGATAGTTTTAAAACGACGATTTCATAATATACGAGGTCCACTGATGCACCATTCGCAATCCAGTCAAACAAAGTGTTTTATTCGCGAGAACATCTCGAACCTGATATAACATCGCGTATCTCATTTACCCAAAGACTTTACTGTCACGGATCGACAGTACTTATATTCCCCATCTACTCGCAGCCTCGTTGTTTACGAAGCTTTAAACACTTGCCATCGGATTTCGCGAATTTGGCAGGATTTCAACCTCGTGATTGATGCAGTACAACCATACTGATCTGACAGTTATCCGGTGGTCATAGTTTTGGAATCTTTACTGGTATACACAAGTATTATGGCTCTATAACTGAGTTACAGTCGTTGTGTCCGAGATTTATGTTTTAAATAAATTCGTCGCCAGGGACAACCGAGTTTATGCTATAACCGTAGGATCCCGGTCTTCTCGCTGGTTTTATTATATCTTTAGTGCTGAGAATTGCACAGATCTCCTACGTACATGATTGAATCTATCATTTATGCTCATTCGCATTATGCATCGTAATTTATCGTATTTCCAAGTGGTAGTGTTAGTGAATTCAGTAATAATTCCTTCGCAGTATTCGGTGTATAAGATACTTCATATACACGGTTTTATAACCCTTTGACTGCGAAAGACGAATATATACGCTCTCAAATCGTACGTTCGTAAGAAAAGTGATACAACTCCGAAATTAAGACTTAATCTCACTTTACAAATTTTTGAGTTCTGTCACTTTTCTTGCGAAGGTACGATTGTACATAAATATATACGAAAGGCGTATACATATGTTTATACGACAAGTTAGTTTTCCAGGATACAACATAACGGATTTATTTTTTTAATGAATTAATGTAATGTGGAACATACTGTTATGTGTCATGTAATAACCGATTGAATAACTGAATGTCAATATTTTTATCTACACAATTTAGTATCAATTCTTGTCACGCGAATATGGCGTCGTACGGTGTTAATGGTTTTTTGTTAGAACACGCCGCAGTCAAAGGGTTAATATGTTCGACGTTAAAACCGAGACCGACGTAATATTGATCTAAAGTATTATCCCAATTTGGACGGATAACCATGCAAAATGGCTGGGTATTAGAGTAATTAATACCTTCGACCGCTAATTCACAATCGGTTAACCGGAACAGCTGCGAACACTGTTGATCATCCCGGTACACGAGTCCTGTTTTGTTCAGCCTTGACGACAGAATTGAAGCCTAATCTTGTATCCTAAATTAACAAGTTAGATTATTCATGAAAATAATGTGCTTCGATCAAACATTTTACCTTGTCATAATATATTAATATTAGAAGTAGACAGTGGTACATGACGCATAATTTCATCGTGAAATATTTCGTGAATAAATAAACGAATGCGAAAATCATAATTTCCAACCAACAGTTTCATAACACAATGTACGCGTATCGATGTGATGCAGAAGACGGAAATGAAAACGTACAGCGGATTTAATTGGGAATTTAACGGGTTGACAAGTATTACTTGGACTGGCGTAATTAATGCGGGAATCGGTAGATGAAAAGTTTCATTCATTAAACGAGCCGCGGCGGTTGTCATTGACGAAGTTAACTTTGAGATAAATCCGTTGACGGTTACGACAGATTAAGCAGCGTGTTGCTACCAAGGCGTGGGCGATTTAATTTTCGCAAAATTCGCGTATACCTCACCTCGACTCGGTTGATTCACGGTTGACTCATCCAACGCGCGGCGACGACGAATCTCGTTTAGAAATCCCTCCGACGCAGCTGCGTGATATTCGCAATCTTGCGCGCGCGAAACTTTCGCGATTTTCCGACGGATGGACGACGATGACATTTGAATTGTTCCGACAACGTTTTCGGCCTTTCTTGACGATCAAAATGGACGTATTTATTTTCCTCTTTGTGTCACTCGGAACACTTGAATCTGGCCGTGAATACTGCGCGCGTGGATTAACGATGTACTTTGTAGAACAGAGGCAAAAAACAAGTTGAAAATAATTTATTACGGATTTATTAGTTCGTGTAGCTTTCTGACGCTTCGAGTAATAACTGTTTTACATCCATTGTTTATTTTAAACTATTTCAATGTTTTCATTGTATTTTGGAGAGTAAAATTAATTTAATGTATAGTGGCATGTGTACTTTATTAATATTTCTTTAACAATTAGCAGTTTCATAATGGGAGTCGGAATGATAATCTGAACACATTTGAAACTCAGTGAATGCCTATTTATTAATAAACTATTACTTTAGAAACTATGCTAACATCCATTATTATCATGAAATATATCATCTTTTAATATCCATTTAAAAGCATATAACGGTAAGCGAATTTCCAACTACTTTAATTAAATACCTCAAATAATACCAGTATATTACAGCAAATAAACTCGATGCATTCGTAAAAACAATTTTAATCTAAACTGCAACTTGAACTGCACCCATGAAACACCAAGAAAACAGTTGAAATTACTTTGACCTTTAAGGGTTTATAGGTACTAAAGATAAAGTAATCTCTTTAAATTCCGCAGACGCGGAAGCACGGAGCCTAATAATTTCCGTAGTATTAAAGTTGTTGCAATTTTAATTTTCGAATTTCCTACGTTGGACACGCGTGAGAAATACATTTAGCTGGCAGACAGCGGTGCATGAATTTTCGTATTAAACTGTCGCGTAGTCCGTCGGCCGGATGGAAAGAGAATGAGGAAGAATGGATGAAGTGAATGGAGAAGGGGTTGAAAACGCGAGAAAATTCACTCGCAAGACAAAAGCACCCACTGCTGACTCTCCATCCCTCTTGATTTTTCCACTTTTCCCCTGGTTTTTCCTATCGGTTGACCGCACGAGGGAGAGATAAAAGCGAATCGGCACGAGTGGATTTTATATAGCCTGCCTCGTCAAGACTCCCAACGTGTCCGACGCTTGGTTGACGGATGTACTTTGGCTGCTTTATCGCCGCAGAATACGTGATAGGGATACATCGCCTTACGTGTTCGGCCACTCAATTATGTGATAACAATCTTTATTCTTATAAAAAAGCATTATTTTCGTGTCCACTCGAAATATATTAGAAACGATTTTTTTAGTTCATTTCTAAGCAGCAGGTATCTAAATAATACTAGGTATTTTGTAAATTCTTAATATTCTTAATATTCTTAATCTGCATTTTTTTTAAATATATTAGAATCGATGTCTTAGTTCATTTCTGAATGGTAGGAATCCAAATAATACTAGGTGTTTTATGAATAATGGTTACTCTCACGTAAAAGTATAACTTTCATACTCGCTCGAAATATATTGGAAACCATTTTTCAGATAATTTTAAATGATATAAACTTTGATTAGGTGTTTTATCGCAGCCGGATTCGTGATAAAGGAATATTCTCTTAAAATTAGTATAATTTTCAGTTTAATTTTTAACGCGTCAAGAGCTAAGTTTCAATGAATTTTTAAACAGCGAGAACCAATGTTTTGTTTTGGAATATTTGATGTTTTATATAGAGATATGATAATATTTTTCTGATTTTCAGTTCTTTATTATTTTAGAGAGTTTCGAGTATCTTTCTTTGAATATAGAAATCGGAAAATGAAGACAAGGTTGAATTCAATTTACACGAAACTGGATTTATACCATTTCCAAAACATCTGTTCATTCAATACCAACTTCAGATGTTTCTTTCCGGTTTTACGATCAATTTTACTCCCTAATTTATGGTAGTTATTAATCCACAGTTGTTATGAGTTACGGGTAGTCGAGTATTAAACATAGTTTTAAATAGAATTCGTTTGTTCGAGGATGCTTAAACACGTTGAAGATCTTCATACTAGATTAGCCAATAAAAATAGTCGCTGAAACATCAAGGAAACCTAAGTCTCTAATACGAAAGTGGGATTTGCATAAAATAGAACGAAATTCATAGAAAATGATCTAAAGCTCCTCATATTTAATTTCCCTGGATAAGCACGAAGAATACCGCCATTTCGGTGAACCCACTAACGACGTGCAAACAGTGAAACTCCCACAAAATGTTCCTCATAATTATTATAATATTATTGCGGTACAAGCGGTGCAATTCCCTTGTCACATTGCAGACGAGGAGTGCAGTTGGATTACTCCGATAAACTCGAGCAATGCCTCGAGTTATATGAGTTCCCTGATAAGAATTACCACTGAAATGTTTGCGAGTTTCTCGTTATACGTGCTTCGATAGCTCAAGAATTCTCTTCTTTGGCCTGCGGTATTAATAGAAGACGAATAACGTAATTAATGAGAGATCGAGATAATTGTGAACTCTCGTGAATTCTAACAATGGAGTAGAATAAAACGATCGTATACATATAATATTCAAAGATCTGAGTATCAAGACGGCTAATGTGAAACGGTGGGTGAAACTCGCGAACAAAGTTGAATGAATGTCGCCGAATAACTGTCCATAACTAAGGAGTCCGTGGAGATATTTTGATGCAACAAAGTGCATTCGAAAGAGCGGACTTTTCTCTATGAAATAACTGTCGGGCAAAAATATCCCACGATTCGTTCTTCCGCAATTAATTAAAATACGGGGCCTCCTCCGAGCGGTGGGTGAAACTCGCGAACAAAGTTGAATGAATGTCGCCGAATAACTGTCCTTAACTAAGGAGTCCGTGGAGATATTTTGATGCAACAAAGTGCATTCGAAAGAGCGGACTTTTCTCTATGAAATAACTGTCGGGAAAAAATATCCCACGATTCGTTCTTCCGCAATTAATTAAAATACGGGGCCTCCTCCGAGCGGTGGGTGAAACTCGCGAACAAAGTTGAATGAATGTCGCCGAATAACTGTCCATAACTAAGGAGTCCGTGGAGATATTTTGATGCAACAAAGTGCATTCGAAAGAGCGGACTTTTCTCTATGAAATAACTGTCGGGCAAAAATATCCCACGATTCGTTCTTCCGCAATTAATTAAAATACGGGGCCTCCTCCGAGCGGTGGGTGAAACTCGCGAACATAGTTGAATGAATGTCGCCGAATAACTGTCCTTAACTAAGGAGTCCGTGGAGATATTTTGATGCAACAAAGTGCATTCGAAAGAGCGGACTTTTCTCTGTGAAATAACTGTCGGGCAAAAATGTCCCACGATTCGTTCTTCCGCAATTAATTAAAATACGGGGCCTCCTCCGAGCGGTGGGTGAAACTCGCGAACATAGTTGAATGAATGTCGCCGAATAACTGTCCTTAACTAAGGAGTCCGTGGAGATATTTTGATGCAACAAAGTGCATTCGAAAGAGCGGACTTTTCTCTATGAAATAACTGTCGGGAAAAAATATCCCACGATTCGTTCTTCCGCAATTAATTAAAATACGGGGCCTCCTCCGAGCGGTGGGTGAAACTCGCGAACAAAGTTGAATGAATGTCGCCGAATAACTGTCCATAACTAAGGAGTCCGTGGAGATATTTTGATGCAACAAAGTGCATTCGAAAGAGCGGACTTTTCTCTATGAAATAACTGTCGGGCAAAAATATCCCACGATTCGTTCTTCCGCAATTAATTAAAATACGGGGCCTCCTCCGAGCGGTGGGTGAAACTCGCGAACAAAGTTGAATGAATGTCGCCGAATAACTGTCCATAACTAAGGAGTCCGTGGAGATATTTTGATGCAACAAAGTGCATTCGAAAGAGCGGACTTTTCTCTATGAAATAACTGTCGGGCAAAAATATTGCATGATTCGTTCTTCCGCAATTAATTAAAATACGGGGCCTCCTCCGAGCGGTGGGTGAAACTCGCGAACAAAGTTGAATGAAAGTCACCGAATAAACGTCCATAACTAAGGAGTCCGTGGAGATATTTTGATGCAACAAAGTGCATTCGAAAGAGCGGACTTTTCTCTATGAAATAACTGTCGGGCAAAAATATCCCACGATTCGTTCTTCCGCAATTAATTAAAATACGGGGCCTCCTCCGAGCGGTGGGTGAAACTCGCGAACAAAGTTGAATGAATGTCGCCGAATAACTGTCCTTAACTAAGGAGTCCGTGGAGATATTTTGATGCAACAAAGTGCATTCGAAAGAGCGGACTTTTCTCTATGAAATAACTGTCGGGAAAAAATATCCCACGATTCGTTCTTCCGCAATTAATTAAAATACGGGGCCTCCTCCGAGCGGTGGGTGAAACTCGCGAACAAAGTTGAATGAATGTCGCCGAATAACTGTCCATAACTAAGGAGTCCGTGGAGATATTTTGATGCAACAAAGTGCATTCGAAAGAGCGGACTTTTCTCTATGAAATAACTGTCGGGCAAAAATATCCCACGATTCGTTCGTCCGCAATTAATTAAAATACGGGGCCTCCTCCGAGCGGTGGGTGAAACTCGCGAACATAGTTGAATGAATGTCGCCGAATAACTGTCCTTAACTAAGGAGTCCGTGGAGATATTTTGATGCAACAAAGTGCATTCGAAAGAGCGGACTTTTCTCTGTGAAATAACTGTCGGGCAAAAATGTCCCACGATTCGTTCTTCCGCAATTAATTAAAATACGGGGCCTCCTCCGAGCGGTGGGTGAAACTCGCGAACATAGTTGAATGAATGTCGCCGAATAACTGTCCTTAACTAAGGAGTCCGTGGAGATATTTTGATGCAACAAAGTGCATTCGAAAGAGCGGACTTTTCTCTATGAAATAACTGTCGGGAAAAAATATCCCACGATTCGTTCTTCCGCAATTAATTAAAATACGGGGCCTCCTCCGAGCGGTGGGTGAAACTCGCGAACAAAGTTGAATGAATGTCGCCGAATAACTGTCCATAACTAAGGAGTCCGTGGAGATATTTTGATGCAACAAAGTGCATTCGAAAGAGCGGACTTTTCTCTATGAAATAACTGTCGGGCAAAAATATCCCACGATTCGTTCTTCCGCAATTAATTAAAATACGGGGCCTCCTCCGAGCGGTGGGTGAAACTCGCGAACATAGTTGAATGAATGTCGCCGAATAACTGTCCTTAACTAAGGAGTCCGAGGAGATATTTTGATGCAACAAAGTGCATTCGAAAGAGCGGACTTTTCTCTGTGAAATAACTGTCGGGCAAAAATGTCCCACGATTCGTTCTTCCGCAATTAATTAAAATACGGGGCCTCCTCCGAGCGGTGGGTGAAACTCGCGAACAAAGTTGAATGAAAGTCACCGAATAAACGTCCATAACTAAGGAGTCCGTGGAGATATTTTGATGCAACAAAGTGCATTCGAAAGAGCGGACTTTTCTCTATGAAATAACTGTCGGGCAAAAATATCCCACGATTCGTTCTTCCGCAATTAATTAAAATACGGGGCCTCCTCCGAGCGGTGGGTGAAACTCGCGAACAAAGTTGAATGAATGTCGCCGAATAACTGTCCTTAACTAAGGAGTCCGTGGAGATATTTTGATGCAACAAAGTGCATTCGAAAGAGCGGACTTTTCTCTATGAAATAACTGTCGGGAAAAAATATCCCACGATTCGTTCTTCCGCAATTAATTAAAATACGGGGCCTCCTCCGAGCGGTGGGTGAAACTCGCGAACAAAGTTGAATGAATGTCGCCGAATAACTGTCCATAACTGAGGAGTCCGTGGAGATATTTTGATGCAACAAAGTGCATTCGAAAGAGCGGACTTTTCTCTATGAAATAACTGTCGGGCAAAAATATTGCATGATTCGTTCTTCCGCAATTAATTAAAATACGGGGCCTCCTCCGAGCGGTGGGTGAAACTCGCGAACAAAGTTGAATGAAAGTCACCGAATAAACGTCCATAACTAAGGAGTCCGTGGAGATATTTTGATGCAACAAAGTGCATTCGAAAGAGCGGACTTTTCTCTATGAAATAACTGTCGGGCAAAAATATCCCACGATTCGTTCTTCCGCAATTAATTAAAATACGGGGCCTCCTCCGAGCGGTGGGTGAAACTCGCGAACAAAGTTGAATGAATGTCGCCGAATAACTGTCCTTAACTAAGGAGTCCGTGGAGATATTTTGATGCAACAAAGTGCATTCGAAAGAGCGGACTTTTCTCTATGAAATAACTGTCGGGAAAAAATATCCCACGATTCGTTCTTCCGCAATTAATTAAAATACGGGGCCTCCTCCGAGCGGTGGGTGAAACTCGCGAACAAAGTTGAATGAAAGTCACCGAATAACTGTCCATAACTAAGGAGTCCGTGGAGATATTTTGATGCAACAAAGTGCATTCGAAAGAGCGGACTTTTCTCTATGAAATAACTGTCGGGCAAAAATATCCCACGATTCGTTCTTCCGCAATTAATTAAAATACGGGGCCTCCTCCGAGCGGTGGGTGAAACTCGCGAACAAAGTTGAATGAATGTCGCCGAATAACTGTCCATAACTGAGGAGTCCGTGGAGATATTTTGATGCAACAAAGTGCATTCGAAAGAGCGGACTTTTCTCTATGAAATAACTGTCGGGCAAAAATATCCCACGATTCGTTCTTCCGCAATTAATTAAAATACGGGGCCTCCTCCGAGCGGTGGGTGAAACTCGCGAACAAAGTTGAATGAATGTCGCCGAATAACTGTCCATAACTAAGGAGTCCGTGGAGATATTTTGATGCAACAAAGTGCATTCGAAAGAGCGGACTTTTCTCTATGAAATAACTGTCGGGCAAAAATATCCCACGATTCGTTCTTCCGCAATTAATTAAAATACGGGGCCTCCTCCGAGCGGTGGGTGAAACTCGCGAACAAAGTTGAATGAATGTCGCCGAATAACTGTCCTTAACTAAGGAGTCCGTGGAGATATTTTGATGCAACAAAGTGCATTCGAAAGAGCGGACTTTTCTCTATGAAATAACTGTCGGGCAAAAATATCCCACGATTCGTTCTTCCGCAATTAATTAAAATACGGGGCCTCCTCCGAGCGGTGGGTGAAACTCGCGAACAAAGTTGAATGAATGTCGCCGAATAACTGTCCATAACTAAGGAGTCCGTGGAGATATTTTGATGCAACAAAGTGCATTCGAAAGAGCGGACTTTTCTCTATGAAATAACTGTCGGGCAAAAATATCCCACGATTCGTTCTTCCGCAATTAATTAAAATACGGGGCCTCCTCCGAGCGGTGGGTGAAACTCGCGAACAAAGTTGAATGAATGTCGCCGAATAACTGTCCTTAACTAAGGAGTCCGTGGAGATATTTTGATGCAACAAAGTGCATTCGAAAGAGCGGACTTTTCTCTATGAAATAACTGTCGGGCAAAAATATTGCATGATTCGTTCTTCCGCAATTAATTAAAATACGGGGCCTCCTCCGAGCGGTGGGTGAAACTCGCGAACAAAGTTGAATGAAAGTCACCGAATAAACGTCCATAACTAAGGAGTCCGTGGAGATATTTTGATGCAACAAAGTGCATTCGAAAGAGCGGACTTTTCTCTATGAAATAACTGTCGGGCAAAAATATCCCACGATTCGTTCTTCCGCAATTAATTAAAATACGGGGCCTCCTCCGAGCGGTGGGTGAAACTCGCGAACAAAGTTGAATGAATGTCGCCGAATAACTGTCCTTAACTAAGGAGTCCGTGGAGATATTTTGATGCAACAAAGTGCATTCGAAAGAGCGGACTTTTCTCTATGAAATAACTGTCGGGAAAAAATATCCCACGATTCGTTCTTCCGCAATTAATTAAAATACGGGGCCTCCTCCGAGCGGTGGGTGAAACTCGCGAACAAAGTTGAATGAATGTCGCCGAATAACTGTCCATAACTAAGGAGTCCGTGGAGATATTTTGATGCAACAAAGTGCATTCGAAAGAGCGGACTTTTCTCTATGAAATAACTGTCGGGCAAAAATATCCCACGATTCGTTCGTCCGCAATTAATTAAAATACGGGGCCTCCTCCGAGCGGTGGGTGAAACTCGCGAACATAGTTGAATGAATGTCGCCGAATAACTGTCCTTAACTAAGGAGTCCGTGGAGATATTTTGATGCAACAAAGTGCATTCGAAAGAGCGGACTTTTCTCTGTGAAATAACTGTCGGGCAAAAATGTCCCACGATTCGTTCTTCCGCAATTAATTAAAATACGGGGCCTCCTCCGAGCGGTGGGTGAAACTCGCGAACATAGTTGAATGAATGTCGCCGAATAACTGTCCTTAACTAAGGAGTCCGTGGAGATATTTTGATGCAACAAAGTGCATTCGAAAGAGCGGACTTTTCTCTATGAAATAACTGTCGGGAAAAAATATCCCACGATTCGTTCTTCCGCAATTAATTAAAATACGGGGCCTCCTCCGAGCGGTGGGTGAAACTCGCGAACAAAGTTGAATGAATGTCGCCGAATAACTGTCCATAACTGAGGAGTCCGTGGAGATATTTTGATGCAACAAAGTGCATTCGAAAGAGCGGACTTTTCTCTATGAAATAACTGTCGGGCAAAAATGTCCCACGATTCGTTCTTCCGCAATTAATTAAAATACGGGGCCTCCTCCGAGCGGTGGGTGAAACTCGCGAACATAGTTGAATGAATGTCGCCGAATAACTGTCCTTAACTAAGGAGTCCGAGGAGATATTTTGATGCAACAAAGTGCATTCGAAAGAGCGGACTTTTCTCTGTGAAATAACTGTCGGGCAAAAATGTCCCACGATTCGTTCTTCCGCAATTAATTAAAATACGGGGCCTCCTCCGAGCGGTGGGTGAAACTCGCGAACAAAGTTGAATGAAAGTCACCGAATAAACGTCCATAACTAAGGAGTCCGTGGAGATATTTTGATGCAACAAAGTGCATTCGAAAGAGCGGACTTTTCTCTATGAAATAACTGTCGGGCAAAAATATCCCACGATTCGTTCTTCCGCAATTAATTAAAATACGGGGCCTCCTCCGAGCGGTGGGTGAAACTCGCGAACAAAGTTGAATGAATGTCGCCGAATAACTGTCCTTAACTAAGGAGTCCGTGGAGATATTTTGATGCAACAAAGTGCATTCGAAAGAGCGGACTTTTCTCTATGAAATAACTGTCGGGAAAAAATATCCCACGATTCGTTCTTCCGCAATTAATTAAAATACGGGGCCTCCTCCGAGCGGTGGGTGAAACTCGCGAACAAAGTTGAATGAATGTCGCCGAATAACTGTCCATAACTGAGGAGTCCGTGGAGATATTTTGATGCAACAAAGTGCATTCGAAAGAGCGGACTTTTCTCTATGAAATAACTGTCGGGCAAAAATATTGCATGATTCGTTCTTCCGCAATTAATTAAAATACGGGGCCTCCTCCGAGCGGTGGGTGAAACTCGCGAACAAAGTTGAATGAATGTCGCCGAATAAACGTCCATAACTAAGGAGTCCGTGGAGATATTTTGATGCAACAAAGTGCATTCGAAAGAGCGGACTTTTCTCTATGAAATAACTGTCGGGCAAAAATATCCCACGATTCGTTCTTCCGCAATTAATTAAAATACGGGGCCTCCTCCGAGCGGTGGGTGAAACTCGCGAACAAAGTTGAATGAATGTCGCCGAATAACTGTCCTTAACTAAGGAGTCCGTGGAGATATTTTGATGCAACAAAGTGCATTCGAAAGAGCGGACTTTTCTCTATGAAATAACTGTCGGGAAAAAATATCCCACGATTCGTTCTTCCGCAATTAATTAAAATACGGGGCCTCCTCCGAGCGGTGGGTGAAACTCGCGAACAAAGTTGAATGAATGTCGCCGAATAACTGTCCATAACTAAGGAGTCCGTGGAGATATTTTGATGCAACAAAGTGCATTCGAAAGAGCGGACTTTTCTCTATGAAATAACTGTCGGGCAAAAATATCCCACGATTCGTTCTTCCGCAATTAATTAAAATACGGGGCCTCCTCCGAGCGGTGGGTGAAACTCGCGAACAAAGTTGAATGAATGTCGCCGAATAACTGTCCATAACTGAGGAGTCCGTGGAGATATTTTGATGCAACAAAGTGCATTCGAAAGAGCGGACTTTTCTCTATGAAATAACTGTCGGGCAAAAATATCCCACGATTCGTTCTTCCGCAATTAATTAAAATACGGGGCCTCCTCCGAGCGGTGGGTGAAACTCGCGAACAAAGTTGAATGAATGTCGCCGAATAACTGTCCATAACTAAGGAGTCCGTGGAGATATTTTGATGCAACAAAGTGCATTCGAAAGAGCGGACTTTTCTCTATGAAATAACTGTCGGGCAAAAATATCCCACGATTCGTTCTTCCGCAATTAATTAAAATACGGGGCCTCCTCCGAGCGGTGGGTGAAACTCGCGAACAAAGTTGAATGAATGTCGCCGAATAACTGTCCTTAACTAAGGAGTCCGTGGAGATATTTTGATGCAACAAAGTGCATTCGAAAGAGCGGACTTTTCTCTATGAAATAACTGTCGGGCAAAAATATCCCACGATTCGTTCTTCCGCAATTAATTAAAATACGGGGCCTCCTCCGAGCGGTGGGTGAAACTCGCGAACAAAGTTGAATGAATGTCGCCGAATAACTGTCCATAACTAAGGAGTCCGTGGAGATATTTTGATGCAACAAAGTGCATTCGAAAGAGCGGACTTTTCTCTATGAAATAACTGTCGGGCAAAAATATCCCACGATTCGTTCTTCCGCAATTAATTAAAATACGGGGCCTCCTCCGAGCGGTGGGTGAAACTCGCGAACAAAGTTGAATGAATGTCGCCGAATAACTGTCCTTAACTAAGGAGTCCGTGGAGATATTTTGATGCAACAAAGTGCATTCGAAAGAGCGGACTTTTCTCTATGAAATAACTGTCGGGCAAAAATATCCCACGATTCGTTCTTCCGCAATTAATTAAAATACGGGGCCTCCTCCGAGCGGTGGGTGAAACTCGCGAACAAAGTTGAATGAAAGTCACCGAATAAACGTCCATAACTAAGGAGTCCGTGGAGATATTTTGATGCAACAAAGTGCATTGGAAAGAGCGGACTTTTCTCTATGAAATAACTGTCGGGCAAAAATATCCCACGATTCGTTCTTCCGCAATTAATTAAAATACGGGGCCTCCTCCGAGCGGTGGGTGAAACTCGCGAACAAAGTTGAATGAATGTCGCCGAATAACCGTCCTTAACTAAGGAGTCCGTGGAGATATTTTGATGCAACAAAGTGCATTCGAAAGAGCGGACTTTTCTCTATGAAATAACTGTCGGGAAAAAATATCCCACGATTCGTTCTTCCGCAATTAATTAAAATACGGGGCCTCCTCCGAGCGGTGGGTGAAACTCGCGAACAAAGTTGAATGAATGTCGCCGAATAACTGTCCATAACTAAGGAGTCCGTGGAGATATTTTGATGCAACAAAGTGCATTCGAAAGAGCGGACTTTTCTCTATGAAATAACTGTCGGGCAAAAATATCCCACGATTCGTTCTTCCGCAATTAATTAAAATACGGGGCCTCCTCCGAGCGGTGGGTGAAACTCGCGAACAAAGTTGAATGAATGTCGCCGAATAACTGTCCTTAACTAAGGAGTCCGTGGAGATATTTTGATGCAACAAAGTGCATTCGAAAGAGCGGACTTTTCTCTATGAAATAACTGTCGGGCAAAAATATCCCACGATTCGTTCTTCCGCAATTAATTAAAATACGGGGCCTCCTCCGAGCGGTGGGTGAAACTCGCGAACAAAGTTGAATGAATGTCGCCGAATAACTGTCCATAACTGAGGAGTCCGTGGAGATATTTTGATGCAACAAAGTGCATTCGAAAGAGCGGACTTTTCTCTATGAAATAACTGTCGGGCAAAAATATCCCACGATTCGTTCTTCCGCAATTAATTAAAATACGGGGCCTCCTCCGAGCGGTGGGTGAAACTCGCGAACAAAGTTGAATGAATGTCGCCGAATAACTGTCCATAACTGAGGAGTCCGTGGAGATATTTTGATGCAACAAAGTGCATTCGAAAGAGCGGACTTTTCTCTATGAAATAACTGTCGGGCAAAAATATCCCACGATTCGTTCTTCCGCAATTAATTAAAATACGGGGCCTCCTCCGAGCGGTGGGTGAAACTCGCGAACAAAGTTGAATGAATGTCGCCGAATAACTGTCCTTAACTAAGGAGTCCGTGGAGATATTTTGATGCAACAAAGTGCATTCGAAAGAGCGGACTTTTCTCTATGAAATAACTGTCGGGAAAAAATATCCCACGATTCGTTCTTCCGCAATTAATTAAAATACGGGGCCTCCTCCGAGCGGTGGGTGAAACTCGCGAACAAAGTTGAATGAATGTCGCCGAATAACTGTCCATAACTAAGGAGTCCGTGGAGATATTTTGATGCAACAAAGTGCATTCGAAAGAGCGGACTTTTCTCTATGAAATAACTGTCGGGCAAAAATATCCCACGATTCGTTCTTCCGCAATTAATTAAAATACGGGGCCTCCTCCGAGCGGTGGGTGAAACTCGCGAACAAAGTTGAATGAATGTCGCCGAATAACTGTCCATAACTAAGGAGTCCGTGGAGATATTTTGATGCAACAAAGTGCATTCGAAAGAGCGGACTTTTCTCTATGAAATAACTGTCGGGCAAAAATATCCCACGATTCGTTCTTCCGCAATTAATTAAAATACGGGGCCTCCTCCGAGCGGTGGGTGAAACTCGCGAACAAAGTTGAATGAATGTCGCCGAATAACTGTCCTTAACTAAGGAGTCCGTGGAGATATTTTGATGCAACAAAGTGCATTCGAAAGAGCGGACTTTTCTCTATGAAATAACTGTCGGGCAAAAATATCCCACGATTCGTTCTTCCGCAATTAATTAAAATACGGGGCCTCCTCCGAGCGGTGGGTGAAACTCGCGAACAAAGTTGAATGAATGTCGCCGAATAACTGTCCATAACTGAGGAGTCCGTGGAGATATTTTGATGCAACAAAGTGCATTCGAAAGAGCGGACTTTTCTCTATGAAATAACTGTCGGGCAAAAATATCCCACGATTCGTTCTTCCGCAATTAATTAAAATACGGGGCCTCCTCCGAGCGGTGGGTGAAACTCGCGAACAAAGTTGAATGAATGTCGCCGAATAACTGTCCATAACTGAGGAGTCCGTGGAGATATTTTGATGCAACAAAGTGCATTCGAAAGAGCGGACTTTTCTCTATGAAATAACTGTCGGGCAAAAATATTGCATGATTCGTTCTTCCGCAATTAATTAAAATACGGGGCCTCCTCCGAGCGGTGGGTGAAACTCGCGAACAAAGTTGAATGAAAGTCACCGAATAAACGTCCATAACTAAGGAGTCCGTGGAGATATTTTGATGCAACAAAGTGCATTCGAAAGAGCGGACTTTTCTCTATGAAATAACTGTCGGGCAAAAATATCCCACGATTCGTTCTTCCGCAATTAATTAAAATACGGGGCCTCCTCCGAGCGGTGGGTGAAACTCGCGAACAAAGTTGAATGAATGTCGCCGAATAACTGTCCTTAACTAAGGAGTCCGTGGAGATATTTTGATGCAACAAAGTGCATTCGAAAGAGCGGACTTTTCTCTATGAAATAACTGTCGGGAAAAAATATCCCACGATTCGTTCTTCCGCAATTAATTAAAATACGGGGCCTCCTCCGAGCGGTGGGTGAAACTCGCGAACAAAGTTGAATGAATGTCGCCGAATAACTGTCCATAACTAAGGAGTCCGTGGAGATATTTTGATGCAACAAAGTGCATTCGAAAGAGCGGACTTTTCTCTATGAAATAACTGTCGGGCAAAAATATCCCACGATTCGTTCTTCCGCAATTAATTAAAATACGGGGCCTCCTCCGAGCGGTGGGTGAAACTCGCGAACATAGTTGAATGAATGTCGCCGAATAACTGTCCTTAACTAAGGAGTCCGAGGAGATATTTTGATGCAACAAAGTGCATTCGAAAGAGCGGACTTTTCTCTATGAAATAACTGTCGGGCAAAAATATTGCATGATTCGTTCTTCCGCAATTAATTAAAATACGGGGCCTCCTCCGAGCGGTGGGTGAAACTCGCGAACAAAGTTGAATGAAAGTCACCGAATAAACGTCCATAACTAAGGAGTCCGTGGAGATATTTTGATGCAACAAAGTGCATTCGAAAGAGCGGACTTTTCTCTATGAAATAACTGTCGGGCAAAAATATCCCACGATTCGTTCTTCCGCAATTAATTAAAATACGGGGCCTCCTCCGAGCGGTGGGTGAAACTCGCGAACAAAGTTGAATGAATGTCGCCGAATAACTGTCCTTAACTAAGGAGTCCGTGGAGATATTTTGATGCAACAAAGTGCATTCGAAAGAGCGGACTTTTCTCTATGAAATAACTGTCGGGAAAAAATATCCCACGATTCGTTCTTCCGCAATTAATTAAAATACGGGGCCTCCTCCGAGCGGTGGGTGAAACTCGCGAACAAAGTTGAATGAATGTCGCCGAATAACTGTCCATAACTAAGGAGTCCGTGGAGATATTTTGATGCAACAAAGTGCATTCGAAAGAGCGGACTTTTCTCTATGAAATAACTGTCGGGCAAAAATATCCCACGATTCGTTCTTCCGCAATTAATTAAAATACGGGGCCTCCTCCGAGCGGTGGGTGAAACTCGCGAACATAGTTGAATGAATGTCGCCGAATAACTGTCCTTAACTAAGGAGTCCGAGGAGATATTTTGATGCAACAAAGTGCATTCGAAAGAGCGGACTTTTCTCTGTGAAATAACTGTCGGGCAAAAATGTCCCACGATTCGTTCTTCCGCAATTAATTAAAATACGGGGCCTCCTCCGAGCGGTGGGTGAAACTCGCGAACATAGTTGAATGAATGTCGCCGAATAACTGTCCATAACTAAGGAGTCCGTGGAGATATTTTGATGCAACAAAGTGCATTCGAAAGAGCGGACTTTTCTCTATGAAATAACTGTCGGGCAAAAATATCCCACGATTCGTTCTTCCGCAATTAATTAAAATACGGGGCCTCCTCCGAGCGGTGGGTGAAACTCGCGAACAAAGTTGAATGAATGTCGCCGAATAACTGTCCTTAACTAAGGAGTCCGTGGAGATATTTTGATGCAACAAAGTGCATTCGAAAGAGCGGACTTTTCTCTATGAAATAACTGTCGGGCAAAAATATCCCACGATTCGTTCTTCCGCAATTAATTAAAATACGGGGCCTCCTCCGAGCGGTGGGTGAAACTCGCGAACAAAGTTGAATGAATGTCGCCGAATAACTGTCCTTAACTAAGGAGTCCGTGGAGATATTTTGATGCAACAAAGTGCATTCGAAAGAGCGGACTTTTCTCTATGAAATAACTGTCGGGCAAAAATATCCCACGATTCGTTCTTCCGCAATTAATTAAAATACGGGGCCTCCTCCGAGCGGTGGGTGAAACTCGCGAACATAGTTGAATGAATGTCGCCGAATAACTGTCCTTAACTAAGGAGTCCGAGGAGATATTTTGATGCAACAAAGTGCATTCGAAAGAGCGGACTTTTCTCTGTGAAATAACTGTCGGGCAAAAATGTCCCACGATTCGTTCTTCCGCAATTAATTAAAATACGGGGCCTCCTCCGAGCGGTGGGTGAAACTCGCGAACATAGTTGAATGAATGTCGCCGAATAACTGTCCTTAACTAAGGAGTCCGTGGAGATATTTTGATGCAACAAAGTGCATTCGAAAGAGCGGACTTTTCTCTATGAAATAACTGTCGGGCAAAAATATCCCACGATTCGTTCTTCCGCAATTAATTAAAATACGGGGCCTCCTCCGAGCGGTGGGTGAAACTCGCGAACAAAGTTGAATGAATGTCGCCGAATAACTGTCCATAACTGAGGAGTCCGTGGAGATATTTTGATGCAACAAAGTGCATTCGAAAGAGCGGACTTTTCTCTATGAAATAACTGTCGGGCAAAAATATTGCATGATTCGTTCTTCCGCAATTAATTAAAATACGGGGCCTCCTCCGAGCGGTGGGTGAAACTCGCGAACAAAGTTGAATGAAAGTCACCGAATAAACGTCCATAACTAAGGAGTCCGTGGAGATATTTTGATGCAACAAAGTGCATTCGAAAGAGCGGACTTTTCTCTATGAAATAACTGTCGGGCAAAAATATCCCACGATTCGTTCTTCCGCAATTAATTAAAATACGGGGCCTCCTCCGAGCGGTGGGTGAAACTCGCGAACAAAGTTGAATGAATGTCGCCGAATAACTGTCCTTAACTAAGGAGTCCGTGGAGATATTTTGATGCAACAAAGTGCATTCGAAAGAGCGGACTTTTCTCTATGAAATAACTGTCGGGAAAAAATATCCCACGATTCGTTCTTCCGCAATTAATTAAAATACGGGGCCTCCTCCGAGCGGTGGGTGAAACTCGCGAACAAAGTTGAATGAATGTCGCCGAATAACTGTCCATAACTAAGGAGTCCGTGGAGATATTTTGATGCAACAAAGTGCATTCGAAAGAGCGGACTTTTCTCTATGAAATAACTGTCGGGCAAAAATATCCCACGATTCGTTCTTCCGCAATTAATTAAAATACGGGGCCTCCTCGGAGCGGTGGGTGAAACTCGCGAACAAAGTTGAATGAATGTCGCCGAATAACTGTCCTTAACTAAGGAGTCCGTGGAGATATTTTGATGCAACAAAGTGCATTCGAAAGAGCGGACTTTTCTCTATGAAATAACTGTCGGGCAAAAATATCCCACGATTCGTTCTTCCGCAATTAATTAAAATACGGGGCCTCCTCGGAGCGGTGGGTGAAACTCGCGAACAAAGTTGAATGAATGTCGCCGAATAACTGTCCTTAACTAAGGAGTCCGTGGAGATATTTTGATGCAACAAAGTGCATTCGAAAGAGCGGACTTTTCTCTATGAAATAACTGTCGGGCAAAAATATCCCACGATTCGTTCTTCCGCAATTAATTAAAATACGGGGCCTCCTCCGAGCGGTGGGTGAAACTCGCGAACAAAGTTGAATGAATGTCGCCGAATAACTGTCCTTAACTAAGGAGTCCGTGGAGATATTTTGATGCAACAAAGTGCATTCGAAAGAGCGGACTTTTCTCTATGAAATAACTGTCGGGCAAAAATATCCCACGATTCGTTCTTCCGCAATTAATTAAAATACGGGGCCTCCTCCGAGCGGTGGGTGAAACTCGCGAACAAAGTTGAATGAATGTCGCCGAATAACTGTCCATAACTGAGGAGTCCGTGGAGATATTTTGATGCAACAAAGTGCATTCGAAAGAGCGGACTTTTCTCTATGAAATAACTGTCGGGCAAAAATATCCCACGATTCGTTCTTCCGCAATTAATTAAAATACGGGGCCTCCTCCGAGCGGTGGGTGAAACTCGCGAACAAAGTTGAATGAATGTCGCCGAATAACTGTCCATAACTAAGGAGTCCGTGGAGATATTTTGATGCAACAAAGTGCATTCGAAAGAGCGGACTTTTCTCTATGAAATAACTGTCGGGCAAAAATATCCCACGATTCGTTCTTCCGCAATTAATTAAAATACGGGGCCTCCTCCGAGCGGTGGGTGAAACTCGCGAACAAAGTTGAATGAATGTCGCCGAATAACTGTCCTTAACTAAGGAGTCCGTGGAGGTATTTGGATGCAACAAAGTGCATTCGAAAGAGCGGACTTTTCTCTATGAAATAACTGTCGGGCAAAAATATCCCACGATTCGTTCTTCCGCAATTAATTAAAATACGGGGCCTCCTCCGAGCGGTGGGTGAAACTCGCGAACAAAGTTGAATGAATGTCGCCGAATAACTGTCCATAACTGAGGAGTCCGTGGCGATATTTTGATGCAACAAAGTGCATTCGAAAGAGCGGACTTTTCTCTATGAAATAACTGTCGGGCAAAAATATCCCACTATTCGTTCTTCCGCAATTAATTAAAATACGGGGCCTCCTCCGAGCGGTGGGTGAAACTCGCGAACAAAGTTGAATGAAAGTCGCCGAATAACTGTCCATAACTAACGAGTCCGTGGAGATATTTTGATGCAACAAAGTGCATTCGAAAGAGCGGACTTTTCTCTATGAAATAACTGTAGGGCAAAAATATCCCACGATTCGTTCTTCCGCAATTAATTAAGATACGGGGCCTCCTCCGAGCGGTGGGTGAAACTCGCGAACAAAGTTGAATGAATGTCGCCGAATAACTGTCCATAACTGAGGAGTCCGTGGAGATATTTTGATGCAACAAAGTGCATTCGAAAGAGCGGACTTTTCTCTATGAAATAACTGTCGGGCAAAAATATTGCATGATTCGTTCTTCCGCAATTAATTAAAATACGGGGCCTCCTCCGAGCGGTGGGTGAAACTCGCGAACAAAGTTGAATGAAAGTCACCGAATAAACGTCCATAACTAAGGAGTCCGTGGAGATATTTTGATGCAACAAAGTGCATTCGAAAGAGCGGACTTTTCTCTATGAAATAACTGTCGGGCAAAAATATCCCACGATTCGTTCTTCCGCAATTAATTAAAATACGGGGCCTCCTCCGAGCGGTGGGTGAAACTCGCGAACAAAGTTGAATGAATGTCGCCGAATAACTGTCCTTAACTAAGGAGTCCGTGGAGATATTTTGATGCAACAAAGTGCATTCGAAAGAGCGGACTTTTCTCTATGAAATAACTGTCGGGAAAAAATATCCCACGATTCGTTCTTCCGCAATTAATTAAAATACGGGGCCTCCTCCGAGCGGTGGGTGAAACTCGCGAACAAAGTTGAATGAATGTCGCCGAATAACTGTCCATAACTAAGGAGTCCGTGGAGATATTTTGATGCAACAAAGTGCATTCGAAAGAGCGGACTTTTCTCTATGAAATAACTGTCGGGCAAAAATATCCCACGATTCGTTCTTCCGCAATTAATTAAAATACGGGGCCTCCTCCGAGCGGTGGGTGAAACTCGCGAACATAGTTGAATGAATGTCGCCGAATAACTGTCCTTAACTAAGGAGTCCGAGGAGATATTTTGATGCAACAAAGTGCATTCGAAAGAGCGGACTTTTCTCTGTGAAATAACTGTCGGGCAAAAATGTCCCACGATTCGTTCTTCCGCAATTAATTAAAATACGGGGCCTCCTCCGAGCGGTGGGTGAAACTCGCGAACATAGTTGAATGAATGTCGCCGAATAACTGTCCTTAACTAAGGAGTCCGTGGAGATATTTTGATGCAACAAAGTGCATTCGAAAGAGCGGACTTTTCTCTATGAAATAACTGTCGGGCAAAAATATCCCACGATTCGTTCTTCCGCAATTAATTAAAATACGGGGCCTCCTCCGAGCGGTGGGTGAAACTCGCGAACAAAGTTGAATGAATGTCGCCGAATAACTGTCCATAACTGAGGAGTCCGTGGAGATATTTTGATGCAACAAAGTGCATTCGAAAGAGCGGACTTTTCTCTATGAAATAACTGTCGGGCAAAAATATTGCATGATTCGTTCTTCCGCAATTAATTAAAATACGGGGCCTCCTCCGAGCGGTGGGTGAAACTCGCGAACAAAGTTGAATGAAAGTCACCGAATAAACGTCCATAACTAAGGAGTCCGTGGAGATATTTTGATGCAACAAAGTGCATTCGAAAGAGCGGACTTTTCTCTATGAAATAACTGTCGGGCAAAAATATCCCACGATTCGTTCTTCCGCAATTAATTAAAATACGGGGCCTCCTCCGAGCGGTGGGTGAAACTCGCGAACAAAGTTGAATGAATGTCGCCGAATAACTGTCCTTAACTAAGGAGTCCGTGGAGATATTTTGATGCAACAAAGTGCATTCGAAAGAGCGGACTTTTCTCTATGAAATAACTGTCGGGAAAAAATATCCCACGATTCGTTCTTCCGCAATTAATTAAAATACGGGGCCTCCTCCGAGCGGTGGGTGAAACTCGCGAACAAAGTTGAATGAATGTCGCCGAATAACTGTCCATAACTAAGGAGTCCGTGGAGATATTTTGATGCAACAAAGTGCATTCGAAAGAGCGGACTTTTCTCTATGAAATAACTGTCGGGAAAAAATATCCCACGATTCTTTCTTCCGCAATTAATTAAAATACGGGGCCTCCTCCGAGCGGTGGGTGAAACTCGCGAACAAAGTTGAATGAATGTCGCCGAATAACTGTCCATAACTGAGGAGTCCGTGGAGATATTTTGATGCAACAAAGTGCATTCGAAAGAGCGGACTTTTCTCTATGAAATAACTGTCGGGCAAAAATATTGCATGATTCGTTCTTCCGCAATTAATTAAAATACGGGGCCTCCTCCGAGCGGTGGGTGAAACTCGCCAACAAAGTTGAATGAAAGTCACCGAATAAACGTCCATAACTAAGGAGTCCGTGGAGATATTTTGATGCAACAAAGTGCATTCGAAAGAGCGGACTTTTCTCTATGAAATAACTGTCGGGCAAAAATATCCCACGATTCGTTCTTCCGCAATTAATTAAAATACGGGGCCTCCTCCGAGCGGTGGGTGAAACTCGCGAACATAGTTGAATGAATGTCGCCGAATAACTGTCCTTAACTAAGGAGTCCGTGGAGATATTTTGATGCAACAAAGTGCATTCGAAAGAGCGGACTTTTCTCTGTGAAATAACTGTCGGGCAAAAATGTCCCACGATTCGTTCTTCCGCAATTAATTAAAATACGGGGCCTCCTCCGAGCGGTGGGTGAAACTCGCGAACATAGTTGAATGAATGTCGCCGAATAACTGTCCTTAACTAAGGAGTCCGTGGAGATATTTTGATGCAACAAAGTGCATTCGAAAGAGCGGACTTTTCTCTATGAAATAACTGTCGGGCAAAAATATCCCACGATTCGTTCTTCCGCAATTAATTAAAATACGGGGCCTCCTCCGAGCGGTGGGTGAAACTCGCGAACAAAGTTGAATGAATGTCGCCGAATAACTGTCCATAACTGAGGAGTCCGTGGAGATATTTTGATGCAACAAAGTGCATTCGAAAGAGCGGACTTTTCTCTATGAAATAACTGTCGGGCAAAAATATCCCACGATTCGTTCTTCCGCAATTAATTAAAATACGGGGCCTCCTCCGAGCGGTGGGTGAAACTCGCGAACATAGTTGAATGAATGTCGCCGAATAACTGTCCATAACTAAGGAGTCCGTGGAGATATTTTGATGCAACAAAGTGCATTCGAAAGAGCGGACTTTTCTCTATGAAATAACTGTCGGGCAAAAATATCCCACGATTCGTTCTTCCGCAATTAATTAAAATACGGGGCCTCCTCCGAGCGGTGGGTGAAACTCGCGAACAAAGTTGAATGAATGTCGCCGAATAACTGTCCTTAACTAAGGAGTCCGTGGAGATATTTTGATGCAACAAAGTGCATTCGAAAGAGCGGACTTTTCTCTATGAAATAACTGTCGGGCAAAAATATCCCACGATTCGTTCTTCCGCAATTAATTAAAATACGGGGCCTCCTCCGAGCGGTGGGTGAAACTCGCGAACAAAGTTGAATGAATGTCGCCGAATAACTGTCCATAACTAAGGAGTCCGTGGAGATATTTTGATGCAACAAAGTGCATTCGAAAGAGCGGACTTTTCTCTATGAAATAACTGTCGGGCAAAAATATCCCACGATTCGTTCTTCCGCAATTAATTAAAATACGGGGCCTCCTCCGAGCGGTGGGTGAAACTCGCGAACAAAGTTGAATGAATGTCGCCGAATAACTGTCCTTAACTAAGGAGTCCGTGGAGATATTTTGATGCAACAAAGTGCATTCGAAAGAGCGGACTTTTCTCTATGAAATAACTGTCGGGCAAAAATATCCCACGATTCGTTCTTCCGCAATTAATTAAAATACGGGGCCTCCTCCGAGCGGTGGGTGAAACTCGCGAACAAAGTTGAATGAATGTCGCCGAATAACTGTCCTTAACTAAGGAGTCCGTGGAGATATTTTGATGCAACAAAGTGCATTCGAAAGAGCGGACTTTTCTCTATGAAATAACTGTCGGGCAAAAATATCCCACGATTCGTTCTTCCGCAATTAATTAAAATACGGGGCCTCCTCCGAGCGGTGGGTGAAACTCGCGAACAAAGTTGAATGAATGTCGCCGAATAACTGTCCATAACTGAGGAGTCCGTGGAGATATTTTGATGCAACAAAGTGCATTCGAAAGAGCGGACTTTTCTCTATGAAATAACTGTCGGGCAAAAATATCCCACGATTCGTTCTTCCGCAATTAATTAAAATACGGGGCCTCCTCCGAGCGGTGGGTGAAACTCGCGAACAAAGTTGAATGAATGTCGCCGAATAACTGTCCATAACTAAGGAGTCCGTGGAGATATTTTGATGCAACAAAGTGCATTCGAAAGAGCGGACTTTTCTCTATGAAATAACTGTCGGGCAAAAATATCCCACGATTCGTTCTTCCGCAATTAATTAAAATACGGGGCCTCCTCCGAGCGGTGGGTGAAACTCGCGAACAAAGTTGAATGAATGTCGCCGAATAACTGTCCTTAACTAAGGAGTCCGTGGAGATATTTTGATGCAACAAAGTGCATTCGAAAGAGCGGACTTTTCTCTATGAAATAACTGTCGGGCAAAAATATCCCACGATTCGTTCTTCCGCAATTAATTAAAATACGGGGCCTCCTCCGAGCGGTGGGTGAAACTCGCGAACAAAGTTGAATGAATGTCGCCGAATAACTGTCCATAACTGAGGAGTCCGTGGCGATATTTTGATGCAACAAAGTGCATTCGAAAGAGCGGACTTTTCTCTATGAAATAACTGTCGGGCAAAAATATCCCACGATTCGTTCTTCCGCAATTAATTAAAATACGGGGCCTCCTCCGAGCGGTGGGTGAAACTCGCGAACAAAGTTGAATGAAAGTCGCCGAATAACTGTCCATAACTAACGAGTCCGTGGAGATATTTTGATGCAACAAAGTGCATTCGAAAGAGCGGACTTTTCTCTATGAAATAACTGTAGGGCAAAAATATCCCACGATTCGTTCTTCCGCAATTAATTAAGATACGGGGCCTCCTCCGAGCGGTGGGTGAAACTCGCGAACAAAGTTGAATGAATGTCGCCGAATAACTGTCCATAACTGAGGAGTCCGTGGAGATATTTTAATGCAACAAAGTGCATTCGAAAGAGCGGACTTTTCTCTATGAAATAACTGTAGGGCAAAAATATCCCACGATTCGTTCTTCCGCAATTAATTAAAATACGGGGCCTCCTCCGAGCGGTGGGTGAAACTCGCGAACAAAGTTGAATGAATGTCGCCGAATAACTGTCCATAACTAAGGAGGCCGTGGAGATATTTTGATGCAACAAAGTGCATTCGAAAGAGCGGACTTTTCTCTATGAAATAACTGTAGGGCAAAAATATCCCACGATTCGTTCTTCCGCAATTAGTTAACACTTTCGCGACCGGCGAAAAATTATAAATTTCGTGTTGAAATATCAATGTTGTAGATATGTGTTGTTTAAAATACAAAGATTTTCACTATTTGTATACTTGCTCTTTAGGTAGATAATAGACCACTTGTTATTATTGTGATTAGTTTATTTAGCATTATATTACGTGTATTTTGGGAATGGAAAGATTTTTATTTTTAATTTGATAAAACTAACCAAACCAGTACCTACTTACTTTAATGGTAACAAGTTCAAATATGAAAGCACTGAAATATCAAAATGCAACCTAAATAAAACAAGAACGGAATTATGTAAATTACTTTTCTGTATCCTATTCCTATTTTCTTATTATCCATTTTGTAGGAAATTATGATAACACATACATGTGATAATGTTGCCGCACGCAGAAACAAAAATTGCAGGTCGTGAATTCACGTCAGCGGCCACCAGGAATAGAATTTGAAATGACGTGAATTCACGTCAGCCGTAGCGAAAGTGTTAAAAACGAGAGCTTGAGGCGACAGTTTTTCGCCTTTTCTCGATTCAAATCGATTACAAAAATTTTACAATAATATAATATACAAAATGACAATTTAAACGAAGAAACCAATTCGTGCGATATTATTCTACGGTATCGTAATAAATTAAAAGATTCAAATACTTCCGTGTAATTATGTGAGAAATATTCTTAGATGAATTGAAATTCATCTTTCTTCAAGATTACTGTCTTCTATATACATTTATGAAACTTACGGGCGTAGGGAAAAAAATTGAGCGAGGTTATTCTCGAGAACTGAAGGAAACGTCAAAGTTTTATGACGAAAGAGCACCGCCAGCAGGAAATACCACTCTTAGCGAACGAACTTTACCTCTCCACGTTGTTTTATATTCGACGGAGCAGTACAACTCGGGAAGATTATACTTGCAGGTCTTCATGGAGTAGCTTAGAATATAACATTACGTTCCGATGAATCTCAAATTCTTTGCATCCACTTTCTTCCTCGTGAAACATCACTTCATATTGTGGAAAAAATGAGTTAGTTTTAGTTCTCATTATAATAGAAATATTCTGAAAAAACAAGTCCACTTGAAATGGAAAGAAATATTCTCATAGCAAATCCTTCACGGTATATCTATTCATATTCTTAATTCTCTATATTTATATATACATCACTTGAAATATTACTAAACATTACATCGCGTGGTTCATATATTTCATTTGTATTTTATTTTTCATATTTTTTAAGAATATATACCTAGCTTTCGAGAACTTAAACTTCCATTGCATCGGTAAATATGAAATCATATTTTTATCAATTTAAAAACTCTTATTTTTATTTTAAGTAGTAATTCTAAAGTCTTCAGATAATTTCGCGAAATACAAATTCAAAATTCCTATTTGAAACTACAAATTGAATAACTCTGCATGTTGCACTTGATTTATCGTTTAAATTTCTTTAAAGCACACACACATTAAATTCGAGAAAAGAGCTCATATTATATGAGGAGAAGTCCAACCATCTTTCAACAAATTCCAGCATCCTTTCCCCTTTCACGAGGAATTCCAAAGGCATAAATCCAATCTTTATTCCAAGCATCAATAAAACTAATTCCCATTCAGTGCAAGAATAGAAGACCGCGCTGCTGCCACATTTCCACCGTATCTTTTGAAACGGCACTTTGCACCATAAATTCCAAGAGTAACAACGACTCGGAAAAGCTTTCTTGACTTGGAGCATCGAAGGTGACCTACAAGTCCTCGCCAGTGATTTTAGTCTTTGCACTCTGTTGCACTCTTTCCCACCCCCCTCCCTGCGACATATTCATCCCCCGATTTAAAGCCTCTTTCCGTCTTTCCTTAATGCGGCTGGATTCTTGCATAGTTAATTTAAAGATCGTCTCGAAATCCAATAAGAAGAGGCGAAATGAGGTGCTCGCAGTTTCGGCCGGTGTTCCCAACGACGTCGCGAAATTAGCGTTTTCGAGTGCTTGAATTATTCACCCGAGTTCTGTCGCCTTTTCCACCACCAAGCCTTATGTCTGCGTTTTAATAATTTCGCCGAGGTACCGGCTGCAATTGCACCTTGCGAAACCCTGGCTCATGGTGTTAGCCTTTTTTAAATGTCAGCGTGCTTGCAACTTCTCTCTCATACTTTATCATTTACTTGGAAATCTTTTTATTGCAGAGGTGTTTTGATAACGTTTTGATAACTTATAATAAGGTATAATAAGAGATAATATTTTACGGCTAATCTTTTGGTGGAACATTTGGACCACTTCGTAGAATAATTTGTAAATTTTCTTTATTCGCTTACCTTAGATGTTTTAATTTTTATAGTTAATCGGTAGTAACGACTAGATTATTACTTCACGGTAATTTATTCGTAGATAATAGTATTCTTGGATTTAATTAAATTTCAAGAACTCTATAAATCATAGAATTGTCTACTTGCAATAGTATACCACGAGAAATAAAATACTCTCTTATCTCTTGACATTTTTATTTTACATTTTTCCAGTATGTTCTTTAATTTCTAAACAAATGTGATACGAGATATTCCGTCTAAGAGATTCTTAAAGTGAATACGCGAGTAAAAATATTATCCTTTTATACAAAATATATCTTCTTTCTAAAACTCAACTTGAAACGGCATCTCCATAAAAGTACATATTTTCCCAGAATCTAAAACCACGAAAATATATGAGAGAAATCGCGTTCCCGTCAACCATCTCCTCAGGAATTTTAACCCGCACCCTGATACCCGAACTATTATTTTTAGCGGGTGTTTTTCAAACAACACCCCGGAATTTTCATCGGAAAGCTGGTCGGGAAAAAAAAGAGGCGATGGAAGTTGATCGGTCGACTCTTTCTTTTTTTGCGTTTTTCTCACGTTTGGCTCGAAGTGGAAAGAACGAGTAAGAATTACGATCCTACACGTATTAATACGAAACGTTTCATTTGTTAATTATAATAACAGTAATAATAATAATACCGTCGTGACAAAAACAGTAATAATAATAGGATATGCATCCTTTGCCTATGTGGGATTACAATGTGTATATTAGTATACAAATAATTCTTCGGGTATAATGAATAATTACAAATATAATTCGAAGCGCAAACTTCTAATGAGTTTCGTTTTTATAGGATTACAATATATATAATAATATCAAATAATTGGGACAATTAGAATGTAATGGAAAGTGATAAATATAGTGAGTAGATTCGTAGCACACATTTTTCATGAATTCGTTTATTAACAACATAATAACTTCGAAGTATCAATTTCTAATGAACTTCAATTATTAATAATATAATAACAGAAGTGTATACCAAGGTGGTTGTGCAGTCGTTTATATCTTCCCTTTCCGTGTTCCACGAAATGAAAAAATAATCTTGGAAAAATATGGTATCGTGGTTGAAACTCACTGACGGCAATTAAAATTATTGTCGACTTGATCCCGCAGCTGTCTGGCAGTACAGATAGCAGTATTTACCATGGAGGCACTCTTCTTAAATGCGATTAGCTTTAAAGAATAAGTGTATCGTCTGGTAGCTCGTTGACCCCGTTGCATTCGCGATACTTCTATCTCCCTTCTTTCCTATCTCCTCGAATAACAGCCGTAATAACTCCGCCGTAATAAAACCAATATTTTATTCCAGCAGATTTACAGTGCGTTTCAACTCGGATTTACGCAGATTTTATTGCCACGGCCTCCCAACATTTTATATCTCACATCGAAAGTAATTATCCCTTTCGCGAAGGTTGTGTTATACAAAGAAGGCACACCTTGGCTTTAGTTTGAGAAAGGAGAATCTCATATGTAACCAATGGGGTAGTCTATATATAATATATAATATATGAAACATATTCCGAGATCGAAATTCCACGTAACATATTATTATTAAGTTATTTCACGAGTGCCTTCTCTCCAGAACCCAGTACCTTGAATTATCGGTACATCGACCAATATAATTAAGAAGACTTCTTTATTTGATTACACGTGAAATTAAATAAATAGTGGACCCAGGGATGTTGGAATATCTTTTTGAAAGTGTCATTGTGATTAGATTCTCTTTCAATTATTATGTTGAATAAGGAAGACAAATTATATCGAATACCGATATATAAGTTAAAATAATTTATAGGAGTTCTTTATTTTATTGTACATTGAAGGAAATGATTAATGGTGCCACGAATGGCGGAATATTTTCTTGAAAGCATCATGGTGGTTAGATTCTTTTCTTAGTTAGAAAGATTTTTAATCAGAGTGATGCATTCTACTTAGACACTGCTGATATTTCCTTGGAACTTACCATTTTTACTTTACCATTCTCCTGTTTTTGGGATGAAAAATTGTGTCAGGTATCCGTTCGTTCTTTCTTCGTATTTACGGTATTATACTGCATATATTGATACAAAAATAATTATTGAGGTGCAATAGAGAATTGTAATTGTACTGAATAGATTCGAAGCACAAAGTTTTAACCAATTTCATTTATTAATAGTAAAATAATAGAATATAAATTCTTCACATTTATGGGATTACACTATTAATGCATATTACATATATTAATATGAATTTAATTATTCAGGTGCAATGCAAAATCATAAGTACAGTGAATAAATTCAAGCATAATTTTCTAGTACACTGTTTAATTCGAACGTTATAATCGAAGGCGGAGCGAGCTCAGCTTATTTACTTTCGAGACTCGAGTACCGTTCAGGAGTCTCGTAACTAGTCGCCGCGGATCCCTTCTCGAGAGATCAACCACGCTTGCTTTCTTTCGAAATTATTGATTAAAGTAAGTGAAATTTAATAAATTAGTGTATAATATCTTAAATATCCCGTCGTGCTGTGTAATTCCTACATACTTTTTATCCGTAATAGTGACATTACTTCATCGTAAGAACTGAAACATATGCTCCGATTTTGTTCGCAGTTTATATTGGGTCGTTTCATAAATAATGCGCCTTTTTCGATCGAGACGGAACTAGTAGTGAATCTACATTAGTATGTTTAATTATCTAACATATACTTCCCGTTACTTGCTACAAATTTCTGTCATCTTCCACCCAGATTTCTAATTCCATTTTTATAAAATTCTTTGGATTTTGAAAAGCCTCAAACAGCAACGTTTCGACAAAGAAAGTCACTTGATACTTAAGTGACTCTTTCGTTAAAGATTCGCAAAAAACGAGTAGTTGTTTAAGCCCTAATTCGTTTCATATCAGTTACATAAACTTGATAAATTTCAATTCCATCAGTTATTAAACTCATAAGCTAAGACATACAATGAAGTGCCGTACGCGCAGAGTTCCAATTAAATAGTTAAAGTGCTCATCAAGAAATTGTTCATTCCTTGCCTCTGACTCAACGCGCTTCAGTCGAAGTCCAAGTTATCCAAGTTATCGATATGTAGAATAATTTACCACTAGAAATTATGCCTGCAAGATTTAAGATAGTTAATGGATTCAATTATTTCCATTATGCATATAAAATAAAAGTATATAAAATCGCAAACAATGCGCCGTGGTATATTCGAAGAATTTAACTTCCGGTAGTTTTAGCGTTAACCCTTTGCACTCGAAAATATTTCGGTTATTGACGACTATTTCCATGGCAATTGACGAATGAATCTTATAATATAAATCTTACTTATATATTTATTTGGTAATTCAGTTTATATAAGAAACAGAAGACTTGAATTTCAAATGAATTGCTGCGAACGCATGTCGCGGTTGGAGAGTACACGGAGTGCAAAGGGTTAATAACCCTCTTTTTGCGTAATCTTTGCGTTCGACTTTAAATAGCTGCGTTACATTCAACTACGTGAAGCATATCACATAAAAGTATATCATGTTTCAATATTATCATTAAATGTCCGGAGCGCGATTTATCTTGTATTTTATCAGTACCATTAATCGTTTCCTCGCTGGCGAATGAAATGTGGCGGCTTATTGCGAGGAACATTAACTTTTCCGATGCACCCTTGAAAAACGCATTGTGCGCGGATCACTATATCTTGTTCTCCCCTCAGCAAGACGTTTTACTTTCTCGTCCATTGCAGGAATTATTCTTATGAGAAATAGGGGAGAACGTCGAGGCATTTGTTAAGCGAAGAACGCGCCGAGACGTTTTTACGATCGCTGAAAGCGTGCCGGGAAGACTTTGAAATTTACGGCACATTTCACGGTTACAACGTAATCCGATAAACCTAATGCATAGGCCTTGGCGATCCACGATCGACCAATTACGATTTTTATTACAGAAAAAAAAATCATTAAACGTACGTCCTTTAACGTGGAAAGTCATTCGATATCGTTTAACGAAAATAGATGTCGGAAATGGATGTGTATCTTTGATCGTTCACCAAACTGAATTTCCACGATTTTTCCGCGAGTTTTCCGCGCCTCGGTTTCGCGGATGTCGAGGAAATTTATTTGACCTTATTGATCAAACGTCGAAACGGAATTTATGTTTCTTCAAGAAAAAAGAACCAGTGAGAAGCGGGCATGTATTTCAATCGCGAGTGGCATATCGCTTCGACGAAGATTAATTTTTTGTGCAAAATAAATGCTGTATTTGTAAGGTTGAAATTGAAATTAATATTAATATAATATAATATCGTAGTTATAATGCGAGGTGTTCGGAAAGCTACTGTTTATAATGGAATTAAAATTCCAGATTCCTGCATGAACACCGGCTGACTTAATTAAAGGATAATGCGTTATATTATATTATATTACATTATATTAAATTATATTATAATGATCGTAAGATATTAATACCTCGGAGGAATTCGAGTGTTTCGCTTAACGCCTCGCTTCACGATAACATTGCGTTCCCGGAATTCGGTTCAACAGATTGTTTTTATGACATTTTTTTCGTGTTGCGGCGAAGGCTAATTATACTTCGCGTCTTATCGTCGCTATACTGTATGCTGTAAACATTGAATAAGCTTGGAAGATGTTTCATTTATAACGTGAAATCAAATTATTCAACGAAAGTCGAATTCTCAAATTTGTTAAAACTTCCGCGACTTAACCTGGAGTTCAGTGTCCCCGGAAATGGTGATATATCATTAGTCTTCAGATCCAAAATCCTCGAGAGATTATCAAGTACTCCGTGAAACGTGTCCCGAAGGATCAATTACCGGGTGGGGGACGTAAATTAATTTCCCGTTTTCTTTCTTTTCCAGCCGACGAAGCTCAACGTCTACAAGAACGACGCGGAGAGTTGGGACTACACGACGCCGACGCTCGGTGAGTTTTCCGTTACTTCTTTATCCTCCATTTCTGTCCTCCTCCATTTTTCTTTTTTATCTTTCTTCGCTCCTTTCGTCGGCGTTTTATTCGCGTTAAAATATCCATGTCACGACAGATTCTCACTCATCCTCGCGACATTTTCCGGCATTCACGGCAACTGCAAAATTCCACGTGCAGTTGCAAACTTATCGTTGCACCGAGAATCGTTCCAACACATTTTCAAAATGCAGATTTCTTGATCGAACTTTTTTAATACTGCTTAGTTCTAAGGTAAATTATGGAAGAAGAAATCTTATGGTAATTCTGTTAGGAATTTGAAGTTTGATATTACAGACCTCTAGAAGGTCGTCGATAATCACGATATACGGAGTAATTTAATATTATATTAATTAAAATTTAATATTGAGTCCACAAAGTTAATTCCGTAGATTGCTATTCGAATATATAAAATTAAGAAACTGGAAGTTTCTCAGATGAAATTAACATCGATTTTCCTTTTCGAATTATTGCGCTGTCGTTTATTAATATTAGACCGCAATATCTAAAACTAAAACATATTAATAAATTTATATTAGTATATTAATTTAATAATATCGGAATATTAATATTAGAGATACTACATAATTATTTATTAATTACTAATTTATTACGTATCTTATAAGCACCTATTTAATGGTGTATCTATGATACATCTCATCGATTAAAACTTATTGGTTTCACGCAATATCATTATTCTAGTAATGCTATCGAAGAAAGTAGTTATAGTTACAAGATTTTCCATATATGGTATAAATATACCGTCCTAAAAATATTCCAGGCACAATAAATAAAAGAAAATGCATGGAACGGACGAATACCCGAGTTTCTTGGAATTTCATGGCTTTTGAAGCCGGCCTCTTTTCCTCATTTCGCCTTCTTAACGTACCTCCACGTAGTAGACACTAATTGGATAACACGTAGTCCGGATGTGAACTCCGGAGGGTTTCCGTAAAATGTATCCCTCGTTAAGTTTATCTGCCTACTCAGATATACACGGAAACCTCCGGGATTTTTGTTGCGATTCTTAATTGCGAACTAGTAAAACTGTTTAAATACTTGGACGACGAATGAAGTAAAATGACGATGTTCTAGTATTTACATCATGAAGCAGGCGAGAGCGATTTGTGAGGAATAATTAATTATATACGAAGGTATTTAAAATCTTAAACTTCCGCGATTTTGTTTGGTACAATTTAAATTCAAATGTTATCTTTTATGCTGGATTTTTTTGTTGGCCATTTCAAGCATAGTTTCTTGTGCATTTTAATCTCATTTAAATTGCGAGGCTACGAGGAACAAATATTTCTGTTATGAATTGAAACGGTTGCTTCATTTTACGTGGAATTCTCGCAATTATATCTTCCGTGAAACGTAAAGGAAGGAGGTTTTTGTGATTTATATTTTTAAGTTAAATATTCCGCAACTAGTGTCAGGTCTCGTAATTTCACGTTGGAGGTACGAACTCGAGATTGGAACGATTCTCGGTGATCGATACAAATCATTTTCTTGCATCACCACCCCCATCGATTCACCGTGTTCTATAAACAGAACAAGCGAATAATTTAGTGACACGGAACGAGGAGAATAACACGATACACAGATAAACTGAACACACAAAATTGTTCCAAAAGGAGAACTGTTCCATAAAACTGCAGATCTCGAAATGTCAACATACGATCCATTATGCATCCATTATTTAGTATGCATACTATATACATTCACTATGTTTCATACATAGAATATACATCTACCATATATTATATTATATCGTATGCCATGCGATATGAAAAATGAGGTATATAATATATGAACTAAGTTACACATTACATATACTATATATTGTGTATTAGATTCTACAGGGTGTCCTATTGTGGGTTTCCGACCTGCTAATACTTGAATTAATATCTTTCTATTTTTATGTGATATATGCCACCTAATTATCTCATTTAATTGCGATAATTAAATTATACAAGGTGTCCCATCACAGGGTTCCCATCTGCCAGTATTATTAAATTAATATTCTAATATTAATGACTTAATATTGGAATTAATATCTTTTTATTTCTATGCGAAATGGGCCATTTAACTATCTTCTTTAATTCAGACAATTAAATTACACGGGGTGTCCAATTACAGGGTTCCCACCTGCAAATATTATTCGATTAATATTCTAATATTAGTAAATTAATATTGGAATCAATATCTTTTGATTTGCATGTGAAACGAGGCGCCTAACTATCTCCATTAATTATTTCCTACAGAAAATATTGTGTGCATTCCACAAAAGGCTTCCACCTGCCAACATTTCGAAAGAAAATGGTTTCGTTGTCATTTTCTTACACAATTTCCCAGATCACCGATATTTTTTCAACAGAAATAAATAAATAAATTGTATAATCAGGTGACCTATTTTTCCCGGAATACGCTGTATAGTGCGTGTACACGATCCAACATTGGATCCATTATAGCAGATTTCATTATTTAGCACCGGGGTTGTATTTTATGCTACAAATGACACTCGACTTGTCAGAAGAGCATGCATACACGTTTACAACAAAAGTACTCCGCGACGTGAACTTTTTGCATTAGGATTTATGGGTGTACATGCCGGGGAAAAAATTTGTATCGGGTAGGGCACATTTTTTGACCCAATTCCATCCGCGGCAGAAAGCAGTGGCACAGAATTGGTTTGGGAATCGAGTTGAAGTGAAATGCAGTTTTGAAGTTGCAGTTCCGCGGAAACGATGTCGCGAAGTACTTTCCAAGACTATTATCTCTGAGTGATAGTTCTAAGTAGACATAAATATGACGTGCCCGGTGTGTAAGTAATCTTCATTAACCACGGCGATGAGTGTGGGGGGCAGGGGGGGGGTAGCAATTAATGTTGCAAGATAATTCAGAATAATTTGCGTGCCAGCTCGACGACCGGGTGTTTAACAGCCACTTTCGTGTTACGTGAAATTCATTTTCGACTAAAGTGTCCACAATTTTGTCGTCGTTTACGCTTTTAAGCAGCGTGATTTAATTCACGACGCCATGTAAACCGTGACTCGAAAGATTCATCCGTTACCAGGTGCTCTCAACTTTCACATTAATTTTACACTGGATTCTTGGCCGAGTAACACTTTATTTATTCCATGGTATAATTATGTGTCATAAAACATAGACTTTGCTTAATTGATACTGAAACATGTAGGCGTTCGTTTAAAATAATCTGATCCTATTATTATATCATTTCACGGCGTGCAGTGCATAATAGAATTAATTACACCTCCTGAAAAGCAGGCTTTGTTTAAGTAATAATAAACTATGCTAGTCTTCAATTATAATAATTTCATTCAGTCGCAATATTGTTTTGGAGCATTTCGACCATAATGGAATTAATGAAGTATCTTCAAAAATTCGTATTGACTAATTAATACTAAGTTTACAGTTTTGCGATCAAATATTGTCAAATGGAGTGGCGATTCAGGGACGACAATAAGATTTTCACCAGTTATATTTTCCAGTAAATTTTAATGTCGCCGCACGAATTGCCGCAATCAACTACGTGGTTACCGAGAGTCGCCTCTCGAGTGCAAAGGGTTAACAGATCAAAGTTGTAATGCAGTAGGCAGATTTTCCGGGAATCGAACAGTTTCCGATAGTCGAAGTCGGGGAGGTAATAGTTTAATGGAAGTAAGTTGAGAACAGAGTCATCGTAAGAATCGCGTGCCAGGTACAAACCTTAGATGCGATTCTACGTAAACGACAAGCGAGCACGGAACTCGTGGAATTCGGTCCAATTACACGCGGCCTGACGCTCCTGTCACTCGCACCCGCCACGTGCACTCTGTACTTTCGGATACACCGAATACCCAATCTCCTCTCAGGCGAATTTCGACGATAATTGCCATGATTCTTCGCTAACTCAGCCTTTCATTTATCTGAACATTAATGCTTGACATTAGACAACCGACTTAAGTCAGTTTTCTTCACGTTTCTCCGTCCAATACTTTCTTTACTCCGAATTCATTAATTACACGTATATATTCAAGAAAGAAGTAATCCACGAAAAAGTTTCATTTGTAATACCTAAAATTTATAACTAAGTTAACCCATGTAACCAAATTTTGTTCGTGTCTAAAAAAATCGTGTAACGTGAAATTAGTTAATCGCAAATCTAACGAAGCTGATCATTTAAACGCACTGGAAAAGTTGATAATCGTTGCACGTACTTTTATAATTATTAGATGGTTAAATTATAGTATTTTTGTCGTTGAAAGATTCATTCGAGATCAGCTGATGCTTTGATTATGAAATTAATTATGCTGAGAGCACCTGAATGTATTAAATATGGAAGATCTAAAGATATCTATATTTTTTATAAATTATGTGCGATTGAATAGGTTGAGTATCACAAATTGTAAGCCGCTGGCGAATAAATAAATAATAATTCAATAATCAAAGTAACAAAAGCAATAAATATAACACTGCACTTAACCTCAGGAATTATCACGCTCTGGATGCACAGAATTTTTATTGTTTTCAAAGATTAATTTACTCGACAGCTCACTTATCGCATGTTTTATTAATAGTCCAAGTTGGAGTGTATCTTAGGTCAGTTTCGATAAGATTCGAGAATTCATTCTTTTATTGTCATCGCAAAGCAGCACAGAATATATAAAGCATTAAAATCTATACATAAATAAATACTTGAAGATTCCATTGGAAAAATGTCTTGAATATTTTCCCGGGGTAGAAAAATGTTCTTTCTTGATCACGTTTGAATCGTCCAGTGACACAGATATCTACCGAAACTCCTCGAAGACGAATTTCCACGATAATTGGCATCGTTATTCCTTAACGAGAGTCGTTTATTTGCTTTTCCGTGATTCACCTTAGCCGAGTCATAATGCATGGTAGGTCACTCTTAATGCTCTTTTAACATTTTCCACGAATAATACGGAACCTTTGAATCTCCATTTAAAAGGCCGAATAATAACACTTCTCAAAAGAAAAAATTCCTTCGTCCATATCCACTCGTGAAGTTCTTCTCTTCTCCTTCACCGACTACCACACGCTTATCATTACTTTCCTCGGATCCTATTAAATCTAACTTTAAAGAAAGATCCCGACGTATTCACTTTAAAATAATACACGTGGAATTAGCTGACATTCATGAAATATAACTCTGACCTACCTAGATTTCCGGTGAAGTATAATCTCACGTATCGTCGGAATGGTAGATGAAAGAAATTGCAGGCAAGTATGCACGAGATTGAGACTTATTGTTCGTGGAATTTGAACTGTAAAATTCAACTAATTTTTTTGCGATCCGCGGTGATTCACGGCGTAGATTTTTCGAGTGGTCCAAGAATTGACTAGGGCCAATTAAATTGAAGGTAGGTCAGGTCGACTGGTTTGCACTTCTAACCTTTTCCCTTGCATCTGCATGAAGGGGATGAAAGTTTCATTAGATTCAGTGGCGATGTGCTACCACCTTCATTTTCACGTTAAGGAAAACCTTCCTCCGAAGTGTCCAAGAACTTCGGCCCCAACTTTTCACGGTAATTGCAGTGATTTGTTTCGATACCGATCGACGTATTTGCCTTTCAGCTTCCAGCTATTTCATGCCGGTGAATTAGAATGAAGAGTGCTACGAACGATGCAATTTCTTCCGTGCTCTATTTGCATTCGTTTCCTTCTGCTGTACGGAATTGTAATAAATAAGGAAATGAAAGTACACAGACGACAGGATCACCAATTTCCAGTCCTGTTCATTAGTTTCTTCTTGTTCCTATGTTGTCCGCGTGTATTTTCTTCCAGTATGAGATTGGCTGTAATAGATGTCGAGAGATTTCACGTGCGATATACACCTAATAATTTTGTTCGTTCCTTGTAAATTGCCACCTTGTAGCATACGATAAATAATCACAAAGTGCACTGGATTTGTGGAGTGATAGTAATGGATATGTGCACGAAAAGGTAAAGGTATATTTCAAGAAAAATCTGATCCTTTATTATACGTTGGACATTATTTATTACGTGGTATTTTTGGAATTATTATTGATAGGTTGCGAGTTATATCGAAGGATAATAAGAAGGGAATTCGTGGAAGTATAATGTGGGTTGTTCAAATAAATAAAATTGAGTAAATTGAAGTAGATCGATTACATTTTAATTGCAAAGTACATGGGCAGCCAAATTTAGACGAAAATAGTAGCTTCGAACAAGAATAGTTAGGTCCAATTTTCAGCCATCGTTAAAGTCGATCCGGTATTTCGATTTGGCACCGATTTGACAATTCCAAGTGTCAGTCGTTGTTGCACTCACTACTAGAATACTTGTAAATGTCGACGAGTGATACGCGAAATGAACGTCGAAGCCAAATTGTTGTAAAAAACGAAAACCGATAGACTGTTGAATGTATATACCTCTTCGTTATTTTGGTCTATAATATCATTTAGTTTTCATAAGTTTTAAATAACGACTTTCGGCATTACGACATTTGGTTTTGTTTCATAATTCTTGATTGATTTAATTAAAATTTAAATACGTTAAATTAAGCAATTCAAAACATATTTTCATCACTGAACCATACCGGACACTGGCCTTGAATATTTATTGAAGTAATATTCGATTCAAGTAATTATAATTCCACTAGACCATACCGCATATACAAACTTTGAATTTACATTTAATTAAACAATATTCGATTAAAGAAATTATAGTTCCACTAAGCCGCACCGGATCCTCAGACCTTAAATTTCGAATGTAATAATTTGTGACCTAAGAATTGAAGTCTAATAAAATAGTATCCAATTAAAGAAATCATAATAGTAAAAGCCATCCATCGTGTCTAGAAACGAGTGGACTAACCAAACGCGACAGAAGTAAAAGTTGTTCGATGGAGCTTGAAAGCGTTCAAGGTATAAATCTCTTTTTCACGGAGGAAGAGATTTAAGTTTTATGCTGGACGAAGTTCGTCTCGGCTAGCAATCGAAGGTTCCTTGGATCGAAGAATGAGACGGGAATAAAGTTGGTATTCGTAGAAATAGGAACGCATAGAACGATAGAAATTGGCAGATTGATACTTTGCATAAGACTTTAAAGTTCGCTTCGAAGGTGGTTCGAAGATAAGTGGAATCGCTGTGACAAATGATGCTGAAAAATCAAAGTGAGAGCCCGGAAGAAGATTTTAGCCTACTTAAGTGTAACTGGTTTGGAAATATCTTGGTTGCCCCGCGATATGATTCCAACCGGCTATCTAGTCTGGAATAGCGGATGGCTATGTATTTAGATTGAGTATACTCGGGTCGTCAGAGGTTAATAAACTATCGATTGCTTGCGCAAATGTAAACCTTATTGCAGTACCGTCGATTCCATGCTCTCGCGATCGAACACGTTGCTGCGGATCGCGAGTATTTCGCGAGTATTTCGCGAGGGAATATTCTTCGTTAAAGTTATATTGAATATTGGAAACTGTGTCTTGATATATTCGAATTTTGTAGCTCGTTCTTTCCAGTTTAATATCTGCTTGTATCAATCCAGACGAATTTGTTCTTCGTATATCAATCATAGATTCTCTTCCTTAGTATAATAATAATACGTGAATATTCTTACTTCGCGCATTGAAAATTACTCGTCCGTGATTTTTAATAAAATTATTTGAATATATAACGGCCCATCGTTTGAGATTTGGTATACCTATATTTTATGTACATAACGTACATAATTAAATCCATTAATTAACTCACACATCTCAGCTATAATTTGTAGATAAGTAAATCTATAAATGTAACTGAGTATATGTTCGGTAGTTCTAGTGTTAATGTTACTACGAATATTTTTCGGATTAAATAACTTCTCCACTAGACCATACTGGATTCTTACATCTTCTTAATCTATATTTAAATCTATATTAAATTATATCGAAATACTTAGAGGACTATCACCGCCATGATTTATGTGTGGATCTATCCTTTGTCGAGATCAGTGATCCCATAAATCTAAATGGGGATCCTTTTTACTTGAATGGCACGCGTAGTCATCACTTTCGGGATCTCGGACGAAAATTTCATTAGCATGGAAATATACTCAGACCGATACTCCTAATGACATAACTCGTAGTTCTCATTGCTTCTTAATTAATCCATGTTAAAACTGCTGCTAGAATGTTACATGTAATAAGAAGAAGGACATGAATGAATTAAAGAAGGATACTTTAAATAACAACACCGACATTTTAAACAAAAACTGTTATTTTGTTTGAAATAGTAATTTTTCTCATCCAAAAGCTAAGAAGGTGTTATACGTCAAAACAAACGATAGATTATTGAATAAAAGAAAGAAGAGATATAGGACATTGAGTACAATCACTTCCTATTTATATGTTAAAAACGCTCGAATTTTTTGGTCAGCTTAATATAATATCGAACTGGCAACAGGTGAGCCAAGCATTTTTTGATATCTGCAAGTGGGTTTGCCGTGATAGTTCCCGCGAGCGATTAATTAATTTGTCAGGGCGACGGTGCGAGGCGTCGCGTGGTCGGGTACAGAAAACACAATGAGAACGGTATTTCCGGCGTCGGGAGTACTCTCGCGTTCCAATAAGTGCGTCTCGACGCCGATGGCAGAGGTGCCACCATGTCGAATTAGGATTCCTGGGATGGAGTGCCGGCTTCACGGAAGATTTCCACCAGGCCTCCTAGTCACTCACCATCCTCTGCGTCAAAAGACCGTGTACTTATGTCGTTTAAATTAAGCAGACGTGGATGCAGTTGCCTTTGAAAAATGACACCGTGTAGTGTGAAATGAAGCGTGGTTGGCTAAAAAAATATTCGACGAAGCATATAAATGTTTAGTCTTTTAGTATTCCCCAAAATCGCAGCCATTAGTTCAGGAAACGTAAGACTTAATCGAACATTTATAAATATATTTGTCTTTGAAAAATTATACCGTGTGGTGCGAAATGAACTGTGGTTAACTAAAAAAGCGTTGGATAAAACATACAAATTGTTGATTTTTTAATGGCAATGCCATTAACGCGATGAACTTAGATCTTGGCAGAACCTGATGTCTTTAAGAACGGTTGGTTAAGTTGAGACTTTATATTCGAAATGTAATTTTATCACCGACGCAAAGTTCGATGAACGGAATTGTTGAGATAGAGGCAAGGCAAGCGCACGAAGACGATTGAATAAAGAAAAGAAAAGAATTCTAATGGAATTGGCTCGAGAATATACAGGAAGAGGTGTATTGGACCGGCATCTTGGACTCGTCGTGCACCAGTAAATTCGAAACATTCACCGTCCGCGTTCCAAGTCCCGGGTTGTAATTAGATTACTAATTTATCAACATCACTTTCTGATGGTACCCAGTGAATCCATCTACTCTGTCTGTCACCGATTAAATTCACCTATTAACCAAAGTTTGTGACTCGAAGTATCAAGTTGACGGTGAATTTGCAAAGTACAATCCATCAGTTTAATGACCATATCCGACGTATAGGATATAAATAAATAAACTATAGTGAAGACATCGTCAACTTAGTAAGACCCCGTCGTGCAAGGTTTGAAAAAAGGAAGAATATCTCTCGTCTGCTCGTTCCGAGACTTCAACAAATGAAGTGTGTCGTGTCTTCTTCGGTTTACCGGAGTTTCCTTTAAACAAATATGAGGCAGACGTGCACCGACATTTGCAGATTGTACACCGTTCGTAGATCTTCGAATAAATGAATGTCTTCTTCTAATGACTGCACTTTATGATCCTCGAGTCTGCAACTTTGAAGTGCCATTGTCACTTGAAGTCGAACGAATTGTCTTCCTGGAAACTTAGCAATGGCAGCCTGGCTAGGTCAGTCACTCTCCTACGCGCAAGTAGATCCACAGATAAATGGATTCCAGACAGAAAAGGAAAGCGAGCTGAAGCCAAAGAAAGGAGATAACAAAGTCCGCCCTAACTTAGCTTCCACGGGAAACTAAACAATACTTATAACTAGATTCATCGTTATATACTTCTTATTCGTCAGACGTTTCAAGATATGATTAGTATATCATTTATATTTCACCTGATTATATCAAAGTTCGCGATTGATTTCCAATCTATCTCAAATTGGGCCGAGTCATAATTAGAAGGATCCCTAATAGTTGCAATTGACGATTCCTTCAATGATTCATCGATCATCAAACACAAGGTGGAACCTTTGGTTTTGGCTGACGCGTAGCGAAGATTAGCTCGTTATTTGCATAGGGTAGATGCACGGATAAGTAGATTTCAGATAAGCCGAGAAGTGAACCGGTATGACGTAAATCGTTCTATAGTTTCATCGTGACAAAAGACATGATCAGACGTACGAAGCTACTTCACCCTATCAACGATCTTCGAGCACGCATGCTTATGTAATTCGCTTCGCAAAAGGGGAACCCCAAAGTTTCGAGTAGATTAGTCTCTGCTAAGTGATGCTGAAATTGTTTGATGTAAGAATTACAAGCGGAGTGTAACGAGTACTCAGTGATCCCTTTGTTTCTTGAGTCATATGTTCGTCTATGAGTTAAGACGTTGATCGCGGTTGATCTTAAGTAGAACGAGTAATGTTACAGAATTAACGAGGAGGAGCAAGTATATCTTAATTACAGAGTTCCTTGGAGTTGGGTAGTTCTGTTTCAAGAATTAATAGCATTGCTATATTAAATCATCGCTCTGCATGAGACATAGGCTTGATAAGATATGGAGAATTGATATCTTGGTATATTAAATTGTCCTGTGTCAGGAAATAGGCGAAAAGTAAGATCGATCGTGAAACGAAGTTAACTTCGTGTAGGAGATATTGAACCCTATCTTGAACTAGTTTTCCGCGAAGGGAAGCCGAGCCTACGCATTCCCACCATCTGGCTTCCTTACCACCATCCAGCCAAACTTTCAGACAAATTAGCAATTTGCCAACATAAGTGTTACGCCTAGGTCTCGGTCCGCGGATTGGTCGGAAGGTAATGGCCTCATGACCGAAAATTAAGGACCGCCTATTTCGTGTCGCGCATACCTTGTTAAATATATAGACCTCTTCTATATAAATACTCACCCTTATCATTTCGAGAGTTTAACTCTGTAACCGCAAACTTTACCTTCCAAACCAATAAGAAGTTCTTCGAAAAAACATTCTTCACTTAGTTATCTTAAATAACTTTTTATCTTATCGATGGAATATCACATTTAACATACTTTATCTCATGATAATAATAAGCGTTCTATGGTAACGTATTGTACATTCCGATTTTTGCCAATTACGGTAAATCCTTTTCGTCATTAAAGAACTACTTTCATCCATGTATATCAACCCTAAATCATCCTAGAATATCATTATGTATCATATACCATCGATTTATGGCCTTTAGGAGCGGAATTGGCGACTTTCATTTTTTGACAATTTTTGAAGGTATACCCCTTCACATTTTTGCGATTCTGGGTCGACCCATTTTTGGGCCAAAAAAATTTTTATACCACTTCTTTCGACCCAAAATCGTCCTAGAATATGTTTATACATTATTTACCATCGATTTGGGTCATTTAGAAGTGATTTTGGCGATTTTTAATTTTTGAAAATTTTTGAAGGTATACCCCTTTATATTTTTTCGACTTGGTTTCGACCCATTTTTGGGCCAAACAAATTTTTAAACCACTTCTTTCGACCCAAATCGGTCCTAGAACATCATTAGGCATCATATACCATCGATTTGGGCCATGTAGGACCGATTTTGGCGACTTTTAATTTTTGACAATTTTTGAAGGTATACCCCTTTACATTTTTGCGATTTTGGGTCGACCCATTTTTGGCCCAAACAAATTTGTAAACCACTTCTTTCGACACAAAATCGTCCTAGAATATGTTTATACATCATATACCATCGATTTGGGTCATTTAGAATTGATTTTGGCGACTTTTAATTTTTGACAATTTTTGAAGGTATACCCCTTCACATTTTTGCGATTTCGGATCGACACATTTTTGACCAATAAAAATTTTTTAACCGCTTCTTTCGACCAGAAATCGGCCTAGAATATGTTTATACATCATATACCATCGATTTGGGCCATTTAGGAGCGATTCTGGTGACTTTCATTTTTTGAAGATTTTTGAAGGTATACCCCTTCACATTTTTGCGATTTTGGGTCGACCCCTTTTTTTACCGGAACAATTTTTAAACCACTTCTTTCGACCCTAAATCATCCTAGAATATCATTATGTATCATATACCATCGATTTATGGCCTTTAGGGGCGGAATTGGCGACTTTCATTTTTTGACAATTTTTGAAGGTATACCCCTTCACATTTTTGCGATTTTGGGTCGACCCATTTTTGGGCCAAAAAAATTTTTATACCACTTCTTTCGACCCAAAATCGTCCTAGAATATGTTTATACATTATTTACCATCGATTTGGGTCATTTAGAAGTGATTTTGGCGATTTTTAATTTTTGAAAATTTTTGAAGGTGTACCCCTTCATATTTTTTCGACTTGGTTTCGACCCATTTTTGGGCCAAACAAATTTTTAAACCACTTCTTTCGACCCAAAATCGTCCTAGAATATGTTTATACATCATATACCATCGATTTGGGCCATTTAGGAGCGAAATTGGCGACTTTCATTTTTTGACAATTTTTGAAGGTATACCCTTCTCCAGTGTTACTAATTCGGCTCCACATTCTCTTCGTCAGGGATTAATAACCCTGCTCCAAAAGATTCTATAAGTAGTCAGGAGGCGTGAGAAGTCATAAAGCTTTATGGTCCTCGCTTGACGCTAAACAACTTCCGGAAGTCGTTAGGGTATAATAGATCGTAAGCAAAAAGTTAATCGTATTAGTTAATAATCGTTCGCGGAATGAGATTTCGGGCTAATTGCTTTTAAACGATTTCACGTGGTATCGTTACTTGGTTGAACTTATTTGCCACTTCTTATCTGGCGTGGCACGTTCCTCGCATTTAGCGGGAAAAGCGGATGTGTTGGGTGCTGTGGCACCCACGTATTCCGATATCAAGTTCATGAAGGCGTCCACACGGTAATTGAGCATTAGGGTCAACATAGATGGCCCGGGGCGTAAACGCATACCCACCTGCTAAACGATCCAATTACGGAAAAATTTATCTGAGATTACGTCCCTGCGTACGCACTATCACACCCTCGGATACCGTTTCATCAAGATATATTGATGACATAATAAAACTCCTAAAAACCGTGAACTACGAACTTTGTGGCTGGTCCGGATCCTCCGCAGATACCACATACGAGACACAATGATTTCATGGTGTTACAGGGGATGATATTTATTAAGGGTTTAATAGTGGGCGGTAGAAAATTGTTCTGCGTGGTGGAAGTTAGATATTTGTTATATCTGGTGAACCCTCCTTTATTTATTTGTGTAAACCTTTGATTATTTAGGACGCTATACTATTCTGACCCCAATGTAAATATTGAACGGTTTTTTGTGGTGGAGAAGCAATTTTGTAGGAATGGATTTTGAATGCGTATCCTGGAATATCCGTTAATCTGAACTTCCACGTGGTTTCGTACAACATAAATAGAAAGAAATACAGTTGTAGTTTTAATCAGATATATTATGCATTCCATTTAATATCGACAAATTTCAGATAATACATTTACATTTAATTATGATGCAAATGAAACATTAGCGAGGTATCATAATGAATCTATTATATTATATATTTGAATTTTCTGCCATTACAAGTTCTCGTAATTCCAAAGAATTTCGGAGAACAAATTTAATAAAATTCCAATATTAGTAAGATATTATAATGTACATTAAAATTAACAAGACTTTGATGTAGATATTCTAAACGACAACGTGATAACCATTTAAAGATTCATCTCGTGTTGAGCATTGAATTCGTTCCATTGTAAGATCTCGGTCGGTAGATTCGACGCTATTATTCTCGTAGAAGAGATAAATAGAAGGTCTCGTGTTTGATCGAAGAAAGATGGGGATGACACCCGTTAGATATTATCGGCAGCGATGAGGTCGACGATTTCGCTGGAAATGAACTATGCAAGAACAGATCCGGAATGCACGTGTATAGGTGCACCGGAGCCAGATGACGAGGAAATTGCGTCGGGGAAATGGAATAGCATCTGCCAAGCACTTTCGTCGAAGGGGTGGTTCTTTCGTTGTACACCGCGGGAACGAAAGTGTGCGTTTGATGCAGCCAACGTTAGTAATTGAAAGTCTCCTTCGACCACGCCACTACGGACAACACTATTATATTTCTCCGCTATCGAATTCTTTATCGAGTAAATCAGGATTTATATTCCAGCCACCATGAAGTATTTCTCTCCTGAAATATATCATTTCGTTTAACAACTTGTCGGTGACGAAGCCCTTGAATAACAGTCTCCCGGCATGAGATTTTCATGAAACATTCTCGATTTCCTTTGCTGCATCTCGTTAACTTTATCGCGAAGTTAATGCTATTTTCTCGATAATTTTTTAAATCGAACAATATTGCGAGACTCAAACAGAAGATGTTAGTGCCTGGATTATTTGGTATTCGATAAAAGCCTGCGATATTAAATAGCATATATTACACTCTAGTGTCACCGAGGTAAATCTGAACGTTTTGCGCAAGTTTTCATTTGATACTTTAAAGTAATATTGCTCGCGCGGAAAGGAATTTTGTTCAAATTGGTTGTGTAAATCCCGGGTGAATAATAAAAATGTAGATTAAAGCTGAATGCGAGTGTGTCTTGCAAATAAAACCGACAGGGAAATTGGGATTAAATGCCTTTTGCTATAACTGCGTAGAAAGGAAGTAATAGAATATTCATGTATTACACGTAATGCTTTATGCAGGCTGAATAAAAATATAATACAATATAAATTATATGGAATATACAGAAGTACCATGAAATATATGCGACCAAATATATATAAATGTAACAAGAAAATAATTTGTAACGAATTTAGCGTAGAACGGGGTTGGTACAAGGAAACACATTTGTTCCACGGGGTGCAAAAAATGCGCGGATTTTATCGGAAATTCGCGGTCATATAGAGAAAATCAGTATTCAGTGAGAAAAATACTTGTCGGAAGGTGGTGGTTGCCATGATTTATGTATCCATTGGAAAGAGATTCTCTGCTAGTCGAAATATAGGATTGGGACGACTCTGTCGTAATTCATCTTTATAATCTCCGAGGCCAGTCGTTGAATAATCTTCTTTCGGTCCATCCCGTAAAAAAAGCTTCTCCCTCGATCGCCGTATATCCCGCCAAAGAGAAAGGAATAAAGGGAGTAGCTGGGGGAGGGGGCAGACGTTGACATTACACTTCTGAAATAGGGTGAAATTCATAACGATCGTCATTCAATTTAAAATAATCTCCCTTTGATCTTTCGACTTTGTTCGCATTATTTTCCACGGAGGTTCGTGGAACGTGGACCACAGAATTTTGCACAATTTTTTTAACCGCGTTCTGTGCTTTTATTATTCACCGGGGATGCGCTAGCTAGATTTAAAAAAATTCCGTTCGGCGGGAGCGATTTTAATTAAAAGGATCGAGCCGAAAATTCGTGGAAAATTGTTAGTGGATATAATTAATTCAAATTTTATTAGATCCGTGGATATAGAAAATTGACTTGGGTCGGGTTATTTTGTAACGAGAATGAAAATTCTTTTCAGTAAATATATACATTCCGGTGGGAAAATAGCGAGTGCTACGAGGGCGGTCTTTGAAACCGTGCGTACTTTGAAGTTCACCTCTGACTCAAAAATACAAATAAAGGGAAAATGAAAGCACCCTTTTGATACGCGTCATATATCATTTTTGTCACAGATCTATACACTGTATATAGATATACTTCTACAGCTTTTCCCAAACTTGTGCCCGAAATATTTCCTTGAATATGTTTCAGAAATATTTATTGTCATTTGTTTATACGTTATTACCTACTTTTTGTATGATAAATTAAGAAAGGTTCTTCTTTTATGTCCCCAGATAATACTCATTTAATAAATCATACATTAATGTAATTCATAACACAACGCAAAGATGAAATTCTTCTTAAAATTAATACGATTCCCTGCCATTTAACTCTTAAGTAGAAAAACACGCAATAGGTCAGACACACTTGGAAGCCTCTTTAAAAGCATCTTCAATTGTCTGCCATGGAATTTAATACACAAATTATACCCCAAATGTAATATAACTCAACAAAAAGGACTATAAACATTTTCCACATAAATATAAATGTTTACCATAAATTGCCATTACACTCGTGAATAAATTAATGGCTCCACGGGAGAAATTCATTTGTGTTCAAAGAGGCAGATATTTATTTTATTGAAAAATAATAGTTCCAGGATAGCTCGACATAAATACCAATATTTGTAATAATGAATATTTTAAGTAATAATTATTAGTCTTTACACAGTAAACAATAATTTCTTCCTAACTCACTTCTGAAGGGTATCAAAATAGCAGATCCTTATTTCACTTGGAAACCCCGCAAAAATAATCGTACAAAGAATAACTCGGCATAAACATAAATATTTACCGCAACTATTATTAGTCTTCATATAACAAGCTGTAACTTAAATAGCTCCCCGGGAGAAATTCATTTTTCAACGGTCTCGAAAAGGCAGATGTTTATTTTAGCCAAAAGAAAGAAGGGTATGAACGGTCACTGGAGGCGTTTTTCCAGGCACAAAAGAAAGCAGCCTCGTCATATTTGTTAGAGTAGCAAGAAGACGCGACTCACTAAAGCAGCGTAGATCTCTCTATAGATTATCGATCTCCCTCCCCCTATTCTTACCCCCCCCCCCAAGCTTTCCCCCTTACGATTATTCCCGACCCATTTCCCAGAACATTTCTCCCTGATGTATTTCCCACGTTCGGGGCCTACGTACATCTTCGAATCCAACCCCCTTTTACGTAACACCCGCGGCCCCCCTGCCACCAGAAACGATAGAAATGTTCCTCGAACGAAGACTTAGGAACCACATTTCTGGAAATCGTCTATCGATGTTTTCCCCAATCGGAAGACACACCTTCCACGGTGAAATTTGTTGGAAGTAAAAAAAACCACCCCTTTCTCGTTAATTGTGTTGAAGCGTTTGGAGCAAGATATTTAAGGGTTTTCGAGAATTGTTCTTTATAATAGAGTACATATTTTATTAATATAACAGGTAGATGGAGAATTATTTTTTAGAAATCTAGGTTAAATATGATTGTTTAGTATGGATTGAAGGTCTCTTTTATTAGTTATAATGTTAAAATGAAAAGAAAGGTTAGAGTTATACCAGTTGAAATTTTCTAATTATAAAAATACATAATTGAAATTAATAGTCTAATCTTTAAGAAATATGAATTAAATATAATCCACTAAGGATTAGATTTTCTTTTATTAGTTATAATATTAAAATAAGAAGAAAGTTTAGCCTTATATCGGTTTAAAAAACAACAGCATACATGAATGGAAGTACAATAGTTGCAAATCGTCTTAAGGCGTTCGTTAAAATATTCCTTTACAGTAACATACAAGTATGTTTAAATGTGTAATTTTAAAGGTATAAATAAACCTTATTATATAAGGTAAATAATTATTATATACATATAAATATACGTCCTCTATTCTTGTAGAGAAGGAAGTTAAAAGTACCTCGAGGTAGAATCTAGAACCACGCGAAGAAAATCGTTTATCGGTCCCCAGTCGTTTCTCTTTTATTTAAAAATCTTTTTCTATTTATTTCTTCTGCTCGACGGTGTACTTAGAGTTATTGCGAACCGATTCAGGAAGTTTTCACGCCCGACTTCATCGTTGTGCCTCGTTTCCAGCACGTTTGACCTTTAGACGATAATGTATTACGGTACCTCCTGGATCCGTACCATCGTGGCCCTCGAGGATATATCCTTCCTTCGATTATATATAGATGATTAAATCTTGTCCTTCTTACAACTTTTGCTTCCATCTTTCTTGTCGAGTGAAAAGTCAAGTTCAAAAACGAATACGAGATAACTATAAGCACATAACTCGTGGTGCATACATAGTGCTCTTATCTCGCTTTTGAAAAATTCATAAGATTGTCTCGGTGTTTTAGTAAGGATCCAAAAGTATAAATAGCACAAAGATGGAAAGGAATTCTATAAAATAACTGTAAATATTTTATACAGGTACTTCCTTGAATTAACTTGGAACCAATTGCTATACTGAATTAGACTCACTTGTGAAGTCTGTATTTTAATGGCGGATTTTTTATACTCGATCCACATATTTTATATTCGATTGACGTATGTTCAATTCGATTACCTCAATATTGCCAATGTTTATGGTATTTCCGTTTAATAGTTGATGAAAAAATAGCTGATACCTTTATGGTGGTAATAAACTGCTGTTATTTTATTCAAATATTTTTCTTGTAAATAGAACTATATATTTAATATACAATATACGTATATTTCTATTTATAAATAAATACATATATATTCTAGCAGACTGTATGCATATAATTCCAATAGAATAAGTAATAAGCTAGAAATGGCATTTAATATCGACCGTCATATTTTTGCATTTGCCCCGGCAAATTTTATTATTGGTTCATTAATATGGATTCAAGTGTTCCATGCACTGTCGAGGAGTAAAAAATGTTAGAGCCACGTCGAATAATATCGTCCGTTCATTTTCTATAATTTGAAACGAAATCGCTATCGCTATTCCAAGGGAAAATAATCAAATGCAGTCCACAATGCACTTACGAAATTTCATCAGTTTGTCTCTCCTCCATCTTTTACATCTGCATTTTAGAATACTTCTGTTTTGCGCGTGTTTCGTGCATTTATTTCGCATCCGCTCTTTACTCTTTCGACAATATATTACACGAAAAAACATGCACATTTTGCAATTTTATTAAAGCACCAGAAAACAAATAAATATTTACATTGTTAAATATCTTGCCAAAAACGCATCCAACTTTCGTACTTCACGGCACATTTTTTCTAATACAATATCTCTTTTTTATCTTCTTATCAACGCTTTTCACGAGGAGTATAAAAAGTTTGTTCCGCTGTCATCCCATTGTGTGGATTTCGAGAACAAAAATGGAGGCCGACTGCAGTGCACACAGCACTTGTCGAAAGAAGGAAAGAGTGCATTTTGTTGCATACACATTCGTGGAATGGAAATGTTTCGAGTAGGTTACGGATCCATTTATGGTGCTGTTTTTGAAGGAGAGATAGTTCCGTGTGGAATAATAATGGTATCCATTATGTTTACGTTGCAAAGGGTTCTCCCTTGAAAAGAGGGCATCAAAAATGTGATCATTAAATATGGAACACTATACATCATAATAGATACGCGCCAATATGAAATAATAAAAAGTTGTCGAAAGAGAGATAGTTCTACGTGTTGAATAGCAATGGTATCCATAAATTTTACTTAGCAAAGGGTTTTCCCTTGGAAAAGGAGTATCAAGATTGAAATCCTAAAATATAAAATATTAAATATATCATAATTCAATATCTATTATTATACAGATATTGAAGTATATTAGGTAATAGAAATTTATTTTAGCCTAGTTAATATTCCTTTTTCATTCTTTCCACTCTTACACATTTCTGTACATTATTAAGTAATATATGATACGTATAATAATAACAATAATAGATACACAAACATATTAAATAATAGAAAATGATTTGAGCCCAGTTAATATTCTTTCTTTATTCTTCCCTCGCATACAAGTTTCTCTACGTTATGAAGTAATATACGTATGATATAATAGTAACAATAACGGATATAACATAAGAAATAACAGAAAATTATTATAGCCCAGTTAATATTCTTTTTTATTCTTCCCACGCATACACGTTTCTCTGCGTTATCATTACACAGTCCACACATTTCACGGTGAATACGAAAGGGAAGGTTTCCTGGCGAGTCATCCACGTGTGTTCATGAAAGGAACAGTCCACTTGAAATTGAATTATCTCCTTTCTCCTAGCCGTGGAGATTGAACTTCGCGGGGGCAAGCATGAAATTATTAAATATACCTCCGAGAGTGTATCATTCATAACACCAAAAGACCCTGCTACACGAATTGGATGAAATGGATCGTAATGTTGATACAAATGTATTTGCTCGTTAAAGTGATATTCTCCTCGTAGCACGCATCTCCATTAAACGACACAATATAAGTAAAAAACTTACAAAGTAATGTAACATTACAATGGACGTGTATTTTTTTCTCGATGAAATTACATCGAACTATGTCTGTTTTAAAATCCGACAAACAGAGTAGAAGTGTAAGTTACGATACAAATGTCTACACGTGTTAAACGAACACTGTCACCCCGAGTCCATTACTCTTCTCTACCCTCCTTATCTATGTCGCATGATAATATCGGTGTGTTTTTGTTGTATTCTTTATCTAGTTGTTGTGAAGTTATTTGTTTACATTATTGTCATTGCACACTTACATATAGGTGTTTAAAGTGAATGGTCCATTTTTGATACAAATCAGAATTGTTTGAAGTTCGAAGCGGGAAAAACAGTAGCCGATGCTTGGTGCAATCGTTTATGTCAGATTTGAAATATTTTTATTGTAATGTCTGAAATATCAGGAGCAGAATGATTTGATTTAACACTAGAACTACGAAATATATATTTAATTATGCTTGCACATTTATTTATATATAAATTGTGGCTGAAGGATGTAAGTTAAATAATGGATTCAATTATTCACGTTATTTATATGAAATAAAAGTATGTCAAATCTCAAACAATGTGCCGTGGTATATTCGAATAATTTAACTAAAAATGGCCGTGGTATATTCGAATAATTTAACTAAAAATGGCAGACAAGTCATTTGGACTCCTTTGGCAGTTCTAGTATTAATTACCATGGATAGTAATTATAATTAAAGTATTATTCAAAAGACGTTGTAATTTCGAACCGGTAGGATAAAATTTTAATTCGTCTTCCGAAAGAATATTCTACGATTAATATTGATGTAAAGAGTCCGTCGAGACTAATATTATCATAAATTATTGGATATTCAAATTGTAGATTAAATTTAATACATCGGTAGTTTAACAGGCTGATCAATAATGCGATATATCGAAGCTATCGAGAATATTTCACGGGCCGATTGACTTTTCGCATTGCGAACAAATATGTGCATAGAATTAATAATTGGAAAATCCGATCGCTCTGCTCCACGATTTTGACCTACTTCCGAGATTTTCAACGACACGAATTTTTACTAAATCACATCTTACTTACATAAATTCCTGCTACATATTTATTGATTCAATCTCAACGAGATACTCGAGCACCAAGCATCGGCATCGTGAATGATTCGATGATAAAAACAAAAACAATACTGTTTTCGATCGTAGTTAAATAATTCAGTGTAACATATTCAGTGACATATTTAGTGCATTCTCTTCGTTCACTAAAAAGCATCACACCAAGCCTTCATTTACGACAGCACGAGACACAAAATCGTTCTCGAAAGAGATTCGAGCGAGCCTTCAAGTAAATAAATATATATATATGTATACAAAAAATTCGATTTTATCCGCCAGTCACAATCAAGCACGTGAATTACAACAAGATCGCAACATACTTATAAAAATACGTGTGTAATACAACACGGGATGAACACCATCAACAACAGTATAATAAAAAAACCAACATAACACCGGGATCGATCTACACATATGTCAGGATAAATAAACAACTAAAGGAACCTCAGAGCACATTATATTACAATAAGGCGAGCACAATAGACATCGTTAAAGCACACAAACTGGCCGCTGAATTTTTCCATCATTCGAATATAATATAACGATAATATGTATATATATATAAAACATCATACGCCGGATCCGTGAGACAGTAGAGTTACATCGACACGAGTAATACAACAGTAGATCAGGAAAACAACGAACAGCCACAAAATCAACGAAACAGGAACAGTCATCAGTTATACAACCAACAATCGAATGGAAGATACTATGCTCCTCACCGCATTTTAACTCTTCATTACATCAAGAATTGTAATATATATAGGAGACTAACATCATCGACAGAATAATAAACCAGAAACAAAACGGAAACTACAAAATATGCACCGAAACATATTTCGGCTTTTCCACGAGTTTTTCACTGACATGCGTGAAATCTTCCTTCTTCATTAACATCGTAAGATGTTGCTTAAAAGTACTTCTCGATTCCATTATTATAATGTGATATTTCGTTGAAATATCATTGGAAGAATGGACCTTATTTATGATATCCATGGATATATTATAATCCCGTCGGTTATCAAGGGAGTAAGGGAAATTTTATGGGTATACATTTTATTAATTCATTCTTTATGAAGTCCTTTAGTATAATGCCAAATAAAGTACCTTACCTTAATGAATCTCTTTTTTATGTTAAAATGATTATATGTCAGAATTATGTATATTAAGATTACAGTGGACTCACGTGTAATGTGACAAAAAATGGCCATATCCCTCGTACAGGGCGGTGTATGAGATGAATATTTTTACACTAAATCTCAACTAAACTTCAGATGCTCCATTTACTTCAAATTAAATAATGAAGAAACATTCTTAGTTTAATTTTTATTCTCTTTATTTTCAACATCGAATCACAAATATGATACTGTTATATTTTTAAACCTACAATTTATATCTTAATTAATTGGATCTTTATAATATTAATTGGTTACTGAATATTGCTATATAAAAAATTACTGTGAGGATAAATAATATCACTCGATAATATTACATTCATTTTTAAAGATACATTAAAGTCGATACAGCATTTATAATAAACCTTTACATGTTTCATAAATATAAACTTATATATATATAATCTTCGTATATAATATAGTTAACATATGATTCGTATAGCTCGAGACGTATCCCCGCATTATACGTGCTTCCACTGTGATCGATTCTTCAAGAATATTTAAATAACAAAATTATTCGAAACCGTGCTAAAGTGCCATTCAGTAACAAAATGTTTACATTTCCTCTCAGAAGTGGCATTTCACATGTAAAGTAGTTTATCCCAGTTTCCCCCCCAGTTGAAAGTAGATCGTTGGGGGCTTTTCTCCCTCCAATGTTCACTTCTCATTCGTGGCTCATTGCCGACGTACACTAACGATGGCAGAGTATCGGCACGGTTCTGTTTTATTTCCCATCCCACTTGCTATTCGTTTCAGAGATTAAAGTCTCGCGTAATCCGAGACAGCCCTCCGCGTTTTTTTTGTCGTCGGATTGATTTTATTTCACAAAAGCGAAAAGCTTCGTGCGAAGTCAGAACGTCGGTAGAAGAGAAGTAAAATCGGGACTCCAGAACGTTTCAAATTCATCCGGATTTTCCGAGTATCCCGTGCGCTCGAAACCTGCTCTCCTTCCTCCGTCGTAAATGGTCACTCTTTTTTCCCCTTCGCGTGGTATCCCCCTTTTTCCAAGAGACATAACTCTTCCTCCTTTTATCAGCGCTTTCATCGTAACGCTCCTTTTGTTTCGTGGCTAGCTGCGCACGTGGTGTTCCGCTTGAAGCTTGCGCAATCACTGTGATAACCAAATAGAACTTCCCGTCGAAGCTTATTGCTGTGTACATTTCCTAGAAATCGCGGGACGAGCTTGTCGCAAGGAGATCCTTTTAGGAGGACAATTCTTAGGAAAATGCATCGTGGAGGACACATATGAACAGGTGTTCTAAAATGTCAAATATTCACGGTTTCCAATCCCCTGATTTTATTAAAGATATAGAAAGTATCATTTTACACCGTCCATCTTTCTTCGGATGTTCGATGTCCAAGAAACAGATTTCTTGTTTAAATTAAATTTATAATATTATACTTTAATGGAAAGGAATTAATAGAGGAATTTAGTGGGATTCGAATACATGTAGGTCATTTCTCGAAAATTCTTTATTAAAAGTCTTCCCGAGCTCTCTCGAAAATGACGGAAATTCAGTTAGAAATAAAAGCATCGGAAAAGCGCGGAACGGCTCTCGTTCGGTGCTCTTAAATTCATAGAAGTCCGTGAGTTCGTTTCCCGGTCGTTTATTACGGTCAGCAGTCCCGATTCGATTTTAGTGGGAAGATATTCGGTCGAATAGATCTCCCTCGATTTTCTGGCATGCGACGATCGTTCACTCGCACGGGAAATGACTTGGAAACTGCATGAAAGTGCAGGGAAAAGAGACTCGCGAATATATTGTTCGTAAGAGAAACGAGGCTTGTAACGCGGAAGTTACTTTCCTATTTATCGCTGTCCTACGGTCGAAAGCAGTATTTCTTCCAAGAAAGTTAACTGAAATCGAAGTATCTTTGGGAGTTTCCCTTTTTCAAGATTCCACGGGAACTTCGGAATATTCCTCTCGCTTCTTTTTATATCTACGACTCTTACCGGGGTTTGATGGATTAAAATGATTGTTGGTAGAAGTGATACTCGATTATTTAGACTTCGAACCATTCGTTCGCGATATAATAGGTTTCGATTTCACGATCGATGCACTCAAACGGAAAAAACTGAAACCGCACAAACGTTTGGACAAGCTTCGTCCCGGGCAGGTCACGTGAACATACCTTCTGTTCACGTAGTTATGTCAATTCCGCCATTGTGACAGCTTTGTTCCTTCTTTTTCATCCCCTGCCATTTGTCCACATTATCGAGCTACGTGTCTGTGTATGCCACATAGTGGCACATATTGCTATCATAGAGTAACAGTTAGTAGAATCGTAGCGTTAGAATGTCAGATTGATTTCATATTTTGTACAGAACTATTGAGGTAATTAAAATAATTACTGGCGGTACAGTATACAGCGATAATAATTATTTCCAGTTTAATTAGGTCTGATATTAATCACAGTACAAACTTCATTCTATCGTGTACTGATACATGTATATGATGTTGTAATATAAAAAGTTATATAGAGTTCGAAGCCTTTTAGAAGTTAGAAGTGCTTTATTATTCTGCAATGGTTAAAAGTTGGCATTGATATAACTATCGTTACTTCCGTAAGTTTTCCTACGGGCTCTTCCCTGTGAATGAGATGAAGTCGAAGTACAGCACGTCGTAGTAGCGCGAAGTTAATCAAGACGAAAGAGCCTTCCGTAAAGTCCATCAACCGAAATCCAACGGAAACGTCGGATGCGGGAAATGAATTCTGTTATCGGGAAAAACAGTTAGGGCCCTCCCCCCATGATATCCACTATGAGTTCTGCACATAGTAGCTTCTATTTCTTCCTTGGCTTCGATTCTCTCGCATCTTTTACCTTTAGTTTCCCCCCACCCGTTCACCCTTATTCTCATTTTTCCGTTGGCGCCTAAATGGATTTATCGATTCCACGATCGTGATAACGGTACGTGGTACTTTCCTGGTAGTTTGCACGCCCTCCGGAGGGAGACGTTCCTCTTTTTAGGGGATGCCGAAGCTATCTTAACTCCTACGTCACTCGGCCTAACCCCGTAAATAGAAAAGTCTCATTTTTTTTTCTTCTCCCTCTGTTTATTTCTCACGTGTTACGCAGCACTGAACGAATGGAAGACTCACGCATCTCTCGTACACTCGATAAGGAAACGCCGGAGTAACAGTGTCGAAATAACAAATAAAAAAAATACAAGACGTAGAATGATCTCTACAACAATCTAGGAGAACATATTGGAATAACAAAGTAGAAACGACAAACATCAACAGGTACAACAACAACAACTAGATAACATCTGAACAGTAACAACATCAGTAACAACATGAACTACTGCCACCGACGGTCCATCCATGCTAAACAAGACGAAAACATGAATCACAAAGATACATAATATCTACTGGGTATATATGTATACCTAGATATGTAGATATAGATCTTTTACATAATATACGCCACACATTACGCCGTAGATCTGCCGGACCCACCACCCAACAATCAACCAACGAAATATAAAAAAATAATATGATAGAGATATACCACCGAATAGAAAATGCCGAATAGAACAAAAATTATATAATGTCGAGGGATAGCACACGAGTTTAGTGAACAAAATGATAGAAATGATAGAAATGATAGAAATGATAGAGATTGATATGTATATATAGAAATGTGTCCCCACGACATTAAACTCTCCAGTGTCAGTATTCCAATAAAATAATGCTCTCACCACCACAACGTTTTTGCAAAGGCTACCAGTGCACTCACAGACAAACATTCGATCGACCACTGCTACCGTCCAATGTAATAAAAAAAAGTAATATGTATATAAATGTACGTTAAAGTCGGATAAAAGGACTCTTCAGAGAGGCCCGTCTGTGTACCTCGCTCGGAGAACAAGATAAGTCGGGATACAGAATGACCACCCTTTTGTCTACCCGTTGCAAAAAAATATATGTATATATATACCTGTTTCTTTTCAATATCACATCTCTGTGTACATATACATATATATATTTTTTTGTCTATACATATATATGTACTCGTAATGTATATGTATTGCATTACGCACACGGCTAGCTAATCTGTCCTCTATCGCTTGTTTACCGTTATGCACGACACAAAAAAAAAGTATGGTATCAGTCCAGAGAAACCCGGGTGGCCAGTCGATCGGAGGGCCGACCGGAAGTAAATCGATGTATCTAACTAACTCACAGAAAAAATATGTATCTACCTCTTCAAGGAAGAGAGAAAAAAAAGACACACTCAAAAATACGTACCCCGTATAAACGTAGAGACGACAGTCGAGAAAGAAGGGTCCGGAGAGGGCCCGGACGATTTCGAGACAAAAATGAAAACAAGTAAAAAAAATCACTTTGGGAATTACCGAGGATGAGATATCGGAGAATGAAACGACAACAACAACAAAAAACAAACAAACAAACTAGGGGGTTGTTATGTTGGAATGTTTGTCTGTGTGCAGATGCAGCCTACTCGTTGTTGACTTGACCGGTGATGATGGATTCACGTGGAACCGAGAATCAGGGCCCGGTGAATCTTGGGGGCTTAGGCAGGTCTACGGCTCTTCTTACTCCCCCCTACTGTCTACGAAGAGTCTCACTGTGAACACACGGATCAAAATCCTCCGTTCTTGTTGAACTTCGACGGATCTCTCACTGAGACACGTTCAGCTCGAGCACGGTAAGTCCAGAACATCAAACCATGAATCTCTATCCTTTTTCGAACCGGAACCAGCCAACGCAAAACCCGGCACGCAGCTGGATCATTAAACCGGGGGCCACTTTGATCCGCGACCGGAATTCGCTTTGTTCTTCGACTTCGATTTTTTCCTCTTTTATGTTATCTACTTTACTTACGTTCATCACATTTGTGCGCTCATTGGACATTGATCTTGTGAGGTTCTTGTGTGCGTGTGAGTGAGTGTGTGTTGGAAGGTAAGTCGAATTATTCGATTGATTTAAATCAATTAAAATAAGATTGGTCTTTAAAATACTGATGTGATTATTGTATCTTGTATGCGTTGTGTAAAGTTGGATCAGACGCAGGTTGATGAAGGAAGACATACGAAATAATATATTTGTATGTTTATATGTTTGGGAAGAAAATGGTTTAATATGTTTACTTTAAGTGATCTAAGGAATACGGGGTTGAAAAGGATTTAATATGTTTACTTTAAGTGATCTAAGGAATACAGGGTTGAAAAGGATTAAATTAAACTGTCATGTTTCATACGTAAGATTGCTGACACACGAAAAGTCTTATGAACGTAATTACCAAAAACAAAGAATCTGTCATTATCATAAACTGTCGGATACTTGGAGAATCGATTGCATTTCTTTACTATCGGACATATTATCGAACAGCTATTATAGGAGTTGGTGATCGATGAAACGTCAGTCCGTTTGGAAGACCGATGACTGGCCTGGGGATTAAAAGTTCAAGAATACGGAACTCCGATAGGATATATCGGGCTGTCTCGATTTTAATTTTACAAACTGAAACTTCTACAAAGTAATACGTTTCTCGGGTGTTTTCATTGTTTTATCTATCAGACTTGCTATCTGTCCAAATTGAAAGCACATACCAAATTTAGTATCCTATTGATTTATTAGCTAAAGCTACATTTCCGAGCTAATGGTATCGATATCTCTTGGGATTATGGAAACCAATAGAAGGGGATGTAGAAGCGGATCTCTGAATAATTAAACAAAAATCCGATTCAAATCAAAGTAAAATTTCTGAAGGTGTTATTTTATTTCAGAATTGATATTTTATTCGGTAACAAGTTTCTTCACTATCTGAATTTGTCGAATGTATTTAATGATATATTAGTATAAATAACTCGGTTAAAGTATCATTTAACCCATTAACCGTGGATGAGATGTTAACTCGTTATTCGAATCTCCGCTTTTCTCGAAGGTTAGGAATTCAATGACAATTATCCCTCTCAAATTTCAAAGACGAACAATCAAATTTATATATACATCGTATTTATAAATATATCTCACGGATTTATTTTATTACTGCATCGAAAGTGTACGCGCCATGTCGGGCTTTGGAAGAACTCCCCGGTTAATGGGTTAAGAAACCTATTCTGTAATTATAGTGTCATGTAATATAACTGTACTTCCGCGAATCGCAGGAGAGAATGCTAGGATAATTATTGACCGATACTACTCAGAAACAGAAACAGAAACGCAACCTCTGTTACGGGGTGCTCGCAGACAGTAAGCCAATACACATGACGTTATTAATTAACCACAGGGGATAGTGACTGTTTGTATTGCCATTGGTCACGTTGTGTAATCGACAATTCGTAATGACGTATGTGCTTTGAATTGTATACCAGACCCGATACGCAATAAGTAAATTTATAAATCAAATCATAAATACTGCTCACCAAGAAAGTCGAAACAGAAGGTTTGCAATATAAAGAAAAGGTAATATGTTAGTAAATGTTTAAAGTTCCCGAAAATAAGTTCGTCGTCTTGGAAGAACAATAGGCTGGGATTTGAACCTGTTGCTCTTCCATTAGAGTAGAAAAATGACATTAAGCATTGTACGAATTTCGTCAGGAAGCATGGCGACAATGTACGCCAAGGGTCCAATTTCACGATTATTACAGTCACTTCGCGTACCTTAAAAGGTTCTTTGAAGTTCCGAAGTGGGGTAGTTACTGTGTTATTAGATTCAGAATTGATAATTTAGCCCGGCAGCAAAGGCGCTATTATGAATGCATTAAATTCTCCAGATGTAGGACTATTAAGAGCCAACCCTAATTCCAAGGGTTATAATTCAGTATGCTTTTCGTGGCGAGGAAGTATGGGAAAGGGTTAACATCAGGGAGTAATAATTCAGCAACGTACATAATGTTATTTGCTCGTTAGACCTAACGCTTTTTGTTACTCCTTGCTTAATAGCCGGAAAAAAGCAATATTTGAAAAGAAACGGATAGATTCCTAAGGAATTACCGCCAAAAACATTGTTCGATACGTCCTGGGATTGGTTGAAACCACAACTTGATTTATGGTCCAAGCCGGAACGCCACCTTTTTTTACGACGCGTCATTATTTCTCATCGAACAAACTGCTCGGACTTCCGGTCTTCGTGCTATCTGGTAGTAATGAAACACTCGATTTGTCATGGCGCTGAACAAACGATGGACGAGGACTTATTTGTCACGCGCGATACTCATGGAAGTATAAATGTACGTACATAATCGTACATAAAAGGTTTATCATTTTTTACAATATACTTGAAAGCATATTCAAATAATATTAGGGGTAACGCATCTTGTACGAAACCTCGACTGTATTTTATTTCTGTAATTTATTTCTCTATAAAATATTCATGGAAACCATATTCTTGTCATATTTTGATCATCTCTAGTAGTTCATTGTTTTTAATAATACACAGGAAAAAATGTTAAAATAATACAGGAGATAATTAATCTTGTATAAATTCCATCTATTTCACATTTTAATAACTTCTGATTCAGTAACTTCCAAGTAACTTAATTAACTTCATGCAATATAATATAGTTAGGGAACACAGTATGCAGAACTCAATTCGTTGCTTTAGATTTAATTACCAGCATTTTTCAATATGGTACTTCTACGTCTTTAATACTGGCGATTGATTCAAAACAGTATTTCTTCTGGAACGATTAAATCGACGTGACACATAATCACCTTATTATTCTTGATATTAATAAGCGCATATTAATCACTGTTTCTTATTGCTCGATTAATCATCGCCGGCAATCGATGAGCTCCTCGGCATTATTTGCAACCATCCAATTTATTCCAATACGATTTATATTGGAAGCTCTACTTTGTACATCCGCTATGGTGGTATGCGCGAACCGTAGAGAAGTTTATGGGGTTGGCCGGTGGTAGTCTGCATGGCGTCGTCGAGGGTCGATACAGCTAGAAACCCCATCATCCCCATGCCTTGCTAAACCATCGCAGAGCAACCCTTCCAAAAAAGGGAAATGAAAATTCAGTTGTTTCGTAGGAATTTTTACAAAATCATCATATCTTTTCTATTATATTATATTTATAAAAGTATAATTTGAGACATGAATTAGGATCTACATTATTTATATTAGGTGTCCAAGAAAGTTTGTGCGCTTTTCGTTGTCAAAAAACAAGACGAAATTTTATGAATTCGACATTTTTAATCTGGTAAACATTCTCCTAGATATTCTATGATCTTAATATATACCCAAACGTTTCGACTTCATTTTCGTGCTTTCTACAATTCAGTAATTTGAAAATTATTTAGTTTACATAAATAATTCTTCTGCAACTGAAGAATTTTTAAATTACTGACGCCGATAGGTTTAATAATATATAATAGTATTTTATGACAGGTTTTATAGTTAAAAATCGCGTTATGTTATATCTTGTTATATCTCGACGTGACTCCTGTGTTTTAATACCGCGGATTACTTGATAACACCGAACTCGTTCGGAAAAAAATATAATTGATTGGATTGCGATTCAACTTTGTAGGATAACGAGCTGTATTTTTATCGCGCAGCGTAGATCGCGGAATCGCGATACGGAATATGGGAACTTTATTTATCAGAGGTCGTTTATAATTCACGGATGTTCTGTTTATTCGTCGCTCCGAGAAGAATTAAGTTATACGCTTTTTGCAGCTGCACTTTTCACTGACACGGTTTATAATTCCTCCACTTATCGCCCCGCAATCGTTATCTTTATCATATTATACGAACCATTATTTTGAAAATATTAAGCTGGTCCAATGTTTGAAAAAATTATGTTAAACATAAATTTCTATTACAGATTTTTGATACTTTTTTCTATCATTTACAGTATTAGAATGATAAGATACAATAAATATACCGCATTTTCAAGGACTATATAAGACTCACATATTTCTTTGATTTATATTTTTTACATCGCTCAAACGGGTTGGATATTAAATTTACATAATATTGTATATACCTTTATTATTAGTCCTTAATTCACTTTCTATTATTAATTTTTCTTGAAATATTTCAAGTTCGAAACATTCTTCAATACTTCGTGGAAGGTCTTTCATCGTTGTATTTTTCATACATAATATTTAATCGTGTAAATATTATAAATATTCAACCCTTAACTGAAATATTTAATGTCCTATATAAAATGTTAATTTATAAAATAGATTATATTAAAATATATTAAAATAGATTAAATGTAATATTTAATCGTGTAAATATTATAAATATTCAACCCTTAACTGAAATATTTAATGTCCTATATAAAATGTTAGTGCGTTAAATATTTCAAATAATATCTCGAAATTTAGAGCTTGTAATTTGAACATCGTTCACCGCAAAGGTGATCAACAGAATTTCGTCAACATGTCGGAAGACCCAGCAGTTTCAATATCCGATTTTAATAGTCTTCGGTGGATTCACCCGGGGGGGGGGGGGGGGCAAATTTATGAAGTTATGAGCCCGGTTATGAGAATATTAAAATATTGCTTCCACACTACGAACATTGCAAAATACTAACCGTCATATAATAATCATAAAAATTCCTCAGTGAAATCAGAAATTTGATTACTTTAAGTCATTTCTGCAAAAAAAAGAAAATTAAGAAGAACTTGTAGATCGAATCTAAGAGCCGAACTAAGTAACCAATAACATCAATTCTGTTTATATAAAACGGATATTTTCCAGGGCCGCTAGTAATTTCAGATATAAAATATTTTATATCCAAGTAGGAAGTCACAAGCTTCTTTCATTCTAGGAAATGCTTTTTATTTGATTTTTATCGATTTAACGCCAGGTGGATATAAAGTAAGTTTACTGGTTGGCAATTTAATCTGCCAAATCCATCCACATCTCCTTAACCCTTAAAAGCTGTCATCCAAAGATGTCACACTAATGTATCAGGGGTACCGGAAAGTAATCAATTATTTTTCGCATACTTTATGAGACCCCATTTATTTTTTGCGATTTTAGCCGAGTAAAAAGTGACGGGTTGATGCACTATTTTAGCGGAGACGAAGGAAGGTCGATTGCAGCATCGAAAGTGTCACAATTAAAATACTTGTCTCTTTAGGGAGCAATTGGAACAGTGATATAAACCAAGCGATGTGTAGCGGAGTTTATTTCGAGCGAAGATGCATCGTCCTCGATGGATTGCATCGGTGCGTCGAGCACCGACACGCGATATCGAATATTCGAAATCAATATAGGTTACAGCAACATGTTTGATATCACTGACGTACGAACATATACATCGGTAAACCAACACCTGCCTAATACACCGACATAGTTTCCCTATATACGTAACGTGGTTTAATATAGAACTGATTGTGCACGCTTTCGGTTTTCGTGGAGAACCGAAGATTGTATCTCAAGGTAAAGCGCAGGAAACCGAAGGAAAACCATCGATTTCTGTACAAGATCAACTATTATGCGTTATGAGGAATAAGTAATCTCTTTGGGGCACAGAAATATGAAATATATAATAATGGAAAACATCTCACTGTGCATATATAAATACTAAAAAGCTGGGACACTTTTTACTCCACTATGCCTCAAATTGTTGTAAGGAAAGATGTCGGAAATAACTGGTAATTATTAATTGGATGAAAACGTGGCTTATAATTAAATGTACTCTGATTATTAATTAAAGAAGTTATGTCGTAATGTGGCCGATATTTACTGATGCGAAAGACATTTAATTCTTACGGAATTAATATGGAAACTAGTGGAAAAGGATTGATAAGAAATTAATAAATTATATGAGCATAAGTCTGTGACGATTTAAGAGAACAAATTTCACCTGAAAATGTGTGTACATTAATTATGTTATAAGGAGAATTGTGTCTGAAGTGGCCGGCTCATACTACTGCCGAAGAATATTAGGAGTTTACTGAATTGGATATAAAAAAGCAAGTGGAAAATAAGTGTTACTGGATGGCGTGTAATAAAAGAAATATAAAAAGTTATTTACGATCTTTTAATTGACAAATTGGTTTCGTGAATTTTCCGTCATTCTGAGCGTTTCGAGAGAAACTTACGACGCGAACCGGCCATCATATACCGCTGCTTCGAATCACTTGAGTTTTAACGACTTTAATAACTCATAGCCATAAATTGATTTTACGATACCTGAATAGTATTAGACTTATAACACGCGTGTATCGCGAGGTTCTAAACGTCAATTCGATTTTAAATGACACCGATCAAGTTTATGTTCCCAGAGAAATTTAATCCGCTCCTATGGAATCGTGCAATTTGATCCAGAAACTTATTGTGATTTTTATAAATCACTATAATCTGATCCTTTATATCCCTGTTATGTAATGTACCACCAGAAACTCATATCTTTTTAATTTCAAAATCCATCTTTCCATCAGTTAGATTATAAACCCCTGTTTTGTTTTTAATGCAATTACTTAATGTAGTTACTATGTTAACGTAGAACTACAAACATCTCAATTACTTCTGTGTCTGAAACTAACATTAATATGTTTAATCAATATTCATCTCACTTAACAAATTCATCTATATTTTGGGTTGAATCATAAATAAGTTTTTTTTTTATTGAAAACCGCCAGAGTTTTACGCAAGGGGAATCGACAAGTTGCCTAAAAAATGGCAAGGAAGTTCATTGTAGTTCATTTTATTGAGGAATAAACTTGATTTTCAAAAACGTAACTTATTCACGAGTCAACCCAATGATTACAATACAGTGACATTCGATATACTCTTTGTACCTTTATATATTACTTTTGATATGAATAAATATTTATACGAAACCGTGAAGTGAGCCCATCAAAGTCCCGAACATTTTCGTTAAACCACTTTTGACGGATATTCCGTGGAAAAATTCGCCAGGAGGGTGTAGCAAGGAAAAATCTAAGTCTCGTGAGATTGACGCGCGTCCGAAACACGACACGATTTCCCTTTTCCTGTGGCGCGGGCCAAACATAACCCCGCCGGGAAAACGGATCAAAGGTAATCGTGGACTGATCGAAGGATACGTTTGTCCTGTTACAGGATCGAGTGCACACAAAAACGACGCGACGGGAAATGGAAGGCCGGCACCCCTCTTGGCGGAACCCAGATACGGCGCCGCGCCCCAACCATACGGTAAGTCCTTCCTCCTTCTGTTTCCCTCTAATAGACAAATTAAGCTCGTCGATCGAGGAAACGGATGACCTGTCGTGAAACATGATTACGTTGACTCTCACCTCGAATACACGTGAAAAGTCCGGATGACTTGATTCGCAAGGGCCTCTGACAAATGTATCTTTTCCGACGATTTTCACCCGGTCCATCTGTCACGTGTTATACTCGCCTACGAATTTCTTTATCATTCTTCCTCTCGTCATCCTCGAGATCAATCATCTTTAAATACTGCACGCGCACCAAACTCCATCCGCCAAACATATTTGACATTTTAATTAATCCACTGACGACAGACCATGTTATTTCAGACACGATCATTTTTCTTTACATTTTAATTAAGAATATGCGGCATGCTAATCTTGCGTATCGTTTGTGAATCTTAATTAAGGATGTAGCGTGTAAATGGCTCCGATGTGTTTGTTAATAAATGTTTATTCACCTGTACGATTAACACATGCTGTTTTTGGGTAAATATATTTTTTAGGTATTATTGAAACTCTCTCATTATTTCCCTTTAATTATAGCGCATTCGCGAAAATTAAAGAGGTCTTACAGAGTCTTTGTCATTGATTGGGCAATTTGTAAAATTGTTGTGAACGTTGTAAATCGAATTGTAAGTAAAGATATGAGATAATACGAATTATCAGGACGGTGCAGTAAAGAGTGCAATTTAGTACACGTATATCCTTCTACCGGATTGGAATATTGTTAGTAAATTATGTAATTCATAATCGTCAATGGCTTGGGAATACATTACTATTATGAACTTGTTCGAAGTGGTTGCCGTAAGTCCCGTCACGTTTAACAAGTCCAAAGGAATTTCCACGGGAAATCAATGAAATCATTCCTCTGGATAATTATTATTAGGAGTACCGGGAAGTAATCAATTATTTTTCACATACTTTATGAAACTCTATTTATTCTTTCATGTTAAACATTATTCTCTTTGATATTCCCCATCGTTATTTATAATCCTTGGACCGACGATCCTCCAATGCCATCACTCCTTCCCTTTGCGTAAAAATCAAATTCCCAAATTTCGATTGCGAACAAATTCTCCATACCCGAATTGATTACTTTCAGGTACCCCTAATACAAATTATTTTATTGTTCCAGGATCCACACCACAGGTTACGTTCCCACCGGGTGCCGGGCACGATCGTTACGAGGAAAATTTCAATGGACCAGCGACGTACGCGGAACCGTACGTTGAACGTTATGGTATTAAGAGTGAATTTAGCGGTCGAGAGCCATTACATCCCACACCACCTCGGCCAGGTTACGTACCCACCCTGGGACAAACCCCACCATCCAGTACGCAGGGTTCTGTCATGATGGTCTACGGTTTGCAGCCCGACAAAGTCAATACCGACAAGCTCTTCAACTTGTTCTGCCTCTACGGGAACGTAACAAAGGTACCGGGACCTCTCTTACTCCAGATAGTTTCTAGCACTCCCTTTGTTATATCGCCCCTTGCATTAAATTTCATTTCATCCCTCTCGACAATATACATATTCGTCTTGTTACCTCCGTCGTGAATCTTCTATCTAACCAGCCCTGAATCTTGTCTATTGTGTCACTGGTGATTTTCCACTTCTACACAAATAATTCATGTCTCTAATGAACACCTATTTTGTTTCGTGTCCAAAAGGAAATCGTATCAAGTAAATGTATTTAAACGCGATTCTAACGAAATTACATTACGTGAAAATAATAATGAAATGATTACTGAAATGGACCGAAATGGGTGACAATCGTTGCGCGTACTTTTATGGTTATTATTGCAACGAACAAATAAGATGAAATGAAAGATACGAGTATGTGACTTCAATGTTACGTGGAGGTATACAGGGTTAATACTAGAAGTACCGAATGAGTCGAAATAATTTGTCTCCAATTTTTAATATTATAGAATTATTCGAGTATATAACAATAGTTTGTTTGAGATAACGGAGTATGTGTTTGGTAGTTCTAGTGTTAAGGATGCGTAAACGAGACGTAGTGCGATGAATAATTATTAAGAAATCGTCCTGTTTCTGAATAAGCTAAGTATATTTGTTATACTTTTATTAATGGTTTATTATATTTTTAAAGAGTTGGGGTTGATGTGATTATGCTACTCTATGATTGATTACGGTTTATTTATGTAGTATTTTATTATCTTAATGAAAGTTGGTTGGTTACCAAGATAATTGGTATTGTAGTAGCATATTGTATTTCATGATTACTTATTTCTGACTTGCATTAATGAACTAATGAACCCTCTGAATTATGAAATGAACCGTGGAAAGTTTCCATCACAGGATACAATAAGGATGTACAAACACAGGTGTTGACTCACAGAGTAATAGCGGCTGTGTCAATCGCGTTTAATTAATAATTCTTCGGAATATTATTATTAATATTCCACAATATCGATTCTTTTAACCCTCATTCTTAACCCTGCAACGATCCCACTAATTGCAAGATAACTACAGGAAACCCGGGAACACAGAACAGGGAAAAAAGACATTATATCAAACATGTATTATATTTACCACTTTAATATTAACAATAACAAAAAGCGCCGTTGAGTTATAATATTAAGGTGTAATAACTGAATACGGCTGGTCGAACAAAAAATGATTTCCTTTTATATCTCTAAGGGTTTTCGAATATTCAAGATATCCTCGTATTTATATCCCCCGCATTTTTGTATTAAACCTTAATATTATATTGTATCATATTTATATCAGACACCGCAGGATACACATGTTTCATCTTATCAGCTTCCGTTCGTCAGATTTAAGTGGCCATACGACAACACACGTCTTGTAATTTCTGTCGCAGGTTAAGTTCTTGAAGACGAAAGAGGGATGTGCCATGATCCAGATGGGCGACAGCATAGCCGTAGAACGGTGTTTACAGAACCTGAATAATGTCACGATCGGAACGGATGGCCGATTGCAGCTTGGCTTTTCGAAACAGGCTTTCCTTTCGGACGTCACCAACCCGTACATTCTGCCAGACAAGACAGCGAGCTTCAAGGACTTCACAGGAAGCAAGAATAACAGGTAGAGTTTAAAGACGATGCCAGACATTCGTTTTTCCCAATCAAATATTATTAGATGTACCTTGCTACTCTTCTTCTATCCTAGCTCGCCTTACTATAAGTGTAGCGTTGTTTTCAATAGTAGAACATAACATATGCAGCAGATAATTTTACTTTGGTTGCGATTCTAAATGATTTGAATGTAGAAGAATATAGAAGAATAATCAATATTATAGTTATGATACTTGTAGACTTACGTATTTTAATTAGCGTTAATTAACGCGTCGAGGACGAATAGCCATGTAAACACGGCAATTATTAATATATTATTAATATACCACATCGATATAATTAGTATAAATTATGATGTACACATAACATGCACAGCATTCCCCGCATTATACAAGGCATTATTATAATTATCTCGATGAGATTTAACTAAGTATTGAAGGCCAGTTTAATATTTGAAAGAATTCCATCAATTTGCCGGCGATTGAGTTGATATCGTTCATTTATCCGCGACGGTAGTTACTCGTAAAAGTGGTGTGAAATCTTCCTGTCCGAAACGTGTCGAACCAGTCGAGTGGACGAATCAAATGTTCGCGTTGAATAGACGCTAACGACAGGCCCACAATTTCATAGAGACGATCATTTCCGGATGGTCATCTTCTAGTCGTCAATGAAAGGCTTCCGTAAAGCAGACTGGAATCCCGGCGTGCACCAATTAAGCCGTTCGCGTTCGAGTAGCTTTTGGTTAACGATTCCCACCCTCTTCTCGAGATCCTGATTCCTTCCGAAGGATGGTGGTGGTGGCTCAATGTTTATTCGATGAAAACTTAATTGCGTCCGGGTTTTCGAATATTCCCTGTCGAGTAACTTCCGCCGCTGATTGCGCCAAGTTAATTAGAAGTTTGCCGTGCCTTGAAAAAGTCTAAGTATGTGCCAGAAGTGTTTCCCCGGGTGTACGTTCGGTACTGAATCGTCTACTTTTGTTGATGTTGTATCGTTCGCTATAATGTCCGGCACTCGAGATTTCCCCGTTGAAATAGTTTATATGGTTCCATTCTTGAATACCAGCCCCATTAATGTGTCACTAACGAGATTAAATGAGTTCCATTGCAAAGTTATATTTCGCGTAACTTTGTTAGGCAATTTGACATTATTAATAGTTCGGTTCTGAGACCTTTTCATTCGTAGCTATATTCGGTGGAAGGTTTCAATGAAATATGCGGGATATGTTTTATGATTAAAGGTTCCTAAACCCAGCAATGGCCAATAAGAACAGGATACAGCCACCCTCAAAGATAGTTCACTTCTTTAATACTCCCCCGGACCTGACTGAGGAGACTGTGAATCGTGTGTTCGTTGAGCGTGGCATTGAAGCACCAACGACAGTAAAGTTGTTTCCCCTCAAGTCAGAACGATCGTCGTCCGGCCTCATCGAGTTCACTAGTGTTGGTATCGCGGTGGCTGCCATTATGGAGTGTAATCATACGGCACTAGAGAACAGCAGTAAGTACAACACTATTGTTTTTCCGTAAAAAGGATCATTGGGGAGTTAGGCAGAGATGTACTTCCTCGGTGAAGTATCTCTTAAAGATATCGTGCGAATTCTCGCGTGATACGATGAAATAACATGCAATGTGCTCCTTGACTCCAATCCATATATCATGAAACAGGTTCAATCAACAACCGCCTAATTAAATGATAATCCAGCCTCCAACGCGCAAGCTGAATTCCATTGCTGCAAATTCGTGTGGGTTTATATGAGCCGTTTGTTTGTTATTGATCAGAGTTCTAGTTCGTCTAACAAAACAAGTTGTTATTTAGCTGAATGTAACTTTGAATGTTGCTCGTTTTCATAAATTATACGCATACCGGTTTATGTTGTTAGTGGAAGTTATAACATCCGGAAAGAAGGAGTCGATTTAGGATGATTGGACCCGAAACGGTTGTTCGGGAACCAATTAGGTCATAAAACCGATAGTATAAATACATGGCTCCTGTCGAAGCAAAAACCCAATTTGGGGTTGTATCTGCCCCACACGAATGTTCGGGAGTTAATCCACCAATCCTAACACCTACGCCCTACACGGAAGTGTATGTCTACGGCAATAAATAATCACAATTTGTATCAGCCATAGTTGAAATTTCATATTGCATCCAGTGATTCTAATAACAGCTGAGATATTTGGTTTGCTTATCAAGGAATTAATCATCTCCCAAAATCATGTACGTTTTCCATTAATGCAACAAGTGAATTAGAGTTAATATAACTATGGTGTATACTATTCATTAAATTACGACGTAGATCATCCCATCTAGGAACACAAGCGGAAGTGGAGCAGTTTTAGTTGCACAGGGATCTAAGTCTCTGCATAGTGCTGAATATATCGGATTTGTGAAAGTGTTGTGTTCTTAGATAGGATGATGATTATATGAGCTGATTTATAGAATTAGTAGGAATTGGTGAAGCGGCTAAACCAAAGGGCCTGTGTCTTTGTAACTGTGCTTCAGACGGCAAGTTCCCATACATCATGAAGCTGTGCTTCTCGTCGTCACGTACTATACCGACGAGCTTCCCGCCAAGCAGCGGCAGCACGTCAAGCAATTCCGCCGGTAATGGCCACGTCCAAATGCAGCAGGACTCGGAATAGAACGGCGAGGTCCAGGGCCAGCAGCGTCAGCGTCAGCGCCAGCGCCCCTCTCTCGCCCTGCACCAGTTGTGTGCCCCGACGGGCACGGCCCTGCACCCAGCCGCAGCAATTACACTTTCCCCGGTTTTACCACCACCACCTGTACCACCCCCATTACCGCCAACCTGTCTTTTAATTGCCACTCCAACCTTATATCCCACCGTACCACCACCCCCGCCGCCACCGCTGCCCACGTTCTGGCCCTACTGAACTATGGAAAAGGGCCTACACCTGGCAGATAAGACGATCAACACCAACTACATACATCACTAGAACGGCTGGACATCCTGGCCTCCAACTTCCCTGGGTCATCGTGGTAACAACGCAACAATTTGGAGGTTTGGAAAACCTGTGTCGACGGAAGGAATAATTAGGGTTCGATGGTCGAAACGGAACTCTATAACAAAGGGGCAGAGGGGGGATCGAGGACCAACGAGGATTACCACTCGCAACAATGTTTATTCGATTCGCTGATGGAAAGGACATCGGTACGTCGGGAAGATCCATCAGAGTTGGAGCTTTTTTAAGGTTGATGATGAATAACACACATATGGTATATCGTCCGCTGATCAAGGTATTAGGGAAGACTTAGAGGGTGCCACGAGTTTTTGCGTTTCTTGGCGATAATATAGATATATATATTATACTACATATATATATTTATATCCGGAATATTACGTGCTTAGTACACGTGGAGGCTCCGGAGGGAGTGGTCACTTTTAATAGGTAGTGTTACAGTATTATGTCGAAGCAGTTCCTTGCTGCCGATCACTTCGGGTTTGCCCTGTCGAAGATGTAAGTGAATCGCGAGGAAAGAATCGCAGAAAGGATACGCTTTAATTGTATCATGATTGAGTATCGATCGGTGATAGATCGCGTTTGTAAATAGATCGGGAGGGACCGACGTCTGATCGGAGTCTGCCGTCGTCGGCACGGATTACATATCAAGGGCTGGGAAGTATAATCGGTGCGCTTCACGGGGAACCGAGTCTTTTTTCGCGGCGGCTGAATCGATTCGTCGACGAGGATTATATTATAACGAGTCAGTTTATGGGGAATACAAGGACTATACGAGATAGAAATTAATGGTTTCCCGTGAAGCAAACGGGTGGGCGCTGCTTCCAAGTAGCCCGGAGTATGACGTTCTCACGTTTCGTACGGCGGCGAAAACTTGTTTTCTTTATCTTTATTTCTTTTTGCACGCGTGTGCCGTCGATTCATTCACACGTAAGCACTCTAATGTACTAAAGGAAATTCACACACGAGTTACATTAATACACTTACTCAGTACACGTTTCAGAGACCACGACAACATAAAACACAAGATATTGCACCGTCACGATTTTTTGAAGCCGAGTACGCGTTCCTCGTTGACCATTTCATGGGATCCAAGAAATCAGAGGTTCCTCATCGACCATTAAAATTACATGGGATACAATTTAAGAGAGTGTTCAGAGGATCTGAATCAATTGTGCTCCGAGAATCGAATGATTTATGATGCAGCATCCGCTGCATCCAATGTGCCACGATAATTCGCTGCTCTACCGTCGTGATGACATATGACTCGCGAGAATCTTTTCAGTTTTGGGTGATCTTCCCAATTGCAAAGTTTTATTCTTCGTTGTTTTATAGATTTGTGTATATATATATATACTTCTATGTATATATAGGTGTGACTGTTTTATGTTCATTGTTCCTTGACTTTGTTGAGTTTCACTTGCAGCGTTTAAATCGTGCAGAAAGGTAAGAGAGAATTAAGTGTGTTCGTGTTTCTATTTGTTATTTAATTCCATTAATTTTGTTCGCCGTCAATTTGTCGTTCAGATTCTACCCTATAATATATCAATTTAATCCGTACACGACATATTACGATTAGCGATATTGATTAACAGTCGCTATTTGACTTATTCTATTCGCGACGAAGTTTCTCGCGAGTCTTTCGCTATTTTAAACAATAAAGAAATAGAAAATAAAGATCGTCCCGACTGCTATCGGTAAGAAGATTAAATCGTTCACTATTCCCCTGCTTCTCTCCGAAAAGAAACTGAAATAACAATATTAACCCCCCCCACCCCCCTCGAAGCTGTAGTGTTCAGGTTGCGACGACGACTCGGTACTGTTGCTTATTAGCATGAATTTAAGAATATTTAAAAAAAAGGAAACAAATACAAAGGCGAAGTATCGAGAATTCGTACACACATACACACACACTTTTGATCAGATCGCGGACTGTGAATTGAATTTTATATTGAAACAATGAAGTCGACAACACACAATATATTAGTGTCCCCCGGCAATATTTTGTCGGGCCGGGGGACGTTTTTATAAGAAATGGTTTTAGATCTCTGAGAAAAAATTTTGAAACGAACCAAATGACTAACTAAATAAATAAAATAGACTTGACTCGGCCATACGTAACGTAAGATAATAAGGGGGCGCTAAACGTTACCCTTAAGAGATTGCGTGAGAATATCCGCCACCTTTTTTTGTCCATTGATCGTGAGAGAGACCTAACGCAAATGAGATATAACTTAAATAAGGAAACAAAGTTTATATTCGAGGCAATATTTGTTACAATACAACTAGAGGATAAGTTGTATACCGTTTAAGGGGCTCAGTACACAAAGGCGAGGATCCTTGTTGATGGCCGAAATAATAAGGAATGATATTTAAACAAAAATAGAAGAAAGCTACGAGTCGAGATACAAAGAAATAAAAAAAACAGCGCGTAAGGAACATGTGCGTAGGATTTACACGTATATAAGAGAGCGAGCGAGAGAGTGAGAGAGAATGTAAAAAAAATACACACAATTGTGCGTTGCTGCTGACAGTTTCATTAAAGCTTATCGATTAATAAGATGATATATCAACGTGAAAGAAATAAACACAAAGGTACTAAGCTAAGAAACAACAACAAAATCAGAAGCGCTAATTAAAGCGTGCGATTTATCGGGTCGCGTTGAATGATCGTTCGTTTACTGTATTCTTTCGATTCCTGTTCACGATTGTGTTCCGTTCCACGGTTTAGCTTATTTCTCCTTTTTAAATCTCCCTATGGGGAGCACTGTAAAATTGTTTTTACATCACATTCTCGTATTTTTATTATTGATAATATTAATTATTATTATCGCTTATTATTAATTATTATTAACATAATAATGATTATTATTCTTACGACTTACGGGATAATGATTATTCTGAACGACGACTTTCACCTTACTTATGATTCTTGTAATGAAACACGATGATTTGATCGATCGTTTAGGTATCCACGTAGAATAATAACATCAGATTTTATCCGACGAGACCCACTGAAGTTTTATTTGAAAATAGTGAGCAGGACCTAAAAGAAAAAAGATACACACACATGCGTAAAGCAAAAAAAGTAGATGATAAGATGCAGTTAGGACTTGTAATCATATCATAAAGTTTTGTAGATATATATATATGTGATGCGGAGTATGGCGTTTAAATCAAGAGTGTATCGTCGTACACGCGCTGATATAGGAGCAGAGAATAGAGCCGAACTTATTAAGTGAAGCGCATTCAATCGATAAAACAAAGGGATTCGCGATTTTAGACGAGATTTCAAGAGAATGCAGAACTATTTCTTGGGCTATGTAATTCTTTGAGAACGAATTTGCAAATGTAGATACCTGAGGCTCTTTTATTACGGTCTCTTTTATTGTCGTGCGTATATTAAGATTATTAAGCGAAGACTTCGAGGATAATAGATAAATTAGCCGGTGAGTAATCGTGCGAGAATGATAAGGGAGAAAAGGGAAACTAATAAGAACAAATATAACGACGCGTTATATCAATTGCTCGGGCATAATTCACTATTATTATTACTATTACTACTATTACTACTAAATAATAATATCGGCGACGTGTAAATTTGCAGACATCGATTTTTTGAACTTTTCATAATGCTTTAGCATATACGTGTGATAGTACTCGTAATCTTCACATACCCATTCCTAATTATATTCCATGTAATAACGGTGAAACGAACGAGAATAAAAGGATGTGTAAGGACGAAGAGGAAGTATTACGAAGACGAAGAGATTACGGAGAACGTGAGACTTCGAGGATGAGAAAGATAGTGAGAGACGGGAGATTAAAACAGTACGAAAATGAAAAGAAATGCACCTTCGTTTTTGAGGAATTATGTTAGGTGTTTCGTTTTGTCTTAGAAAGTTCGAACAAATATCTTTGGCTGAACGATGCCCTCCTGATGAGAATCCCACTCCAATGTGATGTACATTAGGTACACATTATTAGCAAGAGAGCGAGCGAGAGAGTGAGAGAAAGATAGTGCGCGTGTGCGAATAAGAGTAAAATAACAAAAAAAAAGAATTAAAAAACGCGTACGTAATTTGTGAAGGTCAAGCAGGCATGCCAGACTGTCGCTTATTTTCTGATACTTTACCTGTACGTTAGATGTGGTAAAGTAACGATATGTAGTTACATATTACAACGAACACTTACACATTTTTTGGGCTGTATTTCTAACTGGTGCGGCAAGGGTAGCTAGACGAAGCGCGAGTATCACGAGTGCGAGGGAGAGAGAGGGAGAGAATGCGAAAGAGAGGAATTAAAATAGGCAGCAGGAGAGGAAGTTTTAGACGTCCCCCGCGATCATTTTGACAAGCGACAAACCGAACTTTACATTGAACCCTTTCACCCCTTCGAATAATCTAATTCATTAGACGAACCTTTCCTCCCCCCCCGTCCCTCGATCTTACTTCACGCGAATATTAACGCAAAGACCTAGAACCGGTGCTTAATCATCCAATGAGGTAACATTCGAGGTTGTGTAGAGTATAAATATAGTTTACTTATAAGAGTCGTGTAAACGTGATGAGAGACTAGATAATTCCTTTAATGCTTAGGTGAGAAAGACCGATGGAAAGTGTTTCCAAATGATAGATGCTTTGTATCGAAGACGTCGCGCCTAGAAGGACTGAGGGTGGAAGGGTTAAATTTAAGGGCAAGTTGATTAAAAGGAAAAAAAAAGAAGTAATCTCGAATTCTGTAGAACGTAGGGTGACGAGTCCAAAGGGTGGACTCGCACGAGGGATGGAATTTTCTACTTGCCGGATACCGGGATAAAAAGAGAGTCACGCGCGAGGAGGTCCTTCCGCAGGTTTATCCTTTTCGATCGATTGTACATAAAGCTTCTCCTTCTTTGGTACGTGAATTTTCGCGAGTTTCGCACATACACACACACACAAACACGAAACACGCATCGTCGCTAATCCACACGCTTCCTGGACGGTGATTCCAGTTCGAACGGCCGGTACGATGTATGTAAATGTACAAAAGCAAAAAAAAGAGTAACAATTATCTCGGTATCCGTGCAACTCTTATCATCCTCCGTTGTACAGATTCCCTCTATGTACAAAATCAAATTGTAATTGTAGCACGTAGAATCTGTAATGATACAGTATTCCAGGTAGAGTATAGCACTGTGTAAACACAATAACATTATTACACTCACACACGGAACTCGAGGTTGTAAAGAAGCCATCTGTGTCGATAATTAATGATAAATCAAGGAAATTTGTTTAAATCCTACGAGATACATATCCCATCTATATGTATATATTTGCAATCGCATGGAATAATTCGATTTAGTGATTATTGTTAATGTAATTGATCATGATTACTATTATTATTATTCTGATTACTATTTTACGATTTATTATGACCATTTATCATCGTCGTCATTATATTAATATTATTATTGTCATCATGATTCTTATTATTTATGGTCCCGATTTTGTGAAAATTGGGATCGGATAAGTATGTTAAAAACGATCTATATATAGATACATATATATATATATATTTGCGTTTAAGTCGTTAGGTTAATGTTCGTAGTTAGGTAATTAGGTAGATAGGATTAGTAGGTACATATCGTTAATATTGTTATTAATGAATAGTATTGCAAAAGGGTATTACTGCCGGTGCGCTTTGATTTCTTTTGTCTCGAAAAGGACGCACACACTCGTTCCCTTTATCGCTCTCGAATTTATCACGAGAGCCGATATCGAGTTTATCGAAATTGATGTATTTCTTCTTTCGACGTTCATCCGCGCCGTATTTCCTAATATACCCGGAACCGGAAACCACGGCGAATTATAAGTTATCGGCCACACCCGTGGCCGTGAAAGATAATGAAGTACCTGCACGCCGATTTCTCGAATTAGTCTCGAAGAGGCAGTTTTTGTCACCCGATAACGGCTGACGCTTAAACGATTATATTTTTGTGCAATAATTACGAGGATACCAATCGTACTCGAAATTGTCTCTTAAGTTATCAAGATTACTTTTAAGACCTTTAATTACATTATGAAGAAAATTACACCTCTTGGTATACTCATAATGTGCATATTACGAATATTTATAACGATCTATTATTTATAGTACATATATATAATATAAATTAATATATTTTCCTCGAGTAAGAATACACTGGATTGAATCGGGTAGAGAACCTCAGTTTGTAAACCGAGGTGCCATAGGCGATTCGTAATGGAGATTCGTTCGAGTACGAGGAAGCATCTGGAGGTACTTTATCATTAGATTAGAGAGAGAAACAATCGTTCCAAAACAAACCAAAGCGCAGTAACCCTTTTTAGCGATTGTCCCTATCCAAGTATTACCGGTGACATTATATACCTGCTCCACATATCAGGTCTTAGGTATCCCAAGCACCACCACGCGTCATATCAATGTTTCTAAGCGTTAAACCTAATACCTTGTACCAATTATTTGTCGTCCCTCCCCCTTCCTTGACCCCCTCCTTTTCTATTACCCCTTGATATCTTTCGACGTCCCTCGTATATAATTCTGTATATTCTAAAAGAAAGAAAACGATCGAAGAACACGATTATTGTATCCTAAGCCCACTACCCCTCAAACCTACCCCTTATCTATGTCCGATATAATCCTCCGCCCCCCGCCACCCCCCCTCGTTCCTTTATCCGAAAGAACCACCTCGTTATTGTACATCTGAGCCAAAAAGGGTCTCTATGCTCTGTCTTCCCATCGCTGCGTCAAAAGACAAACTAGATGTAATAAGATTTGTTGACTGTATACATTATTATACATTGATCACACACGCATCGCCAGCATACACATCGAGAACACGAAAGACACACTTTACACGGTAGGCAAAGAAACAAGAACAACAGGGACACGTGAACGGGACAAGAACAACAGGAGAACAAAAATAATACATTAAACAATAAAGAACCCTGACCACGAGGCACTTGCGTCAAGATAGCTCAAGATGGATCGGTAATGCTGATGTTAATTTTCTTGCGGTGATTGTTAAGCGTAATAATAGCTAAGCGAGGCGCGATTTCGTGGATTTTTTAGAGGAGAAAAACGAGATAAATCAACGGAGAATCTTCGGGTATCCACGTAACGTGGATGATATCATTGCGAGGGAGGTGATGATACGTTACGAGATTATTACGATAAATGAAAGAATATGCGAGTGAAAGGCGAAAAGGAAATAGAGATATTCTTTGATAAGTGTACGCGATGGATTTGTGAAAGATACGTTCACGTATTTTGGAATTGATGGCTTTAATTAGAGACATTAGCGGTTTAACGTCGAGTATGTTTAACGGTGAGACCTTTTCAATGGATAATAAACCGCTTCAGTTTTAAGTATGAAACTGATACGTAACAAGCTCTAATTAGGGCCGTAGCTTCTTGCCTTCGAGCATTGATTATAATTCATGTTTTATTTTCCCCGGATCTCTTCTTGTTTTTGGCCTATTTTTGGGGAGAAATTCACTCGGTACTCCAGAAACGAGCTGTTGTCGTGCGGATAATGAATTTTCGTGCATTAGCCTATCCATAATTAGTCTGTGATGTCGCAGCGTGCTTTTAATCCGGGGACAATTGTACTCGAGAGAAGAGAATCTCTCCGAGTACGTAGTGAAATGAACTTAGATAGCACCGAGTTCACACCAAGGGAGAGAAAGTCACACACGGCCAAATGAGAGATAACGATAAACAGGAGACACACACTTAAAAATATGGTTATTCTTAAAACGATATATAAAACAAAAATAATGATGTAATGTGTATATTAATACTGTATGTCGTACGCTCTAATGTTGTTTGAAGAGTTATTTGCGAGTCAATTATCTGTGCCTAGCAGCCCTGTGCACCCTATCAAATGTACCACCGTTCAGATGGAAAAAAAAATTAAAGTAATATGGAAAAAAAAGAAGATACTAATTAACATAAAAAAAAAGTAAGAAATTTACCAAGACAAAGCTATACATAGTTCAAGCTGAACGCGAATCACACACGTGTGTTTCTCACCGACAAAACAACAACAGCAACTACTACTACTACAACAACAAATTAATAATAAAATAAATGAAATGAGTGAATACAATACAAAAAAAAACAAGAACAGAGAAAACAGAAACAACAAAAACTTGCACCCTGTATACATAGTTCGCACAATGATCTGTTCCTATTTTGGAATCAGTTTTTTCGGATTTGCCAAGAATGTATATCTACAGATTCTATATAAATATATATAGAAAACTGATTATGAAATATAAGTATTGAAATCTAGTACTGGAATTGTTACCCTTTCGACCGGACATCCAAAACCGTTTGGCGCGATCCAATCGCGTGGATCGCAAGTGGCAAAGGAAATGAAAGGAGGAAATAAATGATTACGTATAATCAGTCGCTTTATTCAGATATAATAACCAGCCTATTTATATTGTCTTCGTTTCATCTGTTTATCGATGTTTACGTGCGATCTCCGCCATTGGGATTAGATCGAACATCGAAAGTCCACTAGAACGGTTGTTTCGTTAGGTATTCTAGTTTCCAGCTCATCGATTAATCACGAAATAAACATCAATCAGAGAATCAATGAAAAATGGTGAAAATACACGTGAGAGTAACAGCTCGTTTCTAGTGGCACTTGGACTAATCGGACATCTTTGAATTAAGAGCGAACTCCTTTTTCAGAGTATCACTTTATAGCTATTCTTTAAGTCTAGTACACCATCTCGCATTAAAACAAATCCTAAACAAATGGCCAGAAAGTTTGTCAGGGTGAAGGTTAAAAACGTTGGAGACGAAAGAACACGTCGAACGACGGATGATAAAACGAGGTCATTTTTTTACGAGGATCATCGTTTCTTATCATTCGGTCGTGGATATCGTTTTTCGAAACACAGGAAATTTGGGTCTACGAATCGTACGAAAGAAACCGTTCGAAATCGCATGTTCACGAGCTTTTTGCGACTCGAAATGTTTGCTCGCCAAAATTCTATATATATAAATATCTAGATATACATATATAGACCGTCACACACTGAACACAACAGCACAATTACCACGATCCACGCACATCCATCTTTATATATGACATCGGTATATAGATACAAAAAAATACAAAAGACTCACTCACTTTTATGCGACAAGATACACTGGTTATACACGAGTTAGAGGTATGTGGGACGCTTGTATGTGTGTAAACAAAGAAATTTCGCTGAAACAATTCTGCCTGCTTCGAGTTCTCTGTTCACGAAAAACAAACGAAACAATGTCTATGGTACTCCATTCGCGTGTATAGATATCAATCTTGCATTTCCATCTTTGAAAACTATCGACAAATATTGGTACTATATTACTCTTCAGAACTTAATTGGGAGCCTTTACTTGAATATTACAAACGATAATTGCATTTTGTATCCGCAATTAGCGAGGCAATCATTCCTGAGTCGAAAACAAGATGATTTTCTTACGAAATATACATAATCCAGTAGTCGAGGTTTTTTTAATATGGCTGACTTTGTACTCGAGATATTAAGTAGAAACGCCATTTTTATTGGAGGATCCTTTTGTCGGAGACTCAGAAGTATTTCGTAATTGTATATATAGATTTCCGAGAACCTATACAATCTCTTTCATACTATTTCCCTGTCTGTTTCAAATTAACAATTACACGAAGCATTCATATAAATATGATAATATGCAACTTTATTAACAAACGATATTATCGAGATTTATCAAAACCCTATCAAAATTCAACTTCAAATTAAACACTTTAAAAATAAATCAACACTATACATCGATTACAAGTAATCCAAAGATCAATGACTTTGGATGAAGTCCCAGAGCAAATACAGGAAGTGAATGAAAGAATACCGGAAGTAGTGGACAGAGGATGAAGCGGCAAGTGTGAATCAGTAGGCTCGTTTATGGAAGCGAAGAGTTGGAAGAAGGAGCCGCATAATTAAAGAGAAGGGAAGAGGAACTCGTTGAAACGAGACAACAGGTAGAGAAAGGGTGAAAAGATGAGGGGGTTAAAGAAAGAAACGAGGCGAGAGAGTGTGTGTGAGTGTGTGTGTGAGAGAGAGAGAATAAGAGAGCACACTCACTGAGCGCCGCTAGTAAAAGACATGGTAGGCTATTATTACCGCTAATAGTCGCTAGCCGATATAGTGATGTAGTTTATCCTTTAGAGTTATTTTAAGTTCTTAATTATAATGGTTAATATAAATTTATTATCGTATTCACATTACACACTGTAACACTTCTATTATAATAACAAGATATATTTACCTGTGCATATTGACATATTATGGAGTCACATCATTAAAACATATACTACTCAATATATTCAGCGTCAAAGACTCGATTCATTGACACCCACACCATATCATGCATATATACCTATACTCAGAGATACAAGATTTCAGTTTCCATCGGCAAAAACCTTTGCAGATACAACTATCATTGTGACAACAAGAATAGCGCGGGTACCTTTGGGTTCTGGAATGAAGGCACTCTTCACGTAGGTGTCACGTGGAATTACGATCACTTATTGGTTGTGTATATTATATATATTATACTCCTATATATTATTAGGTTGTTCGGAAAGTTCATGCTCAGTTTCGGTAATTTCTCGGCGAAAAACCAGATAATTTTTGGGTGGTTGGAATCTTGAAGTTAGATGAAAAATGGAGAATGTTTGTGGAACAAAACGGTGCATACATAATTAAATAAATATATATCGACATATAAAAATGTTGTCTTTGAATTTTCCGCACAAATCGGCGTGAACTTTCCGGACAAACCGATATATAGGTTCTACATTATGTATGTTTGTTATGTAATTAATATTACGTGGCATAAGTTAATTGTTATGTATCATAAAGTCACCGCGCGTCTGCTTTCCAGAACTCCAGGTACGGCAGGTTGTCTGGAAAAGTTCTGTGGATTTTAAATGTGCTAATTACAGCGAGGTTTAAGTGGCAAATATTTTCTTTCAGAAAGCACGGAATCATCTTCTTCCACGAATTGTGGAAATTGTTTTAATGACATTGGAATAACACTTATAAAAGAAGCGACAAATTTATCTTGGAAGTTATCTCCTCTATTGCTTTCTAGATTTCAGTTACAATATATTTTCCCCGAAGTTTGTTTAGTTTTTGAAGATTTCTATGGAAAGTTCTTTTTGTCTTTATAAATATTTATGGAATTATATGTACTTACAGTTTTCTATACAAGTTTATTTTATTATTTATATTAATATTCCAAGATATTTTACCTCAAGTTTATTAATTGTATTTAACGTTTTAGTATGTACATATATAAATAACGTTAATCCTCTTCATACGGAAATCAAAAAGCGGAAACATCGGCTTTTCAAAACAAATCGTTGAGTTGCAAAATTTGCCAAACTTTATTTTTAGAAAAAACATGTTGATTTTAATACATGTCTTCAAAAATGAATCTTTTCCAATGTATATATAGATAGTATATAAAAAATTGTAAGATACAGGGTTAAAGGAAGGGTTAAAGCATTCTTTATATAATAATTCTTCGATAGAAGTCAGACATCAGAGGTGTTAACTTAAAATAAACAACTCTCCAAGGTGAGAAGGTGTATTTCTTAAATACATATTTACCACTAAAACAGTGCTTTTATTTCCACGTTGAAAATCCGCACGAACTTCTCGGACAATCTAATACTTACCTGCTCACGAAGATCACCACGGATGGATATCAACATATATTTTTGAAATCAATAAATATTACTATACATTATACTCAAAGTACGACAATTTCAAAGAGATCTTTTCCTATCTTCATATTTAAAAGACACACATCAAATATGTCTCAGTACAAGCCAAAGAAAAATATATTTTATTAAAAGCAGATCAGCCTTGAAACTTAAAATCGTTATACATCAATCAGTATTATCACGATATATTGAAATAATTTATAAACAATGATGGTAATCGAAACAATGTACAAAGCAGATGAGCCACGATTAGATACAATGACAAAAGAGAGAGCAAATTAATAAATTAATTCGATGAAAAATTAATTATCGTCGCATTTAACCACATCTCAGTTCGTCCACAGAAAATGAATAACAATTGCAATTTATTGCACAACATATCAATCGAAACTGGAACTTCCGACACTCTCAACTAAAGCTTCCATAGCCAATCACGTAATTGCAAACATGTAACTATACAATTCTCGTGTAACGCGATTTCATACAACGCGCAACGTATTATATTAACCGCATTATACGAGAGTACTATAGTACCAAAACTATTATTTGAACGCGTACTTTTATAATTATTATTACAAAGAAAAAAATTGAAATGAAATAAAAAATGCTGATAGATGAGTGTTTGACTTCAAAGTTATATAACGTTGTAGAGGGTTAACCAAATTATTATGGATAATATATCGTGATTATGGGACATGTGGGATAAACTACAAAGATCGAGAGAAACGGAAGTGATACACATCTACGGAGTATAAACAATTGCTCGAATACTTTGTATTTCTCTGCATGAACAGTTCCGCGAGATACGAAGAGGTGTTTCGGTTATCAAAGGTATACGAGATATGCGAGATCGTAGATGCGAAGCTGAGACCTTCGATAAAGCAAAAATAACGAGATCTCGATAAAGGCTGCTTGAAATAGAGCTGCTTGAGCATGCAATCGATTCCGCGAGCTTATAGTAGTCCAGCTAGATCTTGCTGAGAGCATGAAGCACGTTTTCCACTTAGAGCATTTTTGACTTCTTTTATTCTCTTCTTCATGCGAGTTTACAACCAGACGAACGAACAAATTTTTGAATCTGTTATTCGTTAAAAATATATAATGTGATATAAGATCCCGTTAGTTCTGAAATCTAGGAAGATCCGGGAATGGTGGTAGAAGTTTGGGTGTAGCTGCCCCGAATTCGTGCAAACTCATCGTTTCAGTACCACGTTATTGTTGTTCGGAAGAAGAATTTTTTATGACTAAAGTGAATTATTTTAGTGGTAATTAAAATAGACAGAGATATAGGATTTGCTATTTTTTAAATAAAATAAACGTGATATATTCGGAAATAGTTTTTTACGATATATTAAAAATTATGCTGAGATACCAGTTTTAGAAATCATAATTTTCAAGTGTTTTTTGTTTTAAGTACCTTGTCCTTGTGGTGATTAGCTGTCTGGTGTTAAGATTTAATATTCTTCGAATTCAATTATAAACGCTGTTTGTTGCAAAATAATTGTTTAGAATATGTTTACGAATTATATTGAGATATAGTTTGAGAGGTTTAATTTCCAAGTATTTTTTATGATCGAAGTATCTTATTTTTATCGTTAGATATCTAAATAGTAACATAGAATTTGCAGTTTTTAAAATTCAATTATAAACACAGCATATCAAAAGATAATTCCTTACGAAATTATAAAAATGATTCTAAAAGTTAAGTTTCGAAAATCGTAGTTCTTATATTTATTTGAAGTATAAAATCTCGTGTTTTAGACTACATCGAAAAATGCCAGAATTTCGCTTGCAGATATTTTTATTGAATACATAACGATGTCTATATTTTCCCTACAAGACGTCTCCTTTATTAAAGTAATTATAACATATAAAAACCAGTGTAATTGAAACCAGTGGAAGAGGAATGGAAAGGAAGAAAGAGACGAAGAAGAAGTTGTTAGATTAAAAACTGATGTAAGTAATGTATTTCCATATTTACAAGTATCGTAAGTATAAGTTTAATAATTGGGTAGTTGAATATATCGATGTATGTGTATAGTGTATACTGTATACGTGTACGTGTGTTGCGCTTGTAAAAATATAAAGAGCCTCCCTTCGGGACGTAATTATTCCAACGATTCTCATAATGAGGAAACTCCAATCCTTTAATTAACACTAGAACTACCAAGGGGGTCAAAAAGACATGTCTGCCATTTTTAGTTAAACTATTCGAACATACAACGGCGAATTGTTTCAGATTTTACATACTTTTAATTTATATACATAACGCGAATAATTGCATCCGTTAATTAATCCTCTATAGTTCCATGTAACTTTGAAGTCACATACTTGTCTATCCATTTTTTTCGCTGCAATAATAATAATAGAAGTACGCGCTACGAGTCCTTTCTCGGTACGTTTAAGTAATAATTTCGATACTATTTTCACGGAATTTAATTAAATCCTTCAGCTATTATTTATTTATAAATAAATGTGTAAGCATAAGTGAGTATATGTTCGGTAGTTCTAGTGTTGAACACTTCCATGAACCTTCAATAATAGAGGTCGTTTTAAATCATGAACTTTCATCGGGAAAATAAATACATTCCGAAGGAATACCGCGGATATAAGATGCTTTCACTGAAAGCAATTAATATTAAGAACTTCATTTTGTTCCTCGATCACGTGCCACATTCTTCGAATACCAATATTTAAATGAATATCTCACGAGTCCACAAAATTCTCGATAGGCAAATTGGTTTGTTATTAAAAAATGCAAAGTCAAGTCGATAAATTCATCGATCATTGAAACACCTTCGTATTCACATCCTTTTATCAAAAGCGACGAGCGCGTTTATTTTCGCAAAATACAAAATTCCGGAAGGAGATAAATTTGCTGTCTTGCTTGATTCATGGTTTTACTAATGAATAGGATTCTTTATTTTTTAGCTTCGAGAAGGCACACTGTGAAGAATTAATCAAGCAAGATAAAAAATGGATCTTGTGGTATCCGGTGGGTATTGCATCGGGGTTTTTTTTAATGATTTGATCATCGCGCTCTTTCCATCCCCCGTAAAGCTTGACTTGGTACACCTGGAGGCAGGGCAGTTTCATCTCCACCGCGAGCTTCCGGATCATTGTTAGCAGCTTCCGATGCCTTGAAACGCTTATATTTTCCTGGAATTATTATTAAAAACAATTGAATTCTCATAATAATAATTTACACAGTAATAACGGGGTAGGTTCTAAATCATCCAAGTACAACTTTAATGCATCCCTTTATAAGAATAATCGAACACCCTACTCTTTGATATAAATATATTTAATACTCTCAATTATTTCGTAGGTATATAATATCTATATTTTAATAAGTTAATTATTTCAATAATTAATATCACAATATTTTAACACTGACATATATTGAAAGTATATCATCAGTTCACCAATAGTGAGTTCTACAGATATATACCCGTTTATTAAATATAATATTGATAAATACCGATAATACATAGAATAATAAAAGTATGAAGACTATCTTGATAGCGCAAAGATAAATATAAAGCGAAAGTCGAGGAAGGAAGATATATTAGGAAGTTTATCAGGAAAGCGTATCCTCCGATACTCTCATTGAAATCTATTTATGCATATAAATACTTCTCGATCTAGTTTCTTAATCACGACGTTCATTAACACGGTTAATTAAGATCGGCTTACTCACTTGCCAAACGGATCAAAGTAACACCCCACCAGATACTCCACCCCCAGCCAACCAGGCAGAATAAGACGGTGAATAATTGTCCCACCCCTACGACAAGATTCACCACGAATGCGCCGAGTCTCGATTTCAAACTCGCCACCGGTGAGAATCTCGGTTGTCCCGTGCATAAATTATATATACCACTCCACACAGTACCTGGAATAAATGGACTCGTAAATCATCAACAATTCCTTGTGTACTTTATTTTAAATTAATTGCATTACGTAATCAATACAGGCACAAACGAGGTAAGAATAAATCTATCATCCACTGTACTTCTCTGCCCGACGATTTTAGGGTGCTACCATCCCGTGATTATTTTTTTGTATTGCATCCAACGTTTCGATCAGCGTGTATCATTCCTTTTGCCATCGAACCAACGCATTTGTTTGGAATGGCATCGCGACCCAAATGTTTATATTGTAAACAATACCCGCATACGTTTTCTGTACTTTATTTCCTGGGATACGAATTCCCGTACGATGATTGGTGTACAACTACCTCGTCTGTGGTGTAAATACGTGTACTCTGATTACGTAATTAGTATAGGTATGTGATAATTTACCCGAACCAGGCAGTAGAACGTTCCATACGAGACAGAACCAGGCAAGGGGAACAGGTAAGCATGGAATGGCTCCACGCATCAAAGAATTGTGCTCCACCAGAACATCCGGTATCTTGCACTTTGGTTCCTATTATTTTCAAGAGAAATTGTTACTTCGAATTTTGATTGTAAATCTATATTGATAAATGTATTATAGATTACATTCGTCCCGCGATTTACGCGGATTGCGCGTTCTATGTGTTTGCTTTACGCGGTTTTCTTCCGCGTAACAGTTGATCTTATTTTTATGAGACTTATGTTTGAGAAGACGCATTTTCCTCGGACGGATTAATTGTAATTATTGTAATTATTCTAATTATTCTAATACTTACCTCGGATAATGGCGGAGGTGCCACACTCGTAAGACTGTGCTTGGCACGTATACTTCTTGTGCGTTCCGTTTCAGCTCGTCTGCATTTGCACCTGTCGAATAATCTTCGGCAAATTGCACTGAATCTTCTTTCCGGTGGACAACAGACAGTTGCTTCTGCAGGTGCGACTCTCGCTTTTCTTGAGCAACACTTGATTTCCCTTAATCGATTGCATCTGATAAAGTGATCATTGATTAGCATCATCCACAAAAATCACACTAGAAAACTATGCATTCAATGAAACCTTAATCGACATTATCCCAGTAATTATAACTAATAAAACAACCCAATCAAAACTCCTTCAATTATACCCCTTATTTAACCCCTTGAATCAAAATTTAATTCAGTTAATTCCATAATTAACATGTTGGCTGCCGTGGTAGTCATTAATGGCCGACAATGCGATTATTAATAAACCTCGAATCAAATATATCGCTAATATTTTCAAAAATTTCAAATATTCTTAATGTTACGATAACGATGTAAAATAACTAACGTATCACAGAGCACTTAAACAGTTTTATTTTTCGATGTTACATACACGTTACAAATTTGTATGGCGAGGTATCATATAACACGGACTAAAGTCCGGCAGTCAGCGTGTTAATTCACGTTCATCGAGTTCATATTTCCTTTTTCATCTTAGTTATACAAGCCAAGGAACCAAGGGGTTATGTTAGTGGTGCGCAAAATAAGTTTAATGAATTATTTACACGAATATAATTATATAATTCATTGATTAAATGTAATAATATAATGGTAGAGTAATTATTGTACTATTAGTGTAATCAATAATATCATACTTCAACCTACCTGCATCTACTCTTAAATTTCGTCCAGCAACCAGTCGGCGCAGTTTCTGCGGCAGCATCTTCTTGAAGTGGAACCTCGTTTCTTTTAGCGGTAGTAATTATCTTGGCATGTTTCTTGGGCCAGGAAAGTCCCTTTGGGTCCCTTCGGCAAGCCAGGCACCTCATACTCGGACAACACTCGCAATAACGACCCAACGATTTCTTCCAGCGTGTCAGAAGTCTTTCAGGGAGCTGTTCCTCGACACCGTTCTCCACTGCCAGCACCCTGTAATCGAAAGGTAGGCGCGCCCCAACGCTGTTAGCATTATTAAAAACGCCTACTTTAATCGATCGATCATAAACCAAAGGGTTCCAGCGGTACGTGATTTAAGAAAGGGACCCTTAATCCCTTAATCGTAACTTTCACCGGATAACTGCAAGGAGGGTGGTAGTTATGTAATTAATTCAGGGTGGCTATCAAAGCGTCCCACATCATCGATCTTTATTAAACGACTAACCTATTTTAATGTCAATCTATTCGTTTAAGGAAACGTGAGATGAATTACCGCATTAATTCTCATGTAATAGTATTAATTATTGTTAATATTATTATTAATATTTAAGTATCAATACTGTAATAAAATAAAAATATGATCCCCCTGGAATTATCCAGAAGATAATAATTCAGTCACATAGAAACCAGTAGCGCGTTAATATATCGATATTAATTAGATTCTCCTCTCTAATCGGCATAATTAATACTAAATATCAGGACATAATTAAATATTACTTATGAAATATTATAATATTCCACAAAATAAGTCAGACGTAGGATACATATCGATCCAAAGAAGAACATCGTGTACTAAACAATCACGTGTCCCACAAATCTGCCACTCACACGAGTGTCTTCAATTAACACCCACGTGAAAATTTCAGTGGAAAATCTCACCCGGCACAATTATAATATTCGGCAATATATGTCGTTGATTCAGATATGCTCGGATTAAAGTGTTTACACGAACGCGCGGAAACTCGAAGATTATCAGTCGCTCGGAGTACTTCGACGCAGACGGTCGATCGTGATTAATCGTCGTGGTTTCACCAGTGATAATTTCGAAGGATTTAGTTTCGAGGACTCGGAAAACTGCGAACGAGCATCGCGGGCTACGTTCTCAGGTCGGTCAGTGTAAGATTGCAGGTGCCGCAGTCTTCGGGGGTTGGCCGGACCTCGGGAGGACGAAGGGTAGCAAAGGAAAGGGAGGGTAAGTGGTCACGCAAAGATTTTCTCCTTCGTCCAACCGGTCTATACTCTAACTATACGTGGAACACGGCATCCTTTGGTTGACCGCGAAATCGATACGCGAACGACCAAGTTCTTTACCTTAAACGACCCTCTTTCAAGGCGCCGATGAATTTTTATTAGGGGTACCACAAAAGTAATCAATTATTTTTCACGTACTTTATGAAATTTCATTTATTTTGTCATGTTAAACATTATTGTAGTAGATAATCCCCATCTTTATCTATGATCCTCCAATGCCTTTTTGAAAACAATTAAATTCTTAAATTTCGTTTCGATAAAATTCTCAACTCCCGAATTGATTACTTTCCGGTATTTCTAATAGTATCGTTGCGATGGGATGTTTACGTGCTTCGTATTTTTCTTTCTTCAATTTCTGTCTGTTTCTGTTCCTTCATCCTTGCCACGTGGCTTAGGATTGCTTTGACTTTTACAATTCTATACTGTGCTAGAATTAAGGCGACAAGAAATTATCGTATAAATTGCGATATATTATTATAAGAATTCCCGATATTAGTAAAAATATAGCTGAATCGACTCGGCTTTATATAATATGGGAATATTAGATTTAGAAATATTTTAGAAATATTAAATTGGTGAGACTTCAAGGCGGCCACGAGTAAACAAATGAGCATATACTCCTTCATCATGATAATATTATACTAAAATATTCTTAGGTACCTCCGATATAATAATGTAATATCCTACGTTATTATCAGTGCGATATATTATCAGATATATTTTACTACCGTTACAAATCATATGATAATTCAGTTAGCCTTAAAAACAGATTATTGCGTCAAATTGTGCCGGACACTTCAATGGCACGAAGTTTAAATCATGTTTAACTTCGAGTCAGAAGTTTTTCAAGCGGTGAAACACGCGTGAGAAAGTTATTTTATCCGCGAGTACCTCAGGGACACGGATTCATAATTCCAGTCTGAAGAAAACGTTTTCCTTTAACACGCGTGATTATAATTATGTATCATTATAATTCATTTTTCTATCGTCGTTTTCCTCTTCCATAGGAAACAGAAATAGAAAGTGATTTCTTTACTTTCACCTTGGCGATACGTTAAATCACTTTCAGCTTATCTTTGATTCGGATTTATTAATCGATCTTGATGAAAAATGAGGAGATTAGAAAATTAGAAAATTGAGGGTAGAGATTAGAAGAAATTTTGAAATATATGCCATCCGATTATGTTTGCCATGTAGCTTACGTTTGTAATATTAAATAACAATAATATAACTCTAACAACAATATAAAAAATGTAATTAATGTATAATAAATATTTATTGTACCTTATCCACCCAATAGGTGGTTGATATAATTTGTAATTAATATATAATGGATATATAGTAATATTATATAGTAATATCATTAAAATATAGCATTTCAGAGATTAATTACATTATACATTTGATATTATTTACTTATTAAAACTATTACTATGTTATCCATCTCCTGGATGCATCTAATCTAGCTCTGATAAGTAAATAATATAATAATAGCTATAATAATAGATGGATTCGATCAAACAGTTGCACGTTATTAATTATTATTGTTAATAAATAAAACTATCCGTATACTTTAAAACTCCTATCCCAAGTATACGAATTAATAAAAAAAATAGTTTTTATTACAAAACAGAATTTTAATTATTGAGATACGCTAAGGGAACATTAAAAATAAATCAACATATTGCCGTAGTGTTTCCCTAGAGTTAACTCTTTCAGGACAGCAAGGAGGACTACTTCGACACGGTATGGAATTTCAAGGAAAAAAGCACCTCCTTTAGCAGGTAACCCTTTTTTTATGGCGTGTAGTAAGTATTCTAGAAAACTTTACACCGTGCTGTAAACGTTAGGTGAAATGATAACAGCGTCCCGTAATTCTGTCGCGGGATTACGACGCGGAAAATATATTATTATGCGGTCAGAGAATTATGCGAAATGCGGTGGAACGGTGTCCTGCACGCACTGATATATTGCTACTGAACACGTGCCATGGAAATTGCTACTTTCAACCCATTCCCATTGAATATTTTCTTGGATTTTTACATTAATAACCCTGGGAAGTTTTACACCCTTCGTTACACCGCCTTACGTATAACAGACTGTGTACATTTGTGATTAATTAATATAATTGGAATTAAGAGTATAAATATTATAAATAGATGGGTCTTTAAATAATATACATTATTTCGAAATTCTTTTTCTCTAGAATATTAATATTAAAATATATACTGCTCGAAAATGGAGCTTAGGTGATGCTATAGTTCCAAGGAATTACCCTTGTTTTTATTTAATATGCAGAAAATATAAATATTACAAATATATATTATCAAATAATATATACTATATAGACATTCTTTATTATTCGGGATATTAATATTAAAATATTTATTATTTGGAAATGGATCTTAAGTCGTAGCCAATTATTTAGAAGTGAGACTTAAATCGTACGATATTTTCAAATAATTATTTTAGGGCTTATTTAATGCATCAAAAATACGATAATATTATCATTAATAATTAGTATCTCTCAACGTTGCCGATCAAATTTGTTTATTAAAAGAAGATCAAAACTCATCATCGATTATTTTAATTCTACATAGATCTTCATAGAATAGCATCAAAATAGTATTATTTCACGTAGTAGAGAATGCATGCCGATGATTACAGAAGCCATCACGACACGTTAAAACAAAACCATTGAAAGTTGGCACACAACGTGTCTGAAAGTTTGTCCGTGCCACGATTTGCGTTGTTCCGATTACTGTAGGAACCCATCAAAATCACGTAGATAAAAGTTCGCTTAGAATTAGTACGCCGATGAAGCATCATTAACTATCTAAATACGACAGTGCATGGTCGAAGTTAATGATTATATCTTAATCACCTTCCAGTTTTCATTTTATTTTTTTACAGTAGAAATATCTCGTGTGTTATTTTGTTGACCGAACTTCCGTATTTTTGAAGAATTATGGATTTGAAGTCGACGAAAATTAATTTCTATTATTTAACTATAATACGCAGAATTAGGTGTTCTATTTTAACAAAATATAGGACTTATTCTAGTAAAATAGGACACCTAATTATATGATAATCTTTGTTTCGGTGTAAAAAATGTGGGTAATCTTAGGAGTTCTATAAAGAAACAACAAACAACGGAACAAATTCTGTTTGAGGATATTTGACCTTTGAAACTATTTCCGTAGGAGGTAAAATATTTTTGATCTTATCGCGATTAAAAATAACATATCTAATAGAAAATTATAGTAATATATACATTACACCATGTATATTTACAGTAATATATATTATTATCTTGAAAGTTGTTTTTGTTGGTCTTGAAATAGTTAATATTCTTTGGTTTGTACGGTGCGGCTGGTAGAATAGACCAATATTATATTTATTCTTCTTTAAAAGAAGGTGGTTCTTAAATATATATTATTATAAATAACTTGCTATTAGATATATTACATAAATACATATGTATATACTGCTACCAAAAATATATCAATAACTTAAATACTTAAGTCACAACAACACGCGTCTTCGATCGAAATTTTATTGTTGATAATTAAAAGGAATATTATTAAGGACACGAAAGATCAAGGACACTAAATAAAATTCTGCTTACTGACAAGGTAAGAAACACTAACGTTTCACTTAGTCGTTTTAGACAGTTTCAACAGAAAAGAGACTTTCTCCCTCATTATCTCTTTAATGAAGATATTCGTATCAGTTAGTTACGGGAAGAAACTAAGGAAACAAAGTCCCGGAATTATCTCCGAAGGAGGATCATTTTCTCAAAGCTTCTTTAACGCTCGCTGACTGTATTGTTCGAGTAAAAATTTCTTGTCACGTGGTTACGAAGAAGACATCATTAACGCTAATTAATTCCTTAGTTCGTGAACCGTGCCAGGAGAGCACAATGGTAAGCCGCGCCATTGTTGAATAAGAATGACTTTTATCAAACATCAATTTTTACAAATGAGTTCATACTACTGACTTATAAATCGTAATCAATATTTTCATTAATATTTCAGAGTTATTGAAATAACTAACGGTATATGTATAATACACAAAAGTTTAATTCAGAGAACCGTGAGCCGCATAATAGCGTCAGACATTATGAATAATGAATTCAGCATGCAACAGTATAAATTAATTTGGTGATTACAGCAAAACTGTTTAAATAGATCGGCGCTGATATAACGAATAACGCGGGAGAATATTGATAAGCTTCCCCCGTGGAACATCATTTACCGGGGAACAATATAATCAACGAAGTATTAATTAGCTTTAATCAAAACGTTTACGTATAAATATTAATTCCACTCGTGTCCTACCTCATTAATAATAATAATTCTTTATTATTGAATCTCAATGGAATTATTTTATGTATTATATATCACAATGAACATATTTCAATAACGTGTTAAGCTTATTCTGACTTAATATATTTTATCTTCGTTATAATAGTTAATTCTGTAATTTTGTCCCCCAAAAATAACGGCAAAATAAACCAAGGGGATTTAAAGAGTTAGAAAATTATGGATTTCTGAATATACGTGTATGTTTTATTAATGTTTATTCCTGCTTGCAATTAACGCTCCTGGAAATAATAATAAACAAGCTAAGTGACTCAGAAACATTCGAAATTTATTGACATCTGAATTATGGTTATTTAAAATTCTTGAATATTTATGTCGTATTTTTAATAATGCGCAACTATTATATGCCATAATCAAATTAGGGCAATGTATGACAAGCTTCCAGTGAAAGAATTTTGTTCATTTTTAGTGAAAATGTTATCTGATGAGAAAACCGCGTATTTTGCGACTCGAACAAACGGCGGGACTTCTTAGAATCGTTTGTAAAAGTCATTAGAAAGAGGGGGGGAATGGGGGAGATATAACGGCTTGAAAGTATTAAGCGGGTAAAGTTATGTGTCGGAATAAAATTCATTTCGCCGGGTCTTTAATAATACACTCTTACTTTTAATATTCCCACGCTGTGCCGAGGATACCGTGACGCTTTTGCCGCGATACGATCACCACGTGGCTACGAGAAAACGTTCACGAATCAAAACGAACCTAGTTATCACAACTTTAATGAATCCATTTTGGCGAATGGTGACTTTGAAAAATTAGATAATTATGGATATATGATTCGACTTATATAGTTTGTGGAGAATTGAAATTCTTAAAGATTTTGGTGGCTGTTTTTAATTACATATTAAGTCATATTTATAAAATCTTCGATATTTTAAATTAATTCGTAATTAAGGCTCGTAAAAATAATAATCCAATAAGCTAAATCACTAAGAATTATTAGAGATTGGTATAAAATATTACTTATTGATATCAGAAAAGCCCTTCATATAAAAAAGCAGTTGATATCACCATCCTAATTATTCACATCACAATATTAATTGGTATCAAAATATTAATTATTGACATCTCAATAGTAACCGATAACAAAAGTAGTCTCCAAATAAAATCGCATTTCATATATTTTTGATGATTCCACAAGAAGTTAACAGTAAACTTAAAGGAGTCACTAAATCAAAGTAGGATAATAAAAAATAATACAAATATAATTAAAAAACACAATTAAATTTCAAGTCGAATTATTCTCGAAGAGGATTAAGGAAAGAAGTAATGCGAAATTGTTTCGGAGACGTCGTTCTAGTAAATGTATAGAAAGAGAAACGAGAACAAAGCGTGGGGGGGGGAGTGAAATACGAGGGTGGTGGTTTCTTAGGTGCGACCTTGGCCACACGCGACGATGACGACTCGCCGGTCAGTTCAGGTTGCCATGTTAAGTCGATTTTCGGTTGTGCTACCCTGGCATACTCGAATTATCCACCACCACCATCTGACATTATGTAGATCACCGGATGTCGGACATTCCGCCATACCGCGATCATTCGTCAAAAACTGTCCCGCGGATCTAATATCCTCGATCAAGATGCGCAGAACGGTTAATCATTGAGTTCCTAGAACTTGTTACGAGGCTCTTTTCAAGTAGTATAAGTCTAACTTTGAGAATGGTGAGTTCATTCTATTACTTAAGTATTGATGTTAATGTCAAGATAAGATTTAGCAATTATAAGTCAATCACTGACGGAGAAAGATCTTATTCTCTATTCCGCTTTTTCAGTTTCTTTCTCCGTCAGCGACCAACTTTTAATTGTCTCTGCTTATCGGTATATGTTAAGTCAAGTCATTTCTAAGATTGATAATTGATTTTAAGAATATGAATATTATTAGTAATTGATTATAGTTCCATAATGGAAGTTTAATTGTTTTGTGATCTATTGTGATAAAAAATACTCCCCTGTGGGTCGGGGAAAGAATACCCCCACGGTTTGCCCTGCCTGTCGTAGAAGGCGACTAAAAGGGTGGAATAATTGAGCCTCCTTTTATTATAAAAATTCATATTTAAATAAGAAAATGAACCCATTTCTCACGTTTGAAATGAATCTACTCAAAAGGAGACTCAATTATCGTATCATTATCATATATTTTTCAAAACAAATATTCCTTATAATTTGTTATAATAAAGATACAATAAACACGGTACAAGCTTGTCATAATAAATGTGATAGAATATAATACTTATAATTGATATTTTTTGTATCAATTTCAACTTTCAACTTTCTGATATCGATAATTAATAGTGCGATACTTATAAATATTAAGATACAATTAATTAATGTTAGTACCGATAACACTAATAGTTAGTACCAATATCGTGTATTTATTAATATATTCCACAGAGAACCAATCATTATCACAAATATTTATAACGATAAATCATGCAAGATGAATAAAACACGAGGTGCAATGAAAAGCCGGTGCAATTAATTCACCATGGGGGACGTTAATGATGTCCATAATAATTGCACGGAATAATCAATAGGATGGTTCGAGCGGCTTTTCTCTTTTCTCTTTGAAATCATACGAATTCCATGACCTGCCATACATATTCAAAGGAATCTTAGATTTCTCTGCGACAAAAACTATCCCGTTCCATCAAAGCGCAGACACCGTGCTAAATCGATCGACAGACGTAAACACTACTCGACGAATACAAGTGACATTCTACTTTTAGAAACGATTTCACATCCGCAGTTTCTATTTGGAATGAAAACGATGTTCTTATCGTAACGTGCTTCCTAGTTTCTAGAAATTCCCGTGGATTTCGACCCTTATTAATTTTCTTATTCGTGTAATTATAATAATTAAGGTACTGCTTCCGTGTGCAGTTATTACGAAAGAGAAAACTGGAAGTAAAAATCGTAAGGAGCTATTAGTACTCGTTATCTGATTTGATAATTAATATAATGGTGTCAGAACTTTCCACAGCATCCCTTAAGTTATGATTGATATTTAATAAGTTATGATTCTGTGTTTAGTATAATTATTATTTCTGCTAATGAATGTTCCGCATGGATTTAAGCTACTTCCTTTATTATTCTTGTTTATTGTTGTCCTATTTTAATTTAGTAACTACTTGAAATTCTTTACTACATTCTTGGAGAATAATTACAAATATTTCGATTCCGATTTTATTCGTAGACTGTTTTTGTTATCATTTACTATCGTGATATCAATAATTACGATTTGATATCAACTACTAGTTTAACATCAGTAATTAATATTTTAATATCAAATACACCTCTGATTCCAATAAGTAATATTTTCATATAAATTACTACCATGATATCAATAATAAAGATTTGATATTATAGAGAACTACTATCTTTATATCAATAATTAAATTTATTTGTACCAAGCACTTTTGTGATACCGATCTATAATAATAAGTTGCCGATTATTTTTTTGCTGTCAATAATTACATTTAACGAATTACTGTTTACAAATACAACAAAGTGAAGGAAAAATGCATCCACTATAAACTGATCTATTATCGGCTGGCAGGAAATGGCGCGCACGTGCACTCCTGTTTTGAGAGGAATCTCGTTCGCTTGACGAACGAGATCGACTAATAATAGATAGGATAATATTTGCACACACGTACGGTAACTTGTTTGGTATAACAACTGCAATTGTGCAGATTGCAGTTTCGAATGGTTTATTCTTGGAGCCGAGGTGACGTATTCGCCGGTGGATTTGACACGAAAAGTCTCAGAGAAACATGATAGATCGAAATATCATTAGTTTAATGTATTCCGCGATGGCGTGTTATACATAATCTGCCGTGCAGTATCAACAACTATTAATTAGAATTAAAAATAAAACCAGATGGTCTTAATTCCGACGGTCTTAATCAGAAACTTGTAGCCATTTCAATAACAAACTACCTACAATGCACCATGTAACTCTACTCAAAATGAATTCGGTTTTAATGATAATGAGGAATTCAATTCTTTGGCGGAAATGGTAATTGGCTCAATTTTACTTTCACTTTAACAAGCATTTAATGACTGGAATTATTGAATATCAGAATTATACATCATTATTTGAGATAGTTTCTTATAATTAATATCAGGAGGAACAATAAATTATATTTTGATCGAAGTTAAATGAGTTCGACTTAACATACTCTTAGAGTAATTAATACTGTAAGTCTTGTATCGTTAAAGATTAAATTAAAAACGATAATTGACCAGGTTTTACTTCCTCTTAAACAAATGTTTAATGAATGGAATTATTGAATATCAGAATTCTGGATAATTATTGGGCAGAGCTTAGTATAATTAACGTCAAAAGGGATACTGCATTATATTGTGATCGTAATTAAATGATCCGATTCTCAGAGTAATTAATATTGTAAGTCCTGTACCGTTCTGGAATGAAGTGGAAAATAATTAGAAGTTGTTTAGTGTACTTGTAATTTGTTAGGACCATTAGCAATTTACATATATCATACGATTAAGTTATACGTTTGTAATGGCATTCCAGTATATTTGCCCAGATTATACACCACCGTCACGCTATTGCGGTTCACTGTGACTCACTGGAACGTTGCGATTCGTAATAATATCCCATAAAATTGTTACACCCGTTCCTCGTATAAAAAGTTGTTAGCCTCCTTATAATTATGATAACGGCAGTGCAACGTGATATGTATCGGTGAGTGTCAAAAAAATGAAAAGCCTAATTAGTAATTACCCACCAGATTAAAAATCGGTAAATAATCAATATTCCAGAATCTATATTAGTGGTTAACGAAATTGGAGAATCCAAATTGGCACTAAAGAAATTGTGCAATCTAAATCAGTAGTTAATAAATAATTCTACGATTCAATTGTAAGTCAGCACATAATAAAAATTCTAGAATCCAAATCAGTGCTTCATTAAAGTTCTACGATCTTAAGTCAGTACTTAATAAAAATTCTGGAATCTATACCAGTACTTAAAAATGATTTTAGGATTTAAATTAGTCCTTTATAAAAATTGAGAAGAATAATGTTGAAAATCCATAAAGGAACATATCGGTAAAATAATGAAACGCAGTTGATTAACGATTACAAAAACATTATTCGTACCATTCCACTTATAAGATTGTAAGAAAATCCAGAAATGAATAATATTCATTAATATTAAGTTATTACGTGCATATATCGAAAAGAACATATTACACTATCGATTTACGATACTATGCTAAATTGCCAGCGGAATAAACTAGAGAAGTATTAATATCCTTGAAGAACATTAGGATGGAACAGGATGAATGACCTACACGATCCACCCTCTTTTTGATTAAAGAACCGAGTTAATTAGCGACGGCGATGTACCTTGCCGATTCAAGATTCTAATTTATTATCCCCTTGAGTCAGTCCATGGTAGCTAGCCGATGTAAATCTCAGCGGGATCGATAAACCCACCATGGTTACTTCGACCACCAGCAAACCACCCGGTGGTTTATAACCATCCTCGGGGTTAAGGAACTCTCGATCTTACGCGTAGACGGGCCAACTTTCTTCGACCTCCTACACCGCTCCGTCTTATACTCTTTACGAGAACCTCGAAACTATCTTCTCGGGAAACAATCTGGTACTTTCGGTCCGAATTACTACTTGGATACTTTAGCACCCAATCTTCTGGAGATACTGGGTCCTAAGTTACTCCGTTAGTTACACACTAAGTTACTCCATACTCAGTTAACCTACATAGTTTGCGAGTCATAAGTTCGGTTGTCGTAGTTTGGAGTCGCGTGATGAGTGTATTAGTTGTCTTATATTACACCCGTCTTATTTACATTGTATTATATTACACCCGTTTAAGTCAGTGACTAATAAAAATTCTATAATAGAATTTAAAGAAAGGGTTGATAAAATGCTAGAGTATAATTTAATACTAACTAATTGATACAACCAATCTTTATATTGTCCAATTTTATAGTTTGGAAGAAATATTTTAGTAACCCGGTCTATAAAAAATTGCTGACGTTTTGTGTACTAAAATCTTTATTTTCTATAATCACAGTATAATTTGTAATGCATATATATTTTGGTAAGTTCTCGGAAATAAAATCGAATATTGATTGCCGATGAGTCAGTAATTCGTTAAAAATTTTCCTGATTCAGGGTTACACCCTGAAATTAATTCGCTGGTATAGAAAGCATAGTTGTTGTTAGGGTTGGTTTACAACGGTGACTTTACAGTTGGAAGACGTAACGATGAATAACTGCGCAGTAATGCGGCTACCTTGCGATCCGCATTAAGATACACGCGAAATCAGTGCAATAATCTCCTTTCAAGGAATGACGAAACCCACCAGTAATAATAGTAGAAGAAAAGTACGATTTCGATAGGTTTTTCAGAAATTCCTGTACTCCGTTATTTTAATTTATCTAATCTAGCGAGACTGATCTCGCGAAACCTTGCACGCGAAAATTCGCGGTATTCCGGGTGGAATTAAAAGGTTGCTATTTTAGGGAAACCTTCCCTTGTCGGAAATTTCAGAGGGATCTTTATGGGTAGGAAGTAGAATCATCGCGAGGGTGATTTATTTAATTGAGAATGATGGTCACTTGCCGTGATATGAAAGCTATGTTATATTCAATCTTTTGATTTATCTTCTGTGCTTGACTTATCCCGTGGCAAGTGATATGCACTATCAAAATTAGATTTCGAAAGTATTACGAAATATTAATAGGTAATAACTAATTTTGATACTCCTAATGAAATATAATATTCAGATACTTCGGAGAATAAGTTTGTATAGAACCAATATACCATAAAAGTATGTACGATATTTAATTACTCAGCATTTAACTTTTGTGTTTGAAATTCTAGATATATCATAGATATCCGGCAAATAACATTAATGAAAATGACATTAAAATTAGTACTCACGCTGGTTCCCCGTTTTGTTCCAAGTGCATCACATTCCCGCTGAGTGTCTCGATCTCCTGCGTTCGTTTTACGACGTGTACCCCTGTCTTTTCCCTCGGGGATGACACCCCCCTAACCGTATTCACGCTCACCCCGGTATCCGTGGACCGTATACTCTCAATCGAGTTCGTAGACACCCCCGCAGAGGATTTCAACGACACGTTACTCTCGCGATTCTCATTCCGCACCCTGCCGCCGGCACTCTTCACATTCTGGGGATCATTCACCACCGCAGAATTAACCGGCACGCTGTTCGTTTTAAAATTCATCACTTGACTCATACTAGCACTATTCGTCGCGGCCATTTTCCCGGAAGACACCTTCGTTTCCGTGTCATTCAATTTCGAACCTTTTGAATCACCGAACCCTTTAAAGTCACCAGGTTTATTAACCAAAGCACTACCTGATGGATTAATCTGTTCACCATTCGCGTTAGACTTTGTCGGATTTCTATTAGATTCGTTGATCGAGTTATTTTCGGTAGGTTTCGGTGTACTTGATGACGGTGCTGATTGCATGGACCTGGAATCTTCTGATGGTTTCTGATCATTGGATTTGAAAGATTTTGCGTTTTGATCGTTTGGTGTTGATTGATTTTTACTTGATCTTTGTGTGGCTGATCCGGTACCATTCTGATTACTGTTCGTTCGGGTGAAGTTTTTCACTGATTGACTTATACTACTGTTCTTCGAATGACCACTGACACTTTCCGTAGGAACTGGTGAGTTGTTCCTGCTATCAGACGTAGACTTTGTGCGATTGTAATTGGTGGTAGGTTTGGGTGGCTTAGAGGAGACTTGTGAAGTTGGTTGTCGTTGGTCCTCGATGTTATCCTGTACACTTTGTACCTTTTTCATGGAAGTTGTATCATTGTTCGATGCAGATGAATTTGAAGATTGATTGTTAGAAGCATTCGTTTGATTCTTCGTTTCGGATGGATTTCTTTTATCATCCTTACCAATTAGAACCGTATTAGCATCTATGTGCAGAGGTTGAACAGCTGTGGCAGTGGTGGTGTTTACCACGCTCGATGTACCAATAGCATTCGAGGATCTCTTCAAAAGATCTACTAGATCTAATTCACTGGCCTTGTTAGTCTTGGATGAACTCTTATCAGTGACCTGGGAATCCTTCGAGTTTCCTTCAGACTGATTGCCAGTCTGTTTACTTTCTTTCATCGATTCATCATCGTTCTTCGTTGCCCTGCTTTCTTTGTCAACCTTTTTCGCACCCTTTTCAATAGGTTGATTAGGAATCGTGATAAATCGGGCGGGGTTCAAGGACATCGTTCCATTCCGGTTGTTCTTCAAAGGAATCTTGGAAGGTGACATCAATCTTTCTCTACTCGAACTCTTCTCTTGACTCACTTTCTTTGCATTCGTATTCTTGGTCGGTGATATCGTCTGCCGCGCCTTCGTTGGTGATATTCTCGTTGTCTCCTTGACACGATCTCTTCTCGTTGATTGTTGTCCAGTTTTCTCTGGTTTCGTTGGTGTCCCTTGAATCGGTGATAGTTTTGCCGATACTTTACCGAGCTGCCGACGTGTCGAGAGGTTTGTCGTACTGTTATTATTGCTGGAAGAGTTTAAACGGTTTCTGGAATCGGAAACGTTCAGACGGGTTCTCGAATCAACGCGTCTACCGATTTTCGGTGAAGATTGGCGACCGCCGGTTTTCGTTAGGGATGTTGAACGTTGGCGCGTTGGTTGCGGTATTAGACTCCTCCTTGGACTATTCTGCTGTGATACCGATACTGGAAATCACATAGAATAACCATCTTGAAAATGTACATTTATCTCTTATTACTTGCAGATAATATTTCGTTATGCTTGCGAATTTATATCTAGTATCTGTTTATCGATCTTATAATTCTTATCGATCTTATTTATCTTCCAAAAATGTGGTCGCTATATTTCTTAGAAATTTATACAACTGTAATAATATAAGGAGACTATAATAATGATACCTCTACGATCCAATCTACTTCTTCGTCTGCCATCGGTATTATCAGGCGATTGAGGTCTCGACTTCGATCGAGGCGGAGGTCCTTTAAACCCTCGTCCTCGAAAGGGCGAAACACGACCGGTAGCTAAAGTAGGCGACGGACTTCTTTCATCCGGTGTGCTCGGTCTCGATTCCGCGATTATCACGAAGCTGGAACGTCTATGCGCCCTGGCGTAGGACGTGGAAGTAGGTGCGATTTTATAGGGTTCTGGTGCACGTGGCGGTGGCGGAGGAATTGCTGAAGGCGACAAGTAATTCGTGTCGCGAGTTGGTGCCGCGAGCACCCTGAAGGGAGGCGGTCGTTGAACATGACCGTCGTCGTTTCGCCTCATCCTTTCGAGGCCTTTAAACTGGAACGTGAAAAGATTGACAAAGCATGCAATTTTTATATTAATAATTAACACTTTCAACATTATAATTCGTATCCAATATATGTAAATCTCGAGAATATTTAGATAGAATAATTAATGTTGTTAGAATATGTGGAACATAATTAATATAAGATAAATGTCTCAATAATTCACGAGAACTTTGTATGAAATAATTTTAAACTAACTATGAAATTAATTGATACAAATATTTTACTTATTATATTTATAGAATTTAATACCGTCCGTGTTGAAAATTAATTCTAGTTAATTCTAATTCAAAGTTTATTCTTTCCGTGAAGAATTAAAGACGCAAATTGAAAGATGTAGAAGGAAATTAGAAAATGAATGTATTTAAAAGATGATTTATAATGTCGTTCATAATATTCTGAATAATAGAAAACACTTTGAAAATTCATAACTATTTGAACGATACTGATAATAACTGCAATTAGAATATTTGAAAAATAATATTTCAAAGAAAGTGAAAGTACCTCGAGCCCTTCATGCAGATCACCAGGATGAGAAGGACGCCGAGATTCGTTGCCGCTCTCACCTGCAAGATATGAAAATCTTGATTAAAGAAGAGAGAGTGTGTAAATCATTTAAGAATAATCAAAGAAAACGGTCAGCGACAGAAAGATGTTGTCAATCTAATAACTCAATTACACACACCGCGTTAATTATTCTCTATAAATTAGGCAAGCTTTAAAAACACTCGCTCTGCCTCAAACTAATTACATAATTAAAATCTCCCAGAAACATATAAGAATCAAGATTAAAATGCGCTTCCTAATTGTGCCGGTAATTACGAAAGTGGCCTAGGTTACTTTTCCGGAAGCAAAGATTAAATGCTTTTTATGTTATAAAAAGATACAATCCTTATCTAGAATCTATTTATTGTTAACACCTTTCAACATCCTTATCACAGGACCAATAGAAGTTTTACATATTAAAAGGAATTGTAAATATATTTATTTAAAGGGGCATAGATAAAAAGTGATTTCCACCACTTTCATAATTATGCACTATTAATTATCAATATCCGTAAACGGAATTTCTTCAGTTATATTTTGATATTGAACGTTAAATTTTAATGTCGCCTCTAAGTCGCCACTCGAGGTGCCGCAATAAATTGAGTGGCGACTAAGAATTGCCTCCGAGTGCAAACTGTTAAGCATTAACATATTCTAATTATGTTAAGCCTCTAATTTTCATTCTTATTTACATAGTCCTCATTGTATTTAAAAGTCCAACGGAATTAAATATTCTTGAACCTAGAAATTCTGCAATTTGATGAGGCACCATTCTCTTAATGGAAAGGATTTGTCTAGTGTGAAACAAATCGAAGAAGTTTGTTCCGATTATGCGCAAAACTGCATTCCTCGACGATGCATATTCAAAACCACGTCCCGTTGTGAATTCAACGGTGAATATTCTCTATTCTTTTCCGCGGAGGATTCACGCGTAAAAAAGAGATTCCGCCGATACGCCGGAGTCGAGGCAATTAGTTGTTGCGCGTGTAACTTCGTAATTATTCGTTGACTGTCGTAATTATTCACTCCAGTTTTGTACGGCCTACCACGTACACCAAACACTTCCTTGCCACGGAATATGTAGAAACACATTTTATTCACGCTCTCATACACGAGAATGCTTGCGTATGATCGCCTTGCAACGCCTGCAATTATTATTACTGCGCTACCGTGACGATGATGTACTACATTTTTGGAACACATTGGAGACCCGGTTTATCCTCGACTTCGAAAAACTCGGTCAAAATTGGGTATACAATGGAGTTTCTTTTTATGTGATGGATACATTCCACAGAAACCAGCACCAAAAATGATATAATTTTTCTTGCAAAATTATTAGCCTTGCAACGTCTGCAATTATTATTACTGCGCTACCGTGACGATGATGTACTACATTTTTGGAACACATTGGAGACCCGGTTTATCCTCGACTTCGAAAAACTCGGTCAAAATTGGGTATACAATCGAGTTTCTTTTTATGTGATGGATACATTCCACAGAAACCAGCACCAAAAATGATATAATTTTTCTTGCAAAATTAGAAATAATTTTTTGAAATACCAGCAGCATGAAAGAGGTAACTTTTTTCATTCGAACGAGAAAAGCTTTATTTCTGTGTGGGAATTATTCTCTTCTCTCTTAATTCCCAGCAGGAAAACATAAAAAGAACGAAAAGATATGGATAAGTGCGTTTCGCTGTTAAAACTTTATAGATTTCTTGGATTACTTATTTTGTTGTCCCCTTTCTGCTTCGCCGAATAACTTCAAAACGGCATTAAAAGGATGTGCATAAAAAGAGAATTATTATAATTAAAACTGAATTATTATAATTCATTCTTATGTCAGTGAGAATATAATATAAATGAAGAAAGTGAAAATTAGCAACAAAGTTGAATGCATTAAACTCTTGCTTCACAAATATTCCATAAATTATTTAAGTACTTTCCACACATGTATTTAATTAATTATAGTAATGCGTGAGTTAGTTAACTTAGAAACACGTAAGCGTACATTTATGACGCAACCCGTGATTAATATGTGATAATTAAAGTAATAACTTAGATGCAATTAGTGCACGGTGAAACTAATGTTCTACTTCAAAATAATGAATCTTTGGAAATTGGTGTTTTATCATCGTACTTTCAAATATTTCGTAAGTCGCCTACATTCAATAGATTTCTAACTGTATCTTATGTAGTTACTGATAATGAATCATTGTTTTCGTGTACAGTCATCAATTTAGAGCATTTCGGACTTTGTTTTTGTGGATTTTCCTAACACAATATTTTCCCTGACTCATCATGTTTGGGTTCATGACTGATTTATTTAAGTATAAATAGACCCGAAGATATTATTGTTTGCCATTTTTGAAGAACCTCAGTCAGAATACCGAACTGGATTACATTTTAGAATGAATTCCAAAACTTCGAATATTTATTAGCTTTAATAATACTCATCCCTCGACTTATTATTTCTTTATTATTTATTGCCTTTATTTATACTGACACGCAAATTCATACTTGATCGTACTATTTATATCACCCTGAAATTTTTTAATTGGTTCACAGCGAGCAAATAAGCTGATCGCACGAACAATAACAAATATTTGGTTCTCCTAAATTTGCATTATTTCTTTTGTGAACCTACGTGAAATAAATATTTGATATTTATCTATTTTAATATAATAACTTATACAGGCTTTACTTTCCAGTATTCTTTTTCGTACTGGCAGACTCCATTTACACGATTTTCATCCACGTAAATCAGGGGACGGTTGTATATTATAGTTTCGACAACTAGTAATTATAACATGACTAAGTAATCAATGATAAGAGACGTACATGCGAAGGGGTTGATACTTGCAACATGCTAAGAGATAAGTTCAATTAGGGGGTCGTAATTCATCGTTAGAAGAAAGGTTAATGAATACAGGTGTTGCTTGGTGGACAAACCAATGAAATTTATTGTCCAGTATCTGTGTAGCGGTTACTTTTTGGGGATATAATTGATTCTCCCTTGTCCTTAATTTATAGTCGAAAGTTGAGGGCCATTCCAAGGAAGGTACGACTCGAAAGTAAATTTAGCCGTCACACTTAGGATCGATTAAGTTGTTGAAACAATGAATAAAATTCGGGTGTACGTGACTCAAGGAAATCAGGAAGCCAGACTATCATATCGGTGCCCATTCTATTAAATATTATACTCGTCCTTTTAATTCCAGCCGCGGCAATAATTCGTGCTCCGATACTCGCCGGATTTAAACGGTTTTTTATCATCATACTTCATCCGCACTCTCGATTGCCGATTGTAATTAGATAGAGTGCATACGGACGCACCTGGAATATTGTTGACGTCACTTGCCACTGCATCCATTCCTCATAAACAGTTTCAATCGTGTCAAGGATTCGCGATGATCCTTTTAATTCCCGATTCCTGGAGTTTCGAGTCGATGATAATGAAGTAGTGATACTCGCGTAATAATTCGAATTTTATTAGGTCCACTATGTTCCTCATTGCACAACTTGAGAATAAATTAAGAAAGGATTATCACGGTAAAAGTAGTTTTCCAATTTTGATCACGTTAAAAGTGGTTTTTCAATTTTTAACACGGTGGGAGCCAGAGGATGAAAAATATTGAAATTGCATTAATTATTAATAGAACCGTTCGATGCAGTGGAATATATATACTGAGCCAGCGTTAATGTGTTAAACTAACGTAACTACGGATTCGACGATCTGAGCTTCGCTAACTCGTAAAATAATCGGGTATTACGTGATCGTTACGGTGTAGAGAACTTCCTTGGCCCGATAAATACAAGCGTACCAACGGGGGTCGTTGATCCCCATAGAAGAACCGATTTGCGTTTTCCACTCTCCTTACCGTCTCGCTAATTTATTATTTGCCGGGGGTGATCCACGCGATACATACGCTTGCGACACAACAGTTACGTCGAGAAAGAAGGAAATTCGTAGCTCGCATTTTCGAAAGCAAGCACACCGCGATTAATGTATCCGACTTAATTAAATATTGTGCAACGCATGCTAATTAGACGGGCGAATGTGTCTGCTCGTCTTCCTGGCACTTCATCATCGTGCATTACCTATTAATTATTACGTTGATTATGAGAGATTCCACACGTGGTTTTCTGGGTCACTCGGGAATATTCTTGTGCATTAATATGCATCGGTTGGGTGATGTTTAATATTTTGTGTTATATGGAATATTGTAATATATAGTGATAGGAAGATGACGTTAAAAGAGAGCATTAAAATTGCATAATAATTATAGTTGATTAACGTATTATTGTGTGATGTTCTTGAAGATAATTTCAGTGTTTAATAGTAACTTAATTGTTTTAACAATTAGCTAATAACTGTTTGTTTAGAACAATTCGGATTATAGTGGATCTAATCAAATTCGAATTATCACTCGACTATCATAATGCCATTATCATCGACTTCAAATTCCAGGAATTTATACTGTTCGAATATTTCTTTATACAAAATCAAACATTCCAAGACACAAGTCTAATTAAAGTTAAATTAGTGCCGTTTTTCTTGAAGTAATTTTAGTTTATTTTAAAACTCTAACGTAATAAGTCCTCTCGATTCAAACTCACGAGTGTTTGATAATATTTCCGAGCAATCGTGGCAAGAAATATTGAAAGGTTTTCGGTGAGATCTCTTGTTCTTAAGTAGAACAGTTGGTCTTTTATCGATCTGATTTAAATCTAAGTAAGTGCGGAGACCACCGCGGGAAACAAACGCGTGAAACTTTTTCCGTTCAATGGAAGTAAGAAACAATTCACAAGATACCGCGACCTTCTTTGATCAACCCCTATGATAAATATCTCACTGTTTTTTCCGAGAAAAATACATGTAATCTTAGACCGGGAATACTTTGGTCAAAGAATTCAAGTAAAACATATCACGTAAATAAATTGCATTGGGTCAGTATTTATTGTGCAGTTTCTATTGTTATGGATTAATTGTCTCGCCTCGTAACCACCCTCAAGGCACCGATTAAAAAGATTGTACTCGCTTCACGAAAGATGTTATCCGATCAGAACCAAAAAAAGACATGACCCATGAAATTTCAAGTACGGCCTCGTCTACTGGTCACGAAATCACCGGCATGCCGTACAAATTCCAACATCCAATTGCGTTACACAAAATCAACAATTACCGTGCATTAACACTAGAACTATCAACGATATATTCAGTTATATTCGTAGTTTGACATTTTGGGGCTTAAAAATAAGAGTGGATGGCGAAAATAAATTAATCGATTTAATTATGTCCATTATGAAACGTGAGCCGAAAGATCTCAGAAAGCAAAACATTATGAATTTCAAAGTTTTTATTGAAAGAGGACTCGTCATTTTGACTGTTTTGGTAGTTCTAGTGTTAACGTTAACATTATCACGAGGAATCCTAAGAGTCTGATTTTTGTATTGGTTTATGAATAATCAAAGAAAATCATCACATTCGACTTGTTTCTTTGAGTCTGATATAACTCGTGACTTAGGTATCTTCAACCCCCCAAATTGCTTCGTCGAAAGTAATATTGTAAAATTTGTTAAAATACACTAAGTTCTAGCAATAAATATTACAAGCTTTACAAAACAACACCAATATCTTCCAAATTCAAGACACTCCCTCAAAACACGAAACCTAATTCCATCGTACTAAAATAAATACCATAATAATTTCCAAAAGTACAACGCAGGGCACACGCTTACGTCGTATTAATATTATTCCAAAAAACTGACGTAAATTAATAACAAACGTAAGACACTCTTCCTGCAAGCAATATTTTCAAGCATCCTCGAGGAATGTAGTTGTAATAATAATTATTCTAATGAAACTAAGACCGTCCACCGATGTGCAAGACACTCGACTATTAGTAACGCGCGGAATAATAGGAATTATGATAAAAATGGGATTCTTACCTGGCTAGCAGGTGGATAGAAAAATGACGTCGCCGGGCAGGGGGCATTTACGAGGTGGAGGGTAGTTTGCCCGACAGAAGCGTCGGTCTCGGCGTCGTTTCAACGGGTACGACGTCGATTCGCGTCTTCGCGTGAGCACGTACGCGTCCTTACTGCCGTGGGGTTGGCCGGCTAGGCTCTTCGTCGAGAAAGCGGCACGTCGAGGGTACGGAATAGGAGAACTGGTCACTCGATAGGCGCTGGCGCGATGACCAAGCGTCCTCGGCAATAATGCCGTTTATTTCGAGATGTCAGATCGGACAGGCAGAGAAATCGCGATTTATTGGTAAATAATGATTGCGCTGTTATTCGGGATCGATTATTTTTTAACATTGTTAATGCACGGATTATTTAATGCCCGAATCGAAAGCAATCATCGTGCGCGAATCGCCGGATTCATTGTAGGAATAATTATTGTCTTAAGAAATAAGAATTAGAGGACCAATTTGTTCCCGGGTTAAATATCATTAATTTAATAATGGAATCCATCGAGATATTTAGGGAATAAATTAGTGGAGATTTCATTCGAGATAGTTTTGGTATCTGTATGAAATACAGTACTTTCGCGATATGAAAGATTTCATCATAAAGATCCCGTGAAATATGATTAAACTTAAATGTCTTGGAAGATTGAAATAATACACGAAGGCGATAAGGGAAGGCAAGAAGTAGAGAAGGTGATTGCCCTATTATGATGTTTTATTTCGAACTTTCTAAATAATTTATGTAAGAAAGAATACCAATTATCTATTCTCGAATGGCTCAACTAGTGTGTGCATTATGGCTTCGAAAACTTCACGGTTCTTGGCTCTAAGTTTATTACCCCTTATTACACTCAATTTACAAGCATATCTATAAGCTTTTTTCTAATAAACCCAATAATAATTAAATCCACGGTATTATTACAATTTAATTAATATACAAAGAATAAATACAATACTATACCACTTATTGAAATATGCAGAGATCTTCATCTTTTAGCAAATATACTTCTACTCCAATTCATTCTGCAATTATTTGGATTATTTTCTATTAGCATTAAAATACTACCACTTTTAAGGAAATTGTATGAAAGAGTAATAGAAGAGCTTTCAGCCTTCCACGCTATTCAGTTTAAATTTATCGAAGCAAAGAATTTATGAAATATTTGTCTCCTTGTATTAAACATAACTCACTCAGAGTTTATTAAATACTCATCCCTTCATAATAAAAAACAACTAAACATTTAGTAATTACTTATCCTCTTTATGTCAAGAATAATTACCAATTCATTAAGTAATTATGAACAACATATGAAAATATTAATAAACATTTAGATTTAACAAAAATCTAAATTGAATAAAAAAGCAGCTTGATCCGTGTTGAATAATTGGACTAACTGCAGCAGCGATTAGCGATAGAGGGCTTTAAAAGTAAATCGATCAGGCAGGAACGGCACAGGAAGTGCAAAGTGTTTTGTCTTCCACCCACGTGTTCAACAGCGTTCTCCACAGAAGACCTTCCGATACGTAGAGATAACTAGCCGTGGTTTGAATAGTACGTGAACGTTGCATCTATAATACGAAACCGTAGGCGAGGCCATTCATTCATTCATTAGGCCATCCAAGGGCTGCTGGATCCAAATTATTGGAACATTAGCTTGATTGAACCAAACTGGGTTCGGCCTGATCCCAGGATCAATTTCGCGTACACAACTATTACTCTGTATATGTTGATCCACATTTTTGTTCACGTTCTCCACGTAACGCTCAGAAAAACGTAATTCCAAAAATAATGAAATTAATACTAGGTTTACGGACATTTCTTATATAATTATCTCTACGGACACGCGTCAAATTTACGCGTGAATGAAAAAACCACGTAATCTTTAAAAAACAACTTATTTCATTTAAAAACAACGTATTATACACTATTAACTTATCGTTGAATAAATAAAAGTCAACATAAGTGGTGGGAGAGAAAGGTAAACTGTTTCTGTAATTTTCCTTGTGAAATTCGAATGCGTTAAAATGATGCGTCCCGTAAACTTAGTGTTAAACTGATACTGAGGTGACAGAGAACAATATTAAGAGATGTAAAACATATTCTTTAATACTTTGTATAATGATATAAATGATTATATTTGTAGTTATATAGTAAATATTTGTTGAGATTATTTCAGTATTCGATCGAAGAGCAAGGTGCCAATATTTTAAGTTAAAATAAAAGTTCTATTGGATGGATTGGATATGACTGGATATGGGATTCTAATCTTAAAATTCTACAAAATTCTAATCGTATATTCTACAAATTGTATGTTTAGAATATACGATTAGCTATGATACGTTAAATATTTATTGTGTAATTTAGTAATTAACTAAGTTACTAGTACTTAAGTATTGCATGAGTTAATTATTGGAAATAAATCCTTTGAAATATCTAGTTTTAATAAAGATCGGTTCATCGTAACACGGTGTATAATTAACAAAGTATCAATGAAGTAATAAATGACATCGAATTAAATATGTTGTACTGTTTCTTAGAACAGTAGTAGCGATTGTATTTAACTATTAAATAACACAATAACATTGATTTAATAAAATATTATTTCCAGGCTGAAATAAGTGAAACAAATGCGAAACATAGATTTTAAATATATTTTATTCGTTTGCATATTTACAGTTTACATGTCAACCGTCGGCGGGTTACATATAATACATTTGACTTCGGATTAAATAAGACGGCTATTATATAATGCATGGATTATTTAATGCCGAATCGAAAGCAATCTTCGTTCGCGAATCGCCAGATTAATTGTAGGAATAATTATTGTTTTAACAAGAAAGTGTATCAGAATTGCTTATATAAGAATTAGAGGATCCATTCGTTCCCGCGTTAAATATCATTAATTTAATAATGGAATGCATAAAGATATTTAGGGAAAAAATTAGCGAAGATTCCATTCCATAGTTTTGGTATCGTCGTCGATATCACATGGATATTTAAGATATTTATTTAACCAAGTATTTGTATAAATGATAAAGTGTTTGACTTTAGTATCGGCAGCCTATCGTGATGTAAATCGAATGTTTCCTTTAATCTGAATAACAACATTGGATAGACTTCTGTTTGGCGATCTTGTACGAACTTGTACGATGAACATAAATACATTACTGTAAGTCTTGGGAATTGCTTCATTGATATTCCACTGATAAGCGAGGCTTCTCAAATATTGACGGCACTGATAAGAACTCGAAAATGTTTCTCCCTCCTAATTTCTTTCGAATCGTTAGGACTCGAAATCACGTAGGAAACATAGTTAAATTATTCTCCAATTAAAATTAATAATACTTTCTTTTGAGAATTACACGATTATTACGGATTTTGCACTCCAAATTAACCATTTTGCAAATCAAATTCACCGTTTAAATTGGATTCTATTTTCATTGCAATAGCTTAAGAAAACAGATTTGTAGAAAAGCTTGATTTACGAAAGAGCGAATTTGATTTGCAAAAAGGTGAGAATGATCTGCAAGAGGATTAATTCGGAGTGCAAAAATCCTGTATTACCTTTTTTAAACCTCGAATCGAATACGCATTTTTATATTTGTCTTTTATTAGGAAGAACTCGCGGCCATCGCTTACTAGCCGTTATCTTTTACGTTTATAATAATCGTAAGTTGCACAGCGATCTATCGGTAAGTTTTCTTAAATGGTTTAATTATCGTTAAACGCAAATAATCGTCACGCTGTGTTGCACGACGGAATTGAATATGAAAATCGAGATCGCATAAATCTCAGCGGTAACTGTTATCTTAACTGTACTTCCGCCACGGACTTTCACGTTCCGCAGACATTCCACTTGTGATGATCTTTGAAAATGATCAATTTGAATTAATAATAATCAATTATTATCGATTAACTAAGATTTTCTAGGTATTTATATGAATCATTCATTATTACAAATGTTTGACTTCAAAAGACAGATCTCAGTACTAAGTAATTAGCCATTTCACTTGAAGATCTAAATTTCGATAATAATTAATTATTTATCTAACTCAATAAAAATCAATTATTATGTTCTATATTTAAGTTAATAATTATGAACAAAATAGTTATTAATTTAAATAAATCATTTCGAATTAAATTAAATTCTACAAAACCACACAAAACCTGCACACATCGATCATCACACTGTTTCTCTCGCATGGAAATTCCATGAATATCGAATCATTCTCTTCGCACCAATAAATTATGTCAATTAAATGTCTTCAATTAAGACGATTTATTTGTCTCTCAGGAGACGATTTATTACTCGCCCGATCGACGAAACTCCCATTGATATCTTCGATATCTAAGCCATAAGGTATCAGTTCGATAATAATTGTTAGCCGCAACGCGCACGGTAATATTGCCATAAATTCTCATAAGATACGCAAACATTTGGCAATGTCAATCAAGCAGCATAATAAGTGTAGTCGACGATGAAATAATAAATATTCGTTTCGACATGTTCATTCTGTCTACAACGCTGCCTTCGTATTTCCGTAAACATTGTTCGATAACACGCGTGACAATCTTGTATAGTACGTCGTCCGGTTGAATTAAAATCGATAATTTATATATGGCATTAAATAAGTGTACAATCTATAAATTATTACATTTGTAGACGGTTATGCTTTGGTATTATAATGGACCATGTCTCTTCTGGCAAAACAAGGTTTATTTTTCATTTGATTTAAATCATTCCTTTTAATATATTTGATACTCAATAATGATTATGAAACATTTTATATGTGTTCCATATATCAACTATAATATTGTCATTGCTATATTCGGTAATATATATATATGTATATGCGAATACTGAAAACAAACATATATATATATTATTATTTCTGTTTCCGTGCTTGTGGATGTCGTTTAAATAAAATTCGGTAATTTCGTACACGCTGATATTGTTTATAATTCCATTATAATAAGAATTCATGTATCAACATAATTCATATCTTTTACATTAAATCCTTTCGATAGACTTCAGCTTACAACATTGATTCCTATATTGTTTTTAGTTTCATTTATGATATCCCTCTTCTTCGTCCAATTAAATGTACGATAAGTTATTGCGTCGAGAAAGGGAATTTGCAATAAATTAAACATATTTTGTAATAGTGATCCTATTTTCGATTGGACCAAGAACAGCTATTTAATTTAGTTCAAACTATTATTGAATTAAAATTTAACGATAGCTAATAATTTAAATAGCAATTTAATAGTATTTGATTCTACTATGTTTATTGTACAGCGATATAAAATTACAGGAAAACAAGGAAAATAGAATCAAAGACTTTTGCGTACTTTCCGAGAGAGATATGCTAAAAAATTGTGTTAGTAATTAAATAAATATAATTAACTATAAACGGAGATTTTAATGCCAGCATTAAAGAATCTAAAAATCTCCACGTTTAGATCAAAATGCATGGTAACTATCAAAGTGTTTTATTATCTTCTTATCATTTACAAATCATGCGACTCCCCGTCAGTACTGTGCTAATATTTTCTCGTCGACGGAAAAATAAGCAGTGGTACTAAAGAACAATTATGCAAATTAAATAAAAATAATTCTATATCTGCAATGGTGTATAGAACATTTCTTCCTAAGCTACTCATCTTGGTACAGCCTTAGTTTAATATAGTTACAAAAAATAACGCTCTGTTATCTTTAAAGGAACTCCCTGCTGTGATAGTATTCTTTTGGAAATATTCTGCTGAATTCTACTACTTAAGTTTTTGATCCCGCCTTATCGTGTCCCTTTTGAACGCATAATTTCTTATAATCTTTCCTATATTTCTCGATCGTTAAATCGGCGCTATCGGTACCCGACAAACTCAGTGCAACAGGATCTAAGCTAGCAGCAAGTTTTAAGTAAGTCTCTTCCATCTCTTTCGTAATTTTGACTTCATAATCGAAATCCGTAACTTCCTTGTTATTCTTAGGCAATTTCTCATTTTCGTTCGGCACATCGAACGTTATTAAATCTTTGTCCTTCTCTTCGATTACATGACTTATATGCGATGAAAGACTAACACTATTCATCTCATTTCTTAAACCTTTATGATTATAATCTTTCATATCAATTACCGAGCAATTATTCTCCGGAATATTTCCAAGTAATCTCTTGTCATTGTCTAGTGATTTATTCTTCGACTGTGAATCATTAACATATACTAACGCGGATGTTTCGTCCATTATCTTTTCGTTTGATTTTAATTTATAGCCACTCGAAACTGTGCTCTCCATGTGAACGGATGACTGCACCCATTCAGCCACTCTTTGCAATTGATTATTGTCATGTAATAAAACCGGAGAATTCTCTTCGCTACTAGTTGAAATCGATCTTTCCGATCCCGATCGAGAGGACTTTTTCGTATGAACTAAAGCAGTATTTGGCTTACTATTTCCACTAGTGTATAATACAGTTTTGTAATGTCCAACATTATCTAGGAGGATGTTTTTCGATCCAGGCGTTACTCTTACGAGACAATTTCGCGGACCTGTAATTCGATTTTGACTACTAGGCTTTGTATTGCTAACATTATGCGACAGTTGTGTTCCGGTTGTCGATTGAACAACATCGCTGGAACTACTTGATGGATCGGAAGTTGAAATTACCATACTATCGCTACTGAAACTGGGACTCGTAGCAACTTCTACTTGCCCGGAATCATTCTGATTAGCGATGTTATCAATGTTCTTTACTTCGATTAAAGTTAATTGCGTTGGTTGTTGGGTTTGTTGACCCGATCCATCATTCCTCCATGTTCTATCGTTAATAATATCAATCTCCACGTCACTACTAATTTTATCTACGTTTCTGCCGTCCTTGGGATTCACTTGGGATTTTAATTTCGTCCATTCGTTTTTCCATAACCGATCGTTAATGATATCTATGTGACTCTGTTCCAGCCCCCCAATGTTACTTTTTGAATTTTCCACAACCGGTTGATTGGAATTAGACTTTTTTTCCAAATTATTCCAGTGATTCGTATTGGACTTAGTATCGATCTGCGAATCGCATCTCTTATTAAAACCCGTTTGTTTAGTTTTATCCGAATTTACTCTACTATTAGGATCGCCGACTTTCTGCGAAGGTGGCTGTTTATTAATACTCTCGTTTTGACTTTGAAAAACACATTGAAGCTGAGGATCGTTGCGTCGCATCGAATTTTTTTTATTCAAGCTAGATTTAATAGTAATATTTACGCGACCGTCCTCCTTCGAATTCTCTAAGACCCTACCGTTTCGAGCCACAAATTTATCCCTCGCGCTTAAATGCTGAAAACTCGTATTTTTTGTACAATGAGTGTTATTATGAAGTTGTACCTTACCATAATTTGCGGCATTCTCATTCACTTCTTGGTAAATAGCGTGCGTCATTGAATTCTGGTTCTCTTTGCCCTGTGTACTTTTTTCATTACTTTTACGACTATCCGGATTATTTTCATTGGTTTGGAAATATTTCATTCTACAATCGTTACACGATACGATATCCTCGACAGCCGTTTGCGTAATTGCATCGACCATTAAAATACTTCTATGACAAGTACAAGTATCACAATGTTTCGCGAAAATACGTTCTTTTTCGCGATCCTCTAAAACCTTTGCCATTATGGCGGCCGATACGTCTATCGGAGGTTTCGGTTCGTCACTATCGTCATCGCTATGTTTCTCTACATTAGGTTTCGTAACATTATACACCATTGCTGTCGGAGGAAAAGTTGAAATTGGTACCGTGATACTTTTCACATCCGGAGGAATTACATCACTGGAATGTCTCTTCTGAGCAACATACGTTCTAACTTTAGCTTGCACTTCCGACGGTAACTAAAATAACCGACGCGATTAATTAATTTTCGACTACCGTCCAGATATATGAAATAATTAATAATAATTATTAATTATTATGGAACATGAAAATTATGCGTACCGAGTCATATTTTTGACCAACAAAATTGGAAGGTTTACATTGGAGTAACTGTATTGCTAAATTTATGTCATTCCTATATTTTTCCTGCAATGAATGATACTGTTAAAACCACCATTTTGATTGGCACTGATATAATATTGACGGAGGAGATGGCATACATTATCTTGTGTTAATCGGTGTATAGTAAAATTTGCATCTGCCAGTCTGTGAGACAAGGTAGCTATATCTTTTGTGAAAGCACTCTTTTCTGTTTCACATTTATCTACTATTTTCAGTAACTTGTCCTCAAGGTTTTGATTGACTTTCTGGACCCTTTTGTGAGCCTCATGTAGTCTGGTATACTTTTCTTCCCAAATCACCAATTCCTCTTTCATTGAAGCTAGTTCACCATTTGGAAACTTATCAGCTTCATTTAGAAATTGTGTTTCCATTGTCACTATATGATTGTCTCTCTCCAACAGCCTCTGGCGTAAATTCTCTATCTCTACATGCAAATGCATGTCTCCCTGCTGTTGTTCATTCTGAGTGCAGTGGCTACACTTGCATCCACATTCCTGACACAGATAATAACAGCTGATAAGTCTTTAATAATAAAACTCACTGTGATATATGTATGGAATATACCAGTTAAATGATACACTATACTATTTCTTATCTATTTAACATAATTTCTTATAATCAAGTATGAATCAAACAAATGTATGCAATATAGCACCAGTTAAATGAAGCACCATACTGCTTTCTACTTATTTAACATAATTTCTTATAATCAAAAGTAATTCAATCGCTACATCATTCACCGCCTTCTACAATGATCCTTTAAATAATAATTATTAAACAATCGTATATAATATACTTCTTTTGTTTCTTAATCATAATAAGTTAAACATGTATAATCGATGCGCTTCCTAAAATTTCATTATCTCACACACTTACCTTACATTTCTCAGCCATCGTGTAGCTCGCGAATAATATGAAAAACGATGAAAAAATATCTATTAAAAGGGAGACTTCGGACTTGGAGCCTCATAACCCTTGTCGTTCGATTTTTTTCCCCCTAAGTATGGATACTGTTTTATGCTTGAAATTCCATTTACTTAATCATAGTTGCAACACGGGACGAAGAACAGTCCACGTAACTGAGAACGCGTCGACGGAATAATCGACGTTCCGAGCAAGTATTATCGCGATAATGCTTTGACAAGTCGACGAAGGCTTCTTCCCTGTCGCCTGCCACACAGCTTACTTTGCGTGGCTCGATTGGCCAGGTATATTATCAATATCTTCAATTTGTTTTCCGACTCATCGACTCCACGAGTCTCTTTTTATGATACGCCGAGTTTCACGCGGAAAAAACGACGTCTACCCGTGTTTAATAATCGGGGAAATAAGTTTGAGATCATGTGAATCATATGTTATATAGCACCGTGCCACGGCCAATGAAATATTTGCGGGGAACCACTGCGCATTTTATTCCACGCGCTAAGCATATAAATGCAACGCGGAGGAATCGACGTGCAGTTTACAGCTGGGTGTTTGATCGAAGTGAATGTATAACAATACATTGTTTAGTCGAATATTGCGGATAAGAATGTTGTGATTATGTAGACAATATTGTTTTCCTTTCTTACAGGAAACATTAGGGTGAAGTAATTCACAGACATACATATGTCCGCCGCCGGCGATTGTGAAAGTGTGGTATAATGATCGGCGTTTCGTTGGGGAAACAAATCCAATAATTATATTTTAATTATTACAGTTTTACAGGCATTCGATTCGGAAGTTTATGAAGTTGTTAATTAATAATTGGAGCTTATGAAAAACATTTCGAACAAGATTTATATAAAGGTTGTATATTACTTAACAGTAATACTAAACTGTGGACAGAGTTTGTATCCAAAATACAATGACGACGGAACGTCGATCATTATACGACAACGAACCGCGATAAACCGTGGCTGTTGCAAAAATAGAACGATAACATATTTCTATTATTAGTAATTGCTTAAAGAAATTATTTATCGTTGAAACGATCTTTGCATTCATCGCGTACGAATCGGAAGTATGTACCGTGCAACCTTTGGTGCATCCGGAAGCAGCAGGTTAATGAAATAATTAATGCAGAATATCTCTGGAAAGTTAGACAGTCTTTATTGGTTGCCAAAAATTCTGTGGACTTTTGCGAATAAAATGATGTAAATTACATTTGCAAAATGGATTCGCAAATATGTTTAAACATTAGTTAAATTTGGCGAGGCACGCTCCGCACGCTCATTCTTCGACACTCTTTCCAAGTTTGCACAAAAATTGCGACGTAAATATAAAGGTTAGACAGTATTTCTTCATTGCAAAAAATTCTGTAGACCTTTGCGAATAAAACGATATCAATTACATTTGCAAAATTGATTTGCAAATATGTTTAAACATCAGTCAAAGTTGGCGAGGCACGTTTCACACGCTCAATCCTTCGAGACTCTTTTCAGGTTTGCACAAATATTGTGACGTAAGTATAATGGTTAGACAGTATTTCTTTGTTGCAAAAAACTCGGTGGACCTTTGCGAATAAAATGATATTTATTACATTTGCAAAATGTATTTGCAAACATGTTTAAACATTAGTTAAAGTTGGCGAGATATGCTCCGCACGCTCATTCTTCGAGACTCTTTTCAAGTTTGCATAAAAATTGCAACGTAAGTATAAAGGTTAGACAGTATTTCTTTGTTGCAAAAAACTCTGTGGACCTTTGCGAATAAAATGATGTAAATTACATTTGCAAAATGGATTCGCAAATATGTTTAAACATTAGTTAAATTTGGCGAGGCACGCTCCGCACGCTCATTCTTCGACACTCTTTCCAAGTTTGCACAAAAATTGCGACGTAAATATAAAGGTTAGACACTATTTATTTGTTGCACAAAAATCTGTGGACCATTGCGAATAAAATGATATTTATTACATTTGCAAAATGTATTTGCAAACATGTTTAAACATTAGTTAAAGTTGGCGAGATATGCTCCGCACGCTCATTCTTCGAGACTCTTTTCAAGTTTGCATAAAAATTGCAACGTAAGTATAAAGGTTAGACAGTATTTCTTTGTTGCAAAAAACTCTGTGGACCTTTGCGAATAAAATGATATTTATTACATTTGCAAAATGTATTTGCAAACATGTTTAAACATTAGTTAAAGTTGGCCAGATGCGCTCCGCACGCTCATTCTTCGAGACTCTTTTCAGGTTTGCACAAATATTGCGACGTAAGTATAAAGGTTAGACACTATTTATTTGTTGCACAAAAATCTGTGGACCATTGCGAATAAAATGATATCAATTACATTTGCAATATAAGTTTGCAAATATGTTTAAACCTTACCTAAAGTTGTTGAAACACGCTTCGCGAGCTCATTTTTCGATACTCTTTTCAAATTTCCATGAAAATTGGGCCTCTGAGGAGGATTGCAGTTACTGTAGAGAATAGAGCAAGCATTTTTCTTTGGAAAACACTCCTAAAATATACAAAACGGACTTCGGTGTCGTAAATAAAAGCCGAAAAGTCGGGGAAGCCGCGGATTGTGAGCAATATTTAAACATATTAATTCTAATTACTTGATCTACGGAAATATTAACAACAAAGCCTTTCTCTTTAAAAAACAAACAATTTTTGTTTAAACATTTTCTTTCTATCTGCTCTAATAAGTGAGATATTAAAAAAAAGGTTTTGCGTTTCTATTTCTGAGACACCCTATATATGTGTGAAATTCATGGGCGAAAAAAATACCGTTCATCTAGCGGTCAAAAATTGGGACAAAGCCATTTTTTAATGGTGGTAGGTAAGGGCCAAATTTATGGGCAGAAAAAATGCCGTCCATCTAGCGGTCAAAGCAGGGAACTAAGACCTTTTTTAGTGGGCTAGGTAAGGGCCAAATTCATGGGCAGAAGGATGACCGCCCATCTAGCGGTCAAAACATGGAACTAAGACTTTTTAATGGCGCTAGGTAAGGGCCAAATTCATGGGCAGTAACAATGCCTCCCATCTAGCGGTGAAACCACGGAACTAAATTCGATGCACCCCTCCAATAAATGTGCATGTTTTAGTTCCATGTTTTCACCGCTAGATGGGAGGCATTTTTTCTGCCCATGAATTTAGTCCTTATAGTGGGGTTATCAGAGGAGAGTAACGAATTTAGTTCCACGTTTCGCCGCTAGATGGGAGGCATTTTTTCTGCCCATGAATTTAGTTATGATATTGGGGTTATCAGAGGAGGGTAACGAATTTAGTTCCAGGTTTCGCCGGTAGATGGACGGCATTTTTTCTGCCCATGAATTTCACAGTTATATAGGGTGTCTCAGAAATAAAAACCCAGTTTGTTTTCTTTAAATATCTCGTTCATTAGAGCAGATAGAAAGAAAATGTTTAAACAAAAATTGTTTGTTTTTTAATTACGAAGGCTTCGATGCTAACATTTCCGCACAATTAAGTAATTAAAACATAAGTAAATTAACATATTACTTATGTTACAACATTGCTCACGAAACGTGACTTCCACGACTTTTTGGCTTTCATTTACGACACCGAAGTCCGTCTTGTATATTTTAGGAGTGTTTTCCAAAGAAAAATGCTTGCTCTGTTCTATAGAGTAACTGGAATCCTCGTAAGAGGCCCCATTTTTATGGAAATTTGAAAAGACTCACGAAAAATAAGCTCGCTAAGCGTGTCACAGCAAATTTAGGTAAGGTTTAAACGTATTTGCAAACTTATATTGCAAATATAATTGATAGCATTTTATTCGCAAAAGTCCATAGAATATTTTGCAACAAATAAATACTCTCTAACATTTATACTTACGTCGCAATATTTGTGCAAACCTGAAAAGAGTCTCGAAGAATGAGCGTGCGGAGCGCATCTCGCCAACTTTAACTAATGATTAAACATATTTGCGAATTGATATTGCAAATGTAATTGATATCATTTTATTGGCAAAGGTCCACAGAATTTTTTGCAACAAAGAAATACTGTCTAACCATTATACTTACGTCACAATATTTGTGCAAACCTGAAAAGAGTCTCGAAGGATTGAGCGTGTGGAACGTGCCTCGCCAACTTTAACTGATGTTTAAACATATTTGCAAATCAATTTTGCAAATGTAATTGATATCGTTTTATTCGCAAAGGTCTACAGAATTTTTTGCAATGAAGAAATACTGTCTAACCTTTATATTTACGTCGCAATTTTTGTGCAAACTTGGAAAGAGTGTCGAAGAATGAGCGTACGGAGCGTATCTCGCCAAATTTAACTAATCATTAAACATATTTGCGAATTGATATTGCAAATGTAATTGATATCATTTTATTGGCAAAGGTCCACAGAATTTTTTGCAACGAAGAAATACTGTCTAACCTTTATACTTACGTTGCAATTTTTATGCAAACTTGAAAAAAGTCTCGAAGAATGAGCGTGCGGAGCATATCTCGCCAACTTTAACTAATGTGTAAACATGTTTGCAAATACATTTTGCAAATGTAATAAATATCATTTTATTCGCAAAGGTCCACCGAGCTTTTTGCAACAAAGAAATACTGTCTAACCATTATACTTACGTCGCAATTTTTGTGCAAACTTGGAAAGAGTGTCGAAGAATGAGCGTACGGAGCGTATCTCGCCAAATTTAACTAATCATTAAACATATTTGCGAATCGATATTGCAAATGTAATTGATATCATTTTATTGGCAAAGGTCCACAGAATTTTTTGCAACAAGTAAATACTGTCTAGCTTTTATACTTACGTCGCAATTTGTATGCAAACTTGAAAAGAGTTTCGAAGAATGAGCGTGCGCAGCGTGCCTCGCCAACTTTAACTGATGTTTAAACATATTTGCAAATCCATTTTGCAAATGTAATTGATATCAATTTATTCGCAAAGGTTCACAGAATCTTTTGCGACAAAGAAATACTGTCTAACCTTTATACTTACGTTGCAATTTTTATGCAAACTATTAACTATTAACTATTATATTAACTATTTCACGCAGTTTATTTTAATGACAGAATTTTGATGAATGTCATTTAATTAATTTATGTAATTTTATTAATTAATTTAAGCTGCTGTGTTTTATTTATTAATCGATTACTTATTATTATAAAGCTAATTTTGTTTATTAACCAATTTATTAGATTTTTTTACTAATCTGTTTTTTTTATTAATGGTTACAGGGTGGCGATTGCTTGTTTCACCGAGACGTCCGCAGTCAAAGAAGATAAAAGAACGAAGGGCCATGGTCCAGATATTTTATTTAGAAGTGTTTATGTATTGCATATATCTATATATTTATGTGTGTTATATCATAATATTTATTGGTATACAAGGTTGTATGAAAATTCTTGTACCTCGTGAAATTTTCATTTACAATAAATGAATTTATTACGAATACATTGCGTTATATTTTATACTTCCTCGTCAAAAATTCAGAAGTTAAAGGAAAACCCAAAAATGTAGGATTTCACTTTTCATTTGAATGGCGCCGGCCAGTCGCCACGACCGTTAATTCGTAACGGCTCTCGGTCGCCAACCGTATTTTGCCTTTTAACGGTTTGGCGACTCTCGGTCGCCATTCAAATGAAAACTGAAAATCCCAAAATTTTACGACCCCCACAAGTCCCAAAAATGTCGAAATTCACTTTTTATTTGAATGGCGCCGGCCAGTCGCCACGACCGTTAATTCGTAACGGCTATCGCTCGCCAACCGTCTTTTGCCTTTTAACGGTTTGGCGACTCTCGGTCGCCATTCAAATGAAAACTGAAAATCCCAAAATTTTACGACCCCCACAAGACCCAAAAATGTCGAAATTCATTTTTCATTTGAATGGCGCCTGCCAGTCGCCACGACCGTTAATTCGTAACGGCTATCGCTCGCCAACCGTCTTTTGCCTTTTAACGGTTTGGCGACTCTCGGTCGCCATTTAAATGAAAACTGAAATTCCCAAAATTTTACGACCCCCACAAGTCCCAAAAATGTCGAAATTCACTTTTTATTTGAATGGCGCCGGCCAGTCGCCACGACCGTTAATTCGTAACGGCTATCGCTCGCCAACCGTCTTTTGCCTTTTAACGGTTTGGCGACTCTCGGTCGCCATTCAAATGAAAACTGAAAATCCCAAAATTTTACGACCCCCACAAGACCCAAAAATGTCGAAATTCATTTTTCATTTGAATGGCGCCTGCCAGTCGCCACGACCGTTAATTCGTAACGGCTATCGCTCGCCAACCGTCTTTTGCCTTTTAACGGTTTGGCGACTCTCGGTCGCCATTTAAATGAAAACTGAAATTCCCAAAATTTTACGACCCCCACAAGTCCCAAAAATGTAGAAATTCACTTTTCATTTGAATGGCGCCGGCCAGTCGCCACGACCGTTAATTCGTAACGGCTATCGCTCGCCAACCGTCTTTTGCCTTTTAACGGTTTGGCGACTCTCGGTCGCCATTCAAATGAAAAGTGAAATTCCCAAAATTTTACGATCCCCACAAGTCCCAAAAATGTAGAAATTCACTTTTTATTTGAATGGCGCCGGCCAGTCGCCACGACCGTTAATTCGTAACGGCCACTCGGTCGCCAACCGTCTTTTGCCTTTTAACGGTTTGGCGACTCTCGGTCGCCATTCAAATGAAAACTGAAATTCCCAAAATTTTACGATCCCCACAAGTCCCAAAAATGTAGAAATTCACTTTTCATTTGAATGGCGCCGGCCAGTCGCCACGACCGTTAATTCGTAACGGCTATCGTTCGCCAACCGTCTTTTGCCTTTTAACGGTTTGGCGACTCTCGGTCGCCATTCAAATGAAAACTGAAATTCCCAAAATTTTACGATCCCCACAAGTCCCAAAAATGTCGAAATTCACTTTTTATTTGAATGGCGCCGGCCAGTCGCCACGACCGTTAATTCGTAACGGCTATCGCTCGCCAACCGTCTTTTGCCTTTTAACGGTTTGGCGACTCTCGGTCGCCATTCAAATGAAAACTGAAATTCCCAAAATTTTACGTCCCCACAAGTCCCAAAAATGTAGAAATTCACTTTTTATTTGAATGGCGCCGGCCAGTCGCCACGACCGTTAATTCGTAACGGCCACTCGGTCGCCAACCGTCTTTTGCCTTTTAACGGTTTGGCGACTCTCGGTCGCCATTCAAATGAAAAGTGAAATTCCCAAAATTTTACGATCCCCACAAGTCCCAAAAATGTAGTAATTCACTTTTTATTTGAATGGCGCCGGCCAGTCGCCACGACCGTTAATTCGTAACGGCCACTCGGTCGCCAACCGTCTTTTGCCTTTTAACGGTTGGCGACTCTCGGTCGCCATTCAAATGAAAACTGAAATTCCCAAAATTTTACGATCCCCACAAGTCCCAAAAATGTAGAAATTCACTTTTTATTTGAATGGCGCCGGCCAGTCGCCACGACCGTTAATTCGTAACGGCTATCGTTCGCCAACCGTCTTTTGCCTTTTAACGGTTTGGCGACTCTCGGTCGCCATTCAAATGAAAACTGAAATTCCCAAAATTTTACGACCCCCACAAGTCCCAAAAATGTAGAAATTCACTTTTCACTTGAATGGCGCCGGCCAGTCGCCACGACCGTTAATTCGTAACGGCTATCGCTCGCCAACCGTCTTTTGCCTTTTAACGGTTTGGCGACTCTCGGTCGCCATTCAAATGAAAACTGAAATTCCCAAAATTTTACGATCCCCACAAGTCCCAAAAATGTAGAAATTCACTTTTCATTTGAATGGCGCCGGCCAGTCGCCACGACCGTTAATTCGTAACGGCTATCGCTCGCCAACCGTCTTTTGCCTTTTAACGGTTTGGCGACTCTCGGTCGCCATTCAAATGAAAACTGAAATTCCCAAAATTTTACGATCCCCACAAGTCCCAAAAATGTAGAAATTCACTTTTCATTTGAATGGCGCCGGCCAGTCGCCACGACCGTTAATTCGTAACGGCTATCGTTCGCCAACCGTCTTTAGCCTTCTAACGGTAAATATTAATTTCCGAATTGTATGTAATTATTGTTATTTTCAGATTTTCCGATATTCACTATAAGTTTTCTGTTAAATGTCGAGTAATATGTATGTTAACAGATGCAAGAGTTTTTGAAAAAGTAATACCCTGCTTCATTTTTGCATTTTTAGTATTAATAATATAAACTGCTATTTTATGTGTTCGCTGGGTAACGTCACCAGTGACACGAAAATACTTCTTGGGCTCTAGAGCCCGATTAACTCTGGAATTACAGATTTCATTGTGTATTGTTTAAGTATTTCTGCTCTGCACAATAACATTCGAGAAAAATTGTCGTTCTAAAATAATTATTTTAAAACTATAAAAGTGTATCACACTATGCAGCGCACACAGATATATTAATAATCCAATAGAAGAATATGTGTTTGATAGAAAAGTGTAGAAATAATATAAGTAACGTCGCACTCATAGAAACTTGCCCCTCAACAGTTTGGAGATTTGCGTGATCTGTTCAAGATGGAAGACGGTGACAATAAATTGGAAGTTGAGCTTGGTAAAGATAAAAAGTCTTACGCCGGTATACCGGAGGCCGATTTTGTTGTAAGTACAACAGTAAAGAAGAAAGAAGAGTGGTAGAATTATTACTTAATTACAAGAAATACATTTCCATTTGATACTTAAAATCTTCTAACGTCGAATGTTTTGCATCGACATAATCCTCGTGTTTTAATACAAAATTTATATGAAATGGGAGAATGATCAATGATTTTATTTATTCTTTTTTAACGCTTACTGAAATTCAAATTGTAATATTTAATTTGATGTAATGATCAGTTCTCTGGAAACTAAAAAGTGTATAGTTTCCGTGGACACAAGTCAAACCTTATATGGTCACAAAAAAAGTAGACGTCGCAGCAGAAGATTTTATCATAAAATAGTCGAAAACTATTGTATTAAATAGACTCGACATTTTTATTCATGCGTTCAATGTCTAGCAAATTTTGAGCATTCAATTTGCGCCATGCAATACGGGTGAATCATAAAAATTAGGCCGCGTTTGTAGCTTCGTCCTTGCACTCTTCTTTTCATAAAATTACGATTCTAAAGCGTTACTTTTTAGAACGGATATCGTCAGTCAGAAATTTCATTGTCGGGTTTTTCTGACACGGCGATGGACGCGGTAAATTAAATAGACGTTTATTTAAAAACAGGACGATGTCGATGCTTTTATGGCAAAACCGGAAAATGAATCAGTGGACAAAGTGTTGCGGACTCTCGACGAAAATCACGGGAAATATAAGTTTATGGAATACAATTTGGCTAACAAGAGGAGGCGATTGAAAGCACAAATTCCAGATCTGGAAAGATCACTGGATATGATTAAAAAGTTACAAGTGGAGAAGGAGAAAAGCACAGATTTGGAAACCCAATTCCTGCTATCAGAACAAGTTTATGCTAAAGCTGTTATTCCACCAACTGACAAAGTATGTTTATGGCTTGGTGCTAATGTGATGTTAGAGTACACACTGGATGATGCACAAGAGATGTTAACAAAAAACATTGAAGCTGCAAAGAGGAACTTAGGATATGTTGAACATGATTTAGACTTTGTCAGAGATCAATTTACAACAACAGAAGTGAACATGGCACGTATATATAATTGGCAGGTCAAAAAAAGGCAAACTGCTAAATCATCTTAAACCCACATTATCTGTCACTTCTGCCTAAAGATCCAATGTTGGTTCTCACATGAACATTTTATAAATACATGCACTCAATAAATTAACATTTAATAAGTTGATAATGTGTTTATTTATTATGCACATGATTACTTCAATAGATGATTAGACACTCTTTTGTAATTAAACTGTGTCTGCATGAAAGGTTTAAGTCACTGGTAATGGAACTATTGTCAAACAGTATATGGAATAAAGGACTTAAATGCATTTTGAGATTATAGGTTAGGTACACCAATATTTATATTATCACAGATACATCAGAATATCATACTTAATATCTCCATGATTCATGTACTTAGAGTGGGATTTCTCAAGAAAACATGATGTCTCATCATTGCAATCTAAACTAAAGTGTACACAAATGTAGAAAACATAAAACAAACTTTGCTTTGAGCATCAACTCTAATTTTTAACATCCCATTTATAAGTCCATGTTTATAAACTATAGTAACCCATGATTTCAATTAGATTGATCTGACTTTGTTCGAAAACAAATAAAAAAAACAACAACAAAAAAGATATTCTCTCATTCTATCGATATGTCTTAATCCTAATGGAATCTGAGAAAATGAAACTTAATAAATTTCCCTTAGATCCTAAAACATCTTAGAGGTTGAACTGCTATAACTATTTTAAGGCACATGGTCAATCTGACTTTTTGATGAGTCATTGTCCAATAGGGACTAGTATTCAATTATAGCCTAATGATGATGATACATTGCTTTGTCTAATTATTCTGTAACTTCATCTGCCTCCTTCTTCACCAATTTGGCCTTTAACTCTGCAATTTGGGCTTTGGCCTCACTTAATTCTTTCTTTAGTGTCTCCACCTCTGAATTTCCTTCTGTTATACATCCAAGGTTTTTACGTACATATCTTTGACAGTGTTAAAGAACATATGTCTTCAGTTTGGAAAAGGAAATAATTGCACTATGCAAATAAATCCATTGCAGTTCCTCTCTCAATGCTTTTTAATTCTGATCAAACATTGTTCATCATAAAAAGGATACTCTAGAGCATCATCTGGTTTCTCATGTTGCTCATACAAAGATATTAATACCTGAGTTAGAGCATCCATGACACCTGCTCTTTCCAAATATTTTCGAAATTCTTCTCGTTTCGAATCGAACGGCTAAATGCGCGAAAATGATACGAATAATACTCAACCATTAAATGGTTAAACATATGGATATTTAGTAGTACTGATAAATGTTAAATACTAGGATTAATTGTATCTTATAATGATTAGTATTTAAGTCTAACAAGAAATATTATTCGTCAAATAAATCAAATTTGTGTCGAAAGCAATCTTGGATTGATTTCACGGACGAAGGATACGGCCGAGTTGCCGTCGGAAAGAATCATTATTCTAAAACCGACGTTATTCTTATATCGACATTTAGCCGGTTATTGATAAGGTTTCATATGAAAATTCTATTGGAACAATTATGTCAACATCCAACTTCGACTTTCAAAGTAAAAAACACGAGAGCACGTGCTTTCGATACCAAGTAACAGCGTAAATAGGAAAGTCTCACGGTAACCGGCGAGGAAGAACAAAAGGCATGACGCCTGTTACTCAAAATAATGAATATTTCGTGAAAGTAATGAATGAAAATGAACTACTATTTACCATTTTCCTAAATAAACACGATATTTATCAAGAAGTTCTATTCTCTCTTGTTCACCGTAGTATACCTGTGGACCTTGAGGTGATCTTGTATACTATAGATTCGTAAACTTCAAATGTGTCACAGGTAGTTTACTTCGACAGATATTTAACAGTCAAAAAAGTATACTACGTTGATTATAATGACACAGCTACTCTAAACTAATATAAATCATTACAAAATAACGGACACTATAGGAATCGTATATCCGTCGATCGTAATACCACGATATTAGAAGAAATATCCGGACAAATCACTTTCAAAAAAGAGGTAAATTCGTTGACTAGATCTGATTTAGCTGAACTAGACTGTATGGCGCGGAACATACAGTTCGTATACCGTGAGAACGCATGCGCTTGAAGACATTTCATACCCCCACTCCTTCTACTTCATGTACACCGACCAATTGTCTGAGCGCAAGGAGTAATAGAGTAGGTGAACACCAATAAAATAATCAGGAAATATCATTGCGTTCTTGAACAGAACTGGCTATAGAAGAGAATAAACGTGAACGTAGTATATGTTCAGTAGTACCAATTCAAAAATATGTTGGCACAGTTCACGCGAGTGAGACATGCCAGTGCAACTTTGTGCCGAGAGATTGTTAAATAAATTTCAACAATTGTGCTGTTATGATTTCTGGGAAATGGGATTTACTATTACGAGCAGTGTTAACGGGGGGAATAGCAATCGTCTCGATTATCGGTGATCACGGTTTAAAATATGGAAGAACTGCATTGCTGCGTGCACTGTTTGATAACTTCACGCACGCGAGCGTGGGTGGCCTTACGTGGGCCTTAATTTTAAGATTATCCAAACAGTCACTGGTCCAGGAATTGTCGAGTATTGTTTTGTGTTTCTGTTTATCCTCCCTCGTTGACGTGGACCACTTCCTGTCAGCCCGTAGTTGGAAGTTGGACGTAAGTTATTACTAACCTTTCCTTCCATCTTCATCGATATTATCCTTAATTTCATATTTACGAATATGTCTTACCCGTGACATGTCTGAATAAATACTTCTCCTTAAATCTTGCAACTATCTCGATGAGAATTGCGTCCTCCTGACAACTTAATTTCTGTCACATTCGTTGGCTCGATGTTTAATTGAAATTCACGAATGCCGATATTCATTTGACTATCGTATACGCTCGAAAATCAATTGTTTTTTTAAAGAGTTCGTGCCGCTTTTTACAAATATTTCATTCTCATATTTTCCGCCACTAAATCAGAGAGTTGCTACGACCCTCATATTTCAATTACTTTAATGATACAAACTGCAACAGTTCGGTTCCAGGGAAAGGTCGCGTTATACGAGACTCGGCATACATACACACTTTATATCGAAATCGCATTGTATAAGACCGCGTTATACTAACATCGCCACAATTTGTGCACCGCGTTTATATTGAAATCGCACTGTATAAGTGCCGCGTTATACGATAATCGCCACAATTTGTGAATCGCGTTATATCGAAACTGTCTTCCACTCCCTCGCGAAATACGTGAAACGTACATTTTTTTACAGGATGCAACTCATTTGCAGAAAAGACCATTTCTGCATTGTACTACTGTTCCAATTGTAGTATGGTTTCTGCTTATATTAAGCTCGAATATGTTTCATTATCCAAAGCTAGGTTATTATTCTTGGATGATTTGTGCGAGTTTTTTAAGTCACCACATAAGAGATGGTACAAGAAGAGGGTTGTGGTTTTATCCACTAGGTTCAACTAAGCCCATTCCATATTATTTATATATATGTTTATGTATGGCTCTTCCATACATATTACATTGGTGTATGATAGCCTCAAATTCCTTCAGAATTCAAAATAACATACTCAAAGTGGATATTGTATAAATATCATATTTATTGATATAAATAAGTGTCAAAGATCTGTGATTTTCTATATACAACTGTTTATATATATCGGCAGATTATTCCATTATATATTTCTTATTTTTATAACTGCCGTATTTTACTATTTTGTTAGAAACTTAGTAATTTTTATTTACGATGAAACGGGGCTGAGCACACTTTCCGTGATACGATTGTAATCACGCTTGTAAAATGTATTAAAAAATAACATTTTTTCCGAAATCGATGAGTATTTAGTCCAGTTATTTGATGGTGCCCCAACATTTTCGTTCCGTAAATGTAATCCATGTTTTCCGTTCCGATTTACTTTTCACTTCCGGTAATCATATCCAAATATCCATACGTCCAAAGTATTAATTTTGATAGTTACTAATTCCCGTGAAAAAATGCGCGACATTTTTACTGGCAGGATTTCTTTATTTATTTCATAGATAAGAAAACATTCCACGGTAGATCAATATCAGTAATCGAACTTTATCTATCGATTAAAGAGAAGTCACTTTAATAAGTTCAATTAACCAAACTTTTTACAACTTCTTGTTCATACACAATTTATTCTATCACAAAATACGCGCAATATTTTCCTGATAATTTTCATGTACTAATAATAAAAATAAAGTATGTAAATAAAAAGCTTTAGGAAGAATATTATTCCCGTAGCAGCAATATTTACATAGTTCTTTGAAGAGACACCTGCAGCGAGTGTACAGGTGTCACCTAAAAGTGGCTATTTTTAATCTCACTTCTATATATTTACAATTTATAACTTCCTGATGGAACTTACTGGTTCTTAAATCTTGTAATAATATCGATGAAAGTATTGCGTTTTCGTTCAAATGGTTGAAATTGTTAATTTCAAATATGCCACTCTCTGCCGAAACACGATAAATTTCGATTGATAAAGGATGCAACTCCAGATTCCAATTTTAATCGGAGAATTGAACGTCACAAAAGTATCCATTTTTACGCGAATATTTACTTCGACATCGACTGCTTTTTAAGTAGTTCGTACCATTAATCTAACATATTCAAGTCTCTGGAAGTACGCGAAACGCGAAACGAATTTCAATTTTACTAGAAGAATTGAACGTTATAAAAGTACACGTAACTCTTCGCGAATATACGCTTCGTTATCAATTGATTTTTAAATAGTTCGTGCCATTAATCTAGTATATTCCAATCTCTCGAAGTACAATATGTTATAATTTCCAGAATTCCAATTTTAATGACAGAATTGAACGTTACAACAGTAACTGTTGTTAGAGTTACCCGTAGAGTTACCCGTAACTCTTACACGAATAAATGCTTCAAAATCGACTGCTTATTAAATAGTTCACATCATTAATCTACCATATTCCAGTAACTGGAAGTGCGAGAAATGAACTATTCCAAGTACATTATCTCACAGGATGCAACTAATTTCCAGAATTCTAATTTTAATGGGGGAATTGAACGTTACCCACGTAGAAGTGCTCGTAAATCGGGAGTCGTAGGTGAACGCGGAGGACGCAGGTACCCTTGGAAGAATTGAGTCGCGCACACACGTGTGTACACAGAACTCTCGCGGTTTGGAGGGGTTTTATCAGCATTCAGTGTTGCTTAGCTGGCACTGTTATACACTTTACCTTACTCTCATCCGTCTCACTTAGTTAGTGTTCATTTAGCTAGCCACTCATTCGACGACAAGTGCAAAATAAATCTTCCAGAAATCCGTGGTCGAAGAAGGCCGTTTTTACTACTGCCAGTCTATTGACTTCGGAAACTACTAGCCCGATAACGTTCTCCCGTGTTACTCGAAAGAAACAGTGGCGTTCAGTGTTGGCTTTAGTTACTGACTCAGTAACCAATATATTATTTCGATAATCCGTGTGGTGTACATATCAATGGATTACTTGTTGGGCATCAGTGATTAGGAGCCACGATTAATCAGTTTATGAAGATATATGAAGGATCCTAAAGATTTTTATAAAACCGCGAATGTACGAAGATTTGGTTAACCACGAGATTCACAATGCCACCGGATTGTCAGAGATATCGTGGCGATGATGATAACGTACTGATACTGGTATCTTGATAGTACACCGCGCTTTATTTAGGTTGTGCCGTGTCCGAGTTTACCCGAAACCGTTCTTATTGGTATATATTCACGATGGTAAGTTTGATCCCCGTATCCTCCCACTTCGCGTATTTTCGTCGATTATCCGCCACGGTGATTGTATGATCAGTATCCCTGACCGCGAATCGGTTCTGTTAACACGTACCAATCGCACGGCATAGATTCTTTTAATTTATACAATGAGGTCGTTAGTTGTCCCATGATTCTAATGCCAACATGAGAAACCACAAAATTGAGTGGCGTCGATCATTCCGTAAATATCACTTCGCGTAACATTCCTACTGATAACCTATGATTCAGAGTATAGTGATCAATGAAATGAAACGAAATTGCATTATATGAAGGTATAGTTATCTACTTTTATCGTATACTATCCTCGCGTGTACTATTAACATCGATTATTGCATGATATTACATCCGTTCAATCGTACATGTAAAAAGTAAGAGTAATTGTGGATACGTAATAGAGTCTGTTTTGTAACACTAATTGCGACCACCCGGTTTGCCATTAGCGATGCAACTATGCGACTTCAAGGTCCGATGGTGTAACAAGAATCTTAGAAACACGCGTGGAAAGAAATTCATGAGATGAAGTGCATGTAACAGACACTTTAACGTTGGAATAGTACCAATGGGAGGATTCCATCTTGAGAAGGTTGTTGCGGAATCAAGTACACCCAACTCTGTTTTTACACGGTCGATACGTTCCTCAAAAAACCGTACAAAAAAGATACGGTTCCTGTAGTAAAATGGGGGAGGGGGATACGTTCCACGTGATCCAGAAACCGTGTAAGATGAAATAAAGAAGTCGGACGGATTGGAAAGAAATTTTATTAATAATTTGATTCCAAAAACTTTCTTTTTGACATATAAGGACGGATGTTGGTGTAATTAGATGTCGAAAAGTATCGTTGATATAAAATGAAAAAAGATGGAATATAAGATCGCGAACAGCTGACTATTTTTTTCTATAGGTAATAATATAAATAATATATGTAATATAATATATTATTATGTATTGAGGGGTGCATGGTCGGCTCGAATCGTTATATATAATGTACTATAATATATTTTCTTTAGTGGACTTCGCCTTTCTATAATCGAATTTATTCTTGTTTAATTTCACTGATCACTTTATTTCGAATTGTCATTTGGTCTCCTTCCGTTTTTGAGCTTATTCGCGGTATAATGCTCACTCTTTCTGCAAATTCTTTACGATCTTTTACCGGGTTTCTTGAAGCGTTGACACGCGCGCTAAACGCAGCTTGCGAAATCGTTCGAGGAAGTGTAAGCCAACCGCGCGTGGCGGAGAGACTTTTTGCATTCTTGCATTCTCATTTCACCGTCCGACAATATATCGACGTTCATCTTTCTAAATCGCCTTTGTTTTCTTCTTCTACACCGTGGATGCATCCATAGAAAAAATGGCGATCCTACTCAACCTGTAATTTCTTATTTCGCAACCTTTCGCGGGTTCCTCGAGAAGCGTAGCACGAGAATTAAGTATTACGCGAATTTTATGGCGGTGCAACGCTAAACCCTGTATTATACATTGCGAATTATTCGAGTCCTCGTCCATGTTATTTTTTATATTATATATAATAGAGTGTAACAGTTTATACGTAATTTCGTATTTTTTCTTTAACGGGGTTCTCATTTCTATAATGAAATTTAATTAAATTTCAATGATCGCTTTACTTTGAGTAATATTAGTGGAATGTTATGTGTGGCAATATCTTTAGAATGTTGTGATGCATCATATCGTAATAATATATGATATTAAATTTGGAAATCTCTTTAATTAAACTCGGAAATTTGTTTAATCAAACTATCACTCGATTTGAAAATCTCTTTAATTAAATTTGGAAATTTCTTGGATGAAGTTGGGAAACTTCTCGAATTAAATTTGGGAATTTCTTTAAGTTTGGAAAATTCTCTGATTAAATTTGCAACGATGCAAAAATTAATAATAAAATATATAGTATTACGTCAGTAATAATTATATATAATTATATTACACATAATACATTGTATGTAGCTGGTCGTTCAACTTTTCAGGATATCAGCGAACTATCGCTATATTTTTTTATAGCATGCGGGCTCGCTCTAGTTGCATTATTGGTGCTTTTTGCGTTGGTGATCGTACTTTTCGTTAAAGTAAATCGTTTGGCTTCAGATAGGTAAGTAATTAAATAAATAACTAAATCAATAAATAAACTAATGAAATTCATCGGGAGCAAATCGAAAATACATGCCAATTATCATCTATGATAATAAAGATTAAAAATGAATTATAATTACAACCAATTTAATCAACTCCATTAAAATTCCGACTATTTCCCGGATGCACTTCAACTTGCATTTTATCAGCGCGTGTGGAAAATGACAAGCAGGAAGTCTAAAAAAAATCACGTACCGCGAAACCACGAGATTTCTGTCGAAATTCTTGCATTCCTTTTGATAAAACGCGCGAAAGCATTCGTAATAATTCGTGAGTCACGCAGTTAGCTTTCAAATCATTGATAGCGTATCTTTATTACGCGTCATGCGATTGTTTAACTTATCTTGCTAAAGAATACAAGACAGGTACGCAAACAACCCGAGCGTATCTTCTTGTTCTAATTGTTCACCGTCTTTGAAGCGATGTTTTTCAAGATCGATCAACATTGAATTGGATATTTTGAATATCGATCGATTATTAAAAACCTGCCGTACCTGAATTACACCCCTTGTTGATAAGAAAGATATCAATGTAGTATAACGATAATAACGCGGCTATGAACTGATTAAATTTCTGGATTAAATTTCTGTGATTAATGTCTTTTTTGTCGTGCAAACATTGCAAAACATTGTTCAGGTCAAACCAACTGAACACGCAAACAAACATGATGGCGGACTTCTGTTACACGAATCCAGCTATTGTTCCCGGAGAACTACTCTCTCGTCGTGGATTCTCGATGTACAGCGGCGCCGACAACTTTGCAGATGACTTTGGATTGAAAACTAAGGATATGCAGTATGGCACTTATCACGAGGCGCGATCGAAATTCTAAATGTATTCCTTGCAATTTAACCCTTTGACCGCGATGTGTTCTGGCAAAACGCCATTAAAATAAATAAAATCGAAGAGTTATTGAGATTAAGTTATTCGATCGATTGTTATGTGACACACAACAGTATAATCCATACTGTATTAATTTACTAAAAAAGTAAATGAGTTTGATTTAAAATTGTCTGGACATATATATACGCGTTTCGTATATATTCATGGGCATATGAGAACGTACGCCTTTTGCAGTCAAAGGGTTAATCAATCACGCGCGAGTGTAATTCGTACGATATCGATTCATGATTTAACGAGCAAATGTTCGAGATTAATTAACACGTAGCATCGTTTGTTACCCTACTTTGTGTTCATCATACATAAACATGAGTGTAATTATCACACAGAGTAGAAATTATTTATTAAGATAAGGCTTGACACCGAGAAGTGCTATCTAATTAATATTAATTATTCACGTTAATGTAGAAATGAATTCCATTTGCATTAAGCAGATGAGGCAGCCAATGAACACCCAAAGAATAACTTTTAGTAAGAGAAGTGGAAATATGTTCTTCGTAAGTCGAGAATTGTAAGAAATAAGATACGTGTATACAATTATTATATTGTTTAATGTGCTCTTCAAAAGTTATTGATTTGTCGTTTTTCATCGACCGTCGACAGTATAAAAACCTGCGGCTTCTGACTTCTTTAGATGTCGCCATGTACATCTGCCACTCGAGAAATAGGGGTGAATTTTTGTTGCATTTTAAATAATATTGTTAAAAAACCTGAGAAATAACATTGAAAGTATCCCTGCATAATTTACAGTTCGACATATTTAGTTATAACAAAGAAATAATTGTTTACTAATAATCTCTGCCATGCATAATACACCCCATGATTTATTTGTATCATTATTGATAACGCATTTTGTACTTAACAAAGTCTTAATTTTGAGATTCGAATGATTAGTTTCATTTCTAATATTTATACTATTCTTCATATACATTACAGATATATTAATTAAAAAGTATACTAAAAACGTTACTTGAATTAATGACCAATCACTCGATGGTTCTTTCTTTCCATTTTACATTATATTCAATCATTAATTGGTAGGAATTTCTATTATTTCATAAATGACCAAAGACAATAGCACTTCATTAATGAGACACATATTTTGTATGATCGATATAGAATTAAATGGCGCAAATAAATTATAATTAAAGTTACCCCTCGTTTATTCTAAATCCCCTTATCACGAATTTCCACAAATCCCGAGATAATTACTGGCGACGTGTGTGTCCTAGCAATTAGTACTTCACCCGCAACCCAATATCCGACCGGAAATTTTCTACCACCCTTCATCCCTTTCCTTGAGCCTTTAATTGCAAGACATCACCCTCGAAACTTGAGGAGGGCTGATGGAATAAAATTGATACTAATAAGACATCCTAAAGTGTCATTTATGGTGTTTATTACTAATTCAATATTATAATATATCTAGGACTTATCTAGATATAATAAATAAGCTTATCTAGAGATTATCTAGACTTGTTACTTGAGTTAATCGGGGATAATCCGATAGTCCTTTGTATATTCGATTATTAATTAAGAGAGACATATTATTTCATAAATTACCAAAGACACTAGAAAGAACGTTAGCAATCAGGGAAATATCTTTGAATTTGCGTTGGGTATATTTATCTTAAATCAGATGAAGAAATATGGGAGAGATAATGTTACTGTATCTATTTATTAGAATTAGAGGTGGACATATTTTACTCTAAATAATATAAAGAGACCCTAAAAAAGTTCGTAGAAGATCGAAAAATGAGCGAAGATTTCAAGTCATCATACTTAAAATCGAAAATCAAAGAAACTCAGGAAGAAATAAAAAACGATATCAATTCAAGCAAACGAGTAAAAATTCAATGAATAGATATCACCGAAGGAAGTACCGGTAACCAACTACTTCCAGATCACTCTCGAGCGGAAGTGACGTTCTTCCTAAGCGATACAAGTGACGGTGGATGGATGACAATGAGGATGTTGGTAGGCCTGCAGGAGGGAGTAGGCAATAGGACGAGGATAGGCCGTAATTGGTATAAAATCATCGAGCAAACACATCGGACAAGACAGCCCGAGGGTTGTGGGCGGTGTTACGTGCCGTCACCCTGGTTACCGTGGGGTGACTACTAAAGCACCCCCTTCGCCTTGATTGCGCACAAGCCCATCCCCCATATGTATACATAACCCTATATACGTCTATATATGTATGTTTCTCCTCCACGAGTGTGTTCTGTGTTCTTACACGACATGCATCCCCCTGGACACTATTTCACTGTAACCCCGATTTACTACACCAATATACGACCCCTTTTTCTACCTTGCTAGCGTGTGTCCCCTGCACCCCCTCGGTTAACTTTGTGTGAAACTATTCGTAATCGGTAGCATACTTTCACGAGCAAACTTCATTGGATACTGTACTTCGGAAAGTATCTTCAACCCGCAACGGGGGTGGTACTTCGGTTAAATAGCTTCTCGCGGGATCATATCAGGTATTTTTCAAGTATCCGGTTAAAAATATAGGTGTTACTTTGCAACACTCTCTTTATGATTTTGGATAAGGGATCTAAAGGTTCTTATGATTGACCTGTTCGTTTTACTTCGTAGATATATGAAGGTTCGAGTGTTTTTTCTTAATACATTTTAAATATGGATTTTCTCTCTGAAGTTTAGGTAAAGATATTATGGTGTTTCGGGTTTTAGATAGATTCAGATGACATGTATGATACATTAATTTTTTGCACGATTTCACCGGGGGTTGAAATTTACTGAAATTTCCGTGAATCCTGCTAAGCTCCCCTTTGATAATATCCAAATACCGCACCCCATGCATCACGATATAAGTGTTTCTATAGCACACGCAACCTGTCAAGTGTTTAGTTAGTCGCACCCCGGAAATCCACGTTTATACTGCTAATCGTTCCCGATTATGGCTAGTTTGATTCCGCCCTCCATAAACTGGGACACGAGACATATGTTGTTCTTCGAGCGGTCCTATTCGAGCACATATTATTTTTAATTTCTATCATAACTCGAGATTTAATCCCTCGAAAAGAACCTCGATGAAGTAGCAAGTTTACTTTGTTTTAAATAAGGTGAATGTATTGTATTTATTCCCTGGTCACCTTAATAAGTATATCTCATATACTATATTCTTTAATATTTATATATATACAATGTACATAGTGCAGTATATTTATATTAATATTTAGTATATTTATTCAGTACATTTATATTTATATAATAATGAATATGGCATGTGAGATATTTCCATAAAACAAATGACACTTGTAATTTCCATTAACGTAATATTTGCGAGGCTGAAAGTCGAGCGATGATAAAAATTCCTTTTAATATCAGCTTCCCGGAATCCTCTCTGAAGGCAAATGATTTAGAATAATTATTATACACCCGTCCCTCGATTTACGCGGTAAATAATACCTCCGTTTATACGTCCTTTCTTTTTCTCTTTCATTATTGGTGATTACTCTACTTCAAAATGAGAAGTGTGTATGAAATAGATGTATACAGAAAACGAAAACGGATGATTCTCTTTAAATGTTAGTACTTACACCACTCGATAACGGATACCGATGACGATGTTAATCATCGCAGTCGGCAATCGGTGCATCCTGTAACGAGGTGATCGCACAATTTCACAGAATCGTGGCTTCGTCACATTCACTGGCCGAAGAATTTAACGAGGTGCACGCGGCTCGGCCTCCTTCGGTGCGATCACCGTTCTCGTCACATACGTCATATAATACCGACCCTCCCCTTCAATAACCCCCATCCACTGTGTTCTCGTTACACCATGCTTCCTGGTGTACATTCACCGATGTAAGTCCTTTTACAGCGTAAGAAATGAAGTTTGAAATGAATGCTCTTAACACTCGAACTACCAAAGCAGTCAAAATGACTCGCCCGCGGCATCAACTCGCTGACTGTTTTTGGCTACTGTAGTGACCATTCAATTTTAGTTGCTCATAAGTAATCAAACTTTTTATTAATATGTAATATGTAGTTGTTTTGCGGCTATTAGTAAGGCCAAGAAATTAAAAGAAAACTTCTTTATTTCAATGCTTCGACGAAACGTTTCAATAAAAAGGTCGTTATCCTCTTCAGTCGATAAATTGTCTGTTAAACGGATAGATGATATAAATATAAAAAAATTATATAAACTATAAAATAAGATTAAACATAATAAGAGATAAGTACTAATGTAGAACATGTTAAGAGTTTAAAATCGAACTTTCTTTAAAATCAAACTTTTTATAAACTGCTTACATATATTTCAGCAGTTTATTTTGAAAGTGGTCTAAGTTTATTTGAATTGAAAACTTGGAATTATGAAGACTTGAATGACTTTGTCCTACGTAAAGGCATATGTCCAAGATCGTGTGCACGTATAAAATTAGTGACCCGTCTCACGGAACCTGTCTTTTTCTACGTCTCTGTAATGGCAAAGAGAAAAGCGTGGCAGACTATGATTTTAAAAGGGCACGTGCCTTTCGTCGGGAGGGACCCCATGCAGCCGAGCACACGACCACCGAAAGCCAACCCTGGAATCGTACGGGGCACAATTAATTTATTGTGCGTGCCGGCCGAGTGACAATCGGAGGGGTGTGTGTGCATAACCCGAGAAAAACAGGATCACTGCTTTCTCCTATTTTGTCGGAGGGATATCGAAGTTGGATGCTGGGATATGATCCTCGGTACCATTGTTCGATCGGCCTACCAATTGTCTCGCCTCCACGGAACATTCTTTTTTTCATATAATCGTGAGAATCACTCGTGTGGAACGTAAGACAATTAATTGTGATGGTATTATTTAGTACGCCCTATGTGAATTGATCGTGTCTTATTCTGTTAGCGGATCGGAGAGCAATTGAAGTTAATTGTTTGTGATGTGAACGTTGATTGCATGTTCCAATATTTTAATATAATAGTATAATAATCAATATTCGACTTTCAAGATTTAATATTGAATCGAATCATGACTGAAAAGAATTTCTATGATTTTGATTGTACTTCTATTTCTTATGGTGTATGCATGGCATAACTACAAGTGGACTTAAATAATCTGCTGGATCTTCGAGAATGGCCACAAGTGCCTTATACGACAGCATGTGCTTCGGCTTAGCCTTTTGAAATAGAAAAGGGAGTACCATATTTATGGCAACAATAAGCCTCCTTTAGAAGTACCTGCTGAAAACAGATTGAGAAGGTAATGGGGAATTCCCGCAATGAAAAGCAAATCCCACCGCTGGCAGGTGGCCAATAGTATATCTGAACGCAGGTACTCAACGCGTAAACACTAATTGACATCTGGACGCGTGTTTATCGTGAATCGGTGGAAATCATTCCTTTGGTTTCTACGAGCAGGTATCCGCACCCAGAATTTATAACCCAAATTAAATGTCCCTACGGGATCCACGAATAACTTAATAATAAGTGAACCTTAACAAGTTAAGCTTGCTGATAAGTAATATTTGTTCGTCGTTTATTACGATGAATTAACACTTAAAATTAAATTTTGTCGCATATTTCGAATCATCGTATTAATTGAGGGGATCGATGTCGATTGACCGGAAATCGGGAAGGCTTGGTCTTCAGAGGAAAATATGATATATTTTCTTGCATAGGTATGCAGCGCGCGCTATGCTTTTACAATATTTACATGACTTAAAACGAAATCGTCGTACAATGCCGTGGATCTCTCTACGAGTTTTGATCGTACTTGACCTTCTTTAACTTTACATCGATATAAATAATTGGGGGAGGGGGGCTAGATTATGTGTACATTTACCTTTATACACGCGCGTATGTTCCTCGCGAGGGATATGTGATACGAGAAACGACTTAATTAATTCGCTAGGTACTTTATAATAAAATATTTCATGGCAGCTAATTACCTATACTGGGCATTCGGGAAACGCTCTATGTACAGTTTGTTTATCTTTCTTCCACTTCTCACCCAGCCGATCGCAGGTGGCACGGTATTTAAATAAATGCGAATAAAAATATAATAATATTAATCTTTCGATACGAAGGGCGTGCGCTTTTTCTTTGGTCGGTTGGCATAAGCACCGGTCAGTCTTCGGATCTATGTATGAAATATTATATGTATATATATACAGCTCTTACAATTACAACAACCGATTAATGTACAAGCCTACGATTATTTACATCGTGCTACGCCGATATCCATCGAAACAACTCGACGCACCTTTTTCTTTATTTACAGAAACGGTGCCAGTAACTGGGCTTTCCATAAGCTTCAGTTTCGACTCGCATTTACGAAACCTTCGTGATTCCTCTCATTTCTTCCTCGTTAATCAAATAGTATTTTTAAGTATTTATTATGCGGCGGTATTATTATCACGTCCAGCGTGATTTCGATCGAACGATCGTTCCCATCGATAATTTTGAATTCGAATTTAATTGAGATTCTTTTTTGTTAGTTATTATTCACTCATCGTAATGTTGCCTCCGGATCTCAATGAACGATATTATTAATAAGATATCACATGAAATACTATGCAAAATAGTGAAATCAATGGAGAATCTCAATTAAAGTTTTGATCGAATATAAAGTTAAGTCACCTGGCTTAATAACTGTATAACAACGATTCTTCTTATTCGATGTATCTAGCGAATATCATTGGTGATGAAATTATTAACCACGCTGTTACACGAATAACAGTCCAATCGATAAAACGCGAAGATATGTGGTAACCGTACTTACTGGAAATCTAGAAAAAACATTTACATACGACTAAAACCTATAGTTTGCAAGCACGATTGCCGGAGAAACGTCTTTGCCCTTTCTAATCGATTTTAATGCTAGAATAATTAGTGCTGAAATGATCTGACTGATATGTGAGTAAAATATAAGTAAAAAGTCTCACGGTGATAAAAGAAACTCGATCTTGTAACGGATCGTTTATCTCTTTCTCGAGTGAGATCTTTATGGGATAATAAAAATCCAGCAATACAAGTCTTAAAACGACCTGTCGTTCTATTCAACGCGCGCGACCTTTCTCTGTGATTACATTAAATTATTGTTAAATTAAGGTACCGATTTTCCTGGGTATCCATCATGAATTTGAATCTGTCGCAAATCGCACGTGGAAACCCAATAATTATATAAACACGGTGAACCCATTTGCATAAAGACTTCATTTAACGATACCGAACTTAAATCATTCTTTCACTCGGAAATATATATAAAAATAATTTGGAAATTTTTTTGTCGTTACTTCTTATCGTATTCTAATACGCCCGAAAATTTACGCGAGGTTTTTCACATAATTAATATTACCTAAAATGTTCTTCGATAAACGGTGGACCAGGATATTACGAACGAGTTATTGTCACTACGTTAACAGCAGAGTTGAAAAAGTGAACATTTTCGGTGTCGAGGTTGAATTACACATTAAATAACGGACATGCAAATGGGTTAAATATATCCGACGACATTATGCTGCATTGGTACCATACTCTACTCTTGTTTCTCAGCATTATTCTTATACGGAGCAACGTAAGCGACCGGTATCTTGGTTCTGTAAATCTTAAGATCAAGACTCACCTGGTGCATTTGTGCGTGCACACTTTGCTGCACGTCGCTCGAATTGTACTGGTGAGAATCAATCGCGACAGCAGTGCAATCGTTGACGTTCAAACGTTGCTCTAAATTATTGTCGACGCGACGATGATGATTATGATGTCCTGACGTGCCACCGTAGCACGAATCCTCGTCGCAAGCGATGTCGAGGTGCTACGCGCAGGGCACCTCGAGCTGGTGTCATTGAACGAACTGATGATGTGCCTCATAATGATGCTGATGATGCACCACCAGAGGAGGCGTACCACCACTAACCGGCACAGTTTGATGTGGATGCGCGTGTAAATCTTGCACCGAGTTAGGACTGTATTGTTGAGAGTCTACGATTCCACTGGTGTACCCAGCCGAGGTAGCCTCTAAATGATGATGATGATGCTTCACGGTGTTTCCATTTGTATTGTGATGACTCGGATGAGGCTCGTAAGGGGACTCGTGATGTTGAAGATTACCGGCGGGAGTACCAGCGTTGTAACTGTCGTTGTTATTGAAACCACAATTCGGATACATGATAACCCCGCCAGGTTCATTTAAGTTCGACGGTATGGAATCAGGAACATGATGTCGATGATGTGGATGGTAACTGGGTGGAAGGGTATGGAGACTCATTGGACTGGGTAGATGAGTATCTGTTGCATCTGTACTGCTACATGAGCTGGAGGATGTGGAATAAGGTCTTCTCTGAGTACTTTGAGGACTGTGTTGCTGCTGTTGCAAGCTCGTTAATGAAGTCGCGTGATGAAGTAAATGGGGAGGATGTTGCTGTTGACGTTTCTTCTGTACGTTCTGGGGACTGTGTTGCTGCAGGTTTGGTAATGAATTTGTATGGTTTAGCAGATGTTGATGCTGAGGATCCTGATGTGGCACCGAAGCCAGAGGGTCTTGTTGCATGTCTGGAACAAAAATCATCGGCTGTATTAGTATTTTTTTTATACAACATAAAAAATGTCATAAAGTGTTTTCGTTGCAAATAAACATACCACCGTATTGATAAAATATCTCTGGGTTGTAATAAGCACTGTCTTCATGAGCATTGCCATTGACACGGTGCGTCGCGTATGGGGATGATAAATAATGACTGTGATTAGTTGATCCAGCATTATATTCTGTACTTTGATAGCTCGTACTATCTATGTAATTGCTATCGGGCTGTTCTCGCGTTCTGTTCCGATAAGCTGGCGGACTAGGACTGTGATTATCCATATCGTTCGTACTTCCACTGATGGTTGGCGATGAAAGAGGTGCACTGACGGTATTCCCTGGACTCGAACCCGAATACTTTTGTTCACAGTTCAATATTAATCCCGCACTTTCGGTCTCTGATAACACATAGTTCACCGAAACTATGCAATGAGGCCTCGAACTCCTTGAATTGTGCACAATCGTTGCATACGATTGCACCCAAACCCATCCACCTGATTTCGTAAGAAATCTGTAGTATCCCGTGGTCACTTGACCCTTGTACAGTACTGCAAAAAATAATAAAAAAAACCTTAAACTTAATCCACAGAAACCCGAACGTTTTTCATAATATTTGTCAGATCATCTCGTATTTAATATTATTCTACGAGCTGAAAAAGGGTGTCCAAACTTGCAGTGAGATCATCGTAAAGGATTCGCGTTTTCTACGTTGCATCGTAATGAATTATTATCCCAGGGAAGATGATCCTTTGCAAGTGATTTAGTTGAAGGATGCAAGGTACAAAATTGATCTCGGGGAAGTGGATTTTTTTAGAACGGGAAGGAAAACATTTGGGCGTAACGAGGATCGCAGAATCCGCAGGCGCAGACATTAGTGGCATTATGTCAGGCTCCCTTCGAGTTGTGCTCGTGAAACTGCGAGTCTGTTCAAACAATGATAGCAGTAACAGCCTCCTCCTCCTCTCTTGCCCTCTTCTACAACCCTCCTCCTCATTCTGTCTCACTTTGTCATCCTCTCTTTTCATCCCAACCACCCTCGAACTTATACTCTCTCGCGCATAGAGGGAAAGAGATAGACGAGGGAAGAGAAAGAGAGAAAGAGAGAGAGTTGGCAAGGCTCTCTTTTACTCTCCTCGTAGCACCGTACTAGCATTGTTCAATCAATAATGTACAAGCCCTGTATGTATTACGTATGCACATACTTATTGTCAGACTCTTTAGCCGTGTATCCACGGTGGAGGCTCCAACTCGAAAAGAATAAAACCAAGGAAAGACGAAGCACACGTTCTACCTGCTCGTCCTCAAAGAGTAGAGATGAAGAGAGAAAGAGAGACGAGGGAAAAGGAAAGATCAAAGGATATTTCGCGAGCGAGGGCGTCGCCGACGTTAAGCAGCGTCAGCTGCTTTTGGCCTTTGCGAGAGCCTCTTCTTCGAGTGCTCTGATACCACGTCGACGCCTTTCAGAACGATTTCAGACTATGAGGCTGCGAAAATAAGGCCTACTTCGGCTGGCAGACGCTACTTTGGACACCCTTCCAGTTTTCGGCTTAATATGGACCTCTTTGGAACTTGTCGGAATATATTAATAATTTGGCTGTTCCTCTATCGCTTTGTGGGAAACTAATAAAACAGCTCATTTTGAATAGAAGATTCTGAGCATGCTTGTTTAAGTTCTAATCGTACGGATGTATACGTTATTGCAAAGTTATGAAATCAGTACTTGTATACACTTGCTATTAAATATATAAGTATATAATTATTTGTAATTATGACAATATATGTTTTTACTATCTGTAATTCATGTAGATATTAATTCATAAGATGTACATGATTAGAAAGTGAATTAAAGGCTCTTCAATCCCATGTCGTTCAGAGTGCGATCCAACAGACTTTTTAATATCGTGGGTTAATTAAAATTAACACTTACATATCCGATGTGCATGCCTCAACTGCACCACGTCGCATCCGTGAACATAATGGTACACAGTCTTCTCGATGAGATCCGGGGGGTCGTATCCCGTTAATCGCGACACCCTGCAACAGCAAACAAAAAAAACCCCATGTCGTTTTACCATCCAGGATATATTTTTTTTTTCGTCAAACATCCCCGAGTGGATATCTATTTGTTTTTACTCGGATTTATAGGAAGCCCATAGAATTCGTCGTTTACACAAGCACCAATGGCGAAATCGATTTTCACGTCATGTATAAAATTTCATCCCGCGTTCCTACGTTCGGATCTGTATTTATATTTTATCACGTGTTCTTTCCCAGTATATATGTACCGGTGCGCGTGTATGTGAGTGCACAGTGTCACTGTGTGCATGATACAATTCTGTCCACGGTGGATATTTATTTGCTACGAATAAAAAACAAAAAAAGCGGTGCATGGCAGAGTGCAGTAACACGAAACTGATTTTAATGGCTGGCGAACCGAGAACAACCCCTACTTCGTTTTTCACTGCCTTCGTCGAGGCATTAATGGTGCAATTCAACACCGAGCCGTAATTACATCGGAAACAAATAATGTGCCGTTTCCCGACGCTATAATTGAAAATCTTCTTTATCTCGACTTCATTATCTTACTTTCAAGTACGATGTAAATAGACGATGACCTAGGGGCATCTTGACGTATCGGTTTTTTAGCGACAGGGTTATTTCGTTACTTACCTATCATCGAGAAATGTCAATTTGAAGTCCAACGATGCACGGAACATGAACATATTATGGTGCATTTTAATCTCTGTTATTGAACTCGATGGAAGAGAATGGCCTACTGCCAGTAATGCGATGTTTCGGATACAACGACCTCCCTCTTCGTACTCGGATCCCATTGGCCCTTCTACGATGCACTTTAAATAACCGGAACAATGTATAACCTGGAACATATAAAAAACGAAGTTCTACTAAGGTTCAGTAAAATAAGGGCAATAAATATCGACCAAATGTATTTATTAGCGGCACCGGAAAGTAATCAAGCATTTTTCATATACTTTATGACACTGCATTTATTTATTTTTATATTAAATATTATTCTATTAGATAATCCCCAACGTTATCTATGATCCTTGAAAATATTTAATATCTTAATGAGATCGAAGCTAATTAAATTGTGAAGAGAATTATTATCGTTAATTCTAATTCATTTAATTTAATATTTGATTTAGTCCGAAATTAATAAAATAATCAGTACACATATTCCAAGAGAATGAAGGAGGCTAACATAAATGAATAGAATTATCGAAATGATTATCACCGTCTTATTCATCATTTATCATTTTAATACACGAACATCTCTTATTGCATTAAGTATGGATTACCAAAATCACCACACCGTCCATGATATGATCTGATTAATTTCATTTATCCGGATCACAAATGACTCCCAACCCATCATCAGATTTCATCCGGAATCTCTAATCCTAATTTACTGATATTAATATCATCGACGATTTGCGTAAATCGGCAAACTTTCCCTGTTTCCACGGATTTCCAACCAATCTCACCAAATGTTCGACATATGTCAGTATAATAACTACCAGGATAATTTCGTCGGATTTCGGGAAAGGGACAGAAAAGTATCGATATAGTGACAGGGATGAAAGGGACCTGTAACACTTTGCACTTGCTAACCGAAGAAGACAGCCCTCGAGAAGGAAAATGTTTGGCAAATAGCTCGTTCAAGCTTACAGTGCCATGATGACCGTGGCTCTCGACAAAATCGCACACAGAAGACCCCCAATAGGCGTTCAGCAAAGTCATGAATGTAACCCCTATAAGCTGTTAGACGAGTCCGTGGGGGTAAGGGTAGGTTTTTGTATGGCACTTAGGCACACAAAGACCAAAACCGTGGTTGGCTTAACTTTGCGGATACACGAGCATACGTTCCTTGACTCTGTATTCCTGCGTACAGTCGACGGAATTGACGATGCTGAAAGATCCTCAAGAGCACAAAAGTAGACGCCACGACAAAGAAAAGAATAGAGGAGGCTAAAAGAGCGATAAATTTCTGCCACCCTTAATACACAGATTATTTGGTACTCTTCCGATTCGATCTTGACGTATTCTGTCATCGATAATTGCTCGGTTGAAAAAGACATTTTTCATCAATATATTAATCATTTCTAAGCACTCAGTGTGCACCTTGAAACTCTCTCCAAGTTATGAACAAAATACAGCCAATTCTGTTTTTACACGATAGATACTTAAAAAAGAATATATATCTACGGAAACTTTAGAATTACCATTTTATTATTTGTAAAGTAAAAAGAATTTTACTTCAACTTTTATTAAATTCCTGTACAAAATATTTATGCACAAACAGAATTGGGTGTATATTACAATTATCATCTATAAATTATATAGACTATCGATTGTTGTAAATTCGGAATTATGGAGATGTTTTGATTAGAGAATGCAAATGACTTTTTTAAAAGACACGATATGAAGTCAATAATAGTTTCATAATCTTTTACGTGTACTGTACGTGTGTCGAGACCCTAGAATTCACATATCGTTGAACCCCATTAGTCGAATGAAATCGAGCGTGTTTCGCGAGCCCTTCTCACAAATTATTTTCCTTTCCTTCAATTTCGAAGGCCCTTCTAGCGTTTCTTTAGTGACGCGCTCGAGCGACCGATGCACCGGAATTGCATATGAGACAAGATATGCAACGCGGGCATAAGAATAAGCCTATTTGCTTTACAAATTCGATGTGCACTCGAGACGGGAGGCAACGCGAGCGTGACGTTCAACGAGGCTTTTTTTCGTTTCATCGGCCATTTAATTAAGCAGGAATTGTTAATTTACCGGGAGAGAGTACATTGTCCCACGCGAAAATCCGCACTTCAACGACAACTCGGGGAACTCCCTCGAGTGTCGCACTTACACTCGACTCAGGATTCTCGAATAATATTAGGAATTATCCTGCACATATGTGGAATTAATGGGAGTACCGAGTACTTTAAATCGTGGGGCTGCCATTGAATTACCTTAATTATATTCATGGATTCAATTCAATTTATTCAATTAACTTCACTCTGTGCTGCTCTGATTAGGAACTAAGACTAAACTATGGGGTTTTTCATTTCATAATTATTACTATTAATATATGCTATCAATACTATAGTTAAATGTACACCATAATTGTTCGATAATTATTGCTATAGTGTTATCAAAAAGGGTAATATTTTATGTAATACATTTGAAAGCAGTATAACAAAGGAAACACAACTGGAAGCAAAACGTGATAATAATCGAAATAATTCAATGTCAGTTATATGAAAGGGGGACACCATAAATCAAGGTAGATCCACAAATGATTTTTTGCGAGGGGCCAAATAAAATCTTCGATGGCTAGAATATGAAATATATTTTGTTGTTAATGTTTTTATTGCGAAGGATGCGAAGAGTGGGAATTTGTGCAGCGAACATCTACCTGGTGGCCGTTTTCTTTTCGAATCGCGCGTGACCAGGACAATACAGCCCCTACTTAGCTTACCAATCCTTATCTCTTATTTAGCATTCGAATTTTTATTCGTTTTATGATTTCCTGTGCAACCACCATAGACGTTATGCTAATCGTCTCCTCTTCTCTCGAAGATATTCGCATTTTCAAATGTCAATTGTTAATAATAATCACTGCATGATATTGTATATAATCACCATAAATAATTACACCTACTCATATACTTCAATTATATATACTACGTGGAATAATAAAACAATCGATTTTATTATGAATTTCTCGAAAGTATAAATTCCGGATTTACTTAGAAATTAATTTAAAAATGATATGTAAAAGTAATTCCTTGATTTAAAAAATACTCCTCCTCCAAGAAAGAACTGGTTTTTCAAATTAACACTAGAACTACCGAAGATGTATATAAATTATGGCTGCGGATTTAAGTTAATTAACGGATACAGTTTTCTGCGTTAAGTAGATGAAATAAAAGTATATCAAATCTCACACAATACACCGTGGTATATTCGAGTAATTTAACTAAGAATGACGGACAAGTTATATCGACTCCTTTGGTAGTTCCAGTTTGAAAGAATTGGAAAACGCAAATTAAAATTTGGAAAGATGTCCTTAAAATATTACTACGGTACCTTATATCCTTCGGTGACGAGGCCCGCGTTCCTTTTTGCCAGGATACATTTCATCCTCAGAAAGAAGGCACGCTGTAGTTCGATTTCACCCCTCGAGTTCGGCGGGGGGAGGGTGAAACCCGCGAGTTCTGCGGGACTCTGTGGAAGGCTCAAAACCGAAGCCATCTCGTCGTGATCATGTTGATAAATGTATTCGAAGATACTGTTTCCGGTTAAATCCACCTGCACATCGAATACTTTCCGTCAGTAGATTCCAGGTGGACATAGAATCTCCACGTATTAACGTGAATACTTCTGTATTTTTTTATAAAACTTTATACAACACCCCTTAAATCGAACCATTGCAGAACCTCTCAAAGAATTAAAAATATACGAACTATATATACTTTACATATTTGATCTCACAATAAAAATATTTATCCTCGATGTTCTACGACTTTGTACTTTCACTGTTCTCAAATTTGAATATAATATTAATTTAATTTTCTGCTTCAAATTATGCTTCTAAAGAAACACTTATGCAGTATCAAAGTTATTGGTATAAAATATATAATGATATTAGTATCAAAGTTCATTCTAACTGTTATGCAATTATAATAAGACTTCAAACGTAAAGAAATATCCATTTTCGAAATGAGGAATGTTGAAGTAAATAAATGAACCCTCTATAGCCCAATCTCTTTTGAGTCTAAAACGAAATCATACAACGTAAATTGAGTTAAACGCGATTCTAACGAAATTATTATTTAAACGCACCGAAAAAGGTGACGATTGCGCGTACTTTGATAATTACTATTACAACGAAAAAATCAAATGAAATGAAAAATACGAATAGACGAGTATATGACGATGTAAGTTACATGGAGCTATAGAGGGTGAATAATGAAAAACATGCAATAAAATAAATGAAGGGATATCTCCGACCTGCGACAATCCCAAATGCACGCTGGCCGTCTCGCTTATGTACATAATTTTACCGTCGGGCGCCACGACGAATATGAAACCGTCCAGGGTCTGTAACCAGAAACCGTTGATGGAAACATTTAGAAAACGAATTAAAAGAATCCATTCTTTTTCTCCTTTCACTTAAGCCTTCAAAATCGAAGCCGTTCGTAAGAGTTTCTCACGTCGCTTCGCATTTATAACAATTACATTTCAATCTTCTAATTTACGAGATATTCATCTAACCAATATCGTACGAGAATAATCAAGAAGCATAATTAACAAATTTGTACAGTTTAATTAAATAAACAGTTAGAAGTACGAGAACTTACTTGTAAAAGGTGAGAACCTAGTTCCTTCATCGCACTCTCGATGGGATTGGTGGATGCTGGTATGGTACCCCATTCATCCCCGAAACCTAGAATATCAAATAATGTCTTCAAGTTATTTTGCTCGGTTTCCCCGCCGTGTTTATATATTACTCAAAGAGAAATATTACTTAAAGTGTCGTTATAAAATAATCGAAGGAGTGGAGATTAATAATCACAATGAAGCGATTAAAAGTAACGATACGAAAAGGTGGAATTAACACTAGAATTACGGAAGCTATAAAAATGACGGGTTCACGGGATCTAATAAAAACGTTGTTTATAAGGTTCTATTTTCAGAGATTTCTTGCGGCTCACGTTGCATAATGGACACAATTAAATCGATTAATTTCTGAATATATTGTCCGTAATTCTAGAATTAAAGGATTGAAACCGTTTGCACTCCATAGGCGCCGCAACACGCGTTCCCATTAATTAATTCCAAATTCAAATCTTCTATTTGTCACACAAACTGAATGAAGAAAATAAAGATCTATACTTTATATTATAAAATTCATTCGTCAATTGCCATAGAAAAAGACCGGTTATAATTCATTAATCGGTATCACAAAACGTCTTAGAATAAGTCCTCGTTTATAACCGAAATATTCTTTGAGAGCAAAGGGTTAACAATGACGAGAAAGAGACGTCTCATTTGAAAGCATGGTACACATTATACGCTGGCTCCTTATCCTGATGATCCAATATACATGTTTCTAGCGACGTTTCATACTCGACGTGTAACTAAGCCTATAGCTAAGTATTTCGTGTCCCCGCATTAATTACAGCACATCTACATCCACCGTAGTTGCCAGGTACAGTAACATTTTCTGCTTACCGACAAGATTCCACGGGAAATGGCTTGATTATTGGTACCTTATCAGCGCCACCGTTATTTCACCCGAATTACGTCCAATATTTTACTCGTTATCGCAACGGAATATTTATCGACAATAAACTTTGTAAACACGCACGGCGCATCCAACTGAACACACGTTATTGCATCGTTTTATAATGACACTTTAATTTCGAATATTTCTATGATGAAGTGAGATGATTTCGATGTTGGAGATTCGTAATCTCGTCGATCGAACGACCGATTTCGAGCACGTTCCTTTTTCTATTGATTGTTATTTCCCATTCTGGAGATTCACGGAGGAAATGTCAATCGCGAGTCTCGACGGAGGGAATACATTGAATCATATATTTTATCATCCCATCGGAATCTGTCGTACGTAAACTTTGATCGAATCATCTCCCTGGTCGATCGGTATTCTCTATAAACTCGAAATTCACTCGGAATTTTTGACAAACCGATTTAATGGTCTTCGAGATTTTCAATCGTCGAGAGTAAACGTGTCTACCGGTTGGGATTTCATGCTCGTTTATCCACTAGCACGATAATTTTCCACGCGGTGAAAAAGCGACACTGAAGTGTCATAGGAAGGGTATCGTGTCTTTTTTTTCAAGAATAAAGACGCGACCGTATTCTAGAGGGATGCAGCCACTTGAAATTCAATTCGCCGATGTCGTAAGGAGGGAAAACGGGACGGGGGCTTCTGCCATTGTAACACTATAACAGCCCCCATGCTTTGCTTACAAAGCACCGGGGACTAACAATGCATTAAGTGCGCAATCACATCCATCTCATCCGATACTATTTGCCCTTTGCGCGTAAGTGTCCGGTCCCTGAATTAACAAAGAATACTCTTTCGTTCGTTTACTGGTAAGCGAAGAATATTATTGGCACGTGGTGCAAATCCTTATTCGAACCTTTCGTATCCCACGAATTAATCGAATTCTTTCTTGCTACTATATTTTCATATTTCATTTCTCCATTTCATTTTTAAGTTCAGTTAAGACTAAGTCTTAACTTATACAAATTAAATTCGACTGAATAGGGCAAAAATGCATTGCCGAAACGTTTCGATCTTAATTTAAATAAAGAAGATTAAATCAGACATTGATCTATACTACTAGCCGCGCCGTCCAACAAAAGAATACTAACATTTCGAAGATCAACAAAAATATAACTCAAGATTATAACTCTTTCATTTTTTATATGCTCGTTTGAAGTGCGATCCCTCACATTAAACGGGAGAAGAAGAAAGTAAACGTACTCGACATCTTTGAGTAAAGAGGAAGTAAACGAAGTACAATTACACGAAAGACGACGAGTATACGCGAGCATGCAAATGTAACTGAATATATTATCGGTAGTTCTAGGGTTAACATGGAACTGTTATAGATTATTGGCAAGTAAATATCTTCAGAAAATTCTAGGGAAGGTTTTAAGGGTTGATATTCGTAATTTGATTCGTATTCTTACCATGCGGGAAAACTGCTCTCATCTTCAAGTAACTCGTTGTCAATCGAATGATGCTAGCCTTATCAAGTTGCGCAGTGATGGCCGACGAAAGCGGCAGGAGCTTCGCAAGCTCCAAGAACTCCTGGTTCTCCTTAACGCGCCGGGAACGCGCCGCGTTTTTGCTTTTCTCCTTCATTACGACTTCCTGTGGACCGGAAGCGGTAAAGCTACCAATCCCGATAGTATTGTTATTGTGATGATGATGGGAGCTCAAGTCGAGGGTGTCCGAAGATGGACTTCTACCTGAAAACAGGAAACTCCATAATGTTAGTAAAGAATTAATAAGCATTGCAAAGCTTGATTTATAGCGATGTAACATAATAAATATATTGTTATGCCATTCAATAAATGAACATGGCGACATCCATGGAAATTGCGAAGTCTTTGGACACGTGTCAATGGACGTAAGAAATAAGGAAATACCTATAAATGGGAAATGAAGAAAGAGGGAAATATGAGAAGGCACTAATTGCTTCTTCAGCGTCTACGAGTTAGTCGACGAGGAAAGTAGGACACGGTGCCGCTATATTAATACTTGCGACTCAAACGTGTTCGCTCCATTGCCATTTTATCGTGCCAGAAACTGCAGTGTTAGGGAAATCAAGGAAACTCAATATCATCGAGTAACAAGAACGCCTTTTAAATGACAAAGAAGTAATCAATCTTCCAAGATACTATTCTGAACCATCTACAATGATAATATTATAATTACCTCAATTAGGGAAAGTGAGGAAGCACTTGAAGCTGGCGTACAAAGGAATTGTTGCAATCAACATATCCAACTATTATACTTTCATTTAACTCTTTAACTCTTTTTGGTGACAATTGATGCGCGTACCTTTTATAATTATTATTACAACGACAAAATAAAATGAAATGAAAGATACGAATGAACGAAGATGTAACTTCAAAGTTGCATGAAGCTATGATGAATTAATTTCGTTATTCTTATTGTAATTACAATTACTATTAAATAAGGAAACTTCGGATCTTTTCGAGTCTAAATAATAGTCTTAGATCAAATTACAGGTCCCTATACTTCTTCTCTTCATGAATTTAATATGGATAATCATAAAAAAGCATACTAGTGTTAATCATACACAATTATATTCTATGATTATAAACCATCCAGTATTATAGCAGTACATATTTATTATAATACATATTTTGGCACTTAAACGCGTGGTACCCCGACGGTAAACTGCGGATGCAAAACAGCATCGTTCTGATAGGATCCCCGAGTAAATTCAGTAATCCTGGGACCAATGAAAAAGAGACAGCATTGAAAGTATGATACCGCGCGAAATCCGTAACGACGTCGAAGCTCCTCGTTATAAGAACCGAAAGCAAAGGGAGCAAACCATCATTAAAGCACCGGGAAGAGAGCAACCTAACGATGTAGCTACCCATCTACCGAGACTTCTCACGAATGGAAATTTCGCTTGAATAATGCATTTTTCCTTCACCCCCGCCTTCCCATTACTTCATTATTTTAGTCAGTTAAATCCCTTCGTGGAATGCAATAAACATTCCTCGGCTTTGCTGAATCAAACAGCAGAAACACCTCGCCCAACTTGCCTTCACCAGGTTTAAGTTCACTTGGCTCGGTTTAATATGTGATGCAAGATTGAAGTCATTTTTGCGAAGATAATGTTAGTTAATTGAATCAAGTCGATACTACATGGAATTAAGGTGAAATTTATGCAGTCAATATTACTGACGATAAGAACAAAGTAAAATGGTGGTGGAGAAAACGAGAGTGTTGTTCGTGGTGCATTGTCCCGGTACCTGGAAGTATCGCGAATTTAATATGCACAACAACGTAAGAATTGCATGGTTACACCTATTTCTAGATTCTCGGAATGTGCATTTTAAAATCGCTTGTGCTCTTTGCAGTGTATGGAGAACTCTGGAGCTTTCTCCAACCTCGTAATCACGGAACAATGACGCCCAGGGAAATATAAGTGTACAGATTGAGAATATGTTGTTTCCTCATTAGTACGAGGATAATAGTTCTACGTACGTGGCAGGAATACTAGTTTTACAAAAGATTTCCCAGGAAGTGAAGAACTTTTGTAAATAATGTTTGGGAATAAAGTTGAATGTATATAAAGATTGTTTAAGTCTTCTTGTATTATTGATATCTTCACAAAATTGCTCCGAATTTGAATTAACGAAGTGAAGATTCTTATATTTGTAGATCACGGTGTAATATTAATATGATAATAATCATATTATTTACGTGTAAATATAATTATCTATGTAAATAAAATTACATGGAAGAAGTCGCAATTTAAATCCTAGGCGATAATATGTTTTAGAAATAGAGTTATACTGGATCAGTATATCGGACTCTAATTGGATTCTAACTTTTAGATTTAGACCATCTAGGAGTGAAATTGGCGATTTTGATTTTTTGGGAATTTTTAAAGGTATACCTCTTTACATTTTTGCGATTTTGGGTCGACCTGTTTTTCGCCGGAAAATTTTTAAACCACTTCTTTCGACCCAAAATCGTCCTAGAATATGTTTATACATCATATACCATCGATTTGGGCCATTTAAGAGCGAAATTAGCGACTTTAATTTTTTGACAATTTTTGAAGGTATACCCCTTCACATTTTTGCGATTTTGGGTAGACCTATTTTTTGACCAGAAACAAATTTCATTCAGTTTTAACAAACGATAATATGTTTTAGAAATAGAGTTATACTGGATCAGTATATTGGACTCTAACTTTTCCCTAATCAATATTATTTCAATCAGTATTCCTATTATTAAACTTGATTTTTGAAAAGAAGGCTTCGTACCTTTTTGAGCCGCTTGCTTGCGTCTCCAACTACCGATGTAAGGATCACTGTCCAAAATAATGCCGCGGGTATGATTCTCGACCATCGGCGCCATGTTTTATCTTCCCTTAAGGGTGCCGTATTCGATCGCGGTGTGAACACCTCGGATACTCGTACGTGACACTTTGACACTTTCTGATCAATGCTCTCCTCACAACATCTCGTCGGCCACGTGTTATAATCGATATCAAAACTTTCCACGAAGTTCTCTGACACCCCCTTCGTCGAATTGGTAACACCTTTCACCGATCTCGTACACATACGCCGACACCTCGAATACTATCGCGAAGAACAGGGTAAACTACCCCTGTGAATCCAATATATACAGTGACAATAAATAAAGTCTGAAACAGGACGATCACGAAGTTCTTGGTTCTCGACCTTGGGCACTACGACTTGAAACCTTGAAGTGTTAAGCACGCACTACCAGAACCGATGTCTCTCACACTTAAATTACGACTACTGCAGAACGCACAGAGTTCGTCTCTTTGGGGAACCTCGTGTCACGTTTAATCCTTCTCTTTCTCTCTGGAGCAATGTTCCTCTTCTCCTACTACTACTACTCCACCGCTTTTACACCTCATCCCCAACACTGTTTCCCGATGGGGTAGGTAAGCCCTAAGGTACCACCCTTATTTTAAGCTCCACCCTTAGGAGCAGGGTCAGCCGAAGGGCCCCCCTCTGTAGACGCACGTGCAAACTTCTCTCGGTCTCTCTTACCCTCCTTATCCAATAGTCAGGGTGACGGAGAGAGAGAAAGAGAGAAAGAGAGAGAGAGAGAGGGAGGAAGGGAGTGTAAGAGAGAGTGAGAGTGAGAGAGAGGAAACGAAGGACGAAGGAGGTCGTGGTAGTGGCGGAGGTTGCTGGGGAAAGCCCAAGTGATTCGAATGACGGTTGTGTCGGACGCTTGTATACACCGACGTTGCGGGTGGCAAAATCAAAAGCAAAGGCGATTGCTGGTGGCTGTACTGTTCCGTTGACGAGGCACCATGGGATACCATTGCCTCCCCCCACTAAACCCCATAGTTTACCTTGGCACGGCCAATAGGAATGCTCTCGAACCCTGGGAATTTCAGGACTCCTCGGAACTTCGGAGTACGGAGGCTCCTCGCATTAAAACGGGAGCCAAGGGGGTTGCCAAGCTGCTAATTGTTAAAAGGGGTTGCCCTCATTACGTAATACGATTTGCTGCGTTAACTTTCATTGTTCCTCGGGATTTCAATGGAAGGCGTATCTGCGAAGTATTATCACGGCGATGCGTGTTAATACTGTCCTTTAATCATTATTAAGCTACCGGCACACGTTACGATCATATATAAATTTGTAATACTTAAGGACGCCTGTAATTAATAAATTAATGATATAATGGTTGTAAATACTTCGTGTTCATTTAAGTAGAACTGCTTCATTATCATTGATAACAGTTTCCCTGACAATTAACGAGACTCCGGAGTTGCTGCTTAAACTCTGCTTCTTATTATAATATTTCAATAGCCTCCAAGAAGATTACAATTTTTATCACTTCCCGTAACAATATTACGTAGTGTTCTTCCTTGCAACAAAAGGAACGTCGAAGACCTAACACGAGCCAATTGTTCTTCAAATATGAAGTTCCCAAGGTAAAAAAAAACACAACGAGAAATTTGCAGATGACATTTACGATAGCTTTATATCACCTAACACCAGTCACCTGGCATTGTGTCTATCTACGTAAGCAAAGTAAACCTGCGAAATTACTAACACGTGTTGCCAATACGTTTTCGAGCCAATCCATCATTGGCACCCTACTCTCTCCGATCACAATTAACAATACATTAACAAAAGCAACACTTACACATTGAAATCAAATCCAACTACAACGCGTTCGTAGTTAAGGATTCATCTTATCAAAGGTTTCCTACAATAATTAATTCCGAACAACCCTACGTCCACGTGAGGTAATTTCACACGTGTCTAAGTCCGGCATAGCGTAAACCTGTACACGCCGTTCAAAATGGGAGGTTAGAACCTGACTTTTACGACCAGGCTATATAACCACCTTACTATGCACCTTTTTGCACGGAGCAAAGTGCATTCTGAAATAGGAAACATGTGTTGCCAATATGTTCCCGAGGAAGCCTGCAGGTTCCGATGGATTCCACTCAGTGGACAATGTCCACGACCTTTACTCGGAACACGTGCTTCCCTCGTCCTGCATTTCCTCCGCAGGTTCCTTCGTTAAACACCTTCTATGCGGCACCCGGGTCGACAGGTAGAAAAGATCTAATACGAAACATGTGTTTCGACGTCCTCGCACCTTTACGGTGGCCTAAGACGCGATATAACGGTCCTTCGTCGAGGTTTACTTGCGATCCCACGTGCATCCGTGGTTGCACCTTATTTAACTTGTTCCCTTCTTGTCCAGATGTTTAGTGAAAGCTGTCCGGGAAAAGTTTGTAATCTCAGATTACCATCTTTCGAGAAACCACTGTTTTATAAATATTTTCTTCCACGGATTAATAGTTGCGTACCGATTGTAAGATAATATTATTCGTGAAGGAAGATCGTTGGCGATATTTCAAAACGGTTGGTTTTTAATGAAATAGGTTTAATAGATGAGACCGAGAGATTTGGTAAAAGCAAAGATCAGATCGTATTGGTGAATGTAATAGCAGGATCGTAGAGAAAATTGCTCGATTTAAAAAGTCCTTGAAATCCTGACTCCAGTCGTATGGAACTTGATATTATATACTATTACTGAGTATAATAGTTATCTACGTTAAGTAAGTGTGAGAGAAGGTAGAGAAAAAAGCAATCCAATTTGAACTCTTCGGTACCTGTACCCGATGTCCAATTAACGGATCTTTCCTGTAATCTCGTTGATTCCCTGACGATGGCCGCTGGGGAAATCCCCGACCTTTCCGTTCGCACTGCCCGCGTTTTACTTGTCATTCCGTTACAATCGGAACAAAAGACGGAGACAAGAGTAAAATTATCGAGAAGAATAACTCGTAAGTATTTCAGTAACTCCTCTCGTTTAACAACTTCGAAGAAACAAGGAAGCGATGTTATTATCATAACAAATAGTATGTGCATTATTACTTCTTCCGTATTTTGAAAATACTTCTGGCAATCGTGCTATTTGTCGTATATTCTGCTTGTTAGATAAATACATAAATTATTATTTAAAAACTGATATCATACCCTACTGTATTTATTAATTACACAGAAAAAGAAGTATTAATAAGCACTATTATCAATAGCGAATAATAATATTTCTATGTGCATTATTCTATATAAATTCATAACATGAATAATCATTGAAATACTGTTAATATTGACTTTGAAATATTCTGAATTTTTATGTCCCACAAAATTCTATGTTATCCGTAATCAAAAGGAAATTCCGCACTAAAACTCGGAGTATTCGAACAAAAAGGATCCAAGAATGAAAATGTTCGAATCGTGACTCCTGAATACATCGTTCGACCTAAGTGGAAGAATTAATACGTTCATCCGTGAAACTCTTTTGGTTTCTTCGAAAGGAAGTAAATCAGTTCTGGCATGGCTGTAGGATCACGATAGTGGGTCAAACCATGAATTACAGTAGAATGGTGGTACACGTATATATAGGGAACATATATATACGCGATGGCCCGGGAAACGTCAGGTTTTCTGTCGGTTCGTGACCGTCTCAATGCATTCTGGAGGGTGCGCGAGCCTGCAACTCTGGCACGGCTTAACATCGGCTCACCTACATTTTCGGTCTCGGATGCACACCCACCCCCAGAAATGTTTTTCCTCGTTACAACACCCCCGCCTGCCCCCTAGAACGCCCTCCATCCACATCTAAAAGACAAGGGGGCCTGGTACACGCGCGATTCATCATCCCCCTTCCGAGCAGAACAGAAAATCCATTCACCGATCTCACGACACGACAGCCCGCGTGTGCTCACGCATTTTAAACGCCGACGACTCTGAACGTTGAGCTGTTTCCTTGTTGCTGTAGGTCGTAAACGTGGACACCTTTACCTGACAGCCAATTGGAACGATTTTGTGCAATTCGAATCAATATAATTATACAATATTAATCCTTTCGTTTCATTTTAGTTTGTCGTTGTAATAATAATTATAAAAGTACGCGTAACGATTGTCACCATTTGCGGTGCGTTGCAACCCTTCGAAGAAATTTATAATGAGCTCTATGGCATTTATTAGTAATGGAAATATTGAATACTGGTTCATTTAAATACGTACAATGTAAATGATTAATATCTTTTGTCGTGAATTATTTAATGTGCCAAGCAAAAAATAGTAGATAAATACAGTCGTAAGGATTGTTATTGTCTCTGGAATGTGGCGAAGTAAAGAGTTCGGAGGGTTGGTTTTGAGGGTCAGAGTACAGTAAACGTTTTTTTTTCTTCTTGGTAACCCTATTCCACCGGGACCCTAGGACTGACATAAATGACGCAATATTACCGCGACAACTGCCTAAATTATTAGCATACTCCGTGTCCAAGCATGAAATCCGAAGTTTATGTCGAAAATACACGACGCGGAATCTGGCGGATGCATGGACCCATCCTGCTAAAAGAACAAACAATCGAATCGCTACGATTTCTCTCCCGCACCCCTCGGCGTACGACAGATCCAATTTGTTGTTTGCCACTCGAGGAGATGTGTCTTTAAGGGATGTCACCATGCTGGAAATATTTGTGTGATACATAATCAAATCTTTCCTTGACATATACCAGCATCTTCATACTACATCAAATTTAGGATTAATGTAAGAATCTGTCGGCTCGGTAACCCAATTTTATTTACTTTCCTCGAATGAGTGTAAAGAAATATTTATACGAATGTTTATGTGTTTGTCAACCAACCCTTGGAACTCTTTATTTCGCTAAATTTCAGAGGCAATATCAATTCTCGCGATGTTATATGTCAACAAATTGTGCCGGTAATTATGAAACTGGTTTAAGTCACTTTTTATCTATGCCCCTTAAAATAAATATATTTAGAATGTCGGTTAATTTGTAAAACTTTGATGAAAAGATGTTGAAAGATGTTGGCAACGAATGGATTCTAGATGAGAAGATTGTATCTATTTATATCTTAAAAAGCTTTTAATTGTTCCATCCGGAAAAGTGACTTAGGCCACTTTCATAATTACCGGTACAATTAATAATTTATATTATATATACATAGAGTATAGTCCCTTTAAATACTCAGGTTGAATTGGGTTATTTCTTCTTCTAATCAAATTCATCTTTATGGATTGGTCATAAATGTCTACAATTTGTAACGCGATATGTTTAGTGTAATGTATTATGTAATTTGATTATTATCACCGCGTTTCATTATTATTCGTTACAATATGGCATGCAGATAAACACGTTGCTTCACACACGAACGTTTCAATACTGGTGCACCCAAGTAGAGGAGGGTGCAACGGTATTACGATATGAAAATAATGTCGGAACGACACGCGTGTAAATCTCAACAAATATTATCTCACCCGCTGTTCCACGTGCTCACGGATTCTGTTATTTGCTCGAAAACTATCTGGCACACTCGACATTAATCCACCATTCGCGAACAAGAAACGTCCTCCCACGAAATAATTGTTTGTGGATTAATAAGGAATAGATTACAATTTTATTGCAGTTATTAATTATTTCCAACGAGTTTGTAACATTTAATTACTGTACTAATATCACCGTTGATATTCAAATTACTGATTGAAATTTCGCATCTACTTAATGTCTCGTTACTTGCAAATTTAAATATGTACAAATTATGTTATTTTTCTTTTATTATTGCGAGAAATATTAAGGTATCCTCACGTTTCGATTGCTTTTTCACGAATATAAGATCCAGTTCTGATTATAAAGAATTCGAAGAATTAGGCTGCTTCACAAGCGCAGTGGAAGCAGTTATACAAATTCATATGTTATGGTATTTAATCGCAAGATACGAATACGATATGCGAAATTTAACGATTTGATTTGGTTATTGCCTCGTACTCAGGTCCTGGATCAGTTTCACGGCTTTTAATATCGCGATATTCGCGTCTAAACACAGTTTCGAATTCTTTACCAGTAACTAACACCACCGATCTCCATTATCCGAAATATTATAAAAACCTTGCTACAAGTTTAATTAAATAAAACACTCTATTCCTGACTTTAATAACCAATTTCAAGAAGAATATTACAATCCTCCGGTTTAGTCGTGAATTCCATTCAGTATACAATAATAAAGTAGTAAACGAGAGTTAAAGAAAGAAATGTATATTAAGGCGCAAGAAATATGCCTCTGTTATATATTCCATCGACAAAGTTGCACTTCTGCGCAACATTGGAATACAGTAATATTCAACGGTGAAATCGAGTTACGATGTTTCTGTTAAATAAGTGCTCGGTTAACGATATGAGATCAGCTAACTTGTCGCGAGTCTGTATCAACTATGGTGAGTGCAAGGCGCGGAGAAATCTGAGGTGCACCATAAGATGAAGGTGCCAGAGGAGGAGGAAAGGTTTGGCGGGGGAGTCTAGGATTACAAGCTATACACGTTCTTAGGCTGGCACACGGATGTTGTTTGTTGGGTCCATGAACAACATTGTAAGTAAGTGGAGCAACCATGGTGGAGGGAGTGCCACGTGTTGTACCGTCTAGAAATCGACATACACTGCGTAAGAGTGCAGATATGCTTAAACCAGTCCTTCGCTTGGTTCCACGATTATACGTGGTCAGCACAATGCAACAGAAACATGCCTTACGATGCGATTTAAACGTAACAGGGTTCTGGGTATCGACACCTTCACGTGGAACCACGTGTGCCAAGGTACCACTGAGAAAAGGGACGTAGAATATAAGTTTTGCACTTCAAATTAACCCTTTTCCAGAACATATTTACCTTATTGCATCGGAAATGAATCCTTTCGCAGATCATATTCACTTTATTACACTCCGAATTAAACGTTTTGCAAATCGAATTCATTCCTTCACTTTGCACTGGAATTTATTTTTATTAGAATCGCTGAAGAAAACAAATTTGTAGAAAGGTTTGATTTGCAAAAATTAAATTGGAGTACAAAACCTGTATGCACTACAATCCAGTATCTAACGAATCCACTTATTTCGTCTAATAAAATCAGTATTTCGAATATAAAATAAAAACACGGTCGCAAGAACCATGAAAACAGAAAAAGGGTAATGAATCAAACACCTAATTATTATGCAAATAATAATTCCAGTAAAAATAATGAATATTTGTATAAAATCAATGTAACTACCTGAAAAAGATAACTTACAAGCAAAGCTATGAGAGAAATATTAAATAAAATTATTTCTTACATGGTTTCATTCTTGAGGAAATAAATCTGGTATTTATAAGATGAGGGATGCCATGTGATAACTTGAAATAATGATATATATGTATCCAAAAAAGCTACTCAAACTAGAAAGCCAAATCTATTCATGAATTATTAGAAACATCTACGAGCAAGTAGTATAAGTCAGCCATTAATGCGACATTACGATCCCTCAAGCATCATGCAATTTAATGAAGACAAAGAAACGATTGTACGAAGTATCCACGACAGTTTTTGTCTCAATGATTCTCTTGTTCTGGGGGGGAAGTTAAAGCAAGGTATTTTGACAGACTGAAACCTACGAATAACAATTAGTGTAACGACAATCTACTCCCCCACAGTCCCCATAGAAAATCCTTAACAACTCTCTAGTCCAAGAGGAAACGTCGCATGAGGGAAACTTCCGTTCTGATGTGTTCAAGGCTTTTTATATGCGTACATGTAAAGAACGTACAGGCGGTTTCATAAGTAATTGCAATTTAGCGAATGTTAATCAACGGCTATTATTTCGTTTAATAAACTTACTTAATTGTATTCTTCTTCTAAAGCGATTACTCTTGTTAGTACAATTTAATATTTTATTTATCTTTCCTACCGTATTGCTGTATTCTATGTCTTATTAATAAAGCGTATTTATTAAAGCACAAAATTGAATTCTGGGCTCATTCATATTTTATTACTAAATAAAATAACACCAGGAACATAAATGTGAACTTTAACTCTAACTTCCTATTCCGAATATTCAGTTATGAATTTTAATTGGGCACAATAGAATGAATTTCAAACTTGTCCGAATATTATTATATTATATAATACGCCTTTTGTTATTGTCGATTATGGAGTTACGATACTTAAACCAGTAAAATAGAAAATGCCGTGTAACTATCGAAAAATCCTTTGCCATGTTTCGGAGCACCTAAGGAACAGAAAGGATGCTGCCAGGCTGCACATTTTTTAAAGCCTAACGCTGTATTAGTCTCATTAAGAGAATATCACTTATGAAACGCACAATACTATCACGCAGTATCTTTTGGAGAAGAAGAACACAAGAGGGATGGACGAAGGTTGGTTAGAGGGAAAGTCACCCTTCTCATTGACGTTGTTAGTCGGTGCGCCGTGAAGATGAGGACAAGGAAGGGGATAAAAAGGTTCGAACTACAGGGGTGAAAGGAAGTCTCGCAACCCCGCCGGATGGGCGAGGCCCTCTGCTCTTTCATCCGCGAACAGCCCGCCCTTAAACAGCCCTAAACTAAAGTCACTTCACTACTGACGTTAAGTGTGACTGATCGTCCAGCCGTGTCTCGAAAATGGCCACCCAAAACTATGCGCTCTCATCTCGATGCGGATGACGAAACCGCTAGAAAAATAAATGCGGCTACTTCATTCCTATTCCGAACCCTGCTTCCCTTCGAACCTTTGTTGTATTTCAGTTCAAATATTCCACGAATCCTGGAATGTGGACATTCTATTTGACCAAGAATATTATGCTCCTTCTTTGCACTTCGCTCGTTACTCATACGGTGAATATGATTAGAGGTCCATTTTAAGGCGCAACCGTACGTGAAATTTATTATTAATTACTACCACATGGTAGACGGTTTTATAATAAGACGTCGTCGATAACGAGTTAGCAAGGACACTATGAACATTCCAAGCGTGCCGGCACTCTCAAATCTCAACTCAGTCCACTTATTCCCGTCTAATTTATATGTAATCTCCGCAGATGATTTGTATACGCGCAAACTCGGATACCGTTATCTCGGCCGGCAGTGATAATTCCGTGCAAAAATGGATAATTGGTGTCGCCGGTGTTTTCCACTTGGGCACGTACTCTGCTTTGAATGACGACACACTGTCGTCCTCCGCAAAGTATAACATGCTACAGATGCTGGTTACATATGCAATTGCATCGCATACATGCGCGAATGTGTAAGGAAAATAAAGATATTCTTCGGCTATCGGTGTTAAGACAAGCAAGAAAAAATACCGGACAATTCTGCAGTGATAATTATTGCTCTTATTAGGATTCTTACGATATCAGGATATAAGTTAATTCTTACGAAAATGAAGATATTCTTCGGCTATCAGTAATATGACAAGCAATAAAATGTACCGGAAAATTGTGAATTAGTAATTGCTCTTATTAGGATTCTTACGAAATAATTTAGCATTCTTTATAATATTGTATTATATCTGTATTAGAAAATATTGAATCGACTTAATAATAATCTGTTTCATTTTATAATACAGTATTTTTAACTGCTGCCATTTTAAATGGAATTGAAATCATTATCTAAAAACATGATTGATTTTGCATGGAATGATCGGTACATCGATTAGTGCCGAGACTAACGTACCATTATTTTACAACTTGGCTTTCGGCCAGCCCGCCGAACTTGCCCGGTGATTCGTTGACGTCACGGAGTTTATGATTGATTTTTTTTTGTTTCTCTTCCTTGCTTCTCCTTTCCGTTCGTGTCATTTGAAAAAATATTTCCACCATAATATTATGCCGCAGTGAGAACACATTAGTTCGTATTACCATTTAATGTCGAATCAGGAACAGCTATATTAAACCTTCCAATTTATTATTTCATAAATTCGAACCGTTACATATATTTAATTAGCACTCTTTTAATATGAGTTTCCGCATATCAGTGTTTGATATCTTTGGCAATATTCCCATATCTTCTTTCGTGGTTATTAATTTTATACTCATATCGAGGATGTATTTAACGCGGTAGAAAAAGGAAGAAATATTGCGAAGTCATTTAATCTATTATCTCGAATTCCCACGCTGAGGATGCTAAGAATTATGATATAGGGAGTGATATAAATTGCGAGCACAAATCAAAAGGGACGGAAAAACTCGAAGATATCGGGAAGGAAGTGTTTGCCACAAATATTTGTAAAGCAATGGATCGACTCGATCACTTCGCGTAAATCACTGCCATGACATTATTCTTCGTCTTCTATACTTTCATCATCAACACTCTCCTACGAATTCTTTCCAATATATTCAATATAGAAGAATTACTTCCTCTAGTATCTTCAATCATCGTAGGTATATGATACACCAAAACATATCAAATATGTAGCTGAATTATAGAAAAACTGTCAACAAGCATTTTCTGATCTTCGTAAAATTCTAATAATTGATTGCCGGAGTTTATACAATAACTTCGGTACAAGATTTAATGAAGGAAGTGTATCGGAGAATATATTAATTTCAAATATGAATGAAATATTCCTTTGCCATCACTAATAATTAATTAAAATCCTAATAAATTACTTCCAGGGTTTAAACAATAAGTTCCGTGTAAGATTTAAAGAGGGAAGTATGTCGAAGAATATATTAATTTCAAATATGAATGACATATTCCTTTGCCACATCTCTAATAATTAACTCCAGGGGTTTAAACAAGAAGTTCGGTATAAGATTTAAAGAGGGAAGTATATCGAAGAATATATTAATTTCACGTATGAATGACATCTTCTTTTGCAGTAATCTTACTAACTTATCGTCACCTTTCTGACGGGGTGACTGTTTGCCAGCGGACCGTTCGTAAAGCAAAAGGGAGTAAATACTTCACGCATTCCTGATGTGTCTCACAGTCTTTACGGCTTATTATCACCTCCACGCTTTCGACCTTTCACCTTACGGGATACATCAACCACTCGGAAGAAGTGGGAATCTAAGAAGGAAGGAAGGAAGTAGGAGAAATGAATTCGCGGATTTCTACGAATTCTGTTAATTGATATCGTACAAGTTCATCTCTTCTTAAAACCATCTCAGTTATTGCGGACTCTATAACAAGAATCTAAGAAGAAAAGAAATCAGGGAAACATATTCTCATCAGTTTCCAAGGAGAACATTAATGTCGATCTAATTTCAGTACTGTTCGTTAATAAAAAGAAATTACTGTTTTGTAACATGATAGTCAGAACTTTATTCAAAAGTGAAAATGAAAATATGTTAATAAAAACTCTTTCTATAATTCTACACATAAACTTATTTAGGTTATAGAAAATGAAGTACTTGAAATATAGAATACAATATTACAGTTATCGTTATATTTAAAATCTAAACGACAACATAAAATATTATATGAAATAAGCCATTTCCTTTTGCTAGGTTAACAGTGATTTAACCCGCTGACTGCAATTGTACTTCTGTATTTGAAATCAATTTGTTTGTTAAACAGCCATTTATCTTGAAAAATGGACTTTAAAAACTTTCAAAATAAACCGTTCAATAATCTTTATCAAAAACATTAAATAAACAGTTTCTAGAAAGTTTAATTACTTATGAGTAGTCGAAACTGAATGATCACTATAGTACCTAAAAACAGTCAGTGAATTAATCAAAATGATCACATTGAAGATTTATAAAAATCGCACGGTTGACTGAAACTGTCGATGACGAGTATCACCCTTTTATTTGAAAGACAAGAGAACCAGCTAACAATAAGAACTAAAGGCAGATATGAAAAATTACAGTCATGGAGGCGAAGTAACTTGGAATAGAATTTATTGGCATAGGTAAGGGATTGTCGGTGAGTTTTTGAAGTCGCCAGACTTCGTTGCGTTCGCCATTCGACTCGCTAGTAAACCACGAGTCGTCTGAGAAAAGAGAGCCGAGCTAAGAAACCACTTTGGATGGCGAACACGAGAACTCACAGAATTCTCTCTCGCAATACATATGTAGAAACTAAATAGAAGATTTCGCCATGGACGATATGAGGCTTTAATTTATAGTGGATAAAATGAAAAGACAAATTAACATTTCTTTTTAATTCCATTCACGCAATTTTGTGCCTTGTATATTAAATTCTGTGATCATATTGTTCGGCAACATTATACAGTCTCAGAGGACATTGAATTTTATGAACCTTTTGATAATAAATTATAAACGATATGACAAATTATCAATGCCGAGAATACTTAATTAGAAACTAACAATATTATAAGTTGACAAACCTGACAAAACATTCATTTAAACAAATTATTCATTTACCACGTATAAATATAATACAAATAATTATTATTTTCAATAATTATTTTCAAAATGAAAATTGTCTAAGTGATGCACTTCACTGGTAAGCCGATCATTGATTTGATTCATGCCTTTGGCAGTGACGTAAAGAGTTCAAAAATATTATGCAATTCGAGGAACTCGCGATTTCCGTGTAAGCGAATATTTGTCAACTAAAAAGTTACTGAATCAGGGACGACCTGTGTTTACTGGTAAGAAGTTGGGAGAAAGTACGAATCGGATTTAAGTTAGCCACCAACTGAGTAACCTTGGACGACGGTACGATAACAAGGATGTCTGTTATGCTGACATTGCATCTTCCACCGTAATCAGACTTGCATAGCCCACAAGAATCATCAACGACACGCGCAATAAAAAAAGTCCACATGGGTGCAACGGCTACCTTTCAACGGGGTCTTTACCCAAGATTCGTTCTTCGAGATGTGATTCCAAGAATTATTGCTCATCCTTCTTGGATGAGTAATCTCATTATTGTAATACGAATAAAAGAACAATGAAAGCGAATAAAAAAATATGAAATATTAAATTGGTCCGTAAGATCGTGCGGTTTTCATTTCATATTAAATATATGAGTTGCACGATAACCAAAGTGATTAAATGCGTCAAAGAAAAATTCGAGAAAATGGAAAAGAATAGTAGATTATAAGTCATTTAATAATTATTACTACAACGTATTATTATAAAATTAGATTAACACTGGAAGTACCAAGCGAGTTAAAATGACTTGTCTTCCATTTTTAGTTGAATTATTTAAATATATCACAGCGGCTTGAGATTTGATATATTTTTTTCTTTTATATATATTATATAAAGCAAGTAATTTAATACATTAATTAACTTTCATCCTACAGATTTATATATAAATAAATGTGTGAGTATAACTGAATACATGCTCGGTAGTTCTAGTGTTAAATGTAAAGGAAATAATAAGTAATCTCTTGCTTCTTACAATTAGACATCTCTGTAATACAAATATGTGATGGTAATTTTGTTCGAAAATGTCGGTTTTAATTTCATGTTGTCACTGCAGTAAATTACGAATGAAATGAAAGTCGGAAGGATGACAAAAGTCAAGAAAGGCCCCGACGAACTTTTCAAATCTCGCGTGGCAAACTGCCATAAGACCCGCCGGGGGTTGCCTGCCGTGACGACCTACGATACTCCTTGCTCTTTTTACTATTCCTTGCGAACCCTCGGCCCTCGGCACCGTCGGTTCTTTTATTTCACGATTTCTCTCTCATTCTGACGGTACTGAATCACTGTCATTCGACTAAACTTGAATCGACTGAACTGTCAGTTTAATAAGATTATTGGAACTCAATGATCACTGAGAAAAAACCAAGAAAGAACCAACTCATAATCATGCAATTTAATCATGTTAAATATTCTTTAACGAACGATTAAAACTCTTTCGCACCACCGCGATTTACCCAAAATGACAAATAAATCCGACTCACGTTTCATGATGAAAGAATCCAAAAATCTCAAAGAGACGTGTAGGAACGGTTGCACATATTCACTGTAACGATCACTTTCTAAACCGCGAACAATTTTCGAAAGCAACGAATCCGTATCATCTCTGACAATGAGACTTGTGTCGAGTCAGGTCAGAGGACAAGAGCAACGGAACTTTAAGGTCGTCGTAAGTAAAACTAAAACTTCAGACTTGACTCAAGATCCGAGTGTCACATATCCCCCCCACCATGTCGACTGCTTTTTAGTCATGTGGGATTTACACGTACGAGACTGTTACGGGTTTCACGTAAAGGAAGCTGGCTACGTTTACTGGAAAATCGAAGTTTACGGATACATCGATGTGTGTGTTTCAGTGTCGCAAGGCGTGCTCGATTTGTTATGATTAACCCCTTGAGTGGGGATATATTTTAGTGTTCTTTGGGGTGCCGGAGGATTACGTTTTCCCTTTTTAATCTTGTGTATAATTATTCTTATGAAGGATACATTTTGTCTTGAAATTTGTTATTTATATATCGTCCTCTTTATCCTTGTAATTGATTAGATGTTCAATTACTACCACGTAACTCTTGATAATTTTATATATTAGGTTGGCAATGAAATTCGCGACCTTTTGTTTCGTGCCTTCTTTTATTATTTACACGATATACCATATTTATAGATTTAACTCAAAAACATAATGTTTTTCGTCACTAAAAAAATCGTAAGAGAAAGGTGCCTTTTATAATTAAAGGTACTTTGATAATTATTATTCCAACGAAAAAAATGAAATGAAACAAAAGACGTTGAGTATGCGACTTCAATATTCGATGGGGTTTAAAGGGTTAAAGACTCGAATTAACACAGGACTAATTGGGGCGAAATTTATCGAGTCATTTCACTTGGAGAAACCACAATGGTCATTCCAAGCGATTCTATCATAAATCTCAATAAGATAATAACCGGGGGACAAAAAAGTAGCCATAGGAAGTATCGAATTTCGTGTTTCTACACATGTCTAAATACTTAAGCCGTCTTCACCTATCCGGCTACTAAAGCGAGCGTGTAACAGCTGTAGTTTGCGGTTCCTCTGATCCTAGCCACAACCGGATTCCTTACGGAAATCTGGTCAACTCATATAGGAGGAAGTTAACGCCTATTAGCTAAAGTTCGCACGGTTTTTTTCCGAAGTCAAGTAAATGACTCCTTGGAGAAGAGATGAACTATTCGGAATAGAAAGAAAATCGAAAGTTGTCTTTGGGGTTGTGCTAAGTGTTTATGTCTCTGCTTTAAAACCTCGTAAAACCCGTCGATCGAATTCGTCTCGAAAGTTTCGAAGGAGCTGAACAGTGAATGGCTTTGTGTCTCGTCACTTGAAACCGAAAGGGAATTTAAATGCAACGAGTGCACTGCTGGCTTTTCCATTGAATGCATTCAAATAGGAATAGTATAGTTATTGTAAACATTCTTTTTGGGAACACTGAGTCGGATTTATGTCGAGTATTCGAATGGAGAACGGTTTTATGAGTTTCTATGTTCTCTGTCTTAGTTGTCGGCGCTAAGTGTTCGAGGTTGAATTTATCGACTTGGATCAATTTTATTTGTTTTCTTACGGCTGTCGTTAAAATGAAATCGGTGAAAGAGGCATCATTGTGAGCGGATATTTTAATAATAATATTTTATGTTCATGAGGAATATATATTAAGTCGACGGTGACATTATAATTAATATTATCAAGCTTTAGACTCCATAGAATACATTTTCCAAAGAATACCTTCGTTATGAAAGAACAAAGTATTGAAGATAATAATATTTAATATTAAATATGAAAATATTAATTCATTAATACAGCACATTTAATCAAAGCCAATATCCACGAAATTCTCGGCTCTTTAAGTAAATGTCTGAAATACAAATTTGGTTCCTTTTCCTTTGAAAAATAGCATCATTTTCTCGACCGCACAAGGGACAATATTTTAATAATCCATTACGCAACAGAATCGTAAGAATCGCAATGTCAGCAATGCAGTAATACGAGACATCGTGTACAAATAAATTTATAGAGACCTGTTATGGTGGCATTAAATTTCATTACGAACGATTTATATCACTGCCACCACCGTCGACAGGCTCGTAATCACCGATAATGAAGTTATGTCTCTCGATGTAAAAGAAATTGGCTGCGATCCTAGAAACCACTCTCGTTGTAATAACTATTAATAAATTCCGGCGAACCCCCTCGAAATAGAAGTATTTTGAGAAGTTTCGCGCGTAAGGGTAAACGTCACCCCGAATTACCTAAGAGCTGTTTACGCACGTGCCAGGATGTTGTAACGCCTGAGCTGTACAGCTCATTCAATTATTTCCATTGGCTTTACATTATTACTATTATTAGCTAGTATAACCAATTTAAAAATTACTATTCTTATTAACCCTTTGCACTCGGAAACGATGAACAGTCGCCACTCGGTTTACGGCGATAACTTGAACGACAATAAAGAGGCAACATTAAGATTAACTCCGATTGTCGGTGATTTAAAATCCAGTAACAAAAATTAAGTGGAATAAGTCTTAATGCCGTCTCTCAGTCATCCATAAAGGGTGACAATAAAACAAAACGCAATGGCGATGTCTAGTCAGGAATGATATAGTGATCAAAAGAAAAGTTTGGAAACACGGAGTAGCTATCGTGGGACGAGTATCACGTAGGGAAGTCATTGGAAAAAAGAAATAGAGAGCGGTGTGTTTCGGGTGAGATTTACGCTGTCGCGACAGCTGCGCGGAGACATAAGTTTTGGATGTTTCTTCTGGCACGGAAGGGTACCGGCCAGGACTAGGAAAAGGATCACGTTCGAAAGCCAAGCATTTTTCCGTACAAATGACTTTAGGAAACGACACGCCTCTTCACGGCTGCCGAAGCACGTTACACGCGCCTTCTATTTACTTTACCACCGTGTAGCTGTAACCCGCAACAGAAAAGAAATGCATCTCGAGCTCAATGAACTATTCTGTGCATTCTGACTGGAAATAGTTGTCGATTTATTTGACACGTTTGAGGACGTATCTATTAGTATTATTACATTCTTTAACCCTCTATGTCTCATGTGGAACTTTGAAGTTATACACTCGTCTATTTGTAACTTTCATTTGATTTTATTCTTTCGTTCGAATAATTATTATAAAAGTACGCGCAACGATTGACATCATCTTCGGTGCGTTTAAGTAATAATTTCGTTACTATTTTCAATGTAACTGTTACTATTTTCTTCGTTACTATTTTAATTGCAACTGTAATGTATCTTCGTTAGAATCGCGTTTAACTAGATTTACGTTATACGATTTTCTTTTGGACAAGAAAAGATTCAGATGTAAAGGATTAACTATAGTTTCGACATTTTCTTCTTGAAATATAATAACAAACACATTCTACTAGACAGTACAGGCAGGATATATAAATGACTAAGTTTAGTAATTTAAATCGAATTAACTTGTATATAATAATTATATAATGCTACTATAAAGAGTATGTATCGTAATATACTATAAAATAGTGAAGTAAGTTATATAACTTGTAACTTCTACGTCGAACGAGAATTATAATTTTAACTTCGATCGTTTTTGAAGCTCTCGGAATGTAATCCTAAATCGAAAGGGTTGAGAATTCGATTCTGAAGTACGTTGAATGTTGAATTATGCGGGTATTGTAATATAATATTCCGATACATTCGATCAGTATAAGAGAACAATTCGCCAGCATCTTCCGATTGGCTCGAATTACACCTGTCCCTTTAAATTTTTAAATACCTCGAAACAGTACAGCTATGTGAAGACGAAACATCCTCGTTCCCTCAAATACTGTCGAGGCTAATAATTATCAAAAATGTCCCTGTTTATCTACGATACCCCTTCATGATTCCCAAAGATGCATATCAAAACGTGGAAACCAATCATGCAGATCGAATCGTACGGTTAATATCGAAAACTATCGATAATACATGGGGGGACAACGTATCAAGGTGTTAAATCACATTACACCCTCCATGACTTAATAATTAAAATACAGAATAATCTCTTCCCACATTAAACCTTTCCCACATTTCGTATTCAAAATTGAAATTTCATGTCACATCAAACCATGCTTGACTATTTTGATCTAAAAATCTCGATATTAAAAAATATTCTACATTGAAAGAGAAATATGTACAATATTTGAAATTATGATCTGGAATAACTTGAGAAAGTTGGACTTCCATATTTCAGGCATTCGTTCGTAAAACATGGCAGCTAACAAAAAGTCAACTTTCGGGAAATCGATTGTACGGTTTTGAATCAAATACTCAATACCTATTTGTTGTTAATATAACATATGACTCTTACACAAGCATTCAGAATTTACTAAAGAATGTCCACTTTACTAGCTGCTCCTTATAATATATATTGTTTAGATACAAGATTTAATTTAAGAAGAGTACACAGATATCATGCTTTACGACCGAATACTTCATTTGTTCTCTCGCTCAATTATAATTTTCGCTGATGTAGAATTCCATCTTGACATAGAACCGTGTAAAGGAATCGATTGTCTTGTTTTACGAACCTTTAGTAAGTGTCTCCCTTTTTCGTAACACCCTTACGAGGGGCGGGGGGAAGAACCAATTAGTCTCCCTCGGTGCGAAAGTGATTTCGGTACCCGGCAGCTTCCCAAGAGCCGCACACTTTTATCAAATCGTCGGTGCTTGACACACTTTGGAAGACACCAGTAATTCACTGATTATTATTAATGATAATATATCATTTTCGACGATTCCTCCATCAATTTCGATCGACATTTCAAATTAATACTTTAAACTACATTGTCCCTTGAAACGTCTTTTAACACACTCGTTAAGTGACCTAACACTACTCTTGCCGAGTATAAATATATCGATAAAACTTGTAACTATGAAGTCTGCTCGATTTCAATAATTCGAAGAATGTCAGGCATACATTGAACAAACATTTGTGATATTTCAATGACAAGCATTCCTTCACAGTTAAATGACGCTCCCACTAAAGTCTTTGTTGAATAAAGTAAATACGAAGATCACACACTGTAGGAAATTTAGAAACGATAATTGTTTTCTGGACTTTGACACGTTCTTTGATGATGTTCTTCACAGTTCTTTATGCCTTTCCATGGCCGACGGCACTGTAACGATCGGAATGATCACCCGCCGTTGTTCTTCTCAATTCAACTCTTACGAATTAAATGAACCAACACCGTCGTATTGTTTAAATAATTCCGCATATTTATAATCAGTATAAATCCAAAGACGACGAGGCCATAATCACACTTTTATATTGAATTCCCGCGCGACGTGCAAATTTAACAAGTGTTCTATGATCACTGCAAATTCAAGCAACTAATAAATCCTGCACAATATATTCACGATTATATCAGGTTACCGATGCATCACGATTAAAACTGATTAATTGTAAGTCGAAGTAAACAGACGAATTAAACGACAATAATAATCACACGATATATTAAGTAAAACTAGCGTAGATTTTCGTTGATTCCGGTTTGAGTTTACTTCGTTTTCTGCGGAACCGTCGTGACAGAAAGTTGCGCCGTTTTGGCCGAGCCGCAAAAAATGGTTCACCGGCCGGGGTTTCAGGAAAATCAACCCTCAAAGATGGCGGATCGGGTGAAAAGATGGGAGGATTTTTGAAACGATTACGAAACGCGAGATTAATTCATTAGACCGTTGAATACACGTGTGTACTATTAAAACGGTGCCTTACGTATTTGGCTATACAACTGGACGCACGGTGCACGCTGGACTCCCCACCGAGCGTGGACCAACGATCCTCGCGACTTGCCACCCTTTCTTTCATCTTTCTCCCTCTGCACACCATCCCTTTCTCCCTCGCTTTTTGATCTCTCCTCTCTTTCTCTTCTCGAACCTCGGCCCTGGAAAACCCACCATCCTACGAACGCAGCCGCGAATTTCATGTACCTCAGTGTTTCCCAAAGTGGGCGGTGCTATCCCCTCCATTCACCTTTCCAAGCTTTTCAAGGAGGGATACCTCAAATTATACTGGGTGCTGAAAAAGGTTTTCGCAACAAAAGGCTACATGGTGCTCCGGAAGTTGCAAGGAAATATGTGAACCGGAATCGGAAAGTAAAGTTGGCTAGATTTGGATGATTTGGAAGAATCATACTGCGAGAATGCAGGTACTGTAAGGTTCCACGATCCAATAGCAACTTGGCTTGACATATTTCGGAATTTTTTAATGGCATAGAAGCACTTAGAATATATATATATTAATTATGAAGAGAATACATTAAAGGTCAAGAATTACTTACATTTCTAAAATCGAAAGCCACATTTTATTATAACCGGATTCCTTTTTGTATCTGCTTCTACGGAGCATTTGTTTGTTAGATTAATAAATACTATACATTCTTAATATGCAGTGTGAAGTTTTGCGGCTATCGAGAAGGCCAACTTCACACTACATATTAATAATATTACGGCCAACATCAACATTCAAGAAAAAATACTATACATTCTGCAAGTTTTGGGCACTTTCCTTAACATCCTGCGTATAAAGCACATCATTGGTATTCTATTTTCTGTATACATTATCGATACTGATAATGGATCAATGGTTTTATAATGAATTAAATGACAGACTATCGGCGAATAGTATGATTGGACGTACGTTTTCATCGAATATTAGTGAATAAAATTGAGAAACACTGAGTAATATATTACCAGTGAACAATGTTATGTACTTTAAGATAACGCCTCTTGCTTCCATTGGTGAAGCAGATGGGTTCAGCAGCCACGCCTCCTGGAAAGTCTATGTAACAATCCCCACCAGTTTCTCTTATATACTTAGCTTCCATCTCTCTCTTCTCCTCTTCGCTCTTCCTCTCTTTGACATATTTGTGTCCATCGTTGCTTTACGCTACCACTTCCCTTACTCTTTGTCGGTGATCTTTTCCTTTGTCCTTCTTCTTTAATGTGCACTGACTCCTATTGGATTAGGGGTATTAATAATTTCGCGGAGATTCGTGTGCTTCGTGCCCTCATTGGTTCAGAGTCTTTCTGTATTTTTTGTGGTTTTTAAATCCTTGTTTTTAATCCTTGCTCATTGTTCTTCGACAATAGATGAACGTAAGGATTCTAAGCGAAGTTAAGAATATATCTAATGAAGTTATATTTTCTATGGTTTTATTTTAAATTAGAATAATTAGAAAAGAGAATAATGTAAAAGGAGCTCATTTTAAGACTTGTATGTGATCTATTTTGGTTTCTGGTGTAATATTTTGTGAGTCAATATGGAAGAAGTAAATATTGAAGCTGCTGAAAGAATTTAATATTAGAAAACAATTTTCAACCTGTATATATTCTCTGCGTAACTGGGAAAACTTTAATAAATTTGGAATCTTTCAATGAATCAATTATCATTGGTGGCCTCCGCAATAAAATAAACATTAGAAAGATCGTTTAACAATTTTTCATAAACCGACATTGGAACCAACTACTTAAGGAAGATATACTTTCGTTTCATTTCATTTACTTTCTGTAACAAATTTGTTTATAGTTTCTGACTATATCTTGAAATATAACTAAGAAATTTGGAACATAAACTTTGGGTTGTTAAATTTCAAACAATGTCTTCGTAGCAATAGAAGTTATACTGTTCTAAATCCCATACTGCACGTTGCAGTGTTTATTCTTAAACACCGAGGATGAAAATGTATAACCGAATAAGCTTTTATATGGTTCATATAATAATTCAAATGATGTGGTAAATATTTCTTGCTTTACATCCCATTGTTCTGTTTACGGTGCCATTTTTAATGAGGCGCGCGAAACTGTGCAAGGCCAGCAGGTAGGAAACGAGATTTTACGACATGAAAATCTCTTCCAGATGTTGCTCACTTAGCGATGCACTGTGCCACCTCGGTGCACCGAGTTCCCACGCCCAAATTACTATGCTACCACACGAAAATTCACAACAGACTCGAATTTTCCAAACTTTCCTGTATTTTAATTCGTATCGAATGAGGAATGTCCGGTTACATCGTTTTCCACCAAGTTTACGTGACTTTTGCAATCTTTCCTACATATTTCCCTATTTCCTTCACGGAAAGAACGGTAGTTAAATGACTTATTCATATACTTCAAAGTCTCGATTTGTCATGTATGAACGAAATTTTTAGTTATAGTGTAAAGTATGTGTTTAACCTTTACTCAAGGTTCTATTCTTATAGCTTGTTGCAGACTGCATTATCTTCCTTATATATTGCAGAGAACTATAAGATTAAGTGGTAAAACAATATTTAAACATCAGCTGAAGGCATAAAAGAAAAGAGGATTTCAAGATTCTTAGTTAGGATAGTAAATAATAGATCTATTATCAAATTACTAAGAAACACGACTTTATATTTAATTCCCATATCCTATTACACTCTATGCAGGTAAGTAGGGGTAGTTTTTAAGGGATGTAGGACTTCCCGAGTGGTGTCATCTTCCGGCGGTATCAAACCTATTCTCAAGCTATGTTCAGAGGAAATTTAATTCGACGAGAAATTATTAATCCTGCCATTTTAAAGGAAGTATCCTGTTATATTCCGACATTAAAAATTAAATATATCATTCGCGACTTTTTGATATCGCTTCAGGAAAACTGTATTATCGGCTCATAAATCATCGGAAGTAAAAGCGCACCCTATGGAAAGGGAGAGGAAGACTGCGGAAAATAATTCCTATAACTTTTCGGGGGTTCTAGGATCCCTAACATGATTTCGAAAATTCGATTTTTTGGGAGAGATTTCGAAAATATTCGGTGTTTCTACTATGGTGATCGTGTGACTACTATTGTAGTAAAAAACATGTGTTTGAAAAACTCTATGCCACTTCATTCATAAATCCCTATATTACACCAGCCGCATTTTCCGCCAGGGGTGTTTTTTTAGGAATTATATAGAAGTGGGCATAGTATTCTCATATTTAATGACGAGTCCAAAGTGTTTTTTTTCCGTGAAACAATAATAATAAGTACAATGACAACAAGCATTCGTAATTGATAAAACGATTAAATCATTTCGTAAAAGCGATACAATCAGTTGTAAATGAAACACTTTTTATTGAACATCATAATTCAATACAAGTCATTGACTTTTTATGCTCAGTATTAATTACTTGCCAATTGGTTATATTTGCGAACAATGAGTGAGAAACAAAAGGTCTTAATTTGCGGCGACGTCGAGGGACACTTTAAATTTTTATTCACCAAAATTGAAGCCACTAACAAGAAAATCGGACCATTCGATTTTTTACTGTGCGTTGGGAATTTCTTCGGAAACGATAATGTCGAGTTGGAACCTTATAAAAATGGCATGAAAAATATTCCCGTCCCGACATATATTCTCGGCCCGAATACGGAAGCTGATTTGAAGAATTATCCGGAAGAAAATGAATGCGAAATATGTCAAAATCTTACGTATCTCGGGAAACGTGGTTTATACATCGCAAGTTCGGGACTTAAAATAGCTTACATCAGCGGAACAGAGAATAATTCCTCCGAAACAAATCCGATTGGTTTCCACGAGAGTGATGTTATATCTATTAAAAATGCTTGCTTAAAAGGACAGCCAAGTTTTCGCGGAATTGATATTTTATTGAGTTCCCCTTGGCCTGAAAATGTCACACATTTAGATCCCAATAAACCAGATATATCTTATAAAGGATCTAAATTAATTGCATGGCTTGCAAGCCAAGTGAAGCCAAGATATCATGTAGCAGCTATGGAAGGAATTCATTATGAAAGGCCACCTTATAGGTAAATACAAATGAAACATTTCTGGCATTTCATAATCATCTACAGAAAAGGATCATTCATATTTTTCCCTCTTTCAGAAATCAAAGCCAAGGTGATGACAATATTGAAATAGCAACAAGGTTTATAGCACTTGCACCAATCATGAATGCACAAAAGGGTAAATGGTTGTATGCATTAAATCTAACCCCTGTCGATAGAACAAGATTGTCTGACTTAGTAATGAAAACCACCGATGAAACAAGTAGTCCTTATTCTAAAACTATCTTATCTGGTGATCCGTCATCCCAAAAAATGGAAGGAAAGTGTACACAATACTTTTATGATATGGAGTCCAAAGAGAGCACAAAGAGGTTTAGGCATTCGGATGGCCCATATAAAAAGCCTAAACATGTATTTGATCAAGCAAAATGTTGGTTTTGTTTATCAAGTCCTGAGATTTCTAAACATTTAGTAATATCTGTTGGTACAGAGGTATATGTGGCATTGGCAAAGGGTGGTCTAGTAGAGAATCATTTTTTAATTCTACCCATAACACATCGTCAAAGTCTCTCTGTTTTACCCAAAGAGGTGAAGGATGAAATGGATTCGTATAAGAATGCTATTGAGAAATATTATGCAAGTATAGATAAAGTGCCTGTATTTTTCGAGCGAAATTTTAAAACGTCGCATTGTCAATTGCAAGTTGTACCTGTTCACAAAAATCAAGCCCCTGCTTTGAAGGAGATGTTTGAGGAAATGGCGACATGTAATAATTTCAAGATGTCCGAAATTCCGATGCATTCTGATTTACAACAGATCGCGAGACCGGGCGCCCTTTATTTTTATGTTGAATTACCGGGAGGAGAGAAATTGTATTATAGAATAAGAAAAGATTTCCCACTTCAGTTTGGAAGGGAAGTATTAGCCTCCGACCGGATATTGGACTTAAACGATCGATCTGATTGGAAAGATTGCCAAATAAGCAAAGAGGAGGAAACGGAAGTTGCGAAAAAGATCAGGAAAGAGTTTCAGCCATTTGATATAGATACATGAACAAATATATAGATAACAAATATACATTGTATTATATGTATATACATTGAAATATATGTTCTTTTTTTAGAATACATACGGAAATTAATCTACGACTAATTACGAAAGTGATCTAATTTTAATCCTTGTTATTGGCATAATAGAAATATATGTATTAACCTAAATCGCAAATATATTTATTCTAAATGGATCATCGATCAAACGTGACTTAGGTCACTTTCATAATTACCAGTATATATGACCTACCTACAACTCGAATTATTTTTGAGTTCCATTTTTTTGGTATTTTAATTCGTAATCTTCTGGGGTGGTTAATGGATCTAATCCACATTGCTTCATTTGCAATGCAATGTCGAACAAATAATCGTAACATTCGGTCCTGTTGAGAAAAATGAATAAATAGATCGAACGTTTCGATGCTATCTTATACCAACATTATTAAATTATGAAACGCACATAGTTTTCGCTTGTTGCCAACTATCACCCCAAACGTAAATTCCGTGTCTACGAACGAGAACGGCGCAAGTTTCAGGATACTTTTGTATCGTTTTATCGAGTTCGTCTCGCAAGTCTTCCTCGAATGGAGTATTTTCTATTATCGGGACTACTAATTCTTCGTCGTAACGATATGCCCTTCCCAATTTTTGATTTCTAATCCCTGTTTTAATTAAATCCGAATAAATCGAAGTATTTCTAATATACAGTAACATTTTAGTATAATATTTTGATGCTGGAATTTGATTTTAGAGCAATAAATATACTACTTTCTAGTTGAATTTTGATTATAATTTTCCGATACCGCGAATCACAGACTTTGTTCATATGATTTTTGTAGTTACCCTTTATCATTTCAAGATGAGTAACACGAAATTCTTTGCCAGGCCACAATAAAGTAACCATAACAGCAAATTTGGAATGCGTGTGAATCACAGCTCCTGCATTTCTTCTAATATAAGAGCACATAAATAAGGGAGTACATTGGGATTTCTTTAATTTCTTTTCAGGGGGTGGCAATTCCAAATCTTTTCCCTCTATGTTTTGTACAAACATATCATTTGGCAATATACGCTCCTTCTGTACACCAGAAGGGGCAATATAAATTTTATCTCTGTCATTTAATTAATAAACGTTATAGATTATCGCGTATAATAACATTGTTTCAATATTGTTCATCATTCTAACACAAAAATATCATTCTTACTCATGTTTGATGGATATACCACCACCGGTACCAGTTACCCAACCAAGATGGTAAAATTGTCTACATAATTCGGGAATTAAATTTCGAGGGTGTTCCTACAAATTTTCATGAAATACATATATTTAATTCTATAAATATTTCACAGTTTTTACTATTTCTTAATAACCTTCGAAAGTGCAATTTTTTAAATTATATTTGTAATAGATTTCATTTAATATAACATGTTACGAATTCAAGATTAGTTATATAATTCGGACAATGAAACATATATTTGAAGTTAACAATCGGAATTTAAAAACCACTTGTGGCGCAGTCGATGTTATCATAAACTTTTTGCGCTAGTATAACTTTATTATAAAAATCCCGGAAATTAAGTATACTTTTAATACCTTGTCATAATGATTGTCGTAAAAAGTCATGTTTTAAAATGTGACCAGGCGTACTTTCAACTGATTAAGTTTACTAATAAGGAAAATGTTCTTATCAATATTTTGCCTGGTGTTCATCATGAACTTGGTCACATACGAGATATAAGAAGACCAAGAATTCCTTTAACGCATCCGGTTGTCGCCATTTTTGCGGGCTTACCAAACTCTCGTAGGGTTCCGACAAACCGACAGTTCATTGTCGTTGCCAACGTTACCGAGTACCCCAATTAAAATTTACGATTTCACACTTTTAAATTTAGTTTTCTAATATTATTCTCATTAATCTGAGAGTAAACACATGGTAATTTAATGAAAACTTTATAACGCCCTAAAAGAGGATGGCTTTGAATTGTATTCATCTCGGATTTTTGTTCACTTCTTTGATCGTACATGGGTCCCTTTACGCACATAATTTATTGAAAAATCCAGTTAAAATCCAGGAAAAGCGAAGTGTCTAATTTCTAATTAAAGTAACGTAGAAAGCAGCTATTAGCTCGGTTGTAATTGTAGAATAATTTTAATTCCATTCTCCACAATTACCACCGATTACCAGGTCTCACCACGTGGAGGTTGCTGCTATCAGAGACCCACCCTTTTATTCCAAGTCCTCAAGGCACATTTTGCTTCGAGTCAAACTCGAAGAAAAATGGGACACTCGGACCTGGAATATCGCCACGTATACAATGTTGTCGCTAAGTCACTGACAGAACATTATTTCGAAGAGCGAATGTACTAATTGGGTAGAACAAAATACAATGACCAAATGATTGCCGGTTGTATTTTTTAGGACTAAAAATAAAAAAACAGCTATTTTATCACTGATCTCATCGCCGATTTTGTGTTCGGTTGATAACGTCACCAGTGACACGAAAATGCTTAGGGGGCCCTGCAACCCGTTGACTCTGGAATGATTTTGATCTCGTCTGTGAGAAAAGTAAGCAATAATCACAGGCGAGTCTCGTCGGTGCAATAATGCAAAAAAATGGATTTAAGGTTTACATACCTTGTCAATGATTTAACATTTTGATTTCTAAATGTTGTTCAATCTTAATAATAAACTATGCGTGGTACAGAGTCGCGAGGGTTCATTATGATCCGGTCAAATACAAGAATTGTTAACCAATAATTCCCTCGACGAGAATTTATTTTACCCTAAAGTAGTAATTGAGATCTTCTTATACAACTAATCAATTATTTTCAATCGTATATTATTATCCAATAAATGATATACATGCAAACGTTTTATGAATAGCGCTATGCCGAGTATCTTGTTATGCTGCGGTTTAATGGCTAAAAAACAGCTGTTCGTGCAGCGGTTCTCATTCATTCCATACATTTTTTTTTGACAGCTAATAGTAACCATACATTAAAGACATAATATCAATGAAATAATTGAAATGGCTGCTCCAATAACAATTACACCCCGGTAATTCATATATATTAATGATTATCAAATTAAACTACACCATCTTTTAAGCTGGTGTAGTTTAAGATGCAGAATAAAATAATCATCGATATAATAAAAAGTATCAATATTTTTATACAGACTTGAACAGGGCTTAAAAATAGTAAATCAAATAGATAACAGTAAGTTTCGATTACTTGTTAATCGAATTTGTCAGACACTTCAGTCTGACATTAACACCAAAGTGTTCAGTGAAGAGGAGGAGGAGAAATTGTTAGTGTCCTTAGATTTAAGTAAAGATGATTTAACTCTTCTCTTGGATGGGATTATAATCATTTGTACTCAAGTTATGTGCAATATTCTCAAAGCACAGACTATGGAGAGTATGTTGAGGGACACTTTTAAAATAGTTGATGATAAGACACAGATATTTTTAAATGCATGGTCAACATTTGGGAAAGGAATAGTTGACAATCTTAGGCAAAAATCAATTTTCCCTGTGCAAGTATGTTAAGGAACATTACGGCATTATTATTAAACAACTTTTTAGATCATATAATTATGAATAGAATTAATATATTTTGTAATTTTCAATGGATTTATGTTAACTTTATTGCAGGTCAAAGATATTGATTGGTGCTTGAATATTCAAGCTGCGTCTTCTACAATCAAAAAGGATGTAAGGCCATTGGCTTTACTGGAGTTAGGTCTAACGGGGGATAAGAATTCAAAACTGACTGTTGAATTTGACAAAGACAAATTAACAAAACTGTATAAAAATTTAGAAAAGATTCAAGCACAACTAGATAGACTTAAATAGTATTTCCATATAACATTGTTGTACTGTTTTCATTGTAATATTATCATTTATTATATCAAATATATTTTCCGATTTTTTATACTCTGCACTCGATTTTATTGACAAACACTTTCCTTTCTGTTATCGGTTCGAAGCGTTTCCAATTAAACGCGAATACAATTCGATATAATGCGATGGAAAATTTTCGATTTCTTTCCGTCTCGGTGATTTATTTATTTTACGCCGAACACCTTTCTTTTTATCGAAACTCTCTGCTGTTATTTCCACCCAAAAGTAAATGTTTATACTTAACTGATTTCTGCGCATTATCTTCCGTAAATCTTGAAACTTCGAGCGTAAAAATGATCGGCGATTTGAGATAAGATATTTCGAAAAAAGGACAATATACTACAGCAGTCGTTAAATAATTACAAGCTATCAACATTTAACCCTTTGCACTCGAGATTGTTCATTATTACATAGATTTACCACGGCAACAGGAGTGGAGACTGAGGGACGACTCCAATCGTCAGTGATTTAAGGTTCAATAACAAAATCTAACTGGAGTAAACACCAATTCGCCCTTCAGTCGCACCTTTAGTTGCGGCAATAAACTGACTGACGACAGAGAGTCGCCTCCCAACTTTGAAACAAATTATCATCAATTAGGAAACGGACAGTTAGCTATTTATTAAAAGCACGAATAAATAAAATCATGAATTAAACTACATTCGAGTCTCTTTCTATGTGTATATTTGCGGTTCTGAAATTCTGTGATGAAGCAGAAAAGCAAGAAAAGATACGTCATCCAAGAAATCTAGACATTTTTAACATCGTAACATATTCATCCATTTATCTTCGTTCTTTTAATGTCGATTGAATTTAAAATCTTTTTATGCATTAACAAAACAAAACGACTGCTGCTGGTACGTTAAACAATGATTCCTAATTTTACAAAGAAAGATGTATCTTTTTCGTGCGTTTTTTATGTGGGTTTCAGTGGAAAGTATCTGTCGTATAAAAAGAGACTTGGGTGTATTGTATTGTAGTAATATAATAATAGTGTATACACATTTCATATCATCGGACATTTAAAGAAAAGTACAAACTCTGCTCAATAAATTTATTCAATACAAGGAACTACAGGTTACTGTAGGTTATTTCTACTTTAATATTATTTTTCTTCTTATTTCAAAATTCCGTTCCATTTATCTTCGTACATTTTCGTATAATTTTGGGGATAAACCACTGAGCTTTTCAACCTTCTCGTATAAGTGTGGACTTCGATTAGGTAAAACGTTATTAATGTTCGTCATATTTTCATCACCTCGTCCAGAAAATTGGAAGTCTATTTTTGCTGGGCTTTCCGAATATCGTTCGTTATTATATCGTGCATTATCTTTCGTTTTTGACGAGTTTGTGGTTTCAAAATCCTCGGGTAATCTTCGAACAAATATCCGTGTTTTACAAACTACTACGACAACCACGATTATCATTAGGAACAAAATGACGGACGTCAAAGCACACACTATCCATCCCAGTTTTTCATCTAGAAAATTAATTGTCACACCTGAACTATTGACTTTCATCTTGAAATTTTCTTTTTCATATTCTCAACTTAAACTTTTCATTCTCATTTACAATATGGATTTTCAAACCTAAAGTACCAAAAAACTCACTCCGCTTTTATAGCATACCAAATTTCTAAATGCGACAATTTAAATATCGCCATATAAAAAATATTACAATTGAATTGTAGGATAAAAAATCATAATTCGATCTCGCAATTAAAACAATCGGATGGGCAAATCTTTTATGCGTGAAACAGGACAATTAAGACAGTCACTGTATTTTATGCACCAAATTAAGCATCCTTCAATTAATGAATTACTTTGTTTCAGATAGGAAAGTTATTTTATTATTATTCTAAATTGCTAGATATTTCGGATATTTCTTTATTAATATTATCATACGAACCAGTAAGGTTATTCAATAGAACAAGAGAAGCGTTTCCCAATTCCATATTTACATTCTCATTGGCGACAGTAAACCTACAGGTCCACTGACCCAAATCCGAATTATCAGGGATAAATTCTAGCGCACATATTCCCGTAGAATAATCCATTACTACATTATGCCTGAAATAGAAACTACCTGTGTTAGTGGGAAATTATATAAACCCTTATTTAAAAGAAATTATATTTTTCTATTTATTTTTACTGTAAATTTATTCCCGCAGAAATTCCATTTCCCAATAAATAGAGTCCCAAGAATAGGAACTACCATTTTATATTTTTTAATTTATTTTTGTTCTAAGTTTCTTCCCGCAGAAATTCCATTTCACAATAAATAGAGTCCCAAGAATAGGAACCACTATTTTATATTTTTATTTACTTTTATTGTAAGTTTATCTCCGAAAACTTCCATTTTCCAATAAATAAAACAGATTCCCAAGAATAGGAACCACCGTTCTATATTTCTTTATTTATTTTTATTATATCTTTATTTCCGCAAAATTCCCAAATTCTGTAAAACTCATTACTTCTGATCAATCTTAAAAATGTAGATTTTCTTATAAACCAAGAATCAAATATTATACCAATTAAGATGGACGTTTTAAACCTCCATTAATATCACCTGTTTTACTTCCATTATTAATTATAAAACTTAAATCCAAGGAAATTCTAGTATCAATGAGAGATGGACGATTCAAACGTCGATAAAAATTACCTAGTTTTCTTGAGGGTGCCGTTAATATTTTGCCGAACGTGCACATTTGGTGCATGAATCCAATGGCATTCGATTCCAGGGAATACATTTCCTACTCTACACGCAAGGTTCACCTTTTGATGGGGTTCTGACCACTGTGTCACAGTGACTGCTTCTAAAAATCATCAATGTCTCATAATAAGTTCCTCAGCATCATCCGCTGATTGTCATGCCTCATCATCCTGATCGATGATCTTCCTCGGTATAAATTCGCACATAAACTCACATGGCTCAATCTGTGCATTCGGTGCTGAATTCGTGCGCAAGCAATTTTTGCGTGTATCTTTTTCCCCACGGTGAAACGGTGTCCTTTAGCATTGTGCACAATGTGTGTTTTATTGTGCAATTTTATTATCAGTTTATGATGTGAGAGACACAAGTCGAAGTTGAATCATGTTTTGTTGGTACACGTTGTTAGTTGAGAAGATAGCGATAAGTAGTCGACATTTGTTGTACCATTTATTTGATTAAAAGGGTCATTAATGCTATTTGCTTTTCTTCCATAATTAATCGTGTAACTTTATTCGCGTAAAATTCTTTAGAAGAACTTTATTATATTAAATAGAATTGATTTAAAGATACGTTTCCTTGCATAATTAATAAATGCTACATTTATTATTATTCTTCCTAAATTTTCGAAACTAAGATTTTTTATCAACCAAGAATTATCTACTAATATTATTCCAGAATTAAAATAGACGATGCAAAGAGTCATTAATGTTACCTAATTATGGTTTCTTTCAGAATTAATTGTATATCTTAATTCCAGTAAAATTCTAATATCAATAGGTGATCGACGATTAAAGGGGCCATTAAAATTGCCTAATTTTCATCAGGTTTCCATTAATATTTATTTATTTGAAGAATATTCTTTACAGTGCCGGTGGCTGAGGTTGACAATGAATTACCCCGGTGCTGATTCTCGAATCATCAGTTTACCGTGTAAACTTAGAGTAGTTCAATGGCACACGAAGATTAATTAGAATCGAGTGAAACTACGTTTAAGTACCACGTGATACTCTCCTCGATTCTGATTTCGTCATTTATATAATCGTGAACTAATTCCTTAATTAGTTCGTTGGACCACTATGAATAAGTAGCCGATTCAATTAATTAGAATAACAGTGATATCGTTCGTGCACTTCTCTCCTAGGTTACAGTAGCGATTTCATAAATGCAATTATGAGTGGGAATGATATCAGACTAAGTATCAAGAAACACGTTTAAGTCACTCGACTCGTATGTAGATACCTTAAACGATCTTGCTTATCATTAAAAATTGCCTACTTAATATTACCTATAACATATAATTGAATATAATTGAGTATGCAATAGATATGTTTAATAACACTCTAACAGGCCTGTTTTTTAATTACGATTAATCAAATTACTTAACGAATAAATATTCTTAATCCTTAGAACTTAAATGTCCGGTATAGTCTTTTAAATAATTACAAGCTACGTACTCCGGATTTATTTTTTACGTATTCGAGAATACTCAAAGTACAATGTTTAAGATGACGAAGGAAATGCTGTTCGTGTTTATTTTTCTTTTTTTATTCTCCGGAGATTAAACGACGATACTTTGAAACGATTCTCGGGCTCGATGAATAAGAATATCTTAACATCTATTGATAAGTAAATGATAAGTATGGATTTCTTTTTATTTATGATCGAATGTGCTTGTTGTAAGAATCGATCGATTTCTTGTTTAATCGAAGTCCAGCCACGAGTCTCGATTTCGAAGCACGGGGAATACTTTCGCTATCAGAAGTGCTATCGATAATAAATAAGATGACGATGAGAAGAAATGCAGCCAGAATGCTCGCAATAGGACTTAATACATACAGTACGTTCCGCGTTCCTAACGCGGCTACTAACTATGCTAAATGCGAAATCATTTGAGCGTAGACTTGCCGTTGAGCATATAAATAAGAAAGGGTGAATGACATTGAGTGATAGATGTTATTTTATGAAAGGTGCACTTCACAAGCGTGTCATTAAAATCACAAGAAAACAACTAACTTAGACCTCGAATTGAACTTGGTGTTGTCGACTTCGAGTAGTACTTGCAACTAATGCTGGATCAATATTCGTTATATCAGTACTATACGATCAGTATTTATATGTAATCAGTAGTACTATATAATCAGTAGTATATAATATTAGTAATATCAGTAATACCAGTTATAATTAACCTTTCGTGACAAACTTATTACCTTTTGTCAATCAAAAAATGAGAGTCGCCAAAATCGCTCCTACATGGCCCAAATCGATAGTATATGATGCCTAATGATGTTCTAGGACCGATTTGGGTCGAAAGTAGTGGTTTAAAAATTTTTTTCGAGCGAAAAATGGGTCGACCCAAATCGAAAAAATGTAAAGGGGTATACCTTCAAAAATCGTAAAAAATTGAAAGTCGCCAAAATCACTTCTAGATGACCCAAATCGATGCTATATGATGTATAAACATATTCTAGAACGATTTTTGTTCGAAAGAAGCGGTTAAAAAATTTTTTCCGGTGAAAAATGGGTCGACCGAAATCGAAAAAATGTAAAGGGGTATACCTTCAAAAATCGTCAAAAATTAAAAGTCGCTAATTTCGCTTCTAGATGGTCCAAATTGATGGTATATGATGCCTAATGATGTTCTAGGACCGTTTTGGGTCGCAAGAAGCGGTTTAAAAATGTTGTCGAGCAAAAACTGGGTCGACATAATTATATAGAATCTAATAAATTCGTATTAATTAATGAACATTAATTGAATGGGCCAAGTATAACACGCATTCGAATTACGCGACGATAAGATTGGGGTAACCCTCATGTAATTAGGTAAATCAATTTGATGACTTCACATTAATCGGAACTATCACATTAAATATTATTCTGAATACGTCTTATTTATAACGCGGTACGCAGAAATGCCAGTTATAATTTAACTATGGAAATTATAACCGATGAGAATATTATACACATAAATATCCTGGAATTCTCAGAAGACTAACAATTTTATACTTCTGGTTCTGCTTTATATCTTCTTTTCTTTGAAGTTGTATTAACTTGGATTCAGAATCCCTAATAAATTCTTAGATCTCTTATTTTGCACATAAATGCTTCTACGTTTATATATAGTCGATACATAATCTACATATGACTCACTAAACGCGTGTCCTCCGCGTTATACGGGCGTTCAATGTCTACTCGAGGTCAACAAACACAAATTTCATTTCGTAATAGGATTGATAACGTCTGGGAGTTAATTCTAAAAATAATGTACATATAGATCGTTAGAGTAGGACGATTTTGAGACAATTATAGAATTATTCTTTAAATAGTATAATTGTTACGAACGGTAAAATCTTGCGAGACGTATAATTAACGCTTCATTCGATGGCATATCTAACGTTAGAAGAAAAACGGATAAGACTTAATTCCTAAGCCGTACGTACGGCATAATGAACCAATAAATCTCGAATGAGAATTTATCGGATAATCGCATCTCCATGAGAAAACACGATAACGGATGCGCCGCGCCAATGATAAATTAGAACGATTCAATGCTAATAAATGCAAATTCGACATTAGCGCGGGAACGTAATTAAACGAAGAATGCAGCAGTGACTGTTAGGGATTCTAGTAAACTAGGAATCTACGTTGCATGTATAGAATTCATTTTGCACTATTTGGAATAAACATCAAAATTTCGTGCACAAAGGGAACGCAAATTTGTCTAGTTTTCTTTGGAGCATTTAGACACGATATAAAAACATTGATAAAAAAATTCATGTAACCCCCGTCCTACACGGTGAATTGTTTCCCCGAAAATCTCGTGTAAATTGAAATCATGCAAATCCAAATTTAACAGTATTATGTATTTTTTTAAAATTAGATTACACACTTTTTAAATAAAAATTCATTAATTCAAGCAAGATATAAATAACATCTTTCTTCAAGCGTGTTAAACCGCAATCGTGCAGTTCAAATGCCGTGTAAATCGAGGGCTAAATGTGTTTAATAAAATTGACAAGGATGATCGCAGAATTTCTTAAAAGTAGGAGGTTGCAGAGTAAGCTTGCGATATGATATTAAATTTGTACAAATTCATTTAAAGGTATTTCGTTTCTAGCTGTGCAAGTAGTTGAGATTATTTATGATAATTAATTATATAACGTACAAAGGCTCGTGTGTGTGTGTTGTTTTTTACCTGTTCCTCTGTAAAAGAGAAACAACATGCAGATTCCATCACCATTATTGCCTTCACCAACTACAGTCATCGACGAATCTAGACACGAATCTAGAATCGGTGTCAGGATTCGTGATCGATCACCAATGTTTTCACCCTTACTACCGATACGAGGATGTCTTATCACGTAATTTTTGTCTGGGACTCACAGTGGGCCTTAAAACTTATATAATTACGCGATCGACTATATCAAACGTTAATCACCTTCCAACGGTGACGACAATCTACTGGAATTCACAATCTCCATGCGTTAGTATCGATCACAAAATATATGAATTCGTTATCCGAGATGTTCACAAAATCCCATCTAAATAAATCGTGCCACTATAAGGATATCAATAGTATCCACAATAATCATGAATTAACGAACAGTTTCGAATCAAGTCTAGTATCCTTAGATTTCTTATACTCGATGAAATCAGGAAAAGTTTGATAGTATCGAATTGATCTTACTCTAAAGTCAATAATAAACTAGGGACTCTGTAAACACCGTGTCTAAAATATCATGCGTACATTATACAGTAATAACATGTACATAATATAGCTGCCTCTTATCATACACACAAGATTCATCACCGACAAATGGCGAACGTAATCGTGACTAAGTGTCCTGTCAAACATTCTTCGGAATCACATTCACACCACTAAACCGATCACGGATCCTTGAGAAGGATCGATGCTCGATTATTAAAAGAGATTACACCCTCACCATGGAAGGAAGGATATGAATCCGTTTCAGGATTCAATGATACCTGGTTCGAGGAGACTCAATTTCGCCGGCGGTGCATCCGTGTAATTCTGTCGTCCTCGTATCCTTGCACCACAGGTCCATAAACCCTCTTGTTCCGCGAGGGCATGAGTTAACCGGACACTGCAATCCCTAGCTTCGTTTCCTGCGGCTGGGAATTGTTTTACCACCACTGTGGTATTGGAATTCACTGGTGTTAAGGACCAACGACATTGTTCCACTGCGGAGGAAGTGACACAACGAAGGAATACACTGCCACCGGCTGCTATCTGAATGTCCTGAGACAGCTCGGAAAACTTGACCTCGTCTGGAACATTATTGGTGAAGGATGTCACGATCCTTTCTATTCTCGATATTAATGTATCGCATATATTTGACAAAGATCGAAACCAAGGATTTTGATCAATATATTCAATGTTTTTCCTTCTTCAAATACTAATAATAATCTAGATCATGAATTGAGTTAAATTATGAATTGAATAAATATTCGATATTTATGTCGATTAATATTAATACTAAAATCGAATATTAATACCGAATTCTAAGGTCAAATATTGTTCAGATCGCTACAGATATGGAATATTAATATATTCAATGTGTTTCCTTCTTCGAATAATAATAATCTAGATTGCGGATTGAAGTATTAAAGTGAAGGGAGATGATAAGATTCCAATAAGGGTGAAGATGGTGGTACACGCATCTACACTTACAATGAGTTTAAAGAACCAGGACTTTCGGTATTCAAAGGGTTACTAGATTCGCGATTTTTCGGGCACAGCGTGCCTATCGTTACATAATGAAACGAAAGTGAAAATACCTTGTTCAAATACGGTGAGTTTAGCGAACGGCGAGGAGAGTATCGTGTTGAGAGAACTTATCGACACCTGACAGTTCCACTGACCCTGTTTTTCGGCGTACACGCGCGAGAGAGTAAGCGAGCAATCCCTGCCGAGATCCCCGTGGCTTGGAAATTCTTGTGCCACGATTTCCGGATCATTTCCATTTAAGGGTTTCCAGGACCACGTACATTTTTCGACTCTGCTATTCGTGATGCACTTCAAGATGGCCTCCGTGCCAATCGGCACCGCCATGTCCGATGGCATTTCCGCGAAACTCACTTTTGCTGCAACATTTCGAATCAAACTTGCCTACTACCCGTTCACTTCGACGCGCAATAAATGTACTAATTGAACGTGTAATGCAATCCTATTGGACAGCTCGTATTGCACGGCGAAAATTTCTGTGCGACACACTGGCTCTCTTTTTACAAATTTGTTGTGTAAATAAGTTTCTACTATATTGGAGGAATGGTTTAAAATTATTCTTTTGATGTACGGTCGAAATGTACTGCGGTGTACAAACTGTTCGATGTATAAATTATTGTTTCTTACTTGTCTACACTAATAATGAAAATCATTATTAAAATTAATATCTTTAATTCCAATTATAATAAATATATTACTATATCAATTTAATAAGAAGTTAATCACAGAAAAATAAAGATTAATCTTAGTCGACAACATTTTAGGGAACAGTCTATAAACCAGCAAACAAGCATTCTCTCGATAAACATTATTCTTATCTTACAAACCCGTCGTTAAAAAATATCATAATTTCATTAGAAACTGATATCACCGACGACTATGTAAAGAGAATTATTTTAGTTGGAATGTTAAAGATAGCGCGATCAATTAAAGAGCACGAAACGATGTGTTTACATTCTGTATCCCTGAATTTCCAGAACCTCCGAATATCATTAGTCATTATAATCATTCGTGGAAATTGATAAGCGCATATCTAAATGCGTTTCTTGTCATTCGAAATAACGAGCCATTAATCAACGTGTATTTTCACCGTCGAGTGAGCTATTGTTTTTAAAAACAACAAGTTTCAAGCTTACCGGTTGGTAGGAGACTAACAGTTGCGGCTGGTGCTTTGTGAAGAATTCCTTCGGGTGATAATCGAACGCCGCACGTCCATAGACCTTCTTCTTCGTATAAAATATTTTTAAATCGCACGGAACAATCGTGATCGGCGTCTTTGTTAGGATTGAATTTTTTCACGACCAATGGTTCGCCACTCGAGTTTGACGATTTCCAGGACCATTCGCATTGTACTAGTGGCTTATTGGCCAAGCATCGTAAAAATACCGATTCCCCCGCGGCCACTTGGACTCCCCGCGATAACTGTACAAATTCGACTAGAACACAAGAAATAGGACGATTTTGAAACCGTGAAAGACATCATCTTTCGATTAGTCTTGGTTCCGGTTTAAATCGATTCGTTCCAGTTGCGATCTTCGATCTATCTAGTCGGAAATGTATTTTATTTTGTGGTGATTGTTGTTATGCATCAAGTTATTATTATTAATCGTACTGAGTTATAATTATTGATGATTGATCTTGATTTTTCTACAGGCATATTATATTATGCCGAATTTAATTTAAATTGTTTTTTTGATAATGATTTATGCTTAGTTTGGCTTCTTTCGAAATATTAGAGGCTTGGCATTTGAGGATAGCTTTATTAATAATATCTAATTGTATCCAATAAAATGTAAAGTCAGCTGATGAATTTATAGGAAATTGAAATTCCTTGCTTTGAGTATTTAAATGGCAAACGGAAACGATTAGTATGTAACTATTTCCGCGCTATAAAATCTTCAAAAACTAGAGGGAAGTTTTTGAGGCCTTCCGGCAATTTATTAACAATAAATCTGTTGATTTTTTCAAAAAAGACATGTTTTCACTACGTCCACAATTTTTCCTACTTTTATAATAAATAAATTTCCATATGAAATATTATACGAATCATATGAAACTCAATAAATTTTCATAATAAGAAGGCAATTAATATTGGAAAACCAGGATTGTCACAATAATTTCCGTAAACAATTCTTCCCATAGAATGAGATAAAACATCTCAACAATCACATATTTCCACAAAGTCAATTCTTTATAAATTTAAAACAATATCAATATTACATAAAATTTTCAAAAAATCTAAAAATATAGAAATCTATTTCTATTATCAGCGATCTCAGCAGTATTATAATTTAGTCCTTGCATTGATATTTACATCCTAAATTCATATACGTATATTAGCAAATATTCATATTTAAGTTCGACCAATATTTCCTTTTAATAATACTCCTTCGAGTTATGAATCATCGAGTATGCAAATAGAGTTATTTTTACCTTCGGATATAATAAATCGGACTGGATTCGATTGCGTGAACGAGGAATTAGGATCGATCCGTGCCCCGCAGGTCCAGTAACCTTCTTCCTCCGGCAAAACATTCTTGAACTTGATGCTGCAATCGGTGCTATCGTTGCCGAATGCCGGGAATCTTTTTACCTCGAGATTCCACGACTGAGATTGGTTCAACTGTCTCCAAGACCATTGACATTCACGGACCGGTGATTTCGTCTGACACATTATTTGCGCCGAGGATCCAGCCGGTACCTCCACCACGTTATCGTGTTTCGCAAATGTAATCACGAGAGCTGCAAATATATTTGCATTTCTTTCCTGCGCTACGAACTAGTATTTACATTTACGTTTAATGTCCGAGCCTCCTCGGTTTCCGCGTGCAAATCCCAATGAAATTGATCTTACTTCATTCGATAACAATACGATATTATTCGTCCAAATGCGCGTTCATGATTGATCGTTCGAGATAACTGTTCATTTGGAGAATTCTTTTTCCGTTAATCTTAATTAGCGTAATCTCACTATGATATATTATTATGTTATTAGTGGCTTTATTATCGTCGTGTTAGTATTCTTCCTTTAAGGTTCTTCTGATAATTAAGGATGGATGAAGTAAATGATGTGGCTTTTTGTGATGTTTTTTAAATCAGCATTTATATAATTGGTTATTTTTTAAGTTCGATTATTTTTATAATATTGAGAGGAAAATAATACTAATTTGAGAATTAATCTAAGAGGTCCGTTGGCATTGGAATTCGGATAAAAAATTGTGGCTGGGTTAAGGATCGCGCGTTGTACTAATTAGTACACACATGGTTGATGTAAAATTAATACTTCCTTCGTCATTAAACTCACTTTAATAACCGTTATAATTCGAGCGGCCGAGGAACGAGTTTCGTTGAAGAAAGCTACGCGTGATCTTCAAATTGAATTAAAATATGAATACAGAAATGATATTTCCTTATATTCTTTCCTCATTATAAGTATATTATCTTCGAACGAATAAATCTGTCATATTCCAATTAAGACACATTCTTTGAGCTCCTTTGAAACAATATTGATATCAAACACAACTGGAATATTCCAATTAAATATTTTCTGTGAAAATATCCATCGAAGATGTACGAATAAAATATGACTAATTTTCTGTGAAAATATTCATCGAACATATTCGAACGAAATATTGCTAATTTCCTGTAAAAATATCTATCAAAGATATTCGATCTTATACTTGAATTATTAACTCAAGCTGATTTACTTTTTCCATCCATCCTTATTTTTAACGATGTGTACGTAAATGAACACATATAGATAATATGTTGTTGGTTTCTTAATATTAATGATCGATTTAATATGAAAGACATATCAAAAGTAATAAGATTCGGAAACCTATGGAATTATTTCTGGATACTTTTCTTATGGTATTCTAAGATATCTGGTGGAATTCCGTCGACATTTTTGAGAGGAGAAGAAATCGCGTGAGATGCAATGCTCAGCGCCGTGTTTTACGTCAGGCGGTTCTTAATACAGAAAATATTATGATTGCACCGCGTAACAACCTTATCGGCATGTAAACACCGGTGTTAAACATGCTTTGTCACCGACCATTCGAGCCCACCCAAAAACCACCTGTTCAAATATATTCGCAGTCTTTTCATCATTCGATTTATTCGATTTATTCATACGTGCGATCATTGCAATCTTGATCGTCTTATTAAATACAATCATTATTATTCTAGAATCTGAATTCTTTAATAACCACGTTCCTAGGAATAATAAATATTCTAAGAATTCAGATCCCGAGGAATGTATCGTAATAAAATGTATTTAAGAAGTTTCGTGTCAATCCGGGTATGACTGGCCTTTCTAATTTATTCCACTTTTAGGATTGCAGAATTCTTGCGAAAAGCTTCGCGCGGAAGTAGAATTAATTGTTCCTCGGAAGACTAAATTATATAATAAAGAACAGGGGAAATTTGGAAGAGATTCCGGATATTTAAATGTTCTACTATTCTACAATCCTGTTCTGAAATCTAATTGTTCTACAAAAAAGCCATTAAAATATCCCATAGATTTTATTTTATATCAAAGTATACGATATTATACTTTGATTTCTTGACTAGATACTGAAATTCTCGAACAAAACTCAGAAAAGATTTGGAAAACATTCTGTACGTCTAATGCTTGATATTACCACTTACGATTAATTAAAAACTTAATGAAAACAATTTTTATTAAAACGTTACACTAAATTCTTTCAAAAAATATACGATTTTATACTTGAATCGCTCCATTTGAAAATAGGGCAAATTTAATGATCGATTAAATAAGGAAAACATAAAAAGTAATAAGATAAGAATTCTCCTCGCGTCCTCGATTTATTATTGGTTTTGTGTTCATTAAACGAGAAGCGGGTTAAATTAAAACCAATGTTACTGAGCTGTTAGTGATCGGCAAGGATATCGAAAGCTGATGAGTTCAGTGAAAGAAATAGATAATGGAAATCCTGTACCTTGATTCTCGTGGACGATGCTCAACTTGGCAGGCTCAGTGCTAGTGAAAGGATCGTTCGTGGAAGTTCTTGCTGCACAGCTCCAGTATCCGGTCTGCTCATGCTTCGTGCTTGAGAATCGTACGGAACAGTCATTGCTGTTGTTTCCGAACGCAGGGAATTGTCGTACTGGCAATGGATGGGTTGTTGGAGTTGTTGTTGTCGTTGTCACTACCGAAATGGTGGTCGCTATAAGCATGTCAAAAATGATATGGTTCATAAAACATACGTTGTTCCCCAATTTGGACGAATATATATCAGTTATTGCTGAAACTATCGATGAACTTCATTCCTTATTGATAACGATTGAAAGCAACTTTCACGGGAAATACTTTGGAATTTAAAAATTTAAAAATACCAAAATTATTCTAGGATAAATAAGTACCGAAATATTTTCGTAATAAAAACTCTCAACGAATCTAATCGATCAATTTCCGCATTAATCATAAATTGGTCTTGCATAAACCTTTCGAACGACGAGAGATTAAATTGTCAAGAATCTAATTTCAATATAATTAATTTGCAATGATAACATTGCTGGAAAATAATTTCTATCGTAAACATTAACGTCTTTATCAGTCGTATAATATCTATATCGTTGAAGCCTCGATTAAAATATAAAAATATAGAAATTTCACTTTTTACGTGCAGAATATATTCACGAAAGAAAGTGAGACAGATATTAAGTACTCACTGGTGGAAGCCGATGGGCTTTCACTGATATCCGGAAGTGGAAGATGGACCGGTGGCAATGGCTGCCAGGACCATTGGCACTCCGCTACAGGATTGGCTGTTCTACATGCCAGGAGTACCGACGAGGCGAGTTCTGTTTCCGTATGGACGGGGACATCCACGAATACCACCGGTATCGGCGGTGCTTTTGTTCCTGGCATAATATCGTCCATCAGGTGACCCTTGATCTCGGGTTCCACCGTGTTCGCCCATGTGTTGGCAACATTTTCACTCGTGGTATCGTTTCCGGTCTCTTCCAGTACCGGTACACCTGACAACCGAGTTGCAAATACGAAATTTTATTACTGCGAAAGAACACTATGAAATGTACGAAAGTACGAATGGATCTTTTTAGTCAGTATTTGTGCATATATATTAATTATACGTACTTAAAAATAAAAATGAATGAAAACAATAAATTAATCGATTTAGTTACGTTAATTATGCAACATGAGCCGTTTAAAATCTCGGAAAATGGAAACTTACAAGTTTCAACCTTTTTAACGGTTTCCGTAGTTCAAATATTAAACTATATTTCTTTTAGATTTAGATTTATAGAGTTGAATATAAAGTTGGGAGATGTCTGAATATCCTTGTTCCGTAACTTCTGATTTATCCAGACTTGTTATATAATATTACATAATATTTATCATAATTGAACATTAGCAGTAATAGAATAATAACATTCCAGACTTATTCCAAGACGAATAAGCACACAAATGAATAACTGGGTTTAGAAATACAGCTATAACTTCAAATATGTAAATGATTTGTGGTTAATAGAAGGTAGTTTGGCACGGGTCAGTGCATCGATATGAACCTAGAAACGGAGGGCGGAAATCTGAGCAGACTCCGTATCGCGATATAACTATTCTTCGACATAAAGAAACTCCGGCGAACGGATATGTAGGACACATCGGGCAGGAAGCTACAACAGTCACGTAGACAATCGCCTTGCGTCGCGCGTCTGTCACCATGTGCAGATTGAACCAGGGACGGATCAATGAGATTCAGTGGAAAAATACAGCTGTCATTTAATTTGCAAATGCAATATTTTCAGGTTTTAATATACGTTGGTTGTTTACTAGGTTTAGAATCATGGGACTGAAAAATGTTTGTCAAACGTCTGATCACTGAGCTACCAATACTACTTATTTTTAAAGGTCCACGTAAAAGGACTCTGGATGCTTATTATAAAAATATAATAATAATGGCAATTCATAGAGGCATGTAAAATATTAAATTAAGTCTGAAACTGACATAAATGTATCCAATTTTATAATAATTGATATACTTCATTAGTTTCCTCGTATCATATTTTCATTATCACTACCCAATAAATAAGAAACGCATACAAATGATTTATTGCTAAATCAATTTTAAATTAAATCAATATTCTTTTTGATAATCCTATCAGTTGACAAATGAAGGATTGAACTTTTGCAATCCACGGATCGTGAAAATTGTCGTGTGTTTTGGAATTGCTGTTTTATATTTCGTTATCGGATTCGAGCATTTCTATCCTTTACTTAATAAATATGCCAAAAATGAATTCAATCCTCTCAAAAATATTTATTTCATCCAGAATTTGTTTTGCTGGAACTGTTTAGACTTCCTTTATATCGATTTGATAGAGAAACTAGAAACTCTACGAATTACGAATTACCATTTAATTCCTATCACTTAATTATTCAATCCTTTACTTTCTATCGATTAATAACCTCATCAAACAATTTCTATAAATTAATTACCTCATCAATTAACTATATTAATCGATTAATTATGTTCTAATATGATTAATTATCCGAATTTCTATCAAATAATATAATATATAATTCAATTAATGCAAGCTTATAGTTTAATTAATGCATTAATACAATCTCTTATGTATAATGCAACGATGCATGTGCAGTGTGCAAGTCTATTAAATATTGATCTAAACATCTCATTTCTATCAATTAATGATACAATAAATTGCGATTCCCGTCAAAAATGAATGTTCTCAAAAAAAGTTTCGCTGCATATAATCCTATGTTTTCTATGGCGGCTGGTATTTAGTACGTGTACCTATCCGAAGTTAGTCCTTGGTATTGTCTCGTAATGTTCACCGGGTACACGAAGCGGGCTCGTCCTCAAGACGAGCAATGTGGTCGCTGACACTGGAAGGTCGTTTCCACTTTACATTGACATACTCATCGGCACACGATTTTATGGCGGTACGTGATAAACCGGAGGACCGGTAGTCGAGGATCATCGGTCAGGTAATTTAAGTTTCACTACAGGTACGCTCTTTTAGCGAGGATTTTTTTCTGATTTCAAGCACGAACCACATCTTCCGAAACAATGCTCTACGCTACGGTGAAATTTCTAGTGCGAAGATACTTTTGGTATTTATTGTATATCCGTAGAAGAGAAATTCTTTCGATCCGGCGATATAATGGAATTAATGTATCAGTATAAATTCTTGTTCATAACGCAACGATGAGTATCTGGTTCGCAAATGAAAATTATGATCTTATTATTGATAGAAGATCGCTGACTAGTGGAGATTTGTATTTATTATGATGTGGTAATGGTGAAAAATGAATTCTATAAATTCGAAGTGAATCCGCAAGAATTATTTATCATCGAAATATTAGAATATTATAATATGAAAATAATTAATATTATATTGAAGTGTTTTAAACGTAAAAGTTATACTGAAAGTAACATAAAAATAACTAAATCGTGTTAAGGAGGAACGAAGATTTTCAATCTGAAAATACTGAGGCTATAAATCAAACGGGTTATATATTTATTATTCAATTAAAGGAATATCATTGCTTTTTTAATTCTCTGTCAAAGCACTTCTATCGATCCCATAAAACAGAATTGTTGACTTGGATTGATTAACTCCACGACAGCCAACCGTGTGAAATGTTGCATAAGGTGTATCGCGCGTACAGGTGCTACCACCTGATATATTAATAGATTCCACGCAGTGTGTTCTGCCCGAGCTATTTTGCATGCGTTTCTTTATCACTTCGTTCACGGAATAACGTTTACCTCAGAAAAAAATGAGTGCAATCGAGTGGATAACAACAGAAAAAATCCGTCATCGAAAAAAAGTGGTGGGTCGCTCGAAGTGGAATAAGAAGACGTTGGACAGACACAGAACTCGAGGCGTGCAGAATCTGAGTCACGCTGTACTCGTTCGGTTAACCAAGGCCGCCGTTTACTTTCTTATACTTTCTTACTTTCTTTACCACGTCCTTGATATTCCACCACGTAATTTTCAATCGTCCCCTCGTTGCAATTAATTAAGACCTCTTAATAACCGTGATTTAAATCACAGTGAAATATGTCCCTTTTACACAGCCTGAATACTGGCGCATTGTAATACTTATCGCGTCGGTGCCTTGCCGGATGTTAATGTGAAAACTGACGACAATTTTTCTGTTATTAATTCTAGCATTAATAACCATTTTTTATGAAATGATTATATTTTTTGGTAATATATTTAATTCTGATACATCGGTAATTGTGCTCAGTGTATTTAAGTACTTGGTAAAGCAGCTTGAATACATATAATATAATATATTTAATACATGTAATATGTCATATTTTATATTCCGAATAAAAAAATGTTATTCGACTTTCTCCAATAAAATCTAAGAACTACCTATATTATTACGTATAATTATATAGTGAAACTGTGTCGAGTGACAGCGTAAGCACTGCAACCATCGTAGTAAAAAAATGAAGTTGACACCATTTAGAAAACAGGACATTTCCAATGGGATTCTTAACTGATATCTTAATTGTGAAATCACTGCAATGGATCTTGAATGGAATTTTTAATCAAGATAGTGGATCATCCTTCACATCTGATATCCACTAAGGAATTCCAACGTACAGCCTCAACATTCGAACCTCACTAAATCAGTGCTCCTTGACAAATATATTACAAGGAATATCGGCACATAAGGAACGGAATTCGCGCGCAGATTTTCGGGCCGATAAAATTCCAAATTGAAGATTTGCATGGAGAAATGATGGTGGGGGGGAAGGGTACCGCTTTCTTGTTACTTTCCATGGCAAAACGAGTATATTCTTTTTTTGATCCACCCGTATCTCGCGAAGAAGACTTCACGGACACGCAACCGCAGGTGGTCTCCGCTTAATTAGAAGTTTGGTATTTCGAGCATGCGACCGGTCCAGAGACACATCCCGGACGTGTCTTCTACGAGGTGGCCCTCGCCGTGACTAATTCCGCGAGAATGGAATCCCATCTTGAGATCATCAGCTTGAGATTAAGTGATAAATGATCGAGGACTCTGATCTTCCTCGAACAGGTGGAACGTCACGTTTAAAATCGAACTCTTCCGATCAAATCGAAAATCATTAACACTAGAACTACCAACGAAGTTGAGCTGCTTTGAAATTTATATTCAATATTATAGATATAGGTATAAATGTATGTATTATATTTATACTTATAATTTATAAATAATATTATTCAAATATACTGCGGCACATTGTTTGAGACTTTATTTAATTGTGTTTTATGTATATGTCGCATATAATTAACATAAGGAATTACGGAAAATATATTCAGCTATATTTAAATTATTATATTCCATAATATATGTTCCATTTTGTTCTATGACTTTCTTTCAATAGCTGATTTAACAAAAAATGATTTAACTGATATTTTACATCGTCTTACGTATTAAATTTACACGTACAATACATTCACGTATATGTCCTTAAAAAAGGATGGATGGAAGAAATAAATTAATCGATTTATTTATGTCCATTGTGCAACGTGAAACGAAACCTTAGACATTTGAACATTTTTATTAAATTCCGAGGATCTGTGATTTTGAATGTTTTGGTACTTCTAGTGTTAAATGGCTGATATTTCTAAATCTCCATCTTTTGAAGGAAGCAAATTTAATCCGGTAATTAAGAACGTATGTCGGGTATGTAGACGACGGTCGTTAACCCACGGCCGGTGTGCCCGGAGTACAATTAAACTGCCAAGCCGATTTCTTTTCCTACGTAGAAGTTGTGAAATTCAAAATACGTCAGGTGGGCGTTGCCTTCTAACGAGCTACAGTATTATGGAACGTACGAAACCATGATTTAACAACGTAAACCAACAATCTTATCGCACGAGGAACACGGATAATTATTATTAAAAATAATACCCTGTGACGCAATGTCTTCGATAACTGTCTTTGGTAAATCACGTTCAATCCATCTGCTTTTAGAAGCTTCAAAATTTACAACGAAAATACTGTTCCACCCATTCTCTTGGATTTCCTTTATTTAGAGAATTGACTTAAATTGTTACGTTGCTTTTATCGATCATAAGGATAGAACAGTTTTTGGTTATTGATTCATTTATTTCTTTATTTATACTTTATTGTCGGTGTAAAGGAAATATAGTAAATTAGTAAACAAAATATGTGACATAAGAAAATAAAGAACAATAGAAGTAACAACTGAATATAAATTAAATGAGATAATATGCAGAATAACGCTTAAAATAAACTAAAATTTAATTCCATTTATATTAGTTTCAGTTTGGTCTTAGTAGGTTTAATTGATATTTATAACTGTAACTTAATTGTCATTAGCATTATTAAATTATTCGAAGAAAATCGTTCCGCGAACAGTTCTCTTTAAGGTAGCATAACTCAAAGTTTTCTTCCAAGACATACAATGAGTGTAAAAAGTATTCGTACAGCAGTGAATTTTAACGAGAGCCTCGTACAAGTTTGTTTATTTAAAACATTTTAACAAACAAGTAGTATGTACATACTGTTAGAGATCTTCGCAATCAATTTCATAAAGAATAATATTATTTATCTATATGTTTCATGAAAATATTCATTATTTGTTTCATGCGGTTTCAAAAGTTCTACAATATTCTGCGAGTTTTGTTAAACTTCGCTGCTGTACGAATACTTTTTCCACTCACTGCAAAAGCTTTTGCAACATGAACATTTACATATCTATGGAAACGTCGTCACCATAATATTCAAAGACAAACTTCAAGCAAATATTTCGAAAGAAAACAATGTCTACTAAAATTAGCTTCACTCCATTTTCTTCCAAATATGTCTTAAACCATGTAAAAAGGCTACTCTTAAATGCCTACCAATATGTTATGTTGAAAAATATTTCACTTAGATTTCTTCGTTATACAAACATTTCTGAACTATTGTTTAAGTTGTAACATTGAACTTATCTCGTTTGTTCTTCGAATATGTGTTAACTTTACACGTTTCGCACTCCTAATTAACCCTTTTGCAGATCATATTCACCTTTGCTTACTCCAAATTTACCTTATTTCAAATCAAGCGTTTCTACAAATTTGTTTTCTTAAGCTATTTCAATCAAAATAGAATCCAATGTAAAGTTATTATTCCGAAATAAATATTTTATTGCGTGCATGTAATAATACTTAAGTATAAAGTAACATAAAACACTTATTTAACACTAAACCTTGTATATATTTACATATACATAGGTAAAAGATATAATTACAATTAAATACAATAATAAAATATTTTTCTATACATTTTTTATAGATTTATATATATACAATTTGATTTGCAAAAAGGATTTGATTTGGAAAATGGTCGAAGCGATGGAAACAATGGTAGTTGAATGAATGAAATCAACTGACGTAGGTTCATATCGTTTGTACGTGAGCCATAATTCTTTTTTTAGATTCCGTATGCGGAACGTGTGCTATCTATTAGCATAGTTTAGTGTACAAAGTGAAATGAAGCCATTACGGCGGCAATAAGTTATCGAGGAAATGACAAATAATACAACGCAAGACTAAGTACATTCTGCGTACATTCTTCGTCCACTGACGCAATGCCGTGTCATTTTTATTTTTACGGTATATCGAGTCCTTCGACTTGCTCCTCGAAGACCGATTGCAAACCGAATCATTCTCAGAATTATCTTATTTGTCCAATTTCTGGGAAGGGATCAAACTATGTATCCGCAATCCGAATGCCATTATTGGGATGGCATTCTCTTTCTCAGTTCGCAAAAAATTTGATAAAATTCGAGTGATTTGTGTAATGTTTTATCGAGCAGTTTTAGATTGTTTCTGATATAAACGACGATGTTATTGCATTTTTATTGACGCGTTTAAAGGTACTTGTTGGTACTACGTACTTGTTTATCAATATATACGTTAAATAATAATAAGGTTAACGAGTAGCTTTGAGTAAATTGCTGATTAATTGAAATGAAATTCGAGCATTTATTAATGTCCTTAATTAATGATCTTGCAATAAGGATACGCAAAATGTCTTGTAATTAGAATTACTTTTAACGAATTTTAAAGGAGCTTATATTTAAGCCATCTATAATCATCTTCGTTAAGAAATAGAGGCATTAAAAAGCGATGAATAATTATGCCCACTTGTTATCTAAGAATAATCAGAATTCCGTAATCCACAGTTCTTTATATTTATTGTGGATATTATATAATATTTCATATATTAAAATACTGTATTAATCAAGAATTTTGTAGAAGCAGTTGCGCGAATTTAGAACGTATTTCTTCATAGAACAGCTAATTGCTAATTTAAAAGATTGCATATTTCGTTTTATTATCTCCAAAGCTGAGAAAATATTTTGCTTAGAAAATTAATTGAAAAGGTAAGACAGAAATTAGCAGCCTATTAAAATCGCAAATATTCCCTTCTACAAATAAATCCGATACAGTATTAATATTAATAGGATACAAAGTTGTATCCCTTCACTACAACATCATTAATAATCACTCTGATAATTCACTTCCGATCAGAAATAAGGAAAAAAGCGCATAAGTATGTTCTCGCGAAGAAAAATGAGTAATCGCCGGTCAAGAGAAGTAGCGATGAATTATAATCGAGTAAAAGTTTCTTCGTTGGGAAATCAATTTCCTAAGAATTAATTTATAATGCTTCTTTATACGCCGGCTGTCAGTTCGTCTGGCAATTATACTGCTCGCAGTAACTCCTCTGTTTTCCTTGATTACGAGAAATATTATAAAACCGGCGTAAACGTAATCCGACTCAACCACGGTGTTCGTTAATTCTCCAAGACGACGTAAACAATCGTTCGAGGCTAGTCACGATGCGTAACAATGTATACACATATTTTAGGAGAGACGACATAAGCGACGTTTATCCTTGAGCCCGGCTTTAAAGCGAACCCCGGAAGTACGTCAAGTAGAACCAAAATCATCTACGCCATTTTTAATCTATGTCGTTTTATATCCACCTAATGAATCTTGTAATAATGTTTATTCTTTGATAAGAGTACTAATCAAATTATGATTTATGTGTCGACCAAGACGCAGAGGAATGTTGGGTCGGATAATTAATAATATAAAAATCTGACAATTAATAATATATAATATAAAATAAATAACTAAAGCATAATTAGAAAGAGCTATCGTTTGATAAATATCTTCGTATTTAATTATATTTTTATAATATTTGTATTTAATTGTACTTTTACTATATTTGTGTCTAATTATTACTATTAAATATTGCGTTTAAACATATCATATAATATTAACACTACAACTACCACAGCAATCAAAATAACGAATCCGTGATCTTTAATAAAAAAAAACTGTTCAAATTCATAAAATTTCCCTTTCTGAGATTTTTGCACAATGGACATAATTGAATTGATTAATATATTATTGCCGTCCATCCTTATTCTTAAAGACGAATACGTAAATCCACGAATATAGCTGAATATATCGTCAGTAGTTTTAGTGTTAATATAAGCAATATTAAATAATAATTTAGTATGTACGATGTTTTATAACATCATCGAAAATATGTTCCATTCGGCGATAGAGTTTAAAACGAGTACCAAAGCTTAGCCCAACGAAACATCGTGATGTTCAGCTCACCACTTATACCGATTATTTTCATAAGCTGTGTAAACATTCCTCGCAAAAAAAGCCAGTATTTGGCCGCCATTAAAGTATGTGGATATATATGGAGAAGAAGAATGTCCAAAGTATTTGGAAGCACTCATGGATGATCTACGACTGACTAATTGTATGATTAATTGTAAGTTATGCGGGTAAACTTCGATATGTCATTTTTCATTTGTTCAGCAAACGATACTCGACGAATTCCGTAAACGGCTTGTCGCACGCGTCTGGCTCGAGAATTCTCGTATGGTGTCAAGGATATGTAAGAATGTGCATCCTTCGAACGCAGGACTTGTTAACACTGTGATTTTATGTTAATTGCATGGGCAGGGAGACATATTTTTGATTATGTCATTACGAAATATCGCGATTATCATGTTACTCTCGATATTACTCTGATTCCCACCGATGTGTAAACCTGAATGATTAGTACTCTTATTAAGGATTACAAGGATAATCCTTGTTACAAGATTCATTAGATGGATGTAAGTATTGGAATTAGTGCGAGATATTAGATTGGTTTCTAATTATTCAATATATATTTAATATATAATATTCTACGTGATAAATAAATCTCTTATAATATATTCAATATAATTAAGTAAATATACGCAATATTTTTTAATTTCAAAGTCCACTTATTTGGCAGTATATATTATATTTAATACTTAAACTTAATTATTGAAATACCGGTACACTATTCGAAACAAATCACGGTCAATTTCGGCCTAATAAACTACCAAAACAATATTCCAACATTATATAAAATATATATTTCGTATCTAAGAATAATTGACACGAAAAAGTTACACTTTCACCATAAAAAAGTGTACTCACAGTAATTAATTTATCGAGTGAATTCGTCGTTAACAATGCGTAACCTGGTTGCAATCGAGAACAAGTATAATGAGTATTAATAAATACTCGTTACGCATCAATAGACAGAATCTCATCAAACCGATTTTTTTTCAATCTAGTTTTAATTAATAGCTCGGTATTTCCGTTGATCAATGTATGCAAAAGTATAGCAAGTAAAAGTCTGCGGAGAAATCAATCGTGATTCGAGAATATCGAAAATATTGCCTGAAAAAACAATGGAACATAAAATAATGTTACATAAAGACATTCTCGGTACACGTGTAGTCCGTGCAGATTATATTTCAGAAGAGTTAAATATTGTTTTCGCATTTGCAGCGCAACGGTGTTTTATATGAAAATAATGTGCACAATTAATACTCATTTTTCATTCGAAATGATCTGGTTGAATTTAGTGCTACATCATTTAAGGAAACAAACCGCGGCAAATTTATATGGCACTTTATTTAATGCAGGCTTCAGTTTCGATTCTCATTTCGTTATTTTACAAGATGTGCCTTAAAGAGTATTATTCTTGGTTTATTCTTATCAAAAGAATTTCCAATTTGCAAAGACAAAATTGATTTCGTGTCGTGTCATAATTTATAGGCGATTAATGTATTTAAGATAAACGACGTTAATTACGACGGTTATAGAATAAGTTATAGAAGCAATTATTTTATATTATATTATACTTTACTTTACTGTAAACTTATAAAACTAAGTCTAAGATAGATAGAATTATTTTTATCATACATTACAGTCGAAATAATTCATATCTTAATCATAGTAAATTATAAGTAACATTTTAATCCTTATATAAAATCATTCCAAAGAAATTCGAACATTAAAAATTATCCACTTAATCGATTCAGTTATCACCTGACATTTCATAAAATCGCGATATATACTCCACTAACGTCCCGAACTTAGTTGCCAACCTAATATTATATTTAAACCGCAAACTTAATTTTTGAAACATCAGTACACTGTTCGAAACAAATTACAATGTTTCATGTATGTTATTCTTAGACTGTGAAGTACATACTTTCCATAATATCGTAATATAGTATTGGATAAGTGACACGCGTTACTTTTTGCATAAAATTACCGGTCAACAATGTGTTGAATCATTACGTTGTACGTATAGAATAAATTTCAGAAGTAGATATAAAATCGAAGGACGAACAAACGGATCCTGTGCGAGGATAGCCTCGTAGTTCGTATGCAGGTTCCTACCCTTCCTCACGTGTTTGCATTCCAGCGCGATGTTTCACTAAATGCACGCATTGCATCGAGTTTAACCACCCTCCGTAGAAGAACCAGTTCTTTCGGGCCGAGAGAGCACGCCGCTCTCTCGGCAGGCCGCGCCGCGAATGCTTTACGAGAGAAGGTATGGGACAAAAATCGAGAAAAATTCAGAGACCAAGCCGAAACCCGATCCGATATAACTTCTCCGCTATTATCATTCCACGATCGATCTTACTCCCGATAATTGACGTTTATCGACGCCGAACTATTCGATATTACGAGGATCACTGTGTCCTTATTGCGAGATATCGACATCCTTGCTCCCCCCCTTCCGACGCTTCTTTTTTCTTTCTCGTCTGGAAAAATGTCCGAACATTCGACATTGGACTCCTTTCGGTCCAATTAATACGTGCCTCTGTTATTTAACATTTTTTATCTACGAGTTTGGACGCGTTATTAACTCCTGATGCAATATCTCGATTTTATGAAATTTATTTTTTGTGATTGAGTTAATATTATATTGTATTGGTTGATAATATTGATCTATTTAGTAACACTAGAAGTACCGTAGATATGTTTAATTATTCCTATGTATATCTCTATGTATCTGTCTTTAAAGATAACGATGGATAACGAACATAAATTAATACACTTAATTATATTTATTATGCAGCATGAACCGCGGCAAATCTCGGAAAGTGGAACTTTATATGTTCGAATATTTTTATTAAAAATTGTGCATCCCATCATTTCGACTGATTTGGTAGTTTTTGTGTCAATATCTCTATGAATACACTAATATATTGGTTTTGAATTAATATCTAAATATAATATATTAATCTAGTATATAATTTGGTTTAACAGGGTTGACACAAACCGTTATTTATTACTCTGCAAAGTTAGATCGTTCGTTGCGAGGATGTATTTCATTCTTTTTTAAACCATGTAGGACAGGAAGTGCTACCTGCATGATGCGTGTAAAACATTACGCACATCGATAAGCGTAATCATACAATTGCGAACGATGACTAAACCACGTGGATATTGCGATGACTATAAATCGATAATTTCTTCAGTGATTCATACTACATGGTCTAAGACAATGAGCGGCACGAATTGTTTATTGCTTTGTTTTAATGTCGTTCCCAGTTGTAAAATCTCTTTTAATCTCTTCATTGTAACGCACCATTCACGTGGAATCATTATTTCTTTGATAACCGACGAGATTACGCTAACAAGTTATCACTATTTCATTAATTCCAACATGGATTTCCTTATTAAATGATTTATTATAATCGTGGATTGAAACATAATTCCTTGAAGAAATAAGAAAAATGATTGCTTCGGCAATGATTTCTAATACACTATGCGGTGTAATGGAAGTAGAGACTTCAAGAATTAATCTCTTGAAAGTCCTATAAAAAAACTATTAAATTTACTATTGTCAAATGTAGAATATTTCTATGTGCATAAATATTAAATTTAATAATCAGTCGGCTTAAAATCTTTAATTAAATTAATGTAAAAGGATGGAATCAGTTGGAAATGAGATTATAAGCATTATTTAATACTATGGAGATTAATCCCTCGAATACCACGAATTTTCAAAAATAGTAATTCAATTAAAAATATAATCAGTGAATGATAATGGAGTTCCATTTCTTCCAAGGTTCAGTATTATTAACTCGAGTTCGGACAATTTCGAAAAACGTAACTTAATTATATTAACCCTTTTAGTACCTTAGAACCGATATATCGGCTTTATGGGTTTTCCGAGAAATACCTTGAGCCAATATATCGGCTTTCCATTTTCAATATAATTTAAATCCATGTAATGGCACGTAAAATTAATAGATACCTAAAAAATCGCACATTTTTAAATGTATTTCTTTACGGTACCTGGAAAATTTATAAGGTACTATTATATAAGGTTTAAGTCCTCCTAATTAAATTAAGAATAGAAGGACTAAACACATATTTACTGATTTAAAATCCAACTCCTTTCTTTCCATAAATATAATTCTAATAATACAGAAAGGTATTATCGGCAGGCAACACGATACATTTTTATTATTCCACGTATAAGTAATAATATAATCCAGTCTAATGAAATGATTAGCTATCGTGTTTAGAGAAATCGCGAAATAATTGGACGAAGTAAGATCAAGTAGAGTGAGCTGAGCGAAGACTCTATGGGGAGCGTTTCGCTCTAATTCCGGCCGGCTCGGCACGAGATCGGCATGATTTCGCCTTGTCGCGGAGAAGGCGGTGACTTAGGCGCGTCGTCTACGGCGAAAATCATCGCGGATATTTGTTATTCTAACTACACCCTTGACAAAAGTGAATCCAGCATCGAACGTTTAAAATAAATTTCGTGTGGTGCCGTCGACACGGTAGTCCGTGCATGCACGACTTCCACGGCCGTGCCGAACTTCTTAATTAAATGCGAACACCGTGCCTCGGTGAATGTGGAAAGAGAAAAGAGATTCGGATTGATTGATCGAATGGGAGAACTCTTTCCAGGTGGTTACACTGTCAAGGTGCTTACGAAGATGTACTTAAAACCACATTTCTTGAAGACTTTATGGTGAAAGTTCAATTCCTGTCTAATAGTGAATTAAATATTATCATATTACATGTAATAATATCATCTTATAACTTTGGAAATTATATTATATATTGTATTGTATAAATATCACTTCTTATATTTCTTCTTATAGAAAACTGTTTACTTAATATTGTATATATTAAATATTTACTAATTACTGGATAGAAATATACTATTCGTGAGGTATGTAATATTACAATATTTAATGCTGCATTAGAGCCCGATGTAAGATGTACACATTGACTTAAATTCAACTATACAGATAATCATTTCATTGTCAATTGGAACCTTTCTTGATCAATGTATTTTGGTAATTAGTTAAATGAGTGAATGTCCGACATTATTAGCAGTAAAAACGATTGCCCTCGCGCTGGTCACTTTGAATGCAACACCTGTAAAGTCATTTTAACGTCTACGTGGCCCTTGTCGAGGTTAAGGCCTTCAAAGTCATAAAAATGATGGCTCGTAGCATATTAATTCGTGTTATATGGTCGGTCGATATTATTACATGTTCCTTGCAGCTTTTATTCGTAACGCATTACTTGTCGTTACCTCGAAGATCGCTTCGCTATTACGAAATTCTTTGTATCCATCTCCGGTTATGTATTTTTAATATACTTTGTAACTGAAGTAAGGTGTACTTTAATATGATTCCTTGACACCGTTCTTTGTTGTTGTTTGCGATGTCTTTAATTGTCCATTACTAACAGCTGATATTAAATAATCATATAATGTTGAAATAGTGAGTGTCTTGGTTTAGTTTGAAGGATTACGTTCTTCGGGATGATGTGAGTTTCAATTATCTTCTGTTGTAATTGAATTAATTATAATCGTAAATTGTTTGCGTACAACGAATAGTGAAGTACGAAGTTAACGTGTATTTATATTATTTGGAATATTAATCTTTCTATTTCGGATTGGTTAATTAATATTTAAAACTAATCTGTAGATCTAAATTAATACAATGTAAAACTAATAAAATTCAGCATGCAATGATTAAATAATGTGGATAAATTGGTTTCCAGAATTCGACGTGTGCCTCAAATGATTTTCTCAACAAATATAATTATAATTATAATTATTAAATTCTTAAATTCATACACACCGAATTATATGAACTCAGTTTTGCAAATCGCCTTCAAATATTAATTAATCGACATTCGATAAGAACTTTAATATTCCAAATGATTTAAATATATTAATTTAATACTTCTATATTTATATTACACTTACATAATTTACTATTTCTTTGTACACATACTCGAGACGATAAACCAATATACGTTCGATCTGATTCCTAGTGGTCTATTTTTAAAGCAATTAGTTTATTACGAAGAAAAATTCCACAAGTTATACAATGAAGTTCCTGTATAATTAACGCCTCTACTAATTACTGATAGTATAACAAATGTAACCAGCATGAGGGATTTCCTAATAGTTCGTCGACTAAACGAGAATTTTTCGAGGTATCGTGAGAGAATGAAGAATCCGTGCATCCTGCCTTATGTAACAAATTAGTCTCCGCAGAATTTGTAGGGACATTTAATTACGCAACTTGATATTAGCTGGTGCGATTGATCGGCATCGCGAGTCTCAAATTTCTGTCATTAAATCTGATTCCTGTTGATCCACGTAAGCGTACTTTGACAAATTGTAGTAACACGAAGCTGCTCTCTATTATCTTTAATTGATGGACTTCTTCGAAAATTATCTACCCATCTTTTGCATTGTTCCTGCAAATTCCACTGACATAACAATTCTATCTGCACGGTTTTTTTATATAACCACGTCGAACATAGTAATGTGTTTAACTATTTCAATCATTATAATCGTGAAATATATTTAAACTGAATCTTAATTATTATTGTTTCAATAGAATAAGAGTTATAGAAGTTTGATTTTAATAGAATATTAAATTTAATATTCTATAGAAATCTAGATCTAGAATATCAAATTTAATATTTAATATTGAATTTAATATTCAATATTCTAGATCTAGAATTTAATATTCAATATTCTAGATCCAGAATTTGATATTCTATATTAATAGAATTTTCTATTAATTTTACAATATAATTACAATATTAATTAGTCAACCAAGATGAGAAGATTAATATTCTATTAATTCGAGAATGGTAGTATTGTTAGAATATTAATCTACTTATTTGGATTTTTAGTAAACTGAAGATAGTTCATGAAAATGAAGTCACCAAATTCAGCAAGATATAATCGGACAAATAAACCTGGTACATTATATATATTGTATACATTGTTCAACTTTAATTTAATGGGAATTTGCAGACAGTCTATCTTAAAATGACTGGGATAAATAAATATATAAATATATGGCCGCAACTGGGGGTCCAGATGTACCTTATTTATATTGTTGGCGATAATATGTTTTCTCAAACTATATACTTACAAATAAATTTAATCTTGGATAATTATTCACTGTCAGTTGGAAAGTAGACAAATAATTACCAAGGAATATATATTGTTCTGTTTATGTTATACATTTTAAGCGAAGAATTTGACGAATATCTGGAAATTTCCCTTCCGTTTACTGGCTCTTGTTTTTCACAATTTCATGAAGATTTACGGCTTTCAGAATTCCACGAATACGTAACAATTCATTTCACATATCAATTTTCATTATTTCTAAGATCCGACCAACATTAATTTAACGAATATTATTCTCACGGCTTTAAATTATTTAAATGTTGATCTATGAATCACGTTTACGTCATTAACGAAATAAAAAAAGCTTCGCAAAAGGTGCGTTCGACTGACAGAGAAAGGCGAGCAATATGTCAACAACTTTCCGATATTAGATTCTACGTCTAAAGTCCCGCGGTTACTCGACACAACGTAAACATATGATGTTTTGATTCCTCACAATGGAAACATTGGCATGCTTCGTACTTATATTCACTGCTATTAAACATTATTACAAATACTCCAAAATATTTTAATACTAGCCTACATTTCATATACCACGCTTCTCAACGATGCACTTTTCATACTATTAATAAATGACTATATATGAAGTATAAGAAAAATGTAACACTTCACTCACCGATGGAGAGGCTGAGGAAACCGAGAAGGGTGAACCAGATCACCATTTTGGAGAACGGGGAAGGCGTCATCTCGAGTCCCGCATTTATCACGGTGTGTCCTTGAAGAAGAAACGGGGTCCCGTGTTCCGCAGGAGTGACCGAGTACTTTACGCACGTGTACTGCCGTCGAAGTGTTTCGTCGCGTGCGATTTGTACCCGTGCGACGATGACGCATGTAAAACCCCCTCCGTTACCGGTGTTACGATCGTGTAAACGTTCACCTTAAAGTCCAACCAGAGCTTCTTGCCTTCGACCGATACTCTGTTCATCCACCAGTCACCAAATATATCGCTTTTCGTTTGATATTTCAACGTTCCCCGCGATTTTCACTGAAACGTATCAAATCGAAGTTCACCGTGCGTGCTTCATCGAGCGAGACGATTTAACGGAGTGAAGTCTAACTGTCCCCGATGGCGATGCGGACCCACGAAGAACCGTACGAGTCACAGTCCCGAAAGGATAATTAAGAAATTATCGATGATACGATCGAATCCGTGCTAAATACCGATAACGGGAGAAACGTTTCTGAGTTAAGTACTTGACCTTCTTTGATCATGCGGAAGAGAGGAGTACGAAAGGACAAAGGACGCCAAGTGTAAGATAGAAAAAGAGATATATCGGAATGACGCGAAGGAAAGAAATTTCTATCGTCCTACCATGAGGCTGTAATCCCGCTAGATTCTTTATGACGTAGTTCCGTTATTGCAACGTGACGTAGAACGCCACGAGGTAGATTCAAGTCGTTCGAGATAACGAAGATTTACTGTTTGGAAAGGTGAACGGAAGTAAAGTGCACCCGATCAAAATGTTCTTTATCGTGGCCGTAAATCGAAAGCATGGAGTGCTCGCATTAAAACTGAAATGTTCCTTCGTTAATGTACACCGCGATTGAACACTGCGCGTTTTGATAAATCCTGAGCACGGCGATTAACATGCGCACCGGTTCACGTCACGTCGAAGACTGAGGAGAGTCGACCGCGATGCGTACGCAACCGGATAGAATGTTTATATCCGAAGCTTGTCGAACAATTGCCGCTGAAACGAAGGTGAACGAACACTACTCACTTGAAAGTGATATTTAAAGTACACTCTGGCTTGCATTAAGAAATTATCAAGTTATAATACACGATTCAGTACTCTATGTACGCAAACAATACTTTAGCGAACATCTTTATATTACAATTCTGAGATTTTTCAAGTCATCGAAACCCGTAGAAATTAATGTAAGAAGTCGTTCAGCGCAATCGGACGATTAAATATAAAAGCAAGGATTTTAAATTACATTTGAGAAAATGTCATTTATGTCAGAATATATCACGCGTTAACACTAATACGTTGTGTCAAGATTGATTATTACGTGTCACACTATGGCGCAAAGGTTTCCATTAAAATTTGTATAATGATATAGGTACGATTCCTTTCGGGTATAAATAGATAGTGCTCGATATTTCGAAAATCGTGGTATGCATCGCAATCGAGATTAATAGTGACTCAAACATGTCCAAGTTAGTCGAGCGTGGAGTGAGATTGTACCATAAATGTATGCAACGTTCACCGCATGATTATCATATAATAGCGTGTAAGCGATTATTAATAATCGTAGGTGTAAAAAAGTATAAGATTTAAGAAAGCCCGAATCCGAGTCGTATTTCCTTGAACTTTCCATGAACGCGGATAACTGAATACCGATTAACCCGGTGATTCACTGTTCTATAAAGCGATCGGACTTATGAGTCGGATGGAAATATATGATGGAATTCCTTGATGCGTAACGTGTACTATTTAATGACCGATCACCTTATCACCAGCGAAAGTATTCCCGGAAATAGTTGAGAAGTTAATCATTCGAATATTGTAAGGAAGGTGAAACACGAAAGTTGAACGAATTCCACTGAAGTCGTATCCAAAAATATATCGATAGGTCTGATCAGATACGTAAGGAATTCCCCGATACTTTCATCGTTATTCACTAATACGCATACCGTCCATAGATAGGATTTCTATGACCAAAAATCCACATGAGAATATCCGGAAATCCCAACACCTGATTCACGGAATTCGCGGTATTTATCGTTACTCACTGTCACTCTCCGTATCCCTTCTTCTGCGTGGTACCTTCACCACTCCGTGTCTCATCCGATCTTTATCAAGGTTGAGGAGAGAAGTAACAGTTGATCAAAACTACGAGGAACCAAATCCAAGTTGAAACAACACTCCCTTCTTATTCGTCGTCTAATCTTCCGTAGCTTATCAACGGTGTCTTTTTATAACAGTAAAATACCACTATATAGGGCACCCCGATCAGGCGTAGTACGAAATGTTTCCTTGTAATTAATTATACTCGAGACGAGTAGTGGATGAGGAAAGTAATTAAAAATCAGGGAAATTCCCAGTGAAAATGTAGTATCGCGTGCTCGATGGTAAGAACCGTAGCCGACTGCAACTGCAGAAGGTAGGACGGATGATGGTTGCCGGTCGGCGTCGTTGTCGATACCGATGTCGGACCGTCGTATGCGCCTCCGTCTTCAAAAGGCGCAAGTGGGGGTCCAGTATTAGCAGGATACGTACCGGTGCCAGGGGGGCCCCTACCAGAGTACCTGGGGGCCCTACCATCAGGCCCCAACACTCTTCACCCATGACTCCACCTCCCACCGGACTTATATAAATATATACCTTGGGGAAACCTCTTTGCGCCTCTTCAGAAACGATCTTCGGTCTACCCATTCTCGACATTCTTTTGATGGACCCTTCACAAGCTTCCAGCTAAATTAACTCTGCTCTGGAATGCTACAATTCCTCGTCGACCTAAAACAGTAACTGATTGTTAGTAAAGAATGTTGCTGTATTTTATAATAAATATTTTATTAATTGAGCGAAGGATGTTGATCGACTCACGTGTATACATTGGGTGTGAGCATTTAATAGATACTGTAAAATATAGGTAAAAGTTAGTTACATGAGTTGTATCAATCAAAGGGTACCATTCCAAACGGATGAACCAGTAAAGTAAATGTCAAGTTTAATCGGGACTCAAATAGAATCCAGTAACGGAATGTCGGGAAACAATAAGGTTCGTGATCCAATTTGCTGGCGGATTTTAAACGGAGACGTTGAAATCTTCAAGCATGAACAATACTATTGGAATAATCGATAAAGACTCGAATAGTTGGAAAGTGATACACGATGGTACCGGAACCCGCAAAAGGGTTGGCCTGCATAATTACATGCGGTAACTCCATGATCGATATTCCCGTCTAGCTTATCAGCGTCATTGGACACGATACTTTATCATGGATGTTCTTGAACGTACATCCAAGCTTGTCACAGACAATCAATACCGCATAAATTTTCTTTGTCGTGCAATCGTGACCATGACCTCGAAATAGTTGTTTCATTATTACAACATAATCTATCCTCGCACACGTTGCCTCGATTAAAAAGAATCTGATAAGCGAGATCGGTACTTAATCGCCGAATCTCCGGTAGCCGAATAATATCATCCGCAAGAAGTTTACACTGCAAACCGATGTTAAACGATTAGAAAGTCTCGTACTTGTGATTATATTAATATTCAATTCATGCTACAGGTTCCATGAGTTATGAATGAAGAAACATTATCTCTTTACATTGCTAATTCCTCGTTGCATATTACGAGTCCTCACGATCGATGGAATTTATGTAATGCATAAGAGTAGGATTTTTTCATTGAAATCTTAAACGATCGAGGAGTATTTCCAGTGATGAATAAATACATGTTTCCCTCGCGATCCGTGTAATCTCATTAGATTAGAAATAATGCAATCCACGTATTCTGGATGATAAAGGATCAGTTTTCAAGTGTGGCATGTAGGCTGACACCTGAAGAAAGAATTAAGACTAGAAAGTGAGTGGCCCCATATTCGTACATTACACGATCTAAATAGCAGGAATCACGAGTTATGAATGAAGGTGGCTTATCTCAAGGAACATCTACTTCGTACAGTTTTAGCATAACATTTTCGGGTCGCGTGAGTCATAAGTATATGCTGACTAATTCCGTTACTTCTCTTGAGTAATTCCGTTTCTCGTTCGTCCGAGAAACCGTGGAATGTTCGATGTTCGGAAAGAGGACCAACGGATTGAGAAAGGAAATGGATCGTGCGTGTGATTGTGTCGGTATTCACCGTAATGATGGATAGTTATAATAAACCGATTATATGGTGCAACCGGTCAGACGATTATCATCGGTACTCCATAGATATGCACCGTTTATGTCAATCCTCTTGATCTTGACTGACAATGGAAAAGCAGGTGTACCTTCTACGGCTATAATCATAGTATTTGCACACTCGGTGACCTTGAAGGTATCCGTACCGCCCATAGAGCCTTGAACTTGCACGCTGAAGAATCTTGCACAAACTTGGCACAGGATCAAGTCAATCTACTTGCCACGTATTCCCTTGAATTTCTTTAGATTGAATTGAAGAATTTATATAATATCACATCTTATCGGCAGGCAAGTTTCATATTTGATATATTAATTAAGGGGGTCTAAGATCCACTACTCCTTGGGAATTAAATTGAACTATTCAAACTTATAACTGATCGTATTTTGATATATTAAATTGACTAATTTCATTGAACCTTGTCGAAGTAACTCAACATTCTTGTATTGATACATTTACAGAGTGCACAAAAAGGACTTGTAATATTGTGTCGGAGCAATTCTAATTGCATAGGTGATGTCGCGTGTGTGGTTGCTCAATTCGTGTGGGATTATTTATTACGTAATGCGGAATGCGAGTTGACATAATGTATGATGTTGTTCGAATCATTCGTGGGTTTGTCCAGAAGTTTGAATAGCTGGTACCTTGGAAATCAATCTTAAGATCAATGTCAAGTAGATTGATCAAACTCTCAGCCACTCCTATTGTTATCCATTCCATACGGTTTCTCTTGTTATTTAAAAAAACAAATAAACATTCGCGTGAAATAGGAAGTCCGATAAGGACTTAAATAGCGGAACAATCCGATCAAGATATAACATACTTATTTTTCTCGTATCCGGTGTATCCTGTTACATTGTTACCTCTTGTTTGAAGATTAGACAGATGTCTGTGGCTTATTCTCATAAAAAAAACAGGTATAATTGGCAAAACACTTCTTTGGAAAAGAAATTCTATCGACACTCATCTTCCTGGTAGATGACCCAAAAATAAACAGGACCAATTAATTATATTATAATATTTTCCCGTTAACTTTTATTACGCATCGTTCCATGAAAAAACTGTACCTACATGGTTTTCCCCGATTACTATTCAGATTTCTACACGGATTTCTCCGAGAAAGAAGAAATATTCGTAATGTGTACGATTCCGTAATACTTCCGTGGATAAATATAGCCTGATTTTATCGGTGACTTTACAGAAAAGAAATTTGATTATCGTAGCATGCCCTTATTGTCATAATAAGGTATTATTTGAGAATAGGAAGTTAGTGTTTCCGCGTCGAAACTGCGCTGCAATAAACTAGGAAATGACCGCTCGTAGAGGATCTCTACGTGATGCTCGTCCACGATCATTTACTATTCTTACTTTCCGACTGGCGCCAGCCGAGCCTCGTCATATGGGATGCGCCGCAATTAAAGATTCAATTTCGCTGGAAATTATAGTTATCGAGACTGGGCTAATCACGTATTATTATAGGCCTGCGTGAGTTCGATCCCGTCATTGACGGCTCCTTCCAACCGCCGAGTCTCTTACAGACATTTTCTGCGTATCTTCTTTGGGATTACTTCAACGAATGCTACTGCCGGCTCTTTATCGTTTCGCATATATTAACTGCTATAATTTCTGGTACACGATAATAAACCAGTATACTGCGCCGTGTAACTTTTACTTAGTAACACGCAAACGCTTCAAGAATTGTTTATAAAATTCTTTCAAATCACGGTGAGAAAATTATGAAATGATAGTTGATGATAAGAACGATGATGAACAGTGAGAAAGTTACATGGAATGTTGGGAGGAATGTATTATAAAGTCTCGAGCAAGCGTATGAAGCGGATCGAAATCGTACGATATAATGTTTCACAAATGTTTCTTAAAATTTCGCTGGATTCGAAAGATTTTGATAAATGACTTATGTTAACATTAATGGTATATCTTATTTGATAATACTACGAAAGCAAAATGTGCTGGTGTTACTAGAACTGCGAAAATATGGGTGGTAAATATTATATTACACTACATCGTGGTGAAGATTAGGAAGTACTTAGAAGAGCTTTACGTCGGAGGTACATAAATTATTACAAAATTACTACCGCATATAATAATTATTCTGCAAAAACTTTACAGTCTACTAGAGAAATCATGTATTTATAAATATTAGTTATTCATTGTAAATAACTATGCTTTTATGGAAGCATAGAAAATACTTGGATGCTGATGAAGATAAAAGGAAATGATTCCATGCAATGACATTTTATGAGTATCCTAGGAATTGTTGAAAAAATACGTCGCATAAAAATGTAATTGTTTACTTGTTCTTGCTGTTGATTTTGCGATTTATTTGCGGTAAAGTTGCCGCAAGGTCGTCGGTAGTTAGAGATCGTGCAAGAACATGGAAAAATAAGGACGAACAATGAAGACGAAAGCCACCGTGGATCTAGCAATTATATCAAAGCGAAAGGTGGCATTACGGGTGGCTTTAATTGAACCTTGAACGTCCATATGGAATCATTTTCTTAGCGATGCACCTCCTCGAAAACATGTATATATCGTTACACAACCCGCCAGGAAACTCTTCATTGATGGTTAATTATTATTTGAATTGTTATATCATCCCGGCATAACGGTCACGGAAATTCTTCCAGGTAACCAAAATTGATTTTCTGGGAACAGGATAGTTACCATCCGTTCATTACGATTTAGAATTATAGCTTGTAATTAGATAGGCGCCTTCATTAAGTCGTTAAATTTTTTACTTAAGTTCCTTTGCATTCTTACTGCGGATAGTGTTGTCTTTAAAGGAGTTATGATTAGTGTAACATTAATAACACAGTAATATTCCAGAATGTGTATTATCAATATTGTAGCAATGTAGTAATATTATAGCAGTAATATAGTAATAATATAATAATATTCTTTAGCTATAAGAAAATTTCAAAAGTACGTTAAAAAATAAACAGAAGAAATGGTGCAGTATTTCTTTCTTCCGATTCTTTGTGTTTAGGAAAATTGACTTTGAATCCATATCAATTACGACATTATAATTGCGAGATCCTTATGACTCATTATCAGGATAGGTTTCGCACGATTAATCTCACTTTCGAAACGGTTCTATGCTCTGTTGATTTGCTATTACAAAGTCCCTTAGATCGATAAATATCTCATTACAAGTGCGTATGTACAGATAATTGCTTTACATGTAAGCCATAAAAAAGGAATATTGATTCTTAAACTCGAGTATTATTGTTTCACACAAGGAAGTTAAATTGCAAATTTCTGGTGTGTTATCACGGATGCCATTCGTGCTCGTTTTATATATAGTACATCAATGTCATGCCATTAAAAATAACAGCTTCATATTAAATTCATAATAAAAAAATCATACGAATTCTTTGAATAAAGAACCGCAAACTAAAATCATATACCCGACAACTGTTAAAACATTCCCGCCATTCTAAATCCAGTATCACCGTTAGCAGGCAGCAGATCGTTAACAGTGCCGCGTATAGTCACAGACGAATATATAAGTTGACCAAGCACGCAATGCAATCTGTAATTCCCAGAGTTACCGAGTCCTAGAGCCCGGTAACGATTTTTGTACCACTGGCGACGTTACCCACGAAACACATAAAATAGCTGTATTTTTTAAATATTTCTAGTCCTATAAATACAAAAATAAACCCTTACATCTGTTAGCATACATATTACTCGACATTTAACAGATATACATTGTATATGGATGTTTTATATCACGCGGATTGAAGTCCGAGACTCAACAACCTATCAGGGTTCTACTAGCAGCAACCTGCACGTGGTGAGACCCGGAGATCGGTAATAATTGTAAGTAGAGAATTAGAAATAAGAATTCTTCTACAATTACAACCGGGCTAGTATCTGCTTTATACGTATACTTTAATTGGAAGTTAGACAACTCGTTTAGGAAATAAGTTTGGAATGTCGTCTCGGATATCGCTCGACTATCTTCTTTATTCTTTCCCTAAACTATAGTTCGTCTGTTTTGGCACTTTTTCGAAGTACACTGTTAAGTACGCGTAGTTCAGAGATTCTTTTTCTCATTTCTGAAGGAAGCGTATTTTGTTGCGTTGAATTTCATCGCGTCAGTAATCTCTGACGAAATATCTTCTATAATATGTTCGGGAGAAAATAACTAGTGAGGAGGTATTTGATTCGCACGATTCTTGGAAATTGATTACTGAATCCTGGAATTCCGCGGAATTCAAAGAAGTTTTTAGAACGTATGGAATTCTGGATATGTGGTACGTCGAGGAAATATAAAATATAACACACATATATTCGTAATAAAGTCATTTATTGAAAATGTAAATTATTCGATGTACAATAATTTTCATATAACATTGTATACTAATAAATGTTTTAATATAACAAACATAAATATATAAATTGGTGAAATAAAGAAACACTGGTAAATAAAATAGCTTGTCGATGGCCCTGCGTTCTTTTATCTTCTTTGATTGCGGACGTTCCAGCAAAAGAAGCAGTGGCAACCCTGTAATCATTCATACAAAACCAGATTAGTTAAAAAATCAAATAAATTAGTTAATAAACAAATTTAGATTTATCCGAAAGTTAAAAGTCGCTAGAATCGCTCCTAAATGGCCTAAATCGATGGTAGATGATGTATAAACATATTCTACGACGATTTTGGGTCGGAAGAAGCGGTTTAAATTTTTTATTGGTCAAAAATTGGTCGATCCAGAATCGCATAAATTTCCAATTTGCAAAAAAATTCAAAAAATCTTTTCCAAAATTCTTTCAAGTCGATAATTATACGAATACTGGTGATAACGATCAACGAAAGTAACGAATATTCAACGGTTTTACCCCACCAATTTCCACCCCTTCCTCGAACCTGAGGAACCGAGGTGAGGTGGTTACCCCCTGTACAAGGATTCTTCAGTCTGCCAGGAGCTCTCGGCGAGGAAAGACGTCTTTCCTAATTCCCTCTTCCCAAACTATCCCTCTTGCAAACCGACACCCTCCTCTTCCTAGGATGACCAATACCGACTACTACCGACCACTACGGACCACTACCGACCACTACGGACCACTGCCGACCACTACGGACCACTGCCGACCACTGCTGACCACTGCTGACCACTGCTGGGCACTGCTGGGCACTGCTGACCACAGCTGGCCAATGCTGACCACTGCTGACCAGTACTGACCATTTAGCTTATAATTAAATTTTTATTTCTCATCTGTTCTAGGAACACATACTCCATGCGTTCATATGATTATTTGAATAATTATTGATACATTTGACAATTTACTAATTATTTGATTGTTTACTGATTACTTACAGATTATTTACTGATTATTTACAGATTATTTACAGTTTTCTTACAGATAATTTAAACTTATTTACTGATTATTTACAGATTGTTTACTGATTATTTACTAATTATATATTGATTATTTGCAGATAATTTACAGGTTGCATATATATGTATACATTGTATACAGGTTATTTGCAGGTAACTTACAGATAATTTAAATTTATTTACTGATGATTTACTGATCATTTACTGATTACCTCCTTGTTACTTCCTACTTATTTCCTGATTATTTCTTAATCTTGTTTATGTATCGCATGCTTGCTGGGGTTAGTAGTTCGGTAGGAAAGTTGGTAGTTTTTATAGCTATTATAGTTAGTTTCAAGGTTCTCCGAATATGAGCTCGAAGAAAGAAGAAAGAATTGTACAAGAGGAACACTCCTGTAGCGAAACTGAACAATAGAAGTAAGAATAGGAATAAGATTAGAAACAAGTTCATTAGGTATAGTTGATTCAACACTTTCTCTGCAAAGAATTTGTTGCCACTTTGATTCTATTAGTATTTTAGAACGAGTATAAGTTACACAGCAGCAGAGAAAGTGCTGTTCTAGAAATTAAGCGTAAACCTATGTGAATCACTGACAAACATATTTACGAAGAGCGAACATTTGCATATTCTCAAATTTTTAGCTTCTACTTTCCTTTGTTTTGCATCGCGACGTGAAGTAGTTTATTTTGCAATGACGAGCGTTCAAGTTTCTCGCTCTTTCGTTACTCTCTTCCAGAGTATCGAAATGAAAATCTTGGATAGCATAGTTTGTTACCGATCCTGAGAGGGTTCCTTGTGGACCTCACTCGGGTCTGTTCATTCTGGTTCCGGTAATCGGGCCAGGGTGGCAGATTTCGAGGTAAATGTCCTGTGCTTGCGAGGAAGGGCCATGGCACATGTGGCGGTCGTGACGTAAGTCACGATTAAGCAGGACATTCCTGGACGGGGTGTCGGTAATCCGATTGGAGGCTGCGTGCGGTTCTCGGTCGTTGTCACTCCTAAGGGTTTGTTCTCGCGCGCTGAGACACGTGTGCGACGCACTCGTTGTCCATGTGCCATGGTTTCGACTGAGTATGGCTCGGCGGACTTCAGGTTGAGGTTCAAACTTTTTCTCGCGATTTAGTGTTAGAGTCATTTAGTTTCTTAGAGTCAACCCCCCCAATTAGTATTCGCTCTTCGAAATAATGTTCTGTCAGTGACTTAGCGATAAGATTGGTATAAGAATAGTTAATAAGTTGCGACATTGTATCCACGACGATATTCCAAGTTTGATGGTCCCATTCTTCTTCGAGCTTGACTCGAAGCAAAATGTGCCTTGAAGACTTGGAATAAAACGGTGGGTGGTTCGGTCGCGGAACACAATCCGCGACCCAGCCACCCACCAGGGTCTCTGCTAGCGGCAACCTCCACGTGGTGAGACCTGGTAATCGGTAATAATTGTAGAGAATTGGAATTAGAATTCTTCTACAATTACAACCGAGCTAATGGCTGCTTTATATGTTACCTTAATTAGAAATTAGATTCCTCGCTGAGCGAAGAAGTTAGGCATATCGAGTCGGATATTCGCGGGACTATCTTTCAGAGTTGAATTATACTTTATGAACTTTATTTAGTGTACAACATTAAAGATCAACATCTATTGATGTATTCATAGAGCGATTTGCTCTTCTAATGTTCAAAAAGATTAATGGCATTTTAATATTTTACTGTAATTGTAATATTGTAGTACTGCATTTTAATACCCAAACTGCTTGAGTTCCGCATGAGACTTTACTAATTTATTACTATTTAAGTTCACTACTGCATATTCTTATTAAATAACATATTTTGACTTCTTTTATGTTGTAACAACGAATAAGTTATACTTATAGATTTTGACGCGCTGAAAACGAATCCGCTAATTGTTCTTCGCTATCGCCCTCAGTTTTCGAAATAATCAATTTTGAATATAAACGTGAATATAAAAGTTAGACAGTCCTCCTTTATTGCAAAAAATTCTGTGGAGTCTTGCGAATAAAATGATATAAATTAGATTTGCAAAATTAATTTGCAAATATGTTTAACCATTAGTTAAATTTGGCGAGGCAGATTTCGTACGGTCATTCTTCCAGACTCTTTTCAGGTTTGCATACAAATTGTGACGTGAATATAAAAGTTAGAGAGTCTTCCTTCAGTGCAAAAAATTCTGTGGACCTTTGCGAATAAAATGATATAAATTAGATTTGCAATATTAATTTGCAAATATGTTTAAACATTAGTTAAATTTGGCGAGGCAGATTTCGTACGGTCATTCTTCCAGACTCTTTTCAAGTTTGCATTCAAATTGTGACGTGAATATAATAGTTAGAGAGCCTTCCTTTAGTGTAAAAAATTCTGTGGACCTTTGCGAATAAAATGATATAAATTAGATTTGCAATATTAATTTGCAAATATGTTTAAACATTAGTTAAATTTGGCGAGGCCGATTTCGTACGGTCATTCTTCCAGACTCTTTTCAAGTTTGCATTCAAATTGTGACGTGAATATAATAGTTAGAGAGCCTTCCTTTAGTGTAAAAAATTCTGTGGATTCTTGCAAATAAAATGATATAAATTAGATTTGCAATATTAATTTGCAAATATGTTTAAACATTAGTTAAATTTGGCGAGGCCGATTTCGTACGGTCATTCTTCCAGACTCTTTTCAAGTTTGCATTAAAATTGTGACGTGAATATAATAGTTAGAGAGCCTTCCTTTAGTGTAAAAAATTCTGTGGATTCTTGCAAATAAAATGATAGAAATTAGATTTGCAATATTAATTTGCAAATATTTTTAATAATTAGTTAAAGTTGGCGAGGCAGATTTCGTACGGTCATTCTTCCAGACTCTTTTCAGGTTTGCATAAAAATTGTGACATGAATATAATAGTTAGACAGCTTTTATTTATTGCAAAAGATGCTGTGGACTTTTGCGAATAAAATGATCTGAATTACTTTTGCAAAATTAATATGCAAAAATGTTTAAACATTAGTTAAATTTGGCGCGACACGCTCCGCATGCTGACGTTTCGAAACTTTTGGAAATTTCTAAAAAAATTAGGTCTCTGACGAGAATTCCAATTACTCTATGCGATAAAGCAGACATTTTTCTTTTAAATGCACTCCCAAAATATCCAAAATCAACTTTGTTATCGTAAATAAAAGCCAAAAAGTCGTGGTAATGACGGATTGTCATCAGCGGTTCTCAACCAGGGTCGAGTGTTGTGCGCACTAGGCGAAAACCAACCGCTGCACCCGGCACTCTGCAATTCTGGAATTCCCGCCAGAGACCTATATTTTACGGAAATTTGAAAAGAGTTAATTTTAATCACTATACAAACATATTAGTTTCAATTAATACTATCAACAGAGCCTTTCCAGTTAAAAAACAAACATGTTTAAACATTTTCTTTCTATATGCTGGAATAAACAAGATATTTAAAAAACGCTATTTGCGTTTCCATTTCTGAGACACCCAAATAAGGATGGAATTCATGGGCCAAAAAAATGCCGCCCATCTAGCGGTGTGAACGCGGAACTAAATTGTCTACTTCTCTGGTATGAATACCCCAAACCCCTCTCTATCGACAAAATTTATGGGCAGAAAAAATGCCGTCCATCTACCGGTGAGAGATGGAACTAAATTCGCTGCTCGTCATTACCGGCGGGTGGGCAATTCATAGGACGCGGATAGAAATTTTAGTTCCACGTTTCCACCGCTAGATGGACGGCATTTTTTCTGCCCAAGAATTTCGCCATTACAAGACTTGTGGTAATCATTGGAGAGGGTTAGCAAATTTAGTTTCAGGTTTTCCCGCTAGATGGACGGCATTTTTTCTGCCTATGAATTTCGTCATTACCGGTAGCGGGGTATTCATACGAGGAAGGTAACTGATTTAGTTCCACATTTTCACCGCTAGATGGACGGCATTTTTTCTGCCCATAAATTTCAACCTCATATACGGTGTCACAAAAATAAAAGCAATAATATTTTCTTTCGATATATTATTTAACACATCTAATTTTGTTAACAAATCAGCTTTTTCATTACTGATTACAGGGTAGCAGCTGCTTGTTTGCCGGGATGACTGCAATCAAAGAAAACAAAGTAACAAAGGGCCAAAGTTAAGATATATTGTTTGCGAGTGTTTATTTATTGCCAATATTTATATACTTATGTTTGTTATATTATAATATTTATTAGCATACAATGTTGAGTGAAAATTGTTGTACCTAGTCGAATTTACATTTTCAATAAATGACTTTAATACGAATATGTTGTGTTATATTGTACATTTCCTAGACGTACCGCATACCCAGAACCCTATACATCCTAAAAACTTCCTTCTACTTCCGATGGCGACTCTCGCTCGCCAAACGCCATTTCGCTGTTAATTCGAATGGCGACTCTCAATCGCCAACCGTTTTTCTTCGTTAATTCGAATAGCGACTGTCAGTCGCCAACCGTCTTTTACCTTATAACGGAATGGCGACTCTCGGTCGCCATTTAAATGAAAACTGAAAATCCCAAAATTTGACGATCCCCACAAGTCCCAAAAATGTAGAAATTCACTTTTCATTTGAATGGCGCCGGCCAGTCGCCACGACCGTTAATTCGTAACGGCCACTCGGTCGCCAACCGTCTTTTGCCTTTTAACGGTTTGGCGACTCTCGGTCGCCATTCAAATGAAAACTGAAAATCCCAAAATTTGACGATCCCCACGAGTCCCAAAAATGTAGAAATTCACTTTTCATTTGAATGGCGCCGGCCAGTCGCCACGACCGTTATTTCGTAACGGCTCTCGTTCGCCAACCGTCTTTTGCCTTTTAACGGTTTGGCGACTCTCGGTCGCCATTCAAATGAAAACTGAAAATCCCAAAATTTTACGACCCCCACAAGTCCCAAAAATGTCGAAATTCACTTTTGATTTGAATGGCGCCGGCCAGTCGCCACGACCGTTAATTCGTAACGGCCACTCGGTCGCCAACCGTCTTTTGCCTTTTAACGGTTTGGCGACTCTCGGTCGCCATTCAAATGAAAACTGAAAATCCCAAAATTTTACGACCCCCACAAGTCCCAAAAATGTAGAAATTCACTTTTCATTTGAATGGCGCCGGCCAGTCGCCACGACCGTTAATTCGTAACGGCTATCGCTCGCCAACCGTCTTTTGCCTTTTAACGGTTTGGCGACTCTCGGTCGCCATTCAAATGAAAACTGAAAATCCCAAAATTTTACGACCCCCACAAGTCCCAAAAATGTCGAAATTCACTTTTTATTTGAATGGCGCCGGCCAGTCGCCACGTCCGTTATTTCGTAACGGCTCTCGTTCGCCAACCGTCTTTTGCCTTTTAACGGGTTGGCGACTCTCGGTCGCCATTCAAACGAAAACTGAAAATCCCAAAATTGTACGACCCCCACAAGTCCCAAAAATGTCGAAATTCACTTTTCATTTGAATGGCGCCGGCCAGTCGCCACGACCGTTAATTCGTAACGGCCACTCGGTCGCCAACCGTCTTTTGCCTTTTAACGGTTTGGCGACTCTCGGTCGCCATTCAAATGAAAACTGAAAATCCCCAAATTTTACGACCCCCACAAGTCCCAAAAATGTCGAATTTCACTTTTCATTTGAATGGCGCCGGCCAGTCGCCACGACCGTTATTTCGTAACGGCTCTCGTTCGCCAACCGTCTTTTGCCTTTTAACGGTTTGGCGACTCTCGGTCGCCATTCAAATGAAAACTGAAAATCCCAAAATTTTACGACCCCCACAAGTCCCAAAAATGTCGAAATTCACTTTTTATTTGAATGGCGCCGGCCAGTCGCCACGACCGTTAATTCGTAACGGCTATCGCTCGCCAACCGTCTTTTGCCTTTTAACGGTTTGGCGACTCTCGGTCGCCATTCAAATGAAAACTGAAAATCCCAAAATTTTACGACCCCCACAAGTCCCAAAAATGTCGAATTTCACTTTTCATTTGAATGGCGCCGGCCAGTCGCCACGACCGTTATTTCGTAACGGCCACTCGGTCGCCAACCGTCTTTTGCCTTTTAACGGTTTGGCGACTCTCGGTCGCCATTCAAATGAAAACTGAAAATCCCAAAATTTTACGACCCCCACAAGTCCCAAAAATGTCGAAATTCACTTTTTATTTGAATGGCGCCGGCCAGTCGCCACGACCGTTAATTCGTAACGGCCACTCGGTCGCCAACCGTCCTTTGCCTTTTAACGGTTTGGCGACTCTCGGTCGCCATTCAAATGAAAACTGAAAATCCCAAAATTTTACGACCCCCACAAGTCCCAAAAATGTCGAATTTCACTTTTCATTTGAATGGCGCCGGACAGTCGCCACGACCGTTAATTCGTAACGGCCACTCGGTCGCCAACCGTCTTTTGCCTTTTAACGGTTTGGCGACTCTCGGTCGCCATTCAAATGAAAACTGAAAATCCCCAAATTTTACGATCCCCACAAGTCCCAAAAATGTAGAAATTCACTTTTCATTTGAATGGCGCCGGCCAGTCGCCACGACCGTTAATTCGTAACGGCCACTCGGTCGCCAACCGTCCTTTGCCTTTTAACGGTTTGGCGACTCTCGGTCGCCATTCAAATAAAAACTGAAATTCGAGGAAGTTTTTAGGTCGTATGGGATTCTGGACATTCGGTAGGTCGAGGAAATATAAAGTATAACACGATATATTCGTAATAAAGTCATTTATTGAAAATGGATATTTCTCGATGTACAACAATTTTTATACAACATTGTATATTAATAAATATTATAATATAAAATCATAAATATATAAACATATGCAATTAATAAACACTTGTAAATAAAATATCTTGACGATGGTCCTTTGTTCTTTCATCTTCTTTGATTGCAGACGTCCCAGCGAAACAAGCAGTGGCCACCCTGGAATTATGAATAAAAATCAGATTAATTAACTAATCTAATACAATAATTAATAAACGAAGCTAGCTTTATCCGAAAGATAAAATATTATTTAATTAAATTTAATTGCTCGAAATATGATTCCACTAAAATAGGTTGCATGAAATAATTCAAGCCTGACGTTAATATAAGTGCAAATGTGTAACAATTAAAGTATAACTAATGGATTTGTTTATTAAGGCGTACAAATAAACAATCGAATAATAAATAAAACCCGGCAGCTTTGTCCGAAAGACAAACAGTTATTTAATTAAATGACATTCATCAAAATTTTATGTCATTAAAATAAACTGAAATAATTAACATAAAATCGTTCAAATGTGTGAAATAAGTTCCATTGCCAACTTTATTGGGTCCATTATAAGTTTGGGGAATATAAGGGCTAATGAATATTACTTTGTTGAATTATGTAATAACAATGCGCAGTAGTGTATTTAAATAATAATAAATTAATAAAGTCTCAAGCGGAACTGAAGGAGCTTGGGTATTACAATATTTAAGTTCTACAGTAGTAGAGTACATTATTACAGTACAGTATTTCAATAGAATTAATCATTATTAAAAGTACAAGAGCAAATTGCGATATGAATACATCAATAGATGTTGATCATTAATGTTGAAAACTAAATAAAGTTTATAAAATATACTCCATCGCGGAAAGTCCTAAGTTCTAAAATATACATATAAAGCAGCCATTAGCTCGGTTGTAATTGTAGAAGAATTCTAATTCCAATTCTCTACAATTATTACCGATTACCAGGTCTCACCACGTGGAGGTTGCCGCTAGCAGAGACCCTGGTGGGTGGCTGGGTCGCGGATTGTGTTCCGCGACCGAACCACCCACCGTTTTATTCCAAGTCTTCAAGGCACATTTTGCTTCGAGTCAAGCTCGAAGAAGAATGGGACCATCAAACTTGGAATATCGTCGTGGATACAATGTCGCAACTTATTAACTATTCTTATACCAATCTTATCGCTAAGTCACTGACAGAACATTATTTCGAAGAGCGAATACTAATTGGGGGGATTGACTCTAAGAAACTAAATGACTCTAACACTAAATCGCGAGAAAAAGTTTGAACCTCAACCTGAAGTCCACCGAGCCATACTCAGTCGAAACCATGGCACATGGACAACGAGTGCGTCGCACACGTGTCTCAGCGCGCGAGAACAAACCCTTAGGAGTGACAACGACCGAGAACCGCACGCAGCCTCCAATCGGATTACCGACACCCCGTCCAGGAGTGTTTCGCTTAATCGTGACTTACGCCACGACCGCCACATGTGCCATGGCCCTTCCTCGCAAGCACAGGACATTTACCTCGAAATCTGCCACCCTGGCCCGATTACCGGAACCAGAATGAACAGACCCGAGTGAGGTCCACAAGGAACCCTCTCAGGATCGGTAACAAACTATGCTATCCAACAATTTCTTTTCGATACTCTGGAAGAGAGTAACGAAAGAGCGACAAACTTGAACGCTCGTCAATGCAAAATATACTACTTCACGCCGTGAAACAAAGCAAAGGGAAGCAGAAGCTAAAAATTGGAGAATTTGCAAATGTTCGCTCTTCGTAAATACGTTTGTCAGTGATTCACATAGGTTTACGCTTAATTTCTAGAACAACACTTTCTCTGCTGCTGTGTAACTTATACTACTTCTAAAATACTAATAGAATCAAAGTGGCAAACAATTGTTTGCAGAGAAAGGGTTGAATCAATTATACCTAATGAACTTGTTTCTATTCTTATTCCTATTCTTACTTCTATTGTTCAGTTTCGCTACAGGAGTGTTCCTCTTGTACAATTCTTTCTTCTTTCTTCGAGCTCATATTCGGAGAACCTTGAAACTAACTATAATAGCTATAAAAACTACCAACTTTCCTACCGAACTACTAACCCCAGCAAGCATGCGATACATAAACAACATTAAGAAATAATCAGGAAATAAGTAGGAAGTAACAAGGAGGTAATCAGTAAATCATCAGTAAATAAATTTAAATTATCTGTAAGTTACCTGTAAATAACCTGTATACAATGTATACATATATATGCAACCTGTAAATTATCTGCAAATAATCAATATATAATTAGTAAATAATCAGTAAACAATCTGTAAATAATCAGTAAATAAGTTTAAATTATCTGTAAGAAAACTGTAAATAATCTGTAAATAATCAGTAAATAATCTGTAAGTAATCAGTAAACAATCAAATAATTAGTAAATTGTCAAATGTATCAATAATTATTCAAATAATCATATGAACGCATGGAGTATGTGTTCCTAGAACAGATGAGAAATACAAATTTAATTATAAGCTAAATGGTCAGTACTGGTCAGTAGTGGTCAGCATTGGCCAGCTGTGGTCAGCAGTGCCCAGCAGTGGTCAGCAGTGCCCAGCAGTGGTCAGCAGTGGTCAGCAGTGGTCGGCAGTGGTCGGCAGTGGTCCGTAGTGGTCGGCAGTGGTCGGCAGTGGTCCGTAGTGGTCGGCAGTGGTCCGTAGTGGTCGGTACTGGTCCGTAGTGGTCGGTAGTGGTCGGTAGTGGTCGGTAGTAGTCGGTATTGGTCATCCTAGGAAGAGGAGGGTGTCGGTTTGCAACAGGGATAGTTTGGGAAGAGGGAATTAGGAAAGACGTCTTTCCTCGCCGAGAGCTCCTGGCAGAATGAAGAATCGTTGTGCAGGGGGTAACCACGTTACCTCGGTTCCTCAGGTTTGTGGAAGGGGTGGAAATTGGTGGGGTAGAACCGTTGAATATTCGTTACTTTCGTCGATCGTTATCACCAGTATTCGTATAATTATCGACTTCAAAGCTTTTTGGAAAATATTTTTTCACGCATTTTCGAATATTTTTGCGAATGACGTCATAATTGGCGCACTGGACACCAATCCACTGAAACGATTCCCCTTTAGCGGCGGACAAGCGGTCTGTTAATAGAGTAAGTCCTTAACGAAGTTGGTTAGTGAAGTTGTAAATTGCATAACAAACAACAGTTTTTATACAATATTATACACTTTTACGTATTGTAATATAATATACATATATAAATATATGAAATGAATATGCACTTCTAAATAAGTTAGTCGCCACACTTGTATTTGTTTGTAGCAATATGTTAACGACGCATTCCCACTCAATTTATTGTAGTTCGTCCACCTCGTCTTTTTTTCAGGGTCTGCTGTTGCGTGGTCGCAGTACACAGTTCTTTAACTCTTTTCTGCAGGGGGCACCATTTTGTTACGTTGCATCACAGACCGGATATAAGCACTTTTTGTTGCGTGGATTTGTACCACGTCGGTAATATTTGAGTGGAATCACGAAAGCCCATTCTAAAACCCAATCTACTTATATCTCGTCCGTGGTATAGTTCTTTATCAATTCTGTCAGACTGCAGCATCTACTGTTTTATCAATTTAGAAAATCCATCGTTATCTATACGGAACTGCATCATTAAGTAACATCATTAAGCAAACTTCGAATTCGTTTTATAAACTTCAGTGATTACTTTTTTAACCAACTAACAGAGATAACAAATACTTAAGTATGTCCGTGGTACCTAACCTTTCTCGTGATTTCTTGCACGCGTGCCAAAATGGAGATTTGGCAAAAGTGAAGGAATACGTTTCAAAATACAACGTCGAAGATTGGACCGGCTTCCGGCATTCGACTTCCGGTGACACCCCACTGCACGTTGCTGCGCGGGAAGGTCATTTAAATGTTGTTGAATATTTATGCGAAGCGTTTCAAAGACCAGAATTTAAAGCGGATGTTACTAATAAAGATATGAAACGACCGCTTCACGAGGCAGCACAATTTTCTCATATCGATATTGTAAACTATTTAATAAATAAAGGTGCTTTAAACTTGACCTTAATTGCTTTCGATCGCCTACAAATGGCAAAGAATTCACAAATTTTTCTGTCAAAGGTGTCACAGTAGATTCTTTGAAACGTGCAGATTGGACGCCTTTAATGTTAGCTTCCACCAGAACCGGAAGTGATGCCTGCAAGTGTATCTCTGCCCTTTTGGATGCAAAAGCTAATTCATTTTTACGCAATAAAGATGGCTGGACACCGCTTCTTATTGTTTGTCGTTCCGGAGATATAAATGCTTTTAATTTATTAGTCAAATACTCAGCCAAGTGTGTCGATGATCGAAGCAACAATGGTCGAAGTGCAATGCACATTGCTGGTAATAAAAAATAATGATTTCCTTCAATTATTTATATCCAAGATCAATGACTTCGAAAGACATATTTTATTACTTTATTCCAGCATTTCATGGTCACGTGGGCCTAATTGAACTTCTTGCGAAATTGAATTCTGATTTGTTGGAAGTCCGTGATCGTTCCGGATCCACCACACTTCACGAGGCAGTTAAGGGTGGTTTTTTAAGTGCAACAAAATTAATTTTAGAATTATCTGCTGACGTTAAGGTGACTGATAATGTTGGCCAAACAATTCTACACATAGCTGCTCTTACTGGGAATGTGGAAATCGTTGAATTTATTTTAAGTAATAATTTAATCGACATACATTCCGAGGCTTTATTTGGAGTGACACCTCTGGTTGCTGCAAGAAGAAGCAAGCAAAGCGATGTAATCGAATGTTTAATAAAAAATGGTGCCAAAAGATAAACAAACCGTCTCTTTGATTCCATCCTTCTCATTTATTGTTCGTTTCCATTATGTTATTGAAGAAGTCTATTTTATGAAAATAATGAAAAATTTGATGGAAAGGGTAGAAATCAGACACAGTGTTTTTATTCAGAGATTGGTACACATTTATTTATCCTTTTTTCCTGTATCAGACAGTCTTAAAGAAGCAATACAAAAATGAAGAAACGGAGGCTATTATTAGATCGGAGATACCTAGGTTTTACATTCTTCTTGTCTCTTGCATTTGTCTTTTATTTCGTTCGTTTTTTTATTCTTCATTAGCGTGCGCAGGGGGGGCGGGGAGGGGGCGATTTATTACGGGAACGAATATTACGTTCGCGTATATTACGTGCTAGAACGTAATCCTCGCGGTAATTACTTTAAATATTACTTACAAAGGAAACGTAAACGGTAAGATCACAGAATTTTTACGAATTCTATGTATAATTCGCGCGCCGGCTTTAACAATGCAATTTCGCCGCTGTGCCATTCGGTTTCCGAGGGACGGGTTGGGGGAAGTGAAACCGATTCTTTTCTTTCTGATAGAAAAAAGGCGGATTCAAAAAATATTACCCGCGGAGACTTTCGAGGGGGTTGGATAGAATAAACTGGATAGGTAAAAAGAAAGAGAGATTAGGATGTGAATTTCTTGCGGATACGGATTCTCTGCAATCGATTCAACTTCTTCCTCTGGCGCTACTCCTATTATTTTACATTGACATTTTTTATCATCGATCCCTTTTCTGTTACGTAAATTATGCTTCACTTCATATGATCACATTTTATATCATACTCTACAACGAATAGAATTTAATAATTACACGTATCAAACCTCCATACTTTGTCACGATGTAACTAAGATATATTTAATTATTAAACCCTGGAACTAGTAGCATACGATTCAAAATGTCGACTAATAAAAATATATTGCTTTACATTTTTATACTCGAAGTATGTGCCAATAAAGAACAATGTTATCCGTTATCGTTAGTTTACACGCGGGAGTGAAAATGAAACCCGATTCGCTAAGTATCTCACAGTGAACAGATGAGTTCCTCGTAAGTTCGACGAGGAACTCGAGTTAGATGCAAGCCAGAAGAACGGACGACTGAGGAATCTGAACGGATATTTTGATAATTAAAAACGAAGGGAACATCTCACGTTTGGAGAGCGTAAAACAAAGGTCTGGTAGTTCAGACTGAGAGAAAGAGAGAGAGAAAGTGTGGAGAGAAAAAATAGATTGCGTCTGTCTCGTCGCGTGAAAGAGGAAAAGGAAAATGGATCGAGGAGGGACGAGGATGGCAGGAGGATATTTATATTTATAAAACGGCTAAGGATAAAACATGCACTGTATATCGGTCGATCTGATTAATGCTGCACATATCGATCCTCTTTTTCCTCAACATTTTCACCATGGATCTCATTTTCGTTTCGTGTCTTTTCATGCGTTTGTTTCCCTTTAAACTTGTCTCCCAGTGGCAATCTCCTGTAATGCACGGACGAGGCTGTGCTTTCGGTTGACATTTTTATTTATCCCCTTCTTTCGTCGTACCTACGTTAATCATTTTTTTGTTCATTAGCGGAGTCTTTATAAATATCCAATGATTACTTGGGCTTCTTCTTTTAATATTTTACTTCCTCGCTTAATTTATTTACACATTAACTATTACGCTTGGGACTTAAGTTAAACCGCTTCACGCATACCGCCGTCAAGATAATAGTCCATAATGTTTTGTTTTTTTTCCACTACTTACTAGTAACTTGTCTTATCTAGTATACTTTTTTGTTCACATTAATCATTAGGGTGTCGTGTCTTGTCTTTTTCTCCCTTACATGCATTCTCTCTTTCTCTCGCCGCGCATCATCAGCTTTCACCTTTTTTTACCATTTACATTACAAGTATTCAACATGTACAAAGCCCTATTTACATTATATACATCGTTTTTGCTTCGAGAGTTTCCCTTTTTTTTCCATTCAACGACGAGAACGTTCTTTTCTTTTCCGCGAAGTACTCAACAAATCCTAGACACGTGTGACAAAGTTTTCCACTCTTTCGTAGCTCGCCGGTTTCGCCCGTTTATTTGTTAGAAAAGAATCTGTTATCAATGCAAATCGTAAGTCGCTTGTTTCTTCTCGGTATTTTTTTTGTCTTCAATTCAGGGCTGGTCTCATCCTTATCTTACTCTTTCGACCACTTCGTATGTCTTTTCCATAATCTCGTTCGATCAGAACAGGTAAAACGGATGGAATGTCAGTGGTTTCACGATTATCTGGCAGTAATTAATTATTCGAATAGACTGAAAAATTTCCGATCGTACGAAAATTAAATCTAGTTCCGTCGCATCGCGAGTAATCGGAGTATTGGTATCTCGTACCTCGACAAAGTCTGTTGTAAATGAAAAGTAATTAAGTGAACTCGATAATACGATAAAAATGTCAAGATTAAAAGTCACGGTGGTATAATAATTAATAATCGATTTCGAAATCGACGCTGTTCGTTCTTTTATGCGCGCGTTGAACGACTCAGACTTTAAGACAGGAGTGTTATCGAATATCGCAATCAATCTTTCAATCGTTTCTTAATTCACAATATTTCATTGTCTATTTTATAACATTGTTCAATGTTTAAACTCTACAAATTCAGTAAATTTTATAAGTTTATGAAGTTCTTCAATATTTTATGCGGACGTGTTAAGTCATCAAAGGAATCAGAAAGTAATATAAAGTAGAAAAGGAACGTCTAGATCAGACATCGCGGATTTAAATTCTAAAACACATTCGACGTTGCATTATTTTTTTTCTACACTGTTTCGTATACTATTTTTATTAAACAGGAACGTGGAATTTTAATCGTTCCATAAGTGCAAATAATTAAAAATGATTTATGATTATGTTGCAATATATGCATTTCGTAAATGATGCACGCGTGAAGAAACGATTTAAAGATGCTGTTCACCATCTATTATTGTGCTATATGTGTATAATATACAAAAAAAATGAATTGCAAAGGAGATTCTCGCGATGCCAGAGTAAGCGATTACGCGTTAAAACCGTTGAAGAAATATTTCTTATTTAATACATCTGATAAGCTTAACGTTAGTATTTCTATTTTAAAATGCCTATAGGCTTATCTTCCCCATAATCTACGATTTGCCGGGGGAAAAGATTTCCTTTTTCAACGGTCGACCGGCTGAGCATGAAATAAATAAAGCAATCGCAATAATTGTTCTACCGCAAACGAAAAAAATATGTTGAATTGACTACCGCGTAGCACTACGCACATTTTATAATCTCTGACTCGTAAACTTTTCATCGAATATACAAAGGAAGAAAATTTGTACAGTTTCCTTTACACTTTACGAAAACACTTTGGAAAATCAATCATATCAACGTAACGAAGAACAATTTTAGTGAACTCAACATATTCTTTTTTTTGGTGTACAGAATGGAGAAGAATACCGAGTGTCTTTAGTGTTAAATTCGATATTCGCCTCTCGAACGTTCTTAGTGCATTTTTTTCATATTTTTTTTGTCTCTTCGACGAAGATCTTACGACGAGGATCAAAATTCGGCCTATCCTTGTCTGGCGACCGGAACTTTAATAATCGTCCACCCCTCCGATTCGAGCGATCACGAGGACCGTCTAATATACATTAGATAACACTCACGGATGATAAAAAATAAATAGCGCGCGGGATCCCTTAGTTACACATTAGATATTACGCGGTTACGACATATACCTTTTGTTTTAAAAAATAGTAAAAAACAGTGACTAAGTTTCGCTTTTTCCACGTCGCTCGGAAAATCGCTTATATCACTATATACCTGCTTCGTACAATCCTTCCTCCAACTTCCGTTTAATATAATATAGTTTACTGTATACATACATATACATATATATATTTTTTATTTATAAAAATAACATTCTGGGACTAAAACGTAACGTTCCAAAGCAATGTACATTGAGGAGCTGGCTAGGACGACCGATAAAGGTTCGTTAACCGTTAACCAGTATTTTACTTCTTCTTTTATTTGGAAGGAAATTTAATTTCCGCCCATCAGAAGTGAGAACGGACTCGTTCGCCTCGTTTTACTCCTCGGAACCACTTAGATTACCTCGTACGTGTATTCCACAAAACGATATTATTACTTTTCGAATAGCTCGTCTCGTGGAAGTTTCGTGCGAGGAGAGTCCGATTGGAGAGTAATTCTTTTTTCGCGAAAGAACTGTTTACGATCAGAACAGTAATACGATCTTTTGCATTCTCTATGAACATATTGAATCGAGTGATTAAGTTATCATTAATTACTATCTCTTTCGTGTATCTTGTATCATTATTAGAATAGATCGACAGCTTTAGATACGTCGCTACTCTAAGATTTTTACTTGGACAAAGTCAAGACTTTCGAATGAAGTGAAAACAATATGAAACATTTCCGGATTCCTTTATCGAGTCGTCACCGATTCCCATTGTGGGATCAAAATCGAAATTCCGTCGATCCTTGGCCCGTTAACGAAGAGACGATTAACACGTACCTTCACGATTACATTTCGATCGATGGCGATATGTCTTTTAGATCTATTATACACTTCGAATCCGATTATGGATCTGAATCATGATCCCTTACTTGGCAAGTGTGCACTTACTTGTACAAATCATCGAACGTGATTCCCTATCCTCGTTAACGAAAAGGGTTTCCAGCATCGACGACGGTCAAGTCAGTTTCTTCCTCGAAGTTTCACCGTCTACAAGGAATTGATACGAGAGTATCGAAAAGTGAATTGTTATTAATAATGTAAGGAAATAGATTGCACTCGGTGTGCAACAGTACCGAGCAAAGATCTCTCGAATCCAATCCTTATATCGTCTTAGAGCTAACAAGTTAGTTTAAACTAAGAGGACTCGTCACGTTTCGTCATCAATCATCGCACGGTATCCGTCGCTGAGCCAATTCCAAACGCGCCCACGGCTTCCACGATAAAACGGTGTCTTACTTCTAATAAAGAGGTCCGCTACAAATATCGTACAGAATTCGATTCCCAGCGCATAATACACTCGCACGTTTAACCCAAAAAACGAGATAGTCCTAATACGGACATACGGCAGTCTCTACTTAAAGTCTCGTCGATCGTCTCGTATCTCGTACCACGAATTAAAATCAAACAAAAAGGAATCGAGCTTTCTTCTAGAAGGCTCAATTATTGGTATGGCTAGAAAACGTGCTATGATCGAATCATCGAAATAACCACGTTTATGTTTGAGCTAAAAGCGCGCTGCTCTGTCACCCGGCAGGACTCGGCACGATGGACTGGTGCACGCTCCTTTTGGAATTTTTCTTCGAGTAGATCTCTTCAGGAACGAACCATCATCATCGTTACTAACATCTTCCTCCTCCTCGTCATCATTGTTGCGGGATGAACTCCCTGTTTTTATATCATATTACAAATACAACTCTGTCTACCGACGATACAGGCATCATCGGGAGTTGCGTCTTCTACGAAGGATATCCATCGTCCTCGTACAGGAAGACGGAGAGGACGCGAAGATCCTGACATTGCGGACGTCCTAACACTCGCTGTATGAAGGCGGTGGCATTCCACGACCGGTGTACATGTCTGTCTGCGGCTGTAAGTGACAAACTACCGTGTGTCCATCAAGAACCGCGACCGTCCTCGTGTGATCCTGTTGCGGTGGCATACCATAGCTCGCAGGAAGTCTCGGTAATTCACCACGCTCGTACCTGGCCTGTTGTCTTCGTAACTTCTCCCAGCATGCGTTCAAGGTTCTTTCCACTGCTGGACTATACTCCGAAGGATCGTAATGTATGTTCCCACCTCCACCAATACCACCACCACCTCCGCCGCTACCGCGATCGGTCAGTGTCTGACCGTAGTGCACTAAATTCCTATCCGTCGCTGGTGAATACGGTATCAATGGTCTATGATCCCCATAACTTCTTGAGGATTGCCTGCTCATGTCACTTTGTCTCCTGCCGTCCTCGTCGGACATGTCTGAGACTTGGATCTCACCACCACCACCGCCTCCGCCTCGTTCGATTTCCTCGTAAACTGGATCGTCCTCGTTTGTCAAACCTCTTGGAAGATGCACGTGTTGACCATGGTGACCGTGAAGTTGATGATGTCCTGGAGCACTTGATCGCCCGTCGATGATTTCCGTATACGTGTGATTGTATGGCATTGCTGCCCTTCTTCCTCCACCACCGGTGGTCCTTGTACCGTTCATATCATTGTTCTCGATGCCACGTCCACGAGTTCTTCCCGAATGACCAAGGGTTAGGGTGTTGTGGGTCCTTGGTGAGTCTTCCTGTTCCGAGCCGCCGTGTCCAGAGTCGCGAGAGTACGATTTAAAAGAAATGTTCTGTGGGAGAAATGATTTCGTTAGACATCAAGATTATTCACAGGAAAGTGATTTATCTATGAACACGTGATATGCGTGGTCGGTTATGATGAGGGTAATGCTTTACTGAGATCGATTTCAATGAGCTAATACTTGCGATTCCTTTCAACTGTGGGCACTAATTTCCCGAATCAAAAATTCGTATTTCTATCATGATTTTTATAATAAATAAATATAATCGTTGAAAGTGCAAGTTCTTACGATGTTTATAATTCTTAAGGGGAGACCACGTGCATAATTTTTCAAATTCACATGCACAAACGCACAAACGAGTAAGAAAACTCTGTACGTGCTGAATGATATGTACAAGTACTAAAATCGCGGGCAATTCATCATTTTCATTTCAGTCCTATGGAACGTGAACTAATACAAACACACACATAAAACGTTCTACGCGGCTCATAACGAATATCAAGTACACCGTAATCTACACTCGAGAGAATTATTATATATCTCCTTCATGTGTCCTATGCAAAAATTGTCGATCGTTTCGCGAATGAACGACCGGCCAAAAAAGGGTACAAGTATAACGGGGAAACCCAAGTAAAATGTATATCCTCGGGTAACGTTTCCCCACACCTCCATGCTTTTCTCGAAGCAGCGAGTCCAACTGAAACGCGAGGCGTCTTCTCTAAATGTGCAAAATGTGTTCTAAGGTGCAATGTGAGTGAAATCATGAAAAACGGCACACCATGCACAGAGTAACACACCGTGAAAGAGATAGAGAGACAGAAAAGAGAGAGAAAGAGAGAGAAAAAGGAACAGAGATTAGATTAAGAGTATAAGAGAAGAGAATAGAACAGAAGGGAGATTAAAGTGCGAGACAGAAATGCAAGATAAAGAGTTGCGACTTCTTAGCTGCGGTGAGAGTTAGTTACCTTCCACATGAGGTTTTTGTTAAGGTGGCCCCAAGTGGCAGTGGCAGATTTGGGAATATTGGGAGCTGAGGGTAAGAAGGCGTGACGGGCGTACGGCAGGGTGGCCACGATGTGAGCCTCTGTCGGAGAGGGTTCACCAGCCACTGTTACTGCCGGCTGCCTATCGACTATCGCCCAGCTTCGACCGGACACCAAGTACTGGAAAAAGCGAACCATTCACCCTTCCCTTTTAACCCTTCGTTTACTGATTACCACTGATTTAACTATAATACCCCACACAGTATTATTCTACTATCAATAACTCCTGTATGTATATATCACTATCATGAACTGATATTCAATGAAAAATGAATCCTAGATAATGAAGAGTTATGAGGATGCAAGAAATGATATATGAAGTATTAAATTACTGTTCAGCTTTCAAAAAGCCCCATTCCCTATCAGTGTAATTTAGGATCGCCATCGACATTAATCATATTTTGACGTCCAATAATTAATCCCCAAGCAAGTATAAGTTATCCTACTGGAAATAATGCCAGTAAACAAAGGGTTACTGAAACCTCGCGGGACACCCTTAAAGACACCTTGCTCCATTAGATATTTAAAATTAGCAATATAAAATAGACGTTCCATTATATCGACGAATTAATCCATCGAATCCATCACGATCTAAGTTCATTGGATTTATTTATTTCCATTGTGATTCTAGTCTCAAGTACTTTACGATTCGTTCAAAAGTATTAACACCTCGGGTACCGGACATGAAACAAAGGATTACAAAGGTCTTCCTGCGACATAGTTTAAGAAATCGTAGGATGGGTTTTCTAGGTGGACACTGGTACGAAGATAAGAGATACGGGGCAAATCCAAAACCGTATCTCGCAGCACGTGGACGGGCGATGCTCGCCGGAAACGTAGCGGATTTAACTCGTACACTGTTAAATCTATGATGTAACATTCTGAGATACGCGACGTCGTCACGCACACCCTGGCCACATCGTTCCACTACTTTAGACGCGTGTTTGTCCCGAACGGACGATACGTGATTACACCTGTTTTCCGGTTCTATATACCTCGGTCACGCGACGACTATACTTAGACTACTAGTCTACAGGAATGACCTGGAATTTTTCCCTTTTCGATGAAATATTGATCACGGAAATTGCCCCTTTTTTGACACTTAGCTATCGTGCTTTCTCTTCGCTATCTCGTGGAATGAATTTTTATGACGTTCAACGAGGATCGATGCCGCTATGCAAACTTCTGTTTTATGAATATTTCACTTTGCAGGAAGCGTCGTTGAGTAACAATTATTATCTACAACTTTTTGATTACTCGGAATAAGAAAATGTAGGACGATCAAATGTTATTACATCCTGTCAGGACATTATTTAGCAATTATAAGAATTAGTTGATTTTTAATTATTTCTCAATATTCAGACGACTTTTTATATTGAAAATTGGTATGAAATAAATTACTATTTTCGAGTATGGTAAATTAAAACAAATCTTTAAAAATTGAACACGGAAATTATTCCGTTCTTGGATACTTAGTTCCTGTGGATTCTCTGGACTATCGCACGAAATAACTTTTCCTTTTTCATTGTGTAACTGCTGTTAATAATAAAATAATCCAATATTTCCTTGTGTTATGTATTATATCGGTGAATGAAAGAATGTATTTCTTCAAATATTTTTCTATCCTCAGATGGTTTCGTATATTAATTAATTAAGAGTTGGTCATGGAAACTTATCGATTAGAAAATGATGAATGAAATTGAATCTTGAAATTAGTTTGATTCAATTAATAATATGATGGAATGGAGCAAGGCGATGAACCTAAGACACCGTGCACAGCGAGCGAGTTTGCTTTGTTGTCATGTTTAGAATGAAAGTCATTCGGAGGTCCCGTTTACACGGTGGATATATAAACCGCACGGAGACTGGGGTTTCGGTATTCGAAAAAATAGCGTAATATTGATCATCGTTCCAGCCATTGAAACGCTCGCGAATAAAATTGATATTCATCCATCGTAACATATACCCAAACGATTCAATAAAATCTACGATAGAAATGCAATATTACTTTTGCCCGCAATTCCGACAATTATAAAATTCCACGTCCCTTTTGATTCTATTACGCCCAACGTAATTGACCAATTTCGTATTCACCGTGACTTCGATTGCTGACAATTACGATGATCGATATTAACGTACTTGATACGTTGAGCGCGTGTGTATGTGGCACCTGGTGTTAATTAGCAAAAAACGCACCGAGCGACAAAATAAGGAAGACAAAAAAATGGGTGGATAGCGAAAGTGGCAGATGAGCGCGTGTGAACACTTTGCCGAGGAGGTGTGAGAGATGTGTTTTGGTTCCTGTGGATTTTTTCGGCAGACCCCCCATCCCAATTCCCTCTTATATTACCCGCCCCCCTGGTCACCCCGTTTAATTAAGTGATAGATTGTGTCGGTGGATAAGTCAAAGAGCATTTCTGGCGCGTGTAAAATGTGCGTATTTTTTTCTGTTCAAGGCTGTGAACCGAACCGAGGAATTCGACTGGAAAACCAGCGGAAGTAGAGAGAACTATGCAAAATCGTTGTTGCGGATTCAAATGATTTCCAATCGAATATTTACTCGGTCGAATGCAGCTTAAATATTTCGAACACGCATGAACAGAGTACGGGAAACGTACCACAGGAAACTACGGAAAATATGTGTTTCCGATTGGAATTTTGTATAATATCCATCGGAGGTAATATATGACTTTTTATACTTCGTACATTGTCGCACTCTGTTCATGTGCCCTTAAATAAGACAAAATCCGCTCGTACATTACGAATCTTTCTGAACGCAGACTTTCTTCATTGTCCATCGTGAATTTCATTTGAACCTCGTTATTGGATAATCGTTTATCGGTCGGATCACGTATCAGTGTCAATAAAAGAATCATATTAAAAATCACATAATCGCACTCCTAATTTGACGGAGTATCAATACAGTTATAAATACACTGAAAGACATAATGATAAAATGAAATTTCGAAAAACATGTGGATGGTAAATGGCACTGTTAAAAGTCAGATATTAGTAGGCATAAAAATTGTATTAAAAAAGTAAGATGGAGCGAGGGTTGAAGATGTTAAAAATAGGGGTAATTAGGAGGAATTAATAGGAGGATATTGTCAACTGGCGTTGCGTTTCGTGAACGATCCGGAACATCTGTAATAAATGAGAAAAGGCGCGTAATACGCGCGACTTGCCGTGACATCGCAATAAAAAGGGGGTGGGTGGAGGGAAAGTAGGATACAAAGTAGCCAGCAACCGCGTTACACCAAACCCCGAGCAAGATAAGAAGCACGAAAATCAGCACTGTTAGTAGGAGGTCTTGCAAATGGTATACTCGCGTGTTTACAGGTGTGCGAAAATTTAGCGAGAGAACGTGCTTGTCTTGTAACTCGTATTTATTTTTTTCGCCGATATCTATAGCACTTGGAATGTCGATATTTGTACATTTCAAGTCATCAAGAGAATGTGCCAACTAAGTTACTTCAGTATTTCTATGTAGTCGAAGTTGAAGTGATTCGTGCTCGTATTCGATACTGTAATTGGAAAGGAGTTAGACACGAAGTTTATCTTTCTCAATAATGTTTCCGACTGGCAAGTATAAATAACATGGAACTTTTATATTAAACTTCCCATGGATCTTGTTATCGTGTCGACACTAAATATCATCGGGGGAACGAGAATCTCGATTTCTACTTTAAAAATGGCTTCGACGACGAGTTCATAAATTGATGGATAAAAACAACAATGGAGCAATTATAGAATTGTTATTCAACGTCGTTTGTCTTTTCGCGAGCCGCGAGAGAGGGAACTCGCGCTTAGAGTAATCTGCAGTAAATCCGATAAATTCATTCGACAATTGCCAATAAATTTCTCGCAGGAGCACAACAATACACAATCATATGAGCGTAAAGTTGTCGTTTTATCAGCGAGCATATATTGTTGTTTTATCACAGAAATCAACGGTACGAGCACGTTCGATAATCTTTTCTCTCTCACTCTCTTCACCCTATTTTTTTTATTATCTGGATATATATAAGCCCAACCCTTCAAAAATATCATCGTTCTCTCCATTTCTATGTACAGATATATTTATGTCTCTCTCTTTTGTGTCTATGTATATATACATATCTCTCTCTCTCTCCCTATCTCTCTGTCGCTTTTGCTCCCTAAAATCCCTTTCTACGTGGAAGCACGTGAAAAAAAAAGGTTCGAAAGAATCGAACGGTTCGTTAAATGCCTTTTTAGCTGGTCTCGCTCCAGAGGCGGTTTTTCGGCGCGGCGAAGCGATTCGGTGACGTTAAAAAAAGAGCTTTCTGGCACGCGCCACTTTCGGGTGTTACGCACGCCGATTCGAAACGAATCCCTCGACTAGGAGGGTCGGGGACACCCACTTCGCAATTTATCCTGCAACAGACTTGGGGTAACACATTAGAAAAAAAGACGAGGAACGAGAGAACGAGAAAGAAAGAGAGAAAGGGAGAGTAAGCAAGTGAGTGAGAACGGGTGAATAGGGCGCTCGGTGTGGAGCGAGATAACTGCATTTTAAATTAGCATTTTATATACACGCTCGGAGAAAGTCGAGGGTGGCTCACGATTTACCAAGCAAATGGGGTCTTTTAGAATGTGACAATTCCTTTACGGATGAATTCCTTTATGTTTCGACTGTCTGGACCTGATCGTACGAAATACACGAGTTTCTTTCCTGATTGATTATTTCCTTTATGGAATTATTGATAAGAGTTCACAGGAGTCCTCTAGAGTAAGGTAGAGTTTGTAGACGCTGAAACCGTTGGGACAAATCAGGGTAGACTTTTGTTATTCCACAGCGAATTGATAAAAAAGAATTGTTAGGAGGAACTGATAACCACGGTGAATCCTATTTATCCATAATTATATGAATACACGTGCAGGCAAGGAAATCAAGTAAGCACAATCAGCTGATATCGAAGTATCAGTGAATGCTTCTGAAAGAAGTTTATCTGACAATGCCTCGAGAACTTAAATAATTAGCAGTTATATTAAAAGATTCACGGTAACGAGCGAGAGAGCGGCAAAGGGTGCGGTATTACTTCTAGTATCATTAATTATAGTTGTGTTACTTTGCAGAAACAAGCGAGACAGTCGGAAAGGGTGAAACAAGTAAGGTAAAGAAGTACAGCTAGCGAGCGAGAGAGCAAGCGAGCAAGAGAGAGAGAGAGAGAGTGTGTGAGAGAGTCTGGATTATTTATCCTCGACCGAAAAAATCCCTCTTTCAAATATGTGTCTCCCTATCGATGCTGATATGAGAACCTATCATAGATCTTTCAAAAATTTGTGAGATTACTCGTTTTGGTCGGTTTGGTGTATAAGCGGCTATCGGATACCTTGCTGAGTGGGATGCCTATTGTGGTTGCTAGGTGCCATCATGTGCATCTGGTGTGCCCCGACCGGCGACCTCAGCGACAAATTGTTCAGGTTCACGTTTATCGAAAGATTCGTATTGTTACAGGCGGCGGTGAGGTTGTTGTGATTGTTCGGCGGTGACGTTGTCGTTGTTGTACCCACATTGGAGGCGGCGTGCGGTGACAATCCAGAGCTATCGGTCGTCGGTGCCGAAGGATTCGAGGAGGTGTTGTGGGACGCGAAATCCTTCCCGCCATTTGGACCACCTGCACCACCGCTGGTACCCGAAGAACCGCCTGAGCTTCCGGTCACGGTCTTCGAACACCTCAAGCACTTCGGCAACCACGAGTGACGGCGCACGAACTTCCGGTACTCCTTCCTCACCTGGAATTGTCAAGCAAACCCGCCCCCCGAACGAAACGTTTTAACGTGCACGAAAAACTAAGGCAGGTGCGTCTATTTCCATCTTTTTCTAGCTTGCTGCCCGATAATTAATGATAATAATCTTTCGTTATCTTACCTATTATATTGTTATGCAAGGAAGTTAAGGATCTGATTAACTGTTTTGAAATGTATAAGTTTATTAAGATGCTTCTTTATAATCGATTGTTTTCAGTTGCTGTTACCTCGGCGATTAAAATAATTGTTGTGCTGCTACCGTTATATTTAATACCATTACATATTAATTAATAAAATATCATGTTAGTATTTATGGTATTAAATTACTATCATTGACAGACAAGTAGAAGAGAATTTAATAAAGTTCAAGTTCATTTAAATTCATAATGTATTTATATTATTTATGACAATGTTTCAGCTAAAGTATAAGTTTCGTGTATAATGACTATGATTTTTCGCTTCGATTATTACAATACATACCAGAAAATCATCATTTCTCAAGATTGTATGATATACACCAATCCAATTTCCCATTATTATATATAACACGGCTAATAATGCTGTAATATATTAATGGTATAACACCATTATTATTAACATACGCCCGTAATTGATGTGAGCTCTTTAGAAATATCGGTCTGAACTGGCCGCATGGATTACCCCCCTTTTCCGGTTAAACATATAATTTCCGAACATCCTGTGCGATGTATAATCAATATAATAGGTTTCGATGGAACGATAATTGGAAATTAAAGGAAACGAAGTGAAACCTAAGAGCTTAAGTATCAAGTGACCTACGATGATTAAAAGCCATTGTGCTGCATTGAAATGGAAACCAATAGAAGAGCGGTGCGTGTTGCGGTGGCAACGAAAATTCTAAAAATGATCCAAGCCAAAAAAAAGGTTGCGGACTGACTTCTTGGGATCCCGGTAATGCGCGAAATAAATGTCGGTGATTTGAGTTGCCACAGCACTTTATTGAAAACAATTTGTCATCATCAGGAATTCGCCGCCTTCGTGAGAACTAATATGAATTCTAAACATTTCGATGTCGCACTAACATGATTTATCTACTTCATTAATTAATACTTTTTTCTCGTAATTGTTGGTATTTATAGTACACGATTATCGCTTTGATACATACTGCTTTAATAATATTCTACAAGCTACGGTAAAAAATGTCCGTTACAATCAGCATATAAAAGGATGAATTAAGATTAAAATTGGCGAGGATTTTCCACTTCGTTTTCTATTCCTTATAAATAAGGTTCGCAAAGCGTGTTATTATTTTAAACCCCGCAAACATATTTCCACTACAGTTATTCATCTTACATCGTAAACCTTTCCAAAACAAAACACTCGAGTTAACGAACAGACTTTCTATCCACAGGATAATAACAAACAAAATGACGTTATACAATTATGTTATACAATTAGAAATTGATTCCCGGAAAATGGCAGAAAATTCTCCACATAAAATATGTATATCTGAGAAAGGATATTACGATAACTCGTTTAACACTAGAACTACAAGCAATATATTTATGTGTACGTCCTTAAAAAAGGGATTTATTTATCTCCATTGTGCAACGTGGACAACGAAAAATCTCCGAAAATGAAACGTTATAAATTTGAACATTTTTATGAAATTCCGAGGACCCGTCATTTTGTTTCCTTTGGTAGTACTAGTGTTAAATATCACGACAGGTTTCCCCCGATTATGGATCGAAAGTTAAAGTAAGACGGACGATTGTACAACGACGTATTCCCTTACCTTCTCGTTTTGTACGCAATGGAACACAAAGATAAACATCCCCTGCAGGCTATTCAATACGGTGAAGATGTACGCCATCACAACGGACTCTTGATTCAGGTAAAGTAGTCCGAACGTCCAGGTAAGTCCCAGGAGGAAGACCAGGACGATAGCACCCCTCAACCATGCCCTAATCAAAATTCAATGAAATAATCAATTACTATTAAATCTTACTCGCTACTTAATCAACAAAGCGATGCTTACAAGAGGACACCTCTAAAGGGGTTCGTCTAAATATGCGTTGAATGATCGAATGATAATGGGTCTTTAATTCTAATAATTCTATCGCTACATTTGTTAGTCTCTTATCGAAATGGAACGAGGGAAAACGATGATAATATCAGTCTGACGGTGCACGCAATGCTCGGAATGGATTAACGCTTAATTAGATTCTAATATTATCATGTACTTTCTACTATCGTGTAAATTAAACAGGATTTCTTTTTATAAAGCTAAATGTCGTGGGTTATTTAAGCAAGGTATCGGTGTGAATGAGAGGTGTTCCTTATAAGCATCGCACGTGTGTTAAATTTAAACACTACAAGGATATCACAACTATGGGAGTACAACTACACAGGTAGGCAGATGTGATTACTTTACTTCTAATCTCACGACTAACTATTCTTAAATCAGGCTTTACACCCGTAACTAAGTAGAATACTACATGCAGTGAATCATCGTGTGTACTCAGTGGAAAGGCGAATTGCGTGACGTAAGTTAAGTACGAGGGTGAGTCAGAATTCATCCGTAATATATTTTGTTTGCCATTAATAAAGCAACGTGACACGTTTAAGGGCTTATTTCCTGCACGTAATTACCTTCGTTTTGACTCTTTCACTGATATAATTCGTGTTTTTTTTCAGCAAATAAGATAATTGTATATTTCTCTGAACAAGTATGCAACATAAATGGATAATTTTAATTTGAATACTTAAACTAACAAAAACTGTGTCAAGGAATATTTTCGATGTTTTATCGAACACCACTTTTATGAAATTAAGTATTGGTGTTTTGGAAAATTCCGATTATATTATAAGTTCCAGCTAATTCTACTACATTGCATTATAAATACAATATGGCGAATAACTTATAACTCACCGCAGCACATAGACTACTAGCACTTGTAATTGAATTATTATCTTAAGATTTATTGATGGAATACATTACGGCGTAAATAATTATACTTTCGTTTACGACTAGACTCAATTAGTATTAATAATATCAGCGATTCCAGTGAGCCCGTACGATTATGATTATGAGATGTGTGTGTCTTGTTATTATTTTCTTCGCGGGAATCTATTCTACGTTTACATTCACATGATTCATTTGAAACGATCGGTTGCTTTCAAACGAAAGGAAAGTAACAGAAGAGATTAACGCAAACGTGAAGTGAAATCGAGGCAACGATTAGTGACAATGTGAATGTGATGAACGATGAGAAAGTGAGTAATAATAAAAATGGTAAATATCTTACAAGTGCGCTTGCAATTTGTTGGGAAGAGCATTCTCTTCCTTTCCACTACCAACCAACCACGCCATGCAGAAGAATGTAGAACAGTGTAGACAGAAGTGGGTAGAAGATTTAATACAAAAATGAAACAAGACAGCAGTTAGGTGATTGTTCCGGCACCAGTAATTAATTGAATATATCATTTATTACTCTTAATTATGCAACCCTCGATTCGTATTATTTATTAACCTTGTTCCTTATTTCATCGATATATGAACTGTGCAAAGTGTTATTATTCGATTAATATGAAAAAATCAGGATCGATATTAATTCGAATCGAGATTGCAAAGAAATGTAAATACCATCACCAATATTTATATAAAGATTATATAAATATTACCAACATGTATCTCAAGAAATTACGTTCTATCGAATTCCTTGTAATTCTTTATCATTGAAATAATTGTTTCATATTCCGATTCTTTTTGTATAAAAATCTTGTGGATCGTGACTCGAGTGTGACGGCGTCATTTTAATGTATAATACATTTATAATCAGTGTACTTAAATTATGGATATATATCAGTCGTAGATATATGTAAATATTTACTGCACGTATATACTAGGATATTTACAGCAATACAGTGGTGTGTCGAACGAACGAAATCTGCGATCATTCCAACACAGGACTCAAAAACCAAAAAACGAAACAACTCAGCATGGCCGCCAAAAGATGCGTGACAACAAGAACCTCTTTTCGGGAGATCTCTTTAAGCAAGTAAAGCTTGCGAACGTGAACCGAAAGCACGAAAACAAACATTTCGATTCTACTTCGACGATGGGATCATATCTCGGATGTGACGATAACGGACGGACTCGATCAATTGTTTTATATATATAATATATATATGTACATATTCCCTTTTTTTACATCCGACATTTACGACAAACCCGGGAGTTTGTTGGCTTACCTTGCGCTGGCTAGTCGGGAGTGTTCCTTGCTCTTCATGGCGACAGTCGTATTCGCGTGTCGACACATCATGTAGATAGCCATCGATAGGAATACAAGGTTTGCCTAATAAAACACATTAAATAAACGAATCCTTAAATTGTTATAACGCAGTTCTTAATTATTAAGTTTACATCGGTAATATTAGGACATCCCATAAGTAATATCGATTTTGGACTTTAACTCTCAGTATATTTCTTTCAAATGAAAGATATTGATGTGACTAGGTTGAACCCACATTACATACTGTCGAAATAGTACTCTGTATGACACAAAAGAGAAGTTTCTATAATCATATCAGCGAAACATGATTATGAACGTTTATGAATATACCACGGCGAATTGTTTTGATTTTATATATTTTTAATTTATATATATAACCCGAATAATTGTCTCCATTGATTCACTTAAATTCTATAGCCATAATTTCTATGTTATATATGATGTGTTATATATGGTTAATAAGAAACGACATTATTAAAGGGATGACATAATACATTTTACACTATGTAAAGCGTTTAATTCCTGGGTTTCTAAAATCGGTGTAAGGGAATTTTTAAAAGTATTCATTAGATATATTAGAAGTATGGAGAGTGTTTTATAAGTTTGCAATATCATATCATACCAAAATGACGAGTATCACAGGTCCCACGAAACTGAAGATGAAATAATTGTCCGCTCGCAGCCAACAATACCGTTCAGTACCATAGCTAAGAGGATCAATTATACAGGAAATAGCTACGACGAGTAATGGTGCCCCATAAGCTACCAGGTAGTACCATCGAAGCCTAGATTTCTCGGCTTCGAAAACTTCTATTAGCATCACATACAATTGGAATCCTGTACAAAAAATTAGCACCCTCTGACTTCATATTCCTGATTCAATAGGTCGTGTAAGATGATAAACATTACTCGCAATGCAAGAAATATATTTGGAATTATATGAAATCCGTAAGTTATGTTGTGCAATTAAAAAAGTGTTTACCTTCGAGGAACATCCAGGCGAACGCGCAAAGGAAAAAGAAGTGTAATAAACCGGCAACGACACCGCAGACGATTCTCTGATTCGTTTGACCGATTCCGCAAACGAATAAAACTTCTGCGATTAGTAGGCAGACGCAAAGATTTTTGTGAATGGTCGTTCTGTCAGACTGAGAACAAAGATCACCCGATTATCATTAGATATTAATTCCAACGTTACCGTAGTTGAAATATTAATGCTCAAATGTCTAATAAATGTTTAAGAAATATCAATTAAGAATTATAACTTACCTTTAATCCCCGAAACAATTGAAAGGTCAGTATAGCCAGGACGAGGCAGACCACAGAAATTATACATCCGATGTAAGTTATGATTTGTAATGCGACTTGATGAGCAATGTCGAGCCTGACTGCACGGACATCCATCAGGACGGCGAAATTCGTAAGATGATTGCATTCGCACACCGTGTGAGTCACGTTAGTTTTGTGTATTTGGCAACCTTCTTCCGACCACGCGCTATAACCCACACATAATTACACGTGTTATAAAAAGCATTCCCCCAAAATGATCACAGTATCAAGAATAATAAGCTATGCAGCTAAACATCGATGAAGAAAACTTAATTTATCAATTTGACCCTGTCGATTTATAGGACTGTAAATTTTACTATCGAGCAACGTACAAAGTATTGTAATTTACGGTTTGGTTTACTTTCGACTCCCGTTGAATTTCAGTAGAAAAACATGCAAATTTACGGGTCCCTTCTTTCCAATACTAGGTGTATGGCAATACATTACAGTGATTTACATCGACATTTATTGAGTTAAAAGAAAGGTGTTCACTGATGGAATGAAATTACCTTAAGATATAGTCCCAGAAGACACACGTGGGATTGGTGACGTTCTCGATGGACAAATGCTTGAAATACACCCTGACGGGTTCAGGGAGTTGTATATGCTTTCCTTTGCCTAAAGAAGCTGAGATCACTTTACTATTGAGTAGTCTGGTCGTGTTTCTCTTCGGCAGTGGCTGAGGGTCATCGTTCATGACGACCCTGGGTACCTCGGCCTGTGGTTGCAGGATCTCTTCCAGTCTGTCAAAGGCCATGAAGACCAAGCGCACGATACCACCCTCACTGTTCTCCAGTAAAGCACCTCGGGTAAGTTCTACCCGGTCGTTTGAAGCCGTCCACCTTTGTTGGGCGGCGTCTGTGGGGAACACTTCGACCTCGTTGCCGATGTTTCGTGCGTCTAATACTCGCACCTCCATCACTGTTTTATGTACAATAACATGGTCAAGTTATTGTGAGCATTCCTTGAACTAACGCGCTACTAACACTTCCTAAACTATGCATTTAATTCTGGTACTCAATATCAACTTAATATGAAAATGAAGCACGATCCACGATTACGATATTCCAATTAAGAAACAAGAATATTCTCTTCATATTTATTGTGTATCGTCTATGTTGGACATAGAACCTTCCTCGTGTAAACTTTCGATTATTCTATAAACATTTTAAGCGGTACTAGCAGAGTGGAAGCTGATTCGACGAAGTGTTAAGTCGACATACCGTTACCGTGTAATATAGAAGTTATAAAAATATCTGAAATCGCGATAAGGGTAGTTGTAGTTAGGTGCTATCAGAGCGATTAATTACGAATATGTAGAACGTGAGAAGAAAAATTGGAAGCACGCGATGTTGTTTGCGATTTTTCATGTGGCCGATGGAAGAGACATGGACAGGTAGGAATATTATATTACATGGCATCCGGCCGGTTGTCGCTCATCAAACTTCCCTTTCTTTTTGTTCTTTACCGTTGCGCTATTTATCACGTGCGGATCTGATGTTCCGGGCTACTACGTTTAAGTACGCGCGTACACCGACTCACTCTTCTAGGCTCGATCACGACGCAACATACTTCCGGGAAGTAAATCAAATTGCTCGTAATTTTCTTCGCGTTTTGCAGTGATAATGCCAAGAGAGGGGTAGGGTCAGATTACAACGTTATTCAGGAAGGTATAAGAGAATTACGATGAGTTTAGATCTCTGTTTTGCCTGGGCCGGATATTACAAGCGTCGCATTCTCCAGATAAGAAGCTTGGATTTATATGGCCCGATGTTAAAGCAACCTAACTATACTACCAAGTGTCCATTAAACCGTACACTCGATTATATACTCTCTACACCTTTTTATTGGGGAATTGTATCCTTATTTCTAATCATACTCTAAACATTACGTACAAACATCGCTTAAATAGAAATCTGATTATAAAATGTAAATAAAACTTACGTATATTCTTTCCTTCATGCGTGATTGTTTTCTCCTGCATCAGAGTGTCTGCCAGCAGGAATGCATTTTCTTCGAGTCCAATTAATAAGGACGTTGCTACTCTCATTTGTTCTTGATGACTTAGATCCTTCCACGATGCCATTCTTGCTTTATCGAGTAGATTACTTCCTGTTCTGACTACACCCTGGAGCAACTCCGTTACGCTGACCTCCCTCTGATTAAGATCCTGATACGTCCTTATGTCTTGTGCCATTTTCTCCGCCATGTTCTTGATGATTTTTGTCGTGATCATCATATCACCGCCGTAAAGGCCACGACTGTTATTCGTCACTTGCGACAACTCACGGCTAATGCCAAGGATCACATCCCCATCGGATACCCTGTTTTCAAGGGTAGTCAACCAGACGGAACGACATTCACTTAGGTCAGGACTATCGCGATGCCAAAATGCCGAATCACCTCTTGCCAAACATTTCCAACGTGCCAAACCGTTTGCACCACCTGGGCAACTTTGAACAGCCACATCTCCTACTCTGGTTGTATTCCAAGACAGGTTCCTCGCTATCACCGGGGGACACACTTGTCTGCCATAATCGTACCACTGGCCATTCGAACTGGACTCCGGAAATAGCGTACTCGGCACTGGAATATTTGAGTTAGTTACGAACCTTAGTTGGCCTCTTACTTGGTTTTAGTTCCACGCGAAGCTTTAATGTGATTCTACTGTCCAGTCCCGAAGGATCAAGCTTAACGCCTGGACATCGCGCCGGGTTAACCGAATGGAATTTTGGATACCCCGGGGGTATCTTAATGCTTTGCGGTAATCGTATCTACCTCGCGAGTTATAAAGTCGATGTCTATTGTGGCAGATTTATGACCCATTCGAGCAGTGTTCGGAATATTAACTCGAATAATAAGCTTGGACTAAGTAAACGAATTATGAATTAATAATACCTGCGACGATACCATATTGCAATTTTATAGATTTACTTGGAGACTTACTTAATATAAATGATTATAAATTATTATCAAGTCTTTAGGATATCAAACTTATTTAGTCAGGTATGGTACACTCAGATTAACATATTGTATTAAAATTATAATTAATAATCCCGTTAAATGATAAGATAGCTTACCCGTAGTCCTTCTACTTGTTCTCCATGGGGCGAAAGTCGAAGTTGTCGTGGCTTGAGTGGTTTCAGGAATAATCGGAGGAATTGCAGGTCCATTTGCCGATGGAACATTTGCAGGAGGTATTAAGTCTTGGTCCCCTTCGAGGACTTCGATATCCACGGAGGACCTAGTCGAGGTAGGACTGAAAATGGAAGACGAAGCCATCGTTATCCCCAATGGTTCTCATACACCAAACTTTACGATGATGACCATAGAGATCAGGGAAGGTGTGAGATAACGATGCAAAGAAAATATTCCTTCTTCCCTGAGATCCGCGTAATTCGATTTATAATACCGTTCCCATAGTCTTACTTTTCCAAGTACGATGAAAGAATACCGCCTGGATCTTCAAGGAATTTTATCGGTATTATCACAACAAATAATTCCCCCGTGTTCTATGCTATTACAAAAATTTACTTTTAATAGTTTTCCCCGTGGACATAGAAGAGTTCTAAACTCCGTTAACGTCAGAAATGTTCACAGTAATACAATTTAACGTCTTCCAAATGACTTCGACTCTGAATAATTAATCTCGCCTTAAAATCCAATATTATTTACAAGTACAAAATACGAAGCTTTTCTTGAAATCGTTGATGCTCTTACGCAAGAACTAATTAAACTGTTTGAAAATGAATGATACGCACTTATACCGAAACTAAAGTGATTATGCAAATAGATGATTAAGAGTAAGTATAGAGCCGAACGAACGACGAAAGTCTGTCGAAGTTGAACTGACCTTGGTGTGGTGGTTACTGGCAATGGCGGGGTCGAAGGCGCCGGTGGTTGGGGTGGTTGTTGAGCCTGGGGTGTTGTAATCCTCGAGGGAGGCCTGACAGTCGGCTTAGCCGTGCTCCAAACGCTCGGCTGAGAAGTTATGAACCACGGTGGACTCGGACGGGATGTCGTTGTCGTTGTGGCTGCTGCAAATGTTTCGTCGAGTACGTTTTAACGAGGGTGTACCAGGAGGTGGTGGTAAAGATACGCTGGTAAAGGACGAAGATGGAAGTGTGGAAGGGAACACGAAAAGGCTTTAGAAGGGAACGAAGATCATGAGAGCTCGTCTACGAGCTTATCGGATTCGAAGGCTGAGTATAATTAAGAAGGAAAGTGATTTAAGGAGCTGAGTGGGGATGGACGAGTTCATCCCTCCTTCCTCTACTTCTTTCTCTTCTCTTAGGTGTTACTTTGCCCCAAGAGGATATTTTAAATCTTCGTTATACCGGGACAAGGTAGGAAGATGGGCTAAGTCTCTCGTCAATTCTCATTGAATCGTTTCTCTCTTTTAAAGGCTAGATTCTGCTTCGATGGTTTCTTTGTTTCTCCTCTTACATCGCGCGGTGAAAACGTCTTTAATCTCGTCGATTAGACTTTGTTTCTGTACCGCATAAACTCGAAGTAGTCTCGGTTAATCAGACGGTATGATTGATCGACGGGAGTTTAAGATTGAAATCGGCCGAATAATGTTAAGCTAAAATTGTAGTAATCTCGTCGAGGATAATGAGTGACTCTATACCGGAGAGAAAACCGGGCATCGAGAAAATATAACTTTTTCCATTTTGAAACTTCGTCGAACTACCGGGACGTAATTTCTTCATGCAAATCATATCGCCCGCAATTGTACAGGACGAACCGATACTCAGGACGACGGTGAAACACTTTGAACCTGTCCATCAAAGTACCCGAGTTTCTATGAGAAAAACCGTTCTTCCGCGAACTAAAAACTTGCTCGATGCTGCGAATGTTTGAGTGTTCGAAAATATTTGGAGAAGTAAACGATTTCGTGTAAGAAGAGCGCACGAGTTAAGAGTACGAGATTAGGCTACCTTGTGCTCGATATCGCGACTATATCTGGCCTAAGAAGAGAAAACGATCTTTAACCCAAGATGGCGAAGGCAGTTAATCCCAGAACGGGATGGTCCGCGTATTTCGCGGTACTATCTCTATAGGGGTCATCTTTATTGGCCGAAGGGGTTGGCGATAAGGTAAAATACCGGACGTCGCCGATGTCCGTTACGATAATCGGCTGCGAGAGAACGAGAAAGGTATATGCATAGAACGAAGGAAAAGGATCGTAACAGGACGAAGGGAGTTCTGGACTCTCTCGCACTACTGGATTCAGGCTACCAATAGATCCGACTCTTCGTGAATATACGTCGCCGGTATCACGGTGTCTTGAGACCGATCTATCGAGCTTTGCTTAGATCGATCGCCGAATAGACGAATGTTGGGAACCTTGACGAGAGCTTGGGGAGTGATAAGAGAGAAGAGCGTACGAAGATTAATAATCTACTGTGATATAGTAAATTTGCATAGATTATTATAAGACAGTTAATAGAACCTGATATGCAGCCTGCTCAGAATGAAATGTATAGAAAGCTGTATTAAAATACTGAATTAAATAAATAATTTTTTATATGATATCTGGAGTTTGAATATTATAGTACCTCTAGAATTATATGTTTATTGAATCTATTGGAAGATCTTATTGATATTGATATGATTCTTTATTAATGTTGACTTTGATGATATGTAGATAAACTATATCATTGATTAGACTGATAGGAGCCACTATAAGAATCATTGACATTAATTGAACATAAAAGAAAATGATCTTCGTATCAGTGCATCTTAATAATTATTAAGGCGACATCGAAATGCATCTTATTCTGAATTATTTTTAATAAAGACGCTTTTGTATATCATATACTATTCGAATTAATTATGTAAGTTTAAAAGATGCAATCAATCAGCTTTTTAAAAACGAGGAAAATATTACACATTTCCATCCAATTTTAAATATTCTACAAAAATAGAGACTCTACGGATGCAATCCTAAGGTCCAAACGGGGCTGCATTTATGATTCGTGGAACGCTAGTGGCATGATTAAATTGCAATATCATCGAAAGTAACGATCGATGCTCTTAGCGATCTCCCTTCTGTCTTTAGATTCTTATTGGGCCATAGAGAAGTTTCATTACGATACGAAACATGTCAGAAAACTTGGACGTCCGCGACGTGGCCGCGTCTTTCTCGCGTTACCGATCCGTACGATCGATTTCTCGATTGCAAAGATCACATCTCCTCGAACTCTTCTCCCTTTCACTCCAATCTCTCCTTCTCTTACTGGACTTTTTTTTCCTCTTCTTCCACTATTTTATACTCCGTCTATCTCAGCTGCATAGCCGATGCAAGCCAAGATCTTTATCGCGACACGGACTCGCAGTTACGTGCGCAACGCGAATCATAAGCGCCGACTTTCGCAGATTCTATTTCTTCCGCATTTAATACTATTTTTCTGTTATCATACTTCGATTCGAATGGTATTCGATAAATTATTACCGATAATGAAAATAATAGATTTGAAATGATATTATTTTTTGTATCTACATTATTCATGTACATTATTCTTTATTTGCAAAGAATTCTTCTCTATTCATAAAAAGTCGTAAGAAACGTAGCTGAAAAATTGTCGACAAAAATCCAAAGTACAGTCACAGCAGATGATTCGTTTTTAATACGAAGGTAGTTATAATATTAGATTCCAATATTAACCCTTACAGTATCTTATAAGTTTTCCGGGTACCATCCAAAAATACCTTGAAAAGTATGCGATTTTTTAGGTACCTATTAATTTCTGCGTGTCATTACATGTGTTTAAATTATAATTAAAATAGAAAGCCGATGTATCTCTAAGGTACTAAAAGTGGAGATCTCGAACGAGCATTGCGCGGCTATCAGAATCTTAATTAAAAGCCAACATCTATTTAACAGAATTAATGAAACAGAAACAAGAAAGTAAACAAATCATCTACAGTGATTGTACGACCAATGAGGATACAGATGAAAGTAGAAAAAAGCTCTACTTACCAGACACGCAGCGATAATGCGCCTCGAGATACTTGTGCGTATTGGGACAAGGATCTCCAAACTGCGACGTGGAGGCAACGATGCTGCAGTTTTGCTGCTCGTTGCACCTGGACGGGATAGGGACTCAAATTTAACCAAATGACAAACGTACACCCTTACCAAGTGCACCACCATGGATCCTGTTTCTTCCCTTCGTTTTGTACCTCAATATTTTCCAAGTAATTTTTCAGGATTCGAGGGCCAGGACAGGAGAATGTGAACGAGAGAATTCATCGACGACATTTATACCTTTTTTCGAGCCTTGCATTGTCTTCCCAGACTCATATTTACGATTCATAATTCTCGTCATTTTTCAAGGGTTATATATACAATATGTTCTTAGGTGGTACGCGGTAATTATTATTTGTTTAATTACCGATACATTTTATGTTGGGAAGGGGGTGAATAGAAAGTAGACGATTTAATAGAGATTGGAGTGAAGATTTCATAGATTGATGGATATATGTGAACCAACCTAGACAATGGTATTGGGCCTCGATGTATTTCCCGGTTCCAGGACACGGATCCTCCTCGAAAATCTCGCTGCGCACGTCCACCGAACAGGAATTACGATGATTGCACCTGCAATCGTCACGTGAGAACGAAAACGTCACCCCGGGGGACAATGACAAGAGAATAACCGAGATTTGAGGATCTCTGGCGAGATCACAAGCTGAGAATCAAAGATAACGGTACCAACGAGGAATAATATCTAGCTCACAAACTCAACCATTTCACTTCTGTCACTGACTGACACTGATTCTATAATAATCCGAATTTTGATTCTCTTGAATACACCATTACCTTCCGACTTCTAGATCCAAGAATTTATGACAATAATTTATGATTTCTAGATTCAGGAATTAATAATGATATTTGATACATCTAGTTGTCGGATCTAAGAATTAACATTAATAATTGAAAGGTCTAATTTCTAAATCCAAGAATTAATAGTAATAATGGAAAATATGAAAATATGACTTCCACATTCAAGAAGTACTTAAATATATGGCTTCCAGATCGAAGAATTATTGGTAATAATTTAAACGCCTGATTTCTAGATTCAGGAATTAATAATGATAATTGAAACTTGTAGTTTTCTGTTCTAAGAATTAATATTAATAATTGAAAAGTCCAATTTCAAAATTCTCGAATTAATAATAATAAACAATTAAACATCTCCTTGACAACGAACTAACGAACTCATCTCTCACGAATTTTTATAACAAGCTTTACAACTATTAAAATATTCTACACAGAATCACCGAAACTATTAAAACCTGGATCTCAAAATTATCCCGGAAGATGTATTCTCATAATATAAAGTAGATAATAAATTTAATTTGATCCAAGTTGATGACAAGCCACGAACATTTTATGGGGGTGTTAGCAACAAGGTTCACCTGGAAAGTCTTCCAGGTACTTGAATTAGAAAGTGAACAAAAGGACATTGTTAGTAGTGAACAGGTTTGCAACAGTTTTAGACGAAAGCACAAGTAGGGTTTGGTGATAAGACAGACGAGGATTCAGTCCCAGATCCCAATAGACGAATATGTGCGAATGTGCATATAGAATGTACCATTTTTGGACACCACTTCGATTGTACCATATAAATGACCCAATAGTAAACGTATTTACATATAAACGAAGACATGCATGTTTTACATCGCGCTTACTCGAGTACTTAAATCTCCAACATTTTAAACTATTCAACTATGTACGGAAAATATGCGAGATATATTCTGCATCTAATAATATATTACAATAAAGTCGTATCTCGAATGTCTGACCAAAAATGTCGAGGCTTATTCTACTAGTTATATGCTCGAGATATAATGATATAAAAGATGATATATTTTATTCAAATTACAGGAACAACCGAACTATCTTGAAGTTATTACTTCAATAGATATCAAGTTTTATATGTTATCTTATGAAAATTCACGCGAATCTCTCCCATACTTGAAGTTATTACGATACGTATTAAACTCGGCTGCATATTTCGGGGAAGTTTAATATTTCATTTAGCAAGATAAAAGTAATTAAGGATTTTCGTAGATCCGCGAGTAAAAGCTAAGAAGGCGGATCCGACGAGTACTTAGAATATACTTAATCTAGGGACATAAGGCTATTAGTGCGTCAAGATTGTCGTAAACTTCCGAGTGAAATTTTACGTGGACTCCTTCGTTGTTGTTAAGAGTACTTTACGAGAGTTTTCTTCGTTAAAGGTTTCCTTATTGCTGGATTTCTAGAGGCAGTCTGTTTTAAGGTTTTTACTCGAACGTCTCGTAGGCTACAATGAAAGAATCCTCATTCCGAAATCAAAACCGTCTGTAGCAGTATTTTACTTATTTCCATGCGTTCAGTTACTAACGAAGACACCCTCTTTCGCTTCTAATCTTCGCTTCTTATTTTGATTTAAAGCAAACTGTAATCGGCTTATCAAGGAAGCTCTCCTTGGACCCTCAAAAGCAAGAACTTCAAATGTATCAATTAAATGTAAGCAAGATATTAAATAACTGCTGTTCACGAAGAAGATTTTAATCACCCGTTATAACCGTAATCCAAGTATTTCTTTTAGATGCACGAAGCAAAATTAATGATATTAATATTAATACTTGAATCGCGAGTTATATAAAAACTATATTAAACTCACGATTAAAAAGAGGATGTTTCTTATTTCTTAACATTACTGTTTAAAATATATGTTATATTTATAATACCAAAACTAAAGAATATAATTCATTTCTAATTTAACGTAATTAGTTTGTTAAATTGTTTCTTCAACTCTTACTTAATTATCTTCTGTTATAAACGATAAAGTACTTTAACACTTATTTTCGGCTGATTAGATTCTTTTAAACCCGAGCAAATAATTATTAATAAAAAATCTCTCCGATTCCATCGAACTTCAAGAACAACCGAAAGATATTCTTACGCCCTACACGCGACTCTAGCACCGCGTTTCCTGATACGCTCGTAAAGCTGCTACTTTGATCCTTAAATCTTCTTCTTCCTGAATAATAAAGGAATACAGGGTGGCTTAGATCGGCCAATGGGGTGGTACGCGTGCAAGGGTTTAATCTCGATCAGGAGTGAGCCATTAAAGCGAATACAGGGAGCATTGTCTGGCAAGTGGGTGAACTGCAGGTGCAAAGCCCACACACGGCCTGTTATCGCACCGACACCGGCCACTATTTTCGAGGATTAAGCGGCCTCGTCAGCCGTTGGTTTTGCACGTGGAAATTTTGCGGCCCGATTCCTCACGACCCCTCCACCCCCCGCAGGATTCTCACCCTCCGACTATTCTCCCTTTTTTTACTACCCCGAAACGTCGATCGTTCTCGCGTGCCTTGTTCTCTGGGCCGGCATAAAAAATACACTCTCAACGAGAAGGATTAATCCGCGGTGACATTTAAATCGATCGCTCGATTACCGGTGCTGGGAAGTCGGGATTCACGGCGATTTTCCTGGCAAAGGACCTCCGACAATTTGTCCAGATTCCAGCGTATCGACAGACTGGAATGCCCTCCTCACGATGTGTAATTGGTACCGCTGTAAATTACTTTGTTCAAACCGGAGAATTTGTAACCTTCCGCTTTTTACCCCGGAGATTTCGCGGAACACGAATCCTTCGTGTGGAAAGATAAATCTTGGAGATTATTATTGAAAAGAATCATAGAATGTTAGATGTGAATTGGAGCGGACTTAATAAGATTCGATCTATTCTATTGTATAATATAATAAGATCTCTGGAATAATAACTGATGAAAATTGTTGAATATTATTTATGAATTGAAGGGGATTTAATAAAACTTGATCTACCCTGTCGCGTAATTAAATCTCAGAAACTAAAATTGAAAAAATGATTGAATATTGGATACGGATTGAAGTAACTTTCATATGACCCGATCTATTGTATTCTATAATATAATCATATTTCTGAAATTATAATTAATAAAAATGATCGAATATCATATACAAATTGATGTAAATTTAATAAGACTCGATCTACTCTATCGCGTAATTAAATCTTACAAATTAAAATTGAAAAAATGATCGAATATTGGATACGCGTTGAAGTAAATTTAATATGACTCGATCAATTCTGTTGCATAATAATATATCTAGAAGTATAATTGACAAAAATGGCCGAATAATATACATAAAATTCAAGCGAATTTAATAAAACTCTATTTACTACTCTATGCAATTAAATCACAGAAATAAAAATCAAAAAAAATCATCGAATATTAGATATTAATTCAAGTGAATTTAATATGCCTCGGTCTATTCTATCGCGCAATTAAATCCCAGAGTTCAATTAATAATTGAAAAATATCATCGAACATTGCATATCAATGGAAGCGATTTAATATGTCTCGATCTATTCGTTGCTGAATTAAAAATACTAGAATTAAATTTTCAATAACCCCGTATGTCGTGCATGATATTACCGAGGACATGAAAAACACACAAATCTAAAAGTTCATTATTACTTGTTAATTAGTCCTTGGGAGTCTGTCATGTTTGTCAACCGGTAGTTAGACAGTTCGATCGATTTTTTTTACTTTATACGAGAACACCGTTCCCCTATTACCCAGGATCGTTCTGGTTGCACGCGTTGAACCCCGTTGAATATAACGAAGGGTAAACGTAATTTCAGGCCGGCTAAAGTACGGCCGAACACGAAAAATCGCCATTTCGCGGATGTTGCGCACTTCGTTTATTAAGAGTTTCATCCCCTCTAATGTTTTCCTTGTCTTTCCGTTCCACGTTCGTACCGTATGCGTGCTGACAAATGTCGGTGGTTACTTTAATCATCGATTCCACGATGATTCAGACTTTCTCCTGTTGGCTGGGATTTAATATGTTCTTAAGAATCGATGGTCGCGCCGTATTACCCGGAGATATTCTCACCCTCGTAAGCAACCCTTCGTAGCATTCCGATATCTCGAATTCCCGTTATTACTAATGATTTCCTTTATCACTAAACAATGAAAATTATTCCACGCAGCGTGTTATTTTTTCTCGAGATAATAGATGATCGCGGTATTAAATCTTTATTAATATAAGCGGTACTATTAATTACCGGGATTTATTGGGACAAAACAAACGTTCATTAAGAATGAAATATGTGGTGGTGGAGTAAGAAACGCGTCTCGGAAACTGACACAGAAGCGGTCGGTTTAAAACAACGTCGGTTTAATCGCATCGTGCTCGGACTAAACCGCGAACAAAACACACCCATTACGCGTACCTGTCGTGTTCTCCATTCGCAGAAAAACGTGACGGCTTACCGAAATTTCTTTCGTGGGTGGGAAAGGAGTCTTTCTCCATGCTGGCAGGATCGATGCTCTGCCTTCCCTCGATTAGGTGCGTGATACGAAAGCGCCATTCACGAGGAAATTGGAAACGTGAAATGAGATCTACGTAACCGTCGCGAATACGTGCATTTCATATCAACTTGCTTCCCCCTTCCGCTCGAAATGTCGAAAGATCTATAGAAAGTCTTCTACTATCTAAATGTTGGATTGACCAGCAAATTCATGTGCTTTTGCATCAGTTTTGTTCGCAATAATAAAGGGATTTTTATGTACACGACATTATGAAGCCGTTAAAAATATAGAAAAATATCAATTTCGACTTATAATATTGTAAGTTATAAGAAAGCACGTATTTATTAAAAATCTAAGAGTTTATTATAATACTGTATCCAAATTAAGATTATTTAGTGTGGGAATATAAATATTTTCATAATTTCCGAGTAAAACCAGATAAATTACGACGTAGTAAAAGTATTTCAATTTTGGATGACATCCGATCATCACAAATTAATTCCACCAAAATATAGTTTCCAGAACGACGAATATGATATTCTTTACAGAACATATTTTCCGAAACACGCCGATATCTTCGAGGTCTATAATGTATTCCGGAATATTTAAAAGAGCTGGAAGTTTAAAAAGCCCGAGCATACAACGCGCGGAAAAAGGAAAACAACGGCGAGTTTGCTTTGACGTTTATAAACAGTTTTACAATAAAGTTGAGCCGTATGAGTCATCCGATTAACCGGTGGAAAAAAGTGGAGGAATAACGGCGCCATCGAAGGGAAGAGTTACAAATACGTTCCGAGCGATACGTGCTAACCGAAATTGGAAATTAATCGGTTTAGTATTGTTCCGTAAATGTGCTCCGTCGCGGATATATCCTGGACATTGGTCGATCGCCATGTTTCGCGCGCAAGAATCGCGAGTACCCGCGAATTCGTTTATCCATGGCTCGTCGAATCGGGGCCGACTTGCAATTTCATACATCGACGCTCGATTTTTATCCCGACTCGTGTTTTTTTTCTATAAATTCCTAAACCATTCCGCCGACATAAGCAGAATCCCGTAAAATGAAGTTCTATTAGTTCAAATTATATTTCGATTTCCGGCCATTCTGTTCGAGTTATCACGAGCGATCGTGTCTGCCGAAAGAATTAATCCGATTGGTCTGATAGCCAGATATTTTCCCATTTTCCTTCGCGAGGATAGGGGAACAATAATTGATAAAATGTTCCATTGTATGCACGGATGATGGCGGACAATTTTCATGATTAAAGTATCCACGTATTTCCTGATAATATTTGAATGAATTCCGCACAAAATATTCATCATAATAAATTAATTCGTATTATTATATCCATGTTATTATATTTAGTTCTCGAAAAATCACTTGATGCGATCACTTTTATTTCTTAGCTTTATTGTTATAATAAGTTTCAACATCTTCCTTGAGTCAGAAGATGGCGACTAAAATTAATACAATTTTAAATCAACTAATGACAGTCTTAGATATTATAATCCAAGTATTACATAGTTATTAAATGTTATATAATAAAATAAGAAGTAAAAGTGATCGTATTCAGGTATTTTTCACGAATGAAATATTAGAGGTACCGGAAAGTAATCATTTTGATACTTTATGAAACTCCATTTATTTTTTATATTAAACATTATTCTATTAGATAATTCTCATCGTCATCTATGATCCTTGATCGACGATCCACAAATGTCATAATTCCTTTTTGAAAAAATCAAATTGCCCAAATTTTGATGCGAACAAATGCCCCACTTTCGAATTGATTACTTTCCGGTACTCCTAATATAATATAAATCAACGATCATTTTTCAAAGTAATATTTTAATTATCCATTCTACCAGTACTGATATTAATACTAATCAAATGAATGCATAAATTCAACGCTTCCAATAATTAGTTAATCCCGGTTCCCTATGTGACACTCGAGTGTAAATACTTAATGAGATTCGCGTGTGCAAAAAGGCTTAAAACATTCGTACGTATCCGCGGGATTTAGCGATCGTCACGAATGCAAGGTAGGATGAATGTCGACGAAAAAGCCTCTTTTCCCTTGGGAATTTCTCCATCCCTCTTTCACCCTGCCGCCCTTCCAACCCTTCCCCCCCCTCCCCCCAGGATAAAATTTCCTTCCCAGGAATAGCGTACATGGGTTTATGCGATGGTTAAGCCAAAATAGAAAAAAACATAAGGACGTGAAGTACACACACAGAGGAACGTCTTCTCGTAACATTCCACACGACGACAAGAGAAAAAGGAAAGATCCATGGCGGCACACGTGGCGTTGCTTATCTTTGTTATTTTTTATTGTTCGCCAAAGCTTAGAACGTTTACCTGGAATAGTTTCCGCTGCACACGGAGCTCTTAACACGTATAATATTATCAAAATACGTGATCGAAAATAATCGACCTTGGGTGAAACAAAGTTGTGTTTTTTGTTAAATGGTATTCCGATAGAATCGACAAGAATAGAGCGGTGATATAACATTATATAAATAATTATATTGGATATCGGACATCGTATAGATAAGTTTTATAGTGATACATATTGTGCAGGATATATAGATAATTTCACGAAATAAAAATGGTAAATGAATTGCATTATTCAATTATTATTTATGATAATATAATAAGGTGTTTAAGAGCTCTCGTTGAATATACTTGTACGATTGTCACGATCGTGCATGAAGTTTTTGTATAGATTCGTCCATTGTTTTATATTGATACCATATTGATCTTATCACTTAATTACTTAATAATCGAGCATTGTAACGAATCCGCCAACTGGCCAGCGCAAAGCGTTACAATGACAGTGTACTGTTGGATCACACGATCGTGACAGTGGCAAGCAAACAAAACACAACCACTTACACTCTCCACGAGTATAATTACATAATTTCAAGCATGCAATTGGTCGTTTGTGTCAAGATGGAGCAAGGATATCACGGAGAAGTGCGATGTGTAACAACATTGTGCTCTCTAAGTGAACAGCTTCGAATTATTTCTGGGTAAACATATACCATGCGTTTTCACAGGGACTTTACTTTTATTTCCCACCCTACTTTGGCCAATTTTACTTTTTACCCCTCTGGTACCACCACCAATCCAGTTCCAGCGGGGCAACGAGAAATATTCGCCGGACTTTCACGGCGTACTCGTGATTGGAATACTTTTAAGTACCTAACTGGGAACCCCCTCTCTCTCTCTTTTTCTCTTTCTCTCTTTTTCTCTCTCTTTCTCTCTCTTTCTCTCTCTTTCTCTCTACTTCTCTCCTACTTTATCTCTTTTTATCTCCCTCTCCCTATTCGAAGTCTCTTCTTCTAATCCGCCGGCGGATTAAACGAGTTTTGTCGAGAGAACTCGAAGGGGTGTGTATCCGTGTTGGTTTATCCGCGCACCTACTTTCAAATATTTTGATATTTATTAATCGGAATTATGTATCTGTTTATCACGATATTCGCTGGATTCACGTTCATTATGCAGGGATTTACGGAAATATTGCTTGGTGTATTTCTATCAGTTACTATGCAATGTGATGCGACATTTTATGTCGCCATAAGATACAATTATTTTTTAATCGCGAGGTAGGACGAGTGTCGTGTGCATTCCTTATTAAATATTGACAAGAAATGCATCAGTGCTTTCTTGGAAAATAAATCTCTCTCCATAAAAGGGGCTGAAAAATCTCGTTCATCTTTGAAGCTTGAAAACCAGTCTATCAAAAGAATTTCAATAATATCTTTAATGTTCGTAATCGAAATTATTAATATTAGTACTTCGTCGGAGAGTAGATATTAGTTGCACCAATTAATCCCTTCGATATAAGCTGCATAAATTCAACTAACGTATAATGTTATTCGTATAAACAACGAGTTTAATTATCGAGTGCCAACGAGAGATACGAGTTCGATGAACTTCTTAATTAAAAATTACACCGAATATTCCACCCGCTGGTGAATAACAGGGTGATTAATTATTCATTCACGAAGACCGTCGAACGAGTGTTTTTCCCCGTAAAATAAATCCGCGTCTCTAAAAGAGGGTGACAAAATCACCTCGCACCCCCAAAGTATAGGAAAAGATGTACCAAAGGAGACTTAAGGGTAAGCTGAAAGGAAGAGGAGTACGGCACGGAATCGATGAGCGGGAAACTGGGCTGCCCGGCAACAGCGAATGGGAACGATTCTACCAAGAAATAACGAGGAAGAAAAACGATTGAAAATCGACTAAAAAAGGGAACCACGAGAATCTCGTAGGGAAGACGGTCACGTTGTAACCCTTCGATTCTTTCGAACTCTAAAACCTAATTTCTTCTAACATGGTTATACACGAAATTTTGTGCAGTCGCAATTAGTTCAAGTTAAATATCTTCTGGATTCCGAATGCAAGTAAAAAGTAAACGATAACCGAATTAAAGGAAATCGGGTGTTCCTCGCGATTTAATTAACAATGAATTTAATCTACTTCCTTTTTAACACTCGAACTATCGAGGGGGTAAAAAATAACTTCTCTGCCATTTTCAGTTAAATTATTCGAATATACCACGGTGCTTTATTTGAGATTTTATATACTTTTATTTTATATAGATAAGGAAAGTAATTGAATCTATTAATTAATTTAAATCTTCCAGTCATAGTTTATATATGAAACAATATATTTGCATAAGTGAGTATATGTTCGGTAGTTTTAGTGTTAATTTTAATTCTACAGTTTACTTATTTATGAGAATACTACTTGAAATAATTAATTATAATAGGCGACAATCTACTTCCACTTTGATATTAATATTAATTTCATAATTTACTTATTTATGAGAATACTAGTTTTAAGTAGATAATTATTGTATAATAAGTGACAATATAAATAATGTTAGTTTAAAATAAACGAATTACTATCGAATGATAAATGCACTCAATGACACTCGCCATTTAATAAAACAACTATAACAAAACACATGAAAATTGCAATAATAATATCATGAAACAATATCAAGAAAATCAGGGCACAATTGAAAGTTTTTTGTAACTTGATTTTGAACTCGTTTTATTGGCAATTTTTAAAGGGAATTATTTATACTTTAAGCACCCAATTATTTATGATCCCGGGACGATAATCGCGAGAGAAAAGTGCCGATATATTTCAGAGCCGGTAGAAAAGTTTCCCGTCGAAACGGCGACGAAACGGGTCTCCCATTACAAAGAAATTTTCGCGGAAAGATGAAGGATAAACACGAACTCCCGAAGTTTCCTGAAGGTGAAGTGGTGGGTGGGAGTGGGGGGAGAGGTAGCACCGTGATCATTTCATTAGCAGTTAGCTAGTTCCCGTTCCGGGTACGGGAGACAAAAAAAACTTATTTATCGAGGAAACCGAAGGAAATGGGATGAAAGGAAAACGAGAGGAAAGTTTTTCGCCTATCAGCTGCGGGGAAAACCGTTGTTGGCCTGTTTTGATAAATAAAGAAGAACTCGATCGTACCTCGAGGGATACAACGCGGCATAATTGTTTCCCGTCATCCAACGTGGTTCACTTAATTGCGATACGAAATTACATTCTTCTTGTGTTTCTTTATCACGTTTAATTACTCCCTCCCCGCTCCCTCCTCGCAAGTACCACGATGAATCGTAAAGTTATTTAATATACCTACGTCAGATCGATTACCGCGTAACATATCCGCGTCTACCGTGAAAGAATTCCATCCCGTGTTTTTTTCATTCCCTCGTTATTAATTAACCGAACCGTAAAGTTCACTGGATACGCGAAATATTCTATGTAATTTGTAAACAGACACGTGAAACAGGATCGATGCGCAGACTTGATTGGCTGGTTACTTTATACACGCGGAATAACAACGTTAAAAAAAATACCGTGGAAATGAATGTACGTTAAGGTACAATTGAAACAGGGTTATTTCTGTTTGTTGTAATTGTATGCTGGTTAAAAAACATATGTATCGTCGTCGAGTTACGATTAAAAAGCCATCGTGGAGTCTACTGGTTTTTATTACGTGGACTATCTAGCGCTATTGAGATCGAACGTTAATTAAAAAAGGAAGAAGCTGATATTCATCGAACACGTAACAACGGTTCCTTCTTCGAACGCGGCTCACTAAAAAAGAAGCACAAAGCGATATTCGAGGATCCCCGAGGTTTCCGAGCAGGCTTGTCGGGCCGAGTTAACGATGAGAGTCGAATCATCGGCTAGCTATTAGCGCAATATAATTACGACAGGATTGCGCAACCCGGTTGAAAGAATCCTTTCCCAGAAGGACCAGGGGACGGCAATGACCTTCCGGGATCTTTCAGCTACCTTCTTTTTTAACGGGACGCCCGTCGAAACATGCCCCGCGTTCGTCTCTCTCGGGATCTGCTCATAAAGTTCGCGGGACACGCTCCGCACGCTCATTTTTCCAGACTCTTTTTTAATTTGAATAAAAAAAATCTGACGTAAATATAAAAGCTAAACAGTCTCTATGCGTTGGGAAAAATTCGGTGGACTTTCAGGAATGAAATGATATAAATTTGATTTGCAATATCAATTTGCAAATATGTTTAAATATTAGTTGAACTTGGCGAGACAACCTGTGCACGCTCATTTTTCGAAACTCTTTTTAAATTTGCATAAAAATTGTGACGTAAATAGAAAAGTTAGAGAGGCTTTATTCATTGCAAAAATTGCTGTGGTCTTTTGCGAACAAAATGATATGAATTCGATTTACAATATCCGTCTGCAAATATGTTTAAACATTAGTTAAAGTTGGAGAGACAATCTGAGCACGCTCATTTTTCGAAACTCTTTTTAAATTTGCATAAAAATTGTGACGTAAATATAAAAGTTAAAGAGTCTTTATTCATTGCAAAAAATTCTGTGGACTTTTGCGAACAAAGTGATATAAATTAGATTTCCAAGTATTATATTTTCTGCTATTTTATTGTATTACATATTTATGAAACCTATTCGAGTATTATTATTTATTTCGATCCGAGATATTATACGTCTTTATCGTACACCTGACTTTCTCGATAGAACTCAAAGTGCCTCATAGAAGTGCGACAACAAAATCCATAGAAAGTACGCGGGAATTCCATCGTTGATCAGTTCGATATGATCCAGTGGCACGTATTAAAACGAGGATATGAAATTAAAAAGATCGGTGAAATCAATTAGGACACGTTAATCCGCAGGAGATTAAAGTTAGCTGATTGCCATTTGGTAACGAGTTAATGAACATTTCCACGGGCGCACACATCCTTGGCCCTCATTAATTCCCTAAATCGGTGCTACCAGAATTTCGCCAGCCCGCTCGACGGCATCCAATTTCATTAATCGTTTTGGCAAACCCTGCTATCCCGAAGCCCTTTCCAGTTTCACTTAAATCCTAATCTCGGACGCGTACACCCTTCCACAAATCCAACTTGAACCGGCCTTACATATGTCAGTAACCACCCTTCCGAAATAAACATGGCTACCGCTTTGTTCGCCTTTCCACGCACGTAAATCAGTTAATCTATGATTGGTTTTCACGCCCTTAGTACCACGCGTGTTTAAACGGAATACTGGAGTGACCTTAGTTCCTACTTGATTAAGGGCACTGGCCCCTTTAACCGCATAAAATACCGGTGCACCCTATTACACGGTTTCTCGTGTGTTTGTTATGAACAGTGATGGTGCTTGCAGAAATTAAGCGAGAGATTAGAGAGCTTGAGAGGGTCAGATATATGAATTGTAAGATAAAGGACTACCATAAATGGGAATTTATCAGGGGTACCGGAAAATAATTCATTATTTTTCGCATATTTTAAAAAAGAAACTATCTCAATTTTCACCAACTTTCTGGCTAACCTAATACGTACAGATTTTGCTACGATTACAGTGAACCCCCGTATAACGCGGGGCATACGTTCCGCGTTATATTTAACCGTGTTACACGAGTCATATGCAGTGTCTGCGTGGATCATATATGCACATGGAAGTACAGTTTTATAAAAGATCTAAAGGTTTATTATAAATACGGTATCCAAGTTAATGCTACTTTAATGATTCATGAGATATAAAATGGAGGGTTCATTTACTGCTGGCATTTATGGTTATTTATGATTATAGTACTTTTATCGATCTAATGAAATTGTCTAATAAAACCCCGAGTATTACCATGGTAATCATAAAAGCCAATTAACGTTTCAAATATGAATATATTATACAAAGATTTTAGGTCGCGAAACATGCCAGTTTTGCTTCGTTGTACGGAGATCTTTAATCTTAACACCGTGTTATAGGATGGTCCACTGTACTACGAAGACAACCGAGTTCGTTAATCCCTCATAGCCCAATATTGTCGTTTAAAAGGAAATCGTACAACGTAAATAAGTTACACGCGATTCTAACGAAGTTACATTGCATGAATACGTACTTTTATAATTATTATTACAACGAAAGATAAAATAAAATGAAAGATACGGATGGACGAGTATATGACTTCAAAGTTATATGGATCTATAAAGTTAAAAGAGATTAAAAAGGGGAGAGAGAGAGAGAGAGAGAGTACCATTGTAAATAAAGTTACCCAGAAAAGAAGGGATAAATATTATTCTTGGTAAGAAGCACGTTAAACTGTGTTCCGATGATTTAGAAGTTTATCCCGATACCTTTACTCCATTTTAGTTTCTTAAGGTGGGTCCCTGTGGGTTTCTTGCACAGGAAAGTATTAGAATTTATTATTCTACAGCTTCGGTCTCGTTACTATCACAGAGAAGATGTGTTCACGGGAGAGTAAAGATTTTTCTCCCGAATGAAAGATGCAGGTGGATAATCCCAGGCACCTTGCGGTAAGTATTTAAGCGAGTGTACATGCGTGTGAATTCAAGATGAAAGGGTGAAACACCTTGTATACGTCGGCAGACAGTTGGTATTAACACTAGAACTACGAAGAATATACTCCGTTATATTTATACATTAAAACGTAAACATTTTTAACCTCGCGGCGGCGAATCTAGACTAGGTCATCGTACGACTGACACCGAAGACGGAGATTCAAATAAATACTATTCTAATTCCACCAATGACTTGTCTCACATATTATAATGAAAGTATAATATAATGATTAGATATTAGACATATTGAAACAAAAATATCATTTATATAATTATTAGATATTATATAATGAAATCAGGTAGTAAAAGAGATCGTATTCAGTCATGTTTCAAAAACTAAGTATGGGGTACTGGAAAGTAATCAATTATTTTTCACATATTTTATGAAACTTTATTTACCTTTTCATATTAAGCATTATTCTATTAGATCATTTCTATCGTTATCTATGGTCTTTGATAGACTGTCTCCCATGTCATAATTTCCTTTTTGAGCAAATCAGATTCCCAAATTTTTATGTGAAAAAATGCTTCACTCCCGAAATGATTACTTTCCGGTATCCATAATACATATTTCTCGCGTGGACGTAATTGTACTTGGTAAAAACATTGTCAAGATAAAATGATAATTACAATCCACTAATGTATCTTCAACTTTGCATTGCTTATTGAAAATTGCATTACAAGAATGAATATAACAAGTAAATTAATCGATTTAATTACGTCCGTCATGAAACATCAGCCGCAAAAAATCTTAGAAAATGGAACCTTATCAATTTGAATGTTTTTATTAAATTTCGCGGAACCGTCATTTTGACGGCTTTCGTAGTTCTAGCGTTAATAAGGGAGCGTGTACCAAATGTTAAATATATATTAAAGGAAGAGGTTAAAGGAATCGGGATATAAAACAGAAAGTGGCTCTGGATGATTAGACGTATACCGTACGTAATTAATCAAAGTGTATCTGAGATTGAATTTTAATTCGAACGCGCGAACAGTCTCGCTGTTCTCGAGGAAATATTATACTTTATGAAAATTATACGCTGCACCGTTCGACGTTGATTCTCAATACGATATTCCGCTACGGAAAATCATAATAAACACTCCTGGCACAGTTATCACGGTGACTTTAATGAGGGATATAAAGTGCGTCAAAGGGAATTCATATTTTCGGATAGAAGTTATTCTGATATTAATGATCTTTTAATAAAACCTTATGAACGCTTCGCAAAGGAACTGCAGTCTCAGACATAGTTTTCAACCAATGCTTCGTATCTCGTGTTTAATAAATATATTATACAAAAGACAATCAAAGAAGACACTTAAATCGTGCCCAATAAAATATAGTAATAGTAAGAGTATCGATGTGTACTTTAATATAGTAATTTATTATATTTTTGTCCTCAAAGTACGCGACATCAAATACTACTTAATATATTCGATATTCCCCAGAATTTAATCTGGGCAAGGGACACCTCGAAAAAAGTCACCGTAATAGCTTGATTCGTGGGAAACCGTAGAAAAAGAGAGACGTTTGATGGAGGACGGTGATCGTAAATTGGTAAAATTGATGAGATTTCTCAATTGGATCCGTCGAGGACGTCAATCTAAGATTGCACTTACGGCGACGTCTTTTTAAGAAGAGGGGGGTCTCTAATATACATATATATATACACGTACGTGTATTAACTTTCACGGAGTAAATGACACTGGCTGGCCGAAGCTTCTCTACTTAAAGTTAATCTAAAAGTTATTACCTCCAAGTTACTCCTCGGACGTCCCTTTCTACCCCCGCGCGACTGGTGCTCAAACTTTAAATGCGTTTTTCAAATAATGTACTCGAGCCATGGAATTATTTGATTTTAATGCAACCCCGGTACTCCTAGCACGCTTATATTCGACTATAAACCACCTTTTATCTTTTACTATAAGGGAAGATCATGAACGTCGAGAATGAAGTTTATCCACTTTACTCTTCAATTACTTTTACCATTATCCACATAACTACTCCTGGCTCTAATAAGGATATCACCTGCACTATCAAATTCTCCTATAATATTATCATTATAAAAAAAATCGTCTCTCTTTTCCTCAGGTTCCCATTCTTGAATCAACTGGCCCCCCCATCGATGGAACCTGTCCTTATTATCATACCGCTTGTCGCGAGACAATACAACTAAATTAGAAGAAAACAAATCAGTGGAATTTCGAGAATATTTCCTCGAATTGGTTGTTTCGGGATGAGGGATCGTGTGCGATGTGAATTCTGTGATTTCCTGAATTTATGTGTGAAGTGTACAGTCCTAGTAGTTGATTTTTGTGCAGCATGAAGGTAGCTACAACAGACGGATATATGAACCACTAAAATGCGAAAGTGGTTGATTCCACTTTTAAAAGATTTTTCAATATTACTGCCAAAGTACACGACTGTTGAACGGCTCATTTCTTATATATAATTTACAAGTTTTTATTTAATTTTAGAATGTAATACTATGGTGATTTCGGAAGAAGATTGTTCGAATAGCAAGATCTTAATTAAAGGAAACATTTATTTAAATAAGAAATGTACCTACGAAAGTGTATACTCTGAGGGATCTCGAAGCAGCTACCTTCAAAATGTAGACAAACCATCTGCACCGTCTGTACCTCGATACGCGTATCTTTTGTGTCGTATAAAAACCGTGTAAATGTGTGTATTTGTATATACGTGTATCTGTGTGATTCCGAAGGGTATGGAGAGTAAGATCGAGAGAAATAGAGTGGATCTTCGCAGGGATCGGGATAGACAAGCGATCGCTGAGTTTGCGATTCTTCCTATCGCTCTGATCCGCCGCGAAATACGCTCTTCAATGGTCAAGCAATTGGCCAGTTCGCTGGACCATGTGAAGCCGTCCACTCCTCCCTCATTTTTCCTTCCCGGATATCCTTTCTTTCCCCCGTGTCCTTGCGACCACGACTCCTTTGCTCTTTGCTCCATTTTGTACATGTGACATGAGGTATGGTTCAAGAAATTCTAATGCCAATCGAATCCACTATAAATCTCTCTCTATACTTTTCCTTCGTCGATTATCATCGACACGCTTGATTAAGAGATAATCAAACACATTCTCTTTTTATATTCAATTAAAGTGTATCTAATAAACGATACGGTTTATCGTGATCGGAGTATTACTTCCAGCTGGATGTATTTAATTAAACATTCTTCGGCATCAATCACATCGTGCACCCGAAATATGTTGCTCGATGATGTTTAATTAAACCTCGAAGCCCGGGGTACCATTTCGAGCCAACAACATTTACCGATTTCGCTTCGATTATTCTGGAGAACGTAACATAAAAGCGTATCAATGAAAACGCGAACTCTATTATCACTCGTTCAGTTGTTTCACATTCCTGGAATATTCTGGGATATGAATTACATCGGAAGTCGATTGAATCACGTTTATGGAAACTGTTTTATTATTAATTTTCGTGCGGCGTTTTTATGGAGAATAGAAATGCAGTTGGAAATGTATGTTGAATTTCTCAGACTCTATCGTCGATGGTTTACGATATCTTTTCTGATGTCCGGTTATCATAGCGATGGAAAGATCGAAGGTTTCGATCGCGCGTAAACTCTGGCGAGAAAGCTGCGGTTGGATCAAGATCTACGAGATAGATCTTCTAGATCGAGGTGGTGAGGGCTCGTTCAAGGTCACCGTGAGACTATGATCGATATACACACCCGACTCGCATTCAGGAAGCGTTTCTCGTTACTGGCTCGGAAACGAGGTACCCCGAGGTGTCATGTTGGATCTCTTCAAGGATACGCCAATAAAAGCTGAAGCCGGGTAGATACGAATCCACGTGGAAAGTCGGATCGTTCGATAACCCGAGGACGAAATGACAAGCCCGCGATTTACTCCCGATCCGATCGAAACCGAACGTCCACTTTAATTGATGCTACTCGACTCATTAACGGCTAGAAAACCCTTACGAAATCACATGTTCCTGTTTACCACGAAGAGAGATTTTATTCGGTGGATTCGACGTTGAACATTGCAATTCCTTGGTAATAATGGAATGCGGATTAAGAATAGTGAAACTATTATCTAACAGATGCTTGTGTACCAGAGATGAAGATGTGATTTGAAAGACTTACTCGTTGTTCAGCACCCGAAATGATTTCGGTGACATACAGTTTACGCTCCAGTCGGTGATCCCGTGCTCGTTGCATATCGTTACCGAAAACCTCCCGTAATTCGCCCTTATCAACTGGATCAGCTTCCCCTCGCCGCACTCGATCCACAGTGTCTTACCCTCGCAGGCGTACGCGGTGTCGTACCTCTCTGAAACAGAATTAATCCCAATTTGTTAGTAAGATATTTATGTATTCCTTACATGTAACGATAAAAAGAGTGTCTCAATAAAAATGCGAACTTAACAGAGTAGCAAAGAGGATCCTGGATATTCCACATTCATCATTCCTCATCATCCACCCATATTATAACTTACGTTTAAAGCACCATTTAGGGCATTAAATTAAATAACTAACCAAAACCACGGTAAAAATATGAAAGCCTCGAATTTGTATACATCGTGACTCCAGTCTGGTACCACGCACTTTAAGAAATAAAAGACTAAGCCACCGTTAGTCTCCGAGTATAACGTAGGGGTTGCCGGGGGGTTAAGAACCACGAGGAGGTGAACAAGGCCTGGTTTAAGAAAAGGCTGAGGGGGTTGCAGGCAACGGGAGTCAAGGATACGTCAAAGGAACTCGCACGGAATTACAGTGGCAAACGAGGGGGGTGGCGTGCACAGGGGTTGGTTCGAGGGTGCATTTTCCAACGTCGAGAGCTGGGCCCGTCTTGGAGAATGTAATGGAATTAAGACAAAGACTACTGCTGCGTATATGTACAGGGTGTTCCATTAAAACTGTGCACAACATGTTTTATTAATCGTACAAATAAATAATGTTATATGAACGTATCGAAATAAATGCTTCCTTCTGGATTCTTTCAAATTATTATAATACTGATAAGAATTACTATAATACTGTTATAAAGTATTATGTTAGTCACGGCGTGGTTCATTATTATCTGCTAGTAATAATAATATAGCAATAATTATATAATAAAAATATATGAATGATATTTATATTTAGTGCTTCATTTAATGTCAAACTTCGAAGAGCACAAACTTGAAACCGAAGTATTAGTTCGGATATAATTTATGACACTGTTTATTCTTGTAATTAGTAGAACACGTTTCAGGAGTTCGGTATAATATTAATGGAACACCCTGTATAGAATGTATATAATATATATGTATAGGAGGCCTGGAAGGGGGACAATGAGACGTCGCGGAAAGAACGTCGTCTGTTGCTCTTCGGTTCGCGGGACCGTCTGAAAGAAAGCTGAGATAGTCGCGGCTGGAGACTCCGGCTTTGTTGATTCACCTTCCTCGTTCACCTTCATCTCCCAGCCTCGTCATCGTTCAGGGGATTTATTCCGCGGAAAATCTGTCCTCGAGAGAAAGGAGATTTCTTTTGAAAGCAAATTAGCGAATTTACGCCGGCGAGCGCGCGACTTTCCTCGCAAAAAAAAAAAACCACCGCCACCCCACCCGGTTACGGTGCTCTCCTATTCTTCTGGCCTTCAGCCACTCCGCTCTTCGACCTCCAGGAAGATCTACTTCGCGTCTCGACATCGCATTCTCTTTTCAATACTGACTTTTTTTATATTCCACCATTTCTCGGCACCCTCGACTCTGCTACTCTAAGGACCATCATTTCACGTTGACAAATCAGGGCTGCATAATTAGTACCGCTTATTATTTATTATTAACTAGATTTAATACGTAGCCTGTGCTGTCTGTAATTTTCCGTTTATTAAATTCATATGTTTCAAGAAGAAAATGGCGAAATTGTAGTTAATTCATTTTATATAAGTGTAAGAACTCTGTAACAGCAGTATGACAAAGTTTGTGTGTGGAAGAAATGGGTGGAATAAGATGGCGGATAATACAGATACGATTTAAAGGAAAAGAATAAATTAGAGGAGGAAGGAATAGGTATATTGTAATATCGAAGTGGACTATGTTGACCAGGTTGAAGTGGAATGGTGTAAGGGAAAGGACTTGGAGTAGGATAAGCAGTTGAGAAGGGTTTCTCTGTAATAACTCTGTCCGTGAAAGCCCCGTCGTGAGTTCATTAGTTCCATACGAACGCGCCACAATGCCATTTTAGACCGTTGTTAGGACTTTCCGCATCGCCTAGCTCAGAAACTACTAAACTTTTTCATAATCTCCACTGTAACGTTTGCTTCGGAAATGTCTGCCCGCAACCCTGCTGCGGCTCTGGAGAGTAATTGAAAAAAATTATAATTCATATTCATGTCGTGCCGCTTAATTTGGTATTCTTAATTGCCTGTGGTATCATAGAATTTATGATCATTATGTTAATAATGTAATAAAAGTAATGCTCGCCGAGGATGAAACGTAGGAATGCAGGATCTAAAACAATTACGTAAATAATGATAAGGAAGTATGATACTAATAATAAGAATATATTAATCATAATAAGAGTAAGATCGAGTGTTGCAATGAAATGACTTCTATAGAAGATAATTGTTTCTTAATAATTGTTCTGTATAATAGCTTCATGGATAATTATAGACAATAATTAGAAGAATGATAATGCAAAAATAATAGAAGGGATATTCCATAAACATAAGTCATTAATTTCATGGCTGTACGTTTCCTTGGTAAAATTAATATCACTCTAAACCGGTATCATTTTTTAAAAATTCTTTTAAATAATATGTACTTAATATATGAACATCTTTCACGATGATGCAGCATCGCAAAGTAATCCCAAGCGCCGCCATTGCCACGATTACGCTGCAGAACTTATATCTTTTCAACAAGAATATAGAAGTGTAAGAAGTGGTATAAGTCGTTGAGTATCAGACGCAGCATAAGAATAAGGAGGGGGCACTAAAGTGGGTGTATTCAGATAACGTTAAGAAAAGCAACCACCCACCTAAGACATAATGTTTACTGATTCACTAATAGTTCGCCAATCAGATATGAAGAAGGTCATTGCCCAATTACAATTAACAAAGGAAGCCCTTCAGTCTCGTTGGACCGCCCCTCTCCAACCAGAAATTATCAAAGCATTAACCGAAAAATGGCGCTGCATAAAGTGACACAGGTAACGCTTTGTCCAGACAATATTTACGGTTTAAATCATAAACAAATAATTATAAACGAATATTTATAAACAAAATGGGCGTGTGCATTGATTAAATTGAGGTGGACACTAATTTAACTCTAAGAGCCGATTTAAGTGTCTTTTAACCGTCTCAAACAATCGAGGTAGAGAATTTGTAAATAAAAAAAGATTCCAGAATTAAATTCTAAACCTGATTAATTCGACTCGGTATGAATAAGACTCGCATTTTCACAGTGCAGGTGCAAAATATCTCTAAAAAATCTCTAGAAAATCTCTAGAAAATAACACATTCAATTGATTATAATATTTCTACTTAATTCTATCTATTATATTATTTTCTACTAAAACATACATTTCTCGGACACACCACCTGGAAATTTTCTATTAACAGGAACGATTTCGGAGCGCTCCTTTAGAAGAGAAAGGAGCGCCGATTCACGGCAGAACGAATTCCTTGATGAAAAAAATGAGGGAACGAGTAACGTTTCATATGATCGAGGTAATTCCTTGGTACTTCCCTTCGGTTTCTATATCGCGATTAACACTCGATCCTGCCGGTTATTCTCGCTGCAGTTTGTTCGCCGTTAATTAAGCGTGTCCCGATAACACCGTAAGCGGCAGGTAATCGATATACGGCGTCATCGGCCCTCGATTAACCGAGGGTGAGGCCACGCCAGGTATTCTACAGGACGTGTGTTTCAATAAAAAAAAAAAAAAAACACGCGGAATACAAACAACATGAATATGCCCGATTTAGTTTCATTCGGCGGAATGTGTACTAACTGTACAATCGCATCAGATGATGCGTGTGCAACATAAATGTAGCCACCACGGATGGCTATATATTCTGTGTAATTTAAAATCTTAATAAAAATCCTAATAAATCTTAATGAATCTGAATAAAAATCTTGGGACAACATTCCAACAGATTTCTGATCCTCATTATCGTTTATATCTTTGATATGAAAAATATCATTGTCCAAAGAATATTTTTCATTTCACTGACACTACATTATGCGACTGAGTCTCAGTTTTCGGTGGAGATTTTTTGGTAGACGCGAATGTTATGCATCTGATATCACTGCGAAAGAGACTGACAAAGATAATGACGATGTACGGTGTACAATAATTTCGTGTTTCTGATGCAAAGTGTCAAGAAGCTTTTCATTTTACACTTTTTCAGTATCTCTGCTTTCATTTGACCCTCGCATCATAATTTCTCGCGGTACATTCAAGTGAATGCCCTGAAAAAGATTCCCCGGAGTGCCGCGCGTACAGCGAATACACTTTGCCTTCCCGTATTCGTTCGAACAAAAACTATGACGATGTCGACGACAACAAAAAATAACTACATCGACATTCTACGTAAATATTAATCGTACCAATAAAGCGAACAAAGGGGTTGTTTTATACCGCGAAATCCCAGCTCCAAGGAAGCGTTTCCCAAAATGTCGACGCGGCAACATTTGCATTCGCATTTACCTCGAAGTTCTTCGAAGTCGGTTACCGTTCGTGTAGCAGGTCCCCGTGATGGGGATGGTTGGCGGGGAAGGTGAGAACACCAAAGGATTTCATGCGGTCAATGCGCAAGGTGAACTCGGAGATTCTAAGTACGGACTCCGAGGCATGGTGGAGTTCAGACTTCGCGCATCTCCAGGTCGCAATGTGGGATGTATAAATGTATACATATGTGCGGACACCGATGGAGGGGTGTGTGAATGGTAGGAAGACCTTCCCTTAGGGAGTAAGTTTCAAGGGAATTGCTAGAGCTATTCGTGTTTCGAGTCATTCGATCGTCTGCTGGATGCGGTACTCCTTTAAGTTCGAGGGTCTCTGGAAGCCCGAAAGTAAAGATCTACACTGGGATCCGTGTAAATTTAGGAACACGTGAAATTCTCCGGAGTCTTAAGGAGACTTTATACCGACTGCCTTTCAAACGTTCGAAACTGTCGTCTGGAGTTCGGAAACATCGATTACGGTATGCATTAGGAATAAGTATACTTATTAATACTCCCAGTCTTTGGAACAAGTCTCGGCATCCTTCGCGTACATAATTTGTCAGGTATCCGAGGAATGATTAACCAGGGATATTAAAACGATCAGTAAAATCATTACTCTTACTAAGGAGCACGTAGGAAGTGTACTATGTGTGTAGAAGATATTAGCAAGTTACGTTAGGAAGTACTAGGTGTAATTAATTATCTGGCTTTATCGTACTGGTATGTCGAAGGTATCGCCAATAAAGCATTCGATATTTCTCGATTAATTCCAGATCCGTAGTATTGCCGTTGAACACCCGGCAATGTCATGGGCCCTGGTCCAAACCCACCGAAGGGGGCAGACAACATTCTCTCTCGGCGCGTGGAAGGGAAAAGAGGAGAATTGCAGTTTACCATTAATGACTTCAGGTAATAATATATCGGAGGTCCGGCGAGAGCCGTGCCTCCCGCTGCCGTGGCGGTCGACATGAAAGAGCCGACCTAACAGCGGGATGTCGTCAGCCCGACGCGGTCTTAGACCTCAAAACCTTTACTAAGCTATACACACTCACTGTGGGGTGATGCCTCGTTGAAACACTGTGAGGGTATTGTTGCCCACGAATACGATTCCCCATAGCTCCTATACCCTCTATCCTTATCTTTTCCCTGACTCTCGTCATCACGGAAATCTCTCCGCCACTTCAATCCCCGGTGGCTCTCTTGAGAAACGATTTCATCGGATTTCAGGGACGAATGAAAAAGGAGGGGAAGTACTACCTATGTAATGCGCGACATGGGTTGCAAAAGGTCGATGGAAAACCAACGACCGGGTTAGCTTGAAAAAGAGGACAGGTGTGTGCTCGTGTAAAGTAGTTGCAAGTGACAAAGCACATTCGCCTCCTCCTCGAAAGTTGCTTCATTAATTACGCTGAGAGTAACCTCCGAGTGTTAATTCTGTAATTAAGAATAATTAAGTGTCGCCGGTGGTATTATTCTTTTGTACTAATTGCTGATAGTCGAGCTTGTAATTCACTCGTAATTGGCAGGTATTATTGTTCCAATATTATAATATGCCTCTTATTTCTTTAGACATATGTGTATTGAGTATACAGATTAATTCTGTGAATTTATTTATATGTTTAATATGGAGGGTATAATGAAGATTTTCAAAGAACATTCGCTCTGAATATTGGCTTAGAGACTTTTTTAAAGTTCAGGGAATAGAAAAATGAGTAAAGGGTCATTCTCAAGAGTATCGATCGGAAGCAAGGTCCTGCAAGTTTGGCGTCGCTCTCGTCCGGTTGGCCATGCATCTTTGGGTTGGCCGAGGTGCACGGCTGCTGCACTCCGTGAAGAGCTCCCGGGACGCATAAATCAAAGTCCTCCGTGGAGACTCGCCTCGGTTACGTTCTTCGTTCATTTCGTCTCCCTTCATTCTATCCATTACCTATCTCTTCCTTTCCTCCTTCTATCCACCATTCTGTCCCATTCCATCGTCTTTCCCCCACGATTTAACTTCCTCATGGTTCTGTTCCTTCTGGTGAAGTGAATCGTGTCGGCAGGATTTCTAATTCAAACTAATCCTTTTTCCCTGCTCTAATTACATTATCAATTCACGGTGGACGGATCAGCAACTGGCGTGCTTGCAGGGCTATATACGTGTATGTATACGTGTATGTATTACGTGTACATGTGTATACGTGCGTGTACATATTCCATGCGCTCGAATGTGCATATAGGATCACGGATACAGAAGTGCATCAGGCATTTACATGGTTGGCCTGTTGCACGTCCCAGCCTCGTCGCGCTCAACTGATTTATGGCGGTCGAATAAATTATAAGAAGCAGATAGAAAAGAGCGCCGGAGCCTCTCCGGTTTGGTAGCCGGTGTCAACTATTATCTCTTGGCTCCTTTGCTTTGCATTCGATCGATTATCGCTGGCCTGACGGAAATACGCTTGTCGATTCGTATTTTATTTCAACGGCTACATGCTCGCCCACTGACTTATGTATCAGCTGTAATCCGACGTAATTAGGGGAATCTGTCACCACCTTCATTATTTACGCGCGAAGATTCAATCGATAATACTTAATAGAAACGTAAGATAAGAAGCCCGTATTAAATGTTTACGTTAATGACGTTATCTTTCATTTACAAAAAGTGCAAACTTCGGACGTTAACCACGATATTATTGATAAGAAAACTGACCGAGTTAGAACATAGATTCAAAGATATACCGGTATAGTTTTTGCTTCAATTTATTTTGTTTGGGAAATTAATTCATGATTCTAAAAGATACATTGAAACGAAGGGAGCTGATATGAAAAAATCATATTTTCTGATATCTAATTTTCTCATCGATTTAAAATCTATGAGCCAGAAACTTGTGATCGAAACGAACATCTGATTCATCGATGATTTACACGGCCAGTTATTTATTTATTTTCTACCATTTTCCCGATGGATTTACAAACGTTAAAGCTTTGAATATGCGAGGTACATCGAGCTGATTTCAAAGGAGTGGTGCACTGTAGGAACACGATTAATTTTTAATCGAAAAGACGAATGGCGAGATACGCCTCCGAGGTTCAAGTCGTCTGGTTGCATTGTTCTTAGCGGACTGGCCGGATCGTTTACCAAGGAGAGGCAGATGCAGTTAGAAATAAGAAACCGTATTATACATCCTATCGCATAGTTTTCACGTTTCACGATGACGTCATCTAAGATAGTGCCCGGGTAATCTGAGACATCTCCTATCTGAGGTTATTTAGCGATCACGTTTCATAGCTCTCTCATTCATAATATTTTCATTGTAAAGCGTGTACGGAATGCCGATCCAATTACAAACGAATGGAATTATTGAGCCTTCTTCCTCCAACAAATATCTACACAATAATACTTCTGATAAAGGGCTATCAATATTATACATTCGGGAACATACATTCATGCAACATGATATCCTACGAATGTATTAATATGGCTTTAACTAATTTAATTAGTATCCTCCCAGGAATGGTGTACAATTAAAGGTACGTCACCATCGTTTTACTGTTCAATGAAACCGGTAAATGCCATTCGTAGAACGTCACTCATTGCCAACATCATCGTTGACAATTACGTCAATATCAGTTACCGTTCTGTGCCCAGATAACAATATCTCATCTGATATCCGTGTGAAAGTCAGGATAAAACCGATTAAAGCCTGCATTATTCGCGAAGTAAAGTGCAAACACAAATAGACGTATTAGACAGCGATTAGATAATAAACTTTTCATAAACAAGTCATAGAAAAGTAGAATATAAGAGATTCAGAGAGAAGAGGAAATAAAACATCGTTACTATAAGAGGTTGAGACAGTCGTAGCAGATGATTCCTTAACTAAATGAAGTTAGATACAGTGGATGGACAAATTTTGGACTAAAATTAGATTGCAATATTATCGAGATTTTAAAGAATGTAAAAATAGAAAATTGGTTGGGTAGAGCATCTATAGCGGCTACTTTTAGACTGCAAACAAATCGTCCCAACGGAGGAGAGACAAAAATTTCGGATAAATGATGGACATCGTTCGCGACGTCGCTCATCGGGGATGTCGGCACCGCCGTCCAATCCTGTCGATATCAGTTGCCGTACTCACTGCGCGTCGTTTGATCGATGACCGACGCGATGGGAATGACATTTCGCGGAATGCCGTTGTCGTCGGTCCGCACATTTTTTTTCATCTATGCTCTCCCCTTCTCTATCCTTCCACCGTTTGCTCCATTTTTCCTCCTCTTCGTGAGGGTGGCCCGAACACTCAGCCCGATCGCCGCCAATTTTCGCCCGATGAAATCGCTAGCCGAAACTTTCGCTTATTTTTTGTTCTCCCTTCCTGGCTTTCTGCGATTGTAATTCGCCGCTTTTGACCGAGATCGTGTAATGGACGAGTATCAAAATTTATCGCATTAGCGGGATATGATCTCCATCCGAACTGTGAAGTGGTAAAGTTGGTTGCAATTCTCGCGGTCTCGTCGCGGAGCTAGTAGAATAAACACTTGGCACGACTGGAAAGTAGTAGAATAGAAGTACAATACCGCCCGAACTAGTAGAATAAGAACACAATGTGCGAAGGAAGTAGTATAAGACTTTTATACTGCGGCATAAAAGTGTAAAAGAATCATACAGAGCAGAACATTTTTGAGCTCTTGAAATCAAGTGTAATAAATAAGTAAATAAGTAAATAATAATCAATTTCATAAATAATCCTGCAATATCACAGGAAAAGTGTCTAACTTTTGAATTACAATGTAATCACGAATAAAAGCCGCATTACAAGATCCATCTAAAAAGCATTAACGTCTCGACAGATGTAAAGCGTTACACGAAATAATGACTCGGGTAAAGATTTTAGGGAAAACCACGATACGCAAAAGCTGCACTCAGAAATTCTCCACAAAACAAAAGGCGATCGTAGGGTAAAGCTGGAAGGAAAAAATGATCCTGGCGAGCGTATGTATCTTGATTAATTCATACGGTCGGCAGTACGAAGAGGAGGATCACCATGAGAAGGGTGGATCACCGGTGACGGAGATCAAGGAAAAGGGGGATAAAAGCGGCAAGAAAGAGAGATGTCTAATGCATATCCACAGGCATCAGAAGCGACATAATTGCGAGGTATACTTCATTAAATGAGATCGTCTGTGTTAGTCGGCATATGTGGCGTGTCTCGTTACGCTGATCCTTATTCTCGTACCCCACTGTCCAGACACGCGTGTACTCATACACAGCCATGCACACACCGGCTCATTCTTATCCATCTCGCCGAGTCCCTGGTTCCCCTGTTTTACTCTTCACCTACTCTCCGTCTCTACCTTCCATCTCTTTTTCTCCATTTATTCACCCGTCTCCTTTCATTCTCAAGCTTTTAACTCGCATGCGAATCTATCCTCGTCTCCTTCCCCCACGTTTTTCCACATCGAGTACCCACCACTTGAAAGCTTTGACATCGGAGACGTCGGCAAGTACACTGGAGAACGGATTTATCGGATATTCTTCCGAATCCTCCACGAAAAACAAGAGGGAACAGGGTAGACGGAAAATTTGAACGGCCAAGGGAACAGAGGGAACGCGCCGAGATTATTATGAGCTCTGACTGGTGAAGCGAACTTTTGTGTACCGCCATCGAGAGTGATACGCGCCAAAACGTTGTACTACGGTGAGAGGATGGGCTTCCATATTGAACGATCACCGAATCTGATGGGGCTGTATTTGAATATGTGTTATTTATGGCCGGTGATAGAACTTTAATATTCATCATTAAAGAGCTCGTCACCGGTGGAAATGAAATACGCTTCCGAAGGGCGAATGCCGATTGTCAATTAAAGACTTCAATGAAGTAGTTCACGAGAGTCGAGCATTCCTATTATCGCACGACCACTAATTCTTGATACTAATGAACTAGATTTATACATATCGAGGTTTTTAACATTTTGAATGTATCCCTTCTCGAGTAAATAAAGCGTGGGAAAGGGTTTTTGATATCGATCGCAGGGATATTCTCGAAGTGCACACGGCAATGGAGACAATTATAGAAGAGCGTGGTGATAGAAAGAACAAAGATGAAGATAGAGATGAAAGCAAAGTAGATAATTGTAGGCAGGAGGCGCGCGAGATGCAACCTCAAGGACTGGGGTACTGAAAGGGTCCCTTTTCTGATAGGTCGTACGTCTTCCTGAGATACTACTCGTATCGAGTTTCCACGGGGATCGACGTGTATCGTTCTCCACGTCGGCGTACGACAAGAAACGACGATAGAACGACGTTCTTATGGGACCCAGACTCTCTGCAGATACCTTAGACGACGCCTCCACCCGAGACAGGTCAAAGACCATCGACGGAAGGCTAATAAACGTAGCACGTGTTTCCGCCAAAGTGACTCGTAAAACTAAGCAATTTCATCTCGAGACACGTACTAATTAAAGAACTAATGCACGATATACTTTTTCTCTTTTCTCGCTCACCGTCCACGATTTCCTATGCCTTTAACGAACAGTATCCGAGCTTGCTTGATACTGTCCCGACAATTCATTTGAATGTAATAATATTCTTTATGTAAGTGTCGATAATTAATGCTTCTCTCAGGGCATGAATAATGTTATATGGTATACGATATGCATTCTGTTCGTTTATAACTGGAATAATGAGGTATTCGATGGAAGATGGGAATTAATTAACGGAGTTCAGAAGCTTTGTCAATAATGTAAAGAATATTCCGACAAGTGCTCTTCGCGCGGTAGAATTACCTGGGAATTGTATAATCAATGGACTATACGTATTTATGTATTTCGAATGTAATTATCCGACATTCAAGGCCCAAATATTATGGCCAATTTTCTGTAGCCTCGCAGCTATAAAGTCCTGAATAATTTCCTGGAAAAGGTCGAGTCAGCGTATGCATTATAAAGCGAATTTCTCTTGAAATTACCGACGCGAAATAAAGAAGAAGGAAGCGGCACGAAGATAAAGAGCAGCCATCCACCTCCGCTTTATAACATTTCGAAAGTGACTTAATAAGTCGTAGAACTACACTTGACGAGCGGGCAAGCACCGTCGGCCATCACTGAAAAAGGTCTAATGAACTTGTTGGCTCTCCGCCGAAAGAAGGGCCATCTCGTCACTCTTAAATGCAACTCGAATCAAATGGAAGTTTTACTTGAACAATCAACTACAGGATGTCCAGGAAATATGTCTGCCACGATTGTTTCCCTCGATTATCCTAACCAGAAATATACAGAGTATCATCAACATCGATGAATAACCCTCCACATGTATACGATAAACAAAATGATGACCATAATTGTAATAAATGTAAGATACTTTTAGTACATTGATGTTGATCCAGGTAATTTTGAATAGTCACAGGAAGAACCAGGGTTCCAACCGTGGAATATAAGTTCGGGCATGGGAAGAGGGTGGTAGGAGCTGACCGAAAACTCGCTGGTTAGTCGGTAGTTGGTAGGATCGATTATCCGTTCGCTCGTGACCGAACTGCGTTTAACACACCGGAATAAATAATAAACGGGTTGCGGGGGCGTGATGTAAACGCGCGTGTATGCATGGGTCAGTAGTATACATACATGATCGGAACAGCGAAATGATCACGAAAGATCAACACAGGATACCGAAGTGAAAACTTTTAGCCTGAAGGATGGAACAGGTAAAGCAGTTACTGTTCGGGGAAAAGCTTTTCCAACTAGAGAATAACCACTGAATAGTGGTCTACTACGAGGATTACTGATTCCGAAACTGAATAATTTTGTAGCTCGCTAGGCGAAAGTTGAATATTCTTCTATTAATTTTCTAGTACATTCAGAGGAACCTTTAATTCCAGCTGATAAAACTTCGGCTGATTATTATTTCATGCAAAACTACTTGATATAGTAACTTCTAGTATGTCACCTATAATTATATAAATATTACCAATATAACCATACACTTATTACCAGATCTATTAAAAAGTCTACAATGATAACGAAATTAAAAATGTTCCATTAAAATGTATCACATGGATGACACAAAGCATCATAAATTAGAACGTTCTGACCATAGAAAGTATAATAGTTCAGTGGCGATACTAGTATTTTCATGGGACGGATAGCATCGAGCTGCTGTTGAACGAAAACGCACGTGCTAACCGCGTTATCCGTATCCGGATGGCATCGATTCGTGTCGGATGTAATTCAATAAATTCCAAGAGTGTCAGAAGTAGCGCAAACCGCGTCGACGGGGGGCCGCACCTATGATTATAACTCGCGACAGTAAATACCGCCATTACATCTTATCAGGTAGATGCATTTCAGTGTTAAAGCAGTATATAATGCTTCCTTTCGAGCGGTTACGAGGTGCAGGTAGACCCGTTCTGGATTGGGTAGTAGGTACTTCGATATAGGTGGAAGGTAATGATCGTGAGGTATCGCGAGTTCGATGGATGCGACAGATAGCCTCCACTTTCCTGAAAGTGGTTGCACGTACGCGGACGTCTCCTACTTGGTTAAGTCACGTATCGGCAATAAACTTTTACCAGCGCTGGCAATCCGCATCTTTGCAAGAGACTCTATCTCATTTGTACCGGCGAACCACCAATCGATTGATTTATCGAACGGTTCCCTTTAAATTCCTTCTATTCTTCGACTCCGATGTAATTGTTACCTTGGTTTGCATGCGCCGATTCGATTGTCACGAATGTCTCGGTGTATCCCAACGATTGTGTCAAAGACAATTTAAGAGTGGATACAAATATATTAACCCTTTTGCGCTAACCGCAACCGATGCATCGGTGGATCGAATATTGGCTGAACATTCAACAAGCCGATATATCGATGTGTTTCGTTATATTTCTTTATATTTACTTTTATCGTTATTAGAAATTGGAAGATATTTTTCTTCACGTATGTCGCATGAAGTGTGTAACGTCTTCGGAAGTATTTCAACAAAATTGTATGTTTGTACTACTATAAGATACTACAATTAATAAATTTCTATAGAATACATGTTATATCGAATCAAAAAAAGAAATTCGATTGAACTGGCAGGATTTGTAGCGAGCATACCAGGGCAGTCGAAGAACGCTATGCACTTTGTATTAGATTGAATTTGTAGTGCAAAGGTGGTAATGCTTTTGCTACTGTTAAAGAAGCTAGGCAGAGATTATTGCGATCAAGGGCTTGGTACGTACCGGTTGTAATACCTTCTCCGGGATCGGGATTCCACAATATAGATAGAAACGTTCAGCGCGGCAACAACTCACGCAATAGCACGAAAGAGGCCAAGCCGTGGTACCGGTTGCATTCCTGTGGTACCTTTGGATGCAGTGGAAAGCGAAAGAATACCTTGACGCCTATTTGCGCGAACAATTCATGGCAGATGTCTATTGCACTTGTTTCTGAACAAGAATTATTGCTACTCTAATTAATACCTGGCACGTTGGTTCAATAAATATTATTCATATTTATATGTTCTTAAAACTTTCTTATTACTGAGATCTGAAAGTCTATTTACTGAAATAGACTCGCTCATAAATATATGAATAGATGTAGATCATATTTATCATTGTATTTATATCTACAGGCGTGTTGACTGTTTATAAATATAGCTGAGTTCAATGCCCCAACTCAATGTACTGAAGATACATCAACATATCGACTGATAGAAATAAAATCGCACTGGATTCACCGAACGTGACAATAGTCGAACTATCAACGTCATTTCTGGAAGATGGTCGATTACTAGGAAGGAAATCCGATTCAATTTCGCGGAGCGGAGTCTCGAGAGAGCACGTTCTTTCGGACTATCGTGTAAAAGTGGTGAGATCGCGTTACCCGTGTTCGTTTCTCATATCCAGGCCGGATCCACGGGTGTCCGTTACGAAGGCACGAAAACGAAACGGGAGAAGACGCAGGTGCTGTTCAGCTCACGGCTACTCGGCCCTGTAATTAGGCTACGGACGCCGAATCCGTCTGCCCCTGGCCCATCGAGACGGTAGCTGATCACCTTAAGGGAAACGTGTCAAACACGCTCGAGGCCCTCAAGGATAAATCCTCCAGAACAGGTAAGAATACATTGTCGTAGTCTTTGAACAAGCCGGAATAAAAAGAATAGAAAAATGCATCGGAATTAGGGAACATAATCATGCAGGAAGTTTGTCATTTTCAGGAGCAACGATAGATTGGACGTTCTATCATCAACGCTGAGGATGAAATAATTAAATGTCTGGCTGAAGTGAAGTTAAAAAGAAGGTAATCCAGAGTGGAGTCTCAATTTCACTTTCACCAGGCAGCATTTGTGTTATCGCAAATCTTACAATTTAATCCCGACGAAGTCTTATCTGGATTGCTGTACGGCTACCAAGAAAGGTAGGCAGCAGAGAAAGGAATGGTTCCACCCCAAAATTCAAGTTGAACAACGAAAGCCGAGCCTCTCGCGTAGCCTAATCTCACGGGAGATACCACTTTAGTGGTCGGTTTCGTTTGTGTAATCGTTAGGAGGCAACAAACACCCGAAGGAGACCTCCATGGTAGTACAAGGAGGATCCGTAATGTCGACGAATCGCACGAAAAAGAGATTCAGATCTCGAGGTGTGCGAATGTCGAGAGAGAGAAAGAGAGAGAGAGAGAGAGGAGGAGGAGGGAGAGAAAGAAAAAAAGAGGAAGTCGCGAACGAAAAGAAACGAGGGTTGGCTCTGGGTGTTAGCCGACGAGGGTGGCGAGCTTGAAAGAAGTGCTTTACATTATTTCAAGACGCCCGTTCCACGTTCGCCATCTAGCAGAGCAAGCTACGAAGGGGGTAGATGAATGGAAGCTCGACGGGGGAAAAAAGGAAAAACCGACCAAAGAAAACGGAGAGACCGAGAGTCAAATGAGAGATTTAATTATACGATTGGTTTAAAGGTTTTTCTTCTTAGCGATCGTACCATTGTCGGAGCACTCACGGAAAACTGTTCTCCTCAGCTGCTACTTACGTCGACACCTCCTTTGATTCATTATTAATGCTTGTTAACGAGGTTACTGCTGTGTTCCCAGTCCTCGAGATCAGCTAATTTAATAAGATGATTTAATCTTTCCTTGCAAACACTGTTTTTCCTCTGTTTAATTTCTACCCGGCCATGTTTCGCGTCTGGCAAATTATCCTTGAATCTTTAACCTCGAGGTTAAAGATTACTGAAGCATCCTTCTCTAATTGATTAATACGAATCAATATATATTTTACAAAGTATCCGACAATCGTACTGCATGAATCCTACAATTGGGCAGCCATAGTCATCAGAAACACGACTGGGTTGATAAAAGATGCATACGTATCATGTCATAGTATGAATAATTTCCTAATGGTCGGTTGGAAAACTCGTTTACTGCGATTTAGTACGTGGATAACCAAAGAGCAATAAGATGAAGTCGCTTGCGTCGAGGTCAGTTACAGGCGCTTTGGGAATGCAAAAGGAAGGAGGCCAGGGAGGATATAACCAGGACCAGGTTCCTTAAACATTTAGTGCAGCCCAGCCAGCACGATATGCAGTAGCGATCTAGCGAGACCATGGAAAACGCTAACCGGCGGAATTGGAATTACCTAGAGTTACCTGGTACCTTCTATGTACCATTCAACCTACCATAGCCAAGGCCTCACCGTTACAAGGAATTAGGATATGCGCTCGTATCCACGGAATCGGACGTTCCACTTGAATCGGGAATTTCTCCCAGGCGATTCGACCGTTTCTATGCGCCTCCTCGTGAAAATAGTTTCCGAATGACTCGCCCGGTTCTATACCCCCGGAGAGCTTTTTTGTCGAACTGGCCAACCTTTCGTGTAAACCAACGAAACCTGCTGATTATCGAACACATTATTCTATACCCATGCAGACCGTGAATAGTATAGTAAATAAAGGGTTAATTCTTCCTTTATCTAGGTTTGAGGTTGTAATGGTGCGCTCAGTTCAAGAAGTAGTTAACTGATGCAGTCTGATTGCCGAAAATATATGGAAGTCTTGAAATATTTAAGGGCTCAGGGATACTGCTAATGATGGAAACATTTGCTATGACTATCAGGTGGTGTGCTGAAGACTCATTCAAACATATTTCATAAATGCTACCGACTAATTTTGGAAATTAAAAATATTTACTTGGAACTAGTCAGAGGATGAATACGTGATGTTTGTATCAGGTTTACTTGCAATTAGAGTTTAAGTCTCACCAATCATTGTTTCGGTATAAATATAGATAATAATGTTTACTCGAGTGATGCGTCTGGTGACTTTGAAACTTAGAAATAGGGGTTGTTTCAAAGAAAATAGAATTGACCTTCAATATTGGCACTTGAACATTAAAGAAGTCGGAATAGTTCAGTTGAAATATTTCTTGGTACCACTCCAAGTTTTACCGCTATTGGTTGTCGCGGATTGTTAGTCAAGTGTGCTTTTTCTTATCTCTTGTTAGCCGACACAAATAGGAAGCGATAGCGAAGTAAACTAGTAATGCCAGCGAACGGCACAAAGTTTCAAACAATGGGGGACGCGAAAGGGAGCCTCGCGATTCTCTCACGTCTCCCAAAGTTCCACCGGCGAGTTCGCCGACCAGCTAGCTGCATTAACGTTTAATTTCGTTCGCTTTATACGCTGCCCAATTGCAGTTCCCGGTTCGATTATCGCGATTCCCGATGCACCGAAAACAATGTAACCCGGTATTTTTGTGGACCGATAAAACGTTTTTGCGGTCCCCAATGAGAATGGAAAAAAAATCCAGCGCGAGATAAACTCGATATAAGCCTGCGAGGGTGAACCATTTTTTTTTTGGCTCAAGTGCACCTTGTGGTCCAGCATTAACGCATTTACCGGGATATTTTAATAATTGCTATTGATTTCACTTAACGAATTCATTCTGATTAATACTCCCTCATAGAAATTTTCTTTATAATCGTTGATACTGAATGCTTCGTTAAATGTAATAGCACAAAGGTATAGTACTAATGATATTTATTCATGGTGGAAGTAACGAGTCGGTTATTAACGTGACGTATTGTGCGTTTAATTATGATTAATGTGAATAAAATGTGAATAAATATATATAAAAATGGTATACGACAACATTAATCTTTCGCAACCCATATCACATCCGGCTGAGAATACAAGCCGAAACCCGCGGCAACCAATTTAATTCCATCCCAAATGAAGAAATATCCTTGGCACGACGTGTGTACCTCCTCTCTTTGGCAAGCCGAATATCTCGTTCGATAAATTCTCACCGAAGGAAGGTTCGCGTGCGCGATACGTACGTACGTGGAACAACGAAAAGCCAAATAACTTACGCGATTGCAAAGCCGAGAGGACCGCGCATTGAACGTCGGCGAGGGTTGCAGGGAGTGGACGGAGGTAAGGGAGAAAAAAAACGGGAAAGGGTGAGAGAGAAAGGCTGTCTCTGAAAAGTAATGTGAGAAATGCGAGGAGGAACCACGTCGTAGGGTCAAAAGGTGCAACGATACCCGAAGAACAGAACAGTACGGAAGAAGGTGAAGAAACAAGGGGCGAACAAGGACGTGGATGAGGAAGAGGAGACGGGCCAAAAAGGCATACACTGAAAGATATTTGGAACGTTCCGGGCGTACAATTCGAAAAGCATAGGAAGCGAAGATATCGCGGCATGTCCCTTCGGTTTGTAGCTTGGCAAAATAACCGAAGAATCTTATGCTCATTTCACGAGTTAGAGAGAAAGAGAGCCTGATACCCGGAGCTGCCGACAATTCCGTATCGGAGTCGAGATCGGATTGTCACCACCTTCCTTTATTCTCCTCTCTCTCTTACCTCAATTCTACCACCTTCCTTTCTTTATCCTTCTTGTATTCCCCTTGAAACCCCACCACCCTTTAACACTCCACACGGTACGGACACTAAATTCAACATAGCACAATGGTGCGAGCTACGCTATAGGATATTTCGCGGATCGATGCCTCTTATTCCATGTCCTGTGTACACGATCTTTTCTTCTTCCCGGTAACTCTGTACAGTTGAAGCAGTTGATTCGTTTATGGTGTGAAGGTAGCAGCGACAGATAATAATCAAGAAACCTTGAGATAAAATTGGATTGTAATATCACAGAGATTTCTTTGCATTCTCCGTGAATAGTAGAATATTAGTTGAATCGAGTATCTATTTAGGAGAATGTTTTCAATGGAAAACATGTCTGCCAGAACATTTGCTGCGGCTACCTTCACACTGTAATCGAATCATCCGCTACGACTGTACTTTGATAGTTTGATAGTTTGATACTTTGATACTTTAGATTGCGCCGGGTGTTTTGCGGACTATAATGTTTGTCGATACTTCGACTTGGACGACGGTATACTGTCGAGGATTCTCAACCACAATCTCAGAATTGATAAGAAGAAACGCGTGATACGAAATCAATTATTTAAAGCAGAATTATAGCTTCGTAACAAATCTCAAAAACTTAATTTCACACGCGAATATTTTTAAGATATCGACTGAGTAAATTCGTAGAAGGCCACGTGGACAAAAGAGTATTTTTGTAATTCATTTCCACGATAAGGAGCAATATTTTAAGTTTTTTTTTATCAGAGACATATTGCGCGACGAGCTCGCGAAATACGACGTCGAGTGAGAAATAATGCGCGAATGTCGTGCGAATAACCGAACCGCGATAAACCCATCCTCTTTGTTGCTCTTTAACCTTTCCTCTACTTTGATAAGGCTACTGGATCCGATTGACTTCCTACTCCAGGGAGATTGCAATCCCGCGGGATAGATTAGCTAGCGATTACAATTTAATCCGGCAGACGTTCCGGCTTACATTACTACCTTCGGTTTCTGTTTATGCTTCCACGTAAATGCGGAGTTACATAGCATGGACCGGTGTACCTGATTAATTCGAGTCTCTTTCCGAAGAGGATTGTAATTAAAAAATATATTTATATTTTGCTTGAAAATAGTTTGCTTACTTAAATATTCAGACAAATAAATACATTTGAAAGAAACGGTTGCAATATTTCTAAGACTTCGAGAAAAATGCTGGATATTATTGATACATACATACACGTACTTGTTTAATACACGTTTGTGTAATTTGTAGAATATTTTGATTTAATAACGCATGGCAAAACTTATAATCCGGATTTACATTTCGAAGTTAATTATTACCAGCACAACAGATGCCGATAAATATGAATTTTATTTATTGAAAGCTTCTAATCATTTTCTCGGTTAGTAAATGTATGTTGAATTATAATACGTGATTATAGACGAAAACATTTATGTAATATTACTCCTGATAGCAAGCAACTTGACGAGGACAACTAATCGATTCAATTAAAATATAATAAAACAAGTTAAAATATAACACCGCCATAGATATCGCGCATAGATAGCAAGTTAAATAATATTATAAATTGTACAAAACAGTATTAAGATTCTGGTGAAAAATGTTACCCGACTAAAGGCCAAGTTATGATTCTGATCTGATTAATAATCAAGTCATCCGTTCCGAACTTTGGCACGAAGTCTAATAATACAGGGGAAAGGCGACGATCCATATTCCCGGTCATAATCAAATTACGAAGTGCTGCGAATACATTTCGCAAGCGGCTCATTCTCGTTACGGAAAGTGCGCGTCGATCTTCACCCTGCCCCCCATCTCCACCCTCCTCAACCCCCTCCCAAAGGCGCGAAATGGTGGTAGCCCGTCTTTTACGGCAGCCAGTAAACTTTTTCTACGGGCGCCTTCTTCGTTTTTCAACGTCGCCCCCGTTGTCGTGGCGTATATATCGGGCTTGAGGCGCAGCTTGCTTTGAAAGGATTAAAAAACTGGCTCTGGTTCCAGCTAATATCCATTCGCCACGTAGAAGAAGAAGGAGACGAGCGAAAGATGGAGGATGAGAAAGAAGAGGAGTAAGAAGAAGAATAAGAGGAAAAAGATAGCATACGTTATCTCTACCACCTTGTACCATCTAATATCTCTCTCTTTCTCTCCCTCGCTCTTTTTGCAAATTCTTTTTATCTCACTTCATTTTTACTCCCTCGCCTTTTCTCTCTATCTTCCAGCACCAGGAAGCTCTTTTAGCTGATCGTTTAAAGGTGGTGGTTTCAACGGGATGGATGAAGGTGATCGATGGGATCCAAGGCAATATATGGTAATGACACGTCACCAGGACAAGGTGTACCATTACCCTTCAGAAAAGTAGAGGAGAGATTCTCTTCTCAAAAACGGTCTCAAACGATGTCGAACCAAAGTCAAAAAGGGTTTTAGGCTTTCGAGGAGATGAAGTAAGTGCTGCTCAAGTAGAATGTTCAGAGTACCGTAAAGGAGGTTAAGAGAATAAGAGGTAGAAGATGAAGAAGAAGAAGGTGCAGGTAGGAGTGGTGGTGGAAGGCCTGAAACTGCTAGCCGATATTTCATCCGAGGAACAAGCAAGATAACAGCAGGCACGCCCTCCCTTTACTCCGTCCGTACCCATCTTTCTTTGTTTTATCATTCCGTTGTCTTTTCTCTTTCTACGAGTCGACCTAGCCCTTCAGCATCATGTGCACGTCGGTAAGATCCTCTGCCCACAACAGACTCCCTCCCGCTCCTTTTAAAATATTATCCACCACCCCCTTCGTTTGGTTCCTGGCAGCCCGTGTTACACCCATTCCATACGTGCACCCTTCTCGTCTAGGTTCCTTCGTAAGGAGAGAAGAAGAGGAGGAAGAAGAAGAATGTAAGAGGATGGCAAAAGTGGTTTTTGACAAAGACGAGGAGAAGCGCCCGATACAATGTAAAAACCCTCGAAAATCCATGAAGTTGTCCCTCGCACGGATTAAGCTTCCGGTTTTCGTAGTATCGAGCTATTTTTCTTGTCTAGTAGATGAATTTTACTTATCGACCTTTTTCGTGCCATTGACTTGTAGTGTTCTTTGGTGAACGTGTACCTGGCTTCGATGTTTTTACGATGTCTCAATGGTCCGCTCGAGTATTCTCAAGAATGGGACGTGTACCGTCGTTTTTTGATGGGAAACAATAAAAATATCCAACATACTGGAAACACATTTATGTCCCTCGAAATTCTGGAGGATAAAATGTTCTTCGACATTGCAGACAATGTAGGGTACAATTACGGATATATGGGTCTCGTCTATAAGGAAGAAAAAAAGGAAATATATCTGGCTTCGTGTAATTCACCTTCCAAGTCGATAACTCTATTCTAACCCGAAATACGAGATCCGGAAGTTGGGACATTTAAATGCCCTGGTATGAATGAAGAAGTGACCTGCATAAATTCCTGGGAAAACGTACACGGCTACTAGAGTTCGTGAAAAAATGGGCATGGCGAGCACTTTTTCCCCGGACAAGCGAATCACTGCCTGCTTCCGCATAGCACCGTGAATCGCCGCACAGTGGAATGGGACTGACATGTGTCAGACTGAGCACCCAAATATACGGAGATGGCTCTAACTTTAAGTACCAATATCTCAGCCTGGTAAACCACTAACTTGTTCGAACAAAGTGCATTCAAAAGTGTAAACCGTACACTGTGTAACGTATATATTGTAGAATATATATTATTTTCAAAAATCAGAAATAATTACTCTTCAACAGAATCAATACCGGATAGTTACTGTAACGTGCAGACTGTAATATGCTCAATGAGTTGCAGATAAAAAGGTAATTTCAAAAGTTTCCACAATAAGCCGGGAGTAAAAATAAATGTGAATATTAGATTTTAGATTTCTGGGTCGCACGGGTCAACGATTAAGACACTTAATTAACTCTAATAGAATCACGGCGAAATGAGTTTGTAAAATCCGAGGAAGTCGAAAGATTCTCGAACTACGAAGTACTCAAACTTTCTTCCCGGTGGGGATAAGTAATCAGATTCTTTTCAGCAGAATTAAATGAATTACGCGCATTTCGTAGAAGCAACGATTGTTGGCAATATAATTCTTTTGGCAGCGACTCCCATACTTGCCAGCCAAATTGATTTGAACATTGAACTTCCATATTCCGAATAACCTCGTAATTCATTCTAGCATTCGTTCCGGATTCTGCTGTTCTCAAGAAAGACTTCCTCTTCGGTGCGGATGTAATTTGGAGCACGAGTCGACACAGTTTTTGTTGGAAGACATACAGGAAGTCGAGAGAGGGAGAAAAATAAGTGGTTCAACCCGATGCCCGGTAAGAACGGAAGAAAAGAGAACCAAAGGAAAATGAAGCGGCAGCTACGGAGGAAAATCGTAGGAAGTAGTCGCAGCTGCTTTCCACGCAATTGAAGGCAGTTCGCTTCCCTTAAGTGAAGCGACATTGAGACTCTAAAGTTATGCACTTGTTGCTACCACGGACCCTGGGTTTTATTCTGTCCACTTGCATGTCCGTTCAATCCCGGGAAAAGGGACGGTTACGGAGAAGCCTGCCTTTGTGATGCGCGACTTCCCTTGTCCTTTTCCGAGAAAAAGGAGACCAGCCTTCCTCGATCACCATTTGAATGCTTGCAACTTCTCGAAGGATGAAAAATTGGAAGGATCTCGAGATATATTCGATGGCATATAAACATATACTGTAAACAAGCTATTGATAATATTTGTTGAATAAAGAATATGATCTGCAGTTGAAATTGTCTCGCAATGTCTTGAAACCACATTCCATATACATCGTTTATCAAATTATATCTTGAAATTGTTTAAAATTGCTTAACTGCTTAAATGTGATATACTGCGATTGAAGCTAAAATCTGAAATATTTTTCCGAATTATTTGGTTCAATGAAAATATTCCTCATATAAATAATCTTAAATCCTGACGAGGATGGCAACGATGCACCAAACTGGCGGAATAAACATTTCATGTTGTATTTTGTTTATATTTAAAGCCGTATTATCTTGGATGCAGAATTTATAATGGACTCTTACATCTTTTATAAACTCGTGCTTTCATGTGCATAGTTGGGTTATATAATCCATGCATAACCTACATATGAGTCGTATAACAGACATTGCGCTGAATCAGATGTTCTGGTTCATTTAATGCAGAGTCAATTAAAATTTTTATGACGTTTTAGCACTGTGGCATGATTTATAAGTCGAGGAACATTGGTATTCCAGCATGAAAGACTGAAAGTCCGGCTTTCGATTCTAAGTTATCCGATTAAGCGTGACATCCGTGCAATCTACTTCGGTGTGCCATACCAACCTTTGGAAGATCCATCCTGGCAAAGGTTTCCTACTCCTTCTTTTCTTCGCGGTTATTTCTCTCCCATTCACGAAAGGCAACTCCCATAAGTCGTTGAAAATCTCTTCGTATCTCCGAGCAAAGGAAGCCATACACTGACTCGTAGATCTTTTCACGCGTGCCTCTTGTTAGATGACAGTGATTCGTCACGGTGGATGTTTCGAGGTCCAACAAATCTGTAGAGTGAGGCTCGCCAAGCGTGGAAATTCCAAAATAAACTTTCATTCACGTCATCTCCGGATTCTTTCTGAATTCTTGACATTATATTCCAACGATCCATCGTGAGAGAAAACTGCAGAAACTTACTCGATTTAGGGACGGATGATCGAGTATTTCTTGCAAATCACTTTCTTTCGTAACGTTGTAATTCGAGGGAGGATACAACAGTAGCATTTAATGTAACTGCTGATAATAGTTATCCTAACTAACAGACGTAATACTCCAGGCGGAGAGGAAAATCGCCCCAAGGATATAATTCGTCTTGAAAGCCAACCACTGTTCAGAGACAATTTGCGTCCCCAGGAATCCGCAGAGTGTTTGAATCCTTGGAACTTTGCCGGTGTAATGGTGGTGCGAATCGTCCCTTTAGAATTTCGGGTTACATCGAAGTAAGACGGACAGGAGGTGAGATGGATTGAAAAAAATGAGGGGCCAAGATCGAGTGACGAGAAGAAAAGGACGGGGGACTTGACTATCTTACGAACAACGTAGTGCACTTTAACAGTCTGAGATAACGGGCACGCTGACCGTTATATTACCGGGCCCATAATTATTATTTGTGCCTTTCTTTCCCCATATCCTTTTTTCCCCCTATCTTCAAGCCCTTCGTCCCGCAGTGCCAACCCTCTTTTCACTGGCTGGGCAGTCTTGCTGGAGCCTCCTGTTTATCGAGACGAGAGTGGTCCCAGTTTGGACGGGACATCCGTAACTAATGACCCTGATAGCTGACTATCTTCCTCCTCTTCCTTCTCCTTTTCGCTCCCTTTATAGGGCTATCGGCTCTCCTCCTTACTCTCTCGCACAATTTCTCGTTCATTGTGTCTTCGAAGGTTAAGAATACCCGGCGAACCTTGGGAGTCACTTAATTAATTTTCCTTTTCGACGGTGGAGGAGAGGAGGGGCAGCATCGAAAAGCTCGTTATCTCGACTTATTACTCCTCGCATCCTCGTTGTCCTTCCTCACACTGTTCTCTTTCTCTCTCTAGACTTTGTCGCTCGTGTTGCTTCCTTCCTTTAACTTTCGGCTACCAACCTGGGGACGTTCGGGCATTCTTCGATCTCGTGAGCCGTGACGTGAATAAATAATACGCGTGACGATGTCCGGAGGAAGGGCGAGAGGCACAGGATAACGGGGAACACTTTATTTCGGACAGAATCTCGAATGGTCTCATCATTCGAGAGGAATTTTTCGATGTAACCTGGAGGTTCGAACGTTCGACAATGGTGGGTAGCCTGGTAGATTTTAATTAAAAATATCCCAGCGAATATTATGTTGATTTTTCGAACATTCCTTTCAGTTGCATAAGTAGGAATAATGGATTTATTATCGGAGTATTTCCAAGCCACCATATCTTGTTCAATATCATATCGCTGCGCCATGTTTAAAAGCACCAAGTATTGTGTAGTTTTAATTACACGTCAAGATTAATATTCTCACGTTGCTAATTACCATTTCCACATTGGTATATTAATGGAAGGGGTACTTTGAATTAGGTATCTGAAGTACGGCAACGCGATGTATATAAACTTCTCTCAATCAAAAGCAGATGATTACGAGCACGAGGCATTCAATTGGTCCTAGAAGAATTTGGCTGTTTTAGTGGTATCCGTTAGTCAGATCCGCTAGATGTTCGGTGTACATACCTTTCATCCATGCGGTGTATCATTTGGTGAATTAGACACGAATTCCGGTCTGCGGATAATTAGCAAGTGTAATTCGCACGGCTGAATACTCATCCGATTAATAATAGAACGCAGAACTCGTAGAAAATTGTATCGATTTCGAGTGCACCTTCAATTTCAATGCAGATCGGACGGTGCATCAATGAGACGTGCCTGTCTCTTCTCTGGCTCGTATCGATGCATCTAAATTATTCAGACATCATAACGACGTACGAGATCAAGAATCTCACGATATTGATAGCTCTCGATGTTCTTCGCATTGAAATTTGATTATCCATATAAGTAGCACAATAAATTTCGCCGGTGGTAGCCTACCGATAAGATCACAATGGCTCGAGATATTTTCTAAAAAAATATTCTTACGTACGTCTTACTTTCACGTGAGTCATGTTAATCGAATTTAAGGATCTTCGGATGCGACACAATCGCGGAGTCGAAATTCCAGGAAGCTGAATGGTGTACCTTCCAGGCATCTCTCGATTCCATGATATTTCCTTCGTCTTTTGTTTCCAACGACAACCCACGTACGCCTATGCGCAATGGTACTTACGCGTACACCGATACAACCTGTATTCTACGGTACACGTGTGTATGTGAGCCCGAGGGAGATAAAAGATTCCACGTCTAATCGAAACGTAATAATTAAGCAGCTGTTCTTTCAAGGAGGCGTACACTTCTCTGCCAATAATGCAAACCAGCACCAAAGCTTTTGTTACAGGAACTACCAATAAAGTGTATTCAATTCCGTTCGATGTTCGAAATTCCGGGCAACGGATTATTGTCCGATACAATTAAAACAATGATCATCGAGGTAAAACATGAATTCATCGTATTATATATTCATCGGATACCGAAATACGTATATGTGTACGGAATTGAATACATAGCCGAAATGAATCGGGTATGGAACAAATTGACCGTAAAATTGCAAAATTAACGATGTACCGATATAAGCACCGTGGGATGCAATTATCGTACGCAGAAAATAAAATGATTTCAGCGGAGCCCGGTCCCATTGTGACACGGTCACAATAATGGCTTAAGCGTGCCATTTTCTGCCAGGAGGTGTACGTAATTGCTCCTTTTTTTCCCCTTCCTTCGTCTTTCGGCTCGTTAGCTCGCTGAAAGAAGCTGAAATCTACGCTTTGTAAGACGAGCGATGGACCGTAAAGTTTCTCTCGAATCTCGATGCCTCCTCCTCCCTTCCTCCCACTGTTCCTTCACCCGGTTCCTGGTTTCCTTCTTCTATCGTCTTCTTCGTCTGATCGATACGCGTTCGCCGACTTATCTTAGCCTTCGGGCTCGTCAGAAATTCCTTCGGAAATTTCTTTATCACTCTTCCGAACGTTTTTCGTCCTGGCTTAAAAGGAACATCGTTGAATCTATCTTTCTTTCTCTGTCTCAGGTTTACCAGGACCCGTTGAATCTACGTGGAAAAATGATGGCATTATTATTGTTCACGCCTCGGTTCTTCCATTCTCGATGATAAAAACTGTATCCTTGCGTCATTGTTGCCATCGCGAACAATGTGCTTTGCATTCATTAATTTCTCGATGTTCCATTTTGTTTGGTGCTTGATCAATTAGATGTTCACTCGTCCTGCCGATGTGTATTGCGATTTTCAAATTGGCGAGTGTGCGATATGTGAATTAACTAGGTAGTTTCGCAGGTTTCGAATTTTTTTTGAAATCTTATGGTAACCGATTTTGTTTGGACAAAGTCTGGCGCGAGAACCGTGTGATTATGCTAATTATTATACTGGTAAATTATTCAATGACCTCTTCCCGTGTCCTTGATATTGCAATGTAATTCAAAGATATATCGGTGCGAACATTCAATATCTCAAGAATCTGAATAACATAATTAAGCAGTTTTCGAAGAGATTTTAATATGCCGGTGATATTAGAATCCTAATTAAGAAACGTATCTCCTGCCACTGATTATTATCTCGAACTCATCAACCAATCACTCCGTCAGCTGGAAACGAAGTTTATTCCTTAATATGGTAAACGAATTCATTTCCAAGCTGACGACACGACTGTCAATCGTAACACTACTTCCAATAGATTATGGAATCTACCGAATTCCGCGCACACTTTTTATGAAAGCGAAGGTTAAGCTGTAAATAAGACCATCGAATACTGGTTAGAAAGCTTAGTAAGTCTGATATGAATTTCATATTTTACGTGACTTCGGTCATTCCTTATACCGTATTTATTTCCAATAATCAATTACCAATCAGCGGCTATCAATCACTGTAGTCGCTGCAATATTTACAAACGGTAGCAGAAACACGACAGAATGCAATTAATACACTATGTGCGAAAAAGGTATTTTAGCTGTTATATAGACCTTACGAACTGGTATCGCGAGATATCGTATAACACGGTTTTCGTCGTGGCGCTCAACCCTAATACTACTACCCCGTTTTGTCATGTGTGTATAAAGTATTATTTACCGAGTGTCAATTAAACTTCGACAGCTCGCAAGCTCTTTTATGAAACGAGGTTCCTTCTTCCTCAAAATGAAAGGAGTATTATGTCAATTTGGTAGAAAAATAGGGAACGAAATTAGTGGTGAAATAGACTAGGTTTTGGAAATACGTGAACGGTGGACATTTCGGCATCGATCGCGAGTCAGAGCATTGATTATACGAATGTGGCCGTAGAGCCGACCTGTGATTTGCATACGACGATTAGGTCTCTGTGGCCTGGCATTAGGCGTATACTTGGGAGCATTTAGACGCGTCGCTCCGATAACACGCGATTCGATGTTCCTTGGGCCCTTACCACGGTATCCTTGATCCTTTACCTCCATCCAGGACAGGCACGAATAGAGAGAGAAAGGAAAGAGGGTGCATCCAACTCGTTCACCAACGGAATTCACGTGAGCCATCGATTCTCATTAATTCTTGTCCACCAAGAAAAACCTAATTCATTCTGATCGTGCACCGTGCCACTTGCCCTTATAAAGAGCTACCGAAAAACAAAATCCCGAGGACTTCAAGCAAAACTACCAACCACCTAAGAGAACCAAATTCTTCGATCAGGAGGCACCTGTCCCGACTCATCGATGTGTATCTCAATGATTTAGTTGTTTCATGTACCATGAATGAAACAGTGGAAATTAATGCGATTATTTAAATCAATCGACTTAGAAACATCGAGGTTAGATGTTGCTTATATTACGAGGTTTCACATCGACTTCCTTATATCGCGAATATACGATATTCCGGTTATATTTCTACGATTAGAATCTTAGCTTACGTGGCATGCTTTTAATTTATATCGCTTAGAAGGTTCATAGGTATCCGGCAAAAATGATCGGAGGGGGATTATAAAGGCAGTATAATCTTTCGAAGAAAAATATGTGTATTGCATTAATCCGGTCGGTATCTCGGTGCGAGGACGAAGGACGAGAAACTCGCGAATCCCGAATCGGTCGATCCTTTGGCGGATAAACGTCGAGGTTCCTCCTTTGCGACCACAGTCATAACGGTCCACCGTGAAATACGCAAATGCCTGCTAACTCGTAAAGGCAACCGACCACGAGCTAAGCTTGCCAATAGTCCCTACTGTAATCCATACGAACCACCGGTATAGAGAGGGAAAGATAAAGAGAAGGAGGTAGAGAGAACCCCCAAGGTAAACCGAAAGCTCCTTGAACTCTCGCACGATCGACGTTTATCTCGATCTTACTTTTTAAACGGCAAAAATCAACCATGGATATCGGCTAAATAAAATTCGCGAAATACAGAGGAGTACCATTTTGAAATTAAATTTAAAGCTTCACCGCGAGCTATCAAAGTTGAAGTATAAAGGGATGCTATCGATAATACGAAACTGGGTAAATAAGAACTGTATCGTGAAGTTTGATCATCCATGGCAAACATTCTTTCTAAATAAAAATCTGAAGGACATATAATTCTATGTTTCGATAAAATAAAATTGGAAAGACACGGAATATCTGATGTATTGTCTTGGAATTAAATGCCTCTCCGTATTGGAAGCTGTTTAAATAATAAGAGTAAAGGGGCAGTTTTAATAAACTTAAACTCCGTAAGTACACAAAGAATTTCAATCAGTGCAGACATAAATTCGATATCCAATTACGCGCTCTAGTTTTTATCCCAGAGTAGATACTTCTTAACTTGTTATGGAATGATAAAACAAACTTTGCGCAGTTGATGAAAGAAAAAAGGTATATTGAATTATGCCGATTATTTCATAGGTCAGTACAGAAGTAAATAGTATAATTATTCTTGGAGGATCTAAATCAGAACGTTATGAATAATAAGTGGGAATATTAAAATCATCTTATCCTACTTTAATGAGAAAGCTGTGCTATAATAAAAGGATAAGATTCCGCCGTTTTTAATCTTCGTTTAAACGATTCAGATAGAAGGTCGTTAAGAAAAAAAAACTGGTTGAGTGGTATTTTTATCAGCATCAATTCTACCTGGAGCTTTTAACAAAACCCTTGAAGTGCATATAAAAAAATGGGTCAACCTGTAAGATGAGATAAGAAGTCTTTAACGTGGATCTTCCAATGTCCTGAAAACTACTTCATCATCTATCAGCTACTGATTCTGTTTCAATGGATGATTACTTCGATGGAAAATTTCCATTCTAACTCACCGTGAAAATATCCCTAGAACGATATCCCAGTAACACATTCCCTCGAATTAACCGTGAAAGTCAATATAGAAGGAGAAGAGTGAATTATCAGCAACTTTTGAAGGGAACCCTACAATATAAGGCTTATTTGTCCCATAAATATATCGTTCTTACAGGATTCCATAAGTTTCCTGGCAAAATAAATGCTGTCGCCTAAATAAATATCTTCCCTTCCACGTAAACTCGCACGAGTGTCTTATACGGCTTTCCTACGTCTTCTTTTTTTTATCGTTCTCATCTGGGGTTTGCTTTATCAGGGCTTTTCTCCGGCACGACACAAATCAACGCGATTATTTTTCATCGATCCTCGATATCGTAGGCATGTTCTTTGAATCAGAATCAAATCTCGATAGCCGCGCGCGCGTTATTCCTGCTGGACAATGCCTCTGCCAGGACATTCGTACCGAGGATTCACGAGTACAGGATATATCTACTTGTATATGGCTATATACGTGGATGTGTGTACGTAGGGTTATACGTGGACACATATATAAAGGCACAGAGAGAGCGTATCTCGTTGACGAAGTGCACCAGTCTTGCGTTATCGGTATCAATGTCCTAGCGCCTGGTGTCCAGGATGGATTACCTGAATTTAAAGCTTCAACGGCGTCGTACCTTCACGGTTTACCGTAACAAAGAAAATAGATCACTGGGGAACAGTAAAATCCAAGATTTCCAAGTCACTGCTCATCGTCCATGCTGATTTGGATTTCCATTCGTTTGGAATATTGTCTTTAAATTACCAGGTAAACTGAACACTTCGTGAGAGAAGAACGAAGGACTCCGAAGTTTCTTGAAGATAGTACGACGATGTAATAAACAATGTTATTTGTCCCAGTTGCTTGTGATAAAAAAAAAACGGTACCGTGAAATTGGAAAGAAAGTTCTTAATGTCCCGTAGGAATTCAGTCGTATTAAATGAGCTTGTTGGCTTTGCAATTTCTTCGCTGCGCTGTTACTCGGGAGAGCAAACTACGGAATGAGGAATATCTATGTGAATGAAAAGAATCTCTTGCAACGAATTTCTCGTAAGTTAGGCTATTTCATTTGTAAATCCAGCAATAAGGATTGCTTACTGATATAGTGTATGCATAATGGAATGATTCATTACGCCAGCCAAGTTCTATTGGATATTTGAATAAACTTCTTTCGGTTCTTAGAAACTGTACCAAAGGAATATGAGACAAAAGCAGATGAAACTCTAATTATAATAATAAATAATTATAAATCTGCCACACCTATGTCTTCAGTCGTGAACAGCACCGAACAAACGATGCAGAAGAGAATTTACTACATCCACCAAGGAAAACCTAGTAGAAGTCTCTAATGGTGCCGAATGTTTAAGTCGTTACGAACAGTGCAGAGTTCGCGGAGAGAAAGAAAGGATCGGCAAGAAATCTATTATTTTTCACTTTCACCATTCTTCTCCGAATAAGAATAGTAGCTATGTGAAAGAGCAAAGCGGATATCAGACTAGAGAGGAAAAACACTATCCAGCGAGGAGTGAGAACTATCTTAAAGTGTCGTTAGGAAGTCATCCATTATGCGGCAAAGGCTGCTCGTCCACGTAGCCCACGCCAGAAGTCTCTTCTCCGAGGACTTTACACGCGGACACGCCTCCGCACCTCTCTCTCTATCTTCCTCCACCTAAGTCTCTACTTTAGTCCTTTTCTTCATCCTTCATTGCCAGCACCTTTTGCCAACGCGCGTCCTTATTCCACCTTCGATTTCTCGCTCATACGTTCTTAAAAAACGAAACACCGACCGTATCGACAAGGGACGATCCGTGTTCTTTACACCCTGAGGATACACTTAGCTTCCGTAGGTCCAACTTTTTTCGGCTCCAGGATGCCTACCGGAAAACGGATGCTCGAACAACGCCGATTATTACTTGGACGAGGAACTAAGAGACATTCCCTGGGACAAAGTATACCAGGACTTCGGAACCGCGTGGATATTTTCTCAGAATTTGTGCACAGGTAATTCAACCATGAATCCGGGGAATTAAAGGTACAGAATTCCCTGCGAAATTTAATAACAGCGTGACAGGAATTTTTGAGGAATAATTTTCATGAAATTGCTGTACTTCGAGAATTCAAAGGGAAACGTTAGTCGTTTCACCGTAATTGCACTGTAATCTGAGTATTCGTAACGAGTTTGCGATATCATGTTATTCACATTAAACACTGTAATGTGACCTTAATTATATTCAAGTATTATGCGAGGTCGACTGTACGCAAATTGTTCCGGCACATTAACCACGGTGTTAATAAACAATTGATTAATTAATGGACGCATTCTACTTAGTGTAGTATCCTCGGCTGAATAACCGTGCATAGCTTGCAGCTTGGTGTATTCAGCCGTCTCACGCTCAATCTGTTACGCTCAATTCCATATTTCGTGAGGCAATTAATCATAGAAGAATAAAGGAGGGGTTGGAATTCGAACTAATAGACGTTACATCAACGGTACGAGCTTCTCTCTCGAGTTCCATTGTTTCCGTCACGCGTTTCGATGATCTTCCATGCCGCGAGGGGAAAGTTCCTTGGATCAGAAGGAAAGGTTTCGTTAGTGGCCTCCGAGTGTAGATCTTGCAGTATAAAGTCTTCCCCGAGAAAAGTTATAGTCCCGCCGAGGGTTTTCTCGCTGGAATACAAAGAGGCCGCGTGATCCTTCACCGGGTAGACAATGCACCGTGAAGTATCGCTAGCCATCTTCCGTCTGCAGTACTTTCGAACGCTCTCGAAACTTCCTAATTAAAACGTGCTCCTCTAATGTCTATTCGTGTTTGCAACTTCCATGTTTAATTTACATTCATTGAATTACGTGATGTCTGTCAGTAATTAATATGTATTTTTGATGTCTTTAATTTTTTCGTTCTTAAAATCATGATAAATTACGCGCAACGATTGTCACCTTTTTCGATGCGTTAAAGTAACAAATTTGTTACTATTTTCACGTAACGTAGCTTCGTTAGATTCGTGTTTAACTAGTTTCATGTGATATGATTTTCTTTTCGACATACAAAATTGGGTTATAGGGGGTTAAAATTAGTGGGAATAAAATACAAATCTTTCAGTGTAGTTTCCTTTTCGTGATAGAGCTTCACATCGTGCGAACGATATCTCTCCACGGTGACATTTTGGAAAGATGGTTTGCGGTCAGGATTAAACAACTATGCTTGATAATTAACGAACGAGCTGTGATATAATCAAGGAAGTTACCGGGGGCTCAGGTTGGTGTCAAACACCAACTATCCGTCGCGACGGAACGTTTAACGTCGTTTCAACGATCAAACGAAGCCTCGATGAGACCCATCCGTGGGCTTCCAGCCCGATGGATTTACCCTCTTATGCCGTACACCATGCGTTTCTCCGCGTCATCCTCGGAAAGCGTTTTCCCTACTCGAGGGCCATGTCGCCGAGACGTAGAAACTGATTTTCAAAGCGTCCTCTTCAACGTGCTCGTGTGTGAAGTCGCTCTGCTCGGAGATGAAGACACGGACAGCCGTGTTTCTGAAGTCGTTATCTAGTCGAATCGTTCCCTCGAGGTGTGCTCGCTTAATGATGCAGTTATGGGTAGAAGGGACATCCAAGAACATTTCTTTTTTCTTTCAAATCATCTCGCTCCCGATGTACAGACAAGATTTTGATTGGGTCAAATGACGAGGTTTCATATTCGAATGTTTCATATTTCTTGCATAGCGAATTATTCTCACTTACATTTTGAATCGAGTGAAAGGGTGAATTTGATTGGCGAACGGTTTAATTTGGAGTGCAAAACCTGTACCAGTGAAATGATCTTAAGTGAGATGACTTTGAATATTGAAGCGATCAGTTCGCAAAAAGTAATAAATAGGTATTGCACGATTGTTGCAATATTATCTGTCGAATATGAAAGGGCTGAAGGACTTGTTGAAATTATCGAGTCCCGTGTCAAATGAATTTTTGATTCCATATTCGATGCCATTATTTCACTCCATTCTCATCTAGTATTTCGCCGACCCTCCTCCCATCATAGAAATCGTCCCTCGATCGAGAGTCAATCACGCTGGAAAACTATTTTTCCTCTCGCCGTCTACTCTCGTTTCTTCCCGGTCTTTCTGTTTCCATCATCATCGACAATGGTTCGAGGCAATTTACTTGCTGAAACCCCATCACCGGTGCTTTTATTAGCGCGACATTCGGAAGGCCGCGACCGCTATTGCCGGATATTGATTTCGAATTAGTAAGATTGTCAGCCACGATCGAACGTTGTAATTCTAGACAAGAATCACCGGGGAAAGGAAAGGGGGAGACTAATTATTGACGCGTTGCCGATTGGATTCTCACAATTGGCTATCAGCTATCGACTTCGAAAATAATTTCGATTTTAAGTATTACAATCTGAACTGTTAACCTTTTGCACTCGACAGATGACTAAGAAGCGGCATTAAAATTGACCCTGGTTGTCGGTGATTTAATGTCTCCTAACAAAGTATAATTAAACATTCAAATATTTCGAAAAAGTCACATCTAAAGCAATACGAAAGTAGTACATATTATTTGAAAATCAGAAGCGTGTCATCAGTGCAATGCAATAACAGTAGTCTTATTAATTAATTGCTACAGTATAAAAAATAAAGTGCACGCGTAAGAAGAGACGGAACTACTATAATCCACCCCTTAAAACTACCTAATATTGGAAAGGTAAAGGGCGGAAGTACATAAGCGTATCTAATTACTACGTGGAGCTCGCATCGGCGTAATAAAATTGCAAAGCAGGGTTTAAATAAGCTGTTACCATACTTAATGAAACAGTGTTGCAAAGCGATCCTCTAAAGGTATCTCGATTACACCGAGAAGGCGGGCTCATCGTTAAAATTAAAAAAAGCCACACTTCGAAATACCTGAGCATCCATATAAGTCAGTCTAAATTAATAGTTGCATTAGATAATGAAACGATGTTCCGTGCTATGGGAATGCTGTGTACGCTCACTTTCTACACGCTCAGAGAAAAATTACTTAATTCACTTTCAAGAAACCTATGAAATCCTGTGCAGTGTGGTAGTTGTACGATTAAAGGAGGATAAAAATATGATAAAGTGTTTCGGGGTTGCAAGCAGGATCAGTTTTGAAATATTCCAGACGTCACGGTATGTTTTAGCGGTTATTAAACCAAACCCTTTCGCTTGATATTATTATCTTCTATTAATCAATTAAATTATATAATCATTAATTATCTTTTCCTTTGGAATGACTACCTCTCGGCCTGCTTTAAGGCACAACTATATATTATACCAGATACAGCATAGAACTCTTTATGGTCAATAGAACTGTTTCAACCGTGTATTTATAAATGTAAACAAGCGCTCAGAGTTCATGGACATTTTGAGCTCATATTCGAGTCTTAAACGGAACCTGTATTTGTTTTGATCTACTTACGGCGGCTCTCTTTGACCCAATTTTACGTTATACTCTTATTGTACACTAAGAAAAATTCTAGAGTTCGTCTTATGTTTTAGTAGCTATTATAGATTAATTATTTTCATTGAATATTATTATTTTCTGTTAATCTATAAGGTGAAAAATATGAAGATACGAATAGACTGTTATAATAATCTGAGAAAAAACTTCTTCTTGGAATAATTCTTTTTCCTAATATGTACGAATTTAATATAAAATTTGTAGGAATTCCGGAATTCTGTGCATTAATCTATCAGGATATAATTAATATAACTAATAAGTGCCTGAAATGTACTTAATACTTTAGTATTTGAAATATAACACTGAATCTACATTACAATTCTTCTTGACTTCCAAACATTTATGAATAATATATAATTCGTACTTTATAATTTAATTTAATTCATAATTTATATATAATCATCAAGCTACTGAATAATTTTTGTACACCGCGTATCTTTGTCATTTAAAATGTAATAATCTACTACGAAGTATCCGCCGATTCCAAAGTATGTACTAATTATTCATTATGTCCCGTATTGTGTTCCATAATGATTAAAATATGGACAATAACGAGGAGCAGGGAATTCAATGAAACAATTCGAATATTCGAATAGGGTTGGAATTGTATCGAACCAATAGTGTCAGGGAGGGCGATGGTTGATTCAAGCGAAGGGTGGTTCAGGGATGGTTCAGGGATGGTTGGTACACGGTGTGACTGGGTGGAATTGCATAAAGGTGTCTAATTATTAGTTCGTGCGAAGGTGCGGCGCCAGATCGAATCAACGTGCATGTACGGGAGCCATAACGTCTTCCGTGTGGTTTCTTGCTTGCAACCCACACACTCACAAACACACAAAACACACACTCACATTACCCGCAACAGTCCTCCGGTTTTTTTCAACCCTAATCATAGCAAGCCTCCGTTGCTAATTGCTTACCAGTATGGACTGCGTCTGAAAAGATACGAAGAGGATTTATCCCTCCATTGTCATACACTAAAACAATCCTTCAATATAAATGATTTCGTTGTTCATAGTATTTTTCTGTGTGATTTATTTCACGGCTTATCGAAACTTCATCTCTTCTCGTTAGAACTCGACGGAAATTCGAAGCCATCGTCATACACGACGGGGTAGTTGATAGTTTTGCAAACTTTTATGATTTCTAACTGCTGCACGCGATCGCATATTCTCCCCGAGTTTTATTGTTTTACACTTTTCAATTCCACCCGAAGACTTAGACTTTCGAGCCAAGTTGGAATTATGATTCAACACGATGGGAAACGTTTAATTATGAATTAGATCTAAAGCTCACGTGGATCTAGAATCGTAAGAAAATTACTACGAAATTGTTACTGCGATTATAGATATCAAGTAAATCATAGTTCCTTCCAATCACTCTGACATCAGAATACCTAAATGATATATTCAGTGTTCCAAAATATTGATTACTTTGCTTCTCAGCAACCCTCATTGCATTCGAATAGAATCACATTGGTGCGAATTGAATCCCTGCATTTAATGAGCCATTCAAATTCCGTCATTAAATTCGCATTCGAAGATAATCATGAGTGACGGAAACGTAAGTATTCGCGCTTTATCGATTCCTCGTCGGGGTCGTTTCAAGTCGAAAAGGTTAATTACATCTCGCAGCAATCATATTTCTTCACGGCATTCCTACGCCACTGTCATTATTATCGCGTCTCTAGTTATCCTCCGATTACTTCGAATCCAGCCACAACTGGAAGAATGCATTCGCCATGCTAATACTTTCAGAAAATAGCCATGGTGTCATCTTCACGTGACAAGTGCATTGTGTACGTGCACCATTCACAATGCAATAAGAAACAGGGTGTACGCGATGCAATAAATTATTGACGGACACGTGTACTCGGACATCATTACGATTTATTATTGCATTTACGATGAATATATATAGTTCTTTCGGACCGTCCATTATCGCTTATTGTACCTCGCCAATACGTTAACCGGCATCTTACGACGACTGAAACGATTGTGTTACCCGCAGAATTGCAACGAACCCCTTTGATTAGAGTGAATAAGGGTGAAGGAGAATGGAAAGGCGACGGTGAAAGGAAAAAAATGGTAGAAAATAAAAAGGAAGTTACCATGGCGGAAGAAGCTGATCTGCACGGGATACGAGCACGCGCTTTAAAGTACATTAAAGCTGCAATTATGGCATTCTATGGCGCACCTCTTTTACGACCTTTACTCTGCTTCACCCTTTTGCTTAGCGTGCATCCACCTTTTTCTAACGATAATATTCAACCCTTCTGTATAAAGAGACACGCGTGTTTTCTATGCCGCAAGAACCTGTCATGGTTGAATATAATTGCCTTTGAGTGGAAGATGCAAACGAACAGACGTGACAGACCTTCTCTCTCGTTCTGCTTCGATTGTGATTCCACCAGGAAATTTTGTGCAAAATAAATTTTGTCGTTTGTACGGAATAATAGAGGAGGTGATATTCAATGATAGGGATAATTATGAGAATGTTTATGGTCGTGGTGAATGGTGGCTTCATTTATGCCTTCAATGAATGGGTGGGTGGGATGAGAATGAAACGACGATGTAAATGCGCGTAAAAGCCGGAAACTCTCGCAGACGCGAGCATGTTTGAAGATACAAATAAAAAAGGTGGCTTTTAGTTTGAACCTGAATGCAATATAAATCGTGGGAAAGAGAACAAATAAATATGTCAGCTAGGGAGAAAAGTGTTTACAGCTGCGAGGGCTTTCCAGACTTTGAATCGAAAAAACAGAATACAAGAAAGATACCCGGTCGGAAGAAAAGAGAAACACGTGCTTCTATGATGTTTTAATTCAGTTGCCTCCATCCCTTTTCATTAAAGTGTTCCTTTATGAAATACACAGAGAAGCGTCCCCGCTATCCATTCAGAAAGGCTATTACCCAAAGTGGTATTCTCAATATAATAAAATGCTTTCCAACCGCATGTAAACACATTCTGAAAATAAGTTGAAGGATTACTGCTTATGCAGGACGCATCAACCTCTTAATGCCAGCAAAAAGATTTCCAGAGAAGGAATGAGGAAGAGGCGAGCTACAACCTGTTTGTTTGCGATGCACTTTGTGACTCTTGCCGACAAGACCTTGACACAACTATTTCGTGTTCAGTCTGCGTAGGCAGTGCACTAAGGAAGTTTAACGTGCGATGCAGCGAGAACCTAATATTCTACTTGAAGTAAAGCACGTTACCAATAGAACTCAATTATAATGAACATCAAACGCATCAATATTTTGAACTGGAATAGCCTATCAGTAGAACGTAGAGGCAAAACATCACTTATATAAAATTCGATATTCAAGTAACATTAAATTCTGACGCTCCAAGGGACTAAGAATACTCTGATTCACTCGAAAACTTCAGTGAAGAATTCAAGCGATCAGTTCCCTGGAGATGCACTTTGCCGTGTCTCGGCGGTGCAGGGACCTTGGCACGACTTCTTTTCATTGTTCTTTTTTTCTCTCCAGTCTCTCGTCCTGGCTAACGCGTGGGCAGGATGCAGTTAGGTAGTCCTGGCAGACAAGGCCTTCCGTGTCGGTTGCCTCCCGGTTGTTTTACGTACATAAACTGCCACAACGAGCCGGCTCCACCTTCTTTCGTTCTCCTGTATTCTTTGGTCTGGCAGTTCCACGGTGTCGCAACGAGTTCACCACCTTCTGCATGAAACCTTCCACCACCGACACGCTCTTCTCTACCGTTCGTCCTCTGAGTATTTTCTACAGGTTTAAAAGAGTACGTGGGGCACCTACACGCGCATTCCGCCAAGCTTACGTAAGGCGACATTATCCTCGTGAAATCGCAACACCTTCTTTTGGTCCTCTTACTGCACCAACGACTCCGGAAATATTGTTACTTGAGACTGCCTCCTCCTCGTCTCTTTCGATGGTGAACGTTCTCCATGCACGAAGGGAGGAAAAGATATTCCTCGTATGGTGACCCACTGACACCCGGGCAAAGTGAAAGCGAATAACTCTAATGAAATCGTATTAATGCGATACTGATATCTAACTCTGTAACGTTCTCCGTTTCATGTTCTTCATTTCCTGATCTCGATCTACCCCGTAGCTACTAATCCGTTCTCGTCAGTTTCTCTTTATTTTGTTGTTTAATGTTATCGAGTAATGACGAGTCCAAATTAGTAATTATATCTTTCATCGAATATGTCGTTTGCCTTATAAGAAAAAAATTAGTTGACAAAAAAGTTACTGCAATCATCTTAAATCGCTTATATTTCGTCATATAATTGTCGGCAGTGGGAATAACAAGGTTAAGGGATAAGCTACTCCATTAATATTAATTTATTAATCTCAAGTTCGAAATTCAATCGAATATTACGATGTATAGTTAATAAAGAAAAATTGGCGACAAGCCCCCCGTTCCGAACTCGGGGACGTCTTGACCCCGACTGAGGATGCGGGATGGAGCGGGGAGGGTTATAGGTCGGAAGCATTGCGCAACCGCGAAAAATTAAAGGGCATGTAGGTAATGCAACATGGCTGCATATCCACAGTTGGGGTCCCGACGTCCCCGACTTCAGAACGGGGGAGCTCGCGCAAATTTTTTTATTAACTATACACTCGTATTATACGAGTGAATTTCGAACTTGAGACTAATAAATTAATAACAATGGAGTAGCATATCTCTTAACCTTGTTTAAAGCCTTATTACACCTCTCTTTGAACCATGTTTTATAAGATAAAAAAATGTTCGACCTGCCCACCAACAACAGAATAATCTAAATTGTTCACGCTTCTTGATTCACCCTGTATTTTTGTATCGAACTTAGAACAAGTACTATATTTGTTCATCTATATGATAAGCAATTTTATTGTATACTCCGATTCTTATTAATAAATCATTAACAAATTATTACCAACGATCTTGGAATATTTGAACAGTACTATTTCACGTAATACCAAGTTGGCACGTGGAAAGAAGTATAAGATTCAACATATAATATTATTGCATCATGCATACAATTAATTTCATCGTTATTATATTGCCATGAATATCCGAATGCATCAAGGAAATGATCCAATATCGCGTATGTTGATTATTTGATTTTGTACATTGGTATTCTCGGCCGGTTGAATGGAACCCATGGAGCACCGGGGAAACTGTTTGTTTTCCTGTTTGGAAATATCACGGTGGAGGGTTTTCCATTGGTCTCTAGGTGGCCGCAATTCCATTATCGTTATAGATTATTTTAGAATTCGACGTGATGTATTTCCGTCTGCTGATCGAACGTCCGAATCGGCGCGGTTCCGTCGTTCGCGAAAATCCACGTAGTTCCATGGAATCAAAGAGACAGGATCGATAGAAATGACTGTCCTGTTAAAAATTCAACAATATCGCGGCAGACGCGCCGGTTAGCCGTGTATTCACCGGTTATTTGGATATTTGGAACCGGTAAGAGCAGTTATCGCCAATATTGCGGGAATCACTGCTCCGTTATTTGCCAACAAGATGGTTAAGCAATGAACATAAATATTTACGGTATACTCGGGTCAATGAACAACTGCATTATTTAATCGAAGTACCAAACAGATCTAATATTAGACTCAAATATTACTCGATACAATTACTACTTTTTAATAATTCCACACCACAAATTCTTTTTACAGGTTGATAGTTGAAGATTGGATTGCATCTATTAAACAATGCATGTATTTCCGATGCTAATAAAGCACATTCAAATCTTGAAATATTCCTCGCCTTATCATCATCTTTGAAAGCACAAACAAACGGAACCAACACCGGGGACTTAGATATTCATTTGCGAGATACTTGTCAATTTTAGTTTCGAGTAACTTGCAATCAAGTACGTGTACCGTGGCGTACAATGCAGCAAACTTCTAGATGATGTATTATAGAAATGTAGGTGAAAGCAGTCCCGATTGTTTGCCAGCGAAACAAAGTAAAGCGTAACTGGTGAAGGCCTCGTTAGTTTGAGTCGACCAAAATTCTATATTTGGGTCACTCGGAGACGCAAGGGGGAGGGGTCCTTTTCATTTACATAGGTAGGTACATTTGTAATGGCAGGCCCGCCTGTGAGACTCCGTACACGCCTTCGCATAATGTCTCTGATGCATTATGTATGCTTCACACCCTTCTGACGATTCGGAAAATCACGGGAGGGTCGACCTGAACCGTCTGTCTCCGTGCATGAACGAATTACCAATCGAGCTGTCTACCAGCCACAAATACGACGGCATTATAAATCGATAGTCGCGCGAAAAACTGATCGAAATCACTCGACTGATTTCTCCTTGATGCGCATTTAATCGAGGGTATAATTAGGGCTTTTGAACTTTGCATAATTCTTAGGCCACGATTATAGATTCAAACGACGTTTCAGGATTCTTCGAAGAAGAAATGTGTCATGAAAACATTCGGCGAGTTTATGTTGACTGCGAGCAAAACTATTGTTAACGTTAAACAGTTCTGAGAAAGAGTTTATGCGAAGTTCTTTCTCCGGAGAAATAATGCACAAGCCGAGTTATTTCATACACGAAGAAACCTATTGAAATATGTACGATTATCCTTATGCATAAACTAAAGTCAGGCACGAACTTTCTGAGAAAATAGCTTGGTTACTTGAATGACTCTTGAACTTTGGCCTGAAATAAACTCATGGAGAGAATAGTTATATTGAGAATTACAGAAAATAATTGAGTTTCGATTCCCTATCAGACTTGAATCATCTACGGTGAAGAACCGAGCACCCCTTGACGACAAATCAATTTCCATTAGCACAATTAATGCGATTCATATCGAGGCTCGTTTTCGAGCTCGGTCGTCCTACAGTTTCGGGAATAATTTATGCATGCAGTGTCCTCCCTTTTCGGGGGGGAGGACGAACTCGCCTCTCTTGACTCTCCTTTTTCTACGTTCTCGGTGTTTTTATTTTCGCGAGTCACGAACGCGCCAAGGCAAAGCGCCTCTCTTTTACGTTCGCGATTTAATTAGCGTGGATTAAGCGCGAGCCTTCCGATCTACGTTCCGTCTCTCTGTGCACGTGGACGACGGAAAAAAAGCTGTCCGCAAATCCTTCGAGGCTAAGAGATTTTGGTACTAGCGGCTCCCGCTGAATAATGTCCGATACTTTTTCGTTCATTCACCACGCTCCAACCGCCTCCAAAATGACTATCAAGATAGGACACGTCAGATATTCGAAGATTGAAATCTTTAAGCCGTGATTTTTTAAACCGGATGAACACAAATATTGTCACGTTTCGATGTTCTAAAATAAAGTGACTCTATAATATTATATATTAAATGATGTCATTATTCTCTACTCCCTACTATGGTTCAATGATATTGAATATGAAAAGAAAATCTTTAGTATTTCATCATTTTTAGCGACTACTAACCCGCGGACTACTGATACATTGTATCATTTGCTATATCCCTCAAAGCAGCATTTTCATTTTGCAGAGAGTTCCAACGCGGTATTAAAGGATTATTAAAAAAGAGGACATATGGATGGGTACATTAATACGTGGAGCATAATGCAGGTAGCGTACGAAACGGAGGATGCTACTATTTCCTGATTAACATAAAATCGACGAGAGCGAAGTATCAATGTTTTTCGTGGAGGATAACGAACTGGTGAATTTTATCCTGATATCAGTGATATCAGGTTCTATCTTACTCGATGCTCGTTTATAGTTCATCGGATTGCAGAAGAAGGTCTCGTTTATCATCGTCCCATCTCGATCGTTCACTTTTAATTCCTGACGAAAGAATCTCGCTCTTTCGAGCGGCATCCTTGTTCCTTGCTCACCAATGAAGCTGTTTCTGTGCAAGTGCTCTCTCTTTGCTGATCAAAAGAATAATTTAGAATACCAGGAGTACGGGAAGCGTCTTTGAAAAACGAGGATCTACCGAAAACGCCTAAGTATACCATTAAATCGGAGACGCGGAGAGTTTGGTATAATGAAAAAGAAGACAGGGGAGAAAACGATAGGAGATAGGTGAAAGGCCAGGAACGACAGCACCACCGATGGAACTAAGGGACTGACTAGCGCAATTAAAGCCGAAGAATCTTTCGAAGAGATAAGCTGGCCAGTCAACCAGTCATGGAGGGAAGAGGCCAACGAAAAGAGAGGGAATAAGACCAAGAAGAATTGAGAGAGAACGTTGAAGGTGGTTCTTTCTCGTGAAGGACTCGTTCTGGCCTGGCCATCCGTGAGAGACCTGATAAAAAGTGTCCTGGGGAACGTACCGTGGTGGGACCTATACTTAATTAATGATACTGCAATTACGTTATACCTCACCCTTCCATTTTCATCCGTTTCGAATCGATACTGATGTCCATGAAGTTCGTCTAATCAACTTTCCATCAAGTATGTTTACATTTTTTTTTTACGCCACGCTCCCCCCCTTATTACACCGTGTTACATTATTCCTTACCTTGTCCCATTTATCCATGAATAACTAAAGACCTTAAAACCCTCGAGCTATCTTAAACAGACTCACACACGTGTCTCGTATCCTAATCATTTCATGAAGTGTATTGGTGTAAGTGACTTCAAATGACTCGAGATCTTCTCTGTTCCCATCTTGATACCTGATATCTTGATCCACAAGCAGATCCATTCTATTATTTTTTACCGATCCCTCGACTACTATCTACTTGCTGGTCCGGCGTAATACAGGATTTCCTATCAGCCTTCTTATTACTCTTACATATCCTTCTGAGTTTTATCATGCGATACTAAAAAGACGAAGTGGATCAGAAAGAATCGTGGCTTCCATTCTGTGGCTCATTTTATCGAGTATTCTCATTAATTGAGAGGAGCAGAAACACGGAAAGGAGGGAATAATAGAGCCAGGTATCAGGTCGGTTTTCGATAAAGCAGGAATGAACAGAGAACTCAAAGGTGTAAGTAGAAGAGAGAGAGAGGGAGAGGGTTTGCATGCGCGCATGTTGCATTGGCGTAGAGAAGAGGGGAGTGTCTGGTATAGAACCGACAATGAGCCCTCAGTTGACCAGCATCGATCGGTGGTTCACCGAGAGCCGACGATTACCACCGAGAATTTCTAATTAACCGTTCAGCTCCTTATTCGTTCTACGAGCCGGCTTCTCTCCTTCGACGGCCGGAAGGCACCGTTTTACGTTTACCGCTAATTTCACTCTTTCTCTATAACCCTCTCGCCCCCTCTGCCTCTTCCCCCGCGCTAATCTTCGACACGATCGAACAGTTGATCGTTTTACCTCTTCGAAATTAACCCCAACTACGTACGATTATGAGCTCAATGATTATATGATATAACCGATCGCTTCTTCCCTCTTCGTAATACGAACGTGACTGTTTACAATGATAAAATCGATGCTTTATCTATCGAGGCAATAAACGCTGATAATTAAATGTATAATTACTATCGATAACAAGAATTCATGTTTTAACGCTTCACCATACTTGAATATCAAAATCACTGTTCGGAGTGGAACGAATGTATCAGTGATATCAGTGTTCTTCACCGATGATTCTAATTAATAATAATTAGGTGGAATAATTAATTTCCGTGAGATTGACTGATAAGGCATATCGGATATGAGAAGTTGGGGGCACATACATGTATGATCTGTTACTTTGTTGCGGTGGATACGTGGAACAACGTTTTAGGGGAGGGCTGGGGAGTAGTTGGAAGTTGGGAAACTGGTATACAAGCCGGAACTATGACCCGGTGCTACTACCGGCGGTGGTTCTATTACCGTTACTACTACCACATTTCGGAGGGAAGCATAGAGTAATTAATCCTACGTCTCGGTCTACAGGACGACGCGCCCTCGGTTCAAGGGGAATTCCAGACGTCCGAGGAATTACGACTCGAGACGTTCTCCAGGATTCGAATTCGCGAGTCATATGTATCATCCCCCTGGTTCTTCTCATACGAGACTAGCTGTAGTACTTTAATACCATATAATCCATTCTGAAACGTTCTCTTAAGAAATATCACGAAAATCCTCTCTCAACATATTCCAACTATTAAATCTATTAATATATGAAATTTAATGTTTCATTAATTCATATTTAATATCGTAAGTAAATCTTCAAACAACTTCCCGCTCTAATATCAAAATTAAAATGAGATTTTTATATAGTTTCATGACGTCTTATTTATTTGTAGAGTTAGTTTCGTAATCATTGAAGTAGTTATTATTCCAACATTTTCTAACAGACCACTGATGACCTTTTTTGGCATTGCACCTTAACTAATTCTAATGCACTCTCTGCACCCCTTTTACCAGCACGAACATATAAAATATTCGTATCCACGAATGAACATGAAATTTGCAGTATTAATTTCCCAATCGTCGGTGGTAATCGTCATTCTTTCGTTTCCTTGGAGTCGCGTCGTGATCTTGGCTGGTATTCTATTCCATTCTATCGATCAGACTACTCCGCAGCCTGCTCCCATGCAAACACACACGACACGGGGGCGAATGCGGTGAAACTGCTGGTATCTGCGATCGTTGCAGCCAGTAACAACGGCAGTTAATGTCCGAGGGCCCGTGCCTGGGTACTTCGTAACCCAATGAACAGATACAATCGGAACATAGATTAACTGCAATATAGACCTCGCGGCTCTACCTCTCCAGCCTCGGGAGATCCAGAGAAACAGAGAGAGAGAGAGAGAGAGAGAGAGAGAGAGAGAGAGAGAGAGTCTCCTCTCGAATGGACTTTAGAATCGTATCCAGAAAAAGGACAGATATCCTCATATCCCATGGAAATCTAATTATTTCCTGTGCTTTTACTTTTCACGCATTCCCTTCCTCGAATTCCACCTCGATACTCGATGAATTCTCTTAAGCACGCTATTCAATATTGTAAATAAAACGGAGTTACACGACTGTGATATAATTATATTTCTTATAAATGTTTAATCGACTTGGATTAAATGGATGCCGAGCGTTTCATATAAAGACTCCTTGTTTCATAAGAAACTGTTATAATGCGTCGAAATAATTATCGTACTTAATTACAGGCATTACAACATCTACTACGGTAATTTGTTACTTAATCGTGATTAATGAATGTTTTTGGCGAGGCCGTACCTCGCAAATCTCTAATTCCTTCAAACTTCACTTCGAAGTATCATTAAGAGTCGAACACTTTTAAACGGGCTATTAATAAAGCAAGGATTTTTTGCATAAGACAAAGTTCACTGGTGATGTTCGACGAAATTATAAATTTCGGGCTTTCGGAGACTGGATCCCTCACCTTTTTTTCGGCGGCAATAATCGCGCTTATCTCGCGTACAGGTATTAAAGAGGAGAAAGGAGAGGACCAGGCGGCATTCTTGGATACCGGGTGGCGCCTAGTCATCCTGCAGGACGAGTTATTATCTCAAGCCGAAATGCCAGCCAGTCCTTCTTGGGAGCCGACACTTAACCCCCGTTTCCTTCACCGAGTTTAAACACAAATGCTAACCAGGTAATACCTGGTGACTACATAGCCAACCTGGTGTGCCGAGAGAGGTGTGCACACCAGCCGTGTAAGTTACATCGAGGGTGAATAATTGCCATGAGCGAGTAACCGGCATTTTGAGAATGTCCGACTTACACGGGAGATGCCTAATCGTACGAATGAATATATCAAAGGAGTCACATTTTTCGATTTTATCGGGACCCAGGATCGCTGTAAATTGCCTCGGGGAATCGTACGTCAAACGGTCTTCGCGCACCGCAGGATAAATAATGCTCGACATGAATTTTCACCGTTTGGGGAATATTTAATTTATATCTCAGAGACCGCCACGGAATCTCGAATTTATCGTCGGTGGCTGTGCGCGATTACACGAATGTGTCAGTCGGCCCGCGTAAAAAGGGAGAATTATTTCATCGGAATATTATTTTTGACTTCGAGACAAGGGGATAAAAGTAATGGATGAACAATGAGTCGGACGAATGATTAATTATATGTGAAGGACAAGGGTCTCTTTAAACGATGTAAAAGGTTGGATATCGTCGAAAGTTTTGAAGTATTTTCCCAAGCATCGAGCCCCGGGCGAACAAGGACGTGCAGGTGGCAGGTGGCCGCCGGTGTTTCAGACAGGTTCAAGTTTCTGATCCTTCTGTAAGGACGCACCATGGCGAAGTGGTCAGAGCATGCAGGCTCGCCTTTCGAAGAATTCACATCTCATATGTATCACATATTAAGGACTAACAAAAAGCTTCGCAAAATATTCAATCCCCAATTATCTCAGAATACAGTCATAAATTCATTTCAAGTCGGAATTCAATATGGAACACGACACATAAGATACAACAAATCAATACAAATCTGACTATTGATATAACTGAAAATATTTAAACATCTAACGTAAGATTAATATGGACACTACTTTACATCATGATGATAAACCATAATAAAATGCTTATTTCTCATCCGCCAGGGTCTCTTAGTCGACCTCATAACTTTCGACTTCCCCGGAGCGCACTATTTGCGCGAACGCGCGAAAATCACGTTAACTCGCGATTCAGGGCTGTCATTTATGTAAATGAAACATTAACAACGTCTACCAAGTTTTATAGCTTGGAGTTAACCCTCCGTGGTCCTGGCGACGTTCTTCTTCACGAGTTTACCCGCACCTAGTTGCAAAGAGGTAAGAAAGATGAAAGAAAGGGAAAATAGGTAGGTAGGTGGTACAGCCCGAAATGTTTCTCACGGCGGGAGCTGCAGTTTAAGAAACGAGCGACGCTTTAAAGTTTGCCCTTATGATCTACTCGCTTTCTTAGTAAACCAGCAACAAAGATGAACCTTCGTTTTAGTACCTAACCTTTTGGTTCTACCAACCGTCAGAGTTTAGGTCTCCTCACCATTTATACTTCTCTATCTTTAGAGGTAGACAAGCAAGAACAACTCAATTTTAGCTTGAGCATTTAACGCGGCGAATAACCTCGCCCTTGAGGGGGAAACATCCCTCTCCACTATCTACTTTCGAGGTTGTTCCTATCAAAGTATAAATAGCAAAGTATAAAATGGCATTCGCACATTTCTACACGTTCAGTTATCATTTCGGATACTGTACTTTGAAGCTATTGTTATCTTCATCGCTTTCGAGCACACGTACTTGAAGAAGTAAAGAGGAAAAGAAACATAGATATTACATAAATGTATTTGGTACATAGCGCGGTTTTTGCTGCATTCGTTTAACTCCAGTTGTCGGTGCTTCTAGGTTCACCGAGTATGTTCCACGGTGGAGGCTGAGTGAAAATAGGAGAAAAGAAACGAAAGAGTGCTTTGTTTATGGAGTTAGGAGACAGAGGGGTAGGGGGGTTGGAATGCCAGGAGACTATTTACGGGCGAATTATATTCCGAATCGGTTGCGTGGCCACCGCTGGCGACGATTGCAAATAACGCTTCTCGCCACCTCTGCCTCTCCGCTTCTGCTTTAACAGGTATGCCAGGAAAGGCAGCGCTTAGAAATTGCAAGGTGCAGTTTTTCTTTGAATCGCTATTCTGTCACGCACTCGAAATTATTTAGCTTTGAACTGTACTTAAGGAAAAAATTAAATGTAATTCCACTTAACGGTATGCAGGTCTATTTAATATATACTTCGATGCACGTAATGATCCCGGGTTAAGTAGAGCTTGAGAAACAAGTGGTGTGGTGTTCGCGGTAAGGCGTGATATGAAAATCATAAATTCTACTAATTCCTAGGGACCCAATGGAATTGGATAAGGTTCGTTAATAACATCTGTCGTTTACGAGGGAGCAGGAAGATACGAAATTACCGAATTACTGGCAGAAGCCAGGAATTTCGAGAAGACGTCGTTACACCACCTAGAAATCACGTTCCGCTCGTATACTCCCTACTGATTTCGATAGTAAAGTCCGAATTTCTAAGTACTACAATCACTCCTTTCTGATTTGCAATGACACTTACTTCCTACCTATTAAAGATTAGGAATTAATCCTTTAAGTGTGTAAGTTCTATTCAGCAAAAGAAAGAATTTACTACTTGTATTACTTCAGAAATATTTGCATTCCTCGAACATAATTATGTTATTTATGCATTTAAACCTTGGTAATTGCAAGTACCTCATTACACTGGATATAAAAACGAAGTAAATTATATTTAGTCCGCGCTAGACAAACGTACGTATCGTTACGCATTTTAATTACACTTCCACGAGACGATCTCGATGAAGAGCTTCCAGACTTAAAGGGTAAAAGTACGCAGAGTTATTTCAAACTCATCGCCCACAGTTGCCGACGAAAAGTTCTCGGGTGTATCGGGGAAACGCGTCGCTACTTTAATTTCGAAATGCATGAAAAATAGGCAGGGCGAGTGAAAAGGTCGAAGGGGGAAAGGTAAAAGGTAAAAGGAGAGAAGAGATGTCGCGGTGTCGTCGTCGGGGACCTTCGAGCTAAGAGTACAACGAGAAGAGTCAAGAGGTACGACGAAGTGGAGGGTCGTACTTCCTCTTTTCCGCGATTCATATCGACAGTGCCGGGTGAATCTGTAGAGAAAAGTGGAAAACATGGCGATTTCACCACTCCACCCCTTCTCGTTCCCTTTCAACCCTCTCCTATTTCTATTCCTTTCCATTCCGTACCCCTGGCTTTCTCACTATCCTCTGTTCCTCCTTTTTCCAGGAGAGTTTTCAGCATTGGAGCACATCAGCCAGCCAGCCAGCCATGGAGAGAGAGTTAAATAAAATTTATCTCGTCCGACGCAGCCTCCGCGGAATTCCGGCGCATTCCGGCGGGTAGACGCAGGAGGTGCATCCGGGTTTGTTGCGATGGAACCGACAGAAAAAGGAGAGATTGCGAAGTAAAAGGGTAGGGGGGGTGACTGGGGTCTGGAACGAGGCGGAAGAGGTTTGGCTTTCGCTCGAAATGTCGCAATGCGCTCAAATTGCGACCTGGCCATCTTTCGCCTTCCACCTCGTTTAGGTTCTTCTTAATTCCTACCCTCTGGAAAATGACCAGTTTTTCACGGAGAGATGCTCGATTAGGTGAAACGTGAAAATTCCAAGTTCCACCGTTAAGTCCTTTCGCTCTTACAAATTAAAACCTGCGCGATGCACTTTTAATTATCATAGAAATATTCCATGCACAAGCTCATAATTGTCACGCGTGTCTACGTATAATTCGTGTCTAATATAAAATATTTAATTATAATTATGATCCACATATAAAGTGACTCCTTTCTACTATGTATAATATGAAAATGCGAAATGTACTTATAACAAGATTAATGAAATACAATGCGTTATCAGCAAATCTACTGTTAATTATTCCATAACTGCCACATCATATTCACCCTCATCATTTCTCTAACTTCACCCTCCGTAATACGTAGTCGAACTGAAACCTACGAAAAGGGCAAATTTGCTCAACTGAGCTTCTAAACAAATATCAGGGAAACACGACGAAGGGAAATATTTTGGGCGCAGAACAAATTCGTGGAACTTAGGAAGCACACGGTTTACCGGTTACTGATCGACGAGTTCAAGAGCGTCGCGACGCATACGTCGAGGAGGAACAAGCGACGAATTTCAAATATTTGCTTACACGCGTGCTTGAAGTCTACGAAGTGTTTCGCCGCGCGTCGAAATTTCTCGCGATTTATTTCGTTTCCAACCTCCCCTGATTCACGAAACAGTACCCTCGCACCCCGCGTCTCACCCCTTTCACGCAGAAATTGCCGTCTACGTCGTCGATGACGGCCTTTTACAGGCTTGCAGTTTTGCAGGAATAATGTAATTCCCGTGTTTGTCTCTAATTTATGGGGACGCAGAACATTCAGCAGGAGCAGATTTGATCGCAATCTTGTTGTTCGTGTAAGACCATTAATATTGGTTATATCTCGATGTTGTGTACGAATACTTTTTTTGGAATAAGTAATCCATTTTCTACCATAATCTTACACGGCATATAAAGCTTCGTAATTAGTATATGAATAGATTGAAATGTCTAATAAATCGTACGTAATCCATTATTAATTGCACCTCGTTAGATCATGAATTACGATAAGGCAAGAGAATAAAATCTGAGAGCACTCGTAAAACGATGGAGGAACAGAAAAACTAGTTTCGTTATCGTCTTATCAAGCTCCTATTTGCCAGCGGAAGTTCTTATTCCCGGCGAACTAATTCGTGGCATAAAGCCACCACGTACAGTCATAAAAGTGGCCTTAATTACACGACCGTATAATTCTATCGATCGCTCATTTAAATGAGAAATTTAAGAGCTCAGCTGTTAAGCTCCCGCCGTTTATGCTGTCTCTGTTACCGCCAATCCCCGAATATTTACCCCCCGCCCCTCCCTCCAACCTCAGAAACGACCTAATAAAAATTCCATCAAATTTTCGAGGTAATTTCAAATGCACTACTTTACGTTTAATTAAATTAGTAATTAAAGGAGTACGGACCTAAAATATATCTCTAATTCTATAGGAAAGACTATACGTTATTATGAAATAAATAATGGAATACAAGATATTATAATACTCGATGTAAAAATTTATCAGTCTAAATTAAATTTGTTTCCTTCACGCATAGATATGTGGAATAAATAAAATAACGAAGTTTGTGTGGTATTAACAAAATTTGGATACACAGTTTTGACAGTAGTCGATCCATTAATTAGCAGCTCGTAATGAATGTTTAGCAAGCAAATTTTCTAAGTTCTATTTTTATTTCGTTATGCAAAGTGGATCACTGTAAGCGTTTAAATAACCTGATGCTCCACGAGGATATTAAGGATTTAACAAAAAAGCACGATGAACAATCCAGGAATGTTAAAAATTACTGTCACATAAAGGTGTTGAAAGTAGAGATGGAGGTTTAAAGTCAGTGCATGCACTGAGAATTTCATTCAAAAATCATGGCTAAAATACATCCGCCGAGACGTCGGTGTCAGCTCGCGCGTGGGTCGACCGTTTAGAGTAGTAAATTTCTCAGAAAAAGACCGAAGGACTGTTCCCTGAGTGGCCGTGGCTCTTCCCAGGATACGAGTCCCGCGAGGACTTCTTCCTTTTCCTTTACATTACCTTTCCACCGTTCTCCGAGGCTGGTCCTTACTCCTTTCCATCCAAACCCTCACATTCGTCCCTTCCTCTTTCTCTTCGTTCCACGAAACCAACCCTTATTACCACGAAGCTTCCTATTCTTTATTCTTCGTTTCTGCTACTAACTACTACTTTCAACCCCTACGCCCCTTCCTCCACCCGTGCCGTACCGTGCTTTATTCCCTAACGTTACATCCGTTTCCTTTATTTTTTGCGTGTCTTAAACCACCCTCGGTTCATCACACTTGCTCTTTTTCCTTCCCCTTCTCCTTCTGAATAATTACTCTGCCCTCGAAAAGGCCGCTTGTTTCATCCTAGCACCTCTCCTCTCTCTCTTTCCTTCTCTCATTCTCTCTCATTCCTTCTTCCCTACGTATTCTTACATTCCTATCTTATTCCTTCAGGAATGGTGAATTATTTCTGCACTGCTTCCTCCTTCGTTCGCTTACGCGGAAGTTCTCGGGAAAGTATACTTTTCCGCAAGGGGGTAAGGACCGATTCGGTGCGAACTTTACTCCCGAAAAGGATGGTGGGATTGTGCTAATGCGGAACAGAGGGGTGGGTTTCGGGTCTACCAACCCCTCGGAGAAGCAAAACGGGGGTTTTTAGATGAGGTCTGTGTGGGTGAACGTGGACCAGAGTTTCCGCCACGAAGGAAGCATGGTTCACTGTGCGTGTACGAGTGTGTACGAAGCCATTCGCCGCTGTCGGTTTTCGTGCTTTATCGGCCACTTAAGGCGCGGAGCTTTACATTATGGCCAACCGCTTTCTTCTATGAGAAACGGCCCGAGGAACCGCGATTGTCACGAGGGCAAAAGTATTAGTTTTCTTTGCCGAGAAACCGCGAAGGTTACCGTTTTATGCTCGAAACGTTATAGTGGAAAAAATGTCTTGGGGTGCAGAGTATAAAACTCGATGATTTACTACTCACTCTTTACGCAATACACAGATTTCATTTCGCGATGGATTTAAACCCATTGGATCATTGAAATTATTATTGTCATAATATTATTAACAGGTATTTAATTTTAGATGAATTTTGATATTTTTCATTCCTCGTTTGATCACGATTTCTGTAAATCTTACGAAGTTTTCTGAAATTACTAATATACGATCTGAATTAAAATTAAGTCACTCCAAACAGACGTACTGTTTATGGATTGGATAAGAATACAAAAACTGGTGAAATAAACCGCAATTAGATTTACTTAATTTTGGTAATCGGCAATTTCATAAGATTTTCATGAAATGAAGGAAGTTCAAGGAACGACTATTTTTAAGATACGAAAATAATTCCAAGTCACTCGAAGGCTTTTAAAGGTGAAGTTACGAGTTCACCTCGGAATAAATCAAATTACCGAATTACGATTATCAAGTCTTAACCAAGCATACTTGATAAGGGCATTAAAATCGAATATATAAGCCGTAATTAATTTCCATAACAGTCGGCCATTATACTCTAACACGCGATATTATTTCCTAAGTTATTATTAAGCGTTATAGTAATAACTTTGACCTAGATTCAAGCTGTGGCACACATTCTGTAGGAAATGTGCGGTAGGTTTATCGTGGTTGTAACGCGCATTTGTAATAAACTGTTCCATTACATACCGGGCAATAAGTACCGTGTCATGAACGCCCGTAATTATCATCACTGCGGTTAAATCATTCCTGATTAGAGGAAACCTATGAGCCCCTTCATGTGCTTTTCTCTTTCATTCCATATACCCAATTAACAGAATTCTAAGACTCGCGAATGTCAAAGATTCGACGATAATGGAACCACTGATTATGAAAGTGGTCTAAGTCATTTTTTATCTATGCTCCTTAAAATAAATATATAGTCGAGTCTCTTTTTATGCGGTAGATACATTCCACAGAATTCCACATGAAAAGACGCACAAAAAAAGATATAGCTTTCTTGGTAAAATTAGGCAGAAGAAAATCAGCAATAAACACAGCAAATAATTCACAAGGCAATATCAAATATGAAAACCATAAAATTATAAGCTAAAAACTGCTTACAGATATTTTCTTTTATGGAGAATAATAGGGTGCATATGCACTGCTGTGCATAGAGAGAAGCTTAAATCGCCTACACTTCGTAATATAATTGTCTGCAGTGGGGATAACAAGGTTAAGGGATAAGCTACTCCAATATTATTAATTTATTAATCTCAAGTTCGAAATTCAATCGAATATTATGATGTATAGTGAATAAAAAAAAATTGGGGACAGGCCCCCCGTTCCGAACTCGGGGACGTCTTGACCCCGACTGAGGATGCGGGATGGAGCGGGGAGGGTTATAGGTCGGAAGTATTGCGCAACCGCGAAAAATTAAAGGGCATGTAGGTAATGCAACATGGCTGCATATCCACAGTTGGGGTCCCGACGTCCCCGACTTCAGAACGGGGGAGCTCACGCAAATTTTTTTATTAACTATACACTCGTATTATACGAGTGAATTTCGAACTTGAGACTAATAAATTAATAATAATGGAGTAGCTTATCTCTTAACCTTGTTGCAAGGTTTATTATAAAGGTACGCATAAAAAGAGACACGACTGTATTATAATTTCGGTAGACATGTAAAACTTCTATTGATCCTGTGATAAGGACGTTGAAAAGTATCAATAATAAATAGATTATAGATTGGAAGATTGTATTTATTTATAACCTAAAAAGCTTTTAATCGCTCCTTCCGGAAAAGTGACTTAGGCTACTTTTACAATTATCGGCACAATTCACCATTGTTTATGATCCGTGCCACTATTGTTTAACAAAAAGAAAATCGCGTTCCTATTGGGATTTATTAACACCGGAACTAGCACGGGGGTCAAATAACTGAATCCATTAATTAACATAAATCCTCCAGCCATAATTTAAATATAAATAAATGTGTAAGTATAAGTGAGTACATGTCCGGTAGTTCTAGTGTTAAACAGGTAATAGAAATTGATAATAACTCATTAATTATTACAGGCACTTGTAAAACATGAATATTTTGAACTATATTGGTGTGTAAAAGCAAGTGAATAGAAGTTAAATGTGTACCGGGACCGGTGTCTTAACCGAGTATTCTTAATCCGAGGAACGGAATTTAAATCGACGCATTAAAATGTAATCGGATTTTTCATGGAAGTCGACGTTTGTGAGTTAAAAATGCAGATGTTTGCAGGCCCGAGCAAGAATTGTATAATCAGGATAAGAAGTACAAAGATGGAGTCAGCAGAAAATACAAAGAGAAAAAAGTACTACGAAGGCCAGGAGAAATATGAAACTCTCTACGTGACCATTGCATTATTCTCAGCGAGATTGACGAATGGCGGAGCAGGAATTTGATACGTGTATTAGATGTTGTAACCAGTGATGACACCTTCAATTATCTCACATATTTATATATCGGTTGTGTGTTACGTCACGAAGAGAAATTTGTTGAAATGCATAATAAATACTGGGGATCCCCGTATAACTATTATATTTATGTATTATAATATGTATGCATCATATATGTATATTTATTCGTAATAATAATTAATACCATAATTCAGATTCATAGTATTCCTAATAAATGCAATAAATCCTCTCTGAAAATTAACTCATCTATAAAGATGAACCATGAACTATGAATTAAAAGGTTGATTTAGTGCAATAATTTGATAGATCATTATCACCCTTGTGGGAATTTCAAGTTATTTCTATATCTAATATTTTGATCGAACCAATTAAATAATATCACTTTGATTCTTCCTACAGTAGCAATCAGTAAGAACTCAACGTGATCAATGACCAATCAAATAAAATATAAAATATCAATAACCGTTTAAAATATGAATGTATCATACAAAAATATTAGTGCGTGAAAATCTGAAATTTATTTATCACGTTATACGGGGACCCACTGTACGTAGATAACACAACATCGAAAAGAATAAAGTAAATATTGATTCATCGAAGAATTATATCCTCTATTTTTTCCCTATGATACAACTAGTTTGTTGATAGTGATGTATAGGTATATACAGGGAATGCAAGAAGAATAAATACGACGAGATTTAGATTCCATTTGTCAAGGAATATTTGAATAACCTGGTCATACCGTAAACTTGAAAAGTTACATTTCGGACATTCGGCATCAATAACATTATTTCACCTCCGACGGCCATATTAGCCAATATATCACGGGATTTTATTTTTCACGAGTAACAAACTTGGACGACCATAAAACAGAAACTAAAAGTATAAATCACGTGAGCCGGACCGATATGAAACAACGAACGTACGAAATCTCGGTACGCCGGCCAACCAGGCTGCTCTGTAATTTCATGTTTCACTTTGCACGACAAAAAACTAAGGACATTCATGTCGCACCGATACACGAATTACAAGAATTCGGAATTTCGGCGTGGTGCTTAACGTATTAATACCACATATCCAAAGAAACTTTGACAACGAAATACATTCAGGACAATCCAATATAATCCTGCGTGATTCAACGTAATAAACATTATCGTTTATACAACGAATCGATTGCGATAATAAAGAATCGTTGACGAGCGACGTCCTTTCAATTAAATTCATCCAATTACTCAAGCAAATATACATTGATCAAACTACCTAGATCCTCTTTCGTTGCTCGTATTATTTCAGTTTATCCTACCGTATTATGTATTCCACCAATCTCCTAGTGTCCTCACTTAGCCATGCATGAATTCATCTGCAAACTTACCTGCAACAGAAAAGAAAACAGTTCACGTTAGTTCGATGACTTGAAGTGAGTCGGGCGAGGTAGGGGAGGAAAGAAATGCATAAGGATTGGAAATGCATCCGGGGAAACTGAGTGAAGGGATGCAGCATAAACATATCTTACATGGACACCTAAATATTTGGCCAGATGTCATCTCGTTCCTTTCTAGGGGGGTTCAGTTTCGTGTATACATAAGATATGTACATATAACAAGTACTGTTGGGTTTACGAAAGAAGGCACACGGTGACCCTCGACGTGAAGAGCATAATATATAATGCATATAATATACGAGTCGTCTATTACGAAAGGTTATAATTCAACGTGAACTTTTAACTGATACACAATTTTCACTCTAGTTTTAGATAATAAATAATATACAGCATATATAATTAACGGGCGATTGAAATTCATATGACATCTATGTCAGGAGTGCCTTCTTTCCGGAACCCAACAGTACTATATCTAGGATGGGGACGGATCATAATATCCGTGTGCTCCAATACAATCTTATGCATAACTACGAATGCAAAGATACAGACGCAAATGAAAGAGAGTCGCCCACGTTCTTTGCCGAGGATCTGCTGTATCACGATACGATTTACCGGTCGCATTCTCCTGCGTCCATGCCCATTCTTCTACCCTCGATTCATTTTTCCCTTTTACTTTTTTACCCCCTTTTTGTTACTTCGACTTTCATCCCCGGTATCCCTACGAGTCACCTATGCCTGGACCATCGGTCTTCAATCATGCTTGGATCTTTACTCTCAATAAAGGTATGTGAGAGTATTGGAGTTCCAAATGATTGGTTGAAGCCACGGTTTAAGTTGTTTATTATAGTTATTAAACTAATATGGAAAGCTAGGGATAAATCTGTACGTCTCTATGAGACTAAAAATTAACAATTTCGTGCTATTACTATATTCGAAACTGAATTTTATCTACTTGCTATTGGATGATTTTAATACTAGAATCACGAAAGCGGCCAAAACTAGGATAGTGAACAAGATTTATGCCAGGAATAAGTGGTTGCACTGGGATCTCCAACGCGAGTATTATAATATCCTAACCACTATCCAATTAAGCATATCATTTATATAAAAGGGTTATAGTTCATATAATTACATGAATAGTTTTCAGGAAATGAGATAAAGGGTGATCACATATTCTTTTAGAACAAACTACTCTCACGACTCATCCAGCATCCACGGCGGATGATATCGGTCTTCAATCACCCTAGGATCTTTCGCATCGATAGTACTAGCATAAATGATCCAAGAGATCCAGCGGTTTCCTTCAGTGGCTCTCAACCGATTTAGAGACAGCAAGAGGGTGAAAGGGTAGGAGGGAAAGGACGGAGGAGAGATCTATGGAGCCAGGAAGAGATCTTCGACGAAGATCGATCACGTAGGATATCCACGACAGGCAAGATGATTTACGGTCGGCCGTGTTTCAGCTCGGATATATTTATCCGGTGGAAATATTTAGAGAAGTTCGTAAAGCATTCGTGAGCCAGCGAGTTTCCTAGCGAAAATATTTGTTTAAACGTTTACCTCCTACGGAACACGGAAGTTCATTTTTGTGGCCGGTTGGACACGATTTAAAGGAACCATGTTTCGAGTACAGCTACTGACGTTCCTGTTTGTTTATGTGTTGCGAATGTTCAATAGAACTTTCGATGATTCTGGATTATTTAGTGTTTTACCCCTTATGGTACCTTATCAATTTTCCGGGTACCGTCAAAAAATACCTTGAGAAATATGCGATTTTTAATGTACCTATTAATTTTTCCTAATTGCATATATTAAGATTCTATTAAAAATGGAAAGCCGATATATACGCTCTAAGGTACTAAAAGGCTTAAGATAAGAATTCTTTGTGCTGTCTGATAAAGATAAGAAAAGTCTTAAACTAATAATTTACCGTAAGTAGTTAACACATTTTCAATATTCATATGAAGAGATATGATATTATGCTAGAAAGATTTCAATTTTATTATTATATTAATGTCTTATAAGATTTTAAAGTTGACTACTATATTAAGTAAAATTGAAATTAATATTAATGAAATTAACATTCGAGTAGTATAAGCACATGGTATTCAATCAAAGGTTAATATAATATTACGAAAAATATTTTGCGTCATAATTACGCGCTCTAATTGATTAGAATAAAAATATGCGGGATATTTAGGCATTATTGTATATGAATATTAATAAAGCACAAGCAAACTCGAGCGAAATAATTCGAATCCCTTTGTCACGAATCTCATTCTTCAGTGGTTATTTGTATTTGTCCGGAAGAGAGTGGGGAAAAAAATGGGATTGCTCCCTCAATATTTTCGTCGAATGGATAGGAAACAAGGCCATTCAAGATTCTGAGGTCGTCCCCTTATAAAAATGGCCATTCTTGTAAAAGAAACTTGTTCGTGTGAAACGATATAAGCTATGTCTGCGTGCTCGCATTCGAGGAGGCACGGCTCACCAAACGAAAATGGGTTTTCCTGGCATTATTAATGGGGGCAAGAGGGGGGGGGGGGGGGCAAGAAGCTAAGGCATTTTAGCTGGATGATAAATAGTCGCGTTATTCCCAGGTTGATTTTATTTATATCATTTACACCCAATGCGGCTGTCCGCGTTTTTGATATATATCTCCGACACGTTTTATTTCATCGGCTACATTAAGTCGGGTGTCTACCTTTTTTCATTATCTTATACGCCAATAAGGAGCCCCCATTCTTTTCGCGAGTCTAATTCGAACTCCATATCATGGAATGACTCCATTCAATAAGAGGAAATTTATCTTTTTACAATTCTACTTTTTAAGAGATTGAGTATCTATGTGAAGATGTAAAAAGACTTAAAACAAATAGTTAAAGCTAATGGTTGAAACTAAAATATTTAAAGCTAATAGTGAAAACTAAAAGGCTTAAACACTAGTATCAAGAAGTACAAACTAATCCAGAATCCGAATGTTGAAACATTGATTACGTTTCTGAAATGTTTTTCTCGAACAGCAAAAACCGATGATCAATTGATCAAAGATATCGAAGACTATCAACTGGACACGTACACAAAGAAGTACTACACGGAGTAAGTCTACATAAAGCAGGGTTACAGTTGGAGGAGCAAGATCGTGCTTTCGTATTATAGCAGAACGAGCGATCGTTTGACTCCGCAGCAAGATGAAACGGATTATTACTCGGCCACGTTTATGTACCTAACCGATATATCTGTCCACCGGCGGCGTGATAGCGACATATTAATGCCAAAGGCCTCCGATGTGCCACGATATACGTATATATAATACCTTAGGACGCGTTTCGTATACGTATGTACAGGACACCGTACAGATACATGTATTTCGAGTATCAAATATGCCTCCCTTGAGTCAACTGTCCTGATCATCAAAGGGCTATCCCTTTACTGCTCTTCATCGATGAGAATAGCCCATTTCCCTGGACTCGATTTGGATAATCTCCAATCATAGTCATCTATATTCGATCATAGAGTTAGTCCGATAGTGTGTCACGTCAGATTTGCAAATTGAATGAAATCGACTTAGGATTAAGCTTCGATTAATATCGTATTATTTAATAATCAGGTGTGTAGTCGAATTAACCTGTTAACCGGGGATGACGAGTTAACTCGTCATTCGAATCGACACTTATCTCGAAGGATACGAATTAAATGACAATTATCAGTGTTGTAATAAAATGAATTCGTTTCCAGTTTCCGGAGACTCATGTAACAGATCGAGGTAGTCGTTCACTTACACGAATGTATTCACGAAGATTTATTATGCAAGAGTTCTCGTGTGTGTTACCACCGATTTCCTTATACTCGTTATCGTGCCTATTGATTTTCGATTATCGCCTTCTAATGCACCGGACGTTTTTCGGTTAAAGACCGAGAGCGACCGGTTTTCTCATCGGTTTCAACCAATCTCGAGAATGCCTTTGCTTTCTGACATTATCTTTCTAGGTAAAGAATATTTATGCTTTTCTAGGGTACGTTTAGCAAAAGCTAAGATCCTTTATTGAAAATCAATATTTATTCTTGACGAGGAAACTGGATAAATGATACTAATGGACTCCTTAAAAGTCGATTTTATTTAGGAAAAAAGGAAAGAGATTTGAAGGAACACGCATAATAAACCCGATTGTTTAATTATATAGTATTGCTCTGATGAGAATCGTAATTGATGGAAAATATTGTATGGTTTAATTCCATATTTAGGTAGATTATATATTTCTAGACAGATCTTATGTGCCTTATCCAGATTTTAAACTAGTTCTAAATACTAAATCCTTCGATTCTTAACCGTTTTAGTATCTGACAATTATTCCATGTACCATCTAGAAATAGCTTGGAAACATACTTTTCCAAAAATAAAATTTGCATAATTTTTCAGCTGAGAAATGACAACGTTTTGTCAACATTTTCAAATCCCGAAATATCGACTCGAAGTAATATATTTCTGAGAAACACCGCGGAATCAATATTTCGACTTTTCGATATTAAAAAGGTTAACCTTCTATAGCTAAATTATTTTCATATCTAAAAAGAAATCGTATAACGTAAATCTAGTTAAACACGATTCTAACGAAGGTACATTACGTGGAAATAGTAACGAAATTATTACTTAAACGCACTGAAAAAAGGGTGACAATCATTCCGCGTACTTTTCTAATTATTATTACAACGAAAAAAATAAAAATAAATGAAAGATTCGGATCGACGAGTACGTGACTCTAAAGTTACATGGAGCTATAGAGAGTTAGTAAGAGCTGCTTTCGTCTGGAAGAAAGATGAGAACCACTGTATAAATTTATTTTCCAGGATGGCTACCTTAATCTTAACGCTAGCTGATAGAGTGATTGAAATAGAACGGTCGACCTCCCGGAGACTCGCGCGGCTTTGTTGTTATTGTTTTTATACCGTGCTCGGCGAGGCGGACTAATTTACGACTAAATGCGGCCGAGTTTGTTTTGCTTCGTATATCTCACCTTATCCTCAAATAATATACCATGGAGTTTCTTAATATAGAAACTCACGTCGAAAATTAATAATAACTAAAATTAAATTATCTATTCTAATAAAATATATGCTCTAAATGTGTTGCACATTGCTGATCATCTATGACCAGTATTTGTAACTTAATAATATATTCATAATTGTTAGCACATTATATGTGCAAAACTTATATCATTAAATCTTAGAATTAACGTAATGCATATAAATAACGGTGCATCGATGTTGAACTGTGTCTTAAATTAATTATTAGAATAAGCATAATAATTATTACTGACTTATAAATAATTGGATGGTACGACTAAGATAAAGGAAAGCTCATATATCTTCTTCGCCAACAAATAAATAATACATAATGATATGGATAAATGACGTATAGTTATATTGATAAACGGCAAGAAATGTCAAAGAAATCCATTAAAATATAAGAATATATAAAGTTTATTGATAAATACCCATCGTATTGGAAGAGTGGCATGTCGCGCGGGCAACTGCGTCGTCGGTGTCGCTCACTTTGCAGGATTTTTCCACTTTTCGCAAACTCCGCGGTCTTTATTATATCGTATAAATGTTAATTAACAATACCGCGATAATATAATTAGTTTAGAGTGCAAATAATTATCGAAATTAAGGTACGAAATAGCAATGTTACTGAAACCATGCGCGGCAGTGGTTACGGCTCGGCGGCAGCCAGCGCACTGACACGTCACGCGTGATTGTAGACGTTGCGATTATTATGTACTTAAAATTCAAAGCAACGTATTTTATTCTTATATTCATTATTATTAGAGGAAAATGATTATTAGTACTTGATTTAACCTTGTACATATATTCAAGATGATTAGAGAATACTTGTATATTTTAAATCAACTGGAAAATATATAAATACCTCCATTAATAGAATTATTACGAATACATTTGTATCACCCGAAGTTGTAATATTAATTTTAATAAATGAATAGAATTTAATATCTGTCCCCTGAGTGATTCTGCATACACGTCAAATGAATTACTTCTCACAAATTGGAATTCAGTGGTAAAATCATGTTTAAATTAATAAACTCATAATTCGCTGATGTATTTTCGTTAGCTGATGTTAATCATCTCGGTAATTCAGTTTACGAAATGTTAATATTAATAAATATCACCGATCTCTGCGATTATGTATAAAGTGATTTCGAAGTAAGAGGAATTAATATTTCCTACCAATAGTCTACTAATTAATAAACAAAATGAGTAGATTAATAACACTATTGTCTTACAATAATTAGAATAGAACAAGGTTCCTAGAATTGCCAATATAATTCCTAAAATTAAGTAGGTATCCAAATATCTTCCTTCCGAATCTCCTTGCAAGTGAGATGCATCGAATTTCAGAATAGTTGCATAACTCTGGACCAACGTTTGATCTCCGTATATTCCGCAAGGCATGATGCAGCACACCTATGGAATGTAGGCGTGAGAATTAACAGAAATTCACACACATACACGTCACTAGTATACGATTGTATTATTACGGAAACGTCTCCGTGTATCGAAAATCAAATGGAGTGCAGCAGAGCATGGCGAAGGGATGAAGTGCACCACATATTTCAATGTAGAACCCCTGAACCTCGTATTACTAACCGATACACTATAGATACATTATACTGATCCGTTTATCCTCTCGTCTTTCATCTTTGTGATTTTTCCCTATCACCAGCTAAGATCTCACACCCCCCCAAGTTTTTCCACCATCGAGTTCACCATGAATTCCCTGGCAATAATTCTCAGGGAAGGAAAATACGCCAGTCAGTGTAATAAAGAATAAAAGGCTGATCCACCTTTCTATAATCGAGAGAGCTATATGTTTGGTTTTCTTAACCGTAAAGAGGTTGGGGTGGACACCATTTGTCTTCTTGTCTATTTATTTCATCTGCCTCCTAAAATTGGATCCCTGGCGAGGCTGGCATTACATTGGAATCTCGGAAATTGTAGTATGAAATTAATAGCACGAGTTATACTCGTGGAGTTGTTTAGTAATTAGAGGTACGATAAAAAAAACTAGTTGAATGTATTGCGGGTAGAATATCATGGCAAACGAAATTTATTCCGTAGTCGGACTAACTTATAATTGTCAAAAGCTCTAAATATTGTATCATCCACCAACTAACGGTCTCTCAGTGCAAATGTAGTTATGCTACCGCAAAAAGAGGCTTCCCATTTAAGCCGTAGGTACTCGGAATGTAAAAGCAGTTTAAATCCTGCCGGTGCGCGAGAGCATCATTAAAACCATAAAAATCTCATGGACATAAAAAGCACGCATGAAGCGTGATCCAAGCGTTCGAAGTTTTTCTCTTAAAACACTTTTCCGCGTCGGCCTTTCTCCAAGCCCCGATCGTAATGGATGGAAAGAGCCTCGTCGAAGCTCTTCCACAAATCCAAACACCCCTCGAACCCCTATTCTACAGTTTCTGTCTGCGAATACCCTGTACGCGTTCCATCCACGTCGATTTTTATTCCCAGCTTCCGTATCCCGTGCCAAGCCTCGGGATACTTCAACGTGGAGACTGACGAAAGCTGACGGGAACCGTCGCCAAATTCTTCCTAGCTTGGAAACTAGAGATTGCATCGTATACAGGTACCTTCTATACATATGCATCGAGGCTTATATTCGATACATATGCGGCAAACTAGTGGTACATAAAGAAAATCGCAAACGAGAGGGGTTGGTTCATAAGAACCTGGAAATCAAACAAACCACCCTTACAACCCATCCACGGAGTTCCCGCAAACACTAGGCGTGCACTTGTTACGCTCATCTTGTTACTTGCTCGAGGAAACTCGCGGAGTTGGTCGGGATTACGACAGTTTTCTTTGGTACTCTCTACTTTTCTTCGTACGTTATATCTGCTCTATCTGTATCCGTCTCCCTCTTTCCTGATCTCCTCTTATCTCTCTCTATGTATGAGCCACTGTGTTCGTATCCAGGACACGTTCGGCGAAGCCACCGCAAACGGGAACAATGTCGCAGCATTGCGATCCTCTGCAAGCAGCGAAGCTGTATCAGCTCTTACAAGTTCCTCTATCCTTCACTCTCTGACTCTCACCCTATCTCTCTCATTTTATCACTATGTTCCTTGGTATCCGTGTTCTCTTTCTCTCTCGCTCTCCCCTACCCTTCCCCACTATTCGAACCCTGCATCCTCCTGTACACCCCTTTCGACGTTGTGTGTCGGCATTAACGCTTACGTGAGAGACACAATGTACTCGCGCGTATTGTACCCTAAGTGCATACCAGTGCAACTATCGGCTGGTAGCACTGTATACAGGGTGGCCGGTAAACAACGTCGGAATTGTTGTCTATGAGGCAGAATCACGGAATCGGTTAGGGTAATGCGTTTCCGGATGGCATATATCCTTGCTATCTACTACTTGGTCTCTTATCATCCACTGTTTTACTTGTAACATTAACCTTCATCCTTAACAATCTAAAGTTTCCATGAATCTATGAAAATAATAATGTATTAGCGAATTATTGGATTCCGGGTATAAGGGAGTGTGGTCATGGAATTACGGTTATTGTAGAGAGTGTTGGTACATAATGCGGATATTCCGCGTTAAATCCTACGGTGGAATTCCACGTGGACACTTGATTATTGATAGAGGATAATATTAGCTAAATAGGTTCTTTATGAAAATGATTATTAACGCGAGGTGTTTCCGGTGATAAGGCGGTAGTAATTTCAATATGAATATTCATAGAAATAGGAAGACGCGGTGCAGTCGTTTATCACACCGCATCACCCAATTGTGCGCAATGTTGCGTACATAACTAACATTTGCATGCTCCAAATAATCTAGCTGCTGTCAAAGAGACGTACCAATCGATATCGCGAGAATCTATCTATCTCGATAATGATTAATGCATTAAGTGTAAACAGCTTCCATGGATAATGATCTGTAACGGGATAAATACAAACGAAATCGTCTACCGAAACGAACATCCTGCCGATCCTCAAAGCAATTAGTTACATTTCAACCATTTCAACCATTTCAACCAACAGTTGTCAAAGGCACGTATTTCTAATGACCTCATTAAAAAAATATCATTTTGCATTCATTAAATATTAATTTAATCGACAGGCATGTTATAACACAACTAAGCATTATTGCAGATTAATTAGCACCGACATATATTTTCCACGTGTCAATTACTTATTCGCAAACCATCTTTCAAATTACATATTATACGAATTATAGAAATTTTATGTTACGTCAATCATAACCCGTAGAAACCTCCAGGAATTAAAACATGCTTAATGAATCAATTATTTATGCTGACCAATTATTTCATAATGTTGAACGATAAAACTCGAAATAGTATAGAGATATTAGTGTTATTTCTTCGTTTTGGTGATTCTACATCAGAGGCCTATTAATTATATTATTTCCTAGGATGCAACTGTGGACATGGATTCACATAATAAGAAACTCTACTAATTCGAACAAATTATGGAATATCCTTCCACATTTGAGGTAGTCTTGGAGCTGCAGTAGATGACTTCCTACGTCTGCATAACGCATAACCTATCCACTTATCCACCCACCTGCCGATTTCAGCGGTGGTTTCGCTATGTTCGCACTCGGTACGTGCATTTACCTATGTGCCAAGGATACATGTTCGCAGTTATATACCTAATATAATATGTATTCACACATGGCCGACTATTATTATACGAGATTTAGTACGGTCATTAAATTCTCACGTGGCTTTGTCGATTTTCTACAAACATGCATCAGGAAGTGGATGAAGAAAAATGCAACCGAAAAAGTAACGAATGCGCTATTTCCATAATTATTTAACGACAACATTCGCGAGGGATGAAAAGACATAGAGAACGATCTGCGAAAAATACATCATTTTTTTTTGGTCGAACGAATGCAAGAGAAATGTAAGTACGAATAATAAAATTGAAGTGTGTGTAGGTATGTGTGGAAAGAGAGACGCAGTGTGTGTATTCGTGTGAATCAGAACGTCACCATTCAAAACCTTCTCCTCTATTGCATTTCTATTTCTTTCACGTTCCGGGAATGAAAGGCATTTCGACAGGATGGCAAAGTAGGTGCAGTCTCGAATGCGAGCCGATTTTCTTCTTCAGTTGGATACCAAAAAATTGAAAGAATCTGGGAAAATTGATTCTATTCGTGGGAAATGGGATGATAACGGTAAGGGATGCATTTTTGGTAATGTCGATTATTTCAGATAATTTCACTTGATTTATGCCAAATGTAATTCCTATTTTATCACTGAAAGAGGATAAATATTCATAGCGATGATAAGAAAAGTAAAGATCAAAAAGGTCGCTCTTATTAAAAAATTCTGACGATGGGAAAGGTGGGTGCATTTTCAATAATGTTCGATTACTTCTGACAGTATTACCGCAATTCAGGCGCGCAAGGTTCGAGCAATTTGTGGCGATTAAACCGGCTATCATGTGTTTCATAATTTTTAAGTAGGAAACGCTCGCAAGACTCTCCAGCTTTCTCAGGGATCAAGACAGTTCTCGTGGCGAAGGTCAACGATGTTAATAGAAATAAGACAGGATTAATAAACGCCTTAATGAAACATTCCACAGGATAGCGAATTAATTGGGAGCGGCAATTCCTCGAGGCGTGAAAGTGACTCACGTAGCGTGATCATAAAAGCGTTTCGACTTTAGGCCCCGTCGTCAATTTGCCACGATCAGCGTTTATTAAACACATTCCATGACAGTGCTTTTACGTCTTTTATAGCCTCTGCCAATTAAACATTTTCGCGAGTCTTGCGAGTTAGATTTTTGTGGAAACCAAGATTCTTAGTAGAAGTCGAAAAAAGAATCATCTTCAAAGGAGATGATCATTTTATGACGAGACATGAAATCAAGTTGTAAAGTCAGACTAATAATCTAGTAATTTCTGTGTAGATTACAATATTGTTATAGTGTCAACGATGACGTTGAAATATTGGTACAACTAACCGTAAACCCTTAATTAAACTGACGCGTCGCAAGCACGGTTTTCGTAAGTCGGCTTTTATAGCTACAATCAGAGATCAAGTTGAACAAGACTTTACACCCAGTGCTCTTCGAATGCACTTGGGGGAGATGAAAGGTACCATCATCGCCCATGAGATATGGTCAGTATCCATCAGCGTAGAGTGGATGCGCGTAGTTCTGAATGGGCTTCTAATTACGAATAGCTTGGTAGGAGTGAAATATACTCACCACCTATGTACCTAACAGCCACAAAGGATAAAAAAGAAGGAACTATTAAACTTTCCCTCGTACCTTCGACCGTAAACTAATGATTTCAAATTTCTTACACCATACATTCACACCTTGGACGATAAAAATGATAATAAACTGTCAGGATACTCCTATGTTATCCAACAAATTCTCTTGAAAGCATTATTGAGTAATACGAGAAAATATCAGGGATAAAAGTGCAAGAAGAAATAAGATATCTTTTGAGGAAGTTTAAGGTCCATGTAGGAGATAGGGATGAAGGAAAGTAACGATGGAACAGTGAATAAAGGTGTCGAGACAAAACGGTTCCATGATCTATACGAGCGAGTGACTGGATACTCCGGGTCTACCTTAACTTATCTTGAATCCGAAAATCGAATAACATCAATCTCTTTTGTGGTGTTCCCGCGTGCGCCCCAGGGCCCTTCGGTTCTTTCTTCTCTGAATTTCTCTTCCCACCGTGGTTCCCTGCAGCATTGACTGCTCGAGTGCAAGTCTCTTTGTCTCCTCTGATCGCATATATGCGAACGAAAAGGTACCGGGGCTTCAAGAGTTATAACGGTAAGGCGGCGACTTTGGCTTATGCAATTTATTGATTTAAGCCCTTCCGCCTTCATCCATGCTCCTTCGTATCGTTCCTCATCCTTCTTCCTTTTCCTTCTCCTAGATTATTCTCTGAAAGAGCCTCGCAGAGAGTTCTGGGTTGCAAGGAAAAGGCGCCGGAAAAGCGTCCTCCTTTTGTCTATTAAACGTTCCTCGATCGAGCATGAACCCGTGCCGGAATAGAAGTACAAAGGACCTCTGGTTAAAATCATCTCGAGCGCAGGACGAGTGGTCGGACCTATTCCGTAAGGGAAGAGACCACCCACTCGAAGGACTACGGAGTCCTTGAATACAAGGACTCGTCGACTTAAGCACAAGGGAGAGGAGATCTCGAGTGGTCGTCGAATGAGTGACGAAAAACAGACCGGCATCAGGGAACTCTTAATTACACTGAAAAGACTTCGACTTTCTCTGTACACTAGAAGAAAATTAATTTTTCTTTAGTGTCGCATTCTATTACCGTATCTATGATGTCTTCATACTTCCGGTAACTTGGCAAACATGTGTAGAACATATAAAACTCGAAGCATCATCAGGTATTAAGATAGAGTCCAGAAAAAAGCACGAATCAATGAAATAATCTATAGATTTTAACGAGGCAAAGTAATTCTTTTGCATGAAATTAGAAGAGGGGCGATTTCGGCGAGCCAGTGATTTCGAGACAAAGCACGGAGGAACTGATGGAAAGGAAAAATAAAACCATAGCAATCGGACTTTAAAGATTCTAATGACAGTACGGAAATCAAGTGAAGTACAACCCCTGGGACCGGAAGGAAGGGAGATTACACTGAGCGTGTTCGTGTGAGAGGTATTTCACGTACGAGTCCCACCAGAGAACAGACAGGTCGCCGTGATCTCGAAAAGGAAGAAAAAACCTATCAGGTGGTATCCGTCGCATCCGAGTTCTCGTTGAAGTAACAGGAAGTTACACCGAATAGAAGAACGCCGCGCGACACGAAAATCGAATTTCAAGGGTGAATGTCGAATGAAAAACTTGAAAACGGACTTTGTAATTTACCATTCGGTTTGAGTCGCAAGTTACCCAAACGCCTGAATGATCCTGCGATCCGAATCTTCTCATGGTTGATGGCAACCAATCACGTATTTCCTCTGATTTTATTCCGTCCAAATTCAAAGAGAACTGTTTTAATTATAAAATAATGTACATCATTGGTCCAACGGAATTCAATCAATTCCCTGATCAACTTTTATTTTCATAAATCGTATCTGCATTGGTATTAACGATACCTTTAACGGAGTAATTTTGTTTGATATTAAATTGAACCTTCATATTTTTCCATGAAATTCATCAACAATTTGTTCTCGGAAAAAAATTATTCTTTGATTGGCACAAAACACACGGGCATAAAAAACAGTATCTATTTGCTGACTACAAGGGCAATGCTTTTCCTGCGTGCGTTATGTGAATTCGTTCGCGAGCGCACTCTCCACCCTCAGCTAATTGGACATGGGGGGGAAACACGTATACGAAGATACTCACTAACATACTCTTTCTCACTCATTGACGTGCGTCAAACGATAATTAATAACCTCTCGGTGAACGGTGTCGGCGGTAAATAAACAGCGGCTGCCACGCTCCACGGTGTGATCGAGAGATCCACCATCATTTAGAGTACTCTCGTGTAAAATGCCTGAAATGCACTGAACTCTGTTTCTATAAACTACAATGGATAATTCGACAGAATATTACTGGAATAACATAAAATTTCACTATCCGTCGAAGCGTATCGAACGAGAAGTATTTCAATCGATTGTTGCGATATGAATGCTATCATAAAACTTTGGAATGAAGACATTTTTCTGTACGCCCCGTAGCATGAACATTAACTTCACATGTAAGAATTTCCGGTTTGAATATCTTTACGAATTTGAGAGCATGGAATAAGTTAAGTGATCGGAAGAGATATAAAAGTAGTTTATGAGGATGTTCGATTCCCAAAAACGAAAGGGAGGAGAACCGATCTGAAGATTCACGGTTCAGGACTCATTGGATTGATATATCGATGTTCTCGGTGGAACATGGTGCCTCGCCCCCAAAGGGTATTACGAAGGGCCTATGGTTGTCGAACCATGGGTTCTATGTACTTTGAAGGAATCTAACTGTCTTCCACGTGTACTTTCTTGTTTCTTTAACATGTTCTTCCTTCCATAATATTCACTTTTAGCAAGCATTATGATGCATTTACTTCGTGCTGATGGTCTTCAAGGTATACTGCGATCTTATAACTGGTTGCTTATTGTATTATTAAAAGTAAATGAAATATAGGAATACGACGTGTGCCTCTTACTTTTGTATTAGCTAGTATTTCCCCCATAAAATATCTATATTCCAAGGACGTAGGTCCATTTCGTAGATGTGCTCTCGCAAATCACAGGTCCGGATGCGATCGAATCGAGGGTTAGATCAAACGTGGCAACATTAACGTTTCCCTTCGACGCATCTCGGAAACCGTAGGTCCAACGAAAGGGTCTCTCTGCCACCCTTCGTAGTGGTTCACCAGAAAACTGGCACGCGGTCGGACTAATGACCCAAAAGGGAACCCGGCAACCATATTACTCGACGTACATCCTTGGTTGGACCTCTAACATCAGAGGCCGACTAAGAAAAAATGGACCAAAATGGGAAGAAAAAAGATGGCGAAAGAGAATCACCATTTCGAGTACTAAAACATTCATTATTGTTGGCCGGCTGTCGGTGCTCTTGACCTTCTCAGGGTGATCGTCGTTTTCTTCAACTATCCGTGTCTCCTTCTCTTCAACGTGATTGGCCTTTCTCTTCTTCCACCTCTTCCTCTTCTTCTCCGTCTTCTTCATCGTAACTACAGCTTTTTACATTCTACCCTCTCTCCCTTGCACTTTCTGCCCTACTCGTTTCATTCTCTTCTTTCATTTTCTTGATCTTCCTTGCGCACCTCCCGCTTTACCTTCACCTTCTTCCTCTTTCACTTGCCGGTTAATCAAACCGGTAGATCTACCTACCTATCTTTCCCCTACCCGTCATCGAGATCTACGAACGACCCTGATTCGCGGACCGCGGTGTGTCTGATCGACTTCATGGAAGTGGAAGATTGTATATCATATTTGTTTAGAAAACTTGTACTTTTATACTGGTGGATCTTCCATGAATTATTAACCCTTCAGTCTTGGTACCGTAAAAAATACCTCGAAAAATATGCAAATTTTTATATTATATTATATAAATTATTTTTATAATAAAAATGAAAAGCCAATACTAGGTAGATAAACTAACCAGCAATATTATATTAATCTGTCCAAAATGAGCAAATCAATAATCGTCAATTAGAGTCGGAAAACACTGTAATTACACTTAGCAGTTAAACCTAATTATGATTTACTGAAATGTGAGAAGGAAAGGCTCACATAACTAGAACTTCTAGTGAAAGAAGAAGTAGAGTAAGCAATCAATCGATTCGACTAAGCTCATAGTTTATAGAAATAGACAAGATATTTTTCAATGGGACATGTATTATTCATCCATCAGAGTTGGATAGACGATCGAGAGTCATAGTGGCAAATTGATTGCTACCGGAACGGCCACCGTGACAGTTCAAAGCTGCCCCATCTAGTCGTGACGCGATATCAGTAATTGCAGTAGTGTCAGTCGCATACAGATATGATTTGTTAGATGGCATGTAACAATGCGGTTGCAATTTCTGGAATTACTTGACTGATTTATTTGCTTTCCTATTGCGATAATGACGTCAAGATATTTCAATTTCCATCCTCGGTGAAAGAAATGTATTGTATCATCGTTTATCAAGAGGATGAATATCCTTGATGTCTGATAAGCATGTATTAAAAAATAAATTAAATGATTATGTCAGGAACGATGAAGTGGCAGGATTTTCTCTAATCCAGACATATATCAATAACGAGCCAATGAGCATTTACGGACACGATTTGTTATGTGGCGCGTAACAATGGCGGTCATGATTCGTGGCAGGCCATTAATTAAACGGGCCGCGGGTAATTAGGTCGTGGGGAATAAATTTGGTTTATCTCTAATTATCCTGCCGGTGTCCATAGTTAAAGGTTTCGACGAGATTCCGCGACTTGTTATTAGATAATGCATAATGTCTATAAACAACGAGAGAACAATCAATCGATTTTATTGGAACGAAAGCAAACTTACGAACCAAATTAATATCCGGTTGTCTTCCGTTTTCGATGGATATCAGTGCACTATTATCACCAACTAACAGAAAAGTTACTCTAAAACAATGATATATTGATATACTTAATATAGGTGTAGACGAAGGAAATTTAACTTCGAAGCAATCTGAAGCAAGTGGACGTCGATAAAAAGAAGTCTAAGGGTAGGGCTTGCAATCGAAATTTACCGGAAATATCGTTACCCTCATTCGGCTCTCTCTTATCCCTCCCAACCTTTTTCCTCCTCATAGAACTTCCGGTCTTATTCCGCAGTTCGTGCTCGGTGGTATAATCGGGATAGAGACGACGCGTTCCGGAAAATGGCTTGGTATTTTTTTCCCTACCCCCAGTACGGGGTGAACCGAAGTGCCAAAGGTGGATGGTGCACTCACGGGGGTGGTTCGCTGTCCAGAGGAGAAGTGAATGGAGGGATTGGGGTAGTCGGTGGAGGCCAATCAAGCCAGAACACACACAGTGGATTCGGAAACGAAGCAATTTCTCTTCCAGCCACGTTGCTGGAACTCTCTTCCTTTCTCCTCGCACTCGCCGTGTCTTTCTCCCATCTCTGTTCACCCTTTCATTCTCCTCCTTGTTCTCATCCTGCTTCCTTTTTTTTCTCGTTCGGCAATACACTAGAATTTCTCTGCTCCTGGGTGAGAAAACGCAGGAGCTTTCCTCGAGATAACGATCGGAGGGTCCTTCGAAAGGAACACCCTTCTTCGCTCTTCTCGATGCAGTGTGAAGAATGGTATAAGAAAGAGGAAGCGAGACGGAGGACACGGAGCAAAAGGGGAATGGATGAAAGAGAAAGAAGTATTCGATCGTTGGCAGAAACCGGCTGACCGGCAAGAACGCGAGACGATCGCCATTAGCGCCTCGGTCCGTGCTGTATAAAGGAAGAGAAACGCGCGAACGTGCTACGGCAGCCATCCTACTGAACAGAGCACGCGAGAATGCGTGAAACGCATCGGGTCGTGCCACGATCATCCCCGGAGATGCCTTTCTATACCAGGAAATCCAGTATCAAAGAAGAGTGATTTACAATTCGAAATTCAAATGAGGACGTTTAAAACCTTACGGATACTAAGATTATATTTACTCAACAAAATACACCATCCATTCACGTGTATCATTAATTCTATCACATATATGATGGTCATATTTATATTTTCATTTGTAAAATCTCACTGTAATATGTCTCAGAATAAAGTCACATTTTTGCCAAAAATGCGTTGTGTTCACTCAGTAACCGCAAAAGAATAACCTCTCAGTTTCGTAATCAAGTGATATATAATACGCGATACGTGAATTATTCGATTGGTGAGAATATTAAAAATTAATCTCGAAGATAATGTAAGTTTTCGAGTGTGAGTTAAGAGAGTAGGCGGATTGCGAGTTATCAGATTTCAATCACGTTTGATGGGTCCAGATTCTTTGGACGAAAGGTCAAAGTAGTATCCGGTGTAATTTACTTTGACAGTAATAAAAGATGTAATATTACCCATTTATGACCACCGATGTATGGTATACGAGGCGATGTTGAAAGGGGGTAAAGGAGTCGTTAAACGTAATAGGTACACGACGTAACTCCCTTCCTTTCATTTGGTGAATTTGCGATAATAGCCTGTACGGCCAGGGGGAGAATCAAATTTTATAGAAAATTTTTACTGTGTTCCATCCACGTCACTTTATGAGGGAAACTTTTTTATCGAGCCGAACGAGAAACTTTTCGAAACCCGTGGAATCCACGGTGCAGCCTGCTTCAGCTGCTTATCCGCGATCCCTTAAGCTCAATCATACGAGATAAAATTGAATGGTGCTCCAGTGAAAAGGGTGTAATTTACATCAACCTGTCACTTACATCTTATATCTATGACTAGTAAAATTAATTATCCTTTATATTATAATATAAAAATTGATTGTAAGTTATACATCCCTGAAAACGATCTGTAGCCTCTTATGATAGATTCATTAAAATTCCAAGAAAAGAAGTAAATTTTTCAAATTCTTAGATGAAAGATCATCATAAGGTTCATTATTTTTTACGGAATATCCTGTTCTAAGGAAATATGAAAACGGAGAAAAAAGCATATAGAGTATAGTGTATGGTTTGATAATGGCTGGCCCAGAATTATCTCAATTTAGCTGACATCTGCGATGTAAAGTAAGATAATGGACGTTATACGATTATGGCGTGTACGAAGGCTACCGTCGTAGATCGCCGGATTTCTATGGGGTTTTCAGGTATTAAGCCGAACGATAAACTCCCTTCTCACGGTGGCGTTGTTTTTCCTAGGTTTCACGTAAGTCATCGGGGGATTGCCTCCCGGTGCGACTTGTTCTCGCTAATTAAGAGGCGTGCCTCTCGACGATGGCGTGGTATGAGTTACAATAGAAACGAAGTCGTTTCAACGTTGGCTCGAGTTGCCCTGCGGCTTGCCGCAGGTAACCAAAGTAGCCCGGTGACGTTAATGTGGATTTTTATTAGACACACTCCTTTGGCCCGGGATGCCAAAGGTGTCCATTTCACTTCCGCGTGGAAAGTCCGATGATCGACGCGAGATCTAATCGCCGATATTGTTCGGATAACCGATCGGCTTTGGCTTTTAGTTGAGTTGTCAGAAACGCCTCCCTTTAAATCAATGAAAAGAGACATCTCGACGGAGCTATTTCGAAAGTAAACCACATTCTGGTACTCATAATATTTGATGATATAATGAGCCATTTAAATGTGATGTAAACCACCGTGATTTTCATATACTTAAAACCTGACCTATATAATGAAAGAGTGTCTTATGAAATGTGAAATATATTTCATAAATCGCGGAGTATATTCGAGTGATACGACGTCGAGTTTAGATAACAGAGGCCCGTAATGCCGTAACAGCACGATCTAACCGTGAACTTGTAGGGAAGGTAGAATAAATCGTGGAGTGAGAAAGGGTCGATCGGTGTTAGTGAAAGAGGTAAGGAGAACCGGAGTAGAGAGGCAAAGAGATCGTGGTTGAAGCCGGTGGTGGAGGAATGCGAGGAGGCCATCTTGGTAAAAGGGGGGCATCTCCCTTCTAAAGAGGCCCCGAGGAGCCTCCTTGCAACCACAGGGCCTTACTTCGTCCTTCTCCCTTTCCTCTTCCTATCCTTCTCCCATCTCGTGGTTACCTGTCCGTCGATCTGTCGGCCTCGTCCGTTCGTCCATCCGTCCCGCGTGCAGCTTCATACACACCTGCATTGATTGGCTCTACGCACGCGAGCACCGATGTCACAATAATTATTAAAACATAAATCTTTAATACCGATGGTTTCCTTAGTTTCTTAAGGTATGTAGTTTTCGGAAATCACATACCGCTTTCCTAGCCGGGAGCATTTTTTTAAAACGAAAATGTAGGATCTTTCGAAGCGACACACTAATTGGATGGTTCGGAATATGGGATTAGAATAAATTAGTATCTAAGTTTAATTAGTTCCAAGATTTAAGTGGATGAAGTTTATCCGGGGATGTCTAAATGAGATGAAGAATTTTATGAAAATAAAGGAATATATTAAGTCTTTCCAAGAGACTTAAGACTTATCTAAATCTTTGATACAAAGTGTCCTATCTCGTACTTAAGATGCACAGCTGTTCGAAGCTTTTCATTTAAACTCAATACTCCTATTTTTAATTAGGTGCATAATAAATATAATATTACAAAGAGTACCAAAAGTGTGTAGTTATGTTATGCATTTTATAGTTGCTATAAATTTAACATTCTTTACATGTGGTGGAAGTAATAAAATAGTTATGAACATTATGCATTATTTCAATGCAACCGATAACAATTGATGGGGGACTTACTGTTCGATAAACCAGAAGTTTCAGATGTTCAGTAGTTTTACGACTTCGCGGTCAGCCTGGTAGTTGCATCCACGGAGTATCTCTCCATGAGGAATATACTGCGGTAGATTTTCGTTAGGGATACTCCAAGACGAAGTGGATTGGCCCGGTAGTACCTTGGAGAATGTCTTTCGAACTTTCAATCGTCGTTTGAAAGTCTAATTTTATGGGGAACCTACTTTCATACGTTGAAGAAGTACGGACGTATGTAGTCCGCGTTGTGGTTCCAGGTAAATGAAATTTATGGAAATCGGGTAGCAGTTGATAATCTCATACATTAAGTACACTCCTAATATTATTCAAACTAAACTATCACCAGTGAACTACTTAGATATCGGTTTCTAAGTAAAGTGTAAATAGCAAGGATATTTTGAGTGCCGATACCAGGGAGGAAGGAAAGTAGAAAAGTTCAAGACTACCGAAGAAAGGATCCGGCTTTTGAAAGTCAAATTTCGATGCGGGTCATCCTTCGAAACCCTTTTCCACGTTCTAAGAATAGTACCCAGATACCTTACATCTGCTACCGTTGAATGTAGATAGGATCAGATCAAATAGACGTAGTTATGTCTACGGAGTAGCTACGCGTGTGAGAGGGTACTTACGAAGAACTAATGCTTTCGGATTCCTCTTTGAAACCAGAGGTACCTCAGGTACATGTATTTCGATGGCTTAGGTCTCTTCGTATCTTCTCTTTTTTCTTCTCTTTCTCTCTTCTCACTTTTCACCTTTATTTCGTTCTCGGACACAAGGCACAAATACACGCGCAATGTTTTACCCGATCCCTCGGATACTTGAACTCCCGGCCGTAAATACTGCCGTTGGAAAACGTACGAAAGCTTCTCGAAGTGGCGGTCTGCCTGCTGAGAGAAAAACGCTTCCTAATCCTCACAAGTGCGCGGCCTTGGAAACGCTGAAGTGATACGGTTTATGATTTTTTTTGGCGGTTGGATTTTTCCTCCCCTAGGACAATTATGAGGTCCCTAGATTCTTGGGAGTCTGTCTCTCCGCAAGTACATTTATTTCCACTAGATTTAATCGCTTAGTGTTCGTTTTTTTTGAAAATGTCTCCCAGTTAGTCTAAGGGTTCCTGGTAGTTTTGGCCGACCAGGTTTTTTAGAAGAAGAACTATATTTTCCGATACAAATATTTGTATTACTTAATCATGGCGACGGACGTGACATACACGTCGTTGAATATTTGTACGATGGTTAGGTGTGGAGGAGTATGTCATGTCGCCGTATGTTAAACGGTTCATAACAATTTTGGAGACTTAAGTTCTTCTACCGTACCAAGTGCAATATGAAAGAGATTTAATATTCTCTGTTTAGTACGGCCATTAAATGATTTGACGAAGATCGGTTATGTTTTCGAAAGGGGTAGTAAAAGAGGATGCTTATCACCTGTAAGGGTTGCACTACCATATCATTAAGTATTTTACGTGTAAGGGTAGCATGTGAATTTCGAGAAGGGTCTATGGATGCAGTCTAACGTTACTTCTCTAAACGTTCAACAGAAACAGACGTGGCGCCGGGTACCTTTCGTAAGGCAAAGATAAGGGGAAGCTGATATCAGGCTTCCTTATTATAATTAGTGGAGATAATTTCGGCTGGAGGCATGCTCTTTACGTTGGCTTCGCAGTCGTTCGATGAGACACTAAAAGCAGCCATTCAGTGGCTGCACTTCCCTTTTCGTATATAATCTACAAAATGTACATCGGAAAGAGGCTATACGCTCGGAGAGAAAACCTGCTGTGGAGGATTATGTTATAGCTATCATATCATAGTCATGTTAATTTTTTAGCAATGTATATACGGTATCGTATTATGTTGGAAATTTACAAAAACGAGCTACGGAGATATTGTTGCAATGAAATTTACAAGGGCCATCTACCGAAGTACTTAACAACATCCACTTGTTCAAATATATTACATACACCATGAGATAGTAATCTTCCATTATAACTTTAATCTAAAAACTTTCCATTAAACACCGTGACTTTCTGGATTATAATTAATCATATCGTATGTGCGGATGTGATATAGTTCCTGATGGTGGATATTAAATATAATATGGCGGTTTTTGTCGACGTTTCGAAAATTACTGTGGCAAGACGTGTAGGTGCTTCTTATCATAATTACCAGCAATAATTCCGTAACTGTTCATGGCTCGGCGTCTCCTAGTATTATAGTCGCGCACTATGCACACTGAAAGCACCCGTTCGATGGATGCAGGATGCACTCCCAGTTCCCCTATATATACTACAAAATGTACGCGGAAGCACTTCTAAGTACTACTGTGAAACCTGCTACGGGATTACATCAGGCTATTATGTTACAGGCATTCTAATTGTTGGATAAAATTACGGAAAGAACCGCTTTGTTAATATTTTGAAATTCTCATAATAGCACAGACATCTACTTAAACACACATAAAGTTCAAGTACTATTAAGATTACCTGATCTGAATGGAAGTTACAAGTGAACTACAAGTGAAGTAATTTACAACAATAATTTACCAGACCATTTACAAGTACAACAATTGCGAAAATGGCAAAGAATAAGAATAGTTATTACATAGAATAAATATTACTATTCCATTAAAATGTAGTAGAATAAATGTTGAAGTATCTTCATGGCATATGTATTTTCGAAAGAAATGCTCGTAACTTGAGGATTACTGGTATTATCGAAATATCGATCGTGTCACTCGGAAATTACATGTGACACACCTTCGAGTATTTCCAACCCCCCATAACCATCGGCAATAATTACATAAGTGTTCGGAAGCCGATGGCCCCGAGATACTTCGATGTCGCCCTAAAAGCTGCCTGTTCGAGGAATGCACTGACAGTACTGTCTATTCACGTGCACCAACACAAGGAAATTGGATCGCACAGAGTTTACACAGACATGTTAGCTTATTCACCGTGCATCTCCGGCACGTACGGAGGAGGCGAAACCCGCGGCGCCAGAGGATTACATCGTAACCCACCCTCGTGGTCCCAGTAATGCATCCGATTGAATATTCGAAAGGAGAGGGGTGCTTGGGTACCCACAACGCTCCCCAGGCACTAACGGGAACTCCTGCATCATCCCTTACGAGGTATAACCACCCCTACGTGCTTATATTGCTACGATTTTAAATGTTCCTGCTACTGGTGGCGATCACAATGACGCTTCTATACCGGGAGCAACAGCGAGTCATTCTGCTTGCGGGATTATCGTTTATTGGTGCACTCCATGTGACCTTTCTATTTATATGTCTGATTTATGAACTACTTAGACTCACTTTTGGCAAATATGTATTTTGTAATATAGGGATTCGGGGGAATATATCCTCTTCGGTGTACAGTGAAGAATGATGAAACTTATGTATGCATGAGTGACTTGATATTATTATCGCATTATTTGATATCGCTGTCGTTAGCGAAGACTGTCACTAAGTATGTGATTCGATCTACATCGAATACATAATATATTTTATGAAAACGATATTATATTATAAATTCCCAACTATCATCTTACATCACCTTGCAGAATGGGCTATTCTATCAGAGGATCCCCCAAAAATCATGGTATCTGTTATCAATAAGGTGAGACCCCATCACGCTACGGGGTTTACTCAGACTCACCCCGTATAAACCCGTATATGTTCTACGTGGTTAAGCACACGTGCTCGCGATATCTTCTCGAAGCTTCACTCGGCGTTTGGCTTAGCAAGGCTCTCTCACTCTCTCTCTCTCTCTCCCTCTCTTCTCTCCCCATTCCTGGCTATGGCATGCCATGGCAAACAGTCTAACGCGAAATTGGTTTTTGAAAATATTGAATGGCCACATCGTACCATCAGGTCGTGTGGGATTCAGGCTCGTTCACCTCGATGTTGTTCACGTTACAATGTGGCCTCCACTCTCTGTTTTTTCAGAAGTCGTTGAGTTACCACGGTGAGAACAGATTTCAAGTGGCATCTCAACGAAGGGGAGCCATGAAAAAAAGTGGGTTCGATCTTGCAGGCACACGTGTGTCGTACATGGAAAAAGATGAGAATGGCCGGTGATAACGGAAGCGGAATTGTCCTCGGTGATCGATATTATACCGCAACCCCATACCGGGATACTCGTTCGCGTAACTCGTGTGCTCTATCGCGCTGTTCCACCGCGAAGGGAATCCCTATCCTCGTAATTTGCGTACTGGTCGTTCAACCGGAAAAGTTCGCGCGTGGTAAAAATTGATCGCCGACGAAATTCGAGCCTAGCCTCCTTTCCATCTCTTTCTCTACCGATTGTATCTCTTTCTTCTTTCCCTCGTATGCCACTGAGATTTATGAGCGTATTGTGTATCTAGTATGGAAATTTTCAACGTGAGAAAGCACCCAGTGATAGAAGCGTGCACCGCCGCCGAAGGGAAATCTCTGGTTAAGTGACACCGAGATCACGTTCAAGTAGGTGAATCTTGGGTGATTTATGATATCAGTCACGAAACGCCTTGTCACTGGACTTTATGTGTGACACGATGTAACTGCACTACGTATAACCCAGATAGAGTCTATTCACAATACTGAAACCATATACTCTACGATGGTTTCTATACGGTTAGGCCTAATACATCATTCAATTCAAGTAGCATGATATCTTGAGGATCGACGGAACAACCTTACTGTCTTTCTTCCAATCCTTCTTCTCTAAGCATCGACTCGTCAGCCAGGGGGAAGAAAGAAACGAAGAAACCAAAGGATTTCAACGTTTTTTACGATTGGGTCTCTTCCCGAACCGGTTAAAGACTCGAGGATTTATATCTTCGCGTAAAGGACCACTCTCAAAGTCTTTCTTGAAAGAGGGGGCCCCGATGTATTTGAGAGAAAGTGAGGTGAGAGAGTGTACCGAAATAATACAGCACACTCGAAGTCTCTTCTAGCACGGACAATCCCTTTTCTTAACAAGAAATCGATCGGTCGACAAATTTGACGGTACCAGCGAAGAGACGATGGTTCTGGGGGCGAAACGATATTGCGTTAATTGTGAGCCAACGAGAGCTGGAGGACGAAGGAAAAGTTCGGCGATACCGTCGAAAGAGAATTAAACGATTCGAGATGAATTTTACGGGCCGCTTAAGATTCTGCTGGGATTCTCGAGTACTTTCGAACCTCGATTCGTTTTTCTTGGAGGCTTTCCGGAAGGGGTGAACGGACGAAAGGGTGAGAAATAGAGAGGACAGTGGGTTAAAGAGAGGAAAGGGAAGCTCGTTTCGTACCTTCGGCCCTTTTTAGGAGGAGAAGAAAGGCCGAGAGCGGTGTAGAAGAAAAACTGGAGAAGAAGGGTAACGGCGAGAAGGGTCGACGAAGATCTGAACAAGGACCGACCACGATTTACCGCCTCCTTAGACGTATTGGAACGCAACCTCCTTCGCCATATATCCGACAACGATGCTGTCTACTTCGCAGAAAAGTATGGGCCGTTCTTGCCGGCAATTTCCCGGCGAAATTTTCGGTGAACATAGCTATCAATGGGAAATCCCTGAAATCGTATATATGCTTCTGCAAAGAATCGATTAGAGATAATCGAAATAAATATTTATAATTCTCGGAGCAATCGAAGCTGAAGATGATTGTAATATTTAACAACACGTCAAAGAATTCAGAAGCACCGTGAGCCATCAGAATCCTTTATACGAAGTGCTTCTATACTGGAATATATCCGGTCATCCTCCGAACCTCTTCAGAAGGCAGGTTGACGCACGATCGATAGATGGTTCGTACGATCGATCGATCGATGGATCAGGAACCATGGTCGCAGGCTGTAATCTTACGCGCTGGCCAGACGTATCGGACAACCACGCTCGGAAGGGAGAAGTGGGACGCGTAATTCACACCCCCGCGGGTATACGTTATAAAGAGAGGAACAGCGAGATAGATCGAGAGCCAAGAAAGCAAGAAGAGAAGAGAGACCGGTAAGAACGAAGCAACTTAGAGGAATAAAGACGAAGAACGAGAGAAGAGAGTAAAGAGACCGCGTATAAGGGAGAAGGAGAGAGATCAGCCTGCAGCCACTTATAACAGGGTGAAATCGAGGTGGGAGGAGATCCAGAGAGAGCGAACGAGAGGTTACCAACGACAAGGACGAATGAGAGGAGAAAATTGCGAGAGTGAAGGAGATGCCGAAGAAGAGAACGAGGAGGGTTTACTTTGGTTTAGGCGATGGCCTGTAGTAACCTCGCTGGTCGAGCTGACTCGGATCGGCTGTGGTTCGAGAGAAGAGAAGAGAGGAGAGACCGGTAAAGCCATTCGAGAAACGAAGAAAGTGAACCTTCTTACCCAAGGAACCGGTTCTCTCTTCTCTGCAGGCTGCTACGACTGCCTCTCTCTGCTCTACCTTTGAGACATGGCACTTAGAGTCATCCGAGGACTCTGCTCTGGGTGATCCGCGGTACTTTTAGAGATCGGACCTTGCACTTGCCTTTAAATCGTTTCGTGTCAATCGTCTCTATCATATTGCTTGAACACTACACCGGTTGCTTATTATACGACAGCGCTTCTACACATAGTTCTCATTAATGGATATAAATCCTATGTAATATGTAACATTATTGTATTTTCCAATCTCCGATAACATGAGCAGCTACAGAGCACTATACTTTGTCACACAACGGTGCATAGTTCCTTAAGAAAAAATGCTGTTCTCGAAACACGATATCGACATGCCGTTAGGTATACCGCAACCTGAAATCCTAGATTTCAAACAGAGGCCATAATGTGAAGGAACTGAGGCATCTTTCTAACCTCGATGGTTCGAGGATTTCTAGCCGCGCCTCTACTCGGGACACCACACGTTCGAGCCAGAAATCTTGCAGGAAACCTGTTCCTTGCGCTTCAAGTTTTCCCTGAGCGGTAACAGTACGCGCGTTTAAGGGTTAAGGTCGTCCCTCGATGTGACCGGTCCGCTATCCACATCGTGGAAATTTACCGCGAAGCTGTAAACGCTTCCTGATAGTAAATCATAGTCAGCCAACGTTGAACGCATCGTCGATCGGCCTCGTCGTCACGTCGATAAATAATTTCAGTGTCAATTTACAACGACGTTGAATTATCGATAATATGATACGCATGCATTGGCAACGACGTTGGGAACAGTACTTGCTATTCAATCACCATGGAACTCCACGGGATCAATTAATATTCGGTATTCAAAAATAACCAGGCTTTGTAGTTTAACAGTTTAAAATGGGAGGCTGAGTATTTAGTTCTCAGGACATTTAAAAAGGCAAATATTATTTTTGAATGTTAACTAACGATATTAAATATGGATGAAAATGATACCCTTTCTGGATCTCGGCTACACGTGGCTTTATTTATACGAGATTTTTCATCTTCCAGAAATCTATCTCGATGGACCACGATTCAAGGTACCATACTCGGTCGAACATTTTATAGTAAACGGCAGAAAATGTATGATGCTTCGATTGCATGCAGATGTATTCAGACATAGCAGTGGAGAGAGAAAGGTAGAGTGAAGATGACAAAAAGGAGTAAGAGAAAGTGAGAGACGAGTAGAGAGACGCGAATACACGCGTTGCCCTCCGCTCCGGTGCGTTATAAATCGCGGATTTCTACGTAGGTGACTGTTGGCCGCACATATACCGTAGTCGGACGTCGGATGATCCATTTAATGCCGCGCACCGCCATGTGGCATAAATCACGGCCATGTTATACCGACATGTAATATAACCGACATCGTGTGCTTTCTGCGGCGCGGCGAGCCGCGACCCGCGCTCTTTCCGAAGGCAAAATCGCGTATATCGTCTACGGTGAATCCTGCATCAAGGACAGGATGAACTTAAACGTTCGATTCTTGAAAATATCACTGAAACTGCAACTAAACTACAGTCATGATCTTTTCCCAGCTTAGTCACTTGAGTGCAGTTTATATTATGCATCAAAGTTGGGAATAATATAAGTCCAGTGTCACGTGTCTGATCTATTCGGGCATATTTTACTTCATTCAACTAGTTGTCGAATTATTAATTGAAACAGATACTTTTAATAGTAGGACAATTTTAGGGTCTAAGCTCATACGAAGATTATTTATATGAAATATATGACAATTAATAATATTAAAGGAATTACTCAGACTTAGGCTTATCTCTGATATGGGATGTTCCAATGGAAGAAGAGATTTTTGACGTATTAATTGGTCGAATCACTTCAAGTGTTAGCGGTCCAACAATTCGCATTTAATTGCCTCGATTTTTCAGGAATCACTGTCGGATTCAGATACTGGCCGGGAAAGAAACGATTGGTCTCGAGACTTCGACACGTATCGGGTTGCCATGGGTGTCATAAATTCTGTCGCATATCCGGGCATTCCTCGCGTTTCGAAGCCATTCCCCGTGTAATTAACACCGGATGAGTGGATCTGTGTGAGTGGCAGAGGGTGAAGAGGTGAAGATCCATCAGCGTGGAACGTCACGCGAGAAAAGTCCAAGTGAAATTAACCCTCTATGTGATCAGACAGGGCATTTTATTGAGGGATTTGCCGAAGAAGAGGGACGACGTCTGGGAGGGTGTGAAAGCGAGTGAGAAAATAATTTCCCTCGTAAGGGTTACGTACACATATTAATTATTCAGCTACGTAATTACATGAGGTGGGATAAAATAATTTTTTTTATGGGATTCGGTCATTAGTCTGAAACCAACCCCTATTAGTCGCCTCTTACGACAAGCAAGGGATACCGTGAACAAGTTCTAATTCCCGTTACACAAGAATATTAAATAATATTTCCAAAGCTATTGGCTTCTGTTGCATACTAAATTTTCCACGGAAATTTGCCTTGTTCTAGGTTCTAAACTGTGATAACGCGAAGATGTTGGAGAGTTTTGTTCCGCCTTAACTGCGGAAGAATCTTTACCGTCCATCGTCTAGAGCAGAGCGTAAACGTGCAGACGAAAGGGTCGTAACCCCTTCCCCGAAATTCCAAAGGATACAGCATGGCCCACCATCTCAACGTAAAGCAGAGGGAAGAAGCAGCGCGTACCGTGGCGCCCGGTAAATTTACTAGCTTGTACTTTAAATTGCGTAATTTATATTTCCAACCCTGCTTCAGGTGGTTATAATTAATTATATTAAAGTTGGTCCAGGCGGGGGCGCAAAAGAACGTTAAATAAAGGGATGCCGACTGAAGTCCTGGAAGATAGGAGAAACCATTTTACGGAAGACTGAAATGTATAAATATTTTCAGTCGCGCTGAAACTCTACCCAGTAACACAGAAGTTCAAACTAGAAAATTATACAAAGACCATACTGTGTGCGAATAAAATTATATCTAAAAACAAAGAAAAAGCATATACTTTACATAACTGTCTTTATAAATCACGATTCTTCTCCTGTTTTCCTATCCTTATTCGACCTCATCACACCATAAACTTCCTGCATGAAAAACACAGATACACTTCACGCGATGGAAAGAAATCAAGGAAATTGTCTAGGCAAGTTAGGAAAGTCCCAGAAGCGGAAGTAACGCTGTTGGTGGGACTTGCAAGCATGGTGCTTAGGATGTTTCGGGTGGCGGGTATTTCCGGCGAACGGTATCCAACCCCAGAAGCCTAAAGCCGTTTTTCACTGGTTTCCACGTTAGTAGTTGCCGTTGGAGATGGCAATGGTAGCCATGGGGGTGGAAAGCAGTTGCCGTGGAGTAACGCCGGGGGGGCTGCCGTTGCTACTTTCGTTATTTATGACCGACGATATAGTCTCTCCTCGTCGCCTCTGTCGGTTGCACACTCCACCTTAAAAGCTGCTTGCCGTGTGGTGCACACGGGGGTTTCTGGTTCTCTCCCTCTCCCCCGTTTGCCCCCGCGTTCCACTGTTCGAGGTCTAACTTTGGTTTCCAGGCAGGGAGGGAAAAACGACGCGCGAAATGAGATCCGGGTAATGCCAGTGTTATACTATTATTACTTGCACCGACAACTGGGTTGCTGATATAAAATCCTGCCGGTGGCATTTAAAGGATGACGCCGGTGGAACATTCGTTATCGTACCCTCTCTATTGTCGACGATAAATCATTGAAATGTTTCTAATGAATTTCTTCATCTCGAGGACCCCATAGAGAATATATTCTACGTGGCTGAATTCTTTCTATAATATAATTATGTATTAAGTTGTCTCGCGGGGAGACATAGCTCGCGCGATACGTCTACGGTGTATTGGTATGACATCAAAGAGATCCGACATGCATTTTCCAAGTACATCGGATTCCAGACTAAGGCGATATTAATTAAACGAGCGCGATTATCTTTCCATTTAGCTCCGCGCATGGCTTGAATAATGGCTTTTTTTCACCGGTACCATCGACTCGAACCCCGAAGAGATCCAAGGATCCAAGGTTATCCGGACATCCCGCGGTGTGCTATTCGATTTATTGTACGCTGTAAAACACTATGGCGGAATGAATTAACCACCGATCTTTATATACGTTTCTTCAATTTAAATCGATTACCGCTTCGCCAGGAGCGAGTGGTCGAATGGAAGGTTAAACCGAAAGGAGGGGGGTACGGTAGTAGGACCATGAAAAAGAAGAGTTGAGGAATAAGAATAAAGAAAGAAAGGACGAAAGAAGAAGAAGAAAAGTGAGAGTGTGCGGCGTGCCAGAGTCTGAGTTTAACATAAGCGCTGTTTTCCTATAGCCAAGCTCATTAGGAGTGCACGCAGATTACCGAGAAGATGACCTCGAGACGGCGAAGTCGCCGTGCTCTTCTACCCACCGACCGTATGAGCACCAACAGTATCCGCACCGTGTGCCCCGTAAGCTAATTAAGACGACAAAAGTCCACGTTAATCCGAGAAACACTCGTCTCGATAGGGAGGGCCTTAAGTAAACCGTGCGCCAGCTTCCCTTTCTCTCTTGAGAGAGAAGAGAAGCGAAGAGAAGAGCCGACTATGGCAAACCGTGGCACGGTCTCTCGTGTTGCTAGGAATTCGCATGAAACAGAAGAGAAACAGAAGAGAAACACAGAAGGAATCAGACGGGAAGGAAAGTGTACGAGAATATGGTCACCGTTCGTAAAAGTACATCAAGGAGTCTCATCCTTACGAACTGTATTGGGATAATTCCTTTCGTGGTACGTCCAGGATGAAATAGAATCTAGGGTGATATTCCTTGATGTACTTAGAATGACTAGGATGAAAGGGAACGGTTTCAAGTGTCGTTCCATTATATTTTCCTTCAGTTCATAATTCCTTATTCCGAAACGTGTCGGTACTGTTGCACTCGACCTCCGAGGAGTTCGTTGAAGATTTCGCGAGAGAACGAGCGGGGAAAAAGGAGAGAAACATAGTGAGAGTATGTGCTCGCTGGTACGAAGAAAAACCGGCATAATCATATTTAATGTCCTCGTAAAAATGTATACTTACTTATACCGAAAACAACTGCTGTATCCGAGTGCCGAGGCAAGGGATACCGTCGCGAAGGGGGAATAATTAACACGAGATATGGCCCAAAGAACCGAGAGAAGAGAGAAAGAAAAAACGGGGAGAGAGAAAGAAAGGGAGAGATGATGGAAGATAAAAAGAGGGTATACGATTGACGCATTATTTCATGCGAATACTCTTAGCATATGCCTCGTTCTTTCTTACCGTGAACTCGATTTAATTTCGAGCCGAGTGTAAAAATTACCGGGCTACTCCTCTCACTCTTTTTTTTCCTCGGCCTTATTGTTGGTAATTAACGCGCCGGAGAAAAAAAAAGCCCGACTAACCTTCGGGGCCGAACGAACGACTGATATTTAAAGGAACTTTTTATTGCTAGTATTACACTCCATTATATCACTGCGGCGATACCTTTAAAAGCCCACTTCTTTTTTTTCATCATCCGACGCCATTAATTTTCCGACGATCGTATACACAGCACGGTAAACCATCACTGGTAATTATCGGGAAGGTTACACGGTTATAAATGAAGGATTTGCGAATACGAAATTACGTACGAATGGAAAGGCATAACGCTCAGATTTATTCCCCTTCTAGTGCACGCTCGTTTTGTACTACAAGGATGTTGCGCTACTTGGACGATAATAAATGTTTGCGTGATACCTCTCCGGCGATCATACCCCCTTCCTCCTGCCCTTCCTTCTCACCTTTAATGTTTGCGCACAATACGCTTGAATGCATGCATGTAACAAGATGTAACTTCCCTCTTTCGAATAAACCAGTTGACAAAGCACGAGAAACCCAAGCGACAACGATGCTCCCTTTTCTATTGTACCGCACATTGTTCATTGTTAAATCTACCTTCAATTACTAGGCTTAAGTCTGTCTGAAAAATATGCATGCTACGCAAAATATGACTATTACGAAATAATATTTATAATGGATGTTTAAAGCAGTGCAATTCCGATAGTAAACGTAAGCCTTACTCTTCGTGACACTGGTAATTTCTTAATAAATAAATATTAAGCTTTGTAAACTAGGAGTGGAATTCATTTATACGTCTAATACTTTGATCCTCTGATTAATATAATAATGAATCTGACGTGACACTGAATATAATGTGAATGCAAAATTTGTTAATTAATCGTGGTATAAATACAATCTTAATTATACTTCATCTGACTAAGTGCCATCATTCTGAGGCTTTCAGCGATCTTTACGCAGACAGGATCAATAATAGAAAGAAAAGTAGCGAGGGAACCCGCGGAGAGGAATAAACGAGTCGACAAAAGGAGCGTAAGTAGAGGGACTTTAAGACCGATGTGCAGATTCTTTTTATCCTATCTCGTGCATTATTCCTCGTATGTGCTTCGGCTTGCACGATGGTAATCCCCATTTCACGACTGGTGCCCGTATTCAGAAGTATTTATATGCATCTTCTTAAGCTTGGCTGCACGCGCTGAGGGGGTGTGTAGGTAGCCGTCGAAAAAGATTATTATTAACGCAGCCAGTCGACGGGCATGGACTGTGCCGATAAGGGTCTTACGAGAAGTCCCCGCGCACACTGCTCAACTGCGGGGGATGGAATACCGTGAAAAGGGGAGAACACACAGAGAAAGATGTATATAATAGAGTCCTCGATAAGCCCCGCCACGAGGCTGACAGTACCTAGATGATGACCGTTCACCGGAATCTGATGCGAGGATGCCGAGTAAACTGGGAACCCCCCCTTTTCTACTCGAATTTCGCATTGAACGATGAAAGGGATTCTTAGAATCCTCCATTGAAGAGTATGATGGATCTACGTAATTTTGAAAAATAATTACGGGTTGGACGGTGAAACCCAGAGGAACGTAGTGAGCCTGATCGATAGGTTCGATGAAGAATTGGATTTAATTATGTGAAGGTCAACTTCCTAGTAAATCCTGCTTTTATCCGACAAGTAATAATGCTCTCTTATTATAATCTGGATTCTAACTGTCCTCCTATATATAAGAGAGGCATGAGAAACTCTTTTGAACTTCGTATCACGGGGAATGATAGATTTCGTGTAATTTAGAAAGATAATGAAGAAGTGGTAAGGGTGAGGGGAAAGGGGGAGAAGCGAGTTCGCTAATTCGCCGAAGAACTCGATTTAATTATATAAGCTTGAACTTCTACGGGGATATATATATTAAAACTGAAACAAGTAATGTAACCACGCAGTAATAAAAAACTCTAAAGGTACTTAAGGCCGTTTTAATGATATTCAAATTTCGCCCACACGCCTGAGAAAAAACACGTTCGGGGGATCATAAACCGAGTAACTATCCAAGGTCGTGTGTCATAAAAAATTTCATAAAAAAGTAGTGTAATGGCACGTGGCTTATTTCGGAACGAAAGGAACATAGTAAAGGATACTCGTTATATCTTCGCGGGCTTTCACGGGGTTCCTCTGTTTTAATGCCGACGTTGATCTCTCCCCACTCACGAAACTGAGACGCCGGGGACCGTGCCGTTCCCTCGCGGGGCCGTAAACTCGAAATATTTATTTCGAATGCGGTCTGTAAAGTACGTGGGACCCCACCATTACAAGTCATTTTCATGGGGCCCCCGAGATCAAACGAGCTGATATTTACGTTCTATGCCTCTTTACACTGGTATGCCCTCGACTCTCTTCCGACGGGGACTCATCTCGGACGAAGCCTTTCTTTCGAAACGATGAAAAAATGACCAGGTCTACTGCGTTCCCATGTAATTAAAAGTACTCCTACTTTCCAAGATCACTTATACAATTCAAAATATTTTATACTATTTTCATTATAAATGATTATTTTCGTACTCAATTATTAATAGTACCTCGATGGAGGTACGATTAGCTTGTTTGTTTACCTTATTAATTGAATGTGCAGTATAATTGGTTTCACTCGTTGGTTTCAAAGGTGGATGTTTTTAATGCTGAAATTGGAGCATCAAAATGAATTGTTTGTTCGTTATTTGTCTTTTATCATCCACGAATAAAGTATCACATTTTCCAGCCGCGTTATCGCGGGGTACGTGCGCTGGGTATATGGTTGACTTTTCCACTGACTATCTTGCCACGTGCACTCTCTTTACTTTCAAACGTGTGTTTCTTTGAAAAAAGCACCGCCTTATCCGAGGGGATGAAGATGACTAACAGCCCTATCGTGTGGGCTCACTCGAAGGTTCGTGATAACACAAAATTGTGTTCGTTCGCTTGGCATTATGAAATATGCAATCATCAAATAAATTGTAACGTTATCCAAAAGTAACGGAGATAGAAATTAAACGAGCAAAACTGATATAAATAAATTCGAATTATTAATATTTATCGTAAATACATTCGGAGGCCCAGTTTCATATAAAGAGACATTTATGTTGTCGTGAAAAAATTTCCCTCGCATTAAAGTATAAATCATAATTTTATATCAGAAAACTGATACACGCTCTGGTATCCCTAATTTGACTTTAAATCATAAATCTAGGGCTGGAGTTTCTACCCATATCGGAAAACAAAGTTAATTAACCCAGAGTTAGTCTCAATAAGCCAATGCGAGGCAAACGTGTACCATCAGATTGGCCGGGAGCCCGACGACCTAGTCATCCGCTAAGTTATGGAATGCGGAGTGCGACATGTGGGTGCTCCATTGAAGTGGTAAATAATTATAACATTTCTATATTTATTATATTTGTTACCTCATTTACTCAGAATTTTGGTATCCTATGAGCAAGGATTCGTTAATGAGCTACATACCATTTAATATGAAGCTTCATTCGTAAACATATTTATATTATAATTATCCGTTTATATAGAAACTGATCCCTTCTATAGTAAGAATGCAGAGCTGCTAATATTTCGTGATGAATTGTTAGATCGTTGAAGAGTTTGCATTTAATTAGAAGTACATCTGTTGCAAGCACGAAAAACTTGCTGAAAGTCTTGTTTATGCTCAAGAATGATAGGAAGTTTTGAGTAAAGAGATGCATCAGTATACTGGCCAACTTCTTCATCTTTGATACCCATTGCAGTGGAATGCACACAACAGCTTGTACACGTGAAATAAATTTCGTTGATACGCACCGGGCACGCTTTAATGCACCGCCGTTACTTTTAATATACTAATCACGCCGTAACATATTTCTAGCAGCAGGGTGAAATTCACCGGGGGCGAAATTTCACGTCGGGGAGTAATTTCCCCGTACGCCGATATTTTACGCGCGTGCCCTGGGCCAAGATTGGCTCGATTCTCTTCGCCCCCAACCTTCGACCACGCTTTCCTTTTTTTTCACGTCTTCCACCCACGAACCTTTCTCTTCTTAGACTAACCACCGTTCCTCGTACTTTCCTTTCTACCGGACCGGCTTCGCTACTGTCTTAAGTAGCCGTAAAAGAGACGCTCGCCGATGGAATTCGTAAAAGCACCCTCCACCCCTTCGACCCGCGATTCGTTCACACTTCAGTTTACTCTCCCTCTTCATCGATCTCCTCTCCGCCCCTCGCTCCTTTTCCCCTCCTTCTCTTTCTCTCTATCTATCTTCCTTCCTCCCGTTTTTATACTCTTACCACGAGAATGGAACAAGAATGGAATCTCAAATGTGTCGCGAGCAAATACGCCCCTTTCTCTTTGCTCTTTCCCGATTGATCCCAGTGTCACACGAATCCAGCATTCTAAAGCGCCGGTTTACTTTGCCTTATTCAATGTCAGACTCGGTGGTTCTTGGGGTTTCTGACTGATTAGGCGGTACCCGGTTTCTCGAATGTTTCCCCTAACGTTCGCGGTGGAGCGATTTTTTTGAAGTTCTATAATGATCGAGTTTCCTTAATACTTTATTGAATAGTAGATTACGTGGTATTGGGGATGTTTTAGGGTTGGCAGGGGTCAGTTGGTTAGTTGTAGATCACGTAAGGTAGGTAGGACGAACCAGGTGGATTAGACGTATGGCTTCCAACATATGGTGAATGCGTGATTATTAGGGTGAGCGATAGAATGATTGTTTAATTTAAGAGTGCTTTGGAATAATACGTGCTCTCGGGAAGAATCAAGAGGCACTTTTATCGAAGCTTTAAAATATGCTAGTCACGAATACTCTGGACGAAGTGCTATGATGAATTTCAATTATTAACGCCTCTGAGTTGTATTTAGATTATTCTCGGCCGACGCTGATTTCAGATTTGTTTACTTTAATGTTTTTTGCCGAAATAGAGAGAAACTCTTTAAAATTGCTGTACATATATCTGAATGAACGTATTTAATAAAGCATTTTGATTTGGCTGGATTAAATAAGAATGCCAGACGTTGATATAATCAATCAAATTGAAAAGCAAAAATATCACGATTATCAACTAGAACTATTCGCGGACATTAATTTTCAGCTTAACCTACAACCGACATTTTTGTTAAAGTGACATTAGAAGTGATGTAAATGCCGGCAAAGGAAGACGTACAAAATTAAAAAGGTAACCAAAAGTGCGAAGATGTATAGTTCGCCGGTATATATGTATATTCGAGCGATGTCAGTCTGAAGCGAAACTTTGGTGGGATCTACTCCTGGAATATCCCGCGGAAACGGAGGATTAATTCTCCGCCGGAAGTTTCTGACGTCTCGAGCGTTCGAATTCGAGAGAAGCGTTTAAAGTATTATCCCCGAGACGGTTTCCCGATGCCCGAGGTCGCCTCCTGGTTGTCGGGAGACAGCGGAATATCGAAGAGGTGCGCACCACGATATCGGCCAATTTATTCGAGAATAACGTTTTAAAGTCGGCTGCAATGTCCCGCGGATGATATATATTTGATTAGGTCGCATTTATTTCACTTTAGCCCCATGAAATATTAATAACTTATACGATATCGCTCATCACAGGTCACTGGTCAGTATATTAATTAATATTTTTAGTTATTTAAAAAAAAGTTTAGCGCACTTTTCGTTAGGTACTTTGGAAAATTTATGGACCATTATTATACATCGTTGAAAATGGATAAGTTTATTGTGTATAATATAAAAGCGTTAAACTTCTTCCAGCGAAGTATACGAATGAAAGTATCCCCTTCTAAGGAAGCTTGTTTAAAGTGAGAATGATAGCCAAAGGAAAAACTAGTAAATTACCTGGCACATTGATCCCCGCAAATGGACGAATCCATTATCCTTTTATAGAAACAATTCTGACCATTAGTATGCAAGAAATATTTCCAGAATTCTGGTTAAAGGACACCTACCAAGTTAATTAGAATGGTTTTTTAAGTCACAGGCATAGCTGACGTAGAAATATATAGTGCGAAACGTGTACGAGGTATTCCGAGAAACTGAGGCTTTTTGCAGGACAATGGCAAGGAATTATCGTCGCCATTTTCCAGCACCTTCGCGGGATTTACCTTGGAACAGTCGGAAAAACCGGCGATAGACCGCATCGTAGTTGAAGACTGACGATGGACCCGTTCGTTCGTTCTCCTTCTGGGATAATGTCAGCCCATATCCGGTTGGAACGTGCGAATCTTGCGACACCTGCGCTGCATCAGACAGATGATCGCGGCAATCATCGAGGAATGACGATTACCGACACGCTCGATTCTTCACCAGGTTCTAGGAACTCACTTATACTCTTGCAAACGTGCAAACGTGAGCGGAGAATGAAGAGTAGAATTACTATGGCGGACCGAATTTCACCTTCCTTGGTTACTTACTTCGAAGAGTTTGGATTCCATTCATTTTCCACCCCTTGGATCATATACCGAATATGATTTATGGTATTTTTCACGATGGATCTGAGTTAAGGAATCTTTTTATTCGCTGATGTATTAAATATAACGTAATAAATTCTATTTGGTGAAGCAGACTTAATACAAGTCACTTTCAATATGATGTACTTAATTCACCCTCCGCGTAAGCACTTAGCCTGCATCCCAATGAAATATTAATCGCAGGCTAATTTTTTCTCGAGGAATTTCATCTTCATAACGATCATTATTTATCACGAGAGTGGAGGGTAGGTTTAATCCTTATTATATCTCGTAAGGCTCACGTCAATACACTTCCTCGGTCGATCTAAATTTAGGAACCCTCGACCATTATCCCTTCGAAGAATGAACTTAAAGAAGGCCATCTCGGGAGGTAAAAAGAATTAAAACACGGGGTAGCGTAGATAGAGGGTGAGACCGGGTACCTTAATCGACCGAAGAAATGGCTTGATCCTTCTAAAGTGAATTCTCAAGGATCGCCTTTTCCACCGTCGAGTAAGAACGAAAGGAGGGAAAGGAAAATGTGACGCGTTAGCCTACGAAGAAGAAAAGCGAGGGCACTTAAGATCGAAAAGATTGGCCAGAATTTTTCCGCGGCTACCTTCTTCAGCCTGCCAACGTAATTGTACTCCTTTCCTCTAACGATTCACCGTGGCTCGCAGTGGAGGGCTGAAATGAGACTCAAATTAAAAACTATAAATCAGCCACGGCGGTCACGCGGCCCTGAACGCGGCATCGGCTCGTCTGGAATGGAGAGAAAGAACCAGGTCGAAAGGTAGAATGAACGGACGGATAAACGACTAAGCTGTGAGAGAAGAAGAAGGCGGAGAGAAAAAAAAGGAGAGGAAGACACGTATGTCGTAGTACGGTGAGAATAAAAACGAAAGGATAAAGAGTGTCGGTGGAAGAACAGAGGACAAGTGGAATACGAATACTCGCTTAGACTACGATCTAGAAATATTCCGGAATACCAGATCTGAAAGTTTTGGCCACTTCCTCCTCTCTGTACCTAGCCTTCTTCTCCTTTCTTCGTATGTTTGTACACGTATTCTCAAGAGTTCCTTCTCCATCGTGCTTTTATTATTCTTTTTTAGCGTATTTTATATGCGCGGTTCCTAGAACATCGTAGAGGGTAAGTGCGCGGTATTTTTATTGCTTTCGCGGAGCTTACGGACGGTCTGGTTCGTTACAACATATACGAGTGTTCAGCCAAAGTTTTCCACGAAGAAAAGAAAGGGGTTGGCAGAGGGTTGCGGAAGAACCGCGCTGTTACCGTTCATATCCTTTTTAACGTCCCACCAACCACTCCACGTCGTATCCTTTGTTTCCAATATTTCGAAATACAGCGGACTTATCGGCCCGATCGTTTCTTCTCTACGAGCTTTAAGAGATAGCTTCACTTCGGAAACACCGAGGGGGAAGTAATAAATCTTTTACGAAAAGAGTACCTACATTTTTGTAGGGTACACCGTTTCACATATGAAACGAAGTTTCTTCTTCTCGGACAAACGGTTCGGACGAGGAGGAAGATGCCGAGCGTGGTGAAAGCGGGTAGATTTATAACTACACTCTTTCGTTGCTTTTACGTCACTTTAAGAATTACAGGATTTACAGCGCGACGCGGGAAAAAAGTCGTAAAAGCGGGTCGCTTAACTGAAATTACAGCGATTCGTGCTGCAATAAGAATCTGCCTTTTCAGCGAATTACTTTTCCCTTGCCCCGGTTCCCTTCGCGGCGCTTTGCTTCCAGGTCGACAAAATAAAAGCTGCGCTTCGCCTTTGGCGCAATACATACATAAGCTCCGGAACGAAGACAAGCGCCGGAAGCGCCGAAAGCCGCCAAAACGGTTCTCGTAAAACGCCACCCTCTTTCACCTTCTAAGCCACTTTTGCAATCAACGGCTCAATTGCGGCCGTTCGAACTAACCTTACCTCTCGATCCGGTAAGAGTGCACCCGGAAATGAGGTCACCACTGGGTCCTAGCTTCTAGCCCGTCTCGAGGAAATAAATGACACATAAACCATTTCGGCGCACATGAATAATATTAAACTCAATGGAACTGGTGCGAAAGAAAATGCAACGATACTCGGTCAAAAACAAAGGCGAAAGCTGAAGAAGAAGTTTCAACTCCGTTGAAGAAATCCTTGTACCGTGATTCTGAAAGTTCCTTCATAAAGAATGGATTCATTTAAAGAAAGTAAATGAGTCCAGCTTTAAATGATAGGAGTCTAAATTAAAGTCTAAAGCGTCTCAGAGAATCAAGCTTATTTGATAACTGATATTAATTATAAACACTGGAAACATTGTCAAGCATGCTTCATCATCTACAGGACCCTTTACGATTCTATTAATATTGAACCTTTTGAAGCCTTCGATATAATATCTTTGAGCATCAATTACTTTGTTTATAAGCTATATAATAGAAACCATAGGAAGAGCATTTAGAGTAGTCTGATTAAAATTCAAAAGTGAGGTATTATATCTATCCTTAGCTTGATCCTTGCGAGGAGGAGAGCTAGCTAGATATAAGACGCTTGGCTATGGATTCTGGGATACGGAATCCTTCCCTCTCTCTCTCGACGGAGTCGCAAGGTAATATATCGCAGCGGTCCGGTATTAATCACTTTTATTAGGTTATTATAATACCCGGCCGACTGGCTCTTGGTTAAGGTGCAATTTATCTCCCGAACGATGCATATTTAACGCGAAGCGCCACTCTTCGTTTGCTATCATTCACGTGCGGCAATCTCGCGCACTCGCGGCCCGGACTCTCTAACCGTGGAGAGAAAAACGAGGAAGCCTGGAAGAGTAACGTAAAAGAAGGAAGAAAGGAGAAGGTATACCATGGTACTGGATCTACCAGGGCTACCACGGAACCTACTATCGCCACCGCGATCTGCCTTATTGCTGACTACGGCTACGGTACTCCTTCTTTCCTTTCGCTTTTTTTCCCTCCCATCCTACTCCTTTTTTTTCCCTTCCTCGTTTGCCGACACGTTGCACCGATCAACTATCAATTACCCGGGTCGGTGCACCGGCTGCTGCGAACTGCGGAATGCACTTTTACGTGGAAGACGATTTCTGTCCTAGCTTGAGAAGGTTTCCGTATCTCGTGGATTTTCAGGGTTTGCCTGGATATGTCGCTACTCTACTTCATTCCGTAACATCAAGATGTAGTTCATGAGAAACTGAACCTAATCGATGTAATTCCACTGATGTCCTTGGAATAGCTACTTTCCACTAAGCAAGTAAATGGACAAAGAAGTAGTAGAGTAATAAGATAATGAAGAATTAATTGAAAGGAGGAGATCGTATCTTAACAACAGGATCTGCCGGTGCACTTCAGACGATGAGTGTTACAAGGACGAGTTTTTCATCGATTCTTTCTACCCTTCCAATATTGCCTTGGTTCTTCTTGGTTTCACGTGTTCATCGATGCGTGACATCGATCAACTATCAATTACTTGGATTGGTGCGACGACCAGTCGGGAATGCACATTTAAGTGGAAGCTGATTTCCGTCGTTAAACGGCACCTCGTTAGAACTTCGTGTACGGGACAGGAGAAGATCTCGTGGCACTCGGTGAACATATCGTGCAAAGAGAGAAAGAGAAGGCTCATTTTCTTCGGGATTCGTTTGGTATGCACGCTCGAAGACGTGGAGATCGACTATCGATTCCTACGACACCGCTGAGACGCGCTTCCTCGGGATTGCACGCGAGACTACGACTTGCAACGCGCATAATTTCACAGCAGGTGCGAGTCAACTGTGAATTTTCAGATTCCAATAGTTTCCCCGCTCTACGTGTTCACGCGATAATGGTCATCGTAACTTCTTTCATTTTAATACCGAATAAATACCAGTTTATATCTTTGTAAATATAACGCTCATAAATGCCGGGACTATATTAAATTATGACTATGTGTGCGAAGATACACGGAGCTTTGGTACTATTACAAGCATCTACATAAGAAACGCTCTTTAAGTATCCCGATACAATTTTGCAACACTTGGATCATGATTGGATCATATTTCATCGTAGCTTGTATCAAGAAAAACTTAATATTCCGAGTAACTTTTTGTAGCATATGAAACGGTGCATTGAAAGGAGTGGAAGAATAACATTACATCACTTTGATAAACAAGTTTTAATACCGCTTATCTCATTATGATGTCATTTGTGTATTCAATCGAGAGGCAAATCAAACAGGATATTAAATGTAATCGCATAATAAAGAAATTGATTAATTATGTAATCCTTAGCGTGGTTAGTTATTAGCTCATTATAATCTGTATTTGATACAGTAAATCATGACTATCTTGTTTCTTTACAATGGATACTTTAATCCCACCATTTTCGTGGCTATATAGAGTATAATCGTGAATCAAACTTTTTATATGCGTGACTTTCCTCGATCGTAAATAATGATCAGCTTTCTGTAGATCGTGTCACCTGGATCACACGGGATTTCCGGTGCACGCGCGACACCGAGGGCCGCGCATTCAATCGAGTTTTTCTCTTTGGCGCTGAAGGCGCGCGTCTTGCATCAATAACCGATTCCAAGGCCTTGACTCTCCTTACATGGAGAGCACACGATGGATAAGGAATTCGACGATTCCCTGTCACGGTATCCTCGAAAGATCCTTTCGTATCTTTCGCCGTGTATCCCGTACCGATTGTACCGTGATCGAGAAACGAAACGATCGATGAATTCCAGTACAATGAAGTATCCCATCACGGGATTCTGCGCATTGTATTCAACAGAGTTACAGATCAAAAGAAAGAGAAATTCTTTCGGTACGATCTTTATGGAATAGTAAAAAGAATAGTGCTTCTTACGTTCATCTAAATAACGGGAGGTTTGCATTACACTGAACGATTTTATTCTAGGAGAATTGAATAAATAAAGATCAAAAGTCGTGCATCGTGGTTGTGTTTATGTTGTGAGAGTATTAAGAAATTTTTAATGGAATTGTTTTTTAGAAGGACACAGGTTATCGTCGATTTTTGCTAGGTTTTCTAAGAGAGGAACGGTGAGATGTAACAACCGACCTACGACAATCCCGTAATCGTGGTGGTCGAATAATTCTGGCTCCCCACGACTCGTAAGCCATTGAAATGGTCCTTTGCCTATCGAGGCAATAGCCTTTCACGGTGGGAGGTAACGTAATTTATTGCACGGCTTGCCCTTAAATCTTAATGGGATTCGATTAAAGACGACATTTCCCGGCGACACCAGGAGAAACCTCTACAATGTCTGCCGACCTCCGCGCCACCCAAAACCCGCGCTGGCTTTCTACCACCGTTATTCGATTCACGACCGTATTTCCACCTAACGCGATTCTCTCGTCCCACGGCACCGTGAATTCCGTTAAGAGCCTCGACTTTTTCGTAGGACGTTTTTTTTTCCCCTAGAATCCACGATACATTACGCGCATTTGAATTTCCTTTTTGTAACAAGGTAAAGCCATGGCGATGCTCATCTAGCCACGACGTTAGCCAGAAACCCACCCTACCTAAAAAGGACAGAATTCTTTCTTAACATTTCCACTGTCACGGTTGCGCTGTTCCTCTACCTCGGTTAGAATTGAGTTATCACAGTTCCGCTTTGCTACACTTTTTTAAGAATGATTTACCTCTAAGAACCTCTACTCCTCTGAAGGACATTAGTGGTCTACTGAGCGAAGCTTTTTCAATGGAATTTTATAACAAAATAACATTCTCCGGATTAGTGCGGTGATCTAATCAACGTGATCTAGATCCGCGGACAAATTGACTTATATAATTATCGAGTACACAACTCGATTATCGACTCGAACTAATTCTCTCTTACCTCATCGACAACACAAATATACTTGAAATTGGTACAAGTTTTTGCTCGATAGTTGCCAAGAAAATTCTGAGGAAACGAAACAAGTGGAATCAGCGAAGTTCTGGCAATTGTCTCATACGAATCGAATCCGGCTGATACGAAGACGACCCGCGCGTGACCGGCTTCCACTTCTCCGATTCTTCGGGCTATTTCCGTTAAGCCACTTCGCTGGCTCTTAGAATACGATCCGCGATCCTTCGGGATTAAGTCGAGCAGGAGCAGGTTAATCGCCCGTTTCCGTGTTCTTGCTGCGTCTTGAAAAATTCTCCTAGGATATATCCAAGATCGTTCGAATACGGAACTCGCTCCCAGGACTACTTTTTACTGACTCTTTCAGTATGGCTGCTGTTCTAGCAGTACTCTTCGTGAATCTCGATGCGAGCAGGTGAAATGAAAATGAAACATCTACCCGGTAAAACAGAAACAGTTTCAGCTTTTCAAGTTGACGGAGACAAGTTAATTCGTCACTCGTGTTTCTTAAGAAAGTGCATTAATATTTAGTTAATTACTACAGTACTTGTGGTAATTGCTAATTTAATTCATATTGAAAGTGAAATATGAAACAGGTTCATTTGTAGTCGTATTACTGAAGTTATATACAATTATATAGTATAACACCAAAAATAGTATTTTTAATACTGAAGACTAGCAAGACTATTAAAGACATTACATCCTCATACTGTATAATTATCAAGGCACAGAACTTCTCTCTTCCAAGTCAAGAATAATGAAAGCAATACCAAAGTATGTTAATAGAGCAATCATGCTGTCGATCACTTTACATGTCAAGTATTTTCTTAATATCCCTAAGAGTACTCGATCATATGCTTGACCATAAAAAACATAATTGTACACTCTCCGCACGGCATATACAAGGCAAGCAATCTGCTATTATTGGTCGGTAGCGGACACAATGGATTGAAGCATTGTATCAAAGGATAAAGTCATGGGATTTAACATCCGTAGAGCGTGTACCTTTCTCTATCCTCTTAGACTATCAAGGGTGCCAGCGTAAAACGGGTAGAACGGATGGCTTCCGTTCCAGGTAGACAGACGGGCAAGCATCGAGAGCCGAGTAGGAGATTCGTTGATTGGCTACATTGCCGTAGGATAGACTAACGGTAGGACCAACAGCACCGGTACCACTACCACGAGGTACATCAGTTTCGTATGTCGTTGTTGTTCCATCCCTATGCTAACACATCTTCGTCTATTCGATTTGCCGTCTCCCTTTTCTAGACAGCGATATACTACGAACCGTTTGTACACCCCTTCCTAAAACTCGACATGGTGGTGGCTTCCAAATAAGACACGTACAAGACGCTCCAATTTCAGCTGACACCTGCGTTTCACGCCAGCCATGAAACATTTCCAGGGACCTTCTACTTCGACCTCTGCGCACCTCTTCACACTTCTTCCACACGTTTCGCCTTGCCAGGATCGTAGATGATGCCGTGGCAAGGATGGACGGTTTCTTGTGTAAGTAGATATATATACGCCCATATAAATGCACATACGGTGTTCCCAGAATGACGTTGCAAAAGATGGAGTTGCACCGTAGGATTTAAATCTAACGGAAGAACTTTGATAAGCAGCCAATATATCTATGTCAGGGATAGCATGAATTAAGTTGGCTAAGGCTAATTTCTGAAGTTTGAATTGAAGGTTTCGTTCAGGTATTTTGTGATATATTATTCTAGGAACACCCTATGTATATCCTGTTTTATGGGGGAGAGGAGGAGGAGATGTATCTAGCTTAATCGCGCTAGGATTTAACGATGATCGGCGGCACGCAAGCCTTTAATTCCGAAGATCGAGCCGACACGTCTCTATCTCTCGAGCCAGGTGAAAGGTTCTCCCGATGAATATACCTGAATCCGCAGACGAGAAGCTTCAGGGTGTGATCGTAAATTCCTTGCATCAAGTGGATGAAGGCTTATTATTTCGAAGATGACGGTACCCGTCATGTTTTCCAAGAATATTAAAACTCAGACTATCTACCTTTCTATCATCGTGGAATTAATGGTGTCAGGAACGTCCATACTAATTTACGAATGCGTTGTACATTTTATGCCTCACTTCATCTAACTACTCTATGCAATGAACCTCGTCACTTCGATTTGCTCATACCACAGGATGCAAACGGATTTTAATCAGCCCCGTGGACATCGGGTGTCATTCGGGACACTCGGTTTTTAACGATGCACTTCAACCCGTGCGCTGCATCCGTGTATGCAGATTTCGATACACGCATGTATTAGGCAGCGTGAAGTGCATCAACCGTACGATTCTCGACCGTGAAATTTAGCGATTTGCAATTCTAGTACGACGTATGCTCACGTCGGCATCCATAAGTCGATATCGAGCTGACCGTTACCCTCGGAATATCCGATGTATGTACATTGTACATGCATACTCGTTCCATCGTATCTTTATAAATCCCATTATGATCGCATCATACTCTATGAATTCCTGCATTAATAGGAGACTAAAGGAAACACATACCAAGACCTTTGATTTCTGAAGCACCGCGTTGCCTCTTACTCCATACAGTTCAAGCCAAAGTTTAAGTACATACCTGGAACAAAAAGAGAGAGAGGAATCGTTAGTCGAAGCACTCAATAAAAAGTAATTAGTACTGCAATAAAAAGAGTGACTCTGCTGTAGTCGGTAGAGTGACTCTGTCCAGGGTCCACGATGCAGTAGAATCGTTTGTATACCGGTCGTGGGCATTAGCATTATTACTTGCATCAGTTGCAGAGTCAATGGAACAATCACGTACACGAAGACGCGTGCTGGTCCCCTACGTGCTTAACACACGTGTGTCTCAAATATGTATATACATTCACCGTAGATTATGTGCACATACATACATACATCGAAGAGGGGACATTGTATGGACGCATGCAGCTGCAGCACGCGTCTACAGGCGCAGGCAGGTGGGTCGTAGGAACACTGCAAGACAATAATGCAACGGGGCACAGTCATCCTTAATTAGCGATCTTCAGTGGGTCCGGTAAGACGTGTGGGTGACGATCGTATACCGTGTTGGTATGTAACTCAGTATATACGTGCGTGACCACGGGCATACGCAACTGCGTGAATGTGCATGTATGAAAGAACAATGCCAGAGTGAGTCAATAGCTTGTCTTTTAAAACGATGATTGCGAACCTCAACCCCTTGTGTCTCCTTCAGCCTATCGGCATTCAGGTGGGTACGTATTTATCAACCGCATACCATGCTTGGTATCTTCTTTTCACGAGTATTACTTCCCTTCATAGCTTAATCCTCAAAGACCGTTAACGTCATAATTTGTTAATTAATATATAATGAAGGAAAGGACTGACGGGGTGGAATATGTATGAGAATCGTTTATGGAAACATTCGACTCCTGTTATTTTCCTATGATATTTATTCCTACTACTTGAAATCGCGACAGTCAGCGAGGAAGTGCCAAGTAAATAATATAACTTGGTATGATAGGTAGAAGCGTTAAAGTAATGGAAGGTACAACTAGTAGCATCGGTGCAGTAGTCCCTAGTCGTATCTACGACACATATGTGCATGTTTAACGGGAGTGTCTTAAATCACTTTAAATAGAAGGTAACTAGCGTCGGTTGTACCTGTCGTCAGAGCTTTAATCCTTGATGGCTCTGTCGATAGAGGATACAGCCGAGTGACTCCTCACGATCGATTGTACAGTGGCTGGGGTAGGACGACGGAAACCGTAAGATTTACGGGCGTTCGATTTATTGATGCACACGAGCCCCGATCCCTACGTAGACCCAACTGATTCCTCTTACACCGTGGCCATACCTAATCACGCACGGGAACATTGACACGCAGATTCGGTTCGCTCGCACGTAACGCATTGATAACGAGTACTCAATGTACCGAGACCTAGATCGCTACTGTGTCGTGTCGGAACATAGTACTGTCAGGAGAAATGGAAATTATTCTCATGACGCTCAATGAAACGTGGCCTAGCAGCACTATATTTTATACAACGTGCACCACGATCATGTACCCAGTGACGTTCCACGGCAGTCATTGTACTCCTCCGATCACCCAATAACCGTTCTCCCCCTTTTGAATAACCGCTACCTACCACTAACCTTCGGTCCAAGGACTTGAGACCGTGATCCCGTTCATGCGGTCAAGTACATCGAATGTTGGAATGGCTCTCCTTTCTCCTTCCCTATGGACCTGCTCTCTGTCACAGTAGCGGTATACTGGAATATTTAACGGTGCAGGTAAACTCGGATCTCTAGTATTTCTGTTTGTAAGAACCACGTTGTTCACCATTGATTTTAATCCAACGAAAAGTGCTAGTGTTCGTCATCCTAAATCTTATGTAATTTTCAGTAAATAGTGATACTATGATAATGATAGAACACTCGCAACGTAGGGAGGAAAATCCTTTGCTAATTCCATTGCAGATGCGTAGGGATCGAAATGTTTGCACTAATTGCAGGGACGCGAGACACACGTCGAAGGGCGCGTGAGAGCACTCGTAGGTACGCGCGCGAGTCGAGAGATCCGCGAAAGGTATAATTTACCGGCTGAAAGGAGACCGGGGGAAGTGCTCCGCGTGCGCACCGACTCGATGTATTATCTCGTTCCCGGCACAATGGGCTTTGTTTGCAAAAGTTTTGAAACGCGGAATCAAGCCGAACGACCACCTAGTTCTCGCGCCGATTGCAGTCGGTAGTTCAAAGCTCCCTCGCGTTGTACAGAACCAAGGAAAAGAGGGATGACCGTGAACAAACTAAGGATAGCATGGAACCAAAACTCGAGCAAAGAAAATAGACTTTTGAACAAGAGAAATGTAGCATTTAAGAGTGGATAGCTAAAGAGAAACGCGGCGGTGCAACGGGCCAAGAATGACTGAAGGAAACTAACTTCGAAATAGTGGGCAGGATATTTGCATAATACGAAGGGAGACGTCGGACCGCGACATCTGCTTGAAGATGTAAAAAGATTATTGTAACTGAAATCACTGGAACTGAAAAGTCTTATTCAAAGAACTACGAAATAGTGCACTCCTATTATTAGGTTTCGTTCTGTAGTCACGAAACTATGTATCAACGAGCAACGGGAGAAAATGGAGCGGTAGACGAAGTTCTCTTTTACGGTGCAGAATGGCGGCAGCAACAACTACGAGGAGTAAAGGCGACTGATTCAAGAAAGGAACCCCCACTGTCCAGAAGAGAAATTCACGGTGTACCATTCGGGTGATGGTGTATAGGTGGTATTGCACTCAGCGTGGTCCCGGGTGTGTCCTTTAAATAGCTTCTATTCATAGGCAGGTCCAACCGACGGAATGAATGAACGCGCTAGACGCCAGAAATGCGCTCTTTGGCACTCGCGCAAATTCCCTAGACACTCCCGATGCGTGTGTGCATACAAAGCTACCGGCACATATGCAAGTACCGAAGCATTTATACGCGCTCCGTATAAATACGTTCAAGCCACCTGTCTCTTTAATCCTGCTTCCTGAACCACCCTTTCCAAATGCACGCGTGCCCGCAGCCGGACCAAGACTAATGGCAGAAAAGTACAACGGGACCACCAAGTCTGGAGGAACAGACTGGACAAACGAGGAGGCAAATCATTCTTCCTAGAATAATTATTGTTAACGAGTAATTGGAGACGTCTGGGACATGATTCCATGGGCTTCCACCGAATGAAGCTTAATTAGGAAAATTCATAAAATTAATTTACCTACGTGATTACGAAGTTGTACTTTGCATTACTAAACTACCCTCATGAATATAAGAAGGACGATAAATAGTGGACTTTAAAGATGAAAAGAGGAGCGAGTTACATTTGATGTTCCGGAGAGAAATAAGAATGAGGCACGATGGAGATCCGGAAGAAAGTATTTCCGTTTACGTTGAATCGTTTTAACACGAATGGATAGAATAAGGCACGTTCATCTTTCTAAGTAGAACGGATAGATGGAAAGACGATGTTGGAGGATAGAGAGGTCCAGAAGGTATGAGCTCTCTTTTGACGATGAAAGGTCTCTTTTGTTCAAAGCCTTGTCATGGATAACGTTGTTTCTGGCACGTCTCCACGGTATGCACGATAATAACCTCCGCTTGTAATAGAAAGTGCGGTGCAGGATCCTCCGTATGTTTCCCGGATATTGCGACTCCGGCTTGTTGTGAATACTATATACACCGGAACGACGTGAAACGTCTATACGCGATCGACCATGCCTGCTGAAATGTTCCGTCAACGTTTCTGTCTTTGATCGATTCCAACCACCCACCCTGATAAAGGGAACCTAGCTACTTCCGACTGTGCTTGATCAAAGGATTGCTCGAATGCAGTAGTTTCGTTTCAATTTGGCATTAACGTCGCTCGCTAATTTCCAGTATACCAGAAACGATACCGTTGCTGCGAAGCGCGGAAATTACATTTCGTATTTGCTTACAGTCCTGCCTTTAAGACCCCAACGAAAAGTAAACAATCCGTGGAATCAATTTCACAAATATTACACGGAAGAAAGTTATCATTGTTGATAGAACAATGCCTGGTAGAAACTGTTTGCAGGACAACAATCGTCGTTCACGTGCCAAGAATTGATGCCACCCAGAGCCATAGGAGGCTTGTTACGGGGACAGCAATTGATGCTACGCCAGCAGCAATTGTCGTTCAGATAGTACCCATCTATGCTTTCTTTGACAACAAGGATATATGTTCTACTATCAGCCAGACATATCGACATTCATTCTTTTCTTTCCGTAGAAAAATGTAGTCCTTCCATTCTACGTTTCATTCTTATCCAATCTGTTGCGAACAATGCTTAACGACAACGAAATGCATTTATAAGCTTGCTTTAATTCCACCTCGGAATACTGCGAACAGAAACCAGTTTGTACGGTTCATACGTAGTCACGAATAAAGTAACTTATCGCGGTGCCCGTAGAACTAAGCAATGTATTTTCCTGCCGCAAGGGTGGCGGTCGAACCGCAGAAGTTCAAAGCTCGCAAGCACGCGGTTTAGTAATGCCATGGAGCAACGTCTTTCGATAACGGTAATGGAGTATGTGCCCATCCTTCTCCGGTGCCTATACTAGCTGCTACGAACTTTATCGTCGGCCAAACCAGAGAAACGAAGAAAGAGTTACCGGTAACGTTTGTATATCCGTGGATACCGATCTATGGAACAGATCATGTAACAGTCTTCACCTCCACGTTTTCTTGGCATTTCTCGCAGAAGACTCCTACGTAGTCCGTTATCGGAATACGATGTGCCTCCTCCAATAGATAACAAACTCGCGTATGAAATAAAGATTATTATTCCAAACCGTGTTGTATTAATAGAGATATTAATTAATATTGCGATTGTTTCCGATCGTTTGAAATTGTTGGGATGCAACAAAGTGCATTCGAAAGAGCGGACTTTCCTCTATAAGATAACTCTCGGACAAAATAATCGCACGATTGGTTCTTCCGCAGTTAATAAAAATACGGGGCCTCCTCCGAGCGGTGGGTGATGCGAACAAAGTTGAACGAATGTCCCGAAATAAATGTCCATAACTAAGGAGTCCGTAAAAATATTTTGATGCAACAAAGTGCATTCGAAAGAGCGGACTTTTCTCTATAAGATCACTGGCTGACAAAATAATCGCACCTTGCGATCGTTTGCTATCGTTGGTGGAATAAATTTGGTTTAATTGAATAATATTTTATGTAAATGTGAGGTATTGTGGTATTTAAATTGCGGTTTTAATCGTGGTCTTTCGAAACTATCGCGTGGGATGAGACATGGAAAAATCTCGCGGAAAATGTCGAGAGATCCGAAGAAACTCTGTCGGTGCATATCTCTGTGTAGATATTTAAACGTCGAGAAACTTTCGGCAAAGCGATTTGCAAGGTGTGTACTCTTCATGGCTGGAGAAATACTTGCAACGACCGTGTGGCACACTTCCAAATTCGATAAGGATCCACCAGTAAGAAGAACGTTCCTCCGGATGCACCGAGAAGAAAAGTAAGATGAACGAGTAAAGGAAAGAATTTATTGCTCCGCTGGATTTCCGTCTAACTTAACGATAACAAATTTCGGTCGATTAAAAATAAAAACGGGGACAAGGAGATTACGCCAAAGGTGGTGAAATTAATCGTTCTATAGATTTCATTGTCTTCCTGGAAGCAAACCTATCAGTACACGTATAAAATTCGAAAGAGAATCAGAGATCATAAAACAAATTCATGAATTCAAGTAGAAGAAATGTCAAAATTCGAACCACGGATACGAAAACAAATAAATATTCGAACGATATGACAGCAGCATTAAAATAAGGGCGGAGGAGAAATATTTTCGAACGACCGAGTTCGGGTTCAGTTACCATCATAAAATTTCTATCCGTTGACCCATTTATAGAAAATCCCCGATGCTCTAACGAAATAGACGCCCACTCAGGAAAAACTGAGATGAACAAACGAAATACAAACGGAGCGCAAGATTCTCTCTTTAAATTTCCAACCCTATACAACCGGGAGGAAAGATAAACCAGTAGCAATATATTTCCAAAGAGATTACCAACATCGGCATTATAACTCTGGCAATGGAGTTTCGGTATCCATGCGATTGTCTACTCGGTTTCCGGGATATCGGTACTATTATCGTAACGAAGAACAACCGAGCGAGAGCTAGCCGAAGAGGAGCCTGATACGCGGAAGAGAGAAAGAGAGAGAAAGTCCGTCATATTGACGTACATGCATTCCGGTCGGCGCATATTTGTAATGCAAATCTTCTCGTAGGTCGTAGGGGGTAGATGGTGGGTTTTCAAGGGAAGAGAGAGAGTTAGCTGGTGCAGATAGAAAGGGCTGTCCATGATATACACGCCGATGACAAATAGCCAGGGAGAGAGGCCGCTCGGTGCGGTTCGCGCACGATATTACTGAGGGCTACGCCCATACATTTCGCGCCGCTACCGCCGCCAACGTCGACCATTGGATTTCCTTCCGTTTTCCGTGGAAATTCTGCAGCTCGTATCCAGCCGCTCCATATCCAGTACACCCCCTTTTCCATCCGAACCTCTGGGTTCACCAGGATCCGGCCATTGTCGGCCCTTTAATTGAACGCGCCGGCTGCGAGAAGACACCGCGAGTGGTACCGGATGTCGAGCTGTCCCGTACTCGATCAAGTCAAACACTTCGATCTCGGTTTAATCACGAGAAGAGCTTTAGATAATAAATAAGAAAGAAATGTCTTATTGTTAATCATTAGTCAATGGTAACTCTATGATGTAATGGTCCATTGGTAATTTGATTGGACTTTATAGACTACTTATTGTAAACTGATCATCTGTTTTGTTTATGTTTATTGACGCGTGCTATAAAAACTTCTAAAAACTACTAAAACCACTATAAAAACGTCCAAAGATAGTAGAATCATTACAAGCATCGTTCATCCCTTCCTCTCAAATGGAACACAGGTAATTCAGCTACAAGGTGCTAGCTACCCCTCGGATGATCGGTCTCTCTTCACCGGAGCCATAATTTCCCAAGTACGACATAAAATATAAATACGGCGAAAGTTCGTCGAACTCATCTTATCCATTTATAACGCTTTTACAACCCTCTCGGGGCCGTTTCCATAATGCTTCATTTATTCCCTGATCAGTACGACACCCATACACGATCCCTTGGCAGGAGCTATGTGGCAGAAAATTATGTGAGCACCGCGTCTAAAAACCGACAAAAGGCAAGTGTAACGGTTAAACGCAATATCGGCGAGTATTGTCAAAGGGGGAAAGAGCAACAACTCGGTCGTTGGCCGATCGTCAAAGCCTCGGCTAACCCCTTCGAAAGAAGGAAACCGGGTGGGGTTGGGTCGCGGGTTTTGTGGAACGTGTCGGAGGAAAGGACGGTGGATCTTCTTTTATCTTTCACCCTTTCTCTTTCAACTCTGGAGCGGCTGCTCTTCTTTCTCCAGACCTGCTCGAACCAACGGAGCCAAAGGGCTTGGATATACCTCGAGAAAGAGGGAAGGGAAAAAAGTAGAGGGTGAAAGAAGACAGAGGTTACATAGTGGGAGGACAGAGGGGACTCACAGAGGAATCAGTGTTCTCATCCACGAAGCGTCCTCCTCCGCGTGGTCACGGACCATTGTACACAAAGACACCGACATACCAAGATCTACTAATGCGTCTTCTACAACCCTTTTACTTTCTTCCGCTTCCTAGGATTCCTCATTTGTACCGCAGATTTGCTATTAATTTCTATCCTTTAATAATCCCTTCCGCGAAGCTCTTCCCTCGCCTTTTCACAGATTACTCCTTGTTTCTGATCCCGAGATATTTCAGTATTTCTTGGACACGCGGATACATCAAAGGGCTTGATAAAGTGCGGTGAGTCTTTGACAGTGTGATGTGCCTCGCGCAACATCAAAGGATATACACTCGTTCTAATGTATCTTTAATATTTAATATCTCGTTCGATGTTCAATGGTGAGCATCGATGATGCACTACCACACTTGCAGTAAATGTATAGACGAAAATCATCCATAATCCTGACAGGTTTGCAAACGTCCGTAGACAGTATTTCTATCAAGTAAAATATATACACCGAGAGACTCTTTATGGAAAAGTCACGAATTCCTTGTCGTAAGCCGTTTAAAGGATTTCGCAGAGGCTACGTTATCTTTCCTCCGCCTACTGTCAGTCTATTCAAAGTTCCACTCCTCCTGCTGCTATAAATGCAGTATTCACTTCTGTCCTTTAATCCTTTTCACGGGGACCGGAGGTTTCGCGGGCATTCAACGTACTGCCGCTCTGTTGCACGTCCGTTGCATATGGATGCATGGTGTTAACGCAAACGCTTTGTTAACGCCATGGACACGGCTCAGAACGATCTACGACGTTCCTCAGGAAAGGTGACGCGCACGATCGTCCTACTCTTTTGATCCGCCGAGATACAACGTGATAAAAACTTAATTTCCGCCGACGTAACAACCAACGAGGAAGGTCAAGAACTAAACGAACCGGTTCAAACGAAACTGCATTCCCATCGGCATCTATTCTCTTCAATCAACATTGTTGCATTCCGTGTTATTATTATCTACCTATTATCTCATCTACTTTAATGTGTTCTTCCGCCCAACGTGTTCTTTCCTGGGAATTGAATTATGAAATGATTATTTCGCGAGAGTCATTGTAGTGATTTATTTGAGGTAAAATTGGAATTGGCTTCAAAGATATCATTAGTGATAGATGGAATTGTGCTAATTAGTTGATATAAGAATAATACGAAGCTTTTGGAATTTGTGTAGAAATAATAAGATTCTCTAATTCTTCGCAAGGTGGAAGAGGAATATTTCATATCCTGCAGTTCTTTCGGTAAATGTACTATTTGATTGAATAGATTTTTATATTATTGCCGCACGGGATAACGATTTACCGTTTGCCGGGGAATATGTGAAATAAGTTTCATTTTCCGATCGTGAGAAGGAACAAATAATGCCAATAATTGAACAGTTATCATCAACCCGGTAGAAGAGGTAAGCTTGCGTTATAAGGGCTGGAATTAGTAGTTGACTTTCAAGAACTACTTGCTCGGCGTAACACTATTTCCTTCGTAATTTCGTTTCGTTAGAAAGCTCTAATGATGGAAAATTACGAAACTTTTCACTACCGGCAAAAAAAGCTCCGTGATAATTTCGTTTATTAAAGCCACTGATTATTCGTAGTCATACTCGACCGGATTAATGCCCACTCTTCTAAATGTAACGTTATTCATAAAAGCGTAATAGATCCACTAATTAGACGAGATTAAATTACACAGAAAAAAGAAAGGTATATTATAATTTCAAGAAGTCCTTTTTAGAAAATTCTTTATCCAATGAGCGTTATTAAACCTTTAGCAGGCCAGGTAGAGGAATGAATATCCAAACGGTCTTTTAACTCGATCCCTATTTAATGTCTTTTATCGGATGAATATTTTTCAACTGTATTTCAATACTTGATCCGAATCATTATAATCAATAAATATTTTTAATAACGATGACTTTTTCGATGACGTTGAATATCTTCCACTGTGTTACATGTACAGCGACAGCCAGCTACTTAAGACCGATTGATTATTCAGTTTATAAACGTTCACGAATTCTTTGCAATAAATAAAGACTCTCTCACTTTTATACTTACGTCATAAATCTTGTTCAAAACACAAAACAGATACTTTTTCTTCAAAATTGATTTAATCAAAAACTGAGAGTGATGGAGGAAAACGGTTGACGGATTCGTTACCAGCGCATCAAGATCTATAAGAATCACCTATTTGCTGTTACAAAATATAAGCATACATTGAACAGTATAATTAATTTGCACTCGGTCTTAAGTACTTGTCCTCTGTTTTCTCGACATGATCTCAAAACATATTAAATATGTTTATAACTTGTATCGTTAAAAATAAAATTTTCGCAATATTATGATACAATATACGGTAGACTACATTGTGTATGAATGTCATCTGCGAAACCCTTAAATTATGAAAGATGTGAACGTTTATAAACTGAGCCATCAATCGGTCTTATGCAGCTGGCCGCCAGTGTATATTATGATAGCTGTGCCTGAGTTTCTACGATAACGAGATATTCACATTCGAATTCGAATTCATCGTTCTCTTTTTATCATCGATCTTCCAGTTTCTCAACGGATCTCTTCACCAACAAGTCAATTACCTTACGGACATCGTCGGATATAGAATATTAATGTACCGCCGGTAGCAGAAGCTTCTGCAACAGCAACGAGCCCCAAGTTTTAACTACTTCCGAGATCGGGTCTACAATAATCCCAGACTCGGATCTCCGGCTGCTCCCGGCTTAACGACTGCAAAGACGATAGGGGATGCTGGAAGAAGAGGATGAACAAGACGAAGACGTACTGCCGGAGGAAAAATGTGAAGACAGGGGTGAAGTAACGAAGTACTGTTAGACTCTGGATAAGTGCTTGCGCCAGCGGATGGATTCCTTCTTCCTCGAGGAAAACTATTCGAAGACACACTCTTTTATCTGAGAATCGAACAATTTTCTATCTTCCTTCTCTTAAGTTAATATTTGTATGGCTCGCCGAGTATCGAACAAATTTCTTGATTATTATATGTACATAAGAAACGAGGAAATAAAAAGAACTTTATGGACCAATGTTTTGTTGATGATTACCTTTAGCTCTTTTTATGCATGTTTTAAATAATCGTGTTTCGAATATTACTTTTTGGGAGTGGAATTAAGTCTAACATATATTGTTCTTCAATATTATCTTAATCTCGATATTAGTTCCTATATCAATTATAATAAATACTGCACTTATTGCGGAAGAACATTATCCTGGTTTCTGTATCATAGTATATATTATGATATTAGATGTATTCGTGATTAGTTGATGAATGTCTTGTCGGCGGTAATTCAACTGCAATATATATGGAAGATATACTTGGTTCCGGATAATATAATGACCACTATTTACTCAGCTGGATCCGAATCATAATCCCTAACCAACCGCAGACGAGTACGCGCCGTGTTTGTTCCATTTACTCAAGGGTGCTCTTCGAGAAGGAACTTTACAACTACCCCATCCATTTTGTGTTACTCCCATCTTCCTTTCGGTATTCCTACTCCTGTAAGAGCGGGTCAGGATATCGTTTCGTTTGCGGCGGTGACTTCTTGTTTCCTCGTCTCGTTAAGTGCAATAACTATGTACAGAAACTGTGGAACTCTAATTGTTACTTGCTAACGAAATCGTATAGAAACAGCCTCGCCGCAACTTCGGACGATTCAAGTAGAATGAGTGTCAGATTTCTCCATGAATGTTAGACACAATTAAATATTTCTCTATTTACACATCGAGGGTATTGTTTAAGTAAGAAATATACGATAGAAGCAGATAATCTTGCTGCGATTATCATGATGTCCTTATAAATATCTTAATGAGACACGCGATATAAATAATTAGAGGAATACAAGTAAAAGGATTTCGATGTCATAAATGATTTAGTTAGGTAGTAAACCTGAAAGTGACTAATTCGAAAGCGGTCATTTGTCAAGTAAAAATTCCAGTAATCCAGGTGACAGTAATCACCATAGATAAATTAGGAGCGTGCACGAAGTCCCGTGGTAGTGTGTCGCGAGCGTTATCGGGAACAGCTTATCGACGATACGAGTGTGTACCGGTGGTACGGCTGTACAATTAAAAAGAGATTAGTACTCCTAGCGATGGACGATTAACGTGCAAAAATGTTTCGCGGAAACTACGGTACGATAAAGCTCCGTGATCCGAGGAGAGGTGAATGCGATTGTAAGATTTTAGCTCCAACGAAAAATAACCGTCCCATACCACTCCTCTCGTTCCTCTTACCTTCCTGTGATCGAGGACCGATAGAGGCTACATACGAACAGAAGCCGGTGCAAAATCTCAATTAGCAATCCGTGCAGCTTTCTAATTACATTCCCACGTAGTTCTACGTAATTAAAATCGTGCGCAGTTAAGTCCGGCGATTAATCCTCCTACGAGATCCACGGAATGCAATTACAAACGGCCGGTTCGTACAAATACCGAATTGGCAGGGAAAAGGTTTACCCTTGTTAGGCTACTTTTCCAGTTTGACTGAACGGAGTTACCGTTTACATGCAACCCTGACACCGAGTTGTTCCACCCTTAGTTTCTACCGTGAGGAGATTATTAAAGAAAAGAAACCAATGCTGCTGGGGGATGAAGAGAAGAAAGAAACCGGAGGAAACTCGACGTTTCGTTATATCCCCCGATGAAACCCGATCCTTTCGGATGCAATAAAATTTACTCCGATATTACTCTTCCCGATTTTACGAGCACTCGAGATCACGGAATAAAATCCGATCGCTGCTTCTTTACTCTCGCGGTGGAAGGCAGAGGAAGGTCGTTGGAATGGAGGCGGAGGAGCAGAGGCTTAGTTTTATTTGGTGAATGTACTAAGGGGACTTTTAAATCGCGGCGGTGGCTTAAGAAACCGGACATCGGTAATCCTTTCGAGGCGATGCCGCCAAATCGAACTGGTTTTGAGGCTTCGCGGCACTATGCACGCACATGGCCGATCGTTCGAAGACCCACGAAGAGACTCGTAAGTGATCCCCGTGGTAATTTCGAATTCCCCGGTAATAACGGCCACGGTATAACGATTACACGACATTTAATCGGCACTCGATGATCCTTTACGACACGAGCGCCTGCCAGATAGGAATGGACGAGAACGATCGACGAAATAAAAAAAGGAAGGAAGCCTAGATGAAAGCGGAAATTAAGCGAGGAAGAAGAGAAAACAGCTGGTCAACAGACCACACGAAATTGCTCTGTCTAAGTATCACCTTTGTGCTTATAATAATTATTCACCTGTTCCTTAAATTCTGATATTAAATACCGTATCATGTTCTTCCGTATGACTTCAAGAAATGAGATATTTTACAAAATTACTTGGTACACATACAAACTGTTCGCAGAAGTGTGCATATCGTATAACATTGAACGTTTCCACGAAAGGACGATCGAAAATTGAGACGTTTGCCGGGCGCATTGTGCAACGGTGCTAACGCAAACAGAGAATAGAAATTATTGAGGCAGCGGGAGAGTGTAGTCGTTGAAAGGAATGAGAGAAAACGTCATTCATAGGATATAGAGGGTGTAACAGACTGAGAGAGAGAATAGAAAAGAACGGACTTTTGTAGTGAAACGAGCGCGTCGCCCGTCCCATTGTCCAAGGGCCATAAATTTCTAACCGTTGGAAAATGCATTTTTCCGGCGTGCACCGGGCCGAGGCTGTAACACGCGCAGGTAGACTTCAGCTAGTAGCTAAAACCGGGCCAAACGCTCTTTCGTTCCCTCTGTACTCTTCCTTTTTTTCTATGCTTCCCTGCACACCTTTTATACCAGCTCGATCCGAACTTTTCAACCCATCTTATGCCCCGTGCTCTCTCCCTCAACTTTTCACCGTTGGATGGAACTGAACATTTCGAGGAATTAGTTTTTTTTCCCTAACACGATGCTGTTCGCCAACGGCAGTCGCCAATGGTTGAGATTAAAATGTAGTTGCTTTGTGTGATTGGATGACACGTCTCTTAGAAAATCTGGACGAAGTTGCCAGATGTTCTGTAATGCTTTCTTGGTACGCGTAAATTTATTTGTATAATTATAATATTAAATACAGCTGTGAGTGTGTAGGACGTTATTAGGTCAATGTAAGGGATGAATAAAAATTCGGAAAAATTGTGTAGGTTAATAATTACTGGGATGTTTGTTGAAACGAATGAATTCCAACTAGGGGGACACGTGTCAGTGCACTCGGTGACAGCACGTGGAAGAGAAGAAGAGAATACGATCGGAGGGGGTTCAATTTACAGGTAGAACGAGATGCATTCGTTTGTCGACCTCTCGGCTCATTCGTGCAAAAGTTATTATAGAGAGCCAGGTATCAACTAGCCGGCAGATTGTGGAATTTCGCGAAACACAGTGGCTCCGACAAAAATGGGTCGCGCTGTCGAATTTATAGGCGAGCAGAAACCGAGCGTAGAATTGTGAAATATTCGAACGATCGTTGTAATTCGACGATCGCTGCGTGTCGTCAAAAGCGTGCGACACTTTTATTCGACGCTTTTTTTTGTGTACGCTATCGGATTTGAATACACTTTATATGGCACATATACATCTTTAAAATTCAAGCAATCCTTTTTAATATTAACACTTCGTACCTGCCAGGTGTACCGTGTTTCGAAAAAAAATAATTGTCAAGTACTACCGCCGAACTGTTTCGTTTCGCTGTAAATTACAGTTCTCCGAAAATATTGTCGTTCGATCTATAAATGGATGTATATTGTATATCCGGATATATGTCGGAATAAAAGCCCGACATGTATATATGATAAAAATGAAATTAAGAGTTTCATCTCTGAATGTATCCGCGTTTGTGCGATAAAAGATTTCCCGTCGAAATCAAAGGGGGACGAGGGAATTTATGTGTCGGTATATCATTCAACGTTGGAGACAAGAAAACTCAATCTTCCTGGGCAAGAACAGAGGAAAGCAAATGTAAAATCGTGCACCGGGGTAAGAACAGGACGAGAGAAGGATTCCCCATGGGACGAGAGTAAAAACCGTCCAACTATCAAATTCCGTGGAACTGTCGCCGTGGGTACGATAAATACGCTTGTCGTCGCTTAATGCGCCTCACGGCGTTCCCACAATTCAGTCGAAATTCAAGCATTCAAAGTCACCGTCGAGAATACGGTATTAAAGGCGGAAGGGCACGAAGGAAGGAGCTTCCGGGCATCGAAATCGTCGTCACGAGTCCCACAAGCGAGGATGTAGTTTTGCGTTCACCCAACAAGTTTCAGGAGGACTTGGTGCCACGCTTAACAACCTGGGATCAGCCCTAGTTTTCATCCACAGTACGCCGTACGGTGGCCACGAATTGGCCAGCCGGACGTGTATTTCACGCTCCAATCCAGTCTTGTAGTCCTATGGCCGCCGAACTCTTCTCCTTATGGGTAATCGTAAGCTGGTCATGGTTTCCCGTCACGTACTGAAAGTCCATTTGAACCACGCTGTTTTACCAAGATTCGATCGACACGGAAAATCTCGAGCAACCTTCCAACTTCTCAACTCGATTGCTGGAGATTTCAGCACATTCGTATGTTTTTACTTCAAGTATGATTATGAGACGATTTGTTCCGAAAACTTCATCCCTTTATATACTCTCGACACTCGCTTAAATTCTTCGTAATAATTCATTGCCGCTGCGCAGTGTTATTTGAAGATTTTTTCAATCGAAGGAAATCGTTGTTCGGCTTATGGTATTGGTTGATGTACCTCCACTATGTACTTTGCACTTGGAAAAGACATTGTAATCATCTTCCCCCACGGTACACCTGTCATCGAAGTCGTAGTCGTAGCATTGTCACGTAATATGTAATCGTAAATTGGACAAGATTTCCAGTCACGTAGCGAAGGCCCATTCGAATCGCCATGCTGTCTCACCAAGTGTCCATTCTTGTCGCCTCCGCCTCCCTTGGAAACCTTTCCACGGCGTATCCTCCTTTGGCGTACGACTTGACTATCCACGTAGTCAGGGAACAAGACTCGAACATAGAGGATGGAGAGGATGAAGAGGATAGAGAGAGAGAAAGAGAGGACGAAGGAAGAACTTGGTCGAATAGAACATAAAAGGAAGGGAGATGATAGATCGATGGAGATGAGCGCGCGTAAAACGTGATCGGGTAATACAATAGATGAGAGATCGATTGCGTTTTCATCCTCTCCATCTACATCCAGTCTCTATCTCTCTTCGGTGCATCAACTCCCCCCCCCCCTTTCCTCTCTGTTCGTCTCTTCCAGCATGTCTATCACGGTCTCCTTTCACCTTCATATCTCTACGTGACTCGTACCTACCGGGTAGTCGAGTACGAATACGTGCATCCTGTTATGTAAGGAGCTTAAATTGAGTATCAATTTTCACCAGCTAGCCAACCAGTGCAAACCAGGATATGATGATGTATCTCTCTTCGGAGTGTGTGTCTACCTCGCTGCATCCTTCATCACGCAAGAAACGCGGAGGAAGAGGCGGTCCAACTTAATAGGATTAATTTGTTGATTGATAGGAACAGTAATGAACTGAAATTATGAATTCGAGTAGTGTAAGGATGATAGAGAATTAGGTATACTTTAAACTGATTCATTATATATAATCAGTATTCTAACGCGCGTAGGATATGATGTAGTGTGAAAGGAAATGTAAAACAGAGGCAAAGGAACATGATTTCCGTTGGACTCAGGAATATATCGAAAAATCGAAGGACGAGTAGAGATTTGGAATTTACTTTATAATTGGACTATGGAGTACTTTGTACACTGTGGAACGTAAGGGTTAGGACGAAGTACAAAGTGAAAGCTGGGGGTCACTTACCCCAACGATATTCAGATCGTTGGACAAGGACAAGGGTTGTGATCGAAACGCGATTGTCCTTTGTTCGTGCCTATGCTTCTGGGTGCACCATCGTAGTTTTTCATCCTATTTCCCCGGCATTTGGCCGAGCTCGTGCAACGGGACGAATATTACGTGCTCGTAATGAGTTTCGAGCGACCGACATTACTCGTTCGAAAGTGTCGTTATCCGTCCGCGGATCAACCGAAGCGCACCACCGTCAAAAGAGTGTCTAAAACGGTGTACACGCGACTTAAAAGTATTCACGATAACCATCGCGAGAATGCAGATTATTATTTGTGCAACACTTCTTGGAAATAACAACCGCCGCCATTAAACATTACTGACACACAAGTCCCAATCTCGAGATCAATTCGAGCAATCCAATTTAATGAATAGTATAAACGTTTTCACATTTAATTAAAAGAATGATTCCACTGAAAGAAATCCATAGAAACCTGATTACGTACCATGAGAATAACAGTACAAACCATTTACAATAACATACAAGTGAACGCGTATCATGTATACACCATTGTTTAATCCATAAATACCCGGATTAATCACAGAAGTAATTTAGTTTTACATTTCAAGGAACGGTAACTTTTATAAATGTAAAGCAGTAAAAGAACTGTTTCACGTGAAAGTTATTTTGTTCTTTCGTGTTACTCTCTCCCGCGTAATAAAAGATAAAGGTCTTTGAAGGGTTCCGCTCATACAAGATCGTGACTTTCGCGCGTTTCATCCCTTTCATTCCGTTTCGAAATAACGTCTCGCCGGAGCAAATATGTCTCTCATTGTGATATTTCTTGCAGGGCTGCCACGAAGGGAGTATTAGATGGTCGGCGAGCACCGGATGCCCCCGGCCCTCCCTTAAATCCTATGGTGTACTCTCTCTTTCTCGGGTAGTTTAGCAGTTGCCGCGGGACAACGCAGTACCGGCAGCTTACCATGTGCATTTTAATTACGACATTAAGTCCTGGACTCGTTTCGAGCCGTGGCTTACGATTCTCTTGAAACAAGAGAGGGTGGGGAACACCGACGTGTATGCAGCGAGAAGAAGAAAACATGGGGAACACCGAAGAATCGTACACTGAAACTAGTTACTTCTTCTCTGTTCTGCAAAGGGTATTAAAAATTAAAGAACTGGAATGACGAAAGTGTACCTAATACGAAGATCATTCTGTGCCATGAAATCCCTATTTATTCTGTTTTCATACACGAGATATAAACGAGGGTAATTTTAAAGTCTATCCACGTTTATCGGTATTTACTAAAGCTGTTTGCCTGGAAATTAAATGTTCAGCCACTCCCTTTGTAAAGGTGAAACACAATTTTCCGACCAAGATAAATAACGTCGATGTCAGTTTATATTAAACGCAACCTTATTTTCCTTACTTTTTATGTGTAAATTGTATCAATGTTTTATGAGAGACTGTATGCTTGATGTGATTAATAAAAATATTATTTTCTACTATCAAAATAAATTAATACCTAGAATAGATGAAAAATTGATTCCCCAAATAAGAAACTTGAGTAGAATAAGTGAAATACATAGTTCAGTGATCAGACATTCGAGTAAGTAGTTCAGGCTAAAGTCAAAGCCGTCTCGCAGGACAAAAGTCTCTTGGAGTTGCATCACGGAATTCGTCGTCCAAGGAATCACGTCGCAATTTAAAATACACATTAGGCACGTTGACTGGAAAGCTCCGAAAGCCCGTCGGCTGCAATAGCCGGCGGAAATTGCGGCACTTTATGAGGCCGTTGGTGCACGATCTGCTTGTATCTGCCTTCTATCTGTTTGCCCGGTTTGCTTTAGTCCGACTGAATGGAGAAGAAGAGGAGTGTGTCCCGGTCAGCCTGAGGTGGCCGTATTGCTTTCGAAACGAACGAGAGAGACTCGATATCGGGGTACACACGACACTGAACCATCGATAAAGCTCCCTCCCTCGATTTATTTATCGGACTCCTGGAATACGAATCGTTCAGTAGTATGGGAACGTTAGTACCGCCGTGGAGAATGCCCTCGAGCAACCAGAGGCTTCCCAAATTTTACTTCCAAACCAATCATTCCTACCACGTGTTACTCGAAACGTCGAATTTTAAGATCGTTCTATTTATATTTTGTGTCGTTCTCCCTTGAATTATTATTAACGAGACTTATTAAGCTGTTCCAATATATGACGTGTTATCATAAGGCATAGCCATGTACTTCTACGATTTATAATATATTATACAATAATATATGACTTTAAGCATATTCACAATTACGTGACAAGATAGAACGATAATAATTTTGTTGCGAAATATACATCATAGTTCTTTTTGGAATATTGATTTACATCAATGCAAGGAAGTAATGGTTATGTCTGGATGTTATTTTCTAAACATCAATGAAAGATCTTCGCTGTTTACTAGCTATTTAATTGTTGGAATTCTTTCTGTTTTGTATTTTTGTAATTATTTCCCCCGTCGGAAAATATGGGGTGTTTTGGCTTGATTGATTCTTCGTTTTAGTATGCAGAGCAGAGGATACGTCCGGTTGTTTCAATTTGGCGAGATATTCATTCGCGATAGCGAGCATTAGTTTCTAGTGTCTCTAATATTTATTTGGATCACGTAGGTCTGTACATGAAACGGTAAAAGGTATTAGGGGAACAATCAGAATTAATGAAAAGGCTAAGATCGGGTAGGGTGCAATTATGAGAGCAAGGAACAATTTCGATGGCCATTAAGCTCGTATCGCGAGGGTTACACTGCTTGTAATTTCGTTTGCTTTGGAAAACAACTGCCTCTTCGTAGTTACTCTCTCTATTCTTTTTTTTTATCATTCCACCTGAACCTTGTTTTCGTTTTCGCTCGGCGCTGTCTCTGTTTTCATCGCTACGCACCGTGGCGATTATAAATTATCTGCAATTTCGTTTGCTCCCGACTGTTCGTGCTTTGTTTACGTCATGAACGAGCCTACAAAAATGATGCTTATATCTCTATAAAAGAGGAGAGAGATAATTTTCCTTCGTTATTCCATTGCACCCTCGCGTCCATGGTAAACATTCGTATAAAAAATTCAAACGAACAAGCCGTATATAACGCGTAGAAAATATATAACGTGGAATCCTGGATACAAGTTAACTTGACTATGATAACCTCGTGTATAATATAAAAGAGGATAATGACCGAAACCACGCGCATACAAAGGAGATTGGATGCCGTGTAATTTCCTGACCTGTGAGAATGCAGTCGGAAGTATACACTTTTCTGATCACGTTGGTAAAAAATACACGCGGGGCGACAAAAATTATACGTGGAACAGTGAAATGCTGGTTGTACGTGAGGTTGACATGAGCGCGGATGAAAATTCTGTTTTAATATTTCTTCGGTGTGCGGTTGGAACCCCCGGCGATGGGCGAACTGCGCGACGTGGCCAATTATGTAAATTCACGATTACATAATTAAACAGTTACCGCCGCGACGGAGGGCCCGAAATTTCGTTTCCACCAATATCTACCCTCTTGCATTTTCGTTTCAACCCTCCGCGCTCATCCACGCTCGAATATTACCTAAGTATTCACCCTAACGCCATTTGCCGTATTACACAAATTTACTGTATGAAAAATAATGTAAAAGACGATCGCGTTTGTAATAATATAAAGGGCGTAGCTTACAAACTCGCATTTCACGTAAACACTTCGTGCGCCTTCAAATATTCAAGGAACGAAGGCTTATCTCCCTTTCCCACTTCCTTCAACTTGGATCCTCTTTCCGTGCGAGTCTGGCATGGATTTTCGTAGCCAGCCACGCAAATACGATACATTGCGTAAGACGGATTTTAAAAAAGACGTGGAAAAAGTATTACGATCTAGTGTAAGCAATTTAGAAAGGCTTTCGTTTCAAGGAATTCTATTGTTGACGCGAAAATATGTGGATTGATTTTTGTGCAAAATCTGAATGGCAAATAATTCATGTGAAGTTTTTAATGGAATATTTCTTGCTCTTGGTATCTCCGATAAATTCCGAGAACAACTTTATTTATCTGCTTCTTTCATCCATATTTGTCGACGCTCGCCTGTCTTATCGATTAGAAATGTTAAAAGTACATCATTTACAGATGATGCCGGTGGTTCGATAGAAAGGGGGAGGAGGGTACGAGAAGAAATTCGAAGTATGTCAGAGATAATAAAGGGACTTGATTAAAGAATAACGTGAAAAGAATCTCGATCATTAATCAGTATTAATGTAGATTCGAATCTATCCGTATAGCTCGAGATAATGATAGACCCCGGTACTCCCATTATTCACTATCATCGCCGTTACGATACGATCGTTCGTAAATTGAAACATATTTTCTCTTATATTGTACAATTCGTTTCCCACAGGTCGGCGTTTCACTGGGAACGGCAGACAATAAAATTCCATGGTATGGAAAAGAGCTTGCACGGTTTAAAACATACCAGAATTTCTCCCGACCTTTCTCGCTCCTACCAAGCGAGACCCGGTAAAAAGGAGCAGCAAGTTCGAAGATGGATAACCGGACATAATGAAGAATAAAGCTCGCTCGCGCGAGTCCCGAACTGAAAACTCTTTTAAAAAATGATCTCCCGGGTGCTACGTCTGGACCACCTAAGTAGCAAGAAAGAACAGTATACAAACAGGTATTCATACACCGAGAGAAAACATTCACGAACCATCAACATGAGGATTCTTGCGACTCACTTAGAAAAGAAGATCGACTTACATTGTCGTAAGAAATTAAGAAGCAAAGATTAATTAAAGAAATTCCCCCATTTGTTTCATTGGTTCTTAGTACGATCTCCTTGATACCATTCCTTGCTCTTTTCCTGCGCCTTTCTTCTTTCCTCTCATCATCGATAGCTCGAACGGTAGGCATGTCGGTGGAGAACACGTTCTCGAAGACAAATCGGCGGTATTTGCATTTTTAAACGACATAAATTAAGCCTGCCACGTTGGTACTCTCGTCTCGCGGCTCTCGAAAAACTACCAGGCAGAACCTATTGTCGGTGAACAAACTTACACTAAATAAGTGTATGTGTGTGCGTATACGTATACGATTATATACAGTAACTCGTCAGCCAGCTGATGTCGTTCGACATAGATGAGATGTCGGTTGAAGAGAACATCGAGCCACGGCTATGGTTGCGCTTGGGGTCCGGGAACGTGCGTATACCGTAAAAGAGCCGACCAACGCCATTTTTTGCGGCTTTCCACTTTATTTGGCCGTAAAGCAGCACCGGCCACGTCCCGGGATAAAGTGTCCACCAGAAAGGGGAACGAGGGCCGCGGTACCAAATCTCTCCGCACGATTGGACCACCGATCGTTCGGAGGTTTGGACATTTCGGATGATCGTTAAAAGATCGAAGTGCATACTCCTCCAAATGCACTCAAGAATTTCGTGATTATTGGCCACCGAAGTTCACTGACCTCTTATCCCAATATTACTTCCTCATTCTATGCTTTCATACGGGAATTTACGTATACTTTGAAAATGATGATGTATAAACTTGAAATTTTCTTCGATGACCAAGGAGAAATGCGGTGCGGAAGGAGATGAGAGAACAGGTTGAAATATGAGACAGAAATAAAATGTGAATAGGTCGTAGAGAAGGTAGAAAAATAAGAGGATAGAAGTAGAAAAACAAAGTGGTTCAAGCAGAATGATCGACAAATTTCTCTTTCGATTTTTCTCCATGGAATCGTTCCTTTCTAAGGATAGAAGTGGGTGGAAGAGATCGTGGCTCTGCTCTGGCCTTTCGTTCGATTTGGAATAGCAGAAGCAGGAGCAGGAGCAGCCGGTGGCCGGTTCCCTGAGGCGAACGGGAGCACTCTCCGAGGAAATGGACAGATGGTCTGGAAGCTGCTCGATTCCACCTTCTGCGGAATCAGAATCCCGTCCCTCCGTGTATATACCCTACCATCACGTTCGTTCCCCGGTGTTTTGGAATGCGGCACGACTCCTCCATGAGGAAATCTAGCCTGGCTGCAGGTTTACGTTCGCCTCGATCTGACAGTGGTTCGCGTTAGATGCCAAATTCAATTTAAAAGAAGTCAAGTCCCACGGACAACTGGAAATTATCTGTCGCGAGTTCAGACTCCCCTGAGAGTACGCGTGACTTAAAAATCGTGTCAAAGTGAAGCTGACACCAACGAACATCTTCGTGCCTTTACTTAGTAGATTATTTATAAACCTTCGTGAACAGTTACTAGAATATGAAGTGTTAAGTATCAATCACTATATTCGATACAGCGAACAGTGTAGATTTTGATCAATTAACGAAGCTTGTCGAGAGGATTCGTAGACAACATCCTCTGGGTCGTTTCCTCGAATTAATAACTTTGGTGACTATCGCGCAGCTTTTACCATGAGGAGGGTGATCGAAGAGGTCCGTTTCTTTTGGCACGAGGTTAGAGTTCCTCCTCCGAAGGCGGGCGAAAGGGGGACAGATACAAATGGAATACACGGAATTCCGGGGCCATTAATGTGACCAATGATAAATCGCAGGCAATACTTTAAACGATGACTGCTCGGGCCCCGTTCTTGTTCGTATTTTTGCCAAGAGCACCGTGCAGTCAGTCAAGAAGACGTTCTCTCTCCTCTCTCATTGGTTATATTCCTCGTGCTCTCCACCCGGGATATCGTTAGAGGAGCGCACGAGTTTATACACGGCACGCTAATTCCATTCCGTTTTACACCGTACACGATGCAGAAGAGCGTGCAAACGTAAAAGAGAGCCTAAGAACGTCTGCCGTCTTTGATTTATCGTCGCGCAATGACGGGTAAGTGCTCCTTTGACTTTTGGTACTTCCAGGACGGCTCCATCCACGACAAGGCGCGCATAAAGGGAGCCTGTAAATCACGCTCGTGATAACCGATCGGGGACAGCGACGTCTGCTTCCGTACGATGCGTGACAGTCCTTTCGATCTTCGTGCTTAATGTCTTCTCGACCGATAGAACAACCACCATATCATTGTTTTTCGACTCCGCTCGTTTATCTTTCGTTAGAGCCACAACCACTTGTTCCGTTGATAAATGCACTCGCGACCGAGTTATCGCGAATGTGTTACACCCGGAGGTAAAAGCGCGAACGGTCCACTCGGGTGAAAGAATACCGTGAAAATATCTGGTGATTTGCACGGAAATGAGAAATTTCCCATGATGGATGAAGAATTCGTGATTTACAATGGCCCGAGTGTCAAGTCAAAATCCATCCAATTATTTCTGGTACCAAACGTCGACGCATCTTCGATTTGATTTATCGTGGTTGCTCCGAGGCATCCTGTTAAATATTTGGCGGTAAGCCAAGCGCGTAACATTCTCGTTAAAATCTCCTTTCGACACGGGAAACTTGAAATAGTCGTGCAAACTATGTTTGGAAGACAGGCAAAGGCAGCCTTGTTCCGCCAGAATGAAATGGTAAAAACGAGGTGTCATTAACCCTGATGCAATTAATTGTTTTTTCAGTAAACGAAGGAATCCTATGATTTCAATCATATTCCAACCAGCAGCAAGTATCATGCAACCTATCATCAAGCTGAGCGGTTTATCAAAGTAAGGGAACTTTTACGGTTTAAAAAATATCCAACGAACCGTTCGGATTTCGTAATAGAATCGTCATTCTCATCCAAATATAACTAAGCCTGACATAATACCGAAGACGAGTTCCAAGATTCTGTCTCTCGACAACGTCTACAAGGGAGAAGACGTTATTTCGGCGCGCGAAAGCACTCGGGACTTGTGAAGGAAGGCAAACAAGGGGTGAAACGTAATTTCTTTTCACGTTCTCACTATATCCTCCGTGGAAGTTCGCACGAAGGCGGAAGGAAAGGAAAGAGCCAAAAGGCGAAAGACGAATATCGCTTTTCCTACAGGTTGACAGCTCGCAAGCCGTACGAAATCTCAAGGAGGCAGTTTAAGGATGAGGGCGTTCTCTTCTGGTGACCCCTTGCTAAATGCGAGCTAATGACGCGCGAGCTTATTTACGGGTAGTCGAACAGGAGGGAGGAAGAAGCCGACTGGAATAAGAAGAAAAAAAGCTCGCTTAGGAGAGAACAAAACAGAAAGAGGGAAGCATAAGGGTAGGATGAAGAGGGGTAGCGTTTGGTTACCGGTAGACGTGATAGGAGACGCGACCGGGATAGTCCCGGACACGAGAAGGTCTTCCCAATTCCAGGAGTCAATACACGCGGATATTGCAGCCATTTGAAGCCCCTTTTCTGTCCGAATGAAAGCAAGCGAGAAAGAGAGTTCGAGGGTGAGTGGGAAGGAACGAAGGGTGGGAGAGATGGCACCCGGGCGTAGAATCGAAGAGGTCTCACCGAGGGTAGAGCGTTAGTGTCACATCCAATAAAATTGCCTGCTCACCCCTCGACCTGGGCCACCCTCCCCGGAATAGAATGCAGTATCGGCCTGCACCGGGTACCGATTGTAAAATGAGAGCCGGTGAACTACCACGAGAAACCTGGAGGATCAAGCCAAGAGGGTGAGGTACGAGGCAAATGCAATATAGAAACGAACAACCTCTATTTCCTTCTCTTTCCGTTCTTTGTCCTGTAATAGTGCCACTCATGGACTCTTGTGTACGGTCAATTTACGAGACACTACGAATACTAGATATTTATGAATCGCGCATGAGGTAGCTAATGTTCCCGAGTCTTCTCGAAAATCATATTCCATAAAAAGAGAGGTACTAATACTATTTTGATAGAATTATTTATCGTGAGTCCACCTGCATCCCAAGGAGTCTAAAGTACCGTAAGAAGTATCAATAAATAAGAAGAAAGTTTTTAACAACAAACTTCTACTCGGTATTAAAGTTTCAATAAGAAAGTACTAGTTAAAGAGTAATTAAGTGGGTTGAGGGAAGTAAATATTTTCGCAGGAGAATTTGAATTCTATCCTCGTCATGGAGGATGAATTCTTAAATTCCTTTTAGGAATTATGTAAGGGTGGGCACGAGAAGGAAACTTGTATCCTCTTCCCCAGTTTCCTCGAGTTCCTACTGGTTCCGTGTCCTTAACCGAGTTAAACGTTATTCGACAGAGTGACAGTCTCGTAACTGACTCGACGGAGCTTCCAGGCGAGCGAGTTGGAAATTGATCCCCAGCTGTCGGGGACTCTTCCCCCTTTTACATTACATCGAGCCATGGTGCGAGGCCGCGGGACATGGCGGAGAATTATGATTCACGAGCAAAACATTTTGGAGGAAGCTACTTTTTCTTCGACACTGTCAACGTATCCGTATCTTCTGAAGCCTATGGGTTGATGGGGAGCGAGGACAAACGACGAATGGGGCGAATAAGGCGTCGGTGGGTTCTTTGTACACGATCCTCGTCGGATGTCGACGTCGAGAAGGCGAAAAGGGATGAAGGAGGGATGCCTCGCGAAGAAATGATTTGTGGTGCAAGAGGTACTACGAATAGCGTCGTTTCAATTCCCAATGGGAAAAGAGAGAAACTTACTCTCCACTACCTCGTCGTACTTTGAAATCGATGGCTGGTTACGTGAGTGGAGGACTGCTTAATAAGACGTAGACGCACGGGGACACAAGAGTGTCACAATTACTGGATCTCTCGACGTGCATCCACGGACTTCCTTCGACTATTCCTCATCCTCGGTGTTCCTCCTCGTCGAGGTAATTCGGGATAGTCTCGTCCCGAGAGGTAGAGTTTCCAGACAGACTTCGAATCCTCCACTCGATCCGTCGATCTCCAAGTACCTCGTCCATCTCTCTCCCAAACCTATCCAACCCGTACGCAGAATCATTCCTGAGTGGCTGCACGATTGGAGTACTTAAGCGGGACACGGTCGAAGCGTTAATGAATCTCCTTCGGGACTCATTCGCGCCACGGGATCGATAGCCTTTAACGTGTAAATAGAACTTCCACGGAGATTTGACTAACCCTGGAAAACACTCGAAAGGGACGAACCAATTTGGAAATTGTTCAGAATTCTATTGTGCATCAACACCGTATATCATCGATTATAATTAAACCCAATTGTTCAACACGTATTCCAATCTAAATCCAATGGTGTTAATTACAAATTTTGTTATCCAACACTTCGTGAAGTAGTAGCATGTACGGAGTCACGGGATACAGAATAGTTTCACGGGGATCACAAACAAGTTTCCAGGAAAGCCGCATTTGAAATGCATTCCTCTCGTAATCCGTGCAAGCCGGTGGAAAGTACAGGTATTCCTCGACTTACGACTGCTTGGACTTACGAATATTCGCACTTACGACAATGCAAAGTAAATAAATAAAATACATCCAAAATTGTCTGAATATAAACTACGTTTTCCGCTCTAATGGATGAAAACAGAATAAATTGAGATAATTATAACCATCGCTAATAAATAACTTGAAACATCTATTACATGAAGTGCCGGAATAGAACTGCATTGTAAATCAAGGACGACTACTGTAATGCACTGTTGGTCCTCTTCCGTGGACATCCCTTTAAGGGAATCCTAATTGTGCAGCACGAGATCAGGGCCGCGATGGTCGGGCTTCCAAGTGCACGCGGTCGCCCGTTAGAAAATCGTCCTTAAAGAGTAGAAAGCGAGACGCGTGTCTCTGTGGTGCAAAGAGAAGAGATGCAATCGGCCATGTAAAACAGAGTTGCCGGTAACGTACGTCTTCTCTCGTTGGTCTATGGGTGCTCAGGGCGCTATGCAGTACCCGGGTGCAGTCACGAACGGTCACGAAGTTACGTGGAGGACAAAGACACCAAGTGCTTTCAGCACCGCTATCCTTTCTCTCTGATTCTTTAGGAATTAATTTAACAACTATTGCGTGTTAATCTTTGACTCGACCAATTTGAATTTAACGGTGCGCATAGTCTCGAGTTTCTGAAAAATCCTATATTCTTTGCATCGATAATTATGCACCGAATCGAGTCCTACTTCGAGAGATTTATTTCCTTATCGTTGCGGCAAGTGCTGCATCAAAGTAATTACACTGATACTATACCAAGTGTATACGTTCACTTCAGGTTATTTTAGGGGCGCTTTAAACCCTTACAGACACTGATTTCAATCTGACCGTTCGTGTTTCAGGGTTGTGGTAACACGGGGTTGAAATGGAGGTGGAGTGGTTGAGGTGGCAGGAACTTAGACAGCATACGAAGGAGGTGGAAAAGGCGACGCGGTGGCACACAGGGTGCCAGGCACACTTGCCTCGCACGAAACACGACTGCATTACGTTAGCTTGCAGTACATTAGGGGACCCCAGACGACGAGTTTCTCGACGGCGCACACACGATTGGCCGGTAATGCACCAGGAATTTCCGACCTTTAGCCGCGGTTAGAGATGTTCCGCTTACCAAACGCTTCCGGGACATTCAGCTCTTCCCGAACACATAGTGCCTCTGGCAATGCTTCCGGCCCTTTCTTATTCATCCTCGGATGGACTTTCAAAATAGTTTTCGATTCACTTCGAAATAAGTCACGTTACGGTAGTGCACATTACTTCTTCGTGAAGGTAACACTTACGAATAGTGAATAAGGCAATTGTAGTCTCAACAAAAACTTAGTCAATCAATATAACCTTGTGTTAGAGACTGGAGAAAATAATTACACTTGAATTACTCGCAGACATAAAATGCAGAAGTTATGATGTATGCTTGACTTTTCGATATATTTATGATGGAATTCATGGTATTAAAAGAGCAAGATGAGGTTTGAGTAACCGTAGCCGTAACGGTAAGTCCATCAGGATATTTCGCGAGTCACGCCAGTTATTTTATGAAAAAGCCGCGAGATAGAGGTGGCGATTGAACGGAACGGAACGTAGGAATGTTGTTCCCAGTGATTTCGATCCTGTCGGGCATTATCGCGGTTGGGCCCATGTACGGTATTGCCACCGGTAGGAATAATAGTTAAGGACAATGGAATCTCTAAGCGCGATAGGGACGACGACGGCCGTTGACGGCTACCTGATATAACGTATACGTTACTGCCTCTGACGGACAATGGCTGGTAATTAATTACCTACAAAGTACAGAGCGGGTCGCATTGTAGTCTGTATCTGGTATTTATCTTGAAACATCAACAATGCGCGAGACCAGGCTGCAGGAGGAGCGGAAGAGAATCAGCCTCAAATCAGACTCTTTGGATAACTTAAAAGGGATTGCGAGTGCGTACAGTCCTCGTAAACCCCAACTATTTTATCTATCTAGACTAAAACAAAGCATATAATTATATTATTTTTAATATACTTTATGACATCTACCTTGACAATATACGCCTTAGTAACGCTCACGGATTTTGAAAATAATGAATTTTATGATTAATTAAAAAATATAGTCAATACAGCACTGTGAACGTGTAATTATTGCTGAACGATATAAAAAGCAGTAAAGAATGGAAGAGATTCTAGAGGAGGTTTTTTAATCGTGAATTCCAGTGATCTACGGGATATCGGGATTAACAGGATTAGTAGAATTAAGTACGAGAGAGAAGATGAAGTGGAAAGTGCAATTTCCAGTCCCGACTGCAATTGGTATCGACCACACCCTATCCTAGATTACACGTCGTTATAGGACAGCCGCGATAAGAAAAATTATTATCGTTGTTATCGTGCGATATACGTAGTCACATTCATAGTAGATAGCTAGCGTATATACCACTCTCGTGTAATGGGTTTCAACGTGGAAGGGAAAAGAATTAGAGATCTCCTCCGTTAACCGATGCAATTGGACAACTCCATTCATTCTGTGATTGCAACAGCTCCGGAGTAGACAACGATAATTTCCATTCATTTCGGAGCCGTTAGTGAATCGTATTTCCTTTACTCCCAACGATCGATGATACCTGGACTAATAGAGTCTACGGACTAATTGACGTAGGTGTAGTTACATGACAAGCGATTTATTGCAACTACTACTCGCTCGAATCGGGTGCATGAGAACGAGGATTTAAATGTCCACGTTGATGGTATAATTCGATGGAACACGTAACTCCACCGTAATAAATCCTCAATTTGTAATTCTTTCCGCGCACTCGTGTTCCGACGTTCTTTAATTAAATATATCGATGGGGCGAATATATGGGGCCATCATTTGGAAAGAAATATGCAACACTGATGAATGCCTAACAAATGTGTATAACATCTCGAGAATAGGATGCTGTGTATGTATAACTGATGAAAATACTGGACATATAATTGGTTGAAAATCATGTAGGAAGAATTTTATTTTCGAATATCTGATCGATATTTTATATATCTGTATAGAGAAATATATGTTCCTTTAAGCACTCCACACTGGTATCCCCTTGATAACAGTTTCAACTCGAATTCATGAAAGAAAATATCGTCCTCCACGCGCTCCTTGGCCCCGATATCTAAACGATATCCGACAAATAGCCGGATTTATATCTCTTAAGGGAATCTGAATTATTTCTAGGTCGTAGCACCTTGCGTTTCCAAAGAGATCTCGAATTCCCGGAGATCCGTTTCCTAACAAATTGCCGACGATATCCTCGACGAGGTATCCGAGGCGTGGTTCGTGCGAACCTGAACGAAGAAGCGTGTCGACTGGTTTATTCGATGCTACTTTTCCATGCCCGCCTATTTTCGCCGCCACAAATCATTCAGCGGCCAAGAAAATATGTTCTCCACGATTCTACTGGTCGTTCCGCGACGTTATATTCCATGGGACTCCATGGACTTCACACGTTTGTAAACCCATTAACGAATTTAAGGCGTTCCTACGTCGGTTCTTTTACCAGGCTACTCTTCCTTCTTCTTCCTACGTTCTACTTCCACTACTTCTTCTCTCTCGGGTTCTTTCACTTATATACCGGAAGGAAGATTTATGGGCCACTAAACGATTCCACGGAATTTAATTGCCACGTCGCCGGTTATTATCGCGGCCGAACTTCGTTACGCTCGGTTGCTCGTGGATTAGATGCCGGTTCGATAAAGGTTAAATTCGAGCGAGACAACCCCAACGAAGATATTCGAAATTAGTACCGCATCGTTCATTCCCGGGTTAAACGAGACCCCTAACGAAGATCGATTATGAACCACTCTTTCCTCCCTCCGCAAGGGCTGATTTTTAACAACCAAAGATTCTATGAAATGGCAGAAATCTTTCATCAATGCTCGCTCATTCCTCAAAAACGTGACTCCGCATTCAACTACTGGCTTTTCGAAATAATATTCAAACGATCTTACGACTCCTACGAAACCAATGGTATTTATTGATCAGATAAAATTATCAGAAAACTACCCCATCGCTTTTCGTAATAAATAGATTCTAGAATCAAAAAACCACGAAAGAATTGCCACGGCGAATCCATCCGTCTCGAATTAATTATACGGGATGGAACGAATAAAAGTACTTCGCGATTTGATACGCTGCTCCCCAATTTCGAACTAAATCGAAGATAGGGATTTCGATGTTCCAATGGAAGCCAAGGACACTTTTCCGAGGGAGGTCTTTTCGAAGTCCATTACTTTTTAAGCCAAGGAAACAGCCCTTAAAATACAGCAAAACGCCATCGATGCCGAGCGCGCGACATCCTAAAAGTGTTTTATTTAAAGATTTCTCGCACCCTCCAAGTACCCTCTCGCCCCAAGGATCGTTAAGGGATCTCTTACTACTGTACTACGAAGGATTCCATCGCAGCTTGTAAACTGGCCACCTTGTATCGGAAAAGATTCTAATATATTACAGTAACTTACACACTTTCGAAAGATGTATTCTGAACACTAAACTTCCCGAATGCAACCTCTTAGTTTACATCGAACTTCTGAAAGCATACCATCCTCCTTTTTCCTTTATCGTGAAATAAGAGGCAATTTTTTTTATCCATAATTGATCACCAGATGTTAAGTTCTCCGACATAATTGTGTATCATACAAATTATTGTAACACAAAGAGTATATAATGTAAGTGTTTATATAAATTTACAACTTCCAGATTTTCTTCATTTAGAAATATAAGAAGGAACGTGTATGAGTAAAATAGAAGAAGAAAATCCAAGGACATCTGGTATGTCTTTCTCGTTAAAAATACACGTTTTTGCTCTTACTAGCGTCGCGACGCCACGGGAGACCGTAACGAAAAGGTATCGCGGTGTCAAAAGACGAACCCGGACAACAAGGGACAGCTGTGAAACGGAAGCTCATGGTTGGTTTCATGGTTTCTCTTTAATTTTCACTCGCGGATCACGGTACTCTCGGGTCGAGAATTTAAGTGTCTGGAAAGTTCATTGACACTAATATAACGAAACGTGTTGCGCGATGGATGTCGTCGACCGACCATCAACAAAAGTCAACGCGATGACGCTGCTCCTTTATTCTTAGACCGCAACTGGTTCAATTAATTACGCTCTCGTTTCTAAGTCGTTTCGTATGAAACATTTTTTTAAGTGGCCCGTGTCCATTTACCCGGCACTCGTACGAAACTTCAAAGTAATTTAATTAATACGTGTACATTTTATTTTAATGCCGGCTTCTATGAAGAATTAAATTAGTAACGACTACTTTGAGGTAGACTGGTTACTACCAGGAACTATGATATAATATCACGTGGACTACCTTGATTAATTATAACATATTATAAATTAATATGTAAATATGTATTCTTACTTCATAAGGATGTATACGTGAATGTATAAACATAGCTGAATACATTGTCCGTAGTTCTAGTGTTAATGAATGATCGAAGACGTTGTCAAGGGAGATCTTAAATTTCCAGTGATCAGTGCCACGTTAAAGAGGATATTCGATCACATCCCGGATGAATAACTTTAATCCACCGTGTTCGAAATAATTCCAGGCAATTCCAGTGATATCGAAGGAATAGTCGAAGAGACTCGAGGAGGATCAGGTTCGGAAGGAAAAACGTGTATGACGGGAGGGTTGGTGCCGACTATGGAACGCGGATGCATCGAAGGGTGAGGAAGCTTGATGGAAGTTTACAGCTGTTTGCGTCGGATATCGATGATCGCGAGGGTGGCGGCGATGCAATAAAAAGCGACGAGACGAGCGCCGCTAAGATAGAACGAGATGAGTACAGATATTGGAAAGAGAAGGGAGGAAGTAAAGCAAGATCGGTATAAACGACGCCATGAGAAGAAGGAAGAGAGAGGATACGACGGAAAAGAAATTTGCCTTTAAATTCCGGTACGACGCAGGGAACTACGCGGAAAAAAGGATGAGGCGGGGGGTTGTTCTCCAGCCCTCGATGGAATAAGTACATCGAGATTCGAGGCGCGCCTTTGCTGACGCTACTCGGTTCGATGCCGTTGGAACGCAATAGAATCCCTTCCGCCAACAGAATCCTTGAGGATACCACGATATCACGGCTAAACGAAGCGCTTTCCGACTGATTTATCTAGTGGCTCTTTCTCTTTTTAACTTTCCGATTCTCTCTGTCACTCGATTCCTTCTTATTCTCTTATCCCGAGGGTAGAAGAGGCTGGCTCATAGGTAAATCGGCAGAATTTGTTTGCCAGTCACGAAGATCAAGGAAAATTTACATTTACAACGCCGATGTAAAATACACCAAAATAAATATTACTTTCTTCATTTATATGTGGCGTAATAATAATATATTAGAACTGAGAGTATGGCCTTAATCCTCGCACTACGGACTGTGCCGGAGTCATTTCTGACCCACACCGATATTCCAATACTATGCGGGGCCCTCACCGATATTGTACTACTAACATAGTGAAACTCGTGCGAGCCAAGTTTCTCATCCATGTTGTACTCACAGTGACGGTCCCCCGAATTTTTTTCTTCTTTTTTATTTCTTATGCTATTGTAATTGGGATTATGTTTAGTAAAAACCCGTAAATTATAAAAAAATAAGATTTTTTTATCCATTCGCATCAGGATTACGAGAGCACAACGTATGATTTTCTTCGTTTGCGTCGAATGTCAGCAATAAAAATAATAAAAACTGAAATTTTTGGTCGAATAAACTTATGAATTTACACACGTCTTTCTCCTTCAAATCTCTATGAGAGACTGACTGGAAACCTTCCGAGCCCAGAAGAAGCAGGCACACGTACATTGTATGTTTATTCGACACAACATGTAGTGGTAGATAAGACGATGACACAACACAACTTCGACATTGGATTGAATCGCTCGGGTCATTTTTGACTCCGGCACAGTATTCGGAGGGTTAATAAGCACCGTAAAATGTAGACTAGAAAATAGAATAGTTGGGGCACATGAAAAATTGGAAGAATTTACTTTTCAATTACAAAGTTACAAATAAAAATTCATAAATACTATGTAGCTATGAGGTGAACGTTATGCGTTGTTTATGTGCACGCTAATCGTAGGCATTATATTAAGGTATAGTAAGTGATCTTATATACCACGTCGCAGTCGGTTAAAGGAACATTTGGTTTAGATTTATGGAGGAAATGAATATTCTTCGTAAGATCTTGCGCGGGGCAATAAAACTGTCACGGTCAGAGCTTCCTAAATATCACGATATTACGGTTAAGGGGATAACCGCCTGCCGCCTGATTTATTATCTCTCCAAGGCCCTCCTAATTTCTACGGATCGAAGGGTAAAGACTTAGTACTGTGCCGTTTGTCCAAGTGGCCTGGAAAGGGATGCCATTAGAAATTGCGAATTTCTCTTCGAGACTTTCATGGAGTAATGCTAATCGGATTAAAAATCCAATTCTTTCCTTGACATGTAATCAATGTCATATAAGAACGAAGAATAGCGATTGCGTTGATCGTAGTAAGAATTAAGTGGCAGGTCAAAAATTATGTTTACAAAAGAATCACTCGAAGGCCTGTCAGTTGCTGCAATGCTCTTGGTATTTACAGTGAAAGCAAAGTGCTAAAATTAATTAGGCCCCTCCTGCGATATTACACACATCGGCACTGTTATTTCGTCGCAAGCAAGAATTTTGCCTCCGCCATGATCAACCAGAATCTACCCTCACGACAAGGGGTGGATTTTATCAGAAACCGACGGAGAGCCCTTTGAAGGGCCTGGACCCACCCTTTCCTCGCGGTATATACCGATATACAAACCAGTCCTTCGTTTTCCCAGCAGCAAAATCTCGACCTCCCAGCATGGAAGAAAGCAGCAGCCCCCCCCCCCCGAACAACCCCTTCTGTATCCGAGAAATTCATCAACCCTCCATGTCTAGCGATTGCGAGTGTCGCGGCTGGTATGCACGCACCGGCGCCGAGCAAATATTTCATGAGAACGCACTGTGTACTTACGCGTACTTATGTACATGTACATTTCTCCACTACTCTCTGCTACATTATTAATACCCTGCGTGTGTGAATTATGCACATACACGCGTATATCACTTCAGTTTTATCAGAATATTTAGCACACATCCAATTGCGACAGTTATTCTCCGCGTACTCTTTTTATACGGCTCACGTAGAAAAAGCTACAGCTAATCAGATACCGATCTTAGCATACACCGCGATACGAAAGAATGTACAAGATTGCTTCGTTTCAATAAATGTACACGCCCACCTTTACCTTAATCCTCTCCCGTGTAAAATTCTTTAACGAGTTAATCACAGTATCCATCTAATTAGGCACATATACACGCGCATTGTCTATTCATACATGTAATTATATCACGTCCGTATAGTCGACGTAGATGAGGGAAGTAAGTCAGTCAAGTAACATCATATTACTGCACTAATACACTTACAATTACGTTGCGGGTGGTATGTGTAAGAAAGGTACGTGAGTTAACCACGTGTAACGTAGAGTGTCGGTGTCAGAATTACACGTACACTTGGAGGAACAAATTACTGTGTATATGGGAATAGAGTATACGTATTATTCCCGCCGTATACGGAAACATCGTACAAACGTATTCTCACCGAGAGGCTAAGGAAGCCATGTGAATTAAATACGTAACCCATACCGACGTGTCTATGTCGCACGTACATATTTATGGATAGATAAGTATCCACACGAAGGCATACGTTATTTGTGTAACGTATGTGCGCGAGTGCATCGTTGCCCTGGTGTATGTGCCTGCACATGAATGCACGAGGTATACGCGGTGCAGGTAAGCAAGATAGGTAAGTACAGAGAAGGGGCGCATGGTCGACGCGGTACGCTCGTGAAACACGAACTCGCGATCCCGTATCGCGTGTAACGTCGTAATAAGGGATGTTATTACTTCTATTGCGTTTCCCGCTTCCAGAGATAAGTTCTTGGGCGCTGCATAGCAGTAGGGGGCACCCTCCAACCGGTGCATACGTATAAAGAATATCAACACGAACAGAAGAATTTGTATGAGCATACTTCGGATACACCGGCGATGGTAGTTATGTACAACCAAGTACTAGCGACTGTGTACGTATCGTTCCTCTACTCCCGCAACTTTCTTTTTGTGTATATGAGTTTGTTGCTGGCTCGGCGAGTGCGCGAATACTCGTCAGGTTAGCTCGTTACTCCATAACTCACTTTGGTTGCACATACGTCGAAGAACCACTGTGGGGTGCAAGTAGATGTTGCATCTCCACATCATGTGAGAGTACTTCCAAGTACTCCTACTGGTTTCACATTTTTCTTCTGATTTTATACCGGTGATCATCGAAATAGTATCACAATTTTGTTCCCTTTAATACTAAGAGTCTATGTAGAGAATGTTAGATAAAAGTTTTTGTATGAAATACAGTTTGTTACGTGGCCTCGTTATAAATGGAATCATCAATTGTACGAGATGGAAGTTCATACGGAGATCTTTCCGAGCGCAATGTTATTTAGAATTTATCAGGGAAAAGGATTTTGTTGTTACCGATAAATGCAACAGAAAAATGCATGTCATCCCCTTTCCTATCAGTGCAACGGGTAATCCCGAGTTAAAATACGTGTACAAAAAAAGAGTAAAGGGCACGTAGTAGTACGCGGGGTATCAACTGACATCATCTGGATATACGTGTGGTTTTTACGAGTCTGAATGCGACGTGTTCAACTTCATCTTTTTTACATATCACGCTCGAGCTCCGATAGGATCGCATAATTTTTCTGAGCAATGCCGCATGAATATTTTAGAAAAGAAACATTTTTACCAGTCGCGATAAACATATTAAACTATTACCCCCCGCATGTGAATTGCAAGGACACCAGAGTCAGGCGTCGTAGATCCAGCAGGTTCCACTGGGAACCCCAGTTGTTTTACATTATGTGGCAAAATTAATGAAATATAGCATTGCATAACATGCAATTAACATTCAACTATAATATTACGAAACAAAATAGAATGTGTGTTAACAAGACGATTCTCCGCAAGCAAAATGAGGGATGGACTCGCGGAAATGCGATACGAGTTAGGCTAAGCTCGTAAAATCCCGATCTCCTGGCGGTCGTTTCCTTTAACTTGAAGCTACGCTTACCTCCTGGTAGTTGTAATCTTTTCGATTGATTTTATCTCGCTGGCTTTCAACGTCTTATCATTTTCTAGTACCTATTACCAATGGATCAACGATCTAATATACCAATCTCCGCGGTACTTTTTCATATCTCGCATTACATAAATAATACCAGGTCCAGATTGAAATATGCAACCTGGATATTCCTATTTCTCATTATTAAACGCAGTTAAGAATATGGTAGATGAAAATCAAGCGAAGTATCGGTTATCGATGCGAGATTCAAAGCGTTCAGTCCTATCACTGGAACTATCCCAAACGTATCAGTAACAAAGCCCATCCACGGTCAGACACAGAGAAATGTCCAGGGAATCCCTCATCCCGATGAAAAGATTTTTCAAACTGACACCAGCATTGCGGTATCGATTGTCGCGTGCTTAGTCCGGGCTTAACGACCAAAACTCGGTAAGTCGAGAACCGGGTCAGAGGAAAACCAGATGGCAAGCTTTAATACCAGCACGGAACAGTGTCCCTTTCTCTACTGCGGTTCTTCGCTCTTTCCTCTCTCGTTCTCCGTATATCCATCGCCTGGGGAGACGTGTATATACGGACAGGAAGTGTGCAAGGGCCAGTGGTCTGTACGAGGGTGGAGTGTGGTCTTGAGTGACGCATAACATGACTTAAGGATGTAGACAGAGGGACACGTTTACGTGTGTGGTACACGGGCTTAGCAAAGGGACATGTGTGTAGCTTTGTACATAGATGTACGTGTGAGTAAGAGACTCGTGACCACCTGGTTGACGTACATACACCGGCTCTTGTGACGAAGTAATGCACATTAGTCCTGTCGCGGACGCGTGCGTGAAATCACACATATTATACGTTGCAACGAGAGACATAAATGTGTATAAGTACATTGAATTTCACATGTGCGCTAGGCAGTAGACATGATTGTGAGAAGTGGAGGACCCAGGTTCTAGTAGGTCGTATACGGCACCCAGGCAAATGGCCAACGCAGTTACACCGTTACCTACAGTTACATGGGGCTTACAGTAAATATATGATTACCGCGAGCGTTACTGAGCTTGTTAATTGTCCCGCCGGGAATTCGAATTTCCTCGGTCAGGACCCAGTACCTAGCTTCGTCCCGTGGTTACCGTTACGGAAATTCAGACTTCGCTTTTATACCTCTACATTTCTGTGAATTGCGCAACCTGTATTTCTACGTGGTCGCTGAACCTTTCCTTATGACGTTTAACATCAACGAAGTATGTTTTAAGTGCTAATACGATGGGAGAGAAATACTTGATATAAAAGTTGGTACGTTTCCTACCGTTACCATGGGATTGCCATGACAAAATAAGAGGATACAACTCAACTAGTGGAATAAGTCGTAAGGGTCGTTTGTCCTTCCACGAGAGGAATAGTGGAACTTTGAGAAGGCTACAATTTTCAGGGGTACTTGTGGATACTCGTGACGATGGGGTTCCCTATTCACGACGAGCAGCCACGAGTCGTACGTTAGAGAGTTCGGTAAGTCGTTTATACTTGACGAGGGGGAAAAACCGCCTCTGCTCTCTTCCCGCGGTCTATCGACCATTGACGTTCTTGAAAAGAATAGGAACGATTTCGATGCCCCGACCATGCACATGCACAAAGTGAGAAGTAGCAGAGGGCAGGAGATAAAACCACACCCTTTCACTCTACCGACGCTTTCTTCGCCGCAATTGTAGATTGAGCTAGTCTTCGCGTTCGTCCGCGCAATTTGAGGCTAATGGTCGCGTACCGGGGATTCTTCTGGGACCGACTGGAACCACCTTTGCCCTGGGAAGGATGAAGAGTTTATGTTCGATGGGGGGGAAAGTGGATAGAGGGGCGTGTACGAAAGGTAAAACGGAGTACCGTCGATTGCGATGAGTTCCGAAGATCTGGGTTAGGACCTGCCACTTTCAGATCCCTTTGAACGACATTTTACGACTAAAAGTCTTCGAGTGCTGCAAATCTAACTCTTACACGTATTCGTCTGAATCAGCGTAAAACATTTCCATCCTATATATTTTAGAATGCTCACTGATGCACCTATGATTAATAGATTCTTAGACACGCTTTGATTTTACGCTTCTTTGAACTCATGATTAATCTTTCCCGTGCATGCGTTGGTTACATAACATTTGCCGTATCCTACGGGCCACCCTAGTAGCAGAGAAAAATAGATCTCCAAACGATTATCGAATCCATTCGTTTTAACGGCGAGTATAAAGTTCATGGGGCAGAACAGTCACCCCATCGATTTCCTGTCCGCTGATCTCGAACAAGTGTATTATACGCAAAATCTACCCTCGCCGAGTAAAACTAGACTGCAGACACCCACTGTTTCCTGTGTACATACATATCGTGCAATCTCCTTTCAGCTTTTCCACGACTACGTTTGCTCGCGGTGCCATTCCCAAGGGTAACATTGTCTAGATTACCGAGTAGAGTCAGCTAACCTCCAAGAGTGCTTCCCCCAGCAAGCGCGAGGACATTGTAATTATGTATTCTCGTTGCTCGCATCTGGGACCCTTGGCTGGCAAGCTACGTCCCTGGGCGTGTACAGAGTACTTTTACTTCGGTACGTGTGTTTAAGTGCGTGTTAGTCTTCGAACATCCCCCATCGCAATACCGGCCATCTCCTCCCTTCTTCTATGAAGAAACCCTTGATCCTTTTTCTCACCCTCTGCAACACTCTCTCATTCACTTTCTCTGTTCATCCTCTTGATTCTTCCTCTACTCATCTTTATCTATCTCTAAGGACCAGCAAGACCTCACTTCTGCCATCCTTCAGACGTTTTCACCCCTCGTACCACCTGCCACACCGAAGCCCCCGATGACTAGAAGATTCGGCTGATTAAGTGCCTAGGATTCCCTCGTTTTTCCAACCCGTGTAATTTAATCCAATCCGGCTTGTCCTACGTGGACCTTCCGCAAAAACTATCACGAACACTTCCCATCATATTGGATGTCATCGAATAATTTCTTTCCATGGATATCGCTCGCGACATATTTTCTAAATTATTTTCCATCGAATGTTCTCTACTATGAAAAATCTATTACCCATGGTCCAGTGAGTTTGGATGTAGGCCATCATATTGATATACGGATAATTCTCCAAATATTATTATCCAATACCACTAAACCCCGTGAACTAATGTGTCTTGACCTCATCCCCCTTTCCTGGTGCCTTCGATCCATGGTCACAACTGGAACCGAGTCTTGCGCAATCTGCACGCTTATCTGGTGCACCATACGTCAAGTGCAGCCGTGTCGGGTGGTGCCTTTTTCTCCGTTTTTCCTATTCGTCTTTTTTCCGCTGACCCCGTGTACCCGTTCAACCGTTGGTTATCCACGAACTTTCTCCGTCCTCTTCCGCTTCTAGCGCGCCCACTCATTCGCCCCATTTTACCTTCTTTTGCACACTTCTTCCAGTTTTCGTATCTCGTGGTTGCCCACACATAGGCCCACACACATGTACACACCATGGGATTTCGAAGTGAGTCCCAAGGGTTTAAAATCGTTGTTTTCCAGTGGATCGATGAAAAAGTATTCAAAGCGCATAAATTTACATATATGGATGGCGTATTCGATATACAATAGCATACTATATTCGCTAGTGAATTCAGGAGAAAAACCGTTTCGCTGGTCCACCTGCTGCACCCCGACAAAAAGGTATAAAGAGACCTGAATGTTCTCTTCGGTCAAAGATAACTTGGGACCTTTCGTTATTCATTTATTAAAAGCAGATTAGTGTCTGAAATTATCAGGAACGATTCCAGTCATTGAACCGAAATATAAAAACACCATTGACAAATGGAAGGTTCTATCGTCGATGGTACGGGAGGAAGAAAAAGTAGAGTAGACGACGGTTCGATCGATCCAGCAGGTCTTCCGTCAGGGAAACAAGTATCGCCTCGTAAAACGGAGCTTATCCGCAAAACTCTAATATTTATTCATACCCGGCACGGTATAGGGTGCCGGTAGCGTCCGTGGTGATGGTGGTGGTCGACCGGGCGGAAAAGCGTTCTCGAAATCCCCGGAGGGACGAAAAGTGGATGGCAGGATTACCCTTTTCTATAAGATCCAGCGAGTGGTAGTGATGTGTATATATGTGCCTTTATATATAGAGAGAAAAGGGTGGTTCGATTTGAAGTAGAGTACAGGTAAGCTGCAACCAGGAACAAGAGGAGGATGAAGAAAGAGGTAAAAGAAGAAAAATAAGAGGAGGAAGATAGAGTGGATTCAAGTCGTGGCCAGAGGAAGAACAGCGAGAAAAAGGTACCGAGTACTGGTCTCTCGGCGTAGTACGAGGTGCGCTTGCTAAGTGGCTCTAGGATGGAGTATATCGGAAACAGTGAACGTTCCAGATCTTCCTTTCCTCTCATCTCGTGCTCCCACTCGATCTGCCAGCCTCTTAGTTTCATTCCTATCCTCTCCTTATTCATCTTCTGGTAGCCACGAGTCAGCAGATCTGCAACCCCCCAGTATCCACGTAATAAACCTCCATCGGCCCGCCCCAGGTCCACTGTCGTTGTTTCCCCCATCGATGCTTCCTTTTTCTGCCTACTACCGCTCTAACATCGCCACTATAAAGCCCTCCCGAGGAGACCGACTCCTTTGTCACCCTCTATCAAGTACGCCGAGAATAAGAGCGGAGAAAGCGAAGGAGAATGAGAGGTCGAGAGGCCTCGCGAGACCGTTTTGAAGGTAGAGAGCCCAAATTGCTCGACTACCCAGTCTTCTGTTTTCATGAATTTCCTCGACGTCTGCTCTGAATTATAATCAGCGGTAGCGCGCTTTATCACCGTTTATTCGTACTGGAGTTAATCAATCTGAACATTGGAACATTTGCCGTTGGATCGATGAAAGAAGATGAAATTCATCCATCGCGGAAATTAATTGTTAGAAACCTCCTCACATACCATAATTCACCTCAGAATGTCAATCTATAAGAGGGGAGAATAAAGAGGTTCCATTGTCAAAGAAAAGCCGATCTTCCACTACATTCCACTCGTAAGATATAATCGAAATACGGAAACCTAGAAGCCATCAAGAATTACCGAAGGAACCCGTATCGTAAGGAATGTGGCCTAAAGGTTTGTTTTTCGTTCTGAAATAACACGGCACTCCCGTACCTTACTGGTATTGCTACGCCCTGCGTGAAAAAGGAACATAAAGCCTTGTTAACCATACATGCTACGTGTACAAGATTTCCTTTTCTTTGCGTGTTCCATTCTTCTATGCTATTCTTCTTTCTCTGATAATATAGAATGTGATACGTAACGTCCTCGTTACTGTCATTACGGTGAAAGCTCATCTGCCGCGATAGGAAGACAGCAGATAAATATTTCCATCAAGTGAAGTGGTAGAAAGGAGGGGTAGACAGTACGTCGACAAGTCCTTTCGGATTTAACGACGTTCGAAACACCCTCGTCAGGATCATCCGGAATCGCTTTCCAGCCCATTGCCCGATCGCTTGTGCGGCTCCTGGAAGGACTCGTCGTTTTTAATTGGGCGGAAAGGACCCGATAAGGAAGAGTCCTACAGTCTCATTATGAGACGGACGTACGTATGAAGGACCTGCCATCCGTTGGCCAGGAGAAAAGATTACACCCCGAGTATTTTTCATAGGATCCTATAAAAACTGGGGGTTGCGTGGCTAGAGATGAAAATCAGTGCGAATCACGATTGGAGGGAGGAGCATCACCGGATTCTCTTGCACGAAACAACGACCGTTACGAGCGCCAATGATTTCTCTCTCACGCACGCTGTGGCCAACTTTTAATTAAACGTCGATAGGAATAAAAAATATTCATCCTGCTCGCCTGGTTATATTTCAACTCTCTGGCCCGCGCACCCGGCCTCAGAGTGATGAATGCCCTTCCACCTGATATATATATATATATATATATATATACATATATATATATATACATATATGCATATACACGAAGGGTTCGAGGTCGATAGAGCTATTGATGCAACGAAAGGGTGGCTCTCTTCGTTATCGTAGACAAATTTGGCAAGCTGACATGTCCCTCCGATTAACTATTAAAGTCAATTTGCACCCGGTCGGTGGCATTCACCGTTCTTAAAGTCTCGACGGTACTTCCCAGGAGAGATTTTAAAAGATCGTTAATACCGGGAGAGTACCTATGATAAATTGAAAATCGATCAACCTCAGTGGTCAATTAATCAAGGAAGATAATCGTGTGAGATCTTTCATAAATCATGATTCGGCTGGGATTATTAGAGGCACGGTGGAACCCTCGGTTTAATAAAGGCCACGTTGAAATACGCTTTTCAAAAATTCATAAAAACCCCTAAGGGCCTGAATATCGGGTCACGATTTCATCGGGGCGCGTGACGCTCGACAAGTTTCATGGATTAAACCTCCTCGTCCTGAGTTAATTGCATCCCGCGCAGTCTTCGAGTGCACCGACGGCTTTATTCGTCGTACACGTGAGACGACGGCGATGCCATTTCGGAACACAATGCGATACAGCTCAAGAGACCTTAGGTAAAGAAGAAGACGAAGAGCAGGAGGTCGTGGAAGAACGTGGATGAGAAAGAAAGAAAGAAAGAGCCAAGGAAGAGGAAAAAGATCGAAAGAAGGTGCAAGAACAGAGGTAGAAGACGAGAGCCTTCGTCTTTCGTCTCGCTAGGGGCCGAAGGCAGTGAGAAATCGGAGCAAAATAAAGCGCCGTTCTATGCGACGCCTTTTTTTTGCAACGGAACAGCCGCCACTTCAACTTGACCTGTACAGCCCTCCGCGAGAGGTTTGCGCGCCCTTTCTTAAGCGTCGAGCGCCCTTTGTCGTGCGACGAGCGCCCTTAAACGAGGTCAATTGTTCGAAAAGTAGCTGGGACTTCAAGTGCACGTTTGCGTGCACCGCGTATTCAACCATGTACCTGTGAATATCTACCCGCCTACTCTTATGTTCTAATTATTAAATTATTCGAAGCCCGGGATAAATTGAATTACAATAAAAATATATGTATATCCGACATGTTATATCGAAGATGTTCCTACAGATATACCCAAACATTCATTCAAAACCACTAAATATCTGTAAATAATTGGTGCGGAATAAAGTTCTTACGATGAGGTTGAAATATCGTAGAATGTATGCCGCGAAATAATTAGGGCGTTATTCGAAGTAGAATATTTTTGGAACCCAGTATATCGTATCCAAAAAGTACGCGATAGAGTCAAGTCCATTTATACGGTGAATTATTAATCTCGAGCGCTGGTTGCACGAACAAATAGTAAACAATACGCGCGCACAATTAATTTTCTGCCGTGGCGCGCGCGGTGCCTTTTAATTAAAAAGCTCTTGCCGCGCGGAGCGGAAGATTCCCGACAAACAAGAGCGGCGACCTAATTAAAAAAATTGAATTCATCGTTATTATTAGTATTGTTACCATGGTGCAGCTGCTCTCTTTCGTTTCTTCGAGCGCTAAAAATCACGAAACCCTTTTGGATACGCAAAAGCGTGACATTGCGGATCTCTCTGTCGACGAATGCGCACCTGCTTGAATGCCGGTACCAGACTTTTTTTTTCTCGCCACTCCTTTTATGCGTACGTCTCCATTCAATGGATCCAACTATCGCTTTTGGCTCCCACCACTGTTTCCTCGAGACTCGAATCCACAAAAATTTTATTTTTATTTCCTAGGTTCACCTTCATTCTATTAACAGAACCCGCAGAGATCTGTTGTACCTCGGCATCGTTCATTGCGTGAGCTTTATCTCGTTTCACCCTCTGCCACTCACAAAATACCATTGTCCTATTTACTTAATACCCCCTTTCGAGTCTTCATTCAACTTCTTCCTCTTTTTAAACGATAAACCATAATGAATCGTACACCTGTCGTCCTATACTACGTCTTTTTTCAAATACATCGTTGATTGAGTATTAAGGACTTACGTTTGTCTTCGTGATCAAATGAACTACTTGTTTATCTTGTTCCCCTGTTCCTCGCGTTCTTCGTCTCGCGTTAATTCCTTTCACGGAGACTAGTATCCGTACAATTCGGCGAAGGTTCACCGATTGTTTTCCATTTCCTTTTTCCTCGAACGAGGCGAACAAATAACCGAATGCGCGACGAGTGTGCACTCGAGATCCACGCCGAGGACGAAATGGCGTTCGTTAGTAAAAGCCACGTCGTTTCCGAACCACCCCTGAAATCACCCTCCTCTCATTTTCTCCCTGCCGCCACCCCTCTTCCTCCTTCAATTATCCATGGAAATTCAGGATTTCGTTATTGCCCTTTCCTCTCACTTTTACCTTTCTTCTGCTTCCTGAATTCTCCTCCGATACACTTTCTATTATTTTTTTAATAGCGAAGTCTCCAAGCTACCAATAAATGTTCAAACTAATCACGTATTGGTAAGTACTGTCGAATTCAACTGATATAAAAATCAGTCGCGAATCTTTTATTTGAAATATAATGCCAAGCTATTGTGATCTGTCGACTACAAATAAAGTATAAACTATTTCCATGTGTTCACCAATCACCGTTTCTATAGCGGACTTTTCGCAATCGGGAATAAACCCGATCCGAGTGGTATTAACGCTCACCCTTTCGTTCCTCTGTCGAAGTTACACCCTGCATCAGGGCCCAGTCAATTAACTGCACGAACACCCCTCGTATGCAGACACGGGGTGTGATTAAATGATGCTTTCTAAAACCTTGCATGTTTTTCATGCGCGCGAAATACGACAAATCTCGAACTTAATGACCCCGAGTTTACACGTATAAATGGATAAACCGATTACGATGTAAATACACAAACTACATAGCTAAAATAATAGAAATAAATATAATGATCCTATAATTCCATCGCAGTAAAAGACACTGGAAACTACTTACGATTTTTCTGTATAATCGAATACAACAGTATTTTGAACAATCGTAATTTATTATCTAACAAGAAATACTAATAATCGCTTATTTCTGTAAATTGTATGAGTTAAGCTCGATGAGTCTATAAACGAATTAATAAAATAGAAATAAAGAGTTACAAAATTAATTATAAAAATTGAAGAAATAATGATGGCGCAATATATTGTGATTAATAGGAGTAAATCTTTGTGTCAGTTTAATCCAACTAGAATTCAATTCGAAAAACTCTTATCAAGAACGACTACTTATTAGTACGAATATGCTTGTACCTGACGTTATCATTAGACGAAGCTTTATCGACCACTCAATTATCAACATTGCTCTTGCAACTCTAGTACACAACGGTGCAACCCTTCCCGTGTTCCCCATAGAGTGCAACCCGGCAGGTTCCACCCTCTTTCTGTACAAACAAGCACGGGAATGCGTGCATCGAAATGTACAGCAACAAGAAATCATAGATGGTAACGGTAGGTGTCGGAAAGGGAGGCTTGTAATGGAGGTGGGAGGAGGTTTATGCAAAAAAGGGAAGCGGTTTCGGGGCGGCGGCCGAAAACAGAGAAAACCAGCTTCAAACGAGCGTCATTTAACAAGCGCGGTGCAAACCGAACGACTGATTTTTCCGGATCTCATTAGCCCGTCCGGGAGCACGCGCTGCCATTATAATCCCCTCCGGTCTGCGCGGCAACCAACGTTGACTGCACTAATTGCGTTTGAAGTACAAAAAATAGCAGGAGGAAGACAAATAAAATGGGGGAAAAAAACGACCGCACGAGAGAGTTCGGTTCGCGCCTCGTTTGCACGCACTGCTTACCGGCCAAAACCGCACAAAGCTGATTGCCGAAAATTCCGGGCGCATTGTCGTATGCAAGGATCTGTTTTGTTCTGCGAATGCGCGATTTTATGAGTGCGGGAATATCGGAAATGTCGAATCACAAGTGAGAACCGGCGGATTTTACTGCGGTATTTCAATGACAAATTTCTGACGAGTAATGACAAGGTAATGAAGACGCGATATGTAACCAGGTATAAAATGAATTAATTACAAAGTAAATATTGAAATTTTGGTTGGTTTATAAGCCCCCAGGATGATATAATAAATCGCGTGGCATAATACCCCCGATGTTTGGTTGTACATGACCCCCGACATAATAGGTGGGTTAATAATTTCGTGGTCCGAACTTGGCGCAAACTCGACCCGGTAATTAATTGTCCCTTCCGCATGTATGTGCGTATACGAAATTGTATTAGCCATTCCATGAATTTCCCTCCTAGCACCGTGCTCTTCGAATTAACCTAGTTTTTTTTCCTCCAACGTAAGGTAGTTCTCAACATTTTCTAATTAATTATTGCATTTCTTGCGCGATTATAATAATTAGCTCGAATCGGAGTCACATTTTTGTGATAATACCTTTTGTTACAGCGGAGCTTTGAGTTCCTACATTATTTTAATAATAATAAATTATGACATTTCGTAACAGTAATCATTTAATTACGGGCTGAAAGGATTGCGAATTTAATTAAATATTTAAAAGCCTTTAGGAGAAACAGTAATCTATGTGCACCCTACGCAGTTCATTGTCTCTGTATATTATAATTATTATAAACAAATGGATCTCTTAACTATAGAATTTCCTTGTTCTTTGGCGGTTTAGGTAAATCAGAATAAAGATAAAAACATCGAGAAAGTCATAAATCAGTCAATCATAGAGATAGCATCTTCACAGGAAGTATTCAGCAAGCGTATTCCTCGGGAAAAGTACAGATCGCATCAATTTCACGTAACGCACTGAGTCGGAGATCAAAAATTTCGGAAGTAACTGTTAGCATATAGAAGTGGTTAAGATAAATCACTGATTAAAATTATTACTAAAATTGCAATTGTTCGGAACGAAAGATAAAAAATTGAGAGGAAGCAAAGGTGGATAAGTCTAAGTGGAAACAGGTTGGCGTAAGTCCGGCTTGAAAAGCGCAAAACACTATATACGAAGTCTTTGCCTCCCTCGGCATTCCACATTGCTTTCTTTCTCTTCTATCTTCCTCTGGTTGTCCTTTGTAGAAGCAGTAACGTCGGTTGCCGATCTTCCTTCTTCCTCGTCCGGTTTCTGTCCCCGAGTCTTCGCGCTCGTCTTTTACCTCCCCTTTTACCACCTGCTCGATGCTCACGCCTCATTCTCGCGGGTCCTGGAATGCGCTCGACGCTCGTCTTTTCTCTCTCCCCTCGGTACCCTCGCCGATTGTCTCGATCACACATACACACCACCACACTTCTGCCTCTCATGTGAATTATACGCATACATTGTCGCTTAACAGCGGGGCTAAATATTTGTGGACTCAATGGGGTGTTACGCGATCATCGAATTTCTCAGTTCGAGGAATGCTCCTTGGGAATAAGAACTCTTTATTCGGTCCTCCGAATGGTTCCTTGGGTTTTCGATAAATACGCGGATTAATACTCGTGGATATCATTATATGATATTATAGATAGTACTTGGATCATCATAATATATTAGATTATTTAAAATATAAAAATGATAGATTAATAAAAATCAGAACTCAATAGTTGGTTCCTGTAATGGTTCCTTCTGATCTTCTGTAAATACCCGATTTAATACTATTTGATATTATATAATATGGATAATATTTGGACAATAATATAACATATTATATTACACTGCAAGAAAAATTAGAATTGCTGATTGATGAAGTAATGTGGATTTCTTTTTAATAAAAAGTATATTGGGTTACTAACAGTAATATAGAAAAAACTATTCAGAAGAGGAGTGCATCCTGATGGGACTTAAGAAACGCATTGGTTTACTAATTTCCCGTAATTCCATTTATATTACGAGCGTAATAAGATCAAAATATTGTACGTGTCGTTTAGCTTCGTAATAAAGATAAGCTTTAAGGCTGCTTTAAAGTTTGTACTTGTAAAAGATACTCCTGTTATTACGTTCATAATGCACTTATGAGTGAGCCGCGGTTTTGCTCCGAATGGCCCCGTAGGGTTCTTAAGGTTTTTACTGCTCGGTGTTCTTGCGGATCCCAAGTCGTTAACCCGCGTGTGATTTCGGCATCTTTTTATTATTGGACACCAGCCACGCTGAGCCGAACACCGAGGAGGCAGGGAAGACACTTTGAAAAAAATCACAAATTCAAACGAAGCGACGAGATAACTTTTCCGCGGGACATTTATTACGCGGCTGTAACGCGCGCCGACTAACGGGTCCTATCTACCTGCACGTCGACTTAATTGCACGGGAATATCGGCCTTCTGTAATGAAGAAGTCTCCCGAAAAGGTATGGAAGAGTTACATGATTTCAATGACTAATTGTAAGTTACAATCGCGAAGGATGTTGTGTTTACAGTTGGAAGGTAGCCATAACAAATACTCTCACGGATATATTTTTTGCTTAGACAATTCTAACTAAAAGTCGCGTGTTCTAACGAAAAACCAGTAACATCGTAAGACGCGATATTCGTAAGTTATTTTAGTATGAACCTTCTTTAGTGGCTCAATAATCGATATTAATTAACACGCTACATTTATATTCCGTTTCTAATTAATTTCCTTGATAGGAGGATACCTTAAAGGCGCCCTGTACTTTATAAAATGAATTCGATTTAAGGACACATTGTTACGGGCTGTTTATTTTAAAGACATTTTAACTGGCTTTAATTAACATAATGGACGGGTATCAAGCTAAAGGAGGAGGGAGGCGGAAGATTATAGCAGTAATTCGTACGGGTTTCAATGGTACGAAAAATTGCGCACAAAATTCAGTCCAATTAAGCCACACATCATTGTATGGCATTATTATTTCCATGGACAATGTAACCAATATTAATTGCTTTAATGAAGCGGTCTTCCGCGATGGAATCGGAAGGGCGATACGATTTAATCTTCCACGGTGTGTGGTCCACGAAAGTAGGGAGTAAACGCGTGTACGCGAAATTCACGAAACCTGAGGCTAAACGGCGAACGTTTAATTGCAATTTATTACGCGTTGTTCGTCTCTGGGACAACATGGGCAAGAGAGAGGGAGAGTAACAAACCGAAGAGGATGAAAGTGGAACGAAGAGAGAATGAGAAAGACAGAGGCCAGTTTCAATTTGGCAATCGGTAGATTGCGAGCCCAATTTGGTAAGGCGCGGTATTCCGTTGTGAGAAGAAACTGCGCCTCCTTGCAAACTTTTAAGCACGTACGCCTTGTGTTCGCCACAGGTTATTCTTCTTAAGAACAATGTACCTGGCTTTAATTGCGGCATCCCTGGCTACCATTTCACCGGCTCCATGGAATCCGCGCGATTCTCTTCCGTGCTTCTCTGATCACGGCGAGCCGTGAACTCTCCCCGGGAGTGAGAGCAGAGAGACAGAGAGAATTCAAGGTTCGGTCAGTTGCAACGTGCCACAATCTCACGATAGAATTACCGAAGAACGATAAGTGCCTAACTGTTATTCAATTATCGGTTTAATTATAGATAAGTATCGATTATGGACTACCACGATTACTCGGACCGCGATATGTTTCCCGGTGATCCTAATTACATACCAGCCGATAGATTAAGGCATTTATTCCGCCGATTGAAAAACATGTTGTACCACTACCATGGATGTCTACGTAGGGATTAGTTTCGATATCGAGTCGCGACGAACCGTTTTTGTTTTTGTGACCAGTTTATATCCTCTTTTTGCATCTTAATGACGATATATTCTTATAACCGAATTTCTATGATTAACCTTTTGCCGGACGAGTTTAGTTCCGATGTATATCAGTCAAATTTATAATTAATGAATAAAATAATTTTAACAGAACCGTGTAAAGGTGGAAGCCATATCCGAGATCCTTGTAACTCGTGTACATGTTGTCCGGAAAAAATTATTGTAGAAACAAGCTGCCATGCAAGAGTCGTAGCTACCTCGCTAAATTAATGTAACGCGCGCGCAACGAGCTTATAATCTGATCCAGAACGTCGGTGCACCAGTCGCAGGTTTTGCAGACCTTTTTATATGCATTTTGAACCCATTGGGTACGGCAACCTCGATAAGAATTATTTGTTGAATATTATTTGGCAGATATTTATCTACAGGTCTCTGCTAATATTATATTCATTAATGTATTATACTGTAATTACAATATTCGAGAATAAATTAAGAAAAGCTTGACGCTTTGACCGGCTTTTTCTATGAAATGATAAAAGGCTGATTTAATTTTTCAGATCAGCTATTTACACACTATTAATTTCCGGAAGTCTTTGTACTCTTTATTCGATGGGGTGTATCTTCACGGGGGCTTTAGACAAAATTCGCGTTTCAGAAGGCAGTCAGTGTCAGGATACTCGCGCCGGTTTATAAAGTACGGTATCAGGCCCTACTTAATTCGTTGTAATATTTTGCCGAAGGATTTTACACTTCCGCGAGCACGAAGAGAGGAATTTACAAAGCGGTTTAACAAACTTCCGACCGATGAAGAAACTGCGATTTAATTTGCCGGCCATTAATGTGCCCGGGAAAGTTTGCCAAAGTGCTTCGATCCTATGTACTACATTCACTCCCGTACTTTTCTTCATTTTCCTCTGATCGATAGAAAAACTTTATTATAGTATCAGTGACGGTATCAAATAGAATACATGGTGCGAAGAGACAATTTTGTTTTTAATTATTTCCTTTGCCCTATATATTATATATTCCCACATCAATATTACGGGTACCAGGAAGTAATACATTATTTTTCACATACCTTTTGAAACAACATTTATTTTAAATAGCTAAGACTTTCGTATTAAACATTATTCTATTAGATAATTCCTATTGTTATCTATGATATTTGACTGACGATTCTCCAATGCCATAATTCCCTTTCCAAAAAATGAAACTCCCAAATTTCGATGCGAAAAAGTATTCCACTACTGAATTGATTACTTTCCGGTACCCCTAATGTATTGTTTTCATATATTACAAACACGAAACTACAAGAAACTTAGCATCCTAAATGAGTCAAATAACGAAGAAAATAATAATGAAACTGAAAGGATTCCAAGTTACCACGTAAACTGTGTAAACGAAAGCAACATGGTGGCTCTTATACTTATCGATAACTCCGGCTGCAACCCAAAAAAGAGAATTATACAATTCGCACACTCGACCCTGTACTCGAACCGCTTTCACGCGGATTTAACCCCCAAAAAAGCGTTCAGTGTTCAGGGGTGTGAGTGTACGCGTACGCGAGTAAACCCGCAGGGAGAAAGTCGGGTGGGGGTGAGAGATGCGAGAGGGTTGCCCAAGAGAGCGGGGAACCTCCTTTCTCTCTTTGAAGGGGGCGAGTTGACTTAGCAAAAAGGTCCCGTGCACGCTCGTATGAATGTTAACGAGAGCGTGTTCGCGGGTGAAAAAAAGAACTAAGAACCAGGCGAAAGGTGGAAAGAAGAGAGGAAAGAAGAGAGGAAAGAAAGGTTGAAAGAAAGAGAGACAAAAAACGAGGAGGTGGTGCACGCCTTTGGCGAGACGAAATGGGAAACGATTTCGAGTGCGCTGGCTACAGAGCCGAGTAGGAAGCGGGTCAAGAACACGAACCAGAAGAAAAGGAACCGACAGTGCAGAAGCAGAAGAGAAGAAGAGGAGAAACCGAACGGAAAAAGGAGAATCGAATGTACAGGGTGTACATTAACGAGGAACAATGAAGCGATCTCGCGAGTACCACGAGAGAGAAAGGTCGTTTTATTATCGTGAACAACTCCTCCCCCAAGATTGGTGCGTCTTAATAAAGCTTTGCTTCATCCGTTCGTCTCCACCCCTTTGGCCGTGGCTTTTTACTGAAAAGCTGCTTGGTTTCTCCTTCTACCCCCAACCCCATATCCCCTTACCCCCTCCACCTTTTTCAGTAAGCCTTCCATTATCCTCTTTTTATAGCGACCGTGTGCCCGGGCTGGCCGTCGAAAGCAGTTAACACCGGTGAAAAAGTAAATCCTAATTTAATCTATTAAATTGATAACGCTCGGGGTCCTTGCCCTCTGATTCGACCCCCCCCCCCTTGTGTCACGTTTTCAGTGATGGTGTTAGGAAAATAGAATATAATCGAGGATGACTTAAGGGATGAAAGAGTGGGATATGGAACCAAGTGTATTCTAAATGGGGTTGTAGTTGGAGGACGATTAGTAGGGCTGTTCCATAGTGGTTGGAAACGGGGGCCTTATTTTAAAGTTATTTTTTACGATGCGTTGAGAAATTCCTGCTACTTTGAAATCGGAAATCGATTACGCCGGAAGCCGCGGGAAGGGTGGTGTAAGAAGGGAGACTGATGGGTGCACCGTTCCGAAGACATTGGTAGCCCACCTCCTGAAGAGTGAAAGATCGATCTCTGGCTCCCTATATTCGCGGTATCGGTGACAGACACTCGGAAATTTTGCGTTATTCGTTTCGCCAAAAGCTTCCGAGGTGAAAATGTATACCATCTTCGTACAAACGAGTTATTTTTATATACATTTACATTCGATGATCAAATCTATTCATAAATTTATTTCTATCTTCGGAAAGAATATCAGACAGCATATTTTATATATTGTCTGCCATTGTGTTTTACATATACATGTAATTTTTATTTAGAACATATATAAAATATTCTATGTAGTATTTTTGGATCCAAACTCGACGAGCAACTATTATATTATCAAATCAAAGCATTTTATTGAAAGATGCCTGGCGACTTAAGAGAAGCGCGATTCAGTAGTATAAGAATGAAACCAAGTTTCTCGTAATCAATTATATAAATATTACGTAAATTTCTCAATGGGTCAGATACGATTAGCACGAAAAAACTATTGAATCAAAGACCTCGATTATGGGGGTATTAAAATACTCCATTATCTCCTGGTAATAACCGCAATTACTTTATCACGAGCCGTCATTTCCGAGACCTTATGACCCAATGTTATTATCTTGTGCTCGCGGCACACTTAAAACGCGCGATACGCCAGTAGCTTGACACTTCGAGTATTCACAGGAAGCTATTTCTCTAACTGTACAGTCTGACATGTTGCGAGCCATGCGCCACGACCCCGATAAGAAGGAAACGATAATCCAACAGTTTCAGTTGGTCTACTTCCGTATGCAAATACTCCGGCCGAAAAAAACAGAGCGGAAAATAAGAAGTCGAGCAACGTGGCGGGATAAAAGATTTTCAATTACGGTCAAAAACCGTGGAGGATCTGGTGCGAATAGAAAACAGTCGAGGTTGGAAGCAATTTTTGAGAAACCCGGGGAAGAGCCGTGGAAGAACTGGGTCACGTACACCGGAAGTAAACGTCGCGAGAATTAAAAGTCCTCCTACTACTCGTTCCCTGGAACCTTTCGCCGCCAAGGAATTCGAAGACGCTCGACTTCTACTTTTCTTCTTCGCTTCTACTATCTTCTACTTCCTTTTATCTTCCTCTCCTCTTCCTCCCTCTTCGTCTGGATTGCGCAACCTACCAAGACCCGGGGAAGATCGCGGCAATCTCTTATTTTCCGCGCGACCGATCCATTCGGCGCGAATTGGAAAACGCGAGCGGCAAGAGAACGAAGTTCTTTCCCAAAGGGAGGAAGGAACCGGATGAGCGACGAGAAACGAAGACAGCGGTAGATGCGGAGAACGGAAGGAAGAGGGAGAAAGTGAAACAGGAACAGGATACGGGGATGAGATTTCGTTTGGACGCTTTCCACTGAGACTCTGGAAAGTATTTTCTTTCAGATAGCGACCGCGGATACAATCACGTGGATACAAGAAGGAGCAGCGTTGGATAAATTCTTGGAAAGAATACTTAACCATTCGAATCTTTTCAGAAACATTTAGGTAAATCATGTTATCGAATCGGTTCATGAATAATGCTATTTTTTCAAGTAATTTTGAGTGATATAAAAATGCTTCGTTTTGGACAGTTAATTAATCATCATTGCAAATTAATCTCCGTATGACTCTTGTATACACTCCGTGTTCTGTGAATCCGTCTCATATGAGTCATATATAGATTATTCACGGGTTATATACGTTATTGGAAAGTATACTATATTTATAAGGGTTTACTACAACAATTTTAACAAAATCAATGAAAGTTTCACGACAAATGAAATATGAAACAAAACTGTTATTTATTGCGCTAAATTAAGTTCATTTATTTCGAATATTTTCATTGGACCAATTTAATTATAACTAGCATTTCCATGCCGGGCGTTGCAAATAAAACAAAATCGAAAACATATTTCGTATAATAGTTCCAATTAGAGGGTGAAAATATAAAATTCATGTAGCGTGAATTTACGGTTGACAGTGTTTAATTGAATATTCTTGAAACGGGAAACGTGTCACTGCGTTTAAGACAACCCGATACAATAAATAAATTCGATATCGTGGACTTTCTTGTTGTTTGAAAGTTAATTGAACTCAGCGGTGTTACGTGAACATGATGATGGTTAGATTTGTCTACGGAAGTTCTTTGGCGAGTTAAATTTAGATGCATGTTGTGCGTGTCTGCATAACACGATCGTGCAAAACTCATTGAACTCGGAGAAATCAGAAAGAGGGGTTGAGTTCGAGAAAGAAGGGGGATTGTTACCGTTCGCGTAATACCCATTCACGCGTGAATGGCAATCAGATTAGTCACGATGTGACGGTTACGAACAAGAAAAAATTGTGAAAGGGTGGATCGTCGTTTGTCGTCGATTCACTCCGCCATCCGACTGTTCTCTTATCCAGAAATAAGCCATAAAAAATCCATACGAGTCTGAAGGAAACCTACGTACGTATTAGGTTACAATAAAGAACACATCGGAGGAGCAATATAAAAAACGAAATCAATCGGAAATAAGGGTCTATCCGAAACAGAATCTAAGCGAATAAGGAAAGTCCCGAAAAAATAGGGAGAGCGATGAGAGTGATTTTAAAAAAAGTGAGAGGGACATGACAAATGAATAAAGGAGCACGAAGAAGGAGAAAAGACTAATAAATGATAGTAGAAAATGGATAAGAGAAAAGGGGGGAAAAATGAGGAAAAAGCGAGGAGGAAATTGCGAAGCGGGCTGAAACACTGGAGGAAACGCGAGGTAATGTGCAGTAAATTAGGGCCACCGTGTGTTACCGATGTACCACAAATCTTCGGTGGTGAACTACGGTTCCTGGGTTTGCTTTCAAGATAGAGGAGGAGGAGGAGGAGAAGACGAAGAAGAAAGGAAGGTCGTTGGTTTAGGCGAGACGAGGTTGTTTGGCCGGTTATTCCTTACGAGGGAACGTTCAGCTCGGAGAGTACCGTTTCGAACTGCAAAACCCTTTTCAAGAATGAGTATAAACTGTGGAATTATTCTTCTTATCCTAACGACGTCTTCGGTGTTCGGGATCGAAGGATACCGATTGGCCAGGGGTATAGATCGGTGGCCAAGAGAATTCGAACGATTGAATTTCAAGCGAGGACTTATCTCGTACGAAGGAATTTTTCATCTACCTCCCGGAGGATTTTTCTCAAGGCGAAAGGAATTCGCAGACGGCTGTAACTCTCGCTTTATCTCGTTATCTAATAAAGAAGAAACAATCAAGGCGCCGTAACACCCAACGAGATATAATTGTAGGCGGATTATAGGCGCGAGTAAATAACGGATTAAATGAATGGCGTTTCCAAAGGATTTTTACGAGTGGGGATCATCGTGAGAAATTTTTGAAACGATAATCTTCATCCTTCGAAGGACATCACGGTACTCGCCTCGAGGACATCAAGGAAACCTATAATCACGCACTGTGTCCACGATGCTTATTATAGCGATATTGTGCGCGCCGTATAATAGGATTACCGATCTATCCTACATAAATATTAATTGCGCAGAATGCGCGCTGGCGCGACCTAAGTGGTGGCCGTAAATTGCTCAACGGGCACCACCCCTTTCCCGCGTTTATAAATCTTCCTTGCCGGAGAAAGAGATAAAGAAAATAAGGAGGAGCGAACCAAGAAGGGAAGGTAGAACGAGAAAGAAACCTGGTGGCCCGGTGTCCCAGGTGGTCCACAGCTGTAATGTGTATTTCTACTCGAGTAAGATGTACAACGCGATCCGTCCTGGATATATACCTCCTTCAAAGAGATCCCAGATGATCTAATTGCCGCGTAATGAAACACATAATCGTTATCTATCTCGAGATAACACCGATGGCATAATCCGTAGACGAATGAGTGCTAAACCTTTTAAACGTACTGCCAATGATAAATATTAAATCAATCATCGTATATAAATCGTATTATATCTCCTATCAGAACCAACAAAACTGGAAGAAACTCATGGAAATAAATAAAATATAAAGCTGTCAGATTCATGGAAATAGTCACGTCACCACTATTCACAAGCTTTATCTGCTTTCCCTTATTCTTCTTCGTCATCTTTCATCCTTGACACCAAAGCAAAGGAATCTAAACCGTCAGACGCACTGCACAATACGAGCGATCTTGATTTATGTATCGCATGAATTTTCGCGGTTCCTTGCGAAGGTATTAGTGAAGGTTAGCAGATACCGAAGGACGAGGAGCATACACGAGAACATTCGTGGAAACTCAGAGTAGACCGGGAAAGGGAATAAAGCAGGGTGAAAGGCAGAACAGTGGAAATGCAGCTACGACGGTGGCTGGGTGGATTGGATGCACCGGAGTGTGTGATAATCGCGAAGGAATAGAGAAACCCTTCCCTCCTCTTCGACCTGGCCTCCTTCCTCGACCCTTCTGAACTCGGCGAAATCGCTCTTGAGACTGCTGCTCGTTAATGCTCCTTCTGCTTCGGCGTGTGTGTAACACGTTCTTAAACTACCCGCTTGCAAATCCCTTCCCTTTTTATACGATGACTTAACCCTTCGAATTCCCGGTACACATTCCAAAATTGCTTCGAAAAACCACCCCCGTCTGGTAACCAATCAGACTATACAAGAAGAGAAGAGACCCTGTGTCTCCTAATAAAGATTATCCTACATGAATTACATTAATATCAACATCAAGACTCAATCCACCTCATACATTCTCCATATCCCCTCATCTAGGTAGCAGCGTGTACAACATGGCAAGTAGAATTTCGTAAATCAATTAGGAAGAGAGTGAATTAATGTTGAGCCTGGTCGTTGCGTACACAACAGGTTCCCGAAGTTGAAGTTGGTCAGGCATACTCGTCCATTTCGTAAGGGGCTTTCGAGGGGTTAAAAGGACGATCTCTCTACGGTGAGGGTAGCGAACTACCACCTCGTGTAGTGTACACATACTCGGGTACTTCCATCCTCGTTATTAAACACGGTATGTTTGCTTTCCGATAAATGTTTCAACGGGCGAACCGTAAGCGGACCCCGCCGATCTGCGGTTTCAATCCGACCGGATATGCACTGCGTCGATCCGCGTCCTTCCACCATCCGGGTGCTATTACGTGACGCTTTATGCGTTCCCTCGAATCATTATGATGACCCGAAACGTTCGGTTATCGGCGGCAGGTGTCAACATTTTTGTTTCGACCAATCGCGGTGAATTACGCGCGGAATCACTACCGGAATAGTTTCAATGACCATCGGGAAATAGACGTCCTAGTATTTGTATGCGTATGGAAATTAGCCAAAGTTATGCATACCTCTCACGTGCCATGGAATTTTAATTGAAACGATACGAAATTTGGCGCCATACGTGAAGTATCTTGAACAGAATTTTTAACAAGCAAGCATATCTTCGATCAAAGTAAAATAAAATTGCAAAAGATACACGACACATGCGAACCAGTTAGAAATGTCACGTTTAACTTCTGGAACTCGTATACAACTCGAAGACGTAGGAATTTTTCGCGAAGGGTTCACTCTAAGAACTTGGTAGTTCGTGCAGAACGTAAATATTCGCAAGTAGTCCCTTGCACCTTGTCGTGAAGACGCTTAATTGGCGCAAGGACAGACTCGGGGGGGAAAGAGAGTTGGGATTACTTGTAGGAACCGACATACTGAAATCGTAAATACTTTCGCACTCACCTATATTTCGCGCCGCGACGGTACAACCGCTGGTTAGGAGCCATGCAAGGACCAGGCCACCGAAGAGACCTTTCCGTCGACCCTTGCGGCACTCCATCGTCAAGTTCCGAGCTCCGACTACGCCTGAAAACAAAACGAGAAACTTGGTTAGTGGAAGCTAATACATACAAGTAACCAGTGATAATAAAGCAAAGTCTTTAGTACACTAAAAACTTAAGAGGATCTCTGGATATCTCCATAAACGTGAATCATTTCTTATTGCTGTTTAAAAACTTCGTATTTAAATAGGACAAGTATTGGAGACTTAAGGGATCTCTTGAAGATCCACGAAAGGATATATTTTTATTACATTGAAAATGCGATTTCCCTGAAACGATCGTATTAGACTGGGATTATTTTAAATGAAATAAGACTTAGAGAACAAAGTGATAGATTACGAGTGGTTGGTTTAAACTCTCCATATCCATCATCATGTTTTATGTGATTACAAGCATCCAATATACGGTATGCATTTGTTCTCCCCGAGAATTAAACTCAATGTCACTCGCGTCCTAGCGAAATCCCTTTGTCGCGCGGAATTACGAAAGAAAAAACGTGTTATCCATGCGATTTCATGGTTAATCCAACTGGCACACCTGCTCACCAAACGGGGACCGAATCTCGCGACCGATGACGAGTTCCTCGTCGGAGATTTCGGGGCTGATTCATCCTTCCGTTCCATCGGCGATGACACGCGTACTAGCATTTTTTCACGAGTCACTCAAACGACAAATTTTATCTCGCGTCACCGATTTTTCCCCGTCGAATCGAGTTCGACAATGGGTCTACCTGCGAATTTCAACGCGCGGAAGAAGAGTACGCGGTTGCTATTGTCGGTAAACACTATAAATCAGCTTAGTTCGTAGGATGTACCCGATGCCGAAAAAAAAGGAGAAAGAGGAAAAGTCGAAAAAAAACCTGGATGTTCCGTGGGGGTGGATAAGCAAACGAGATGCGGACCGAGTGCACACGTGAATGTGGGTTAACGAAGGCAAAAAAGGAAAACAGTTTTCGCATCAGCGTTTCGGCATTTACCGGATGCCGCACAATGGGATACCGGCGAATGAAAACATTCTACTCGACGAGGATCGGTGGGAGGGAGAAAAGGGAAAGAGCGGGAGAACCCATCGTTGGTATGGGGGTAAAGGGTTGAAACAGAAAAAAGGGATTCGGGGAAAATCGAGAAACGAAAATAGAAACTGGTGCAACATCGACGCGCTGTTTCAATACTACCGTCAAACACGAGGTTTCGCGAATTTCTAAACTGCAATACATTTTCATAAACCACATTCGGGATAGTTATATTTTAATCATCCACCAGCGACAAACATAAAAAGAGTCTGTTTCCATGTAGAAAAATCAACCTCGATAAATATTTCCTCCGAAATTGCTGCAGTGGTAGCACATTGTAAGCAAACCACAATACCCTACGATTTACGTTATACTGCATACGATATTATAATGCATTCTGTATGCAGCGGACGATCACCGTGGAAAAAAAATGATCAAAGAGACTAACGACCGAGATCTGGAGTATTGCCAGTGGCACGAAACTATCCAACACGGTGGTTGGTTATAAGGGTAGCCAGTACGGCGTGAATTTTTCCAACGAGTCTAATTAAGTCGTGTGTCCACTACTTCGTACTTCCTCTATTTTTCACATCCTCCTAGTTATCCCCTAAACGAGACACACCGTGCCTCTTCTCGTTACGACTGGCATTCAATGGCGGTTAATACGTTCACCGCCGGGATAAACGTGCAATCGCCTAGCAATGTGATTATCGCGGAAACATCTGTAAACTCCTGGAGTAACAATGAAAATTGAATGCGTTACCTGGGAGTACATAGGTATCCCCGTTTCGTTAGCTCGTATACCAAACGTATGCTAAACCGTGCATACAGACACACGCATATTCCAGCCTGTCTATGTCCGATGCATTACGCATAATTAATCCGACGATGCTATCTCTTCTAACCTTGTATCTGCGCGTTCATCGTGTGAATAGAATCGGCGGAGCACGATTCTCCTTTCATCGATGCTGCCGGTTTACGGTCTTTCCTTTCTTTCCCGCTCCCGCGAATCCCGACTCTTTGTATCTCTCTTTTTTTCTTCTTCTCTCACACCACGTCGGGATTCCCTCGGCGATTCTTCCTACGTTCTACTGTTAGAAATAGAAGGCTTTGCATCATTGGATGCTGCACGTTTTATACAATACACCTCCTCGAAACTCTCGCTCTACCCTCTTTAATGCGCCCACCGCTGTTTGCTTGAGAAATGATGTCATGTTTAATGGAGAAGAAATTAGGTTGTCAGACTGCGTACGCTTTATGTTGCCCTATTTCACGTGCATTTTCTAGATTGCCTTTTAAATGGGAGTATAGGAGTTTCTGGTCTCCCGTGTCCTTGTTCTACTTCATATCACCGGGCATATTTGTAAGTTCTTTTATGCGTACGCATATGTATCGTTGCAAATAAGATAATGATTCCAACGTGTTCGATGATAACGAGATTCCAGACTTGGATGTTCGCGACGTGCCAACGGAAGAAACCTTAAGACAATCCTTGGGGTAAAGATGGGAGAATATGTGCATTCGATACAATTGGAAAGCCTTTGCGCACCAACGTAATCTCGGTCGGACAATTTTTTTGTAATTCTTCAATACGATTCCATGGAAACTACTACGCAGACTGGCTTAAGTATTTTTGAAGATCGGTAATCGAGGTACTATCCTCCTTGGTGGTTTCTCGTGGAGGTATTCCCGGCGATAGGGCTTCCACCACGCTCGTTCTCGAGAAATTCTAAGAATCTACGTTTATCGAGTCGGTGAATCGTTATGCTCCGCTTTGATACTCGGATTTGATCTGATAAAAGATTTCCATTACTTCTTTCTTCTCTCTGCCCTATTCGCCATTCGCTTATCTTCGAATTTTCATACCCTCGTGAGTTATAATTAAGTTTGGAGAACATTAAAATATCCGGTGAATAAATATACATTACGAATCTACTGCGAGAAATTAATATATATTGCCATCCTATACATGGTATTTATAATTCATAATTAATCTTATAACGTATTCAAATATCCGATCGATATAAATACCATATTCATTGATATACTATATGTCCTATTCATAATTTACCAGGAAATTTATAACATGATTAAATACCAGACACGTGACGGTACATTATCAATGTATCGATAATGATCCATACATACCGATATCGTAAAACCGGCAAAGATCAAAGTGATCGAAATAATGCGGCTTGAAATACATCGGCTAGAGGGTAATTTCGGTGGGTACTTAAAATCATTTGGACGCCTTTCCCCAATGAATATTGAACAGCCTATGCACCTGCCATACTAAACCCCATACACACAACCCATGTATTCCATCGGTTTCCCAGTGATTATCGGTACGAACTCGTCCATCATCCACGACCCTACGCGAAATCGTGGTTATAAGCGCGTAGATCGCGCCGAATCAGCCGTATGAAAGCCCCGTGTATGTTCCGAGGCACGAAACTCTGTTCGGTGCGATGATGATGGAAACGCACGGAGGTTTCGGGCCGCACGAAATTATTTGTTGAAAATCACATTATCGTATTGGCGGGCCCTCGCGAGAGCGGTACACACGGATGAACACGGGTCGGCGGGTTTGCAGGTTTCAATTTTACACCCAGACGCATTTTAATGCGCCCGCGGAAACCCCCGGACTCGCGATCGGACGCTCCCCCGCGCAATTAAAAATAATTGCATATTCGCGTGTTGTACTGGTTGCGGCGTGCCCCGGCAACACCGCCCTGTTCCGAGGTGCCTGCGTGTCTCTACCCTGATGATGAGTTTTGTTTCGTTCCTGGCAACAACCGCAACACGGATTAACCCACTATTTCCCTCACCGCACGACTTAACCCCTAATGTTCTCCATGATTCGCTCACTTCAGTCCACGGAAATATTTGTAAGAAACGTGGCTAAAAGCTTTGACATTCAAAGTAATGATGTTTTAAGGAGTCTAAGCTTAGAGACTCAAGGATTCGTAGATACAAATATTAAAACACGGGGCCTCCTCCGAGAGTTGGGTGATACTCGCGAACAAAGTTGAATGAATGTCCCGAAATAAATGTCAATAACTAAGGAGTCCGTAAAGACTTTTTGATGCAACAAAGTGCATTCGAAAGAGCGGACTTTTCTCTGTAAGATACCTCGCGGACAAAATAATCGCACGATTGGTTCTTCCGCAATTAATAAAAATACGGGGCCTCCACCGAGCGGTGGGTGATGCGAACAAAGTTGAATGAAAGTCGCCGAATAAATGTCCATAACTAAGGAGTCCGTAAAGAAATTTTGATGCAACAAAGTGCATTCGAAAGAGCGGACTTTCCTCTATAAGATAACTCTCGGACAAAATAATCGCAAGATTCGTTCTTCCGCAATTAATAAAAATACGGGGCCTCCTCCGAGCGGTGGGTGATGCGAACAAAGTTGAATGAATGTCCCGAAATAAATGTCCATAACTAAGGAGTCCGTAATGATTTTTTGATGCAACAAAGTGCATTCGATGTAAATTACTTTTCTGTCTCCTATTCCTATTTTGTAGGAAATTATGATAACGCATACATGTGATACTGTTGTCGCATTCAGAAACAAAAATTGCAGGACGTGAATTCACGTCAGCGGCAACCAGGAATAGAATTTGAAATGACGTGAATTCACGTCAGCGGTCGCAAAAGTGTTAATTAAAATTAAGAAATCTGACAAGTTTGTGATTAATAATATACATATTTATATTGTTTTAGTTGTATGAAAGTGTCATCATCCCTAATCAGGTTCTCTTGACAGTGGCACAATTAGATGTGTCCCATTGTCCTTGGCAAGTCACAGTGAATGCAACGGAGAGGGTTGCATTACACGTACGTTTCTCCGTGTAAATGTGACGCGTGTCTTTTCGTCAACGACGTCGACGTTTTTCTCCCTTTTATCTGAACCCCTCGTTCCTTTTTGCAGTACACCGCATATATGCATGTCATGGAATACAAGCTGCTAGATATGCACGTGCACACCGCTGGAAAGCTGCGAGGACAATTCGGAACGAGGTCACGTCGGGGAAACAAGATGGAGTGGAATAAAAAGAAGGTACCAACCCGGCAGATATCGCGTCTGAATTTCATTTTTGAAATGGGAAATGTTATCTTACCCACTATCCCGAAATCACTACCGTACGCTCCACTGGATACGACGAAGGAATATTAAAGAAAATTACTATTCCCTTATCGGTGAACTCCATGCTCAGACAGTAATCACTGTGAAAATTATACCAGCGACATTTGGAAAATTTCAGTCATATAAAAGAATTAAGCGAGTACTATTATATCTGAAGCATTCTCATCGGCATACAATGTACTGCTTTAAAAATACGCTGAATTACATGATGAATAAATTGTAATCTCAAAATTCAGTATTTTCATAGAATTGGCTGTTAGAATGCATCAGAGCAACCTCGTCACCCCCGAAATCATACAAAGCCAAAAATTCATGTTCATCTCGAAAATAGAAGAAAAGTGGAATTGCAGACTCCCGGTGAATGAAGAATAGATGGAGAGGAAAAGAGAAATTCCCTCTTAGAGGTACGTGAATAAGAGAGACAAGAGGAGTGGATGCAGAGAGCTGTAGCTAGGCATTTGAATGGCACGGGAAGAAGCGACACGACGGAATTTCAGAAATTGCGCTCGACATTTTCGCGTTCACCGATATATACATATATATACAAGCTCAGTCTCAAGGTATCTCACTTCTACTTCTTGTCGATGCTTTTCTATCCGCAACATCGTCAACTCCTTGCTTCCTACTCGCAGTTGCTCCTTCCAAGCTCCCGCAGGAGATACGATCGAAATGCTTGAATATATCGAAGCTCGAACATTCCGGGGAGCCAGTGTTTTCTTGATGCAAGTTCACCCCGCGACGAGGACGGAAACGATCTAGTAAACTAACGATTAACACGAAGACAACCTGGCTGCGCCACGTCACGACGACTACTACCCCTCTTCGCAGAGTTCCCGCGAGTTTTATTGCACCGGGGGATGATTGAGTGCGGTACGCAAACTTCGTTTGCACCACCACTTCTCAGTTTCGGCGACGCTGTGTGCTCGCTTTAGGTATTTCCTCGATTGAGTAGGGGAATAAACTATGGTACCTTCAAGTCTTATATCTAATGAAAACCGAAAATTTCCAAATTCCTTTGAACGACAAGAAACTACTGTGCATCGAACTAATAAGGCGTCTCTTGTCATTCTAATATAGTTTAACTTAGAGTATTGTTACTTTGAGTACTTAAAACAGTTAGTAATTTAATGGTCAGTGGAGAGATGAGTATAGAAACTAATTAACCCTTATCACCCCAACGGTTTACCGCGACTGTCGACTGGCAATTCCAACTTATCCTCGGTATATGCTTGCTCGCGATAATATGCAAATAGTAATCTTCAAATCATTTTAAGACAATCCTCGTTCATTTCAAAGTAATATAAAGTTCGATAATAATATTTAATAGATTAGTAATAATTAAGTAATGTGTGGCAGTTCTTAAAGCATTACAAGCAAGTAGATCTTCTGATGTCGTCGGTGCCTGATAGGCATACTTCGAGTGATAAGATTTAATAATTAGTTGCAAAAATGTTGCGTAAATTTGTTTAATTCGCTGAAACTTTGTAATATAGTTGCCTGCAGTTGGAATAATAAGGTTAATAGCTACGCTACTCCGTTATTATAAATTTATTAATCTCAAGTTCGAAATTCAATCGTATATTACGATGCATAGTTGAGACAAAAAAATTTGCGACAGCCCCCCCGTTCCGAACTCGAGGCCGGCTTGACCCCGACTGAGGGTGAGGGATGAAGCGCGGATGGTTATAGGTAGGAAGTATTGCGCAACCGCGAAAAATTAAAGGGCATGTAGGTAATGCAACATGGCTGCATATCCACAGTTGGGGTCCCGACGTCCCCGACTTCAGAACGGGGGAGTTCGCGCAAATTTTTTTATTAACTATATATCGTAATATACGATTGAATTTCGAACTTGAAATTAATAAATTAATAATAATGGAGCAGCGTACAATATTCTTTTAAGACATCCACTTCAACACAGGGCTTTTTCAATGAAATCAGCAGTGTTTGAACAAGAAATCGACAATCTGCAAATACGATTCCAAAGCTTTAAAGAAGGGAAAGAATTTAATATATGAAAGAAAGAGAGGCGTAATGTTATCCTGGTTTCAAGCAGATCCTTCTTTCATATCAGGAAACGGAGGTTCTAGCAAGGTATAAAGATCAAAACTGCAAAGTGCTGGTTTCGATTATCGAAATCTTGAGAACATAGTTGGCACAAATATAATGTTTCCCAGTCTCTTTTTTATCTTCCTGGAAGGTAGCCGACATACAGTCGAAACGCATATGTTATATCTAAATGCTTGCAATTCGACGATAGCTTTCGGCTGAGTTTATATCGTTTTATGGAAACCAATCGACGACGATTCGATGAAATCTTCCGGAATATCTTGGACAGTTTATTGAAAGGTCCACGGAGTGGTTCATACGTAAGAGATTATATCTGTTCGATCGGAGGATGTGAAAGTCAGCGAAAAGATTGGAAATTACTTTGTACCAATCAAGTTGTGTATTCGCTTAATAAATAATCTCCGAGTGTCTGCTTCGTCGAAGTGCATCTCGTGGAAAGATACTCTCTTAGAAGACGTGAAATAATTACGGACGAATACGGTGAATCGCCAATAATTCCAAAGACGAGCGTAGAAGATGGAGGCGCATCGGGAAGGAAAAAAGGGAGAAAAGGAAGGATAAGAAAAGAACGTGCAACGTACCGAAAGATCGTTCTCGCCGTCAATGGCAAATACCTCAAGTTCCAGAGTTCTCAGCCGTGGCGTCGTACCAAGCATCGTTGAGGAAAATAAATAGAATCGAAGCAAGCGCAGTCCGTGTGGAAAGAATGGACGGCCAGCCGGGACAAAGAAACAATTAAAAGAACACAGGACCTCTCCCGCCTCCTCGTGAGATAAAATAATTAAATCCGTCGATCCACCTCTTTAGATCTCTCTATACTCCTTCCTTACTTCCTTCCACGAGGATGCAACCCTCCCCCTTTCGTTTCCGCCGTATTATACAAGAAGAGAAAACTAACCAATTTATTGGAGTGGGTTTTATCATAATCTTAAGAAGTCAGCATTCCTCGCAGGGAATTAAATCCACGATAAAAAAAACCGATCGACTATAAAGATAAAGATATGCCGAATTCAGGGAGGTAAGAGAGACCGAGAGTCGCTATTATAAAACCGAAATTGAGATAAACGACGAGGAGTTTCTCCTTCTCTCCCCTTTCTCTCTTGTGCTATCTAGAGCTGCGAGAAATATTAGCGGCTTAGATATAGAAGAAAAGTTAGGAAAAAAAAGGTCGGAGGTAACGATTGTATTATTCGGCCCCTTTTGGAAAATTCTTCTCCGACCTTCGTGTTCGGCGTATACGATCTCGGCTTTAGGGCTCCTTCATGGAACGAGGGCTCACTTTTCACTTAAGAACGAGAAGGGTAGGATCCCTAACTGCTCCGCATTATTCGTTATTACCGCGTGCGTGCTGCGCGGAGGGCAAAACGGTATCGCCGATAAATCTCGCTGAGGTAGAAGACGAAGAAGATAAAGTCTCTCTCTGGATATACGAGCGCGAAACTGAGGATCCTCTTGCTACTCTCTTATGCCAGAAGGATTCATTCTCTCATACCCTCTTTCTCTCTCTCTCTCTCTCTCTCGCTCCTTGCTCTCTATTCATTTTACACGTCCGTGTTGTACCACCTTCGCCAAACCCTACCAGAAGATTCCCGTCGGATAGCAACCACCGGAAGCCGGCCTACGAAGATGCCTCGAAGCGAGGGAAAGAAGAGAAAAAGAAAGATGTACCCTTCAGTGACGCGAGTAGTCGTTTGCTCTAGCGACTATAAGAATAACGTGAGTTAAGCCACCTCCAAAACGTCTCATCCTTTTTTCCCCTGGTTTCTCACTGATCTCGCACCTCTCTCGTTGTCCCTTGAGAAATGTGACTTACGACTACCCTCCAGCTACCTTCGAATTATTTTCTTCTTATTTACCTTCCCGCTGTTCCTATGCTTGTCTTTCACGTTTACCTCTGCCACAACCACGGTCTCCACGGATTTCGAGGGGAATTAATGAAAATATTTTTATCATCGTTGAAAGAGTTCGCGGCAAGTGTCCGTAAATATGCGGTGTATAGTTTGGTCGGTTTCATGCGATGAATTATTAATAGCGTGCGAGTTGAACTTGTGTTATTAGTTGACACAAGTACATAGTCATTAGGAGAATATAATTGTCGTGTGGAACATGAAAGTCCCCATTGGCTGGACGATAAATCTGAGAAACAGCCGTCTATTTCGCGTTACATCTAATGATTCCGGGCCATCGGGTCCGGTTCTCCCTTGTTCCGCGTGCGACATTAACCCCGGGTAACATTATATGGCGTGTCTGAATGGCAGTAACGATTCCCTTAAAACAATTTATGCGCATTGATTAATAGGATAAAGCCTCGAATCGTGCCTTGAGGAGGGAACCAGCTTCGTAAGGGAGACCGGGGCGGGGGCGGGGGGGGGCGGGAGCGGGGGAGCAACCGATATCGAGTACACGCAGCGCGAAATGCAAGGGACCGTGAAGCCATCAATTTAAATGTGCATTGGCGCCGGATCGGTTCCAGGCTTAAATTCGGCAGAACGAAATGCTCGGATCGTTCCACGGCTGGTTCAAGGCGAGCCGGTATTACTGGAATACGAAAAGCTTTTAATCCACCTTACCGGCTCTTCGATACGATTAATCCTACCAAAGAAGAGACAGAATTTATTATACCCCTTTCCTAATATCTTCCTACAAAGTATTCCTTTATTATTCCAATATTTCATTCCACGCTCAACTACATTTATGACCCGAAAAAAATGTCTAGATTCTGGTTCCTGCATCAGGTAGGATTATCGATATATAGATATTCAATGAAATACGAATATATCGAATCGATACCGAGCTAAAGGGTATCTCGTGTTATATCGATTTTCATTCTCATCTTATCGTGAATTTATACCTCGGTTTCGTGATGAAATACTAAGAAATCATGGATATTACGAGCACACCGTTCTGTATGGAAATGTTTGCGTAGTCGTGGCTTTTTAAAACGTGAAATCATCTTGCGCTCGAGGAGGGCTGTTGTATTTTGGGAAACAATGATTCGCAGTATTGCGGTTACGTGGAGGAGTACGATATACTCGATATGTGGTACCAGGGAAAACCAGTAACGTGTACATGCCACGGTTCCATGAGCACATACGAATTGCGAACGGTATGAAAGCTCCGAAAAGCAGAACTGCATTACTGGTTGCGAGTTGCAACGGCAGCAAGAGCATCACCTGCACCACTCGGAACCACTACCGGGGCACAGCAGTTGCATTAACTCCGTTCACACGTATAAACCTTGCACCTACACGTTCGAATCACACCGACCGATTTTCCTTTTCAATGAATATCGATCTACTTCTTAAACGATTAAACAATGAAGTCATTCACTCGTAAGATCTGACCGGTCTGCACCGACTATTGATTTAGCTTTCTTCGCTTCCAGATTATTGCTGCTCGACTGATTCCATCCTGCGCTCGATTTTCTCTCTTTCTCTCTTTCTCTCTTTCTCTCTTCCTCTCTTCCTCTTACTCTCTTTTAATTTCAATTCTAGTAATTTATTTCAAAGAAGGGAGATACTTCTCCCCTTACTTTCACCGTTTACAACCCTAGATTATATAATACAGCGTTTTGAATCGTTGCTCTAATGAAAGGTACTGATCCCCCTTTACTCTTTTCTTTTATTCCCTGCTACTTTCCATCGATACGGGAGATGGAAGGTCGTTAGATCGGAGATAAGATACGACAGGAACGCGCGTATCGAATCGTGTCGAACAAATAATTCGGCGAACTTTCGGTCGACTACAAAGAGAGATACTCGAGCGAGATGAACGAGGCTGGACCGAAGGAAGGGATTCTGTGGGTACAGGAAAGAAGGGGAGTGAGAGAGACAGAGAGAAGTAGAGAGAGTATAGGACATGTCCAGAGAGAGTGGTAGGGTTATTAATTCTCAAGCGTTGCCACTGGCGTGACAAAGCCACGGTGTAATGGGCTTTTGGCCGAGCCGATTACACACCCAAAAACGAGGAAGAGAAAGTCCCGCAGGAGTGAGAGAGGTATGGAATAAGTTGTTCATTTTGATATTGTAAAACCATCGCTTGATGAACCACTTCGCATATTTCGGCGCAACTGATCTAAAATGCGAGTGAAAATGAAAAAATTGTGGAGTAACGAGGCAGTGGATTCTACCCGGAATCAAGAAATATTAAATGTTAGGAATGAAATTGAAATAGGTCACTTTCAAGTAAATTTTCATATTTTATACAGACGTAAAGTTGTTTTAATCCGTTAACTTTTATTATTAGATATTAAAATAGGAATGGTTTGTCATTTAAAAATAAGTCCAGGAAAAGGTGGTATTTCAGCAATATTCATAAACGTAGAAAAATTAGAATTTTTTTTAAAAAACTCCCTATGATTTATAATTCATTCACAGAGTGAAGGCGAAATATAGGAATACAGAAGATATCGAATCGATTATAAGTGAAGATAATGCGATCTGTATTTCAGTGGTTCGATGGATATAATGCGTGCCTACCACTGCGGTTTGCAGCCGATTGTGGTTTCGATTTGCGAGTCGCAAATGGAATCACGCGTCTTCGACGGCGTCGAATCCTCGCGGTATAATCGAAACCAGGGTGAAGAAACGATTCGATATCTACCGGGCAGATTCGTCTCTTTAACTCCTGCAATCGACTCGGTCATATCCTGTCTCCTTCGATCGCAAATAAAAACTCAAGAAGGAGCCAGGATACCGCGTAATCAAATCAATTTCACCTTCGCCGTTCACCATACTCGAGTATCTTCACGATTTTTTAACAACTCTATTTTTCTCCTCCTTCGATCGTGGAAGAAATCGAACGGAATTCACCGACACCCGATTCCCAGGAATAAGCTTTATTCACCAGGATATTAAACCGTAATCGTAGTATCAAGTTATTCCGCGGGTAAATCAGGGACTAGATAATATAACAAATGTAAGCTATCATTTTTCAATTTCCCATACTATAAATGTAGTAAGTGCATCGTAAATTTTCATCTTTTTATATAATATTACCCGAGAGGAACGTGTTTCCTGACCTAATAAATATTCAATGGGCTCCGCCAGATTATTCGTCGGGTTCTTACCAGTAATGGTGTGGTGATTGACATGTAAATCATAAAATACCTTTTTGCTTGCCATCGTGGGACACCATTAAGTCTTAGCACCCTTGGGGCAAGCGAACCGAGTACGAAGCACGTCGAGGACGAGCAATAAACGTCCGAAGCGCAAGGAGTAAATAATCATCGATACGACGACGGCTTCCTCGTAATTAAGCAGCTCGGTGATGTACCGAAAACCGTAAAATGCGGAAATTTATATCTCGTAAAACAACGTGAACTAACTTTTAAAAAAACTACCCCCCGAGGGATTTCACTGGGAGCTCGTAGTAGATGCATTTTACAATACTGACAGTATTTCCACGCAAATTGCTGTTTATTTATAATGGCTTTTACGGTAAACTATTTGTTGTTAATAAATACCATTATGTCATATAGAAGATATATTACATCGGAACATTATTTTCTTGCAATATCAAGTAATACAAAACATAATTGAAGAAGTACAGAACAGTGAAAGAATTGACATTAAATTATAACAATTCTAAAGAAAAACTTTCAATTCTGTCAGAAATATTAGGATGTCTACGGTAGTGCAGTATTGATAATTAAGAAAATATCTAGTTAGGATTAGTGTCTTCCAGGATTCCCGAGGTTGAAAAGGAGGTGGAGGAAACGCAGGGATGAAAATTTCGTTTTTCCCAGTGGAGAAATCACGAGGGCAAGGTGAAAGAGCGGGAGTAAGAGGGAAAGGAGGATGGAAAAGCGAGAGGTTGGATGCAGAGGGCGGAAAACGCGAAGTAACCAGGGACCACCGACCACTTTGCGTAATTACCAGCTACCCGAGCAGGACCGTACTATTTAATCGTGGTAAAGTGCAAGAGGCCCACTCTCCTCTGCTCTCCTTCACCTCCAGCCTATTTCACTTTCCACCGTTCCATCTTACTCTTAAACCCACTACTTTCTTCCTTTCTCTTTTAGCTCTCACGCAATCTCCGGTGATGCACCACCATGCGTGCAATCCCGCGGACCGAAAATATCCAGCGACTTCGAAAAGCTACCCTTGGAAAAAAAAGCCGAGACCTCATCGAGGGTACGCTGAAATATTTGACCGGAGAAATGATATTCCCACATTTAGTGATCTCTGCGGTTTTACCCGACCAACCTCGCAGAAGACGAGGGTACGTTTTTAACGTCCCACGAACATTTTTACATCGGTTATCTGACACGAACATCCTCCACTTTTCAGATTTCTTTCAGAGGATTCTTGTATTCGGGCACTCGTCCTTGCGGACTATAAAAGTAGGTAGAAAATATGACAGAAGAGAAAATTTGTCAGGGTAAACGGAATGGTACTTCATCTTCGTTGGTACCTCGAATTAGAGTCACATAAGTGGCTTCAGAATTTTTCAAGAACGATGGGAATGAAAGACTCGAATGTCGAGGTTTTGAGGGATATGAAAATCAGCATGGTAACAACTGTCCAGAATACCTCATAAATCCGGAAGTAATTTTACAATTGGAGACCATTAATCGTTGATTGCGGTGGCCAAAATCCTTTCGTAATTCACGATATTCCACCACCGTCACCGGGGTGAGGGAAGATTGGTCGTGGACGAGGGTGGGATCAAGAAGAGGGAGATTAGTGTGCGGGATATCTCAGGGCGATAGGGAAAACTGTGTTTCCCGGTCTGGTGGACAGATTAAAACTGCAATTACGAGAAGAATGGCCCCGCTAAGAAACGGCTATTGAATGCGCGGCTAACGCGCAGCCCGTAAAATTAAAATAATTTATCCATAGACTTTTACCCCTACGCAGTTTCGCGTCCCATCACCTGTATTTTCTACCCTCGTTGAGCCATCCCTCTCATGCCTCTCGTAGAATTCTACCTCTTTGCCATTTTCGCTGTTTCTCAGCCTCTCATTTTACTTGAGGCTTTGTCGCTTTATTGCACATCCCCCCAATCCCTCTCACTAATTCTCATCGAAATTCGACGAGCTTCTAGTCTTCCCTGAATGAGGAACTCGAGGTTACTCCTAGAAGCAATCTTTTTAAAGACTCCCATTTTTCCATTTTAATCCCTCTTCTCTTACTTCCATTATTTTTCTTGCATTTTAATGCATTGCTTTCAATCCACCGAGATTACACCATTTCATCTGTGTCATGATTTATATAATAAATTTGATTCTACTTGATTCCGTACAGGATTTTAATTAGGCCAGAGGGAACATGTTAAACACGAGCTTAATTTTCAGTAATATTTTTCCATCCGATATTTAACGAAACACAATTTTCAAATTTATATAATTATCTCGATACATCGGAGAACATCGTCCGCCGTGAACGATATCAAAATTTCAAATGCCAATACGTTTGACTTTTCATTCGAACACCGGGGAGTAGAAATTCGGTCGGATGTTTCATGAAAATGTTTCACGGCCGTCGAAAATTTGCAGAGTTGTCGTTCATCGACGGATGAGAAATCCGAGCTCACGTTTCGCAATTTCGTTCTTTCTCCGAGCGATTATCTGCTCTCTTCGTTCCTCCTACATTCGTGTCACGAAAGAAGAGAAACGAAAATGCTTCATCGCATTTTCATGTCGCCGCGTGGTTCGTTCCTCGCGCAGTTCGCTTCCCTCATATTTATGCAACGGCTGCACGGACCGGACACGGATCTCACCAGGGGAAACGTTTTTCCACCCTCGTTTTTCCACGAGGAGAAAACGTTCGCTCGTCGGCTACGTCGACACTCTTCTTCAAGGCCGGCTCTCACGTAAACGCGTCCGGCCTTACTTTGAAATTCAGCCGCGAGAAAAAAAAGGGGGTGAAGGACCACTCACCTTTCTCCCTCGTGATTTTCAAATCGAGGGTATTGTTTCAGTATGCATGACCCTACCGCACCGAGATATCACAAAAAATTCATCGGGGAAACGAATCAATGCGAGCCAAACATGATCGTAATAATAAGATTAATAACCATACCATTATACTTCTTTCATTTAGATTGAATTTATTACATTAAATGTCAACTTGTTCTTTGTATTCCTGAGTCTACGGAGCAGGATAATTAATCGTTGATGCAGGGAAATAATGTCGCGCTTAATTACTTTGCTTGCTTTCACAAAATAAATTCCTTTTCAAAATATGCCGGGATGAAATAATAATCAACATTGAAGTACATCTAGAGTTTCATATGTTCGGTACTCTAATAGAGCTCCAGCTTTGTAATAAAATTATATCGACGGATTCTGGTGTACGGCATATCAGTATTCCGTGACAGTATGCGATTAACCACGGTGCTTTAAAAACAGGAGTAATAGGATCGTACAGGGAGCTACCGTATGAAATTTAATAACATTTTTCATTGTCCTTTCTTCCTCTCCGTTTATTACGCGTCCGTGTAATATTCCGTGGAAACGAGAACTTATCACGGTGAACAAGCAAGAGAGCAAAAGAGAGAGAAAGCACAAACATTCACGTTGGAATATCCGGCATACACTCGTACGATTTCCCTCCTATCAAATATCATTCAAAACTTGCCCGGAGGAATTCGATATTCGAGAAATGGCGGGTTGGTACCAGTGACGGACCACGTTTTCGGTGAAGCCAAACAGAATGAAGCGGCAGTTATTTTGTCAGAGACAGGTGTGGGTAAACGAAACTCATATTCGAAGCCTTACGAAATATCATTATTCGGGAATTCATTAACTTACGTAGTATCGTCCAATGAGAAAGAGAGATGTTCTTCGATTTGTGACTCCAACACTTCGCGATTACTTTCTACGTCTCTGCTACTTCTTTCTTCCGCACTTTCTCAGAACTCAGCTCACCGTGCGTTCTTTGTGGCTCAGAGTTTTGCATCACGGTCTGCATGTTCACCGTTTCTTGAATAGATTAAACGAATACACGCGTCGGTAAGCTGGCGTAACGTCGTTTCTGCGTTGGATTCGAAGGTGAATTTTAACCGTGAAAATATGCTCGCGCTCTTTGTACGGATTCCGACGCGGAGGTAGGATAATCCGCCGAAACGAACAAACTCGTTTCAAGCCGCTTCCACCGGGAGTAGAGACCACTCGACATAATGCTAGATTATGGTTAGAAGGCGGGATACACTTCTCCTTCACCTTTCCCCGCTCCGTTCCTTCACCGACAACCTATCCGAAGACCCGTTTTCGTTCACTCGTATTCGCTTGTATGGAAGTGTATTCCTGTCCTTGTACTTTCAATGTTCTTGGAAACTCGACGCCGAGTTTTTATGTCAGTTATATCGATCGCGTGTTTTTGCGCTAGAAGGAATAAGAGATACCTTGCGATGATATAAACACTCAGTGTTTATACCGTTCGGCCTCTAGTTACTGATAGGATATAAATAAACACTTGGAAAGTAACGAAGTTAAATAACCTCATGACATCACGTACATCCTATATATATTCCTGTATTATAAATTGGTTATATCAATTAAAATCTTAACACTAGAACTACCCAATATATACTCAGTTCTGCTTACACATTAATTTATATATTAATTATGGTGGGAAGATTTAATTTAATTAATGGATCCAATTATTTGCGTTATGTACATAAAATAAAAGTATATCAAATGTCAAGCAATGCGCCGTGGTATATTCGAATAATATAACTAAAAATGGCAGACAAGTAATTTTGACCACTTTGGTAGTTCTAGTGTTAAATAAAATAATTCAAATATTGACACATTCTTTAACAGAACCCGAATAACTCGAATGTGAGTCTTTTACACGTTGACGCTCACTTTAAAATCGGTGATGGACGACAAAAACATTTTTTTTTGTTAATTAGTTGATTCTTGGGGAGTTCGATCAAGATTTCATAAATTATAATAAATATACATTTCACGTCGATACTTTATTGGGGAGAGTTACGCGGGGTTAAATATTCAAGTAAATTCATAAGTAATCATGTAACGTCAAAAGGATGAATTCATTGCCAGAATAGAAACGGCGGGCCCTTTATTCGGCTCCAAGTAATTTGTGATGGAAAGATCAAAGCCCCGCGATTCACACTTTGAACCTTCGAGGTATGTTCGTAGGATGAAAATATGACGAAAAGGTGGGATATGGACGAACCATATTTGAGGTATGCGCTAAAATGAAAAACCACGATACGTACTCCGTAGAATCTCATGCACGTGGTGGTCCAAGGGAGCAACGGTGCATCAAAATGGATTTTCAAGCGAATACACTGCATTGACCCCTGGGTTCATTAAGCTCGTCAGAACCTTGCAGTTCGAATTAATTATATATTCGATATATTCATCCGTTCACTTTATACTGTAACTATTATTAACGAAGCGAACGAGTACGCTTTTATATTTTACCTTCTCGCATAGCCATGCAATTCCATAAAACAACCCTTCAAACGTGTACTTCGCAAGAAGGATAATCGATTTTCTGATCCGGTTAAAAATAAAATTATTGCGATGTCTCGATGGGGCTATGTATAGTGCAACAATAGATGTCCAGAATTGATGTCATTATTAAAGCCCCGACAGTTCTATTTTGCGATAGTTCTTAATTATTAAGTTTTACATTTGAATGAGTTTTCACTGTTGAATCAGCCCGTAAATAGTGCTACTTTTTACATCCAAAAAATGCAGTCGAGGTATTCAACACTTCGAAACTAATGTGACTCAACAATTGCTAGGAATGCACAAAGTTCTTCGTATCAATGCATCAACTTTGGCTTCATCCAATACATCACACCATATAAGCAACAATTCACACGATAAAAATCCAGGACGTGAGAAGTATCATTTTAAGGAAAGTCATTCGGTATTCGTTCCCATATTCGATGAACCGTAACAAAGAAGCCAGGATGTATCCAATGAAACCGTGAAGATAGACGTGTACTCATTAATCCGTAAGGTAATGTTTCACGGTAGTTAGACGTCAAGGCAAGCGTAGTCAAGTGTCCATGTATCCAACCAATTATTAATAGTTGACCGTATATCAGTTCTCATTTTCCTGAATTGTTGCTAAGAGTTAAGGTGTACGAAGATCTCGTACGGTAAGCTGGGGCTGGTCTTCCAAGAAATGTATGACCGCGTGTCGAGCATATACGCATACCCAAACCATTAATTACAACTCATTAGGAAAGCAACCGCCATCTGTCCCAAGTGGGCTGTGAATCACTCTTAATCATTTCATCTAGAGTCCAAGCCGTGGTGACTACTTCGTCGACCTCATCTCCTGGTACCTTCACCTCCTCCTTCATCCTCATCGTATCGCACTCTTCTTTCATTCTATCCTACTTCAGCATCATTTCTTTCCTCTTTCATACAAGCGAGGATATATAGGAAGACTTAATACACACGCAAACCGGAAAGGGTTTAGAAAAATTCGAATGATCTCTTGCCATCCATCCAACGTGGTTTTTGCCGCGTACAGAAATGATGCTAATCGATGTAAGCAATTGGCCGAAGTCACGAGCGTTCGAACGATTATTGCTTCGTTAGTAAAACAAATTGTAGATAATGTATCAGGCTGGCGTGATAGTTTGATCCGAGCCAGTTTCGTGACTGACAATTAAGCTGTTGTAAAGTTAATGCATGATATGACCTTAATTATGGTTTCTCGTATTTTACCGCTGCTATCAATTTTTCAGTAATACAGGATAATATATGCAAATGATACGAGGGATTATAACAAGACCAAATGAATAATTACGTATTTCTTTGTCGAGTGATAATGTTATGTTATAATGAAATAGAACGAGAACTAAGAAAACATGCCAGACTTAGAATACCGATGAATGAGGAATACAAATAATCTCGTAGAAAGATGAGGAGCTGTTTTCTTTTGGAAGTCATTAATCGAATGGATTCGAAAGACAGATGAAGAATGAAAGAGGAGTTCGGTGGGAATGTTTCGTCGTCTCGAAGGACGTCTTACGTTTTACGTTTTACGTGACATCGCGAAACGGTATTCGCCGTTTCTGACGGATTCAGGGAAGCCGACGAAGACACGGCTAGTCGCGGCCTTCGCGACAAATTAGTCTCATTCCCTTCCTTTTAAAGAGACACGTACACGAAGCGTTCTCGTCGTGTCGTGGGAATCGTGGAACACGAACACTTTCATGTATCTTGCCTATTTGCCTTGGTATTCACGCGATCGAAGGTGCATCAAGGACCGGTTGCAATCCGCGCTTCAATTTCGCATTCATGAATATCGTGAGCGGATGTCATTGGAAAACGAAACGTTCACAGTTCGACAGCGACAAGAAGAACTCGAATTATTTGGCTCATCAAAACTTACTAAGCAACTCATGACTTTCGACAAACACCTGACTACTGAGAAGATGGAATCTTCAAGGTGCGTGGAAAATGAAGGAAAGTTGTGGAAGAAAACGGTGCATACATAATTGAATAAATATATATCGTCATAGAAAAATATTGCAAACGTATTCCAATAAAGAGGTGTAAGTTTATATAAATAATATAAAACCGAGTAAATAATTATTGTCTTCCCATCTTCTTATCACTCTTGTAAGTTACTTAGGCTAACACTTTGTTCGGAAGGGAGAAAGGTCCTCAGGTAGTCGGAAATAGGAAGTAGAAAGTAAAGCATGAAAATCCTGCCATTATTGGTACAAGTACGACCGTTATTTAAGGGCCATTAAAACCTTTCGTGTCCCAAGGGAGGGGTTCGTGTTCAGGTTAACTCGGAAAACGAATTTGTAGGAAGCCTCCGAACTTCCTCTATCACAGGAATAGAATATGAAAAGAGTGCTAAGCCATGTTGTTTTCCATTGTCGAAATCTATCCTTTCCGATGAGATTCCTCTTCCGCGACTAAGATTTACGAGGGAAAAGTATTCCTGCTTAGAGATGAGAATTCTTCAATGTCACCGGTAATTAAGTTTCGCGAGAATTTCGATAATAAATGGGAACTTGAAGTCATTAAACTTCCGAGAGTTCGGCGCTCGGTTAATTCGTAACACTTTGGATTTAGATTGTCTGCGTTGAGTAATATTCAGAAATTACTTTGAGGTTTCGTTTCATCGAGTCTAGAGTTCCGAATGTTACTTGAAGAAATCATATCATTTATTATCGACCAGGCTTCCGGCGAGTAACAAAAATCTTGATCTAAACTATGTTTTATTTTAAAAATTTCATAGGAATCTTTGATTAATTAGTTTCCACAGAACAGAAGCTTTTTAGCGAATTATTATTTCTATATTAATCGTGCGTATGACTATTTAGTAATTGAATACAGTGATTAGTGCGTAATCAGAACTCGCTATGTCTTAACTATTTTTTTAAATTAATAAAGATGAGATTGGTCAAAGAAAATCGCCATAGAATCGCATTTGATGAGAACTTAGTATTTCTTGATTATAATTTTAGAGTATTCTATCATTTGAATACTCCTTAATTAAGTGATTTTATCTCAAAAAAGAAATTCAATTAATTGTCGGGAAAGATATTGTCACCGTTGTTATCATTACGATTTTTCATAATAATATTCATAGCGGAACTTCGGTAGTAAAACAAATTTGTCATTCATGAAAGAAAACACCAACTCCATCCGATAGCAGTAAAGGAACACGCTGAAGTTTCGATAAAAACAAAGTTTACGATCGTGTATATCCGTTCTATTCCACATTCTATTTCCAATCATAAATCCCCGAAACTTCTTCCAAAACGTGCTCGAATATACAGTAACCCAGTAAACTTTTCGACTGCTGGAACTCCAAGAAAGGGGAATAAACGTCAAAATAATTCCTGTAGCAGGAACCCCCCTGGTTTCGAATAAGATTTCTAAAATACGAGTTTAAATATTCTGACCACAAAACCTTCCTATTTCAGAAACAGCGAGACCCTTTGTTCTTGGCGTAGAGTCGAGTGTTATTTCTATTTTTTCCTGGTGGTTATGTCTATGGGGGCGTCACATAAAAACGGCACCCTAGAACCGATCAACCCACATACGGGGTCTATGGTTTTGCCCTTTAATGGACGTTCCTCGGTTAGCACCACGTCAATGTCCTTCGACCCTTCGAAGATCGAAAGACATTTCCTTTCCTACTGAAATCAAGCCAACCGGAGCTAATCCACGATATCGTTCGTACTTCATTAAGGGCCATTTCTAGTGGAGCGAAACGATCCGTGATTTACTGACTCCATGGATTTTATTTGGCTTCCTATCACAGTTTCCCTCCTCCATGACTCTTCGTCGAACATTTATTGCAATCGCTTTCGATTCACGTCGTTTTAACCCCTTGATTATTAACAACACGTTCGGCGGACAGTCTGTTACGGTATATTATGAGAAATATAATATTATACAATCTAAGTGATGGATCTTTATATCATTTAATGAATAGAAACTGTTAAGTGTAATTTAAAGGAGTTTTACCAAATTACCATTGTACAGTTATGTAGCTAAACGTAATGAGTATTCGAAACTATAAAATATGAAAATTAATGCAATATTCAAAGGGTTAATTCATGCGTGGATAACAAATCTGTATTACTTTCTACCAAGAGATTTATTCTTGTAGGGTACATAATAGAATACATAAAAGTATACGTATTTTTTTAGGGTAACGCAGTTATGAATTCGTATTTTATGTATTCACAAAAAGCATTTTGTAGCAGAGTATAAATAATAGAGAATTACTTAATGGATGTTTTTCGAGGAGTATCGTAAGGGTCCTCTCGACCCTTCGAACGGTAGACATTCCTTTTTTCCTACCAGAAGTTACTCGACCGGAGCTAATCCAAGATATCGTTCCTACTTTATTAAGGAGCCGTTCTACGTGAAGCTGAGCGATACGTGATTTACTGATCTCAGCTACATGAATTACCTACTGACAGTCCTTATCTGGAGGAAGAATGTCATCGGGACGAGAGGGGGGGCATTACGAATCGATTCTCTTCGTTCCTATCGAGATTTTCCATTAGAAGAAATCGTCTTACATTGTATTCCGCGGTTCGGCATCGACTTTGATGATCATTAACTATGCAACTTCTATGCCGCAGGTGGACTTAATACTAGAACTACGGATGCCGTCAAAATGACGGGTCTGCGGAATTTAATAAGGTTCCATTTTCTGAGTTTTCTTGCGGCGCACGTTGTACAATATAATGGACGGAATTAAATCGATTAATTTATTTTTGCTTTAAGATATTGTCCGTAATTCGAGCGTTAATACCACTAGGAACTAAGATGCACATATTGCATGGAATAAATCCGGAGGTGATTGTTATTTATTAACCTCCATAGTCCTTGAATATAATATAATAATATATATATAAATCTATATCTTTAATTGTACAAAGCGAATATGAAAGGGTTCGGAATATTCGAGCCTGATAGAGGGAATTCTTGAAGTGCTGAGAATTGGATAAATGAAGGCAAATAATATTACTTTGGTTAAAAAAATAAATTCTTAATGATCCGAAATAGAATTCTCCAGGACTACGAGGATATAAGAATATCGTAAGACATAAAAATGAAAAGTAGAAGACACTCTTTGACGCACGAGAAAGCGACAGAAGAAGGGGCCAGAAAAAAGAGGGGGATCGATTAGTGCCTCCAGGAAGGAGAACTTAAATATAATCTTCCGGTCCCCCCCACATAATCCTAACCCCTTTCCCTGCCGCCGTCAATTCCTTTCCTTCCCCGACAAAAACCAGTCTTCCACACCTTCTGTCCCCGGCGTCGTCGTCCTTTTTATCAGGACTACCGCGACCCGGCATTTTTTAATTAATCCCAGAGTATTTTTTATGAGAATTCCGCACCGTGATCGTGTCAGGGATCCATCCAACCTTATATACCCTTATATACATAGAATGTTATTTACACAGACGTACTTCTACATCGGTGTACGTAAGCACATACGAAAGGTAAGGAGGCAAGATTCATGTAGATATATCGGTGTACATATAAATATTATATATAAGTAATATGTACAAAGAGGCCTACAAAACGCAGGGGGTTGCGAGGACCTCCTGGTATACCGTCTCGTTTGGCCCTGGAGGGGTTGGTAGGGGATTGAAAGGAGGTAAATAACGCGAAGCGAAGGGGCGAGGGTACGTCAGGCTACTATGATTAATATCGTTGCGGCATGCAATCAGATCGGACATATATATGTATGCGCGGCCGGCCATTCGAATTACGCCTACCAGTGGGTGGAACACGTTCTTCTCCCTTATTCCTCTCTCCCTCTCCCTCCCAAGTTTCCCCATACACCAACACACTTCCTCTGTCCTCCGTTGTCGTTGATTGTTTCACTGTTTTCTCGAGGTGAACATTTTGTATGAACAGGAAACGTAAAGTGGACCCTTATGATGATTCACATTCTGGTACCACGTGAGGGGAGGAAAATGAATTTTGCATTCGACGACTTCGGGTATACTTAATTAATTCTAATTTAATTTTAATTCCTCGATTTAATTTCCCTGCCCGCCCCCCCCGTACCCTAGTCCTTTGTCCCGACTTGGCTGCACCCTCCATCTCTGTTGTGGTTGTAACGCTTTCTACGCAATTACTGTGCCTTAATTAATTCGTCGTTCGTGTATTGCACATACACCGAACTTTCATGATCCATTTCACTTAATCATTCCGGGAACGAAATGTCTACTGGATATTACCGTGCAAAGAACCCCAGAAATCCTCACCGAAACTCGTCGTACGAGAATCGATATTTGAAAGTAGAATAAGGGCCCAGGATGTAATATGAATTTTCCTTGAACAAGGCTAACTTCACGCACTCATGCGTACTTACACATAGTCGGTAAAAGGGTTGGTAGGACGAAAGACCTAATCTCAATTGGTACTACTCGAGCAACGATCCGAATGTCATTAATACTCGCGGAGGGTGGAAGCAAATGTTTACGTTATAAACACAACCCTCCACGTGTTTACGGTGGTAAATATTGTGAACGTATAGCTGTACATATTCGTGGTATACCTACTAACGTGACCTTAAATCATTCAAATTCCGGAAATCGTATACCGTAAATCTAGTTAAACGCGAGTCTGACGAAGGTGCATTACGTGAAAATACTTTTATAATTGTTATTGTGACAAAGAAATCAAATGAAATGAAAGATACGATTAGACGTATATGTGACTTGAAAGGTACATGGACCTATAAAGGGTTAACTCTTTGGGGCACAGGATTTTAAGACAAAAAAGACTCTAGTGACATAGCAAATTTATTTAAAAATAATATGGCAAAGTAGGTCTGCTTTATTTATAAACGATGAATTATGATATAAAACAACAAGGTGGGATGAAAAACATCTACTGTGCAAATATAAATAAAAAGAACGGGACACATTTTATCCCACTGTGCCCCAAATAGAGTTAAGTGATTAATGAGAAATGTGCTTTTTCGGAGCAAAGCTTAATTGCATTAAAAAAAGCTATCATATTATACCTCGTATATTATTTGGAATCGCGGCAAATTAAAGGGTCGGGATACCGGAAGAATACTTATAATTATGAAATAAGAATCAGGTATTAGAATAGTACGACCAGGAAGAACATAACATGTTAATTCCTAGGTATTTGACCATTGTTGAATACACTTAATTGTTCAACCTTATTACCCCGGTAATTACCATCGTTCCAACATTCTACTAAAGCCATTTGCCGGGTGGAATTTTCGAAATAATATGATAAGATTACGGGTGGGAGTGAGAGGCTGGGAATAAGTAGGTGGAACGTATGCAAACTACCAGGAGTCCTACATGGCACGATTCCTCGCGGTAATTCTCATTTTCTAACCTAATTACGGGCGATTGTTTCGAAGATAGTAGAACTGGAGAAACGTAGGAGGGTCACGGGATGGAAGTACAAAGCGATGCAGAAGGCGGTCGTCGAGGAAACGGATGAATAAAAAAAAGAGGGGAAATGTAATTTCCATCGAGAGGTACCCTCGACGCTAATCGCCGACGCAAAATCGCGAGCCGCGTTAAGATTTATGCGCGGAAGGCGTACGTAGACGGCAGTCACTATTATTAAAAGGTACGTAATAACCGGGGGGCACCCCTTCGCGTGGAGCAAACGATCGTAAATCATCGATAAACCGAACGACATGTTAATCTTGTTTCGCCTCGAATCCGATGTGTACTGTGATCGAATCAAAAATCGTGGACCGTCGAATATACGGTTGCGTTCCGATTCACTTTGCGTTTCATTTGATTTTTCATGCTATGTAATACGAGACGACTCTTGGGTATCGATGATATTCAATCATTGTTCTTTTTTTATGGAATAACAATTTTTTTGAAATGCAAACACGAGATTGTGTGGAAAGGTATTATTTACAACGATTACTATTCTATTGCTCCGGAAAATAGGAATTCCAATTTGTAGATATTGCTGTGTATTATAAAAATATATAAAAATATTAATAATGTGTTCACAGGTTTAGTCAGACAAAATAAATTCTTCGAAATAAATGTTTCTCTTCAAAATAAATATAAATTAATTATTAAAAACATTTTGTGTATTAATATAAAAAAGTTATAAAGACATAGTACAATATCAATTGAAAATCAAGTCAATTTATGAGCCAAAGAATATATCTGACATATTAGATAGTAATATTAAACAGTAATTCATTTTTCTCAACGATGGAAAGAATCGTAAAATCGTGGCGAAATAAATGCTTTCCTACGAAGATATTCACCCAACAATTGCACCAATCAATTCTTGTTAAGTACTTGATAAATATATCTCTTTGAAACCGATCACCTATCGTGGTTTTGTGCGATATTCCAGTATCGTGGACACGGGTGGAGTAGAAACGTGCAAAATCCTTTTCGCAAGCGGGTTCCATGATGGTTTACGAGTGTACATACGAAGGTACATACGTACGAAGTGCAATGCACAAGCAATCGAGGTACGAACGGAGGGCAGAAACGATACTGCAACGAGCGTATACCTGTAATTTCGATGTCGCCATTGTTCGCCAACTGCAACGATTAACGTCCCTTTAATACCTCCGCCGACGATACACGTGGTGGTACACCGATTGGGAACCTGAATGTTATCCAACCCGTCCAACCAAGTCACGGAAAATTCGCGGTGCAAAACGTACGAAAAACATTTCGAGACCCATCGTATTACGGATCGTTTAAAGGAATGTTTATCGCCGCATGAAATCATAACATCATAACTCCGATCCTTTCAAGAGAATGTCCTCTACTATTAAAACGAAACACCGTTTCGTACGAAAACATTTTCCACGCTGGAATTACCAAAGGAAGTTTGTACTTCTTTGTCACGGTGTACTTAAGAAGAATATTATAAGTTTATGGAATTATTATTTCGTGAGTTATTGTTATAGTACCTGGGTTATAGTGCCCCAATGAAACTGCATTCCCTCGATTATCTTGACCAATTAAAACTGTTTCTCTTTGTGCAATTAAAGAAACAATTTCATGCTGCTTTATATACCAGCACTGAAGGGGAGCAATAAATATAATCGTAGGAATACTTTTGTTCGAGGGGAAATATTATTATTGTATAACTCCGAGCTGTTTAGTGCCGTGCGTCAGGTTGTCAGGTAATCAGAGAAATTTCCTTTCCACCGATATCCTCTCCTTCTCCTTCGTCCTTACTTACTTCATGTTGATACAAGAATCGTGATTCCGCGAAAAGAAAAGAGTCGTCGACCGAGGATTATGACCACCTTAGACTGGCATTTTACATAAATGTATGAAAGTTATTTCTGAGTCCGGTAAGAGGAAGGCCGCGAGACCCATTAGACTTCCTATCGGGAGAGCGAGGAGGGCCACGGACGGCCACGAGGTTTCAGTTTTATGGCGAATCGCTTTTAGCAAGTATCTAAATGACGATTTCTCGGCTAAACGGCTCGTATATACTTCGAAGCGTTTGCTTCGTTCCAGGGGAATCCAGCAAAGATGCGCCCTGCTCTCACCGTAGGACTCATCTTTATGCCTCCTTTTCGATCGTTTCGACTTTTTTAATGCTTTCCATTACCGGTACTGCCGGATAAGCAAGCCTCGAAAATGTAGACACTAGCTGAATATACGATTACCAGCCCGACCAAGAATCCCATCATCGTTAAGTAGCATATTTTTCCATCCTACGAGACAATCTCTTCTCTTCTCCTTTCTTACTCGTCATCACTCTCTCGCTCTCTCTCTCTCTCTCTCTCTCTCTCGCTTTCACTAATAGCCAACTATTTAAATTCACTTCTCTCTATTAACTTCCAGGTAAACCTCTTTGCCACGAAACCGTAAAATAATAAAATCTATATTCCTCTCTGATAAACTGAGCGGAATATCATAGAGCAAAACTTATTTCAACATCACCGCTTTTCAGTCGGACTACTTGATTGCTTTTTCCAGTGATCCATCTTTTTTTTTTAATTAAACAAACCCCGTTAATTCACTCCGATAAATGAGTCAATTTTTGACTCCTCCGGTGGACAGTTATCAGACCGATATCGTTTTGTTGTAGACTGAAGAGAGCAAACGAATTTCCAATCTCGATATCTCACATTGTTTCCGGTTACCCTTCGTTATACGCTGCGCCGGCTATAATAATCGCGTTCATTATTCGATATCGAACGAACCGTTAACGGTAATCTACATTTGCGATTGAAAAAAAATGATCCTGAACAAATATTAGAGGATTTTCGAGGATAGATTAAAATATAAAACAAATTCCCGTATTAAATACTAACAGTCACCTATTGAAAACAATATTTTCAAATACGTTACGAATGCCTGTGTAAATCTATACTGATCAAATATCACTCTCAGTGTAAATGTAATAAGAAACGTAAATATTGAATCAATAATATCAATTAATTCTAAAAATATAAAATTGGCTGGAATTAAAACATGGTTGCAGCAACAATGAAAAAATGTTAGTCGGCCTAGCGAACATTTTTTTATCTAGTATAATATGGGTCAGAGAGCTTTAAGAAGATTATAGTAACTTTTCTGTCAACCCGTTTTTCCGGCGTTTTCAAGATCACATGTTTTTTTTTTACAAATAAACCTACAATTTGTGTACACCTATCTTTTAGCGAATATTGAGAAGAATTCGGCAAGCATCATAGCAAATATTTGTATCCCATCTAAACCGAAGAAACATTAAAAAAAATACCCTTTACAATAATTAAAACGACATTCAACATTGTCTGCAGTGGGAATAATAAGGTTAAGAGTCGCACTACTCCATTATTATTAATTTATTAATCTCAAGTTCGAAATTCAATTGTATATTACGATTATAGATAATAAAAAAAATTTGCGACAGTCCCCCCGTTCCGAACTCGAGGCCGGCTTGACCCCGACTGAGGGTGAGGGATGGAGCGCGGATGGTTATAGGTCGGTAGTATTGCGCAACCGCGAAAAATTAAAGGGCATGTAGGTAATGCAACATGGCTGCATATCCACAGTTGGGGTCCCGGCGTCCCCGACTTCAGAACGGGGGAGCTTACGCAAACTTTTTTAATAACTATACATCGTAATATACGACTGAATTTCGAACTTAAGATTAATAAATTAATAACAATGGAGTAACATATCTCTTAAACTTGCTGAAAGTTTTAAAAAAGTTTATAAAAATCGTCAAATATGAGGAAGCGAATGTTTTTCAGCATGCCGGATATACGCGGCATTATAGAAATAATTATCCTTTAAGAAGGACGTATATATGCGACGTAAACAGTTAACAGGTTAAATATTACGTAAGATGGTATCTTTGGTGTCTCTAAAAGCAGTTGCACGGCGATTACGAAAATGCATTTCCAGCTTATTAAGTCACAGGTGATAGCCGAGGGAAAGTAGGTAGTAGGTTGGTACGGTCAGAAACTAGCGAGCATAAATCCGCTTATCCCGGGCGGTCGAGGTCCGGCAAACAAAGCTATGGATTTCCCGTGGGATTTTACATGCTGACGTACCGACGAGAGAATTCTCAGGTAGATTTCAGGTAATCCCAGTGCCTCTGCAAGCACATGGCTTTCAAAAGAAGGGAAGAAGATCGCAACCCCTAACCAATAGACGTAAGATGTGTTTCCCCCGAGGTAAGCGAAACGCAAAAAGGAACTTCAGAAAATCCGGAACTCCTGGCAATGCTGGTGTCGTTTATATCGAATCAACCGTTGCATTCATTTTTTGGTTACGTTACTACTATCTTCTTCCTCACCTTTCAAAATAACTTGTTGCAATCAGTATGAAATGATTTTCGGTGTAAATTTCTCCTGATAGAAATATTGAAATATTTATACGACAAATATTTGCCACTGGCGGTGCTACATTTCCTAGTATCCGTAAATATTTACCTTATCGTATTTTCCAATATCTGCCATATTTGTGCTGCGCGGGCTATAAATATTTACCAGCTACGAATTTGATACTTACTTTAGTTCAACCCACCCCCACCCCACAATCCTTTCTCTTTAACGATGTAGTTTTCGATTATCTCCGTTTTAGGGGTAAATAGTTCTTCGAAGGAAACGGAATGGCTCGAGGGATGTTCCTTTATTTTTTTAGGGAAACGTCAAAATATTCTTGGAAAGAAATCTTGAAAGGTCGAGATATGAATCTTGAAGTTTCAACATACGGGATTTCTTGGAGAATATTTTTACAAAACTCTTCAAATATGAGGATTTTTCGGAGATATTTCGTGTACAGTATTTCATATTAACTATTTCAGTGAAAATGAAAAAATATTTGATTTCGTACTCTACAATTAAATCATGGAGTTAGTAGATATAGGAAGATTATTTATTTTTAATAAGCTAGCTTAAGCTTTTGCGAAAGTCTTTTACCGATTATCATAAATAGTGCAATTATTATAATTACTTTTACTGTAATCAACAATGCAGTCAAAATCAATTTTAGTGTAATAATCATATTGAAAGATGCGATTCCCACGAATAAAAAGACGAATAACTTCCATTCCATCAATTTACATAAAAGCTGCTAAAAAGCAAATTTTGAACTATCTGAGTACCATCACGATCCTTTAAAAAGATGCACGCTAAATTGTCACCAGGATACGTTAACGAACCATCCAATATCGCAGAAACCAATAATCCCGGTAACAAAGCCTGACGAACGACGTTCCTGTAACTCGAGCACCAAATACGAACCAATCCCGTGACACCAGTCTATTAACAAATGAGATTAAAGAATAACGCCGAAAGAGACCACGGTGGAAAGGTAAAAAAAGAAGCACGAGCGTGATGCCAAAGAAAAATTAGCAAGCCGCACGAGGGGAGGGAATGCAATTTACGATCATTTAACGGCGCATTTACGTAAATGCATCGGTAACAAAACGCCGGTTACGGTAAAGGGGACAAGTAAAAAAAGTGGTAGAAGAAAGAAGAATGTAAAACCACGACAATCCTCGTAAGACAGACGAGGAGACACGATTTCGCGGAGGTCGTTCTTCCTCGATGTTCCTCTCTCGTTCTATTCGACGCCTTCCATTCGGTAAGATATCTCCCGCTCTTTCTCTCTTATTCTTTCTTTCTTCCTCTCTCTTCGTGAGCAGCAAAAGCCGCTGTCTTTAATAAGACGCTTCCTTATTCTCCTGGCCATAAAGCAAACATAAATTACGAAGGGGGCACGCCGAGGCCACGATGGAAGAGATGGTACTGACCGGAACACACAACGCACCGGGCCCCACCCTGTACTTTCTGTCTCCCTCAATCCTTTCACCGTCGTACCCTTCTTTCATTCTTATTCTCCCTTCTTACCCTTCCGTCCCTTCCGTGTTCATCGTGGAGGACGGTAACGCGAGAATGGCGTGTCTCTCCACTAACGATCAGGGTGGCCCGGTAAATTAACATCGAACCCGAGAAAATCACTACCGAATAACGTATTCGATGACCAATTATACTCGTTGATATTCTGACGTCTATATTTCTTAATCCATCTATAGCTCAATTTTTGTCGTGTCTAAAAGGAAATCGTATAACGTAAATCTAGTTAAACACGATTCTAGCGAAGGTGCATTACGTGAAATTAATAACGAAATTATGACTTAATTGTAACACGAATATAATTCGATGGCCAATTATACTCGTTGATATTTTGACGTCTATATTTCTTAACACGTGTCCTTCCACTGAGAGATTGTGATATTAAAATGATCGTAATTCTTGGGTTTGCGATGCAGCTAAAAAAGCCATTTTCATAGAGAAAGCACGGAGCATTCTTACCTGGAAGGTGGAATAATAATTCGAGGGTTTCATTGTGTAATTTCAGGGTGGATTTTAAGTTATGATTGTATAAAGTTGAATAGAGAATTTTCTCTTGAAAGACACTGGCTTCTTCGCTGCAACGATGTTCTTTAAGACTATTGTTTCGGGAGTAGTTTTCTTTGAGGCACTTTAATTGCCGTGGATTTATCACTTGAGACGTGATTTATTATTTAGAACGAGTTTCATTTTCGGGGGGAAATTCTGGTGAGCAGAGTGAGAATATTTTCGGTTGTATGTAGTTCAAGTACTCCACGATCTTTTTTTACGACAACTATTTCGTTCAAAAATCTCCGAGGCGTGTAACGCCTGAATAATTTTATAGGAGAGTCTAAAACCACCGTGTGTTTCGGGACTCAGCAACGCGGGGTTGTAAAAAAGCGCAGGGTACTTTTAAGAAAACTGCATGCACCCGGTAAAAAAAAGATGTTTAAGCCAAGTCGAAATTCTACGGCGGGATAAACATAAATTCCGAACGATATAAAATTTATTATTTTTAGATAGTAAACATTTTATGGCACTGCAGTTACCGCGGTACCAATTCAATATTAATTACAGCATACTTTGAAGTCAAAAATACCAACCTCGTAAAAGTGTTACTGGTGTAATACTTAATTGAATTAATCGGCGAAAACGTTTATTATATTCTAGTATTACAATAATATTAATTTTCCAAAATAAAGGTGTAACATACATGGAATTGAAATACCTGATGCTAATATTTTCCAAAGTTAAATACATATGACTTCGTACGAAGATATTATTAACATACCAATGCGAGATATGTATATTCACCGAAGTAACAAGCTCAAAAGAATTCCATGGTGGAATCTAATTTAGCGGAATTTACAGGATAACAATCTGTATAACGATGCAATTATTTCGCGTATCGTAAGATCGAGTAAATGGCATGGAATAGGTTCCGTGTTCCCCCATGTGTCTCACTAGTTCTCCATGGTGGCCATCATTGTCAGCCATGGAGTACCTTCTAAATCTTAAGTGTCGTTGCCCCATAGCTCGTTACTCGCGTGTAATTGTCTAACATACGTGGCCATCCTCTTTTCCAGCCGTTCTACACTTAATATTCCAACTTTACTCTCCTCTTTCATGCCACTGATTGCGAGCCAACCCTCGCCATTCTAACGTCCAGTCACCGGACAACTTCCAATGGAATATTCATCTACGTCCAATGGTTCTGGACGATCACACAAAGATAAGAACAATAAGACGCGAAGGATGTGTCTATCCCTGTACAAAGGAGCTCGCTTCCACCCGTGCATTAACAGAGAAATCCAATTTTCAGTACTCCATTTCAAATATCGTATACGTCCCTGTAATTCTACAGGAAGCGGAGGCTCCGTTACGGGAAGAGGTCAAAGAAGAGAGGTCACGGAAAATCATGAACTGAGAAGGGAAAAGCGTGGAAGCAGAGGGCCATCGTAAATGTGCTTTATTACCCGGAATCTTGCCCTCACCGCTAACGTTATTCGCGGAGGATTCGCGAAGGCTTTATTAACCCGTGGCTTGATTTAAAGTACATCGTATTATCCGGCTCTTAGAACATCAAAATCTAATATCTTTACCGATCCTTACCTTCCTCTGTATGATTATAAAAAGTGGTTCGTTAATAATCACTCTAAACAATGGTAATGTTATTAGCTGCACTGTATATTCACCCGTACTAACTAAGTCATAAATTCACATGCTAATGTTAATCTTCCAATTATTCTCGCGATCCCATTTAATCTCCCGAGTTATGAAGGGGGAAATACGCGATTGTAAAGTACGATAAGAATGAATTTATTAAGGTAACGATAAAAAGTCGGGGCACTAACTCATCCGACAATCAGATACAGGAAGCCGGTTACAGGGGTGTAAACTATAGAACTCTCGAAATCGGTCTATGATATCTTAGAATGAGAACGTGAAATGGTGACAGGGTGGAAATAGAAGAAAATAGGGAAGGTGGGGATGGGATGGATTGCACACGTTGCAGAGATCGATTCCCCGGGGTGCTATTATTGATATAATCACTCTAGCCGTGCGTGTCACCCCTTAGTGCCACAGCAGTCATCCACCTTTAGTCTCCCCATTATCGTTTCTCGTCATATATTCCTTGCAGGGATCATCTATGGTGGACTAAATCCGAAATGGGGCTGAGAATCACTTCGTTTTTATCATGCGTCGACGTTACGCTATCACCATGAATCCCCCTTACGGAAAATTGAAACAAAAGATATTCTTGGCCGGGTAAGAGAGATACACAGCCTTACCACTTTCTCACTCTTTCCGTCTTATAGACAGGATAAACTTTACGAGGCTAATCTCGAGAATTCGCAAAATCGGCTCGTAAAGTATTTTTATCATGGACTCTGGAAGAGGGGTTGTTTCAACGATATAGCCGAGATACAGAAATCGATTCTCTCTTGGGTAGTATTATCGATATAATCGCCTCTGGCCGTGCGTGTCAACTACGGTATTATGGCAGTCCGCCTATATATCCTTTTTTTCCCTTTCAACCCTTCGGTTTCCTTACGTCGGCATACTTAGAACTACGATGAACATGCACCCGATGAACATGTTACGGTTCTGAGAAATCTATGTATCTCATCCCTCAACATTTCTTTCGTACGTCTTTCTCCTGCGTCTTTAGTATGTACATTTCTAAAGAAAAAAATCCAATGCACCCTGCTATATCCTGAAACGCTGACGTGGTTCTCTTGCGATCGTTTACATAAAACTCACCCCCTACGACTACCTTCGCCACGTACCAAGCGAAAGGGGTAAGATCCCCCGAGATCTCTACGTGCACTATTTTTATCGGGTTATTCATCGTGATATACCCTGGGTCTCTTAAGGGTCTCTCCATGCGAAGCTTTAGATCCTTCTCGCGTGAAAAGGGCATACGAGGGTATTAAGACCTCCTTGCTTATAACATTCATTCTAGGGAATTTCGAGTTCTTAAAAACTATTTCAAAGTGTATCTTTCCTCCTCCTTTATTCCTCATAAGAGAAGTTATATCGAGTCTCGCAGATAAATCTTTCAGAATTCCTCGAGTACGTTTTCTAGAAGCTACCAGTGTATTTGATAATAAACAATATGTGTTGATAGAAGAAAGATGCATGGGAGAAGAAAGGAATTCGTTTTTCAATATATAAGAATATCCGGTGAAAATTTTATTCCGTTTGTCAGAGAGTTGGCGAATTTGAAGAACGAACGATACTTTGGTTGGAAATGGAAATCCTCCAGACTTTGTATACGAGATAACCTTTGTTAAGCAAGTTTTCTTGAGAGAACTGTGAGTCCTTTTCGCGATTTACTTCAGAGAAGGTTTGAAGTTCCTTGAAGAAGTTGAGGGGGACACTCACGTAAGATCGTCTGTACGTCGACCCGGTTCGGCCAATCGGTATTGGTTCACCCCTTTCGTAGCTACGTACTTCGTCCCGAGTCCTCGAAACTTCTCGCGCTACATCGCGAACTCTTTTCTCTCCTTTCTCCTCGTGGACTTGGTTCCCAAATAATGTTCCACTTCTGGGAAGCCAAAACCAACGTCTCGCTCGGTCACATTCGTCGGAACGGAACGTTTCATTTTGGTCTGTGTACCATGAAGAAGTCACGTACGGTCTGCTATAAAAATGTCCTGGTCCTTGGACCACCGCCAGTAAAATGTTTTCGTTCGCAAGATAAAAACTTTTCGCCAAGAAAAATATTTTCGAATCAGTTAAGTCGTTCGTGTGTATTTCCACGACGCCTCGAGGACTTGGACGCTTAACGGTAACCTAAACAAACTGACCAGAAAGGGACTCGATTTCAGGTAGACGACGATTCATTCGTTACTTTTCCTAAGGTAGCGTTCCCTGAAGGATGCATTCACCGTTCCATTACCTGCATAAATGTTCCTAGATTCTACGTTCTAAGTGACAACAAATTCCATCGAGAAGTACTAGTAAAACATCATTCTAATAAAACTGGAACAAGTGCGATCGCTTAGATTCCAGACACCGTGGACGCAGATAGATCAAGTACGATAAATCCAATAGATCAATTCAGGAACTCTGGAAGATCGTACGATCAAAGTGATCGGCGATCGATTCAGAAAATTCCACGTCGTAGGAACCTTACGGCATCTCGCACGAACCCGTACTTATCCGTAAGCTCCGAGGGAAAAGGGCTGGTACTCGTTCTCCCTCGCTCTTTCAACTCATCTCAACTATTGCCACGGTGAACCAACGAAGGCCAATGAAAGGAGATAATAGCTAAGTATACGCCAGTTGAAACGAAACAACTGTACTCGAAGAAGAGACTCCGCTGAATAGAAGAAAGACGAAGAACTACGATGAAGTTCTACGAGAGAGCCCAGTAAGGGGAGATGATCGTACGAGAATGAGAAAGAAGATACCACATGTTCGTGAGCATGATAAACTTATGCGACTGTTTAAGGTAAGAAAGGGAGAGAGTGAGCAAGCAGGCTGAGTTGCATCGTGAAAGAAGCAGGTATCGAAGTCTCGTGGGGAGAAACGAGAGGGAAAGGGACCAGTGTACAGTGAAAGAGAACGAAAGCCGGGGTTCAAAAGGGGAAAGGGACGACTTGCGTGAGATGGACCTGGGTGCGCCCCGGGGGTACATCCTGTTCCCCTTCGAGGCTCCCGATAAATCAAACATGGCCGAATGCATAATACGCTAATTACCGAACACGTCATTCCACGCTTTTCCCTCTCCCTTTCTCTCCCATTACACTTCTCCTCTCCATGATCCATCCTCTTTCACCCTCGCCAGAAAATCTGGCAATGATCGAGCATACCGATCTGCCACGCTTCATAGATTCGTTCTTACGCCCCCGCTCGATATATCACGAAACAGCTAATTGTCCGTTACGACTATCAACCGCTACGATCTTTTGCACCGTTGCTGAAGGTAAAATTCGTCAGAGTTCAATTCCGAGGTAAAGGATACATTGCATTCTTCCGGATTTTTTCTGATCTCCGACTTAAGATAACGGAGGGGGTTCAATTGTCGGTTTGATTAAGCGTGAAATTCATATTTCCAATATGACGTGTCGAATTTTTTTCTAGTCTCATGGCACGATCGACCTGTCTCTCTCGATTAAATCGAGACCGTGATCTTTTATTCTCACGTACCACCAATGGAAATATATTCATTGGCATAACTAACAATGGAGTGTTATCGTGAAAGAAGTCTTGTCTCGAGTCTCAATCTCGCATATTACATTGCAGAATTGTTTCTATCATACTCACTTCGGGGATCGTATTTTTCCTGCGTTATTCATGTTCAACACGTAATTAGTCATTCGGTATGATTTTAACAGAAACGTGTGAAAGGTGCTTTCAGAAAATCGACGAATGAACAGCATACTCGCGTAGATAATCAAACGCCGTATACCGCTCGACATATCTGGAGCAACGAGTGCATAGGCGGGTGGTGTGCTTATACACCGCAGTCGAGGAAAATCTAGGCCGAGAGAGTGTGTATCTGAATAAGGAAGGGAAACTCTGTGAAAATTCCGTCTCCCTGTTTCAAGAATGCATGTATAGCCAGGGCTTTCACTGAACGGAAAGAGAGAGTAGAGGCGGTGAACCCAAAGAGGAATCAAGAGGAGAAAGGAGACAGAGAATGAGGCTTATGAAGGCAATACGAAGGGACGACCTTCGGTTGGGTCCTCTCTATGAGAGGCTCAAAACTTTGTTGGACCATGACACAGCGTTGCACTAACGAGATAATAGCAAGGGAACGGAAGGAGACGGAAAAGAAGAGGACTAATAAGTAAGAAAAGGATGGTACACACTCCTTAAAAAAGAAATCAACCACTATAGGATCTTTGACTGTCTTCAATGAATGCGCAGGATACGTTCTTGATTCATCGTACACAAACTTACGTTCAAACTACCTTCGCCACAGCTTAAAACCATGAAACCACATCACCCCGTGTTTCTAGGATTTGCTCTCTACGTGTTTCTCTTTCGGTTCACCCCCTACGCGAGAAAGTTGTACCCTGAAACTTGTGTAACTGCGATACCCCTCATTTCATGGTGTCTATCATTAGTGCTTGTCTCCTCGTGTCATTCGAGAACCATGTTTCCTTGAAATCCACAAGGTTAAGTAATAATTTAGTCCCTAATTAATCCATCTAGAAAACTCACTTTCCAATGAAAAACTGGAAATTGTCAGAATATTATCAATATATGACGTTATATGACGATGTAGACACATTTGATTTACTATGCTCCTATTTAATCCTCTATTAAAGTGATGTAGTCTGTGCTAACAGTCTGTCATTAGAACCATAAAAGCAGGCATAAATAACGAGTTCGATGTTCGAAACTATCTTTGTAAAGAACGAAGAAAAGGGGTTTCGAAATAGGGATGATGTAGGAACACGCTCTAATGGAATGCATTTCTGGAATGACGCAACCTCATGATTTTTATTGCTATCGTCAGGTATTCCGGACACTAGGTATCGTAGTTTTTGAATTACTCCGAGCATATCACGCTCATGGGATCTGCCTGCTATTATTACTATTATGCTCCTTTCTCTGGAGACCTTCCCCGTTCTTCGTGCACCTCTTTTAGGTCTCGGTTGTAAAGTGGCTGCCCTGAAACCTCTGGCTTTGTTCACGTGCGGCAATAAAAATCCGGTCTATTACTATTGTTATTCCCGTTGTTATTGCCGTCGTTATTAGTAGGCTAACGGACAGAATTTCACGGGGATGTTCGGTGTTATTATCACCACACCCGTCTTTTGAGGTTCATGGTTAACCATAAACTTAGGCATGCATTCTGTCTCAACTACTTCCTGGATTAGATCGCGATTAATACAACGTTTATTTCACTAATTATTTTAATATGAGCTCATCTAAGTTTATCATGTGTAACTAGGAGAAACCGGTTTGAAATAGCATGACATAAGAACCATGTTCCTGTAGGTATTATTAGAAATGAAATATTCGATTGGTTCAGAAGTTTCTGCCGCTTTCATTTCATATTAAATATCTCGTAACAATTGCCTATCAGCTACAGCAATTTCTATACATATTAACAGGGTGTGCTATCATTTCGACCTTGGTATATAATAGCTTTTCTTTGTTGTATACAAAACTCCACGATATTCTGCCGTATTTCCAACAAATCGCATATTCTGAGCGCATAATGTTTCGATTTTATACGCCACAGAGGTAAAATTTGACATGCGTCATTGCGAAATTAAAGATAGTTGTCTTATTCTTTCACGCGATTGTTAAGTAATAGTGGAGAATACATTGCAGATTAATTCGTACTAATATTTGAAAAAAATAGAATTTGTCACATTCGACAAAACCGCGCAGACTTATGGAACAATCCAATACTATTTATTACACCATTTGTCGAAGAAATGGTTCACGAATAATTCCCAGGGAAATCATTTACTCCCAGGCGAAGAAGAAATATAATATCAATACTTGGAATCTCATAACAGCCATTCCCCTACATGGTACAAAAGTCCACGTTACTGTCATAAAAAAGAATGGAAGTGTACCCTAGAACCCGGTAGAAAAGGAAGATGACCATCGGGATTCATCGGAGGCACGTCAACGATCGGATTCAAATTCAACTCACAATTAAACTCCAAACGCCGAAAAAAGGATACCGCGAGTCATGCTTTATTGCCTTCACCACGCGCACCAATAAAGAAAGAATACTCAAGGTTTATATATCTATACGAGTTCGTCGAATGTGTACTCGTGTGCCTAATAAGACGAGACTGGTTAGATACTCGTTGATCGAATTCGAATGCCTTCAAGCATATACGAGCGTGTTGAGCAAGAAACAAGAGTTATTGTAACGAATTGGGATTGTATCTTCTAGTTGGGTCCTTCGTTTCATCCCCACCTCCCAATCAGTTCCAGGAGGATCAAGAGGACCAGATTACAAGCACAACGGGAGCCTGGAACGGAACCTTTTTGCGCCTCATGATGACAAATACAAATAGAGGTTCGCGTCATCTTCGTCGGGTTTTAACTCCTCCTCGCCGAGATATTGAAAAATGACGCGGACCAGACGATGTATATATTAATCAACCGGACATCGCGGAAATTCTTATCGGCCGATGCACATTGCTGTGGCTTAATGTCGTATTTAATTCCCAAGTGAATTTCAAAGGATGCATGGTAATTGATGTCATGGATTTCTGCTTGGCTATGTTTAATATAATTGTACTGTTACATTAATGATTTGTGAGCTAACATGATGCATTAGGCAGCGGAATGTTTAAAATATGAAGGGAAGAATGTTGGATGATGAAACGACGTTTCTTTTAGCCAGCCAACCAACATATGCGTACGATCTCTCCATGTATGTGGTCGTTTCTGATCGGAGATAAGAATCCTGAAACGAAGGAGGGTTCTTTTCGTGCCACGTGACATCTGTCGAGGGTTGCGGTATAGAATGTTCGTATATTACAATGCTACATTACAATTGTCAAACCGCACAAACATCGTGAACACCCGATTAGCTTTGCAACAACAGTCACGTAATCCATCGATATGCCGATATGATAAAAATCAAATACTTCGATTAATGGCCACCGAGTATGCCGATCATTCTTTAGGTTAATATTTCATAAATATTCATGTATTATTCATGGGGAAATTTAATAAACGTACACGATAAGCATTCTAAATGAATTACAATTTAAGCTAATACAATTATAAGGCTATCGAGTGAAAGTATTCTTGAGATTAGAAATAATCGTGAATGATGAGAAAGTATGGTGTCACTACAAAGAACATTTTATATATACCGTTCAACGAGCTATCAGACAGAGCTCGGTTTTATCTAATCCCGACATATTTCAACGACGTCGAAATACCTCCGACGTCTTCAGATAATACATGACAATAAACACAGGATAGCTTTCAGTAGAAATACTTCGTTTGCATAAATACCATGCGGTAAGAATCGAGCGAAACTGGTTTCCTAATCTCGAATTTGTCCATGGCACATTTCCACCGGTGGATAACAGGCACTCTCTCATAAAAAATACTTGTATCCATGGGGATCAACGACGAAATCAATGAACGATGGGGAAGAGTGTGGTGTTCAATCAGCAACATCGTTCACCTCCCCCTTCGATCATTCTCATGATCCTCCAACCCCGGAAAGATCAGAGGGTGAAGAGTTTAAGAGCATTGAGTGTAAGCTTTTCATAAAATCAGAAGCTGGAACTGCGAATTTCGGTAGGGAAGGACCATGGTACTTTTTGTATAAGAGTGTATATACACGACGTTATAAAAGTATTAAAAGCCTGGACGGGAGAAAGAGAACTAAAACGAGGGGACTCCGTGAAAGAGAAACGCGGCGAGTCGTGCGAATTGCGGGTTATAATGCGAAATTCGGGCTTATCCTACGAACGGCTGGAGGGGTTTCACGACCCTGAAGAAGCCACTGTTGCGTTTCCATGGTTTGCAACACTCCGCGGAGCTCAACAACAGGGGGGCTTTTGCCCTATAACACTTACATTAGGACAATAACGATTAAAAACGAGTTGCCTGTATTCGAGGGAGGAAGCGAGCTTGAGTAGCTCAATGTTTCTGCAGCGTAGCTTCGCTGGAGTTCAATGAAAAGAGACGAAAACTAGAGGAGTAGGAGGCATCCTACGTAGACTAAAGATTTTGTGAAAAGAAAAGACTGTGTGGGTAGGAAACAACCTCTTAGAGTTTCCTTGAGCCGTCAACGACTTATGGTTTATTGCTCGTCCACGTTGCTACGAAGATCCTTAGGGAAGAAAAGAAATGAGTACACAGATGTTCCTTCCGCGATATTTCCCAGGACGGAGCGAACAAAGTTCTTGCCACCATTTTTACTCTCGTTACAAGTGTCCAACATGTAGACAGGGATGTTGATCAACGAACATTATCATTTCCTTCAAAATATTCTTCCTACCACCGTTTCAATTATCCAGGAATAAGAACCACCCCCGTGGAAAGTATTGTAATTAATTCCTAAGGTAATGGTGTATTACACGATTTTGTTGTTCCCCGGAGGTCATATGTAATTATACAAAATCACTTCTCGCTTGAAGTTCTAAAAGCCGTAATTCTGGTAATAGCTATTCGGTCGGCTATCAGGGAAGAGATAACCGCTGTATTACCATCGGTCTTTCTTTCGCGATGCAAGGTTAACCGGTATTCACCTCACGGCGAGGGAATAAAAAAATTGCGTTCCAATCGTCAGAAGGAAAGAAAAATATTTCCACCGCGATTCAAGTTCTACGGTAGTCCGAGTAGTATACAGGCCTGACAAGATAATCAGGCTTACGGGGAACAATAAAATAGGATTTATTTCGTTTTTAAAGTATCTCGTACGTAGATACTTAATGAGAGAAGAAGTAGCCTCCACGCATTTGTTTATGCCGATAAATCCTCGTTTATTGTCATCCCCTGCCATAATGGACTCGTCTTAGCCGAGTATGTCAACGGCACAAGAAAAGAATCGAGTGAACCAAGAAAGTGAAGGGAATGCGTGGAAGTAAAGAATAATCATTAATTATTATTCCCGAGGCCATTATCATTTCGATCACCGGGATGAGCAATTAGTAAGTATTTCTATAGTGCCCGGTACCCCGTTCTGTTTACAGATACAAAATTAATGCTGTGTCCTAATGATTCACAGTTAATTAATTATCGGCGCAAACAAGCAAGCATCGTTACTACTGAATGAGCGTGTGCCCCGGATGAATTTTTAATCGAATTCATTAGTGTGTGCGTATCATTTAGAAACGGATGATCGAGCCGAACAATTATGCCTTAATAATTATAACATTCTAACACCATGTACCGTTGGTATATAATAAATATATTAATTAACGTAATGACCGCAGAAGCAACGAGTTCGCAAAATTCTATAATTAGTCCGCTAGTTAAACCGGACTATTAAATCAACTGTAATTTTCTAATAAATATAAATGCATATATAAAATCCCCGTGGTAAAAGGAGCTGACCGTGTTAAAACAACTTTAAAGTTAACAGCGGGAATGAGCGGCGTCGGTTGAATACCAAACAGGGAAACCCGGGGAACACTCGAATCCGGGGCGTAGAGACGCCGATATTAAAACCGGGCACGAAGCACCGTGGCGGCGGGCAACGTTAATTAGTCGAAAACACAGTGCAGCCCCGTATGCCTACGGGGTCCTACCGAGCCCCGTTTTATTACCTCCTGTAACGAGTACAGTGGCGCATGCAGCCTTTCGAAATAAAATTACCTCCGAGCATTCGCCGCCCTTTTCCATCCGTGACTCTATACCCGATTCTTATGTCGCCGACCCCGAATCTACCTTTCGAGTTCCATCGATCGGATACCAAAGTTACAAGGAAAGACAATCAAAATCAAGCATCCTTTATTTGACCACCTAATCAAAAGAATTAGACGTTCGAAAGGCATGAAATAAAACTACTGCGATTAAATAATGGGAAAAGAGAATCTGTGAGATAATAATAATCTAGGAAAAATAAATGCGTCATTGTCAGTGATAAATGATAAATTAAATGAAAATGATATCGGTCATTCAAAATGATGCAATTTTATGTAAACGCAACGGGGAGGACATTAGTAAGCGGATACGGGAAGCAACGGAGGACGCGAGATTTCATTTGCGTAATTCTTATTTCATTTAGCAGCGAGAACGTAGTTGAAGAAGCACGGAGATATGGGAGAAAAAAATGAGGACCAGCTACTGTAAGCGTATAAATACGTTTCTTTTTATGATTTACACGAAAGGGGGAGGAGGAGAGGGAATGAGACTTAGGGTAAAAAAAAGAACGTGGGCATTTCAACGGATTCCAAAGTGAAAGGGACAGGCTGAGGTGGTACGCGTGGTGCGTGATTACGTGCAGTTACAACCCCCTTAAATCGCGTAAAAGATAAGGCTGGCTTTACATTAAACGTACGCCCGACAGAAGTGCGCGCAACCCCCATAAATAACGTCAGGGGGTTGAGGTTGTCCCTCATTCACTCGGCTCTATCCATCCCTTTCTCTCAATCCCCTTGATTCGTCCTTTCTCCGTCTTTCGTTTCCTTCTTTTTCGAACGATTCGTGGCAAAACGAGAGTGTTGCCGTGTTATTGGAAAGCACGCTGACACGACCGCTGATTAACCCCTTTAACACTTTCACGATATTTACACTTAGCACGAGTGAATCGCCGCATTCACCACCGCTACCCTACGAGATTGTAACACGTCGCCGATATTAATGGGAATTGCAATTTTTTGGTTTGTTCACGAATGAAACGATCTCTATTTATACGTGTCTATGTATAAATATTTGGCTCGTTTACCGAGCTGTTTCTATGAAAAGAGCGGTGGCAATGGCCAGAAACGTTTTAAAGGCCCCTGTCCGATTAATTGGCTCGTGGTAAACCGCAATCGGGTCATCGCAATTGGATACAAGCGAATTCGATTTTGCAATATACCGTCGTTAACACGTCCGCGTATAATGCAACCATTTCCTTTTTCGTTCGAGTGTGTACCACTTTCCACGGTATGCGTTCACATTCGCTCCAAATTTAGTCAATCTAATATCTTGCACCCGATACGCCAGAAATTCATAATAAAATAAAAACGACTGTAGTAAATCAATGGAGGATGCATTCTACGGGTGTCATAGAGCTAATTTAAATGCCATCTATACGGTGTGACATCGCCACCCTAAAGAAGAAACTTTCCACCGTGTCGGATATACGAAAGCTTTACAGTTATTTTCATCGGTCTTCCGGCATCCAAGAATGCCACGTTCGAAGAGAAAGAAGGGCGGAAAAAAGTCCTCCTGTGAAGATAAGCCGACACCGTGTCACCAATCCGGGGGAAGATAGTAAGTAACAAAAAAAACCGGCCTAATTGTGACAGTCACTTCTGAAACTCCTTAAAGCACCACGCTGAAGAAATATGTTTCCATACCGATATCAGAATTATCAGGGATATTAATCTTAGCCCTCTGACCCGTATTACTTAACTCTATGAGTACTTCACACACCAATTTCATCAAGCTATTACCACCATCTTCATATATTAAGAATGCCATATAGTTTATATATGGTAAATAAAAAATGACATTACTTATGTGATGACCTAATATAAAATGAAGACTAAGGGACAAACGTTTAGAACATTTACTTCTGTGATTTCCTTTATCACTGACAACGGAATCACGATAAGTTTAATTTTCGCGGGTAACAGGACACAAATTGGATAGTTGGCCAGTTCCGCTGGGCGTATCATTTGGTCTTTTTTTCACGCGAAATATAAAAAGCAAATATGGGAGAAGAACGTATGCATGGGGTTCCATATTGAGAATACCCAGGAAATTAAATGTGATACCATGATGCACGGTACTTATCCTGTATATTCATTGTACCGATCCCGGCGGACGACATTGGCGTCGGCACATAGCATTGCTGACAAGGCATTTACCTGTTTCCATTTTACCGTGTGTTCGCCACTACCGTGGTAAAGTGGATGTAGGTGGCTGCAACGAACAGCTAGCTATTCGCGTTTTCCACGGACCAACTCGCGTATACTGACGTTTTCGATATACGAGGCTTTCTATGGTGTTATGTGCGTGTACCTATCATACGTATATCTACACTCTTTCGAGAAAGGGAGAGAGAGAGAGAGGGAGAGAAAGAGAGTAGTTCCATCGGTTCGTTTTTCAGGTCGCCAAAAGGTAATATCGACCACCGAGATACGTCCATACCAGGCGTTCTAGTTGAATCTGGTACCAACTTTGAGGGTCCATTACCAAACTGTCAATGCGTGGCACCTACCACTTCTAGCTAGACTCAAGGTTCCTACTAGAAGCTTGGGAACTTCTTTCTACGAAAATTGCCTGAATTTTCTGACATTTCTTTGAGCCTCGGTCACGTAAGTTTAACACCTTTACAGCTGTAATATAGCATAGAAGTATACGTACTTGGTATGTAATATTCAAGGATGTAGAATGCGTGTAATTACATGAAGTATTTCGATAAAACTGATTCGAAATAGATGATAATAATTGACGAATAAAATCATGATTATCGAAGAAGATATTCCAGGGAATATATTACGCATTTCATTCCTGATGTAGTCTGCTTTTAGCGAATTCAAAGCGATCGATGACAAATCTATTTCTACCTGGCAGAGTTGGCTGAAACGGAGGACCTTGATTTTGCAAAATGTCACTTACACGCGTCGCCATGAAGCCTGTTACAAGTGCAAAAAGCCAACGATCTGATACAAGCAGATTAAAACCTTTGATGTACGCCTCGGTGACATGTCGGACACCATCCCCGCTATGTTTTCCGCGGCGATCCGTCAGTCGTGATTATAGCAAAGAGAAAATGGTTCGCCACACGCGCACGGGAAACACGAATATAACCAATGGCCCATGGAATAAACATCCCCCTCCCCCCGGCCCCTCCCATCCCCGACCTTCCGTATCGGATTGATCAATTAAAAGAAACAATCCATTACTCACGCATCTTGCTTTGTCGGAACGTATCAGAATTACGCTCTCGTATCATTAATTAATCACCTTCGTGTACATCGATGCGAGTATACAATTAAATCATTTTTCAACGATACATCAGAATCGGACTCCCGTGGTAGATGTAATCGAGTCTAATTATAATCCCGGCAAGAAACAATCGATCTCCATGCATTACGGATTAATAAAATCAATAAGTGGCCCGATCGAATGTACTATTATCTAGTACCGGTATCATGCAATTTGAATAAAGTTCACGAGACTTTGATGAACGTTCAACTGCGACAGTAGACACGAATAAAAAAGGGTATACAGTCGTAGTAAGTGAATTGTTTGCAGTCTAAAAGTTACCTCAAAAGGTGTCAACATATTTTTTATTGAAACAATTGTACCAGATAAATGATCGCTTTTAGAAAGATTTTATTAGTCACTCGATTTAATCTTGATAGTGTTACTCAATATTACAGTATAATTGTATTCCAAGCATTATAAATAAATGCACCTAATATATAATGATTTGTTGTGGCTATCTTCGCGTTGTAACAGAATAACTTTCTGCGACTGTAATAAAACTCGAAGCTTTGTGTACCACTTCGTTCGGAACGGGATTTCATAACAACCAAACTTGTCTTTCTCTTTGTAACCTGTTCTCTTCCAGGCTAGGAAATGAAGAAAGGGAAAGAATTATTCTAGCGTGGATAATAGTGGTGGTCAAATCGACGGGTCATTTTGCAGCGAGTAAAACGGGTGGAAAGGTGTTTGACATTTGAAGAGGTACTTCCCATCGAAAGTAATATTTTTCGTGGATGCAGTATAGCAAGAAGGTGGACAGCGAAGGATGAAATAGGGGATGAGAGGGATAAAAGAGATGAGAAGACGAAACAGTACCAAAGTGGTGAGTAAAGTGATCGGGGGTTGAAGAACCCTGTCGCGCATGGTGCAGCAGGACACGTACATACATATCTAAAGACGAAGAGAAACCCATCCTCCTGAATTTCTCACGATTCATTTTCGCGATGCCTCGGCACCGACACACTTCTATCTCTCTCCTTTCTCCTGCCGGCTCGTATACCCTTCGGGAATTCGAAATCGCAGATTGCAGTAGAGGGACGCGTGTAAACGTGAACAGGGCACCGTCCAAGGTACCCTTGATCCTCGCACGAGAAAGGACGCCGAGAAGAAAATGATGGAGAAGGTGGAACGTGTGTAAAAGAGAAGGATGACGGCTAAGAGAAAGGTGGAGAACGCGAAGGATCAGTGTAAAGGGGGAAGGTACGTAAGAGGATGGAAGATGATGAAGAAAGAAGTGTAGAAGAAGAGAGATCAAAGAGGTACGCGGCCCAAAGGATGCAAAACTTCCGAAAAAGAAGACTAGGTAAGCGTGAAGTGCGCCAATCACGGGCCGTTATTGGCGGCAATTATGATAATAGCATACCTCGAGCAAAAGGCTCCGTGTATACATATGCGGGTTCACGTGAATGTGTGCACGCGTGCAGGTTATACGCGGTCTACCATTGGCTGAAGGTAGAAGAAGAAGAAGCAGAAGAGTGCCGTAGGCTCGCGAACTACCGGCCTCTATTAATCATATAAATGGTTCATTGCGGGTAGGAATATTACTACCCGCGATAATTACGCGCAAATTACACTTAGGGAAACCCTCTCTAGACTAGTTCGTGCCATTTCCAAGGCGCGAATGGACAATCTTGTATTCACACAAGTGGATTCCATGAGCAGACCAATATATGGAATGTATTAGTTTATGCCAATATCAAATATCAAATATCAGTTTCCTCTTAGTAACCCACATTATATCTCCCCACTTGACGAACTAGGATAATAACGTATTCCGGGTCACAAAGGAACTTTGCATTAAATCGGCACGTACTCAGTGACAAGAATGATAATTATTATATTTACATGCCGAGATGAAAAGTTACGCGGATCATAATGAATAGCAAGTCTTGCTATCAGGGATTATAATTACGGTATTCCAAGTAGTATCTTGAACGTTCGTCATAAGCGAATGATTATTCGAGTAGCTATTATTCAACAGACTTTTGTCTTTCTAATTGGACACGTGTAGTTATTTGCTCTATAGATTTAATATTCCATAGGTGTACCATCGGTACAAAGTAACCGGGCACTATAGCAGATGCTGCCCTATACGTTTCCTATACAGATACCAACCGAGACTCTATAAAAGCACCGTGGACACCATAACTTCGCAAACATGCCTCCTACATACGCGACTACGCGCCTTCTTCCACGAGATAAGAACCAACTTGTACGCGATGTGTATGACGTGTTTTAAACTACAATTGTACTGGTGCATGGGTAATGCATTCTGCATTATCATGAGGCAAATTGAATAAATTGAAACCGAGGAAAATAAATATTGTAGTAATAATAACAACATAGTTTTATGACACCTTTTATGATAAGAAAAATGTACGATGCCGGATCAACCATTAGGTTAAAGCTTGATAATACATAATTTGAATAAATTACAATAATCTAAGATGTTATGAATAATATATTGTGATACCACCACGTGAATCATTAAATATTTATATTGAATTTTATGAATGTAGTAAAAATTATTATCATAATTTTATGACTCTCATCTGATCAGTTACAGAGGTTATATATTATATTACTAAGTTTATAGTATTTAATAATATTAATGTTCAATGATTTACGACTTAGTTATATGCAGAAGACGTTTGCAGTCATATTGGTATATTTATTATTATTGGAATCGTCGGAATACGGTATTTTCCAGGTAGAATTCTTCCGGGAAGTGTTTGATCAGTTGTGTCAGCTAAATTTAAATCTGATCCCCGTAGACAGGTTGAATTTTTAATGAAGTGGATCTTGGGTCTAGTGTTTCGACAGCACACACATTCCGGCGGAATAGTTTCCTGCGTTTTTCATGTTTTTCCCCACTAAATATTTTCGCGTGCAACGAACAATATTATGAGAAGAATCGAATAATAAATGCGAGGATAAATATCTCGCGCGCCACGAATATTCTCCATAATTCCGATGCATTAAAAATGAGATTACAAAATCGGGAGAAATCATTATTATCGTAATTATTTCGAGCTTGTTCCTTCCATTATCGAAGTCAAAGTACATGATAAGATATCATAGCAATAACTACACTGAATCGCACAGCACAAATAAAAAGGTATGATAACGCAAAGATATCAGAAATGCTTCCAAAGGCATGTGATTCCACGGACTAAAAGTATTTCAAGTATTCCAGAGATTTCTTATACGTACACGTTAGAACAACACCATAATTTATAAAAAAAAATAATTTTCATGTCTTTCCATTCGATGTTATCTACAACCCACGAACCAAGCCCAAGAATTTATCTCCGAAGCATCGGCGCGACAAGTTTGATTACAAATGTCGATACACTGTGAACCAATGTAATAACATCTGTAAATGCTGTGCACACACCATAACTATAAGGCGATTTTCCATTACGGTATTCACGCCTACTCGATCGTGAGAATGAAATGAAGTGATGCAAAGTCGATCGGTCCGATATCCCTGGACAATGGTGTAGCATAAAGTTAAAGGAAGTTAAAAAGCTTATGAGATTCGACGTGGATGAAACGGCCGCATGGTGAACGGATGTTCCGCGAAAAGTATCGTTCGGCTTTTTCTTCCGGTGAGTCTATTCGCGTCATGGCGAACTATGCGCCAAAGAAAGGAGAGCGTGCTCGTGGTTTAACATTAATTTGCGATTCGACATGACGATTATCCTGGCTCTCGTGACACGAAGAGCGTACGCGATGTTAGACAATGAACTGCCTCGGGTTCCCATGAACGGATAGCCAGTAGATGGAACGGGTTAGAGGGGGGTAGAAGGCACAGCAATTACGCGTAATTCGCAGGTGTTGTGAGAAAATGCCGGTTGCTCGATGTGTTTTCAACCTTAATCGCCGCAATTTTTCTACCATTACTAAGTTTATCGGTATCCTACCTTCGACACGATACGATTTTACGTTGCGATCCTAATTCGAAATGCCTGAACGTCGGACCGAAAAGACGCACGAACGTAACGTTGGATCGAACGGGAATGGTAACCCTTTACCGGTTTCTGATCGTTCAACTTGAATCAAAGAAAAAAAATCGGGGATGTTAAATCCACCGTGCATTATGGAGATAAGGTATGCCTTGTTATTCATTAGCCGTGATATCATATCATGACTCGCGGAGGATTGAATAATGCGCCAGGATATTTATAGAATTGAATCATTATCCGGAAAGAAATATTTCAGTTAATGAGGCAATCGTTGTATTATTATAGTAATTATTGAGGTATGTATTCAAGAAAGGAATAACGGTATGTACGTAAAGAAGACAGATATTTTAATTGGACCTAATTTAATGATTAGCGAGTTATCAGAATACGTATATTACTATGAACGTATTTTAATATATTTTAATATACATTCGTTTAAAGTCAGATAAAATATGGTCAAATTAAAAAACATCATGAAATGATTTCTGTTAGGGACACCGAATAAAGTCAAGTGGAAACCATATTAGATTAAATATTTGAATGCACATTTTCACCTTCCATATGACGTTTTCGAATTACAGCAAATTAATTGAAAATGATATGAAAATCGTGATATTATGAAGTATCATGAATGAGTACGCGAATTATGTAATACTGAAGTGTACCTTCTGTAAAAAGCCACAAAATAAGGATGTTAAGTGGTAATTTTACTAAAACAATTATGGAAGTGCAAATTTTAATAATAAAACAGGAATATTCGTTAAAATTAAATAGTTATGTCAATTAGATTTAATCGTGTGGTAATGGTAATGGTAATGTTGTATTGATACGTTTTGAAGTACACTTCACATGACATGTCCGATTCGTGGCAAATTAATTTAAAAATATGACATATCGATAAATTCTAATTGATGAGTGAAAACCTTCCTAATATGAACATACACATTTTAATCCGATTTAACGTAGATTAATTTCATCAAAAATGAAACATCGTCCAATTACAATTAAAAAATATTGGGAAGTACGTTCCAAAACGGATACTTTAACCTGAATTAACCTAAATGAATTTAACACTAAAATTACTGAACATATACTCAATTATGCTTACACATTTATTTATATATAAATGATGGCTGAAGGATTTAAGTTAATTAATGGATTCATTTATTCGCGTTAGGTATATAAAATAAAAGTACATAAAATCTCAAATAATTCGCTGTGGTATATTTGAATAATTTAATTCAAAATGGTAGTCAAGTAATTTTGACCTCCTTGGTAGTTCTAGCGTTAAAACTAAATTGAAATATTGTCAAACTACAAAGTGTAAAGGGTCAGTATGTGAATTAATGGTGAAATGCACTTTCTTTTAAAAACAACAAAGTAAATATGCCAAGTGTAAATATGGTAGCAAGCAGGTTAAGCACGAGCGAAGGTGGCTACTCGTTTCTCGAGAAATACGATCACCCGAAACGGTTCAAGTATTTCCTGTTTCCTCGTATATCTTCGCCACCTGCACCCGTTTCTCAACTTTTTCATCGAGATGTCCTCTGCATGTTTCATAAGGATTCTGCACGTGAGCCGTAAAAACCGCGAAATCGAAAGCGTCCGACTATAAATTAATCGACAAACCTCGAACCGCGGATCTATTCGCGTAATGGACATCATTTTGTGCGAATTCTCTGTCAAGTATTCTTTCCAAGGACATACTTGACCGTGAAAATATAAAGACAGTATAAATGACAGGTTTGCACTTACATGAAAAAATACTAAAAAATACTAAAAAATATGGTAATTCAACGACGTATTTTTCCAGATCTTCTGTGACTTATATTGATGAATATACATAATTATATTAATCCATTGACTTTCGACCTTCATTCCTCAGTCAATATACTTATACATTTATTTATATATAAATTATGGGTAGACTAGGTAAGTTAATTCATAGATTCAATAACCGTGCCGGTATATATTCGAATAATTTTATGAAAAATTACGAACAGTCACTTTCACTGCTTCGATAGTTCCAGTGTTAAAGATATGATTCTAGCTTTAACATGTCACATGTCCTGTCACGAAATAATTCTTTTCTTTTTGAAGTATTCCATAAATTATCGAAAATAAACTATGGTGGCCAAGGATGATCAGACAAATATAATTCTCGAGATGAAATTGTAAGTGAAGTCAGAAAGGAGTCACGTAGAAAGAAACTATCGGTTAAAACGTGCGCCATCAAGACGAACTTGAAAAGAACAAACGTAAATCGGATCAATAAAAAAAGCTTTGTGGACGGACGCAAGGGAGGGAGAATACTCTCACAAACGCAATTAGCCTCGTTATGTCGTTAAACGGTTTGAACAAATGAGCTTAGTAGGCGAAGGGTGGTTCGCTACGCGGTGCAGATATGAAAACTTGTAGAAACGTTTTATTCCACGTTGTAGCTACCCACTTAAGGTTTCGCTCGCAAAATCGTCCTATCTATCCCGTAGGATGAACACCGCCGTGATTCTCAGTCGAAATCCAGAATTCTTTGCCTAACCTGAAAGAGGTTTTAAACTCGAGACGAAGGAGCTTTTCCAATATTCCATTTCTCGCGACGGACCCGTGGAACACCTTCGCGAGCAACCTCGTGGAAATCCGCAAGGATTTCGGTTGCTAAGAATGAGAACCATAAAAAAAATACACTCTCTCATTCTGTATTTTTCAATGATCGACGGTTGAACCTGTCAAATGCAAAAATCATCGAGAAAGAACGGAGTTAATGGAATTGCTTTCTCGTGCCGACGTGAAGTCGATATTCTTCCTCTGGGACGTTAATATGTCGGAATTAGATACAGTAAAACCTATTAATATCTTAGGTGGGCTGTGACAGTTCCGGCAACGATTGTCACATCGAAAGACAACGGACGCCGTTAACACAACATAAGTGTCAAGATTAGCAAAGTAAACCATAAATATCATGCGTCGTTCTAAGAAAAAAAGTGATCGGTTTTAAGCGAACGATAGGTCCGAATGTTTGCAGTCTCGTTGTTGAATTATCGATATTTCTCGTCGCTCGTATGTTGGTGCCTTATGAAGATTACACATGCCGGCGTTTCAACAAGACTCTCTAATCGCTAGGTACTTCAATATTGATATAAATGAATCACATGGCTCTCCTCTCGAGAGGTCTTCGATCACCCGCGTCACCTAAATTCCGAGGGAACTTCCTTTTCGAAGTTTTAGTCGGTTCCGAAACTATTCTCCCTGAGGCGGCGCAAGAACACTCCCCGAAGCACCGAGCTTCCTCGGAGAATCGAAGCTTGATCTACGAACCCCCTTAATTTCGATTTCTCGGAAACTACCATATTACACTAACACACTGATCTGAACACGATAACTTGGATTGTTAATTCGAAAATGTATTCACGCCGAATACACACAAACACGTTTCTCGATCACAGGAGCTTTCTCAGTGGATCAAAGACTTGATCCACGCGATCTAATTTCTCCTAATATCAATCATTAAGATACTAATGTATTAAACTAATATCAATCTGAACACGATATTATACATCGTTAATTCGAAAATATATTCATCAAGCATACACCAACATGTTTTAAGTCGCACATGCAAACTGCTCGATTAGTGCTACAAAAACAAGCGGGCAAAGTAAACGCTCGAGGATGCTTTGTTTTTGGCTGGCATTGATATACAAAGGAGATTTACGACCGCGGGGCGACACTGTTTATGCGCGTGTAATTGTGCAATGCCCACGGGTTATGTTTCTTACGGTGAAATCAGGAATTCGGTAATTATAGACATTTAAGAGGATATATGTACGTAGGTGAATTTATGGTGTATGAGAGTGTTGAACCTAAGGCGTATATATTCCACCACATGAGTGCGAGAGGGAATGTAGAAGAGCGAGAAAAAGTGTCGCACGCGTGTATTGATAATGTTTTTATAGATCGGGATATCCTTGGATGAATGTTCCAACACAACGACTTGTAAACTTAGAAATAACGTCATGCTTCCCCTCGGGATGAAGAATGGACACCGAGCCGACGCTCGGTGTGATCTTTAATTTGGACAATTTGAAAGTACGCAGGTCTGCGTGGGACTTTTCGGTTTTCGTATTTCTATACTTCCGTGCGGGTGGATGATAGAACTACAAGAGGAAAATGGTAGCAGATATATTCAAGGATACGATCGATCAATTAAATTTGACACTGTATTGTTAGTTCGCTTACTTGATGGAAGACGAAGACGGCGTGGTCGAAGTACATTGCACGAAGATTCCGCGAAACACTAAGTTGTCACTGTCACATGAGAAAAACACTGGTTCCTTAATATCCTGGTGAATCGTAGAATCGAAGAAACGAGGGGAAAGTTTGGCTGAAAATCCACCGACGATGGAAAATGACGATTTCTTTGGATCCAAAACGCTTCCTTCCCTTCCGTTCCGACGGCTCCGTTTTAAGGTCTGTGGATTCCTGGAATGCGGTCCACCTAAACCCCGCGGTTTTCCGGGCTAACGTTTTACCGATTCAAAATCCTGGTATATTTGAACCGTTCAATATCCATCACTATATCTTACACTTTTGGAATACTCCAAGTCACTTTCGTCGAAAATAAGATTATCACCGAATAAACAAGTACACACTTTATCACCCAGTACACACGTAAACCGTAGTTAATCCACTAATTATTCCTTTCTAAGCACTGTATATTAACTTCTCTCTGCGTCTACTGTAATAGCTTCACTTCGTATTCGCAATAATCCAGTTCTGTATCAACACCAACGAAACCGGATAAAAGAAGTATCACGCGATTCCATAGCGACTAAAGAACTCCATGAACAATTCCCGAGTAACCCGTACCGAGATTTATAACTAGAAGACAATAAGATCGGCGCGAGAAATTGGTAGACGGTAGGGAACAACGGCACGCACGATCCGCTTCCAACGGCGTCGACGGAGAAACTAACCGAGCGAAGGGGACGAGAGAGCGTCTGCCCCCACCACTGCGCACTACGGCGCAACCCCACCACCTCGACACCCTGCTCATTCCCCTCTTCCGTCCTGCTACCCTTCCCCAACTATTCGAAGCACCAGTTCACTTCTGGCCACCTCTCTCTTCACCCTGCGATTCCTTCTTCCTCGCAAAACCCGAGAGAACGCATTTCTCTCCTTTCCTCTATCTTCAACTTTCTCTCCCTTACGCTCTCCGTTTCACTATCTCCCTCACTCTCTCTCGCTCCTACGTTTTCCTCACTGACTCTGGCTGCCCTCGCTGCTGAACTTTCAAGGTGGAGGCACTCGGCGACCAGAGATGCTCTCTCTTGGTACCCGCCGACTCTCTCTTTCTCTTTACCTCTCTCACCTCTCACACTACCTGCGGTATTTCTTTGTATGTGCGAGAGTAATGCGAAGAGAGGTGAACCGTTAGGTGGTAAGGTCCAAGGGTGTCCTAATGATTCAAGGAGATGGAGAACGTTTTGACTCATCGCGTCTCCGATACCGTGGATAATAGTTTTTCGTTGTCGTGGGTCGTTTAAAAGGAAACTCGTTTTGGGCTACTTGGGATTTTTGTAGATCGTATCAGACTTGAAGTAGCATAGATTAATTTGAATAGTATATATTTAGGTTTGAACCGCATAATTGCGCTGTTTAATAAAAAATGAATACGGAAATACAAGCGGACTACACAGATCATTAGACAGAGTTAAGTCCTCACATTGCCTTGCAATCTTATATTTTGAAATAATGTTATTTTCATATTTAAACAATGTCAGTACAAGATGCACTTGTCTCTTAATTAATGCATTCCTTGGCATTTTGCAAATGAAAATCATTTGCACTAATTCTAGTTTAATTCGCAAGCAATTATTGCACGACATGGAAGTGGCACCCGGAACAGGAAAATAATTGCAGTTATTTTTGTACCCGTTTAATGCATTTCTATTTTCCCTGAACATTTGTCCTAATTATGCATTTCTCGAGGAAATCAACGACTTATAAACCAATTCAGAAGACTTCAGACAGTCTTATTGATTAATATATTTTACAAAAATTCATATTAGTCCATTGAGAATTCTGCTTACAAGGTAATACTTGTAACACTCACGTTAATCAGTTAATGGAGGCGAGCGTTGAGCTTAACCCAGAGATAAAATCGTGGTAAACAATAACGTTTCGTGATTATTTCTGAATCCACGGTTTTCTTCGGCGCTTATCACCACACCCTGATCCAGGTTAAGTCTCTTAAACCAGCCTAGAAAAGGGGCTTGTAAAGTGCTTCGTAAAACCACAGCGGACACATTACACCATACACGTACACATAGAGCAACATAGACGTGAAATGCTCGTAGGTAAAATACGTGTTACGCCCCCGAAATTTATTCATCCGCGTCTACCGTGAACGGTGAAAACCACCCCCGGACAAAAGAACACCCTTATCTTGAGGTATCGCATAAACAACGATGATCGCAATCTTCCTTGAGAATGTACGATATCCCTTCTACCGAGCGGAGCCCGTTTTCGGGAGAGTAAGTTTACAAAAGAGATGCTCCCGACAGTGGAGGTTACTGTGGAGTCCCTTCTCCACCTTTCTCCCGCTAATCCCAAAAGTCCATAAATACTGGAAGGGAGTTTATTCTCCAAAGGGTCGTTTACAGGATCACAGTTGTACCCTGACACGGGCCGGTGATGACGCTTTAATCCAGTGCTGGTATGCGTACGAGGGAATGTCGCAGAATTTGTGACATCGTTTTGGTCGGCTGATAACGCTTCAATTACGCTCGTACACCAAATTCATCGAAGTATGTTGCTACTCCATGGGTTCGTCTGCGTGCGTATATATATTAAAACACCGAGATTTGCATAACGCGCTGGAGACTTTTCCATGGTAAAATGATCTTGCTAATCGCGGGGGTTTTCAAATAAAACAGCCAAGTCTGTATTATTCCCTTTAGGTAATGTGGTTTTCTGTTGGAATTACATGGTTCTATATTGTACGTACATATCTTTAATTTTCTCGAGAATAAGATACGATCGTCGGTATATTGTTAATACATCGTTATTACAAATTGGAGGTACTTGAGATATATATCGAAACGATTTAAGAGAAACGTAAAGAATAAAATCCTTCAATATTGAAGCCACGGTTTAGAAAGCGCCTTCTTCTAACAAGGTTTTATAGATTTCCAATTGTGTAATGTGAATACCGACATGATTCGACTTACGTGAAATCTATTAAAAATCCGATCTGTATCATTGATTTCATACGCCCGGTTTTGTTTATTAATGCAACCATTCCGCGGTTCCGTGTCACACTTTCCACGGTTGGTGCAAGGACAAAGTATAATGAGACCAAATCATATCTTTTTCATGTAAAATATCTTAATATAAATCGCAGATAAAAATGTATTATAAATTATTCTGTTGCACATTCATATCACTTGTGACTTATATCTACACAGTTATGATACAACTACTGTCGTATTCCAAAAACGTTAAAAAATCCGCTGGCCAATCGTTGGCGCGTGTTTCGTTCCCCGAAAACCGCTCTAGAGTGTAGGTAAAATACGATTCGCTTGGTCGATTCTAAATGGTGTTGCTTACCCGAGAACACCAACAGTCCAGAATCCGAGGTAAATTCGGGATCGGTCGCGGGAAGTTTCCTAGGCACGCTTTACAGTTCACGAAGCTACTACAATTGTCAACGCGTTATAGTCAGCTCCACGGCATTAACACAGCTGTCTGCTACGAGATTTCGGGGATATTTCAAGAAGGGTAGAGTATTCGAGGTGGAGAACGAAGAGAGGAAGGGGAGTAGGTGGCCCATTGTCGAAACGAGTCCGCATTCTCCTTAACCTCCGTGAACCCTCAGATCGCCATTGACTATTTTACGGTTCGTCCATAGGTCGAATAACCGAGAAGTGCCAATGATGCTAAACCAAGGGCGGATAATAGAGCGGTCTTTCCATCGAATTTCTTCCTCCTTTTTTTTCTCCTCTCTCCTTACCCTTGGAACATGCAATCCCTTACGCACAATTAGTCCGGTTTCCAACAAGATACACGGGAAGAGTATTTAACGAAGTTCGTTACACGCGTCCGACATGTTTATGACGTTGTCGGTGTAACTGGTGTGTTTTACGATTTTATTGAACCAGCCATACTTGGACTTCTCGCTTTCGCATGGGACACACGCGCATAATACTCTTCGCGGAAAGTAAAACTTTATCGGGACGATTGATTCCGCGAGTTATGATCTGCACGTATCTTGGTATGTTAACTAAGCCCGCCTTATTTGACGATGCTTCTAGACACTGGAAAAGAGTCATGGGCAATTTAGATACTTTAAAGGAATTCCGTGACATTATCTTATTCGTTTACTTATTCGTTTCCTGGCTTACGTGATATTTATAGTATTACTTTGTATAATTCGAGTGCATTCATAATCCTTTGCTTTTGGTCATGGACCGTTAGACTGGCGGAAAAGAAATTTTCTATTTCATCTGAAATGGTACATACTTGGTCATAGATTGGCGATAACGACTTATTAATACGTATCATTGAAATTCAATCTACGTAAAGAGCACTTAGCGCTACGAGAAACGAGTTTGTCGTAGGGCGTGTTTTAATCTAAGGTATCGTGGATAACCACCCTAAGATATTTACGTAGAATCGAGCAGCACCTGTGCGTGGGAAAGAATTCTCTTTGTTTCTGGTCTTTACGTAGGACGATTGAATCGGTAGATGTATGTTCCACGAACACCTAGATAACTCGCTTCCGTCTACTAGTTAATGAAGAAACGGTAGGAGGGGAACGTAATAAGGCGAAGAAAGCTGGAGGACAACGAGGAAGATTCATGATACGATCGGGTAACTCTATTCACCGATATCGACTATTAGATATCAGCTAATTAGCCGGTACACGTTTATATATACTCACGCAATTTTTCCAGGTCTCCGTATCTTCCACGGGACAGTTGACGGGTATCTGTAACAGAAAACGAATAAGTAGTCATTAACGCGATACCGAAGATATCGAGGATGGGCATTTATATAACTTTCACGATATCGTCCTTTCTATGTGCGTGCTTGTGTATGTACATATATATACACCTCGATAATTACATATATAGAGGAAACACCGAGGATGAGATCGAATCTTAAAACTTGTCCGGTACACGAGCAATAGCGACGCTTAATTTAAACGTATTCCCTTAATCGTCGCATTTATTTCATTATAATCCGACTGTTGGACGGTGGTATACCGTGCCATTTGCGTTAACTACTCGCATTACCTACGTACCCTGGAAGGATAATACTATGGTAAAACACATAGGCACGTGAGCGAGTATTCAGGACGTTAAACAACAGGTGGAGAAAAGAAACGTTGGCGTAGACCGATCTTTATTCCCCGTACATTTTCGTGTCTGGGGAATGGGGTGATTTGATAACAGGCGCACACGATATCATGGCTATGGTCATCGCTATCGAAGGTACCGCCACATTCTACCAGATTATCGCAAGGTTTTGCATTCGAGGGATTTCAGTAATCCATTCTGTATGCGTAATCACATTATCGGACGTTTTCCTTGCGCGTCTGATATCGCTGCTAGCCTGATACGTTTACCAAGGAATTTTGAATGATCACGGTTATACAAAGTGATTCTTATGAATGAATTCATACGTATATAAATGATCAGCATTAACACATTTGCATTAAGTCTTTCATTTCCATAGATCGACTACTGTGTAACTGTAAATGAGAAGAAAATTCGTAGCCTTGAGGCTTGTAGAGTTCGTAATTCTTAATGTAATTAGATTGCTCTTGAAATTCGTTGTTATATGATGTCCTCGATAATTCGTGCCGCTCATAGATTTGATCTATTTTCGACGGTGCTTTGTTGGTGGATCCGGCAGTCCTTGATCCCCACTCCTAGCCATCTTGAAACCCATCCTCGAGACAGGGAGTGCCTCCACGATCTTATCTCTCGTCCGAAATTCTTCGTCTGATATATATTGTGATTATGTTATTAGAATTATCGTTACTTGCATTACTGATATTTCGAAAAGAATAATCTGCAGACTATTCGAATGTAGGCGTGCCGAACGCAATAAGAACACGTGCGTTCGAGGCTAACGTCCACGTGGCGATATTCCTGGCTCTCTAACAGGCTTTACCAGCATAACAATTGTGACACGTATCGAATGCATTCATTTTACGTTGGTAACGTCTCACTCGACTCACAGGACACAACAAGAACACCAGTGGTTAAGGGGGGAGAAACACATATATACCACGTGTACAAAGAAACGTATAAATATGCATGTATAGGTGTAATGTCCCCGAGAGACCCATGGCTCTTTTCGAGACCCTCCCAACAGGGGTACCGACATCGAGTCGAATCTAAGGGTAAAAACATGCCGGTAACAAACGTGTAAAGCGAAAACGTGTCACCTCTTGCAAGATAATATTCTCATTCCATGGTAGAGATTTTCGAGGGCACGTAAACCAGGAGAAATTTGTTCGAAGATAAACATCATAGCTACGATAATGATTAATAGGTCTGACATTTGATGATGCTGATAAAAAGTCGGGATATAAGTCGGTTACGGTTCTTAGATAAATTACAATTAATTCCAACATGAGTACTATTAATTGAATTATAATAGATGGTTTACGCCGGTAGTAGAATTATTTTTCAATATAGTGGTTTGCGGTGGAACATGTGTTCATTTCCGGAAAAGTTAGAGGTAGTTCTAACAGTAGTGAAACTGAAACCTCCACCACGGCCAACTTACGGTGTTTTTACCCCGAGGCGAATGACCTGGGAATGGTGGCAAGTTAATGAGGGGACCACCTAGGTTCAGCTGTTTGTTTTTCAGGGGACCGAGGCCCCAAGAAAATGCCCAAGACGATCGGTCGAAACGTTCTATATAAACGTTCATGGTGAGGCCGGCTCGTTTACGGCTTGTATCGCGAGCCCTATTGCCATAACTTCCGCGATTTGCCCGTGAAATTACAAGCGTTCGAATTGCCGAGAGGAACATCGGTACTTCGATAAAAGGTACCTCGCTTTCTTTTATTCCCCCGTTTTTTTTCGTCCACTTCATTTTCTCACCTTCTTCCGCGATACTCCGAGAACTCGATCCTCGAACACCGATCAATTTGCCGCGCGTTATCTGTTCCGTGGAATTTATAAGAACCAATACCACGAGCCTCTGGATCTTTATTCATTAATGTCAACGTTCTTGAATGTTATTTTGAAAATCACTTCATTCTGTGAAGCTGATATTTTTCATTATTATTGTAACTCGTATAAAAGATTTATTTCAAAGTTAATTTAAGTTGACCTTTAATAAGTAGCTTCTTGTCTCGTAAAAAGGGGGAATATGACGTAACGGAATTCGAAGTTTACCGCACACCGAGACGTACAATTATGGTTAGCTAATGTCATATTTTTCCGGATATGCTTCTGAAACTCCTTCAGCCGGCTTCCGTTATACGACTTTTTAATCATGTTATTTTCTTGAGAATCCGGTGAGCAGAATTATTAAGAGATCTTATGCTTCGTTAGAATACAAAAGCCGAGTAATCTTAGTACTATCTTAATGTAATTTGATGGGTAGATGATCTTATTTTTATTCTCTTTGTCGTTGTATATTTATATCTTGCTTGGACTTTTGAAATATGTGAGCACTTTGATCAAGACTAAGTTATTTATTATATCTTGGGAGACTAAATATAACCATCGAAATAAGCAATATTATAAATAATTCACTATAGAGAGGACATCGACCAGAATTCCCTAATAGATTCTGTCGCTTCGAAACTGGTCGAGCAAAAATATGTATGTACGTATCATATTTCGGATAAAACTGATATCGTATATGAAACAAGTATTTTATAAAACGAAATTCATATAAACCGAATGTGAATGTTATTCTTCATAAGCCATATTTATATACACTGATCCAGAGTCTTATAATTAGAATTTAAAATCACTGTTGGTATCCTCGATGCAGGATGAATGTGTAAGTAGACAAATCAGAAGAATCACGCGAAGAATTTATGGAAATCTGCCGCAACAATTCTTTCTTATTCCACATTTGACGGCCTCAGAAATGAAAGTTTATTAGGTCAGGCCATCCGTTCCCCGTTTTGTGGAAATAAGAGTTTTGAGAAGAAACTTCTGGGATCGTTTAAACGTGCTAGAGAGTCATCAAAGAATCGAATAGGACATTTAAATTTCTACCTCCACGACCCTTGACCTCGATCGATGCATTTGGGAAAGAGAGGCATCGCCGAGCCGTTTCACGATGCGCAACTTACTCGAGTGCTCCTTCAAACGAATATATTTTTATTTACCCGTGTCCTATGCATCGGTGAAATCTTCCGCGAGACGAAACATGAAATGTCACTTACTCGGATACATCATGCTGCAGTGAACCTATCTCTCTCTTCTTCTCTCTACCTATCACCCCACCCCCCCCCCCTCTCTCTCTCTCTCTCTCCACGATTCTCGATCGATGCCCGTAGCATAGAAACACGTAAGCATAGACACGAGTTTGTTATTACAAGGGAATTCGAAATATTTGTGCTATTTAGTTGGTAATTCCTAATACACGTTCGAACGTCGATTTCGAGCAGTGCACCATCGGTGAAAGTTACGAAAGCGGATCCTACGTGTGAAACCTCTTTCATAGTCGAACAATAAAGAGTAACTGGCTCGTTTGGGGGCTGATTATTCCAAGAAGAAAAAAGGGGTGAGTCTAACAAAAGAATGGACTTGACGAAGGAAATGTTAACGAGGGTGCAGATAACCGGTACGTTTTCTTCGTGTCAGAAACATCAACGCGAGAATAGACAACCCTCTCTGCCGTGCATTCGGCTTATCGTGCACTTTTTTGAAATGCCCCCGCAGTTGAATAATTGATGCGAAATCTGAGATCGCCAAAGGCATTTCGTTTCCCGGCAGTGATGCGTGCGATGCGTTTGTTATGCAGTTCATAGAGTACAGAACGAATCTTTTGATATCCGGTGACCTGTTCCGAGCCATATGCTCGATTTCAATTATTTTACGCTCGTCTATGAAAGCCGAACTCGTGTACGTAATTTGCTTTAAAGTTAACCTTCAGTAATAGTTTATATATAAATAAATGTAAAAGTGTCAGAGACAGCATTTTCGAATGCACAAGAATACCGTAGTATATTGAAGTTTGCAATATTTATGGGAAAACGAATTCGAGCGACAACGATATATACCTATCACAAATGACGAAACGATTATCTATCACTATCAACAATCATCTATCGCTATGCTGAGAGTAAAAAAGTATAACCAACACAAGCATTGCACGCGACTTTTTCACAGACTTCCGAGTGCAATGGCAAGTAATCACTTTCATAGCGCACCACGAAGAAGTATTTTGTACAGTATCCTCTTGAAAATGTTCGAGTAGCACAATGCACGGTTATTCCGCGGATTCTTGCGGAATAATCGTCGGGGAATCGTTTTTATCAAGAATCGCGGATGTATATTATCGATACATCTCTGGAATCGGCGCGGTTTCGCTCGAACACCCAGACAGACGTCTACTGAACCGGGGATCGAAACGAGGGAGCTTTAATGGAGCAAACTCACTATACAGAGTGTTCATAAAACATGAGGCTAAATTTTGGTATTTACGCGGATGCAATGGGTGAAAAGAGTTTCCGTGGATGTGACTCTGCAAATGCTTTATTAAAAGTGATAAGAGAATATTGGCTTAATAGCGGCACACCTTGTGTACTTCAGACAGAATACGTATTCAAAAGTTCTTCTTTGTGCATTGGTTCTAACGTTAAACATTATGTCATTGTATTTTGCATATTTTTATTGGCATACGTATTTATCATAACTTTTCCTGTCCAGACTATAATAGTAGAAGTAATAATATATTTCCATCAATTATAGATATTTCTGCTTATTACGCATCCAGTAACTATGACAATTGATATAAGTACATTTAGGTGCCTGTTAAATAATGATATTTTTGATAAAATATAAGTATGACTTAATTCATAATTGCCGAAATAAATTCATTTTCAATCAACTCGTCATTCTATGTTAAGTACTATAATCCTTAATTAACGAATCTTTTAATTTCTTAATAAATAATCCCAGACGTATATTCCTGCCAATTTTCCGGACTTATTCAACAATTTGAATACACCGTCTGAATTTGGCCGCACAATTTACGAACACCCCGTACAAGCACCGTAGAATATTTGTAATGGTAGGATGTAGATGATGTGCATTGGCGGAGCGCACAATAAACCGATGTGTATTCGAAGGGGCTTAACTAGACGAACTATTCCGCGGAGTTTCTATTAGTAAATCACCCGCGCACTGCATGGCATAGATAACAACCCCCGTAGCCAAGCTACAATGCCACCGACGCGGAGACTTAATTAAGTATATATTAATTAAAATCAACCCCTCCAACATTCCTGTTGTTACTACCATACCGATACACCTATACTTCCCGCTTTAGCTTTCCTCCGTACTCCCACCGCGGTACTCCGCCATGAGGATTGTTTTGCATATTTATTAGTATTAAATAGCGATTATAATTCACTGTATCGCGCCATCGCATCACTGTCAATTCACAGCACCGTGATATTGTTTGACAAGCTTGGAATAGCAAAGTACACGGTTTCAAGGTATTTGCATGTCTTTAAGTAATTGATGAGACTTATGTGTTCGAGTACTAAGTAACATATAAAGAGGAATAAAAATGAAGAGCGAAGAACAAGATGAAGAAGATTGTGACGAACTCGAAATCTTTTCTGAACACTGTTACATTATATGGTAAACGACGAGCATTAATGTTTCATGACTTCCTCACCTCCGATAGAGATCCAAAAGGGTAGAGTTTTATCTGAGAATCTGTCGGTGGATAACCATGTCGAATCACTTGCTTAATTCTTAATTGGGCCGAACGAGCGAGATGTTAATATCAGTTTGTCGAAATGTAATCGTTTCGGGGCACCGGTCGAATTTATTCGGCTTCCGGATACGCGGTTAGAGGTAAAGGGAAGAAGATAGGAAACGGCCGAGAGGGGGAGGGGGTTGGGGGGTAGAGAGGAGGTAGGAGGATCGGTAAATTTAAGGTGGAGGCAGTTTAAAGTCCCGACGACGGCGTTCACTCCTTATCGCGTATACATTATAGGTACCTACAGCTGATTCTCGTTTTGCATAAAATCGAGGCGACAGTGCGCCCGGCTCCTGCTTTGGCTACATAACCCCCACATATGCGAATTTACACGTACGAGCCAATACAAACGCTCGATCCTATACACGAATTTCTTTTACGGCCAGTTACTGAAGACATTAAAGTCCACGAAGGAGTAAGAGATTTCGATGGGTGGGTTACCGCTTGGTCCCGCGCTCCTCCACTAACAAGACGATCTTAAAAGAGGAAAGCGTTTCCCCAATCACCAGTTAACATCTTTGTCTCGTACTTCTGAGCCCGGCTGGTGAATATATTCATGAGAAACCGACGGTGCTATCGACCGCGAACAGTCGAAACTTCTCTGCCCGTAGTTTTGAATCCCGTCGATGTAAAATCGTCCCTCGCCGAGTGAAAGATATCATTTGAAAAATGTCATTCCAACGTATCGCCGTACGAATCGATACTCTATTAATAAAGCACGATTTGTATAGGTATTGAATTACGATTAAATCGTATATAATTAAATCGTTATATCAGAGTTGATGGAGAACATATTAAAAATACGAATAAAGCGCGAAGGATTAATAATAATATTAAAACAATCTAAGAAAATATATAATAATTCTATAAATCATAATTCCCTGAGTTGTAAATAATCGATAAACGTCGATTAACCGTGGTGCTGCAAATCACATTATTCGAGAGTCCGAAATTTTATTAATGCGTCGGGGTCGTTCGGGAACACCTCTGGCAAGGCAACGGGGTCTGATTTATTTTCATCCCGAACGGCAGACTGCATCGTTCGCTTCCGGCGCTATCTTGATTTGAAATCGTCCCACCCTCCGAAAATTTTTTTCATACCGAAACACGGTGCACCCTTCGGACGCCACGCGTTTCGGCTGATAATCAAGATCGTTTCGTATCATCGAAATACGCCCATTGCCAAGAATAATGAGTATTCGCCTTATTCAAGAAAAGAGTATACGCCACCTTGACCTAACCCCGGTTAATTCGACTCGATAAAGAGGAAGTAGAATTTTGATAAGATTATTAAAAAGAAATGAACTTTCGATATCGATTCCAAGAATATCGGCTAATTCTTCGAACAGTTGCGTTTTATCTTTGGAATATTAATATTTACTCTTTACATACGCGCGGCACAACAGCTGCAGATAGAAGCGATATATCTCGAAGAAGTAAGTGATATACGACGTGTCTGGTACCCCCGTTTTTCCGTTCTAATCGGTGAGTATCGATACCCCGACAACGATGGGATTTTTCGAACTTTACGGAGCGATGGGAGTATTATTTGTACGAGCATGGGGTACACGAGATTACGGCAGATAATCTCGCGCAGCTGTAAAGTGACCTTATCGGTGTGGTCTTGCCACGATTCATCCCCGGGTGCAGCTACCTATCGAAAATCCTCGCACGATTTTTCGGACCATTGTCCACTTCCGCGTAACCGCCCTGGATGAAAAACAATAGCCAGTTTAGGGACACGAAGAATAATATTTCGATATCCGTTGACGTTCCTATTGATGCCGTTTTTTTACCAGGAAAACCTTGCGGTGGATGTTGAATGTTAATCCTATCAATTGTTAACAGTGCTCATTAACGTTTGATGAAACATGGACCCTTTAAATCTTTGCATATATCAATCTATAATTATGTGAGTTTAAGTAGAAGGACATATGCCATCTTCGTTTATTAAACGGTGCAAATGATCCGACAGTCACAGCGACATATTTATTTTTATACATAAATATAGTACAGAAATGCAGAATGGGATGGTTCTTAATGCGAGTTTGCATAGAAATTACGCAAAGAAATTTCCGAAATTGTAATAGTTCACGTTTATTTCTAGCCATAAAGAATTATTAAGAATGAAGTATTATCATCACTTTCAATATCCTTTCAAAGCGGAAAGATATCTCCCTATCTCTTTCAGGGGCTTTCTTATCCATTTCTCCGAGCATTTCCATTGCTCGACTGTCGGTTCGAAGTCGCGACGGCACAGTCCCTCACAAATGGACGATAAACTTTTATCAGTCTCGTTGTCAGTCTTGAAATGTAGGCTTCTCCACCCGATATACACACATACCGATATACACACGTTATCCTAGTGCCCGCTATTGACATATTGTCGGCCGTCCACATTATCTATGTAGACATTTCTTCTCACGTTCATTTTACCTTTCTCCGAATATACTTTAAAGTATATCAATTCCTGCATTCTTTGTCGACAAACATCCTTAGTCATTCTTCAGGAATTCATGATTACTTTGGGTGCAAATAAATATTTTCGTGGTAGACTTTCTTCTGCATCCCCTACTGACAATGTGAGATGAAAGTGCTGCCCCTAATGCGATTATCAGATAAGATAGGTTTGGCAATTACCGATTTTTTCCAATAATGAGACCACCCATAAATGATACCATGTTCTTATTCTTTATTATGAATTAGATTATGAATAAAGATATGTTAACAAATTTTAGTTTAAATTTTCGTTATTATCTATTGTTCCGAGAATTAGACTCAGCTTTATTATCGGAAAAAACCGGTAGTATTTATTGTTAAGAAGAGATGCGTTTTGGTTATATTTACATAAGAAGTATGTTACATGGACTTTATATAAATAAACTTATTATAGGTACAAATATTATGTTATAAGTGGTTAAACATAATTGAGGATCTTTTGTTGATATTTCTAGTTTCCAGTAACAGACTTAAAAAAAGTAATTGTTGACGACGTTAAATTAGATATAATATTTGTTAGTTGAGTGAAAAGCATAAGTCACATTAACAACGCATCCTGCAACGTAAAGAATTGAATTGCAAATGTTGTCGACGTATTCCTAAGCGGTATGATATACGGGAGAACGTTAATTTGATTCAACCTGGCTGTAAATATATCCTCATACTTCCCATTCTCTGTTTCCACGGTGTTCTGCGATTAACAATGCGAATGTGTAAATGGAGGCACATCCGTAACGAAATATAACTGGAATTATTTAAACGGAATGCACGGATTCCATTCCCGATCTTGGATACGTAATACAATTGTTTCGTTCCCATTCTGATTTCAGGAATCGAGACGAAGCCAAATGAACTTATATTTTATTTAACCCATGAAAGATGAACTAACCACGTCTAATGAAAACACAATAATCCTCCATTTACTGTATTCCATATATAACAACAAAAAATTCAGTTCCACCGATGACAATTCTTTATTTACAAACACTAGACGTTTCAAATGAAGCCGGACACGTATGTGTTTATCTAAATAACTATTTGGAAATACTCAATGTAGTTACAGATATAAATCATTGCTATTTCGAACTTATGTTAATATAATAATTAACATACACATTCTAAAAGGTGCCTTTTGCTTTCACAAAGTACCTCATTCATTTCAAGGTTCGCAACAATTCAAGTTATACTACTCATTTGCAATAGAAATATTCTTGGAAAGCAAAGGGTTAATAACTTTTTTCTTTAAATGTAACCATAAATTGGTCGTATCATCAACCACCCCTGAATAGGTTCCAGAGTGCTATCTCACGATGGAACCACAGCAAGAATCCCGTAGAGCCAATTATAATTCCATCGTCATTGTCGAGGAAGAAAAGAGTCCGGTTACCCAGGAAAGTGAAGGGCTTTACCTTGTCACAAGTAGAATACCACGGAGGGTATCATCGGCGTTACCTTCAAGGGTTGGTTGCCATAAAACGCGACTCGTGTCCGGTTCTCTGCTTGATGACGAGAATTACAATGACGAAAGAAGACGTAAACGACACACTTCCGGTCTCCACGACCTGGTTGCAACGACAGATGCAGCCACGCGTAACCATTCTGCCGCAACTAACATAAGGGTAGAACGAGGTAGGCGTGTTAGAACCACACCAGTACAAGTCGGATCCGTGTTATAATAATCAGCCGATTCAATGCGCCACATTGTTCGACTACCCTCTAAACTATGCGCATGTGCAACTATAGAAAATATGTCAGAAATATAGGTGAGAAATATATGTGTTAATTAGGGTGGGTTGTACACGATGTGTGATTATTATTGTATACACTGATTAATTTGCTTGAATATTTTATTGCGGAGCAAGCGAGTGATTATAACTGGGAAAATGAAGTTTGTATAATAACAGTAATCATACATTGATTTGTATTTTTGTTGGAACATTTTCTTCGATCTTTGCGAAACACCAGATATGAATTAGCCAAACAATGACTGATAGTAAAATAAAATATCAATATTTTTTGACAATAAAGTACATCGTTACAATCCGTCGCAATTGGCAGTAAGTATATGGAGGTCCCAAGACAATACAATCAAAAACATAAAAACGAATATTGATATACTGTTTTAAATAACTACTATAAAAATATACCCAAAGGCATTAAAAAGATTGAAAGTAATAAAGATTCAAGTACATCATTTATCTCTATGGTACAATTAAATCATCTTCCCCATAATAATACCTTTCTGTCTAATCGTGTTCTCCCGCGCCTTCGTGTTTCCCGCGAACCGATTAGAATACAAATTGCATACATAATAATCTATTATCAAGCGTTATTATCGTTTTCTCTGTAATAAGGAAATTCGTAGTATCACGGTACCCCAGGAACTCCGGCATTACCTGGATACCGGTGGTACTAACAGTTCAAGATAAGGTACTCATAGTCGAGGAATCAAAATGGTCCGCGCAACGTGATAGGATCTAATCTATGAATCGAGGAAGGAACCAGTCAAAGACAAGAGCACCACGATACGAGCATACTGCATCGGCAGATGCAGATACTCCCTTTGGCACTCGAGGGCAGAGCTGAGGAAGGGAAGAATAAGGTAGGCGTGCCATAGGAACGTTCGTTCGGTGCGTTACGTGCGTCCGCACGACAAAGAAAGATACGTAGGTATAAGCCGGCTTATTACGCGGATGCCCGAGGCTACAAACACGCCGAATAATGGCCGTGGTGCTGCGATAGAACGGGAAGGGGAGGGCTGGGACACAGGAGGGGTAGTATCGTATTAAATTATAATAATTCCAGTGCGAAATTATTAGAACGATCGAACGTGTAGGACAGAGAGGAAGGACGAGAAAAACGAATAGAGTCGGGTGTATAGAAAAGGGTATGGAATCTAAAGGACGATGTGGTTAAGCATTTTTTCAAAGGAACCCGCGTATACAATCTTTACAATGTCGCGCCTTATCCAGGTATGCGCTGGAACCAGCAGGGGGTCCATTCGCGACATTGTTAACAAATATTTTGCCCGGTAACACGATATATGGATCGAGGCATAATAATGCTACTCGATATTCGAATAATAGAAACGGGAATGGTTTGCACGGTGTACGTGTAAGTATGGTAAAGTTTGTTAAATAAGGTGCATCATTACTTCGAGTTTAATATTCCAATGTAAACCGGCTACGCGGAATACCAGAATTAATACACGCGTGTGCCATCGAGAAGAAAAAGGCGGGAGATGAAATTTATTGTAAGAGCCCGGTAAAAATGGGCAAACTATAAATCGGCGATCTTCCTCATTCAATCTTTCAGCCACAGAGATTATCGTGCAATAAAGAAAAAGGGGGATTTTACCAGCGTAAAAAGGACATAGAAGAACTTTCAAAGAAGTATAGGCACGTCGTACCGGAGAGGATTTATTATCGATCCTCCCATTCTCTTATCTTCGCTTCCTAGTACTTTGGTTATCGCCGCCTAGAAAAGAGCCACCTCTTTCTATCAGAACCTTAACTTCTTCCACGTCCCCGTTCTCTCATACGGGGATGCATAATTATTACAATGTGCCCCCATTGGTTCTTAGTCATTAATATTCATAAAGTCGATCCGTCAAAATGCTCCTCTCTGTGCCTCGAACTATTTTCCTTATTTTCTGTCACCCTCGGCGGTAAGCCTTCGAAAGAGGCGAGGAAAAAGGAATAGAACGCGTGAGGTCGATCGAGAGACATTCGACGACACGGAAGTTGTTGGAGGATGATGGACGAACCGATATTTGGGTGTCTATGTGATGGTTTTATGTAAAAATCTGCCATGTGGATGTTCTATGTAAAAATTCGCGGCGACATTCTGCGCCTGAAATATAACTTGAATTATTTGGACAGAATAGAATATTACTGTTCCTTCCTGAACACCGTGTGATATCATTTTATATTTTATTTAATTCTTGGTACGTTACAGGCGTATGTCACTCCCGACGTGATATTGCAATTTTCGAGGGAAAACTATTCTGTCAAATATTTTGAGTGCACGTTCCTTTCTGGATATTTCTGATTATGGAATACCAGAATCTTATATTATGCTGTTCAAATATGGAGGTATTTTATCCATTTTATAATTAGCCTGCTCATAATTCCCAAATTTTCATACGCACACATTTCAATAGTGAACAGTGAAACCCTCATATTTGCGCTAATTATAAACATATCGCGCAGATTGATTTTATTGATAATTAACACAACTTAAAGTCGATTGGTATAAATGTGAGTACGGTAAGGTTTGCCGAACAAAATACGTCATTACTTCGAGTCTAATATTTGAGCTACATGGAATAGCAGAAATTATAATTTATTTTTAATATACGCGTGTCTTATCGAAAAGAAGCGAGGAAGTAAATCTATAAGATGTAAACGTAAAAATGGTTTATTAAAATTACATCACGCGGCTACTTCCGATCTCGAACTCCGCCATTCTAGCGAAGTGATTCCTAATCACTGGAAGACGGTGGACGTGCGCGTGGAAGGTGTCCAGGTAAACGCATAAAAGAAACGCGTGCATAGAACAACGTTTTCCGCATAAATTCGACGAGTGCGCTTCTGCACGGAAAACGGCAAGGTACGCGCATGGGAATAAATCAGGTGCCTATTGATTTTGAGCCGTACAATCTGTTTCCCGGTCCGCTGCCTCTCGTTCGCGCGGCTACTGCGGGAATACCGTAGGTGTGCACCCCGTCTTTCCACCACGGTTTCTCCCCCTGAAAAACCGGGATTTTTAGATTTACTGCTCACCGCGAGGTCACCATCTACGATGCACCCCGGCTGATACCAGCTCTCTACTCTTCTTCCACGAAAAAAACACCTCTTGATACCGAGTAATAATTTACTTTTGCCGAAACAATGCGCTGAGTGATCAGATGCTTTATATTATAATAGTGAAAGTATTATAAACTTTGGTTTGAGAACTGAAGTGGTATCTGGTCAGGTTCTAGGACCATTTTGCACCGAAACAAGTGAATTGAAATATTTTGCTAGTTAAAATGCGGGAGGAAACAAAATCGCAAAAATGTAAAGGGGTATACCTTCAAAAATTGTCAAAAATTAAAAGTGGCTAATTTCGCTCCAAAGTGGCCCAAATCGATGGTATATGATGCCTAATGATGTTCTAGGACCGATTTGGGTCGAAAGAAGTGGTTTAAAAATTTTTTTGGCCCAAAAATGGGTCGACCCAAAATTGCAAAAATGTAAAGGGGTATACCTTCAAAAATTAAAAGTCGCCAATTTCGCTCCCGATTTGCAGATCGTCGTATAAAGAGGGAAAATTCTTTTCGATGATACGAATAGCACCCGTTGATAGTTACGGCAAGGATTAGAGTTGCCGACTCGTAAACTGTTTGTTGCTTCTGGTGCCGCGCTCTCGCATTCTATAGCGTACTCTCAAACGGTGAACATGTCACAGTATTCCAACATAAAAGAACGTAATTTCGATCGAATTCCACGGTTCAAAGTGATTCAATCTGCAGTGAGAAGTGTTTAAAAAATAAATGGTGAAAGTGCATGAATATGTAAATCGGACAAAGCCGAGGTTCAAGAGGGAAAATTATCGAAACGGACGGCACGCGGATGGTTATTAAATTTAAGAGTTCCTACTGTAAGTTTACTTGCCGCTTATTATTGAATTCGAGCAGTGGAATGTAAATTATTAAGACGGCTGAGTGCATCGATAGAATTCCGTGGCACGCTTCTCCGTTTATTTCGGTATTCGAGCATCCCAAGTTCCTCCTAAAAGGATCCTCTGCAGGTAGATTTAATTCTTATTATTATAGTTTTACTTCCAATCAATTTTACATCTTTTTACGGAAGCTCCAACCACTTCAATTATTTTTTGAATATACCTTAACGTCAACGAGTCTACGAAATAATTGCATAAAAAGTGTGTCATTTAAACATTAATAAAATACATTAAGTGTCTCAAAATTAACTTCAGATAACCATTTAAAAAGATGTTCGCACTGCTATTTAAATACAATATATGTATATAAAATTATGCTGCAGCTTTCCCGTAATTAATTATTATAATTATGATTTATTACTACCTTCTTTATGAAATTGTACCATTATGTTCAATTCTGAGTAGGAATCTAAAAGCGCAGGCATTGATTTCAAAAATTAAAATCACAAGTTATAACACAAAGTAGTGATTATAAACTCATTATTATTCTCATAAGCTTTGATAAAATGATCGAATATCATATAGAATTAGATGAGAAAAACGGCAGACTACGATCTTTAGACAAAAACTCCACCATATTTATTAAAAATGATATATTTCAGCGTCAAACTTTCACCTTCTTTGATCAATTTTTATGTTAAACAGCAATATTGTTTATCATTGGAATACATGTAACGGTATTTTTAATATATTGAAACACGTGGGTTATCTTCATATTAATCCCTTATCTTAACATTGCACCTTGTATTTAAGGTATAAAAAACACAATTAAGGGATTAAAACCTGACAATAAAAGGCATGCAATTTAATTACATTATTTGTCGCTTATCATCAAAGTGATACGATTCTCGAGGTATAACGAGTCGAAGGCTGAAGTAGATATTAAAAGGAATGAGCAGTAATTTCTAGCACAATGGCATGGAACAGACACTCATTACCAGGTTTCTGTACTTTATGAGTCAAAAAACACGTAGGTTTCTTTGGTTCTTTTCGGGCAAAGGATCCTCCACGCTGGCGCGTCGGGTTTCTAAGCAGAAAATACGCGAGTACTACACCATTGCCACGAGTGCGAGTAGAATTTTTATACATCCTGAATATTACGAACGCGCCTTTTAGATATTACAAGGTACACCTTTCGCTGGTCGCCTGTTGAGTTTCATGAATGGAACATGCAAAACATGAGCGCGCTTTGCTTTCTTATAAACCACCCTTAAGAATATAGTGCGAGCTGCTATTCCGTGGACGCCTTTATCTAACACGGTATATTATTAAGGTGATTAAGTATTTTAAAATTCCACTTCATGAACAACAGTTCTCTAAAATGCTAGGAATCATTATAATATATATTTTTTAATTATTACCGCTGTTTAGAATATTTCATATTTTATAATTGCTGTGCTATTTGATAAAGCAGTGTCTCTCTAGATGTAGATGTCTTGCAGTTATTAATATTTTATTTTCTCCCTGGGCATTAAGGGTAATCATCTGACAGTTTATTAGGTGCAATTAATTCTCTTTGATCGTTAGAATCAATTTATTATTTTATTAATTCTTGTGGTTCTAATCATTTTTTTGTTACTACGACTTCTATGTTCCGATCATTTCTATTCTTTTAAATTAATTATAATGAAATGTGCATAAAATAATAGTTATTTTTTGGATTTATATATCGCGGGGCAATGATCCATGTTTACAGATATGGTTTGCAAAAAATGATTATTATTGATTTTATGAAGTGTAGTTAATGTGGTGAGATGTGTATAAAGTATTCCCTAACTGTGTGCTCGATAAACAATAGTGTCGGAGCTTCCATTACGAGATGCCGCCGAAGAATTTTAATTCATCCCGAAAATTATGGCACGGGTATGTTCCCCGCCATCTTATACCTCTGCTATTCTCCTCGCCGGCCACTCATTATCCTCATACCTGATCATTTTTTTCTCTCCGGGGTCTAATCGCTTCTCACGAGCAAGTCACGAGCGGGTCGCGCGCGCGATTCTACCATCATAAAGTCGATACATCGAGAGACAGAGAGATGAAGAGAGAGAGGGAGAGAGGGAGAAAGAGACTTTGGTTGATCGAGTAAGGATAGATAGATGGAACAAAATACAATACACGTACGAGAGAAAGTAATAAATAATGGAAGCCCTGATTTATATTAATTCCCGGATTTCATAAATGGCGTTTCTGTAAATATTCTGCCATGGATGTTGTATAAATAATCCAATAATTCTTACTGATAATTATCATGCGCAAAAGAGAAATCTATTGGAAATTATAAATAATAATAAATAAAATCCGCGACTTATTATAAATTAAATATTTGTTCATCCAAGTAATGAAGTATTTGCAAATCAAAGCAGAAATAATATTTAATGTGAAAATGAATTATGAAATTCACTTCAATGCATTCATTTTTTTTCAAATATATATTAGCTTTTCCAAAAACTTGCACGTATCGAAGAAGTTGAAAAGAATATTGGGGGGAAAACATACGTGGTAATGGCAAGGAAAAACAGTGGTCTTTTGCAACACATGTTTATTACTGCCAATTACAAAAATTTATTTACAGCAAAAACAACTTAATAAGAATACAGACGAGGACTTATTCTAAGACGTTCTGTGGTACCAATTAGTGAATTATAAACGGTATTTTTGTATGGCAATTGACGATATAAATCTTATATGTTTATTTTGTTAACTCAGTTTGTGTGACAAATAGAAGACCTGAATTTAGAATTAATTGCTGCGAACTCGTGCTGCCGTTGGGGTGCTTACGGAGTGCAAAGGGATAAATTAGTTGTGACAAAACAAAGTCTCTTTAAAATCTCGTCGAAGAATCTCACACATAACTGTCCAACTCTCTTCGTCAGTGTAGGATCCCAGCCGAGATACAGGGAGCGAGAACGATTCCAAAGATCCCCGTCATATCGTGCTCCCTAATGATCAGAAATATTACGATAGAAGAAACAGTCTCTCGGTAGCCCGGTCCGTAAGTTAGAGATTGAAATCCACCCTTCGGCTTCTTTGTTCTCATTGTTATCGTCGTTGGTTGTACGGCACGAAGCCGGGGCCAGTACCGTCTCACCCGTTGGTTATTAATGCAGCATGCTCGGTACTCGGACAAGTTTGAAAAATGGCCGGACCGCGATGATTCAGAGTTTTGCGCGGACCGGGCCGATATCGTGTCGACGGACGCACGCTTCCAAGGAAAATATTCCGTGAAACAGATGGTGTGGTTCACATCGGGTCACTCGTTCCTAGACGACAAGGACGAGGACGACGTCGACGAGGACGATGAACAGGATGACGACGAGGAGGGACGATCAGAGTCCTTTTTGCTGGTATTCGACGAGGACGAGGTAGACGCAGTGAACGTTTGTCGTTTGGAAGCGGGCGTACATGAACCCGATGATAAGCACTCCGACTCGATAGACAGTGGAATCGATGGGCCAGTTATCTCGAGCATCAATTGCTGTCAGTCGAAATATCGAAATTCGATATGGACTCGTTTAACTCAACCCCAACAATATAATTGGATGAAGTTTGGATACCTCGACAACGGAGATGTGTATTAAAACTTCGCGTTTAATATATCTCGGTAATATATCGTTGTTTGTTTTATCCATTTGCTTAGTTGTTTATTTAGTAATCAATGCACTACCTGCGTACATCGGTGCCTCGCTTGTACATACGAGTTTATCTTAATCTACTGATAAACTAGTATGGCGTTTATGTTCCCGTTACTATGGTTCGCCATAGATAAATTCCAAATTGTCATTGAATATACATACATTATTTATCTTGTCATTAAACGCTAATAGTATTATTCCAGAGTCGCGAAGAAGTGGTTTCTAGTTTTTGATAACCATCATTTTTTTGCGCACCCCATGGCATTCTTTCGTCGAGCACACCCACGTATCCATTTTCAATTGGGGGGTTCCACAACAAAAGGACTTTCCCCCAACTTTATTTCTACTACTTCCATGCACCGATAGCAGGGATTTTTGGGAACCGGTCCATCCCATACATCCCATTGGTTGGTCCCATCTTTCCAAAATCAATATAGCTTCATAGATTGTTATTTATACCGGGAAGAAGATACGGTATTCCGTTTGAAGTTTCTCTTCTCTTGGCATTATCCTCGAAACGGTTAGCGGCATGGCGGCAGAGGGTGGAGATAGATAAGAGGGGCAAAGCGGAGGAAAGGTGGAGAAAAGGACGGATTACAAGAAGCGTCTCGGCAGCCTCTAAGCTCGGTAATGCCAGCCGGGGAACGAGGGCTCTTTGATAAATGCGAAATGTACCATTCGAGTTTGTTATGGTGCCCGCAATCCACTATTTACGCCGTTTTCTTTGAACTTCCGGGCTGAAGGCACCACCCACCATTTCACCCTCCCCTCTACTCCTGCGAGTAAACGATGCGGTTGCCACCCAAGTGTGTCCTGGAGTAGTAAAGACAACAGGGGGAAGTAACAAAATGGTTCTCGATATGTTGAAGTCTTCAAGATTTTTCTGAGCCTGGAAACATCTTTTCATGTATGTACTAATTCAATTTGATTTCTATTTATCGTCCTTGATTAGCATTTAGTAGATTAACCCTTCTTTAGAATTAAAAGATAAGGATTAGAAGAAGGAACTTGTTAAGCGTAACACATTTATATCACAGGGAATTTGATAAAATTATTAAAACGATAGGGTTTGATAGCGAACTAATAAGTCTAATCATATTTTTTAGATTCTTATAATAATTATGGATTAACAGAAATACTTTATTATAATTGCCCCACCAAATGAATAATTCTTAACATATCAACCCCGAATTATACAAAGCCAGAATAATTTACTTCCTAAAAATGCTTCATCATTATATTACTACTTGTAATATTATTTTACTCACTTCTACCGACCAACGCTACCACAAAAAAGCCAGTACGAAAAACGTAGAATTACTTTGCTAATAGAGGAGTTTTCGTTGCGGTACCATTGTTGAAGCACTCCAGGAATCCTCTATTGAAATTGCAAATGAAATTCAAGTACTTTGAACTAGTTGGGAGTTTCACATACGCGTTCTCAAAATACAAGAATATATATTTGCCATTAACAAACCATATTGCGACTAACGTACACCTCCAACTCCGCCATTAAGTAACTACGATTCCCCATGGTACATATGCTTATTTCCTGGATTCCCACGTACGTGTACGAGCATACAGGGAGTGACGAACTCCTGCCAGACGCAATTATAATAAAAGCGTTCCGCCAAGCTCGGGCACTGGGCCGAGTCTGCAAAATTCCTGCCCAATTTTCTCTCGCGTCATGTTAAATCCTGATGCGTACACAGGATTCTAAGGATCTACGAAAAAACCTCAGGCTACCCTCTTTCAAAAGTATAAATTACTTCTCGTAATTCTGAAACGGGACGCAGGGAAAATTAGCTTGGAACATCCCGGTGTATGAGATACGTAAAATGTAATTTCATTATCTGGCAATACAAAAATCCTGGTGAAACTGTTACTTTAAACAGTTTCAAAAGCATAGAATAATATCTGTTTTAATATGTGTCCGTTTATACTACTCATACTACTGTTATGAAAATAGTGATATGATATAGTTATTGTATTAGGGGTACTGGAAAGTAATCAATTATTTTTCACATACTTTATGGAACACTATTTATTTTATTCATATTAAACAGTATTCTATTAGGTAATCCCCATCGATATGTATATCGCGAATATTTGCAAAATATTCAATATTTTCAATGTCACGATAACGATGTAAAGTAACTAGCGGATCTTCAGCACTTAAACAGTTTTGTTTCTAGATGATATATATGTACCAAATGCAAATCGCGAGGTTTCGTATAATAGGGATTTCGGTCCAGCAGTCAACGTGTTAAGGCATCAAGCAAATACATCCAAGAAATATCTGCGGCTTGATCCAATAATTATATAAATCCCTCAAGCGTTATCACTATCGCCATTCTTTTTCCTCGAAGGCAGAAAATAGGATTAGGTTATCAGGTACACGGTTTTCGACGTCACGTAATTAATATCGGTGTATCCGTGTCCCGTAGGTAATTCCGGGGGACCCGGTTATGTATGGTTGAACGTTGGTGTCCGTTTCGTGTACCGGGCCATAGAAACTGAATAAGGGAGACGAGCGATCCGTGCTTTCGTGTTCCTTGAAAAGTGTCATGAAACGAATGTAAAGCTCGTTGAAAAGCTCGATAGCGATAACAGCCGAGTAGGGAGAGCACGGGCGAAACATACGAAACCTTGTGTGCCCCCCCTTATCTTGGGGGGTGAGATTACGGCAACCGAGTCTCTCCTCAAAATGTGTTATTGTTTCGTTCCTCTCCAGCAACATGTTATCTTACCAACGATACTGTGATACAACGGGAGAAACTACACGGGGTTTTAGTAGAGTTGCCAACCACCCCCGCCGACTTCCTGGGACTTTGATCATTGAAATAGTTCGAAGTCACTTTTGTTAGTTCTATGCTTGCACATCGCGAAGGAATCAAAGCTTTCCATACTTATTTTGATCAAAAATTTAAATCTTCAAAGCTGTACTTTCCTCGCTGTGCACCTAGTAATTATTTAGAAGCATGTAATACGACGGCTGTTTTAACACTAGACTACCAAAGCAGTTAAAATGACTGGTCCACGGATTTTTATATAATTATTCGAATACACAACGGAGTATTGTTTCAGATTTTGTGTACCTCTATTTTATGTACAAAACGCATACAATTAAATTCATTAATTAACTTTCGTCCATCGGCCGTTATTTTTATTGAAATCAATTTTTAAGTACAACCAAGTATAAGTTCGGTAGTCTAGTGTTAAGAACAATGTGAATGTAGGTTAAAATACTTCTAGCGATGCTTTGACATATTTAGTAAGGTATTCAGGTTAGTGATATTAATAGACGATCATAATTTATGTTCAACAAAATTAAATGACAAATTTACGCGACAGAGAAATTATTAATAATCATACTCTTATCTCATCGATATAAACTGGAAGGCTTTAATTAAAAATAATACTGAGCTTTCGAATTATTCTTGTTGAGTGAAAGCCACGCGTAAGAGGGATGAGTTCAAATACCTTGTGCTAATTACCGGTACGGAAGAAAAAAAAATGATACGTGCCAGATGTTTAACATCGTGGAATTCCACGAGGTTTACCTCGTTTCATTCTACCCTAATCGTCTATGGGTGTTGCGTAGCGGAGAAAGCACGTAGGGTGCTGTTTTTCTCTCACTGAAAGTACACGAACTCTTGTACAAGTTATTACGAGGGAATAAGAGGGTTGTTGATGCTCCCTTAGAAATATTTTTTGTGTAACAACGAAGGAAGAAATGACGTAAAAAACGGTACAGGAATAAAATGGCATGGCGAGCTTCGAAATGCAAGGTAAATTCCGCAGACATTAATGTACATTAGGGTAGTATTTTGCAACCACGGAAATTTGATCATCGACCCCCCTAATCTGTTCCAATGCCAAAAGAATAAGTTCTGTAAAATTGTATAAAAAACTTGTAAAAATATACAGAACTTATTTTTATTAGGAATTGAAATTGCTTGGAATTAGCATCTTTTAGCAAAATAATGACCACACTAATGCACAGTCGTGGCAGACGATTCGTGCACAGCGTGAAGGTAGTCACAGAATTCTGTATAATTTATGAATCTTGATATAACATTACTTGGTAAACTTGGTGTTAAAATAATGAAGTGGAATGCAAAATACAGCTGCAGCAGATGAATCGTTTATAGTATGAACATAGCTATGGATACATTTTCCGTACGATTTAAAAATCATATTATAACATTTGCTTATAGTATGACGCAGATTATGAAAGGATACTGTGTGATAATAGAATCTTGATTAAAATGAACATCAATTAAGGAGAAATATTTACAAGGAATGTGTATCGGTGGGAGCATTTGTTGCTTCCTTCAGACTATAAATAAATCATCTGCTACGACTGTACATATAACAGTGGAACGGCTCGTTAACTGATAACGCGTTTTACCCACCCACAGTGAGACTTGTGTACATGCCTGTGTTTGCAAGGTACGTTGATCTAGATTGCCGGAAAAAAGGGAGGATACCAGTGTATCCAGTAATTAATGCGATTGATTGGGCTTATTCCGTGAAACTAACATTTTATCAGTACAGATCAGACTTGATTCGAGACATTATTTATCTTTGACGGAATTCACGTTCGGAGGAAAAAAATTATATTTGATTCAACGGAACTAACAAGTACTCGCTGGATTATATTACCGAGGGAATATATCATGTTTAAATAAATAAACTTTTATCAAGTATATGATTTCAATGCAGGATGAACTTTGATATGACATAATTAAATAACTCATTTATTATCGGAATTAAAAATAAAGACCTACCGGAGGGCAATGATGCGTAATGATCGTCAATATAAAGACATATCTGATGGAATGTTAATAAACGAAAAATTCATTAAGAGTCATTAGTGAGTTGATCCACTTCGTACAGTTTATTATAATAAAGAACTTGATATACTGATGGAAATAAATACTTGCAGTGAAACATGACTTTTAAGTTCACCTGGAATTAAAGGTAAAGCAAGCCAGTAGAAAAGCAACAAAAGTTCAGTGTTTATACGAAAAGGCTGTACCATATCTCGATCTAAAACTTATCGGATTAAATTACCTTCAATTACAGCCCAATCATTAGATCCGAGCTTTGAGATAAGGCGGAACATAATCAACGATTAAATTTCTGTTAAAATGCACTGCTCTTCTAGCCGCGTTGCCACCGATGGTTTTTCAAAGGGAAAGAGAAAGAGGGTTAACTTGAAATAGCGGATGTGCGGTATAATTGATAGCAGGGAGACCGAAGCACGTGGAAGTACAGTTAGGAAGCGAACGATCTTCACCGATGTCTGTCTAATTAACTAATCGTCGCGGGGATCTTATCGATCTAATTCCGCGTGCGACAGTTACCAAAGGTATCTGTGCGTAGAATCGAAACATGTTCCGCGTCTGGCGTCCCTCGAATTCCTTTTGGAACTCCGCTTCCTGAGGAAACCCGTTATTGAACCTTCCCGATTAAACCGCACTCCAGAAGGCACTGGGTACTCCGGAAACTTGGAACGATAACAATTTTTACAAATTACAAATTGTAGAGTGAACTAAAGTGCAAAGTAATTGGATCCAGTTTTGAAGAAGGTAGAAAGACAGTTTCGCTACTGAAATTGGAATTAGATTATCGAAAGAAATTAAGATTGAGTTGGAAAGTTTTATAAATATTATAATGAAGAATCGTTTATACCATATACATGTTTTAATTATTTTATATAACAATAGATATTATTTCTTATTACTTCACGGTACCGTACTGCAGTAATGATAACGGCCTTCAATAAAGATAGTGCAAAATTATATAATTGGTGAACTCACAAGCGGATGTTTCCCAATTTAGATTGTACAATTATTAATCAGCAGTTTCTCGTATTCGAGTAATAATTAAATAAACTATTCCTGATTCCAAGTCTATCGACAGCTGATCATCAAATATTAATAAACCGAAGTATTTCCCGAAGTGTTCTTCGCCGGCAACTAAATAAGAATTGTTTGGAATATAAAAAAAAGGACTTTTTCCAATGGACTCCACTTCGAGCGTATTGAATTTATTTCAAGAATCCTCTTATAGTGAGGAGCTTTCCAACCGAGTCTTCCAATTAAATAACCGATACCATACATATTTGCATTGTGAATTACACAATGTTCCATCGAATGATATCGAGAAAGGAATAATTAATTACAACGGATTATCGGAGGATCCTTTATCAATTATTCCTTTTAAAGACGCTGGAATTATTTTACGAGCTATATATATGATTATAGTTAATAATGGTTGCAGAAAATAGGAACTAAGCAAAATGTTATTACAAAAATTGTGATCGCTTAATTTATGAATTCCTTATTTTAAAATTAATATAAGTCAGACTTAAAATTGGAGGAATTTATTATTTCTATGGTTTATCTATTGATTTAATATATTTATTTATTAATCGGTAGCAGCTTGTGTTGGAACTCAATTATATAGTAAATAAGTATAAATCAATAGTCTATTCTTACTGTGCATTGCCAACGCAATAACGCTATTAATTTTGCATTACGTCAGATATTAAATATTAACTGATATTATAATGGAAGATTTTATAAAAACAGTAATATTATAAATAAAGTTATAAATAAATTATAAATACGATCCATTATACCAGCAGAAACGGATCCTGAAATAAATTCAATGCATTCGAAGTGGATCCTAAAAATGGAAGAAGTTTCTTTTCCATATTTTAATCAATTATAATATTACAGTGTAATATTCAATATAATATTATAGATATATTACAATGCCCACTTCGAATGGCATTCAGCTTAGGATACTGAGAAAAAATGTATATAATATTTAATACGATAATAATAATATTATACATTATAATATAAAAAGGGAGAAAAGGACAAGGGATAAAAAGGGATTATTATTGTATTAAATATTATATATACTAAGCTGAATGTTATTGGAAGAGGAGAGTATTGGAAGTATTAGAAGGGCGGTAGGTTTTCGAAGGGGAGGGAAACCTTCAGGTTAAATATTAAAAAGGCACATGAATAAAGGTGATAGTGCTCGTATCTTAGTGCCCAGCTACCACCATTACATACATATTCATGTCGCTTTGCTTTTACCATTGGTAGCACTGCTGGTTTCACCTTCTTCCACGTACGTGGTTAAATAACCACCGTGCCTAGGAGACGATCGCCAAGGTGTTCCTAACGGAGGTTATCCCCGTGAAAACACGCGAGACGCTCCGGAAATTTATGTCGAATCCACGGAGGAATTTTTATGTCCCGCAGTCACGTGCTGCTGGTGCTTAAATAAGGGCCATTTCGTGTGAAATCGATCACCTTCTCGGACAACCCCTACGATTTTCAAGGTGACACGAATATAAAAAATTAAAGAGGAACATGTCAGAAGTGTCAGACCAATTTGTTTCCTTTTATTGATCATCGAATGAGAATTATAATTATTGAAATAGTTTATCTTAATTATTGGAATCATAATTGGAAACAGCCTCGAAAAAACTGACTCATGTGGCATGGAATGATCTATAATTTATTACATTGTCCAGTTTGATCAATTTATTAGCAAATTAAAATTGTTGTCAGTAATCGTGAAGAACCTATGCTTTCATTCTCTGAAAGATTACTTTTCAACTGAATTTAATTTATAATTAGGACTTCGAAAAAATTATGATTGTGAGGTTATCGTGCTTCGAATGCCTTCTGGGGGACAATGTAATCTATTTTTTGAATCAACATAAACCACCCTCCAGGTTGGAACATTGGAACATGATGTTTCGAAAAACTCTCTAAATGGCAACAGCTGCTTATGATCCGCGCAATAATTTTCCCTTTTATGGAGGGTGAATAGGAAACGATTAATGAAAGGTAAGAAATTAACGAATATTACGTGTCATCGTGTAGAATTACATAAATATCATATGATACATATACTATATACAATATAATGATGATCCTATATGAATACAATGAAGTTCCATACAACGTATTCCTCCTGATTCCGCACATAAAAAACTAATACATTATATTAATTATTAACAAATCTTAATATAGCTTAATATAATATTCTAAAATATTTATAATAGTTATAATATTCTCCCATTAATATTTAATTACACTAATTATTGACACAAGCTTATAAATTAATTATCAGATATTAAATTATAGAGAATAAAAAGATATTAATTTACGTCGATTTAGGGTTGAATTAAAATAAATTATCAATCCAAAAACCTTTCATCAGGATGATACTAATATAATTATTAATATGAATATAGATTACTATATTAATGTAATCTATTATAAATATTAATGAATGCCGATTTACTATTAAATTAAAATAAATTACCAATTCAAAGAAACCCTTCATCGGACCCTCACGTTCAGCTCGAAACTGATTTACCAGGAAATTAACCACCTCGACAATCGTTTTACGCGGGCACAATGAAGAATAAAAAAAATCCGCGGTGATACCCGAGGGCCTTATTAGAAGCGAAGCATTGTGCGATTATTACCATCCGATTATTGGCATGACTCTTTGAAATTCCATTGATCCAGTGGTATATCGACGAATGTTTCTTCACAAGCGGTGCTCAAAAGAAGACAGGACTAAAAGCGTTGTCAAACATGATCGTATATGCGACGGCGTACATACGACTAGCCGCGGTGGATGACGAAGCAATCTCGAGCGTCGACAAACGGCCGTAATCATTGTCAAAAGCGTAATAGAGAGCCGTGCCGGTATAGAATACGGTATTGTGCGAGGCACCATAAGCCCACGTTAAAAGACGAACGTTAAAGAGGAACCAGGGTGGAGATTCGAAACTGTACAGAGCCGCCGATAACGACGTCGTTACGAACGCACATCCGTGACGACTGATTAGAATCGGCTATAAGTTCCTGAACGGCGTTACTAATCGCGGGTCAACGATGTTACCTGCTACGATACCGAAGCCTAGCCATGGACTTTACCATCTCTCGAGCAATAATTTCTACCACCAGGAAATATATCGTGATGTGCTCGATCGGCCAACAAACGTTGCTGTTAATCCCGGCCTGTCGATCTCTACGTTCTAACTATATCTACACCTTCCATGGAGCGAAGTATGTACGATTTGTTGAACGAAATGTAATTAACGCTGGGAATTAGATGTATTACTGCCGCAAAGGAAATCTGGAATTACAGATTGACCCAGGTTAAGGTTAATAACGAGATATCATCTAAAGAGTAATACGAGATACGAGGCTCGGGTTAACGGTAAAGATCATGTAGCTTGATGGGATTCGAAGATCGGCGCGTGTAATCTGGGGGATTGGATAAAAGACGATTCAATTTTCGATTGTTGGCTCGTTGTGAAGTCGTTCTTTACTGTTGTCGATGGGACCTGTTGTCGATTAGAACATGGTAATTATATTATACTCTATTAATGCGTACTGAAGGAAACATCTTTCCACGATAATTAATGAGTACTTGAAATAATCGCGTATATTATAGTCGAATAGGTGCACCGTTAAGGATGCCGAAAACTACAAAATTCTGGAACTGTGAAGACGTAGAATGATAGTGGGTAGAGTTTGTCAAATATGTAAAAAGATTTTATTACAAGAAATTCATACCGTAAATTATTATAAAATGTGTATGCACTAATGAGTAGACAACTCGAGTTATAACAAGATTAATAATCATCGCGGTGTTTCAGTAAATCACATAGATTCTTTTTCTGTCGACAATTTCAATCCATTTCGTTTGAAAGGCAACACCGAGAGAGAAATCACACGGGCTACCACGGATCGGGCTATAATTTGGTATCAAAGGACACCGTGCGATTCGCGCCGTAAGCAGAAATATCGAATTAAACATTAAAACACATCCGCGGCGTGTATTAGCCGTGAAAGAGAGGCGTGAAAATAAATGGAAACAAATCGACACATGGCTCCTAGCCATACATCCATCCCGTCGTCGTGTGTTTATTTATTAACGGATCCGGTCTCGCTACCGAATTCGGGATTATACCGTGGCCGGTAATTCCACCATCCTCATTACGGCTTTAATCTTTTCGCTTTATTGTACGGATGATTTACTGGTAGATGCACTGCATTACTACGTAATCCTGCCACTCTGTTTTCACTGGAAATCATTCGGATCGTGGCACCGTGTTACCGTGGTACCACGCTAACAACGCACGCGAAACAATCCGGACCAACCTCGACTCCTGGTGGATATGTTCATAACACCGTTTCAGTGTTCAGCTTTCATTCCACCTGCGTGTCGGCCTGTGAACGTTTGGATGGGTTTATTTACAATGCAACAACCGCACCAGGGATCCAGGATGGATGACGACGCGGAGGACGCGTCGTCGGGATGCCACGCGAGTAGACAAGCTGACCGGGTGACGCTGCTGACGCCCGGCTACCACGGTGCTTTCATTACACTGGTACAACGAAACTTAGGTATACTCCCGACTTAACATCGTTACGTGTTTAATTGAAGGAACAAGTATAAAGAAAAAGATATGTTGCTACCGGGTGTAATTATTTACGGACAATTAATTAACCCTCTATAGCTCCAGGTAACTTTGAAGTCACATGCTTGTCTATCCGTATCTTTCATTTCATTTGATTTTTTCGGTGTAATGACAATTATAAAACATGCTATAAAATCTAATATATAACTTAGTCGAAACGTACTCATACATTTTGAGACCGAACTGTGTCGCATCTAAAAACTCATAATGCGTGATATTCGGGTTCTAATAAAGAATGGATCTAGTAAAAAATTCGAATGTGGTGAATTTTCATCCATGATAGCCTTTCACAGTGTATCCCGTGACTGTCACGGGCAGAGCGTCAGTACCAAACAGTTTTTCCCGTGACACTCACGGGCAAGGCGTCAAGTGTTTTAAAATCTACCATACATCAACTGATTACTAACAAGGTACATATAAAACACGTTTTTTTACATTTTTGATTTCATACCGAAGTGTTTTCGAACTTAAAGAACTAGACACTCTTTGGACTAGAATTCGTAATTTTACCTCACTGTGAAAGGGTTAAGGGTTAAGATGGAATTTGTGTGTCAGGCATGTAATGCAATTATGAGAATAATTAATATGTTGGCATTGATTTCGAGCTGGATGCAGTATCGGTTAATCTATACCGGTTTAGTTGACTGTAAGTATATCTTGTGCTAGGGTAAGTTTTTTTCCTTCTGTGGTTATGCGAGCGAATCTAATTGACTGATAAGAGTTGCCGTACGGCATAAAACCACAAACACGTATCAGTACTTCTGCTATTACGGTAATTGAAATGTTTTCATTTCCTTTGATCGCGCAAATTGATTACAAAGACAAAAATCGTTCGTTTAAAGTTGGGTCTAATTGACTAATAGGAGCAGTGATACGGTGTCACAACACTATATCAGTTTTTCTTAACGTATTAATGTGATGTTTTTATGTATTTCGATCATACAATAATTTATGACAAAGTAATTTGTCGTTTAGAAATCAGTACATTAATTAATGCATAATTAACCTTCGACATCTTCTGGAATGAAGTGGATATATTTCAATAATATTCTTTTTCGGTACGAGACCTCGGTATTCGTCTATAGAAGCCGTATTAATTATGCACTAAAATGGATATTTATAAAAAAGGTCAGCCGTAAATTCAACACGTTGAAAGGTTAAAATAAAGCAGATTGAAGAAATAAATATCGATCTGGTTGCTGTTGAAATTTTTATAATACCGTCCTGGTATTCAACTTGTCAAATGAGTTCATCTACATCCAAGTCTACCTTGATATTGCCATAACAGGCTCCGGTTGCAACTGCAGACATTACATCGACATTAACTTTCTCCGATTACAGTGGCGCGTGTTCTTTCTGCCAGCAAGCATGGCCAAGTAAATAAGAAGTAAAAAAGAAAGGTATGCCGTCCAGCATATTATCGCGTAATTCGCAGAAGCGTACGTCGTTCGCAACAAGTTCCGAGGGGTGGGAATTTCCGTATGCAGGGTACGTAAGGCGGCGAATTTACAGGGCGGCCCGGAAAAGGAGGCAGAGTCGTCCGTGACCGACTCCCGGGACCACAAATTTCCGACAGCACTGTAAATAAAAACACGGAAAAAGTAGAGCATGCAAATGTATTCAGACGAACGCGCGCAATCCCTGAAAGTTTTGCGCATCGAGACTGTTCCTAGTACTCGGAGTCCGCGCGGAACCAAGATAAAAAAAAATCCCTTGCCACGCCAGACATGTATATGCAAGCCAAATTAAATATACATGCCGTGCAAATAAGGCCGCCTGGTAACCCCCTACTTTTTTTCGCCCATGTTTCTTCTGCTTCTTTACTGGTCCTCGAATAGAGATATCTATGGAATACCGCTAATGAAACGAGCCACAATCTCCCTCTTGAATAATTATCCCGACATACTTCGAACGTGGCTTAAAGCACAGATCAAATATTGAATATCTCTTTCGACAACTCTTTAATCTTTAGATAGCATACTCCACTACTGTCTGACCTGTGCGTGATTTATTTCAGAATATGACCGTGATCAAACTGATATCAATTTATAACTGACACGTGACTCCATTGTAACGCTGGTTTCGACATATCCTTTTACTATTACCTAATCGGAGGTAAATATTTCCTGAAAGTATTGTCCGACACATGGACCATGCTGTGGAACAAATATGTCAAAACTCCACCACGTAACCTGGGAATTAAAAACAGTATTCTTGAGTCACCATTCATGACATGGCCACGAATAAGTCATCTATACGTGTTACTTGTTCGAAGGATTGATTTCATTCCACGAAAAGAAACGTGTCACGGAAGAAGTCAAAGTGAAATTGATCATAGTGTTGGCTAGTTATTTATTGTGATGTCACATTAGCGTTCGCGATTTCAAGGTGTAACTCCTCGCACCTGACCGACGTGTCCTAGATTTCGGTTCGCCACGATATTAATGCACCGAAACATATGGAGAGCCGTTGTTCTTTGTTAACAGCGAGCCGGTATTCCGAGTTACGAAATAACGGGGGTACTCGTTGCCAGCATGTCAGATTTCGCGGTGCTCCGTGCGAAGCGGCGTAATATTTTTCATGGAACACTGCCTCGAGCTACGCCACTGTTCTGCGCTGAATAAAACGGTTAAGATTACCACGGCCCTTTTTCTATGACATCGACGATATATCTTTTTAACGTGGATGTTGTTTCATGTGTGGTTTACGTGGTGGGTTCTTGAAAGAAGTGACTCGGATGGTTTTGGATGAAGGAAGGAGTTATGGTTATTGTGACGTTCTGGGAAAAAGGCACTTAGAAGCTTTAGAAACGGAAAAGGAGAGTTCCGTATATAAGAAATAGAAAAAGTCGCGTATGTAATAATATGATTGTTGTATGTAAGAATTTATGTAAACACCTACTGTAATAATGTTCTCTTGTCTATTGTTGGGATGCCACACGGAATGTGATAACTCGAGACTGAAACATATTCCAAGTGCCGTAAGATCAGTTCCTTATATGAACATTCTTTACTGTTTACGTGGAATTATGTTTCATTTATGATATAATTAATCAAATAGAGGAGGGTCATCGGAGAGAAATAATATGGAAGAAGTAATTCTAAGTGGAATGCCGTGCGATATCGATTCGCATTTATAAAATTCCAAAATAATATCGCGTCACATTTTCGTAGTATAAAAACTCTTATTATTTACGTGAAATTATGTTTCATGTATGATATAATTAATTAAATGGTGAAGAGTCATCCAACTGTAAATAATGTTGAGGAAAAAATTCTAAAATAATATCATACGATTTTCTCGATATATAAAACATCCTTTTATATATGTGGAATTATATCTCATTTACGATATAATTAATCAAGTGACAGAATAAATCGAAGAATAAATAATGTTGAAAAAGTAATTCAAATTGGAATGCCGCGGCATATCGAGCCGCATTTACTGATCATCGAGGCGTTCGCATAGTTCTGTCAACCGGGAGAATTGGTTTAGAGGAGTAATAAAGAGTTTCAGGTTTTTGTGGAATTGGCGTCAATCGTGGATGTTCATGGCTGACGTCGAATATCGTTTCGTATGGACGTGACGGTCTTTGCGTCTTGGCAGGTCCATTATCTACTCCATCAATCGAACATTCTTTCCCCTTTGAGTCATCGCCGGCACCACCCCAACGGAATAAGGGAGGAAAAAGTGAGATGAAACTACGTGAATGCCAGACAGGAAGATGGTGGATGATAGGACGGAGAGGAAGCCAGGAGGAGGAAATGGTTTCATTAAAACAATCCCGGTAGTTCGCGGTGTCTGATCGAAAACCTCCTCTACGGAATAATGAGTGTGTGTACCGCACTTTTGTGTTCATATACACTTACATGAACATTGTCTGCCGTTCATGTAAAAATTCTTCTACGTTGAATGCACCGGGATTAAAATGGCGAGCATGTTTTTTAGTAAATATTTATAGCAGACACCGTAAATATACGTTATCCGTTGATGTTACTCAACATTAATAAATAAAGTTTGTAATATCACAATGACGTTAAAAATAGGAACTAATAAGAGCAATGGGACGACTATTTAGTACCATTAAAATAATATAATTCCAAGTCTCAAGGAATTATTGAAAATTAGGATCATTAATTATTCATCCTTGACAGACTTCCAATAAAAACAATTGTTTAATTTAAAGAAGTATTTAATTCTCACGAAATTATCTGCAACCCAGATACGCAAATTTCGATGATACAATATAACATATGTATGTCCACATTAGTCTCGCATATCTTCTTGAAATAACCGGCGTCGTATATTCTCTGAGAACATAGATACCGTCCTATAAATTCGCTAGTTAACGAGCAATTAATAATTCATTAAATCAACTCGAATGTACGAGCTCTTTAAATCCTATGGTACATCAAAGGTATACGGAGCACCACGACACGAAGAGCGAAACGTATTCAGGAGTGTGTTAGCGGTGCTCGGTGAAATGCGTGTATCCGAACAATTAGATTCCAGGGCGACGTCGCTGGCAAAGAACAACCCCCTCGTGATAATATGTACGTACTAGAAACCCTCGTGTTTTCTGTTAACGTATCGCGAAAACATGAGAAATAACGTTTCCCATTGCCGTGCCGTGACGCCCGGCTTAAAATGACGTCGTGTTGCTTGCTTGCCGTGGAACGCGACGCGCCCCTAATCGTGAAATGATATTTCCACTTGGTCTACGTCTAACACACTCGAAGCACCGTGTATCTGCGTGACCCGAAGAAAGTGTGTGCGTAAAAGACCTCTGTAAAAAGCACTCTTTTACTCACGAGAGGAATGTCACTCATGTTCAACCCGGTATATTTGTTGCGATAACTGTTTTCTTACAGGAACCTCGTAAGGGTTGCTAGCCAGGGCTCGAAGGTATCCGGGTCGGACGATTAATTCACTCGATTCTAGATTACGTGGCTGTAAATTCCTTAGATAAGCGGCTAGTATTGTCGGTGATATTCTTTGTTATTAATCGCGGCTACGTACTATGTACGGAACCCACGGTGGCAATTGATACATTAACGTTCGCGTTGTGAGTAATTAATTATTTGAATTAATTGCTGGGAGGGTTTGGTTCGGGGCGAGATAGTAAAGTGGTTCGTTGAAATGTACTTACTAGGTTGTGATAAGATTGTGGAATTGTCATTTGAAACAATTAAGGGAGTTTCGTACAGGGAAAGTGAATATTATGAAATCGTGAATGTGTATCATTATATATAATTATCGGACAAAAGGGTAATAATTTGAGCATAATTTGACACGTGTAATTAACTAATATATATAAGAATATCCCGGTATTTAACATGTTAAGGAATTATTTGCGCACACTTTTCAAAGGATTAATTAACTAATATATTGGATGCGCACGGTTTGCGTCAGTTTTTTTGCGGTGAATAGAGAGATTTTTATGAACACGGGATTACGAAGCTGGCCAAAAGACAGGCAAATATTATAAGTCAAAATAGACGAATATTATCGAATAAAATCAAATCTATCGAATACAAAGAATTGGAAAAATATACAAAATTAAATAAACTTTTTTGCCAATCCAATATATAACAATATAATTAAAATTTGTTTTGACATCTAGCAAATTAGGCTTAATTCATACAAGATAACGGATTATAATTGCAGGTACATATTCATGTTCCAAGGAAGAGATACGGGTGTTATTTAAAGGAAAAGGCCATCCGCGTCCGCGAATCTTAGAATTGCCAGAAGGACGTCGTTTAACGGAATAAAGGGGACACGATGGGTGTCCGTATTTCCGTCGGGACGCCGGCGTTCCTTCGGTCGTTTACTCGAGAAAAGGGGGACCGAACAGTGCACGGAAATATTATATCCTTCGCAGGACGTCGGAGCAGAAATAATTTGATTAATGAAGGTTATTTAAATTAAGTCGGGACACCGAATCTCTTTAGCGACAGGTCTACGAGCTCGTTCGCCCGAAGCGATTCTTTCGGAAAGCAGTTCTCCTTCCTTGCAACGACGCAATGATAAATGTTAAATGTCCAGATCCAAGGAATCGGGAATATGAATTGTTTTCGCTGCCGTTTGTTATTCCGCCTGCGATAAGGCTTGGAATCTATTACTCCAAAATAGAAAGATTCCGAGTAGCCACATCCACTTTGTTATTCCTTTCCATGCAGATTTAAAGGGTTGATGGGAAACTGTTGAAATCGTGAATCATAAATTATGAATTGTAAATCAATCGTGACTGATCAATTCATGATTGGAATTATGAAGTATAGCGGTTAGAGAGGATGATTAATTTGCAATCAAAGTAATATGATTATACATGGCAAATATATATAATGTATATTGCAGGCACTGGGAACCAGTTTCGCTTTCTATAATAACAAATTTTGTTATAAAAAAGAAAAGTGTATTATACATATTTGAGGTGCCAGAAAGCACCTTCGTCTTTCTATGTGTGAGCGATTATATAAATCCTGTCAGTACTTAACATAATTCATCGGCTTTCAAATATATTTTTAATCCCTTTTTTTTATAAAAAAAATGATGACAGAAAAATGTTCAGGACAAATGAATGACACCCCAAAATCGGTTTATAGAAATACAGTATTATTATTCCGTGCAGTTAAAATATTCAAAATGGTAGTCTAAATAGCAGTTGCCTAATCTCGAAGAGTCCCAAAATCAGTCCTGCTGTCGCCACCCTTCCGGTAAGGGCCCATCAGTCCGTCAACTCCACTTATCCACCCTCTTCAGGCCCATCATTAAGGATGATAAGGAAACCTTTTCCAATCTCGAACCCCGAGAAAGCAGAATTTATTTACACACCAACTAAAACAATTATTATAACTAGAAAGCATCAAGTTTTCACTTTGATAAGAGAGACATTAAAATTCTTCTTTTAACTAACAATTCCTTTCCTCACAATTCTGCTTTAAAATTGAACAGGAAACCCCTGAAAAAAGAACAAACCGATGCTCTAAAAAGTACGAAAACATTAATCCTACTTCATCCATAAAGATTACGCGTTTGGCAAAGTGATTTAAAAAGAGATATCTTCGGCATTGTACGGGGAAGGCCAAATAACTAGATACGAAAATAGAGAGAGGAGTAGCGCGCGGTATTTCGGTATTTCGATTTAAAAAGTGGAAACGAGTTTCGCCTCGCGTTTTGTCAAATATTTATCCGAAGTACGAGAGGTAGGTAATTTGTACGTTTCCGCCTCCGGCGCGGTGGCATCGCTAGAGCTTTGAATATATACGAAAGAACATTTCACTCTCGCACGGACGGTGATTTCGGGTTAAACTTCGAGCAATATTTCCACAGAAACGATCGTCCTCTATGTCGTGGTGCCTTCCGGGAGGTCGGCAGCCGCCACCCTGCATTCCAGAACGTTAAAAGGAAAAACACCGCAGCCTCTTGCGATGCACAAGTGCCTCCGAAACCTGACTTTTCCACCGGGAATGGTATTCGTCACGAAACTGGACTTATCGCTTCTCGATCCTATATACACTGCGTCATGGGGTTTGTTTTGGGGACGTGACTTAACCAAAATACCTTGGGTAAACATGATCCATGAACTCACCCTCTTGGCCACCCTTCGACCGGTCCCTGTTTAAAAACGATTCTCCAGCGTGGAACGAGGTGCACTTAAGTGCATACAAAATCGCTGCAACTAAAATATTTTCACATGCAACTTCTAAAATATATTCAAAAAAGTATTCTAAATAATTGGTTTCCCTGCAAAGTATAAATGGACTTCTCTGAAGTATAATAAATTAAATTCCACGATGTATTAGGTTTTTTTAAATATTTTTCGTTCGATGATATTTATTTTATTTTATCTGTTCTTTGTTTCAGAGGGTAGAATAGTGGAACTTTTTCTGGCGAGATGTGTTAATTATGATATAAATAGTGGAAGGAATATTTATATAGCGTGGAAGTCAGTTCCGATTTGATTTCTCTCAGAGAGATGGCATCCTCATAGAAATCAAATTTAGCAAACTTCAAACTGGGTTAACTTCTCTCGCGGAGGTTATTTTGACTAAAATAATTTTCACAAATACACTTTGTGGCTCATTTTCTTCGAGGTAGCGCGGTTAAACTTCTCGCTTACAAACCGACGGTTCAACTAGGAAAACAAGAAAGCACTTCAACGATTATTAGTCAAGCTATGAATCCGGAAAGGCGAACGCGAAGCAAACAGCTTTCTCGATCTTTGTACCAAGAAAATTTCCACGAAAATCTCGGAAGATTCGAACACCTGAAGCGAGTGGGTGACTAACAATCCATCATATTTGTTATACAAATGTTCTCGGATATTAATTGAGTTTCATAAAGGATTCTTTTCAGCCAAATCTTGGCAAAATTACCAAAATGTAGATAGTGTACAAAAATGGTTCATTTTATCGCCATAAATTTCGTAAACAAATATCTCCCAATATTAATTTAATTTACAGTGAAAATTACAGGGAAATATCCGATGTTTACAAGAAAGCAGTATACAAGAACCTCCAATTCCAACCAAACAATTACCAATTTAAATCTCTGTTAATTCAGCTGGTACACCAAGATTGGTTAATATTTATTTACGGTCTTCTGGGTGTCTAAAACAGTTATTTACACCCCATACAGAAGAGGATTGCAAACCGGAAGGACACGTCTGACATTATTAGTTACCGCAAGAAGCAAAAGGTAGGGATGCTGGTATGGCTCAAATCTCGAAGCAGGGGAGGCTTTGTATTAGGGAAATTTGCTGGCTCGCATTTCATTAGGAGCCGATAAAACAAAGAAATCCCTTTCGTTCTTCGAAACTGGAGGGTGGTGTTTCTTCGTCTCGTAAAGTGAATTGAAAGGCTCTATCCCCTACGAGGTTTCCCGAACGGGGTTCCTCGGGCTCCGCCGAGGAAACCATTGGAATTTCGTGGCAGTTTGTGTAATCAGAGAAAGGCGGGCACCGCCTCTGATATTAATAAAGATTTATATAGCGCGTTGAATTCGTCGGGAGATTCGCTCTAAATCTATCTCTGGTTTCGCTGAGTGGGTGAGCGGGTATCGTCGTGAAACGATATCAAGTAATAGTAACTCCGATCGTTTCTCTTCATTAAACCTATATATCGGCCTTTGAAGTTCTTGATAACGCGCGGAAATGTTGACCCGAATCCGTTTCATTTGCTCCGCTTAAGAAATAGTTTCCATCTTTCATCTCTCAAAGCCTCCGCGGGAATGTTTCACGAGGAATTTAATATTCCACTCGCCGCTGCTGAAAGCTATGATCAAATTTCCCGGTTATTATTTATTCATCCTTTTGATATAATGACTCGTGCGTAAATGCGTCCAGTAATATCACGTGACTCTCGGTTTATTATTCTACGTTGTCACAAATGAAAGTTATTCGTAATCATCGCACTGGGGTTTGTTAATAATCGTGTTTATAAAACATTGTATAATTGTATTATTATATCACTGCATCACTTTTCATCATATTATATTATTACATTATTATATTCTTCCCGTAAATATCAATTAATAATATTACACGTAATAAAACGAGCAATAAAAAAACTCGTCGGTACACTTTCGTTTACATGCCAGACTGACTGTCCTTAATTAACATACTTTCATTTGCCTTCCATAGAAGTCAGCGGAATATACATTTCCTTAATTACCACTATTTATACAAAATTCCGAAGCTCTCGGTCGGATAAAGAAGAAAATGTATATACTGTGAAAATAAAAGAAATCGAAGGGATATTAGGTATTCAGATTTATCGTTAAAACCGTGAGTCAGTCTTCGTTTCGCGGGTGTGTATGTGTGTGTGCTTTTCAAAGTAAAGCATTGGCGTAGCAAGGGGGAAGAGGGGGTGGAACTCTCAACCACCGACAAAAGACAAGATTGCTAAATGAGCTACCTCTCACCCTGTTTCAATCACCCATCTACCTACCCTGATCTACCGAAAGTTTTACCAAGAGTTCAAGGAATTCGGGCCACAATCCTCCTCCTAACTTTCATTGGAGCTGGTCGATGAAGTTCTGCATTTATATTTTACAATTTGCTTAGGACGGATTCACATATTATCCCCTTGAAACTTTACTTCGTTATCGGACTACCGGTGGCCCATTTTATTCTGGTTGGTTGGATTTTACTACAGTGTGTTAGTGGTGCAGTATTTTCACTGTTGTTTCCGAAAACTTGAAGTGCGGTGAAAAATAATTAATTGGGAAAATGATCGTGGAATAGTTTACTTGTTAATTTATCATTCCCGTGAGAGTTTAATTTTTATGCTGGGTTGAGAGGATGAGAAGATAATTTTGTGTTTAATGTATTAGGGTACCCATAATATCGTTTTAATTCCATTATGTCAGTAACTTTAATTCATATATACGATATGTAATAACAAATCACGTCTAAGATTTAACTTGATTCGTGTATATTAAAACTAAGAACATATTCTTAAGACAAAATACACTGCAGGGAATAATAATAAAAATGATATAATTAATGAATTAATAAAAGATCTCAAAAGAATCTCTTATCCATCTTTCGAAAATAATATTACTCTCTAATATCCTCAATACTTTCAGCACAGTATTAATTCGATCAAAGATATATCCAACAGCGTAATAAAATCGTACCCTTAATCTCAGATACTAATAAATGTACAAATCGTTCCTCAATAATGTCTTCGATAATAATCGGCAGAAATAAGGGTTGCAGCACATCGTTTACTACTCTCTCGCCCTTCCCAAGCGCGATTCGACGGAGCTCAACACTTCACCAAGTCCCTCCGCCCTCACATTTCAATTTTCCTCCAATCACCCGATCATGCAAGTGAGTACTTTATTCCCATGGCCAGCACCCCGTGAACCCTTACATCCATCGTAATCTTCTCGAAGGAACCCACCCCCTACGGTGGTGCTATAATCTCCAGTCATAAGACTGCCGAAAAGGTTGGAGGGCGATATCTCACATCGATCTGAGAAATGGCGGAGGCATCGTAGGGTTAATAGAGAGGATATAAGCAAGGTACCTCGAAGCAGCTAAGGTTGGCGCAAGAAAGGTGGCCAGGTTGGAAGGTGAGGCAAACGAGAAGGCAGAAGAACGAGGACAAGGAGCTTACGTGTAAAAGAGAAGGTAAGAGAGGTGGAGGATTTTCGAGCGAGCAGATAGCATCCCGAAAGATTTAGAGGGTCAGCGATGCAATTAGCGATGTTTAGAAGCGAATTATGAGGTCGTATATCTCCTTCCTCGATGTCCCTCTCTCTCTCAGAGTTTCACCCTCCTTCGTTCTCTCGGTCTCGTTCTCTTCATTCACTCTCTTATATACTCCCTTAACGTACAGCCGCGGCAGATGATTCGTTTGCAGTCTGAATAGAACCGCGGTAAATGATCTCAGATACGTTTTCTATTTAACCCTTTGACTGCGACGTGTTCTAACAAAAAAAGACATTAAAATCGTACGATGCGATATTCGCACGATGGTAGTTGACAATTGTGTTGATAAAGATAAGAAAAATCGAGGAGTTATCGAGATTTAGTTATTCGATCGGTTGTTATATGACACATAACAGCATGTTCCACACTGTATTCATTTACTAAAACAGTAAATGCAAATTGACTGGTGGTATATATACGCCTCTTGTATATATTCGTGGTCATATGCGAGCGTATATATACGGCTTAGGTAGTCAAAGGGTTAAATAACTCACCTAAACGAATTCAACTAACGGTTTAACTTTAAGGAAGATTTTATTATAGTTTTAATCTGCATAATATTGTGGTCTAAAATGAGGCCATCTGCTATTTTTTAATAACTTCGGACCAAGAAAGAATCATCTGCTGTGACTGTACACACCTTCCTTCGTCCTTTTCATATTACACCTTTACTGGACTCGTTTCGTAGATGTGCACACGCGCAAGGACGATAGCAGGGTTTAAGCCTCGCCTATCTGCCTTTCGTGAACTGTCGCTGTATTTTTTTTTCTTTGCCTCACCCCCTCGCCGCCCCTTCGTGTCTGACTCCTTTTTTCTAGGTGTATTCGTGTGTTCTACTTGTTCCCGGTTGCTACTTGGTCCCCTTGCTAGTATTAGCACACTGCCTCCTCGTGTAATGTGACAGCGATAACTTCCTGCTTGGAACGCGCGAATGGTTATTAAAGTAAGTAATAAATGAGCACCCGGTACGGTTTTGCATTTTTTGTGTATACCTCATTTCTTATCGGCCGGAAAATATCTACACGAAATAACATTGTTGCTTTATGTCGGTACACCTGGTACTTGTGCTATTGGATAATTTATTGTTGTTCTTAATATATAATGACTGTGGCGATGTAGAATGTAATTCGTACGTTCTATATTTGTTACTGAAAGAGTTTTGACATCTTTATAAATACAGATTTTTTGAAAAAAAGAAGTTGAAGATAGAATATCGTAGGTATTATCTTTCTCCAAAATGTATCTGCTCTTCCGGATGAGCGAGTATTTTATATTTCACTGTATTCCTGGATTTTCGTTTTCTTCGAGTATTATTTTACGACTATCGAGAATAGAGAAGCATAGAAGGGATTCTTTAGTTCCTTCGCGTAACATTTTTTCCAATTACTTCAAGCTGAAATAAAAAAATCCAGGAACGATTTAGAACAAAAGTACTCCAGCTTAAACTTACATATCTTAACCCGTATCACGTTTCAAGATATTAAAAAAGAACTTAGAATCAGTAATACGGAATAAAACCTTGGAATCCCGGTGAAATGCATAAAAATTAAATGAAGCTATCTGAAAGGATGTAAAGTGAAACTTTCCGTTGAACGTTTATCCCGGAGCATAAATCGTCCTCGGAAATCAGAAAGAAAGAAACTTCTTTATTTCTCTATTAGTTTCCTACTCCACCCACCCGAATACTTCTGAAAACTGTTTCAGCCCCCTACCCCCCAAAGTCGTGATCGAGGGTAACCCGGTAAACTGTATTTCACGAAATCAGAGAAACGCAGATAGCAGAAAGTGAAAATCCAAGAGGGGATCGAATCAGCATTTACTCGGAGAAAACGATCGTCGGGAGATAGACATCTAATTATATGGGCTCGTTCATGCGGCAAAAATAAACATTTCGGCTAACGCGAGGATTTCGTGCCACCCTCATTAAGGACGAGAGCCGCGAGGTCGATTGTCGTTCTACTATCATAAAACTTCTGCCACCCCTTCTTCTGCCCTCAAACTTTTTTTTGCTCTGTGTCAGTCACTCTCTGTATCCTTAGTCCACGTCTTCGAGGTTCCTGGGGACTTTCATTCTATCTCCCTGGCAGAATTATAGCAAACGAGAGAAAGTGATCATTTGTCGTGTCGTTGGCTCTCTCGAAGTCTCTTCTTCCTGCCTTTCCGATCCTTCTTCTCTTACAGGTGAAGTGCAGGTAACGTTATCGTGTTCATCCCTGGACGGTCTTCTTCATCATCTTCTTCGTCCTCCGGTTGGTCGATGCACCGAGATGACCTCTCTCTTTCTGTCTCTTTCGGAACCGGTACGAAAGCTGATTTGCAGGAACGACCGCTTTACCAAAGAATTGCTTGTTTGTTCCGCCTTTAATCCCTTCGAATAGGGAACGGAACAAACGACGTCGTATAAAGGGGGAGCACCGAAGAGTTTTCACGTTGACTTTAATCGGTCCACCTTCTCGAGGAGGTGGGAAGAGTCTGTGTACTGTCGTCTGGATTCCCAAGGAAAATTCGTGGTATGGGGATTTAAGTACTTTCGAAGTTAACGAGAAAATGCAGACTTTCTATTTTCTCATTCATAATATAGTATATAATTAATTGCAGAAGAACAAATCGTGCGATATTTTTGTCCGAGAGTTATTTTATAGAGGAAAGTCCGCTCTTTCGAATGCACTTTGTTGCATCAAAATATCTTCGCGGACTCCTTAGTTATGGACGTTTATTCGGCGACTTTCATTCAACTTTGTTCGCGAGTTTCACCCACCGCTCGGAGGAGGCCCCGTATTTTAATTAATTGCGGAAGAACGAATCGTGCGATATTTTTGTCCGAGAGGTATCTTATAGAGCAATGTCCGCTCTTTCGAATGCACTTTGTTGCATCAAAATATCTTGGCGGACTCCTTAGTTATGGACGTTTATTCGGCGACTTTCATTCAACTTTGTTCGCGAGTTTCACCTACCGCTCGGAGGAGGCCCCGTATTTTAATTAATTGCGGAAGAACGAATCGTGCGATATTTTTGTCCTAGAGTTATCTTATAGAGCAATGTCCGCTCTTTCGAATGCACTTTGTTGCATCAAAATATCTTCGCGGACTCCTTAGTTATGGACGTTTATTCGGTGACATTCATTCAACTTTGTTCGCGAATTTCACCCACCGCTCGGAGGAGGCCCCGTATTTTAATTAATTGCGGAAGAACGAATCGCGCAATATTTTTGTCCGAGAGTTATCTTATAGAGGAAAGTCCGCTCTTTCGAATGCACTTTGTTGCATCAAAATATCTTGGCGGACTCCTTAGTTATGGACGTTTATTCGGCGACTTTCATTCAACTTTGTTCGCGAGTTTCACCCACCGCTCGGAGGAGGCCCCGTATTTTAATTAATTGCGGAAGAACGAATCGTGCGATATTTTTGTCCGAGAGTTATCTTATAGAAAAATGTCCGCTCTTTCGAATGCACTTTGCTGCATCAAAATATATTGGCGGACTCCTTAGTTATGGACGTTTATTCGGCGACTTTCATTCAACTTTGTTCGCGAGTTTCACCCACCGCTCGGAGGAGGCCCCGTATTTTAATTAATTGCGGAAGAACGAATCGTGCGATACTTTTGTCCGAGAGTTATCTTATAGAGCAATGTCCGCTCTTTCGAATGCACTTTGTTGCATCAAAATATCTTGGCGGACTCCTTAGTTATGGACGTTTATTCGGCGACTTTCATTCAACTTTGTTCGCGAGTTTCACCCACCGCTCGGAGGAGGCCCCGTATTTTAATTAATTGCGGAAGAACGAATCGTGCGATATTTTTCTCCTAGAGTTATCTTATAGAGCAATGTCCGCTCTTTCGAATGCACTTTGCTGCATCAAAATATATTGGCGGACTCCTTAGTTATGGACGTTTATTCGGCGACTTTCATTCAACTTTGTTCGCGAGTTTCACCCACCGCTCGGAGGAGGCCCCGTATTTTAATTAATTGCGGAAGAACGAATCGTGCGATACTTTTGTCCGAGAGTTATCTTATAGAGCAATGTCCGCTCTTTCGAATGCACTTTGTTGCATCAAAATATCTTGGCGGACTCCTTAGTTATGGACGTTTATTCGGCGACTTTCATTCAACTTTGTTCGCGAGTTTCACCCACCGCTCGGAGGAGGCCCCGTATTTTAATTAATTGCGGAAGAACGAATCGTGCGATATTTTTGTCCGAGAGTTATTTTATAGAGGAAAGTCCGCTCTTTCGAATGCACTTTGTTGCATCAAAATATCTTCGCGGACTCCTTAGTTATGGACGTTTATTCGGCGACTTTCATTCAACTTTGTTCGCGAGTTTCACCCACCGCTCGGAGGAGGCCCCGTATTTTAATTAATTGCGGAAGAACGAATCGTGCGATACTTTTGTCCGAGAGTTATCTTATAGAGGAAAGTCCGCTCTTTCGAATGCACTTTGTTGCATCAAAATATCTTGGCGGACTCCTTAGTTATGGACGTTTATTCGGCGACTTTCATTCAACTTTGTTCGCGAGTTTCACCCACCGCTCGGAGGAGGCCCCGTATTTTAATTAATTGCGGAAGAACGAATCGTGCGATATTTTTGTCCGAGAGTTATCTTATAGAAAAATGTCCGCTCTTTCGAATGCACTTTGCTGCATCAAAATATATTGGCGGACTCCTTAGTTATGGACGTTTATTCGGCGACTTTCATTCAACTTTGTTCGCGAGTTTCACCCACCGCTCGGAGGAGGCCCCGTATTTTAATTAATTGCGGAAGAACGAATCGTGCGATACTTTTGTCCGAGAGTTATCTTATAGAGGAAAGTCCGCTCTTTCGAATGCACTTTGTTGCATCAAAATATCTTGGCGGACTCCTTAGTTATGGACGTTTATTCGGCGACTTTCATTCAACTTTGTTCGCGAGTTTCACCCACCGCTCGGAGGAGGCCCCGTATTTTAATTAATTGCGGAAGAACGAATCGTGCGATACTTTTGTCCGAGAGTTATCTTATAGAGGAAAGTCCGCTCTTTCGAATGCACTTTGTTGCATCAAAATATCTGGGCGGACTCCTTAGTTATGGACGTTTATTCGGCGACTTTCATTCAACTTTGTTCGCGAGTTTCACCCACCGCTCGGAGGAGGCCCCGTATTTTAATTAATTGCGGAAGAACGAATCGTGCGATACTTTTGTCCGAGAGTTATCTTATAGAGGAAAGTCCGCTCTTTCGAATGCACTTTGTTGCATCAAAATATCTTGGCGGACTCCTTAGTTATGGACGTTTATTCGGCGACTTTCATTCAACTTTGTTCGCGAGTTTCACCCACCGCTCGGAGGAGGCCCCGTATTTTAATTAATTGCGGAAGAACGAATCGTGCGATATTTTTGTCCTAGAGTTATCTTATAGAGCAATGTCCGCTCTTTCGAATGCACTTTGTTGCATCAAAATATCTTCGCGGACTCCTTAGTTATGGACGTTTATTCGGTGACATTCATTCAACTTTGTTCGCGAGTTTCACCCACCGCTCGGAGGAGGCCCCGTATTTTAATTAATTGCGGAAGAACGAATCGTGCGATATTTTTGTCCTAGAGTTATCTTATAGAGCAATGTCCGCTCTTTCGAATGCACTTTGTTGCATCAAAATATCTTCGCGGACTCCTTAGTTATGGACGTTTATTCGGTGACATTCATTCAACTTTGTTCGCGAATTTCACCCACCGCTCGGAGGAGGCCCCGTATTTTAATTAATTGCGGAAGAACGAATCGCGCAATATTTTTGTCCGAGAGTTATCTTATAGAGGAAAGTCCGCTCTTTCGAATGCACTTTGTTGCATCAAAATATCTTGGCGGACTCCTTAGTTATGGACGTTTATTCGGCGACTTTCATTCAACTTTGTTCGCGAGTTTCACCCACCGCTCGGAGGAGGCCCCGTATTTTAATTAATTGCGGAAGAACGAATCGTGCGATATTTTTGTCCTAGAGTTATCTTATAGAGCAATGTCCGCTCTTTCGAATGCACTTTGCTGCATCAAAATATATTGGCGGACTCCTTAGTTATGGACGTTTATTCGGCGACTTTCATTCAACTTTGTTCTCGAGTTTCACCCACCGCTCGGAGGAGGCCCCGTATTTTAATTAATTGCGGAAGAACGAATCGTGCGATACTTTTGTCCGAGAGTTATCTTATAGAGCAATGTCCGCTCTTTCGAATGCACTTTGTTGCATCAAAATATCTTCGCGGACTCCTTAGTTATGGACGTTTATTCGGCGACTTTCATTCAACTTTGTTCGCGAGTTTCACCCACCGCTCGGAGGAGGCCCCGTATTTTAATTAATTGCGGAAGAACGAATCGTGCGATACTTTTGTCCGAGAGTTATCTTATAGAGCAATGTCCGCTCTTTCGAATGCACTTTGTTGCATCAAAATATCTTCGCGGACTCCTTAGTTATGGACGTTTATTCGGCGACTTTCATTCAACTTTGTTCGCGAGTTTCACCCACCGCTCGGAGGAGGCCCCGTATTTTAATTAATTGCGGAAGAACGAATCGTGCGATATTTTTGTCCGAGAATTATCTTATAGAAAAATGTCCGCTCTTTCGAATGCACTTTGCTGCATCAAAATATATTGGCGGACTCCTTAGTTATGGACGTTTATTCGGCGACTTTCATTCAACTTTGTTCGCGAGTTTCACCCACCGCTCGGAGGAGGCCCCGTATTTTAATTAATTGCGGAAGAACGAATCGTGCGATACTTTTGTCCGAGAGTTATCTTATAGAGGAAAGTCCGCTCTTTCGAATGCACTTTGTTGCATCAAAATATCTTGGCGGACTCCTTAGTTATGGACGTTTATTCGGCGACTTTCATTCAACTTTGTTCGCGAGTTTCACCCACCGCTCGGAGGAGGCCCCGTATTTTAATTAATTGCGGAAGAACGAATCGTGCGATACTTTTGTCCGAGAGTTATCTTATAGAGGAAAGTCCGCTCTTTCGAATGCACTTTGTTGCATCAAAATATCTTGGCGGACTCCTTAGTTATGGACGTTTATTCGGCGACTTTCATTCAACTTTGTTCGCGAGTTTCACCCACCGCTCGGAGGAGGCCCCGTATTTTAATTAATTGCGGAAGAACGAATCGTGCGATATTTTTGTCCGAGAGTTATCTTATAGAAAAATGTCCGCTCTTTCGAATGCACTTTGCTGCATCAAAATATATTGGCGGACTCCTTAGTTATGGACGTTTATTCGGCGACTTTCATTCAACTTTGTTCGCGAGTTTCACCCACCGCTCGGAGGAGGCCCCGTATTTTAATTAATTGCGGAAGAACGAATCGTGCGATATTTTTGTCCTAGAGTTATCTTATAGAGCAATGTCCGCTCTTTCGAATGCACTTTGCTGCATCAAAATATATTGGCGGACTCCTTAGTTATGGACGTTTATTCGGCGACTTTCATTCAACTTTGTTCGCGAGTTTCACCCACCGCTCGGAGGAGGCCCCGTATTTTAATTAATTGCGGAAGAACGAATCGTGCGATACTTTTGTCCGAGAGTTATCTTATAGAGCAATGTCCGCTCTTTCGAATGCACTTTGTTGCATCAAAATATCTTCGCGGACTCCTTAGTTATGGACGTTTATTCGGCGACTTTCATTCAACTTTGTTCGCGAGTTTCACCCACCGCTCGGAGGAGGCCCCGTATTTTAATTAATTGCGGAAGAACGAATCGTGCGATATTTTTGTCCGAGAGTTATCTTATAGAGCAATGTCCGCTCTTTCGAATGCACTTTGTTGCATCAAAATATCTTCGCGGACTCCTTAGCTATGGACGTTTATTCGGCGACTTTCATTCAACTTTGTTCGCGAGTTTCACCCACCGCTCGGAGGAGGCCCCGTATTTTAATTAATTGCGGAAGAACGAATCGTGCGATATTTTTGTCCGAGAATTATCTTATAGAAAAATGTCCGCTCTTTCGAATGCACTTTGCTGCATCAAAATATATTGGCGGACTCCTTAGTTATGGACGTTTATTCGGCGACTTTCATTCAACTTTGTTCGCGAGTTTCACCCACCGCTCGGAGGAGGCCCCGTATTTTAATTAATTGCGGAAGAACGAATCGTGCGATATTTTTGTCCGAGAGTTATCTTATAGAGGAATGTCCGCTCTTTCGAATGCACTTTGTTGCATCAAAATATCTTGGCGGACTCCTTAGTTATGGACGTTTATTCGGCGACTTTCATTCAACTTTGTTCGCGAGTTTCACCCACCGCTCGGAGGAGGCCCCGTATTTTAATTAATTGCGGAAGAACGAATCGTGCGATACTTTTGTCCGAGAGTTATCTTATAGAGGAAAGTCCGCTCTTTCGAATGCACTTTGTTGCATCAAAATATCTTGGCGGACTCCTTAGTTATGGACGTTTATTCGGCGACTTTCATTCAACTTTGTTCGCGAGTTTCACCCACCGCTCGGAGGAGGCCCCGTATTTTAATTAATTGCGGAAGAACGAATCGTGCGATATTTTTGTCCGAGAGTTATCTTATAGAAAAATGTCCGCTCTTTCGAATGCACTTTGTTGCATCAAAATATATTGGCGGACTCCTTAGTTATGGACGTTTATTCGGCGACTTTCATTCAACTTTGTTCGCGAGTTTCACCCACCGCTCGGAGGAGGCCCCGTATTTTAATTAATTGCGGAAGAACGAATCGTGCGATACTTTTGTCCGAGAGTTATCTTATAGAGGAAAGTCCGCTCTTTCGAATGCACTTTGTTGCATCAAAATATCTGGGCGGACTCCTTAGTTATGGACGTTTATTCGGCGACTTTCATTCAACTTTGTTCGCGAGTTTCACCCACCGCTCGGAGGAGGCCCCGTATTTTAATTAATTGCGGAAGAACGAATCGTGCGATACTTTTGTCCGAGAGTTATCTTATAGAGGAAAGTCCGCTCTTTCGAATGCACTTTGTTGCATCAAAATATCTTGGCGGACTCCTTAGTTATGGACGTTTATTCGGCGACTTTCATTCAACTTTGTTCGCGAGTTTCACCCACCGCTCGGAGGAGGCCCCGTATTTTAATTAATTGCGGAAGAACGAATCGTGCGATATTTTTGTCCTAGAGTTATCTTATAGAGCAATGTCCGCTCTTTCGAATGCACTTTGTTGCATCAAAATATCTTCGCGGACTCCTTAGTTATGGACGTTTATTCGGTGACATTCATTCAACTTTGTTCGCGAATTTCACCCACCGCTCGGAGGAGGCCCCGTATTTTAATTAATTGCGGAAGAACGAATCGCGCAATATTTTTGTCCGAGAGTTATCTTATAGAGGAAAGTCCGCTCTTTCGAATGCACTTTGTTGCATCAAAATATCTTGGCGGACTCCTTAGTTATGGACGTTTATTCGGCGACTTTCATTCAACTTTGTTCGCGAGTTTCACCCACCGCTCGGAGGAGGCCCCGTATTTTAATTAATTGCGGAAGAACGAATCGTGCGATATTTTTGTCCTAGAGTTATCTTATAGAGCAATGTCCGCTCTTTCGAATGCACTTTGCTGCATCAAAATATATTGGCGGACTCCTTAGTTATGGACGTTTATTCGGCGACTTTCATTCAACTTTGTTCGCGAGTTTCACCCACCGCTCGGAGGAGGCCCCGTATTTTAATTAATTGCGGAAGAACGAATCGTGCGATACTTTTGTCCGAGAGTTATCTTATAGAGCAATGTCCGCTCTTTCGAATGCACTTTGTTGCATCAAAATATCTTCGCGGACTCCTTAGTTATGGACGTTTATTCGGCGACTTTCATTCAACTTTGTTCGCGAGTTTCACCCACCGCTCGGAGGAGGCCCCGTATTTTAATTAATTGCGGAAGAACGAATCGTGCGATACTTTTGTCCGAGAGTTATCTTATAGAGCAATGTCCGCTCTTTCGAATGCACTTTGTTGCATCAAAATATCTTCGCGGACTCCTTAGTTATGGACGTTTATTCGGCGACTTTCATTCAACTTTGTTCGCGAGTTTCACCCACCGCTCGGAGGAGGCCCCGTATTTTAATTAATTGCGGAAGAACGAATCGTGCGATATTTTTGTCCGAGAATTATCTTATAGAAAAATGTCCGCTCTTTCGAATGCACTTTGCTGCATCAAAATATATTGGCGGACTCCTTAGTTATGGATGTTTATTCGGCGACTTTCATTCAACTTTGTTCGCGAGTTTCACCCACCGCTCGGAGGAGGCCCCGTATTTTAATTAATTGCGGAAGAACGAATCGTGCGATACTTTTGTCCGAGAGTTATCTTATAGAGGAAAGTCCGCTCTTTCGAATGCACTTTGTTGCATCAAAATATCTTGGCGGACTCCTTAGTTATGGACGTTTATTCGGCGACTTTCATTCAACTTTGTTCGCGAGTTTCACCCACCGCTCGGAGGAGGCCCCGTATTTTAATTAATTGCGGAAGAACGAATCGTGCGATACTTTTGTCCGAGAGTTATCTTATAGAGGAAAGTCCGCTCTTTCGAATGCACTTTGTTGCATCAAAATATCTTGGCGGACTCCTTAGTTATGGACGTTTATTCGGCGACTTTCATTCAACTTTGTTCGCGAGTTTCACCCACCGCTCGGAGGAGGCCCCGTATTTTAATTAATTGCGGAAGAACGAATCGTGCGATATTTTTGTCCTAGAGTTATCTTATAGAGCAATGTCCGCTCTTTCGAATGCACTTTGTTGCATCAAAATATCTTGGCGGACTCCTTAGTTATGGACGTTTATTCGGCGACTTTCATTCAACTTTGTTCGCGAGTTTCACCCACCGCTCGGAGGAGGCCCCGTATTTTAATTAATTGCGGAAGAACGAATCGTGCGATACTTTTGTCCGAGAGTTATCTAATAGAGGAAAGTCCGCTCTTTCGAATGCACTTTGTTGCATCAAAATATCTTGGCGGACTCCTTAGTTATGGACGTTTATTCGGCGACTTTCATTCAACTTTGTTCGCGAGTTTCACCAACCGCTCGGAGGAGGCCCCGTATTTTAATTAATTGCGGAAGAACGAGTCGTGCGATATTTTTGTCCGAGAGTTATCTTATAGAAAAATGTCCGCTCTTTCGAATGCACTTTGCTGCATCAAAATATATTGGCGGACTCCTTAGTTATGGACGTTTATTCGGCGACTTTCATTCAACTTTGTTCGCGAGTTTCACCCACCGCTCGGAGGAGGCCCCGTATTTTAATTAATTGCGGAAGAACGAATCGTGCGATATTTTTGTCCTAGAGTTATCTTATAGAGCAATGTCCGCTCTTTCGAATGCACTTTGTTGCATCAAAATATCTTGGCGGACTCCTTAGTTATGGACGTTTATTCGGCGACTTTCATTCAACTTTGTTCGCGAGTTTCACCCACCGCTCGGAGGAGGCCCCGTATTTTAATTAATTGCGGAAGAACGAATCGTGCGATATTTTTGTCCGAGAGTTATCTTATAGAAAAATGTCCGCTCTTTCGAATGCACTTTGCTGCATCAAAATATATTGGCGGACTCCTTAGTTATGGACGTTTATTCGGCGACTTTCATTCAACTTTGTTCGCGAGTTTCACCCACCGCTCGGAGGAGGCCCCGTATTTTAATTAATTGCGGAAGAACGAATCGTGCGATACTTTTGTCCGAGAGTTATCTTATAGAGGAAAGTCCGCTCTTTCGAATGCACTTTGTTGCATCAAAATATCTTGGCGGACTCCTTAGTTATGGACGTTTATTCGGCGACTTTCATTCAACTTTGTTCGCGAGTTTCACCCACCGCTCGGAGGAGGCCCCGTATTTTAATTAATTGCGGAAGAACGAATCGTGCGATATTTTTGTCCGAGAGTTATTTTATAGAGGAAAGTCCGCTCTTTCGAATGCACTTTGTTGCATCAAAATATCTTCGCGGACTCCTTAGTTATGGACGTTTATTCGGCGACTTTCATTCAACTTTGTTCGCGAGTTTCACCCACCGCTCGGAGGAGGCCCCGTATTTTAATTAATTGCGGAAGAACGAATCGTGCGATATTTTTGTCCGAGAGTTATCTTATAGAAAAATGTCCGCTCTTTCGAATGCACTTTGCTGCATCAAAATATATTGGCGGACTCCTTAGTTATGGACGTTTATTCGGCGACTTTCATTCAACTTTGTTCGCGAGTTTCACCCACCGCTCGGAGGAGGCCCCGTATTTTAATTAATTGCGGAAGAACGAATCGTGCGATACTTTTGTCCGAGAGTTATCTTATAGAGGAAAGTCCGCTCTTTCGAATGCACTTTGTTGCATCAAAATATCTTGGCGGACTCCTTAGTTATGGACGTTTATTCGGCGACTTTCATTCAACTTTGTTCGCGAGTTTCACCCACCGCTCGGAGGAGGCCCCGTATTTTAATTAATTGCGGAAGAACGAATCGTGCGATATTTTTGTCCTAGAGTTATCTTATAGAGCAATGTCCGCTCTTTCGAATGCACTTTGTTGCATCAAAATATCTTGGCGGACTCCTTAGTTATGGACGTTTATTCGGCGACTTTCATTCAACTTTGTTCGCGAGTTTCACCCACCGCTCGGAGGAGGCCCCGTATTTTAATTAATTGCGGAAGAACGAATCGTGCGATATTTTTGTCCGAGAGTTATCTTATAGAAAAATGTCCGCTCTTTCGAATGCACTTTGCTGCATCAAAATATATTGGCGGACTCCTTAGTTATGGACGTTTATTCGGCGACTTTCATTCAACTTTGTTCGCGAGTTTCACCCACCGCTCGGAGGAGGCCCCGTATTTTAATTAATTGCGGAAGAATGAATCGTGCGATACTTTTGTCCGAGAGTTATCTTATAGAGAAAAGTCCGCTCTTTCGAATGCACTTTGTTGCATCAAAATATCTTGGCGGACTCCTTAGTTATGGACGTTTATTCGGCGACTTTCATTCAACTTTGTTCGCGAGTTTCACCCACCGCTCGGAGGAGGCCCCGTATTTTAATTAATTGCGGAAGAACGAATCGTGCGATATTTTTGTCCGAGAGTTATCTTATAGAGCAATGTCCGCTCTTTCGAATGCACTTTGTTGCATCAAAATATCTTGGCGGACTCCTTAGTTATGGACGTTTATTCGGCGACTTTCATTCAACTTTGTTCGCGAGTTTCACCCACCGCTCGGAGGAGGCCCCGTATTTTAATTAATTGCGGAAGAACGAATCGTGCGATACTTTTGTCCGAGAGTTATCTTATAGAGCAATGTCCGCTCTTTCGAATGCACTTTGTTGCATCAAAATATCTTCGCGGACTCCTTAGCTATGGACGTTTATTCGGCGACTTTCATTCAACTTTGTTCGCGAGTTTCACCCACCGCTCGGAGGAGGCCCCGTATTTTAATTAATTGCGGAAGAACGAATCGTGCGATATTTTTGTCCGAGAGTTATCTTATAGAGCAATGTCCGCTCTTTCGAATGCACATTGCTGCATCAAAATATCTTCGCGGACTCCTTAGTTATGGACGTTTATTCGGCTACTTTCATTCAACTTTGTTCGCGAGTTTCACCCACCGCTCGGAGGAGGCCCCGTATTTTAATTAATTGCGGAAGAACGAATCGTGCGATACTTTTGTCCGAGAGTTATCTTATAGAGGAAAGTCCGCTCTTTCGAATGCACTTTGCTGCATCAAAATATGTTGGCGGACTCCTTAGTTATGGACGTTTATTCGGCGACTTTCATTCAACTTTGTTCGCGAGTTTCACCCACCGCTCGGAGGAGGCCCCGTATTTTAATTAATTGCGGAAGAACGAATCGTGCGATACTTTTGTCCGAGAGTTATCTTATAGAGGAAAGTCCGCTCTTTCGAATGCACTTTGTTGCATCAAAATATCTTCGCGGACTCCTTAGTTATGGACGTTTATTCGGCGACTTTCATTCAACTTTGTTCGCGAGTTTCACCCACCGCTCGGAGGAGGCCCCGTATTTTAATTAATTGCGGAAGAACGAATCGTGCGATATTTTTGTCCGAGAGTTATCTTATAGAGCAATGTCCGCTCTTTCGAATGCACTTTGTTGCATCAAAATATCTTGGCGGACTCCTTAGTTATGGACGTTTATTCGGCGACTTTCATTCAACTTTGTTCGCGAGTTTCACCCACCGCTCGGAGGAGGCCCCGTATTTTAATTAATTGCGGAAGAACGAATCGTGCGATACTTTTGTCCGAGAGTTATCTTATAGAGGAAAGTCCGCTCTTTCGAATGCACTTTGTTGCATCAAAATATCTTCGCGGACTCCTTAGCTATGGACGTTTATTCGGCGACTTTCATTCAACTTTGTTCGCGAGTTTCACCCACCGCTCGGAGGAGGCCCCGTATTTTAATTAATTGCGGAAGAACGAATCGTGCGATATTTTTGTCCGAGAGTTATCTTATAGAGCAATGTCCGCTCTTTCGAATGCACATTGCTGCATCAAAATATCTTCGCGGACTCCTTAGTTATGGACGTTTATTCGGCTACTTTCATTCAACTTTGTTCGCGAGTTTCACCCACCGCTCGGAGGAGGCCCCGTATTTTAATTAATTGCGGAAGAACGAATCGTGCGATATTTTTGTCCGAGAGTTATCTTATAGAGCAATGTCCGCTCTTTCGAATGCACTTTGTTGCATCAAAATATCTTGGCGGACTCCTTAGTTATGGACGTTTATTCGGCGACTTTCATTCAACTTTGTTCGCGAGTTTCACCCACCGCTCGGAGGAGGCCCCGTATTTTTATTAATTGCGGAAGAACGAATCGTGCGATATTTTTGTCCGAGAGTTATTTTATAGAGGAAAGTCCGCTCTTTCGAATGCACTTTGTTGCATCAAAATATCTTCGTGGACTCCTTAGTTATGGACGTTTATTCGGCGACTTTCATTCAACTTTGTTCGCGAGTTTCACCCACCGCTCGGAGGAGGCCCCGTATTTTAATTAATTGCGGAAGAACGAATCGTGCGATACTTTTGTCCGAGAGTTGTCTTATAGAGGAAAGTCCGCTCTTTCGAATGCACTTTGTTGCATCAAAATATCTTCGCGGACTCCTTAGCTATGGACGTTTATTCGGCGACTTTCATTCAACTTTGTTCGCGAGTTTCACCCACCGCTCGGAGGAGGCCCCGTATTTTAATTAATTGCGGAAGAACGAATCGTGCGATATTTTTGTCCGAGAGTTATCTTATAGAGGAAAGTCCGCTCTTTCGAATGCACTTTGTTGCATCAAAATATCTTGGCGGACTCCTTAGTTATGGACGTTTATTCGGCGACTTTCATTCAACTTTGTTCGCGAGTTTCACCCACCGCTCGGAGGAGGCCCCGTATTTTAATTAATTGCGGAAGAACGAATCGTGCGATATTTTTTAATCGCGCATTTATTCGATTTTGTCTTATTTTAAAAACGCACGAACTTTTTCGCTATTCTAATAATTCCACAAAATACTTTATTCATATTGTTTAATAGCTGCATATAACACAAGATATACTGAGAATAGATTACTTAACTCCGAGTACGGTCAGTTAATTCGAAGAATATTTAACTCACAATCGGAAAATCGTATCGTTTAAGATCGTTAACGGACGATCCCGGATCAGAATGTAATAAGATAAAAATAAGTTTGCAAGAAAAGGAAACGAACTGATGGTGTATTGCCGGTAAGCATCATGGCAGCTAGTTAAGAAGTTCTCCAGCTACGGTCTGGCAGAAACCGAAGCTATTGTCAGCTTATAATGATGTAATAATAAAACCGTCTGTATAACGATGGAATCTTGTTTCCCGGAGACGCCGGTTCGCGAACAATGAGAGCTGTATTTTCTTTCCGGTTATAATCAAGTAATTCGATTGTACCGACTTATTGCTGGAGGTGAGGATAACGTCTTCCACAAACTTTCGAGACATCCTTTCACGTTTAGAGAGCTTTGAATTAATTCATGCCACCAGACTTACTTCATCGATCTCTTTTTAAAAGACATTTTTCACGATACTTCACAATGTGTCCTGGAATATTACCCAGGACGAATTATCTTCTCTCTTTTTTTGTGTGTATATTACTTCCCCCGTGGAAAGTATAATTTAAAATGGGACGACATTCGGTCGAGTTTTATCCAGGATCTTGATGAATACGCAGAAAGTCCTATTTCTTTTTTTAGAATCAGCCGTACGCAACATTTGCTTTTACAGACGATTGGCCCGTAGGTAGATAGAAGTTTAATGTATGTATAGATGTGTAGGTGTATAGGTGGCATAGATAGAAGGGAGGGTGAATTATTGGGAAAGTTCCTTACCGAAATAACGATGGTTTGGGCTCGTGGGCCACTTTCTTTAGAGAAAGATCGACTTGTGGATACGCGAAAAAGTAATTTGCGACTTGGTCCCTCGGGGGTCACCATAAAATTCCACTTTTTAGTTTACTTTTTTCTCCCACCGAATATTGCTTCGAAATACATAAGCCGTGTCAAAGTAAACAGGCATACCGGCTATAATTTATATTCAACAAAATGAAACAACATAAATCAGATGGAAATGTATCCGTGCCACGGAAAATTTGGATCGGAAAAATACCCAAAATATTGCGAAATAGCCGAATTTAATTAAACTGTATGTAAATTCTGGGGAGAATTAATTCACTGTCATCTTGTGAACCTCGTCTTAAGATATTAGTCGCAATGCCAAACATAGCTAGTCATAAAATACAATATAAATAATCTAATTCGTTATTAATGTCAGAATTGAAAAAATGTGCGAATAGGATAGCAAATAATAATTGAATCAAGATACTATATAGGACATAATTAATTAATAGTAAGACACCAACACAAATCAAACGTTACAACTTTAAAAAAATTAATCGGATCACATTCATTCATGAGAAAACGACATAGAAAGTTTCGTATTATAAAATAATATTCAATTTCTTTAACACATATTTATATGTAATAACACAGATTAGTTTCTTCAAGTTAAAGTCTCATGAATATTATCCTTCAACGTAGATTACAGTTGCAAAGAAACGTGTGATATAACATAATTTAAGCCGTCTGATATCTCTAAATGAATTAATGAACGAGCGAACTAAAGTAACACCAAATTAACACCCTATAAATATAAGAAAAATATAGGAACATAAAATGAACACGATATAAAGTATTGCGTGAGGTCGGTGCAACAATGCGTGCGGGTTGATCGTATATCAGTGAGTTTGATCCGCGGTTCGTTATTAATAATATATCGTAAACTCTCATAAATATTGGCCAACAAAAATCACATTTGTTAATCTAATCGATAGCTTCGCGTCTCAGTTTGTACTTCTTTTTTCCTCCTTGCTTCCTCGGTTCCTTTTTTTCATTTTCAAATCCCCTCTTCGACCCTTTGCTTCCTTTTCCTTGGAACACTTTCAGGACGAAGGAACTCGCGGCAATTTGCATAGCCACTTACGAGGGCCGCACAATCAGTGGCCATTCGCTGTAAATGTTGTAATATCGTAACCGATACCGGTCGATCGTCTACAGCTACTAAACGATATCGATAGTTTTCTATTCGCTTGTCAACTCCAGGGATCCTCGTAGGCGTTAAATGTTAATTTGCAATCGTGCTAATATCCTATATAATATCGGCCATTTGTGTCGTATAACATGGCACAACACAATCAGCCACGATTCGATCAATTCGATTTCCGTGCTTGTAATTAATGTTCCATTAATAGAGGCGGGATTGAAATTGATGTGTCTGTTTCTTAGGATTTTAATAGCGCCGACGTGGATATGAGAAATTGATACAGCGAATAGAAATCGAATATGGTCTGGTAAATGTATAATAGGTAATTTCGAAGCCATTAATTTAATATCTTTAGCTGAATGTGGGATCCGATGGACCACCGGTGAATCAGTATTACATTTAAATGTAATCATCGACATATTGGATACGATCGGTTTATCTCTGTAACGATAAATGCTGAATTTCGAGAATAGCGAGATATATTAGATTCAATATTTGTCACCTATAATGAAATTGCTTTATAACACAAATTGACGTATGCTGCACATAAAAATATTACTGTCAAATATCAACCTTTTTTTTAACTAAAATTCTTCACCGAATAAAAGTCAAATTTAATTCAATTATTTTCGTCTGGCCATAATTTCATATTCTATTTAAACAGTCTTATTATTTCATTGCAAGGACAAAGTAAAGGATAAAAAATAACTGCTAAAAATGGCAAGTTTCTTCCCGTTGATTTAATGTTACATAATCCAATCAATAAGCGCATCCCATTTTTCGATATAAAATCGCCAATCACCGATGCATTTAGTTATGTCTCGCGGAGTGCATCATCATCGTCATCATCATCAAGCCGAGTGATAAACGCTGGTCGACGAAATAATTCATCGGTTGTCCGGTTGCAGAACGAATTCAAAATGCCCCTCGAGCGAATACCGTGGTCCCCGTCGTCGACCGGGCCCCCGATCCTCTAATCGCTCTTTTTCATTACAATGTCATTAACTCGCGACCCTCCTTTCGTTTTTCTTCGACTGCATTCCGCTTCGTCCTCTCGGTTCGTTCAGTCGATGCGATGCATCGCGAAGCGAATACGAATCGTTGCGGACTCCTCCTTCAATGGCGATATTTCATTCAAATCGTCGCATTGAAAAGTATTGATGACTTCGAGGGTTTTATCGCGTCATCTGCAAAAGTACCCTGGGACGATCCGGTGCCACCATGGCGACCATGGACGAAAGAAGATGACAGTGAAGATGTTTCTCCGCGTAAGCGTTAAACTTCGTGGTATCCGAACGAACATATTGCAAACGAGATATCATTGTGCATCGGAGATATAGTTATATCGTATGCATTTCTCTTTGCAATGTTTATGTACGAGCATATATACGATTCAATGCATTGCCGTATCGAATATATTACACTATCGTCACTCGTATCATAGCCTGTCAAAAGAGGCAGGTGCGTTCACGAAACGTTTCTGGATTCGCGCTGCGCATCGTGTTTCGAAAACGAAAACTACCACTCCGATCGTGTATCCAATTATTCGGGGCCCGGCGCCGGGGAATATATTTGCTGTAGGAACATTGGAATGGATAATATCGATAAAATATTCATCGCAATATGGAACACCAGTGAAAAAAATATTTTCCGAACGTTCATTTGCGGGGTTATCTTTTTAGTCCAATTAGCTTTTATACTGTTTTATGTTATTTTAATGCACCGACCTCGAAGTGTCGTGTTATGAACTTAATATCGCTTAAGTTAAAGTTAATAAACCATTCTAATGGCCATCTATTTTTTCGGTGGCTAAACGATATTTAATTGAACCTCAACTAAAGCATTACGAATATCTAAGCCATCCATGAAATACAGATATAATATTTTAATCCAATCCAATCATGCATTTTAGTAAAAAAATATTCAAATACTTGAAAAATATTATCTGACACCGGCTTTAAATAACTAGGAGTACCGGAAGAAGCTCGTGTGAATTTTTAAACCTATATTCAAATACTCCAAACCTTCTGTAAGTAAAGCACCAGATTTTAACAAAAAAGGAACGTACAAGTTTGCAGAACGATAAAAATAAATATTAAAATAAATGCCGACTACTTCGTTAAGTAAAATTACTTTCCAGAATATCCAGAGAATTTGAATTTTGACTTAAAAAAAATCGTACGAACTTTTTCTGATACTTAATAAAATTCCCTCAACAAAAGTGAAATAAATAAGTAGTTCTTATCATATGTATGTGCAAGGAGGATACTCAACTTGCTTGTTTTCCTCGGTGGCCTATTTGCTAGTAAATTATTGGTCCCATTAGAAATTCTTTGGGAGAATTGCTTATTCAACTATCAGTGGTGCGATAATAGGGGGTCCTGGATAAGAGGACCTGACGATTTGCTGACGCCACTGGGTGGACACAAATAACAGAGAAACGACTAGGAAGTTCGCTATCGTTCAGCAAGATAGACTCCGGTGCTTACGCAGGAAATCTCTGACCCATTGGACTGGACTCACGGAGGGTGCAAAGTAAATATTTTCTTTCGATGTTCTCTCTAATATCTACATTTAGCACATTACTTTCTGTTTATACGGGATTCGCGACAAGATTGGATACGCGGCTAAGTGGACATTCTTTGTCAAATGTTTGTCACATTTTTATCCGATGCCCCTTGATCCTTGCGCCTCTTCCAAAGTTCAGTCTTAAAGACTAATCTTCGATCATTCTTTCGAGTACTGTTTTTAAGATCAGTTCGGTTAATCATGATTTCATCGTTATTTATTACCTCATCACTATCATTACTGATTACCAAATTCTTGTTTAATATAATGTTTAATATAGTATGTACAGTACTGTATAGTTATAGTATAATTATATAATTGCATTTACATTGCACTGACATTATACTATAATATATTGCAACATTGCGGTTATAATATTTGATAATATAAGTAATTTGTATGGCACGAAACAAATAACGTAATCATATCACCTAGTTAATAATGAATTGTTTTAATAATCCGTTTAATTCAATTTGTTAAAATAAATTTCTTGAAGGTTGAGGTTGGCCGTAATATTATTAATATGTAGTGTGTAATTTTCTGCGACTATTTATAAGGCCAAAAATTAGAAGAAAACTTCTTTATTTAAATACTTCGACGAAACGTTTCGATAACACAGTCGTTATCCTCTTCAGAAGAGTCGAAGTATTTAAATAAAGAAGTTTTCTTCTAATTTTTTGGCCTTATTAATAGCCGCAGAAAATTACACACTACATATTAATTTGTTAAAATATAAGAAAATGGTGTCCTTGGTTTATGAAGGGTTTTATAATATATTCGTTAAAAAATTGGATAAAATTTCACACATCATATGGAAATGGTGGATGGAAAAATCAACGGGGACACATTGGTAAAGCCGCGAGCGCTCAGCCATGAGATTTGTAAATGCGATTACAACAATAATTCCCAGCATTACGGGGAATAAAATTGTCCTATCTTCCCAGATAAACATGTAACAAAATTTAATGCGCCACCAGCCGCTAATTTCGTTGGAAATAATAACAATTTCGCTCGGGTTATTAGAGAAGAGGGGACATTAGCGGGATCGTTAAGCGGCCGTACATTTAAACCGTGTTTTTCGATCGGATTATTATCAGTAACATCGATGCGAGGTTTCGCAACTGGGAGGACAAAAAAAACATGTCAACAAAGTCGGCTCGTTTTCAATTCTCGTGGAACGGAAGATCCAATGTTGATCGTGAACGATCCCTCGCTCTTCCTTTCTCGATCCGTAATGAAAATTCCAGACTGCATTGATATGCATCTACAAGATTCCGACTGCACCCGACGCGTACTCGGCGTTCATTTCGCGCGATTTCAGGACTTTCCAACGGAATCTGGTAAAAGCGAATTCTTTGCAATCGCTCTTTCCCACTTCTTTCAGAATCCAATTCTTACCGGGTTCAACCCCCCGCTGCAACGGAATGCATTTTCTATATGCAATATTACGAAACAAGTTTAGACATCGCATTTTAGGTGCACCAGTTCTCTTCACCCTCCTAAGGTGTTCAATTCAAAGATTCACTAAAAAAAACCGATCAATCATCCGAAAAATAATTACGTAGTTTTGAATTCAAAAAAATAATTCATAAATTACAATAAAAAAATGTAAATTTTCGGATAATAATGTTACGAAAGTTCTCAACATTCTTTGAACTTTGACTTATAGATAATTTTATAAGTGCAGTTATAAACTGAGTATGTTCATGCTTGTTTAATTATCGGAACTATTTAATCAACCGAACCACCTTGGTCCCAATTACGTAGCACAATTAATCGACGTTCTACTGTATATTTTTAAGATCGATTAGATAACCTTAATCATTACTTTATCATTGTTTATTAAGTAATGAATATCATTACTGCTTACCAAACTATTTAATATATAGTTATAGTAATTAAATAATTGCAATTAAGTTGCGCTGACATTGTAACATTGCACTTATTATATTTGATAATACAATCGAATTGCGTTTTGAAAAATTGTGGAGATAATATACTTAATGGATGGCTCGCGGGAAAAATAATATTAATGGGTGTTGATCGCGAGTTAATCATTTTAAAACATATTTTTTTAATTCTGATATATGTATTTGCGTTAAAAAGAGACGGAACGGCTTAGGAAGGTTAATAAATTATTTGGAACTTCCCGCTGATGATTTTAGAGATGATTAATACAGGAGTTTATATTTTTTGATCAAATCTTTTAAAAGCTATGTTACGAGTGTGTTTCACTCGCACGGAGGTATCAGTGGCATTAACAAAAATAAAATATAAATAGTGAGCTAATATTTTGGTGATAGAATTTTCATGAACGTTTTAATGCCAATGGAGCACGGAATGATGGAATTATTTATCGCGATATGAAAAACAGAGGTAGCCGAATTCGTCGAAACAAATGTATAATATTACCATAATTTACGGCTGTACACTTCGTAAGAACAATTAACTGTTTCGCCGAATATTTTATTGCGATTACTACTTTAAAACGACGTTTATCGTTATTATCGCATTATTATGACATAATAGCCGGTCACTGTAATTCTTCCAATGACAATACCCGACCCAATTCATTTCTAGAATGGACTAATTACTACACAAATTACAGACTCTCTTCTGGTAGCAGTGCACTGACCATCGCTATGTAGATCATTTATTATCATCGTCGATGTACCAGTTATTTATTATCGGGTGCAGTTATCAACGAGATCACAAACAAACCACTTTCTTCATATTTATTATATCTCCGCAATGAATTATTTCAATCGTCCCTTTCTCGATTTACAAATGAAGTAATATAATCGTCGGTACGTCGTATTTTTCCGTACACCACATTACCCCGTAAAAGACTATTAATATAAATGTTTGCAATGCCAACACTCGATCCAATTAATTTCGAGAATCGAGGAACTAATTACAGCACAAATTACAGACTCCCTATTCGCTCGAGTGCGCCGACTATTACGGTAAACATTGGTGCCGCGATTTTCGTCGTTGTCCAACGATTATTTGTCACCGAATCCGATCGCCGACAAGATCCGACCGTGCGCTTTTTCCGTGATATCCCCGGCATTTTGTCACGCGCGCTCGTTTCATCGGATTCGGTAACGCGGAATGCGAAATTTGCAAAAAACAAGGACGAAAAACGACTGCATCCTTGCTTGCGTTTACGTAGCATCGTTGTTTGGTGTGCGGAGATAGCTATACATAAATTCACGCGTGTATATCGGCAAACGTTTCGATGAGAGTTTCGCAGGATCCGCAGTCGATTCGTCAACGAGATAGATGGGATTTCGAAAGGGAAAGTGGACAAGCCATGTGAACATTGTACCTTTTCAATCTTTCACCCTTTACTATTATTAGCAAGTTTTTTATTTGGGAGCAGAATTTTGGTACTCTTGCAAAAGTTGTTAGATCAGTCGATTTAAGGAGATGCAGACAACTTACGCCAGACACATATTTAGAGTATCTTTGGATATCTAACGACTTTATTAACCGAAAGAAATTAAGTATTCACGATAACTTAATTCAGACACTGATTTATAGCACTTGTAATATAGGATTATAGTATCTTACAATTTTCTTAATAGGAAGAGATTAAGTAGTCACAACAACTTAAGTCAGACACCGATTCCAGGATCTTAGGATACTGGATTACACCGTCTTACAATTTCATTAATAATAGCAAAGATAAGTATTAATAAAAATTCTCAAGTTATTACTCAACCATTCTGAACTCTGAGGTAATCACTACTACCCCTTGGAATTAAATAACGATAAAAATAATTATGTCCGATTCAAAGTATCTGAACATTTTTAAATGAACTCCATCCAAAATAAAAAAATTGCATTGCGATAATGCAAGCCTACCAAATCCGTAATAGCAAGAAACAGGATGTGAAACATATTCAATGATAAACAAAAGGGTTTGAGCATGGGAGCAACACTCGGACCAATATTTCCTTCAATTACTCGGCCGAGGTATACAAGAATCAATAATGCATCGATACTCGATGAAATTCACGGTGGTGCGGGGGCTCGAAGGAAGGGGTAGCATTTTTGAAAGGTTTTTTGACTAATAGACCAGGATGACGGGCGACGTGCCAATTCGTCGGTCGGTTTTGAAGCGTGTAACGGCGAATGACGTCGTTGAACGGCGTCGGTGTTACGAGAGGCATTCGGAGCTCGGACCGCAGCGTTTGGTAAATTTGGCCACCCAGAGGTAAAGCAACGGTAATAAATGAGCGGCGAGCGAGCTCTCGAGCTCCAATTTCCCAGGAGGGTACACCGGGCAAAACCGCAGCCTAAAAACAATATCCTACTACCACCGGCACAGGGACACCGTAACCTGCTCCGATAGTTCCCCATACCGCGGATAACTTATCGTCCACCATCTAATATCCAAGAGGTAATAACAACCCTTCGAAGGGGAATAAAAAGTTCGTCGAGATTTAACCGAGCTGACGACTCACTTCGATATTTCTCACCGAACTTCCCACGTCATTATGTCACGACACATTTTTATACTTCTTTCTGCTATTCTTACGTGTGATTATGAATAACCGTGGTAGATGACAATTAAAGGGTACGAGTATGAATAATTGTCACTTGAATGATGATATAGCATTACGCTGATATAAAAAACTAGACTTCGCGGTACGATATTACGAGTAAGAAGATAACTTTTTATTTCATAAGGATTAACGTTATTATAATATATGATAACATGGACTGATAATTATATAACGACTGTTAAATCACATATCAATTCTTTCTAGTATACAGGAATACAAACGGAATAAATATTCGAAGAAATTATGAAACTATCAGCAGTAATCCAACTCGTATTTGCCGCTATCACCTCGGTATCTCGAGCCTTCCACTTATCGTGTCTAGTAGATAGTTCTCTTGAAAAATTCTTACATCGTGGAAGCATGGTTCCATGGGGTTTACTTTCCGCGACATTCGCCTGCAGTAAGCAAGTATTTTGAGGAAGAGGTGAACGGAGACATCGAACGAAATCAAAAGAGTAAGGCAGAGGTAAAAGAAGAAGTAAGAGGAGTTAAAGAGAGAGGGGAATAAAAAGAGAAGGTCCTCGAAGATGTAAGTCGAAAGAGCGGTGAATTCTGGAGGGTTTGTCGATTTACTACTCGAAGATAGATAGTTTACTCGAAGTCTGAGCACGAAATGATTTCAGAGCTACGAGTGCGGCAAGCACTTGCCTCCTCCATCCTCTCCAATATATCTGTCCTCTTTTCTCTTGGTCCACTTGGATCCTTTGGCAGTACAGCATCTCTGTGGCCTTCTCCGAGTCTCACTCCCTCTCTCTTATTCACTCACTCTCTCCTTCCTCTCAAGGCAGTCGAGTTCCACGAGCCGAGTGGCTCAGAGCGGACATTGGGTTGTATTTCATAAAGTGAGAAGCCAAGTTCAGGCTTGAAGTTCGTCGCGGCCACCGATCCCGCTATACACTTAATACGAGTTTTCCATTCGATCTTATTTTCCTCCCTTTATATCTTACACGCGTAACCACCTTGATTTGCTTACTTTTTCCCTCAACTTTTATAGCGCGTCTACTCTTTAAAGCGGCTTTATTAACCGGAGAAGAAGAATCTGTCGCCGGTGGTCAGAGACATACGAAGGACTCGTGACCGAGCTTTTGCAAAAACTCGGTTGAAACGAAGTCCGTGTAGCGAGAAGACGTTATGTGACACGCTCGTGAAAGTGTTATTTACGAGTGCACCGGGTTCCTCGGGAACAAGACCAGCGGTAATAACGTATGCGGGTTACCAGGAGAAACAAAAATTTCGCACCGCGCCGCGTAATGGAGTCGCGTGACTCTGACAACAGGCTCGTGTATTTTCGTATTTTATACTTCGTTGCTCTACATGTTATTTCAATTTATATCGTTCTAATACAATGGATACATAATGGACGATGGATAACATAAACCAATATCATTCCCCCCTTCTCTCTCTTGGTTAGAGTATCGATTTAATAAATATATTCGGTTCCGTGTACACTTTAGACTCAACGGAAATGAACGCAGAGGGCTAACTGAAAATATAATGGGTTTTCTATCTCGTTACTTTACATGCTATTTCAATTTATATTCAACGATAGAATATTTCCCAAAGTTATCGGGATAGAATAGACAATAAGCGTGCTCGGGAATACCATGCTTTAGAAAGTGAAACGAGCCACGATTACGTAAAACGTTAAACATATTTCCCTTCGTTCTCCACGCGTAAAACGTTAATGAGCTACCGAGGACCCCGGAAGAAGACTAAAAGCTCCCGAACTTTTATCCTCGACCGAAAAACTTGTCCTTCCGCGAGTCTGAAGTAGTTCCATAGAAATAAAACGGTTCACCATCGAATGGGAGGATCCTTTTCGTATTCTCCACTCCATGGGAAACATTGTAAAACACTCATTAAGTAGAGCGACTATTCATTACAGCTTGGTAACTCGCGTATATCGCGGGGAGCACAAAAACCTCTTCGCCCTATAATTATCTCACAATGTCTGAGTAATGAAAAATTATTGCTAATAATTACTCCTAGACATATCCGAGTGGCAAGGTGTTACGAGGAACATCTTTTCATTCACTATCCGCGTCCTTCTTTTATCTTTTTCCATTGGATCCCAACAGTTTCTTAACCCTGGAGTAGCAATTATTGTCGCCATAAATGTTATTGTAAATATTACAGGTAATAATTTCAAACCACTTGTGATCGTAAGTCTAAGAATTCTCTCCACGCAATTATATCTATTTTTATTTCTATTGTATTTTATCTTCAGAGCGTATCATAGATGCCAATTATACTTCCACCATAAAACATTAGTAATCATCTTTAATTGTAATACTTCCTAATGATACTTCTATGATATTATAATTAACGATAAAAAGAAGGATGTCTTTCAACAGAAATATTGTACCATATGATTTAAGGCGACTGATAATAATACAAACTCATCGTTCCATTAGCGTTACAGGTTTAATCTGCCGCACATTTCTCCTTCGACGTTCGCGAAAGAATTGCAATCAAACACATAGAAGAGTGAAGCAATTAACCGTTTCACGGCGCTTCTAAAACGCATTGCTCCTCCGCCGGCACTTTCCTTTCTATCTCCGGTATCCTTCGTTCCACGGCGACTCGGCCTCCGCATAATTAAGGCGCATAATTTCTTGAACCGTTAAGAAATTACTACAGGTACCCCGCACCCGGCATGGCATTCTTTTCCTGAACTGGTTCATCAGTGCGTTACCCCCATGCCGTGTTCCGAGCAGCAAAATGGTGGAACGAGAATTTCCAACATTTTACACTCGTTCCACGGGAAAAACCTGTTATTACTTTGCATTAACGCGGATAGTCGTGCGTTCTACCTGGAATCCACACTTTTCCAAAGAAATGCGCCTTTTATTTCCTTATTACCCACCCTTGATTACACTTGATTGGCTCTTCCAAGCCTCGAATGTGTCGGAATTCGAATACGCAGATTCCAATGTGCTTTCGAGAATTTCAAACGTGGTGAGTTACTTTTCTATTATACTTTGTTTTATTTATATTATCGTAGATTGGCAATTATTATTGTATTGCCATATATATTATTATAGACTACTGTTAGTAACACTAGAACTACCAAAATGATCAAAATGATCTGTCCGTTAATTAACTTAAATTCTCCAGCCATAATTTATATAATTAAATGTGTAAGAATAACTGAGTATGTTCGCTAGTTCTAATGCTAATATTAGTGTAATTGGCGAATTAGTTTATTTTGGACTCGAGTTAAATATGAAAGCTATCGGCTCTGATGAGAAACTATATTGGTAATGTTAGTTCTTAATTAGCCATTTATGTAGTTAAACCAACAATCAATCTCGACTCAGACGTTGGCGTTAATAATTGATACCAAATATCGATGATGTTCTATTTTGTGTGTCGGCCGCTTTCATATTTAAGAGGAGCCATTCGAACGTAATTTCGGTAATTTCTCGTGCAAAGATAATTTCGAAGGGGGCTATATAAATGCCATTAGTCGTTGCTCGAATTGAAATAGACGAAAGACATTAAACATATTAAACATAATTCGATAGATTGTAACAGAGATTAGTACGCGAAATGTTATTAAACTAAAATTATATCCACGATCGACGGCGGGGATCTTAAACACAGAAGCGCCCGTTAATACAATTACGAATTACTGTTAATTATTAACTAATTACGGAAGTAACGCGTAATCCATTGCCGAGATAATTATCTTTTCATGCAATAAAATCTGCCTCGTCACTGCAAAACTTCCACTCACCTCGCAAAAAGTATTCCCCTATAAATTAGAGCAAATTAACTCGAGCGGTTGTAGAGTAATTTAATAGTGCCAGCCACAGTCCTATAGAAAATAATATGCGACACAAAATAATATATTATCTCAGTAATAAATGGAGCGTGATAATAATTGCTAATCCTATACGGGGTAATTATCATTAATTAATGCCAACAAATAAATAAATATCCTTTATGATCACGTATTTAATGCACGAATTATTCGTGTCGAAAGTGATAAAGCAAAGGAATAATCATTTCTAAACATGATACCTAATATATTTTTCAATTATTAAAATATAATTACAGTGAATGTAGTCTTAAGTTATGATCCTAGAATTATCTTCTTTATATTGCTATATGTTTTTGCCACGTGAAAATTATTATGAGAATGTGTCCAGGTGGTTCCACTGGAAAGGATAATAGAACTAATCAAAGTCAGTCCTGATTGGTTTCAAACGGTCCACTCTATCACTCGATCCTCGAAGACAATTCAATCCGATGATCGATAGAGAAACAATCTCTTCACTCCTCCCCGTGTTATTAAACGATGAGTTTCTTCCGGAGATATGTTACGAAAGAGGAAAAAAAACGAGATATAACGAAGGTTCGATATCTCGGATGCGATCGTACTTAAGAAGATATCCGGGGAAAGAATTCTTACCTTCTTCGTCGGCTCGGCGAATCGGTTCCACGGGATTGCTTACGATTCGGGAATCGTTTTTACTTGATGCCAACCTAATTTATATTCCATCGTTTTCTTGTCTTAGGAGATCCCCGATCCCCGATCTTCGATATCTTTTCTATATTTGCCATGCTTTTGACTCAATCACGAGATGAAATATGACTCATAAGATGTATATTTTCACTGGATATCGGTAGACATGTTATTCCAAGACTTTAACGTGTGCGAATCCACGCTTCTTCCGAATTGGTCGCTCGACTTTATTCGTATTTTTATTAGGATGTATTTTAACCAGGAAGCCTGTCTCTTGGATCGATTGGGAATGAATTAGAGTCCTCCTGTGACCAATTCCACTGGAATATTCTCTCCTCCTTCACCCTCCCCCGCCCCGACATCATTCGACTCGCAACTAATATTTCATCCCCGGTTATTCTCAAATGTCTATTAACGGTGTCATCATAAATTTGTCTTCCATTTCGCACGGTGTTAACCGTACACCATTACCATCGGCTACGAAACCTGCTATATTCCGTGCAAAACCCGCAGCGCCACGTTTTTTTGCGCGAGGAATACTTCGTTATGCCGACGTTTATTTATGTATTCATTAATGCCTTGGAAAACCAAACGTTCATCGAATGCTGAAGAACTCGACATGCGTAATGTTCGGGCAAAAACTGGAGCTTCCAGCCGAGCCTTTAATTAATTGTTATAATACAATAAGCTTAAAGTAAATTACCATTGAATCCAATCATCCTACCAATTAAAAGTATTAATATCCGAGTCTACATACTTGGATAATATTTAATTAACTTTGTGCCTAGATATACACAATCGTGTTTAGATTGTTGGACTTAATTGTACATTGAGTAAGATCGATATAATAAATTTCAATAATAAGTCTGCGTTGCTTATAATCAGATATAAAAATTGGTTGAAATTCAAGTTCCAGTTTCAAGCAATTATGTGCTCCGCTTTATGCGTTAATTGGCGAGATTTTTGAGGAATCTTCATCCGACACTTTGCCGCGCTAAAGAGTCCTTAACTTTGACCATACACGCGCACTCGAAAAACATGTATAAAATGTAGGACATATGAACCTGGAGATTCATAATTTGTCTAATATGGGCTTTTGTGCGGGGGTTACGATCCAGTTTTATTTCCCGCTCGTAAACCAGTGGTCCATTATGCGAAAAGATAGCTGGATAGAGGAAAAAAAGAGGGGGTTTTTTATCCTCCCACGAGGGTACTTATCTACTACGGTATATTCAGACTAATGACTGTGTGATATCAGTCAACCGCATCAAACTCCTAGGTAAGTATTAAAGCAATAGCTATTTTTATCCATCCACCCTGTCTATTTTTCATAAGCGCGGAATCATTTGCAATTTAACCGGTCGGGGATTCAGACTCGGTTTCTCCGGGGGATAGGAGGGGGTTGGGAGTAATTTTTGAGCGACGTGGAAACTTTAATTAAATTCACCGTGGTGAGAGGAGAGAGATTCGAGAAACTTTAACCTCCTCTGTTCTCGGTTGCATATAAAACAGCCCATGGATTCTTGTTCCATGTCTGCCTGTAATTTAATTGCAGTAACGAAATCCTCGTTTGCTTTCACTTTTATGACAAACGCGAAGATATTACGCGCATTGGCACTCGACCGTCAAAGGCATCGTTGAAACGCCGTGTGATTCGTTGAAAACACCCGCGGGAAGCACACGTAATTTTACACGATGTCGAGTATTGAATTAACGTGAAACGTGTCGACGGAAATATTTCGTGTGAAATCAGATGAGCTCGGTCAATCCAGGAATTGTCGTCGGAAGGAAAGTGCGATGACTTTGGAACGAATTCACGAGGAATTATCACTGAGAAACTTCCTATCGTGTCCCGTACATTCTCTCGCCTTCGAGTAAAACTCGACGTCGAGGAGATTCAGGAAGCGACATAGTAAAAAAAAGGAACGAAGAGAAACGAGGAAAAGACGGCGGAGGACACGAGCCATAAATAAGCATCGAGGAAAAAGCGTAATCCCTTATCGTTTGTGTATTCTGCAGTGCCGTCTAACAATAAAGAAAAACTTTCCTCGCTCTTCGTTCTCCAGTATCGCCCTTCCCATCCCTTCGTCCCTTATCCTTGCCACCCAATATCCCTCCTTGTCTCTCCGAGAAATCGTACATTCTGGAGGAAGGGTAAAGATTCGCAACCCCCGTCCCCCGTTGCCAACTTAAATGCGCGAGTTAGTGGCGAACGGGGGCAAAACCGAGGCTTGCAGGATTTCGACCTTAGAAGGTAGACGAGATTCAGTCGTCCTGGGGAGGAATATGACGGAAGAGTCCTGGGAGAGAATGAGAAATGTATAAAGAGCAAGGAAATGGGCTAAAATGAATGGTTAGGGGTCCTAGAAGAGGACGAATCATAGAATGAACGGAAGGCAAGAATGAGGTGAAGCGGTGTGCAGGCGGTTCGAGAAATCTTTTAAGAGATGCGACGCTTTAAGGACGTATTAAAAATGGCAGGCGGCGGAGAGGCCCGAGGTGCAGCCTGCAGTTTACTGTGGTATAAATTAGACTCGCTGTTCCAGCATAATCTGATATATTAACGAGTCAAACCTTGGTTCTGTGTTCTCTCCCGCGACGAGGAGGAAGAAGAGGACCGCTTGAAGACAGAGGAGGAGGAGGTGGAGGAATGGAATATATGCGCGATAGGCGTATTAACGGAGCAAGAAAGACGAGAGGGTTATGCTACCTCAAGGGTAAAAGGGCGGAGGGTGGAGGGAGGGCCAAGTGGAAGCCCGCGGGATGTATCGTCGATTTTTACTTTGCTTAGTATCTCGGTTATAGTCTCTCGCAGTTTTTACGGTCCGACGATCTCGGCGGGCTTAACGCCGTAATTGAAATTGTGGCCTCGCTTATCGGGCTGTCGTAACGCTGAGAAATGGATCTTTATTAGGGAGCCGCGCGCAGAAGTGCCGGGCTGAAAGGGTGAAAGGGAAGAAGAATGAAAGGAGAGAAGAGTGACCGGTAGGAGAGTAAGATGAAAAAGGATGGAGGTTGAAGGGATTAAGATAAAGGAGGGGAAGAAAGCTTTTGGCAGAAAGAAAATGATATCGAGCACGTTGTAGCACGGGCATCGGTAACGGGGGGGTAGGCTTAAATACTTTGCTTTTACAAGACTACCTCCCTAAGGAGCTCCACCTCTTTCGCGTTTCGAGGATCCGCGAATCTTCCTCCGACACTTCGTTTCGACCGTGAGACTTTAGAATCTTAATAGTCCAGGAATCCTTAGCATCCTTGTATCTCCCTTAACTTTACGTCTCCCGGTAATCTCCCTTAACGAGTCATCGTTGCAGGGGTCGATACGCGAATCCTTCGAAATACATAACTTCACGCGTGACTCGCGCGAAGGAAAATAATCACCCGTGATAACTACCGTGAGTAACGAACGGAGACCGAAGATAAAGGAGAAAAATAATTGACAGTGACGAGGACTGATGAACCGTGGACAATCGGGTAACACCGTTACGTAAAACCATAAGATTAAGGAGGTCGCGTCTAATTAAACGGGTTATGAATTACACGAAATAATCATTATCGAGAGGAAAGTAGGGAGAGTAATTATCCGTGGCTCGTAAACAGATTATATCGAGGGCGAGGGAATTTATTATATTCCCGAAATCACGAGGAACCCCCGGCGCCGATGAATGGTGATGAAGATTGCGTAAAAGCGTGACGCTCTCGCTAGTAATGAGAAAGAAGCCGCCTCATTATGATTTATTTGTCGCGGTCAATTAGACCGGCCCGCCGGGCAGCCCACGATCTTCGAGGCGAGTCGTGAGGAAGAACGGGAACCAAGCGGACGAAAAGAAGAGGAGGAAGACGATCGAGGAATTACGTGGACTCTCGTAAAACAGCTTAACTGTCCCTCAGGAGAGTATCGAGTACGAGTTAAGTGGGTAAAAAAATTGCTACGCCTCAGCGCAGAGACGCGTTTTTCTCTCTTCCCTTTGATAATTCGTTCGAGCACTCGTTCACTGATCCTTACGATCTTTCTTACCGCGCCCCTCGTGATTAACTTAAATCTAAATCAAACCGAACCCGAGATGTTAGCTTTCAAGTATAATCACATCGATCGGTATAATCGATATAATTGTATATCACTAATCATTGTACCGATGTATTAATGTAATATTGGTATGTTGCTTACGTGATGATGATATAGTAGATGACTTATAAGTAAGTCATTAGTACGCGGTTATCATGTATGTAAAACGTAATTGGTATTTAATAGAATTTAATATTGTTCTGCGATAATCGTTGTTCGTACTCATTTATTTATATGTTTGCAGCCTTGAATAATAAGTTACCGATGGGAATGTAATACTACGGTATTAATAATTTAACGGGGAATAATTATTCCGCATTCAAGTTGCGTTACGGGTAGACAGTTATAATATCGTATCTGCTCCTTGGATCGTTAGACAGACCTTGTCCCTAATTATAAGTCTCGTTAATGAAGATTGATTTCAAATTCAACGCCTGTAATAAGCATCGATTCACTGTACGGCAGCGTAATCATAAAACGACTAACGGAAACCAGACTATTAATTCCTATTAGAAATCGTTAATTCCACCGTTTCCTGCCTTGTCACAAGTCACAATTATTTAATCACCGAATATCGGATTCAACTTTAATGTCGATCGTTACTTATCTATTTATACTGATTATAGTATCCGGACAAAATAAGTACACGTTTTAATAGCTTTAATAACTTAAAAACCATTATATCTTCAAGAAAATATATGTTTCCACACATTTTATAGCATAAAGTAACCGACATCGTGCACATATAATAATTCTAACATCACAATTAAATACAAATCATATACTCAGCATGTGCAGGACTTAGATTCCCTGACAGCAGTAAGAAAAATATAATTCATAACAAGAAAAGAGCAGTAATATAATTGTTAAGAATAAGAGAATGAAGGGTATGAAGGTTTGATAAAATCTGTCGCGGCCGTTGGAGCCGCAAAGTATCGCGAGCGGATAACGAGCGTGCATTGTCCAGGTTCTTCGGATCGGCGTGTTTCCGCAGGTGCAACGAAAGCCAAGGCAGAGAAACGTAACGAGAGGCTTTTCGACTCGGGCGAGATTACTTTTGTACCGGCATTGCCTCGCAAAACCTCTTACGTATGTATCGTAAGCATCGGCGAACACCGCGTAAGCGCACGGAAATACTCGTTAACGTCACTTCTCGTCGCTGTCGTAATTCAAACTGTGCTACCTTCTTGTCCTTATACCATCTCCAGTGTCCTGGCACTCGTGTACGCATTCTTCCTATCGTTTCGCACGAAACACTCTCCGGTGCCCCTCGCGCTTGCATAGATAACGAAAATTCTCAACCGTATGCCATACCTTCCGTTGAATAAAAACCGACAGTTAAAAACCGAACTGCCGTCGTTGCATTTCATTGTTCGTACAGCGTCTTATGTTTTACGCCAATTTCGTAATTGTTTTCTAGCATAACAATCCGAGTCAGTAACAATCCGTGTTAGCAAGATCCAGAGAGTTCATTAAAATATTAGACAGTAGTGATTATAATAAAAGGGTTAGTTAAATTTATATAATTTAGTATATATAACGAGACGAATAATGAATCTACGAGCTCGAAATAATAATATTTTACTGAGAATTAACATGTTACGATTGAATACCGGATCGAGTAAACTGAAGTGGATCGACGCGGAATCTTCTTTGACTCGTTCCCGTCGCTAAATACAAAGCACGGATACGAAGTGGAAATAAATGAAAAAAAGTAGAAAGCATTCGGTGAGATTGGCCCGGTTTGCGTGCATACATCGTGCGCATTGAAATAAGTGCGTACTTGTCGCATAGAAATCCTCGTTAACGTCAATTCTCGTCGGCGTTGTAATTCAGGGAACGTGTGTCCTTTCCTCTTACCACTGCCACTGTCCTTTTTCTTCGGTTTACATACATAGGTATACGTCCCGCTGTCACCTCGCGAACTTTCTGATGCCGACTTACTCGCGGATAATGGAAATACAAGCTGCATTTCGTTGCATGCGTTTCGCCGACCGGCGGGTTTCAGGTAAAACAACGCGGACAGAGGTAGAATGCTGGATTACGAGACAGAGATACAAATTTCGTATAAATGGAAACCGTGCGAAACCTTCTCCACTTACTTCTGAATTCTGCTACTTTCTCGTGCCGTTCACTTTTGCATTTTCCATATCGTTCTCCGTTTGTTATTGAATAATCATTTTTTTATGCGCGATGGAATACTAGTTCGCTTTTATACGTTCTTATAGTATACTAGTTTATTTTATATTCATCTATGGCTTTTTATTTGTTATTGAATAATAACGTTCATTTGATAATTCCGGAAGAATGAATGTATTTTTATATATGATAATTTAAATGCGAATATTGTTTAGTAATAATTAAATTATTTCTACCACTGTGAATATAGTCAGAAAAATTGGTGTGCCGACAATTCTGCTCTTATTACAAAAAGAGTGAAGCAAGTACTTCACGAAGCAGTAAATAACTTTCGAAATGGTTCTTGCAGCAAAGGTTGTACACACTTCGGCTCCATCGTACAACGCGAAAGTTGTTCGAAGTCAATTTATTGATGGATAGTGGTAGCACGAAGCACCCTTCTTCGGATCACCCTGGCAGTGGCGATGTTCCGAGGAGTGAAAGAAAGTGGTAGTTTTTCTTGTTTCTCACTTTTTTTTCACGGATCTCGAGTGTCAGAACGAACAGGCAGGATTTGCACGCGGACCTCCGTGCAGGTAGCAATCGGCTTATTTCCAATCGATTCGGTCCGCGGCGAGTCTCTTTTTCTCTCCGTCTCTTCTCTCCTTTCGCCTGTATCATCCTCTTCGTTTCTCCATCATTCGCGGTTCCATTCTCTTCCTTCTCTCTTCTACCACCCTTTGTTCTCACTCTCTCGCTCATCTCGCAACTGCAATCCTCGGAGATGCATTCTTTTTCCTCTCAGTTTTCTACCGCACCCGACACGAAAGAGATTAAGGGAAACCGTGTATTAACCGTCGTATCGAAAGGACACTCAAGAATGCCGATATGGCGGAAGATCTTTGACCATGATAGTACAGATTCAACAAGTATATCGAGCCGGCTACCGAACTGGGTTAATTTAAATGCCGCGCGGTGTGATGGCGGCAGAGACTTTTTACAAGAATCTTGGAACTCTTATCAGTTCAAAGTTATTTAATTCTCCCTTTTTCACGTGAACTAAATCATACCATTTGCTATCTCACTATCCTGCTTGCTATAGTATATTTTATATCATAATGGTAATAAAACTTTGTCCAGAACGTGTATTATAAAGAAACTTACATTAACTTGCCACTAGAACTACCAAAGGTAACAAAATGACTTGGCTGCCAGTTTTAATTAAATTATTCGAATATACCACGGTGCATTGATCGAGATTTGATATATTTTTATTTTGGATACATAACGCAAATAATTGAATCCTTAATTAACTTAAATCCTTCAGCCATAATTTATATACAAATAAATATGTAAGCATAACTAATCGTGAGTACTTCTAGTGGCAATTATTCTACTCGAAAGTAATGCAATGTATTTATTTAAGTAGATACGGTACCAGACAATTTTATCCAGCAATTCTTTCATACTCCTCCTGGAATCTCTATTATTCCAGGGTTAATTCAAACATTTGCCATACGACAGAACCTAATATACACACCATGAAACCCGTACGCCTATCTCCGTATCCTAATTTTCTTCCTACGTGCTATGCGAAACAAGAACCACGGGCAGTTTGCCTACGCGGCGAAACGGAGGGTTAACTTCTTCGAAGGCGGAATCTTGGCGTAAAAGGGGAAAGCCAGATAGGAAAATGTAGACTCGTATACATTTGTAGATGGTAATTGGACATGGAGAAGATCGTGCACTGAAATTCTTTGGCATGGCTCGCGTGGGCGGTTGGTATCCCCAAGGACCTATTAGTATACGATTAGAAGTAGTACCAATGGGGTCAGTATATACACAGACCAGATATAAGTAGACCAAGCACGCAACGCAATCTGTAATTCCAGAGTTACCGAACACATAAAATAGCTGCTTTTTCATATTTTTAGTCTTGCAAATACAAAAATAAAACATGAAATTATTTTTGTATTTGCAAGACTAAAAATATGAAAAAACATATATATATATATGTCTCATTATTCTAAAATGATATGAATTACATTTGCAATATAATTTCGCAAGTAGGTTTAAACATTAGTTAAATTTGGTGAAACAAGCTACGCACGCTCATTTTTCGAGAAACCTCGCCAGAGGCCCAATTTTTTTGGAAATTTGAAAACAGTCGTAAAAAGTAGAGAATTAGAAATTAGAATTCTTCTAAAGTTACAACCGAGCTAGTATCTGCTTTACACGTATACTTTAATTAGAAGTTAGACACCTCGTTTAGCAAATAAGTTAGGAATATCGCTTGACTATCTTCCAGCGATGAACTATACTTTTTTTTTATACAGTGTTGTACACTTATAAGTATTATATATATAAGACAGGTAGATGCACGCAACGCATTTGCATTTGTTTGTAGCAATATAGTAACGATGCATTGCCACTCAATTTATTGTAGTTCGTCCGCCACGTCTATTTTTTAGGGTGCTGCTGAGCGGTTGCAGTACAGAATTCTTCTACTCGTTTCTGCAGGGGGCACCTTTCGTTGCGTTGATTTTTAACGCGCTGTAATTTTTGAGTGGAATCATGAAACCCCATTTAGTGTTTGGTCTACTTATATCTCGTCGGTGGTATATACACGGGGCTCCTCGTATTCGCGGGGATCTTTACAAACGTTTTCCCCGCATCGAGATAAGGAGAAATAGAGTTCCCTGGTCTCGAAGTGGCGAGCCACTTACATCGGAACGAGTGGACCCTCGAAAACGAGCGTCTTCGACGTTCAACCGATTCCGGACGAGTAGATAAGTCCCATACTACCAGTACGTAAAGTGATCTAAGCTTCCCTTTCAGTGATATTTATTCCGTGGATAGATAAGACGGAACCTAATAGTTGCCTACTTAACATTTCCAGTATCGAACTTCTTAATAATATAATAAAGTACCGTCGCGGTAGATAATGCGTTTATAGTATGAAGATAGCCACGCCAAGATCGTAGACCGCTACATTTTCTCTTAATTTACGAATCTTGGTGTAACGTTAAATTGCAATGTTAAGCAAATGTGCAAATAATATTGCGCGTTAAGGTGAACATCCATTTTGGAAATAAATTGATCATTGACAATCATATGATAGATCATGCGGTAAAGGCAGTGAATGAATTCCCAATCATAATCTGCGCAGCTGAACTCCAACTAGGGATGCATCTCGTGTGACCGACGCACTCGAAAGACGGATCGGTCATCGATTGTGTTCAGGTTATAAGATCGACACCCCTAGATGGACTAATGAAAAAAGGCTAGGAATTTCTGATTAACGCCATTGAGACGCCTCCGGGGAATACGGAGCGGTGTCGTTTAACGCGCGATTACGTGAAAGAATAGCGAGGAGAACAAAGGCAGGTGCGTTCCTGGTAGAACGAGGAGGAAGAGGAAGAGGAAGAGGAGGTGGTGGTGGAGAAAGAATCTTGGACTAAGAGAGAAATCGAGAAGGATGGTAAAAGGAGAAGAGAAGAGTGGGTGCCTGGTGATCGGAGGCCGGTGACGAGCCAGGCAAAAGGAACAAGCGACTCGCAACTTCTGCTTATTCCGAGAAACGGCTCCATTAACGAAATGGCCGGACAAACGAAACCGAACGCCGCGCGATCTCGCGCAATACACGCACTCACTTGGGCCCCGGCACCCTCTGTATCGCTAGAACGATCGACTACCTCTCTTACCTGCATCCTCCTCGAGAAACCGAGAAACCGAGAAATCGCGAATACCCACCGGCTCGACAGATCGGGGAGGAAAGAGACGCTACCAAGCGGATTCCATCGTCAAGGCGGTGAGCTCTCTTTGAAGGTTCTATCTCTTCCTTCTTCGATGTCCAATCATTCCTACTGCCTTATAGAATTTAATTATCGACATTGCTCTTTCATAGAGTTACCTTTTCTGATATATATATATTTTCGTGTAGCATTTTTTTGTGACATACTGCTCTATGAGTTAATTGGTGTACAGCTTTTAATGAAAGGTGAAATAATATCCTCGTATATATAGAATAATATATATGATGTCTCGCGATATTTCTAATAAATAGTGTGGCCTTAAAATCATGTCCCGGCTCTCTTTTATCGCAATGCCTTGCGGCCGGCGCAACAATATAATAATAACAAATGACAATATATGTATATAATGAGAACATGTTATTGCGGAACTCGATATATTTAAAGGAACCTTTAATATTGATTTGTACAGATTTGTAAGAATAGAATGTGATACCTACATAAATCATCAATATGAGTTAATATACTGTATAATTGGAATATCTTTACGCCACACTATGATATTAAATTATCAAGTAAAGAATAATTCAAGTATTAAGAATAAACTTGCGGATTGTTCATGCAATTAATCACTTAATAAGATGATTAACCCTGCCAATAAAATATCACTGCAATTTCGCTAATACTAAACACCAAATATGATTCTGCCGATCCTGGTACTTGTTTAACTCTATATAATTAAAGAGATAACATAATAATGAGGACTATCATCAAGAACCAACGAACTATTTGTATATTCTTTATTATTATTATACAAGCATTCCAATTCATCAAAGACACAGCAGAGAAAAGTACACCTTAAAGTTTCAAATTAGATAGACTTATAAAGTATCTTCCAAGAAGTGCGGCACCGCATTCTAGAGTACTCCGATTCTCCGTTATCTTCTGCCTTTAATCATTTAATTCGATGCAACGCCTTTTAATTACTCGTCCGTGGGTCTCATTAAAGTGGCGCATTCAACGAGATAGCGCAAACTTAAAACCCGATAATTCCAATCAGTCGCCAACCATTGAGTTTTCACGCGCGTTTTGACTTCGTAACGTCGGCAATGGATATTTCTCGAGCGATAGGATAATTCTTGCGAGGCGCGTCTCCGAAAGGCGGAGTGCGTTTACACGTTTAACGGGCATCCTGGGCCGAGGTACATCGAGAGGAACGTTAAGCCGGTTATTAAAAGCGCGATAGACCGTAATACCCGTAGTTAACCGAACGCGGCCAGTTCACTACATTTAGCACGAACTGCGAAAGTTACAGGCATTATTATCCGTCCCGACTGGCCGGGGCTTTTTCTATCGAGCCACGGAATGCGATCCCACGTTACTCGAATAAAACCTATTTTACTTCTTAATCCGAGCCATGGCTATTTTCCATCCCCGTGGAGAAATGGAGAGGCCTTTTTAATGTCCGTTGTTACACGCCTGTAGACGCCGACATCGATGATGTTGGTACACTGCACTTTTCCTTACTCTGTTGTAAAACTCGACTTTTTTTATTACTTCCTGCTTTCTCTAGGTTCCATGAATTGTGTTTTAAACAGGTAAAGATAAAATGATTTTATTATATGCGGGATATACGATATCTAAAGAATGTTCGGAATTGTTTTAATTTATAAATTAAAATTGACGAATACTAATGCAAAGTAATGTATGGTACGGTACTAATAAATGATTGTACAGAGTAAAACAAAAATCCAAGAAGAAGAGACGGTGCAAATAATGCATTATTCTTAACACAATATTAATCGCAATTAGATTATTTAATGTGAAAATATTAATATGATAATTTTGCAAGATATGTGTCATAGAAATTACTAAATTAAATTCATCTTCCTTCAAACAATCCATAAGCTTTTTAAAACAGATCAAGTTACGTGGCGAGAGATATTATATCACTCACTTCTTACAAATCGTTCCAATATAATTTCAAACCCGCCATCAAATTGCAACAAATAAATTCAATTTTTCCGCTCATCCTCGACATATCGAAGGGCGATAGAAAGGCGAATAAAGTATGAAGGACAAGATAGCAGTGCATTTTGAAAAGGCGAGAACGTGTCAGCCGACGGTAGTATCGCGAAATTTGAGCTCGACGGTGCTCAGTATGTAAAGGGAAAAAAATCTGTGCCCATGCATTAAAGATGAGGGAAGAGTTTTGTCAATACCGTTGTTGTGATCGAAAATGGCTCCTGGAAGATACGATTTGAATAAGAGGGCCGTGGGGACGGGCTCGCCGTGTCGAACTTGAATCAGCCCGACTGTAACGAATAAATTGCTCGCATTACGAGCGTCGGCAGCGATCTGCCGTCGTATACCTACGACTACCGAATAGACCAACTTTTGCTCCTACGGCACTTTGTACGCCAATTTATTTGAGACGTTCACGTCACTCCACGAATCCATAATGCATACGATTCCGTAGGCTTCGCCTGATCGTTTCACCAAGAATTTTCAAAGGAAGTATTTCAGGAAGTGACCCACCCATCCTCCGTATATTCCCGATAACCATAAGTCTGACTCGATATAAATTGGGTATACATATGTATATCGTGGTTAATTTAACGCGAAGGAAATAGTGCCTCGTATAGCGGAGGATAAGGGTCGATTATTTCGATAGCAATTATAGTACAATTACAACTTCCGGAAATTGTAAGTAGCAGTGGGTCGAAGGAAGAGAGTTTTCGTTCCGACCTGAAGGTAGAAAGATATGTTGGCTGTTTTTACAATCGGTGTGCCCTCGCGACTGTTCCGAGCAATTATCGTATATCCGGTGCTTAGAAGCCGCAGCATTTAAGAGTGCACCGTCGTGCACTCGAACAGGAGCAAGTGCAACCGGGGAAAATAAGAATGCACTTCACATTGCGGAGCCAATTACAGAATGGTTGAGAGCACCGCAGGTAGCCCGTCGTTTATTCTCAGGAAGATACTTCTACGTATTTTGCATACCTCTCGGTACCGTCATTTTTGCATTTCGAATGTAAATTACTAGGAGTACTAGTTTTCTCTGGCCACGTTTGTAACTCGGCGCACTACCCTCACTGTACTATCGATGTAACGATATAATAGTCGTGAGTCATACACCTATCGGATGACACTGTTGCATCTTACTGTTTGATAAGTTACTCCATCCAACCGTGAAATAATACCTCAGGCAATGATAATCGAGTCTTGGAATAAGTGGAGGATATGCTGGTGATAACGAATAATTGATAGAATGCTTACGTAGAATTTATTTAAACCATAAGCGAATTCAATTGTAAAATATTTCTATGATTCCAGGATGTTGCATCTTTAATGTATGAATCCATTATGGATCGCTTTCCCGATAGAATCCTTTGTGAAATTCATTAATTGCCGTCTCTTTACTATTAATATATCAGTTAACATACTTACTGATAATTGCAAACTGCTACAAATATTAATATAAAATTTATTTCGTCTTAGATCTTCAAATAAGTGTCTTTACATTTATCAAGCTTGGAAATCTTTGACAACATAAGGTCTTAGTATATCGGATCTAGAACTAAAAATATTATATTCCCAAGAGAACTATTAATTTATTATTCACTAACAGCAGCATATAATACATAATAAATACTACTAACTTAACAAATGCAACTATAATCCATTGCGTCACATTACAAACGGAATTCCACGGTGTCATGATAACTTATCACTCCACGAATTATTTCTCTATAAAACAGTGGCAAGTAACAACATTTTTTTCTCATGCCACGTAATTCGCACGTGAATGTCAGCGGTGATGTAGTCGGTGTTCCTGTGTTTATGAAAAGCGGAGTGGCAGACAGGATAGCACGCGCAATTTAACATTGACTTGTTTATTAGCATGCAGGGAAGTTAGAAAAGGGTGCCGGGAGGCGTTGAATGATCACGGGACGAAAAACCGTGTCAGCCTCGGACGTCAACGATTTTAGCATAAGAATACCGCGAGTTCCTCGGCGATGGTGGCCATGGTACGTGAACGTGGAGCCTCCGTTTTGTATGTTGGTAACGTTCATTGTCCGTCCCGGATGCTAACACGAGTGACGGGGGCCAAGAAGAAAAATAGACGGCGTCGCCGGTCCCGTGGACTAACGTTGTGATCGAGTGCAGTTATGACGCCCTGGACGGCACATTTGTATTCGAATAAACACGAGCGTGGGAGGTGAGAGACTGAATAATAACTGTGGATAACGTCTCCCTGTCAGAGAGACTTTCCGAGCACTTAACCGGCTACTTTTGCATCTTAATTTTGCGGTCACTCCTTCGAGGAGAAAGGACTTTTGTTCCACTTATTAAAGACCTCCGTGCTACATCGTTTTATGTGTCATTCTTTATGGAGCTGTGCTTATATTTCTGCGACAGTGATATGCCATATTATACGGTGTAATTAATCTGTTCTTGTGTGCGGTTGTAGTTTTATGTGTGAAATGTAGGAGATAGAACTTTGGTTGTTATTGAAGTACTTAATGTACGACTCATGGAAATTGATCGGAATAATGGACATAACTGTGTTCGCTAATAAACAACGATAGCTTTACGATTCATTTGGGGGTTCAATGCGAAAGACAAGTGCATCCCCCAAGAAAAGACTATTGGCCATGAATTATAAGAATTAGAATCGATACTTTCCCAAGTATGTTTAGGGAGAATCCTGTCGAGAGCCATGGACATTCCGCATCCCCATGCAACCAATGTAATATTCGAATGACTATGCCAGCACCATATCCCGATGGTGGTATAAAATGACAGTGTATCTAACGGTGTAACGTGCAGTCAGTTCCACGGCCTGACAGGTGAGGCTACATTCAATTTTTGTAATCGAGCCCGGGAGGGCTCTAACTCCCTACTCCGTTGAGTTCTCACCACCGCATGGATTCGGCAGTTTCAACCCCTCTCTCTTTGTGCCTGACAGTTAAACCGCAGCCATTATTCCCTCTCTTTCCAGCTGATTCTCTTTTAGCGTCCACCTCGAACAATCCAGTGCTGTAACCTTTTCCTACGGGCAAAACGGCAATGGTATCCGACAGAAAGAGGTAGACAGAGAGAGGTAGAAGTGCCCACTTCGAGTGAGCGAGAGAGAACGACTGAAGGGGTCCGGTCGTGCGCTTCGATAGCGGTAGATAAACCGACACGAGGCACAGAGGGTACGGCAGCGAAGCACCAATTAGGAATTAGATTTCTCCTGGATGCCGGATCTCTTTATTTGCTCTCTTGGCGTGCTTCTACGGTTCTCCCGCTGCGATCTCCGCGGTTACGAGGGGCACTCGGTACACCTCTACCTACACGTTCCACTGCAATTTCTCTGTTAGATACGTACAAACATTCGTACGGGATCTTCTTCTTCGGGTTGCATACGAAGGAGACTTTAAACTCTGAGTATTGGTAGGGTGCGCGCATGGTAGTATCGCGAGGAGGTATACACGCGTACAAAGAGTAAAGCCAGCTCTAATGAACGCTGAAAATTAGCCGCTATCTATTCATCTGCCTGGTAGCTGCGTCCTGCCGCGAAGGAACGAAGATCAGCGCGGAGAAAAAGAAGAGCGAAACGGGAGGCCACGGTATGCGAAAGTTACTGCCTTCTGTCCCCCGTTGCATATTTCCTTCGAGATTTCATTCGATCGTTCCCTAGCTGCGACGTTAAAACTTAAGTAATGTCAACTCGCCTAAGTATCCGATGAAATTATTTCCAGGTGTGTTATATTGCGCCACGATTTCATTAAGTCGTCTAATTCGTCTGATCACTCTTAATTCGGATTTTTAAATTGTCAGGGTTTGAAGTGATATCTATAAGATTTACGGAATATCTCTTTACAGTGTGAAACAATTAACATTGAGTTAAAAAACTAGTAAATAAGTGTAACAGCTTGAAAAGGTCTGGGTTAAGTTTTGAGTGCATTCGTTTGAATTCTATCTTCGAGGTAGTATATAGTCTCTGATAATTCGATATTCCTCTTTTCACGGTTCTCGTGGTAGAAGGGAAATAAGAAGGTTCTAAACCGATAAAAGAAACAAAAATATATCAAAGGCGTACCGGAGAAACGCAGTCAAAGAACGGAGTTCCGGATAACATGAAGATTTCATGAAATAAAACTGCATTCGTGGAAAAATGTAAACCACCACTTCTAGGCAACCTATGCTCCCTTAACTCCGACATACACATCTACCATAAAACATTTGTTTAAATACTTTGATAAAAATAACAATAAATTATAATCCATCTTGAAAGAAATCACTGACACTATATGTCAGAAACAAAAATCACCAAAAACACGAACCAAATCCGGAATAAAAATGTCCACGAATTGTGCTTTACAATTAACGTCACCAACGGATCCAACAAAAAGGAATCGAATCGGGAAATCGGAGTTAAATTTCCATCGGGTTGTATCGACAATGACTTTTCGATGCGGCAAACTTTGTTACGTTTTGTTTAATCGTACACTCACATGGAAATAAAACCGAACGATTCTTTCTAGTCGGAGAGCCGGTATATTCGCGGGCGGCGATCGAACGTGGAGATTCTATTATCATGAACAGAAGCTACCAGCAGAGCGGTAGCTCGTCGAGCAGAGTTGGTCAATCGGGATCTCTCTTGGATTACGCTTTACACGGATCCAATCCCCCCCGTCTATACCCTTCCTACCTAATTAAACGGAACTAATACTGACGCTGCACGGAGTACCACGAAAACGCCTATAACGTACTCACCCGGATTCCTATAAGTGCAACACTACCGATTCTGTCCTCATTTCTTCGACAACTCTCCTAGATAAATGAACACAGCGCAGTGAATTGAACTTTAACCAACAAGTATCCTCTAATCATTTTTCGTTGCGATTTAATTGCATCAGTTTTTTTTATAAGTCCTCCAAATTTATGGAACAATCATTTTTAGTTTCTTATATTGTCTGCGTGTAAATTATAGTGATCCATTGTTGAGCCGTTCGAGTATATTATCCCGAGACTATATTATGGAACATATTCACTGATATTTGAAATTAAACAATTTGTATAAACATTGACTAGAATCCTGAATTAATTATGACTCTTTGCATACTAAATCAATATTAGCTTTCTTATATTGGTCTACTACATTATATTCCGTATATACTTTTAACATCGAAATAAATTTTGTAAATGTTTTCTGAGTTCCAGAATTGTCTGGAACAATAATGCGTAACAATATCGGCATTATTACTACCAAGTGATCATAATAAGGTTGCTTTTCATGCACCAAGTCAGACAGATCATCGAGTATTGTTACCACGACATTAATGAAGTAGAAGTAGTCGCGTTCATCGGAGGCATTATGAGGGCATACGTGGCATTAGGTTTATTAAATAAAATCGTATCAAGAGGATCGTATAGGATAGGGTTAATTGAATGATTGGTCCTCGTAAACCCGGGTCAAGCCGCATCGCATTTTCCAACCGCGTATATCGCCCCTATACCACTCCATACACTTGCAAATATATCTGCTATACAGAATAGTTGCATCTACCGGGAGCCCTGTTCACGACTGCATAACTGCACGCGAGACCGTGTGCATTCATACGTCGTAAAACACTTTGCCCGAATTTCGTTTGATACAGTTCGGGCATAGTTGATGTAAATTCAACGTTAATCTATCGTGTAGACGGTTAGATACGTATGGATTTTTAAAGGCACATATTTATTATGTATATATTAATTGCATCGAAAAAGAAGGGGAATATGTGCTTATTAAATATGTCTGAATCTTTGCGCTTTTGATTCTCTTGAGAATGTTGAAAGTAAATATTGATATATTTAATGTTACAGTTCACTGTGAACTTAGTGGCAACTAGCTTGTTCAATTTATTAAGGCAGGTCTTTAAATATAATATCAGGACATATTTGCGTAACAAGTTTTAATAGGCTGCAGTTAAATCGACCTATTTGTTTAATGTTTTAACGTAGTTAACGAGTTTGCTGTTTTTTTTTTAGTTTGGCACTGGAATTTAATTTAACGATGATGAGATACGATGTAATGGATTGCAAAATGAAAAGCGTTAATGTAGGAGTGAATTATATTGTGATAATTGTATATGAATTTGGTCGAACGGTGCAACAATCCTGCCGGAAACACTTTTTGATTATTCGTCGTCCGGAGTTTGTAGATTATTCGAAACATTTTTTTCAATATTTACCGTCATGTAATATTGATCCGGCAACTGTCAATCGCGGAGTATTCCGTCAAACGGAATATTTCCACCTGTCACACTGGCAGGAATATCAATTTTGGAAATAGAACTTCCGCCGGTACTGGCTATTGCAAATTGTTCTACATTTTTCTATTAATCCTACTGTACAGGATTTGCAATTATCCTGTGCCATATCGTATATCATGGAATCCTTCGCCATACATTTCAATCACAATCCAAAATACAATATATCACCATATTACAATATTCCATATACGTCATTCTCTTGTCATTAATTATATTAAGTATTTTGTTTTATCACGAATTATCTAAAACTTTTGAAAACAGATTGTTCCGCCATTACTGGCTATTATAAATAGACATATTTATATTATAATATTACATATAATGTAGTGTGATGAAATTCGAAGATGGCGAGATATAAACATACTTTACAAACGAGTTGCCATCCTACTATTGCTATAACTCTTGCATAATTCTCGTAATAAAAAAGGCCGTATTATCCTTCGGCTTTCTATCAATGCTAATTACAATCATAAAGGAGCATCATATTAATATTCCATTAATTTATATTTAAGTGCGTCCTCGCTCGTAACGAAGAGTCACGGTGATTGCCTAATATCCAGGATATATAACTAAATATCATTCACCGATTAGACGCAGTCGATATTTTTTAATTGGATACCCCTTAACCGACATAATCCTTTTTATTACGCCGAAATAGTTGCGGGGTCGTAAATAATGATACAAAATGCAGACGACACTATTCGCGGTATCCACGTGGGAATTCAACACGGTATCAGATATTCTATGAGAATGAAATTCATTACTTACGCATTATATACATATTGCTGGATCAACGAAAAAATCAAATAACGCAGGGGAGAAAGTATTTCAGTGGAATCGATAGAATCTGTCTGGATGCATTCGAAGTCGGGCGAAGGCGAATAATAGCGACATCCCATTGTTCGTCATAGCTGTAGAAGTGATTCACCGATACGACAAACGACAATGGCTTTTTAATATCGGGCCAACAAGGCGCGACTGTTACACTCGCGGAATTATTATAATGAGAGTTTCTAAAGTATCTAGTTACGATCCGCCGTGACCTCTCGTTGCTGTCTCTATGAATAGAACGCAACCAGAGAGGATCTTCGTTTCAATAAACTTGTCTTTCTTACTTACGCTCGTTAAGACTTCTTTATGCGTAAGTAATAATATTTCTAGTGGCCTTTGAAAGAATTCATTTCCATGCTGATTATAAAGCTTCGTTTCTTTTGCTCCGTAATTAAGAGAGCAAAATTTGATTGCCAAACTATTTTCAGTGAGAGAATGACCAAGTAATGTGCCAATAATATTATTATGCAACGAAATAATTATTTTAACGTAATAAGTACTGCAACGAAGTAGGTGATATTTGATTGTACTTGTATGCATGAGTTTATTAAAATTATTAATGTTCAAGTGTTAGGAATGACTTACGAGCATTATGAGAAGACGAGATAAGGATGAAGACTTTTTGGAAATATTTTTATCCGACGAACTATTTGCTTGAATTGATTAAGTTCTAGTCAGCGAGAACTGTATAAAGCGAATAGCGGAATAATTTTTTTGGAGTGACAAGTACTGTAACGAAGTACATGAGACGTAACAGAACCGCGTGAATGCGTTAGAATTATTAGTGTCGACTTCTAGAAGTGACTTCCATGAAATGCCCATAATTTATTCGGTTCACGGTGTGTAATTCATAGCAACGTTGAAAAGCAGGACCATACCGAGGAGGCGAGAATAGCCAGGAAAGTGAAAACTGATGGAGATCTTGGCAAGGACTGGACCACGATGATTCAAGTGAAAGGACAGACCGGAAAGTATTTTTGAATCGGCACACACACACACCGCCTACACATCGGACATTAATATCCCGTAAGTTTGTAAATGTGAGAAACGTTTATCCGCGAGAAAGTTCGTAATGCACTTACTACTTAGGATATATTGAATAGGAAACAGTGATTTATAGGCGGGTAGGACTGAACAAAGAGAACACCTTTTATCAGTAATACCATACTACGTATTTATTACGAACGAATAGAAACTGATCGAGCATTGTTAACGAGTGAATTAATACATTAAAAATAAAGCTGATAGAAGATTCATCTCCTTCGTATAACTCTTCCTTTCCATATCAATATAAAGATATACTCGGTGACCTAACAATTCCAGTAAACCTTGGCACACATAATCTATCGGATCACAAAGCAATCCACGATGGGTTTCATCGATTCTATAAAATCCACCTGGGAAATCGTATAAATCATGAGTATAATAATTCCGATGATGAAAGATAAATAAATAATGACAACCCCGAGATATATCTTGCGATAGATCATACCTCTCACGAAAGTCGCGACTCTAGTTGCTGTTACTCGAATACCATTCAACGAGGTAACCTATTATCCATTTATATGATTTTCTACATTGAGTTAGTTGCATCTATCCGAACGATTACACCTTTTCCATTGGATCCCCTTTTGCAGGATTTCGAAAGGTCACCACGGCGAAGTGAAATAGGCCACTGAGATCTATCCGTGATTTTGTTTCTCTTCTCGCGACCGGGCCGCTGCAGGGAGCAAGAGAACGATTCGAAGATAGTAAAGTCGGACGGCTCACGTCATAATAAAATTAAATTCATATCTAGGATCAGAGGAACGCGATAGCTACCGCGACATGACCTCCCGGTTATTGTAAGGAAACATGTATGTCCTCAATCTTCGTGTCAACCATCCTCTCCCTTCATCCTAGGGATTCTTGCTCGTCTATCTTCTATGTTATCCTTGTACCGTCTCTTCCATTTCTGTCTCATCGTTCTCTTTCTCCAGCGTCATTCCTTGCCGCCCTCTTCTCTCCCTTTTCTCGAATAGTTTTGATTCATGAGACGGGTGTAACCCGAGCATGCATGTTATACCTGTGTGCGTGCACACCTTGAGGTGTGTTTCATCTCTCCTCTCCTCTCTATCCCGCCACCAAGTCGTTGCCTCGTCTCTCTGTCTGCCGTGTTCTTCCGTCGGAGAAGGCGAAATCCGACACTGCATACCAGTAACCAGACTTCCAACCCGGCGCCCTTCCTCTCTTTCTTCTCTCATCTCATCTTCGTTGGCATCGTCTTCTTCTTCTTCTTCGCCTTCTTCTTCTTCATCATCGTCATCATCCTCGTCATCTTCTACCTCTATTTCTTCCGTATCCCTCGTATCGTCCTTCTCTCACTCACTCCCCGTGGTCTACGTGTCCTCGTGCGAGGATCAGACACCGCGGTCTACGTTCGAACACGTGTCAACATGCCGGTTGACATAGATTTTTCGCCGAGATAGAACCCACGAAAATAAGAGGACCGATCCCGAAACGCACCCGAGAGAAGAAGCTTGATCGACTCTACTCCTGCGCGCTGGGTGCGGGGAGTGTGAGAAAGAGGATGAAGGAGGACCCAAAGAAGGCCCCGGTACACCCTGAAACCAGTTTTATACGTTTCGAAGAGGCGCTCCGTTTTTTAAGAGCACGCTCGGCAAAGGGCGCCTCTCGATCTGCGTTTAACACCGGGAGGCATAGTGTTGCATTGTTGCCTCTTATAGCTCCGTTGCGTCACGTTCCTTCTTTAATTAATGACTCTCTTTTTCAACAAAAAACTTCCTTATTAGCTGTCACCCTGTACATCCAACGGGAGATCGCCACGTTAAGAGAGAAAATGATATGTCGCGCGAATTCCTCGACGATGATTCAACCTCGATTAAGCGGCACCAATTAAGAGACCTCGAAACGTGTAATTAATTCTTATGCTAATACAGAATCACATCTTCCTAGGAATTTTCAGCCGATAACAGGTACGATAATTTATACGCTATAAAACATTCTTATAGCTTTTCATATTAAATCCCACGAACATAAACCGTCGTAGGTTACAATAAGCGAGGATCACGTAATGTTTTTCACGCGCGTCTACACCGATTTTACGAGGTATTCGAAAAATATATTTCATGCTCGATAAACGAACCCGGTCGGATAACTCCAGGCTATAAATAAACCATGGACTTCCGTCCATTTATAATAGTCAAGGAATTACGAGAAAATGAGCCGACGTCTGGAACGCCCTAAAACGAGTTCATACGACGTCACTTAACCGGTAACAACTGATAATTGACGTACACGATATTTTCCAAGCAATAACGTGTGCATTCAACGACACGTTATGCTACTCGATATAATTTTCTCGACTCTTCCACCGTATTCGTAATTCACGATATGAATCATTCTCTAGCTACGGAGGACCACTAGCTACACTCTTGGTATACTCTCACCGGAGGGCGAAAGTTGTGATATATCCGTTATAATTTCGGTACGGCCGGCGTATTGCTTCCGTATGTAGGAACCATTTGTTCCGGAAAATGGTGCAATTTTGTCTCCCTTGCGCGAGATAGAACAAGCGCAATACCTTCCTGGATATAATTTAAACAAGGGCTCTTTACGTAACACGGTCTATTTATTCGGGCGAACCTACACTGCCCGTGTACAATACTCATACGAGACGTCACACAATTCCTGTTAAATGTCCTACGGTTCTAATAGACGGGTACCTTCGTAGAAATATCCCTCTCAGAAAGAATATTGTAATACTTAAAAAGAAAGGACTTTAGAAAATTATAATATGACTAACCCAAATGCATGTCTAGGAATTTGTAGATATCTTTGAATTAATTGATAACGAATCTCTATACTGTAGTACAATGATAATGATAACGATAACGATAATGGTAACTTTCTAACAAGAATGAGACGTGCAAACGGATAACATTAAACCGGTAAAATGGAGATATTTGCATCTATTGTTAGTTGAAATAAGCAGATCATGAGGTAACATATCTTTTATTTTAGAATCGTTTTGAAGAACTTATTACATTAAATAATACGACATATAAAAATATCTTTATGTAAGTCACATAAGTAAGACATATTCATATTAACGATAAAATGTTGCTATACACAGTGATCTGACGATTGTCTCAGCAGACATGTCATCCTCGGTTTGCAACACGATGTTTAAAAATCATAGTTGAAGGAGAATGGATAAGAAAGAAGAGTACGTTATTCTTTTACAATAACATTAGATGTACAATTTCGGAAATGGTGAACAACTGAATTTCGAACAGTCACCGAGATACCAAATCTGCACGTATATTCGACACAAAGATTTTCTCTCCGCCTCGTCCGATGTGACACACGAATTTTCTCTTGCTCACCGGTCCGGCACCCCCCTTTCCCCCCTTTCCTGTCCCTCGAGTGGACCCTCGTCTCGAGAAATTCGATTTCAAGGATTTGCGGCCGACAGCCACGAGCTAGCGTCTCTCAGAAGGTACGATAGAAAAGCGAAAAAGATTTTTCTGTGTATAAAGGAACTATTGCAGTCCACTGCAACCGGGCTACATTTGCTCGTAATACAAACGTGAAAAACAATCGCTTGTTTCAGTGATACTTCATGGCGTTATCTGTGAGCGCCATTGTCGAGATTGTTCGAAATATTTCATTTTAAGAACGATTAAGTTAAATAAAAACCGAAGGAGTTTTTAGATTTTATCTTCAACTGTCACTTCGAATACTCTGGATATACACTAATGCTCAGAATTATTTGAACGGAAGGACTTTTAAACTTTACTCTTAAATATGTGCTGCCTTAATTGACAGGGATACGCTAATTAGGAATAAAATAATAACAAAATAAACTAAATGGTAGTCATTGATATTAGTATTTGTTGTCATTTATCATCCTAAACGGCAGATGCGAATCCACATTCTTTTTCATAACTGAAGTTTTTCCGAAATTTTATATGATCAAGGATAATAAAAATATATTAAGTGGTTTTACTGGAAGAGACAATTCTATACACTGTATGCAATTAATGTATTCGTTACTTATATAAATTTAAGATTGTTATTTTTAATTGAACATTATTAGAAATGTATTAATGTAATTATTCGTTATTATGAGAATTATTAACGCGTGAGGTAATTAAATTATTCTCATCCTTTACAGAGCACTTTCTCATTGTCGGAGGAATATCAATATCACGTAGAAGAACAATAACGATGAACCTTAATAAATGCGAAATAATGAAGTTATTAAAACCGTGAAAAGATAGAAGTTGCTTCCTGAATAACAATAAGCCCTAATTAATATACAAAAATATTATGCACGCCATGAATCACGAAACGCCCAATAAACCGCAGCCTGCTCAGAATACTTCCATAAAAAAATTCGCAAACAAATGATAATAGACTCGTTGAAGAAAACTATCGAATAACTAACTGCACTAACTGGGCACCTATTATTATTTCAAAGCGGAAATAAAAATAATAATATTAAAAATCATCCTAATTTATGTATATGGAGACAACGATTTAATGAGATAAAAATAATTATCTTATATGTTTTAGGATTAAATTGTGATAACAAATCATAAGCTAATAATGATTTACTGAACTCTATTCACTTCGTTAATTCTTCTTCATCAGGAATTAATAACTAGAATTAAAATTTAACAAGGCTTAGACACGTGGCATGAGCGATATATTGTCCGCAAATTAAGAACATAATTATATATGTAGTATATATAATATATAGTGTATAAAAATGTGGAGCTGAAAAATTATAAATTTATCTTGATACAGAGTGCTTTAAGACGAAATACGAATTTCGTATTTGTTGTAAGTATTAGTTATTATGAGAGTTATTAACGTGTGAGGTTGTTATATTATTCTCGTTCTTTACACAACTCGTTTCTTTTGAGTCTTAATAAAAGCGGGATTTCGATGTAAGAACTTAAAGGGTTAATAATTAGTAAAGCATTGAGTGGGGACTCACTTGGATTCGGTGTATAGTAGTCCAAGAAGAGACACAAAACCGGAGATGGAAGCAAGAAGAAACCGATTCGAAGAAGAGGAAGAAATCAAGATCCCTCGTGGCACGGGGTTTCTTCTTGATCCTTAGTCCTTAGTCCTTCGTCCCTCGAAGGGGTGCGTGAGTGCGTGGCGTGCGTGCGTGCGTTCTTTCGTGCGTGCCCGAGGTCTCTCTCGCGTGCGGCGTGAGAACTCTTTTTCGATGTTAAAAAGTATAAAGCGAGGAGGACGACGAAGTTACACAGTGGCCACGGTTGGTTTGCTGTCCTTCTCCCTTCTCGTGGTTCCCTCCTTTTTTCTTTAATTGCCCTCTTTATTATGCGAAACGGCACACGAATTTCAATGGGTTCGCGTGATTATTAATTAAGATGTTCCACTGAATCGACACGAATGATGTATACACTGTAAGGTGATCAGGACGTCGAGTCGATGATTGGTGGCGTTCAATGAATCCCCTTTTCCTTCCTGTCCTTTCTTTTAATTATGTATTCAAGTAATTGACGTAGGATTATTTACTTTCCCCGCAGATACTCCGCACTTTCGGTCCTTAAATATCTTCGATATCAACGATTGAATCACGGGTTAATTACTCCAACAGAAGCCCAGAACGAACCACTTATTCCACAGCTTGAAAACAAGTGTATGTTTTTACGGCGATGCGAATCGGCCCAAAAGAACGACACCGTGATGAGCGAGTAATTTTTATCAGACGTATTTTTCTTACTCTTTTCTATGTCCATAAGAGTCTGTGTTAGATTAATCGAGAATGATTATCTACTTGAAATATCAGACAAATAGCCTTTTTTCTTCTATTGTATGTCGTAACAACCAAGAATAAGTCCCACTAATGATGTCCTTTACGTACATCCACTTTCATGATTGTAAGTAGTATATGGTAGATGAAATTTAATTAGCGGTATGTTAAAAGAAATCAGGTATATCCAACTGTGTCGAGAATCACTTGATCTTTTAGTCGTTTCGTTTAGTTATTATCGTTATCAGTGTGCAGCAGATGGACCTCAATCAAGACGTTTCGAGGTACTAATCAAACGACGTGTACCAGACACCGCATCGACATCGGTGATTGACTCAGCGTGGCGGAACGAGGATGTCTGTCCGCACATACGTCGGATTAATTACTCCAGCGGTTAGTCGACGGACTACGGTTACTCGTGGCCAAGTTACCGGTATATATACGGATACACAAGGCCCCCAATTGCAGTTACTCCTGGCTGATGCACCGCAGGACGCATCTCGAAATCCGCACGCAGACGGTAACCCCAAACCTCGCACTAGAAACACCCTTCCTACCACTCCAGAGTACTCGATCGCACTCACCTCGACGGATCATGATGGTTACCAACGAGCACTGATTCCAATGTAAACACAAACACACATACACGGACACACTGAAATATAGATATACACACTTATGTACGTCACGAATCTCCCTTGGTATTCGGCGTGGACTTGCAGTTACTAATCACGGCACGATTAATTAGAAGAAGAATGATCGTCAAGGAAAAACACACTGGATCGACCACGACGATGACTCGCCTTAATCATAACTGGAGTTACACCCGCGCACTAACTGTAAGTCATGCGGATTCGAAAGAACTACCCTCGAAATACATTAAGTATAAATCCTTAAAGAGTCACTTGACAACGATCAACAAGTTCATTGTTACGCGTCGCGTGTATTAAAGATGTATACCAATTAATAATACTTGTTGTTCAATTAGAAAGGACATGTGTGTAGTAGAGTGAATCAGTTGCTTGTTGAGGTTCAGGATTTAATTATGAAGAATGCTAACGTTTACCGAATTAGCAAGTGGCGGTTGACGATTGACACTTCGCCGGTGGATAACGCGAGTTTATATTCAAATCTACACGCGGTTTCTAGTGAAGAACGAGGAAATTTGTACACGGGGTCGGTCGAATGGACCACCGTGATCCGACCTCGGAACACACGCTCGTTGAACTGTCGTTCGGAGGAGCTCGGCTCGCGGTTTAGTATCAACGTTCGTTCTTCGCTGGTGTCGCGCCCCTCCCGGGACGCCGTCCGACGCCAATCGAGTGCGCGTATACCTACGTTCACATGTACCTGCGAACCTCACCGGCAAATTTACCTCTACCTTTCTCTCTGCTTTAATTATACCTGTAAGAAAACTATTTTATCATGAACCTAGGAAGAACACATTCTCGAAGTCCCCTTTCGTTCGAAACATAATTGTCTCACAACAACATAGATTATAGCCGCGTATTATGGTCGACTAAAAGAAATAGCCGAATGTAAACATTGCGGTTGTTGCGCTTCGATATTATAGAATTAGACACAATTACTCGATTATTCCATCGTGTAGCTCTTGAATAAAATATTTAATGCGGATTGCTGCGAAATATGTCTATTTTGAATCTTTCTATATCTCGCAATCTTTCTTTGGAATCTAACTTTAACATGTATGTTTTATGAATTTGTCATCTTCATGTTTCGTGTTAAATATTTGTGAAGAGTGTTCGTGGAAATTTATGAAAGTGAATTAATTTAGTACTTGACTTTATTGACAGTTTCAATAATCCTTTGAAATTAAATTCTGATATATAAGAAGCAGGGTATCGGTGGTATTGTGAGCTTTTACGATTAATATTCCAGGATCGAAATTCTGGGTTAAAAGAGTTAATGGCATTCGTCGAAGTTCGAATATATGTATTATTACCGAAACCCGAATTCTTTTTTTGATTAATGACATCGAAAATTTATACCGACTATCGTATCAGACGATCTTTAATTTCCTTTGGATGTCACCGTTAGAGAGAAACTCCCCTTAGGATACACTCATAAATTACTTCGAATCGAGAGCAAGAAACTGCTGGAATTTCTTTGCGAATTTCAATTCCTTTCATGAAACCTTTACCTTAAACATCATACTTATACTATAACATTAATATACGCTGCCATATATAATTCATTGCCGTCTACCAATATTCAAAATTAATCTCAATACGCTACATAAATATTAATCTTTTAATTTCACCGTTTCAACATAAGTCTGATACTCATTTAAATAATTTCCAAGTATAACAACATCTGGCGCGTATTTCTTAACATTCCGGTATTCTGTATACAAAACAGCGTAGTAGCATAACAACCACCCCCGAATTTTGCCACGTGAAATGACATCGTAGCGCGTCACCGGTCGTCAAAGTATTAAAATCTTTGTCAGAAAGTCTGAAATAAGTTCTGTCTCGCTGAAGTTCGTGTGTTTGCGTGTAAGAAGCGGCTCAAGGAAGAAGGTGGAGGACATTGCGCGCGGTAAGAAGTCCTCGAGGAAGAAGTGGAGGAACGTAGCTGGAAAACGTAGGCAGATCAAAGCTCTCAGTGAGTACATTAAGGGCTTACTGCCCTCCTCAGCTTGCTCAATTTAACCGAAGAACAGTAGGTATACTCCTTGGAAGACCAGTCTTCCTTTTCCTTCTCATCGTATTACCATACTTGAGTAGCATGTGCGGCCAGCAAATGCGGAATTCACGGCGTCTCTTGCGACCTTGCGCTCGCTCTAATTGGCAGACTCTGATCTAAGGTCTTGGTTTTAAGTATTCGTTTAACGACAAGCCTGCTATTATCCTTCGTGGCTTTGCTTCCCTCGCGGCACCTTACTACAACGTGATTCTTTCACTTCGTGCCAATCGATGTACCCGAAATCAGACTCATTTTTCTTGTACCGCCATTTCTATTATTAACATTCCTTCGTCTACTGAGATCGATATTCATAACTTCCACGAACTACGAGCCGCGCTACATTTTATATTATAAATTATTATCGATGCAGAATTTTAATTTAACTTCTGCATGATTAGCTTATGTGTGTCGGTAGTTTTTAATTTGTGTACTGTAGAATTTAATCATTATGATGTAATTGTTGTCCGTCGGTTATATTTATTGTACTTACTCGTAATAAGTCTGGTAATAAAGAAATGTTGTGCCGATATTTGTCTGAAAATGCATCCGGTGAGTGACATGTATCCAAGTTTAAGTAACAGTTAAAATACTTTGTGCGGCATTTTTCATATTTTCTATCCTATTTATTATTTATCGATTCGAACGAATTTGATGATGTTTCGTAAATAGCTCCCAAAAACAGTGATCTATTTCTACGTTACATGAACTGCAAGATTTATGAGATGAGCTGGATGGATTTGTCTAGTTATTTAAACATGTATTATGTATAACTGCTGATCTCTGGTATTACTGAAATGCATCCGTAAAACTTCTATACATACAGTTCGTCTGTTTTCTATATTTTCAAATTTGTCTGCAAAGTACATAAATATCTTCCAGTTAATAATATTATTGACAAACTAAAACGATCAAAATAAACAAGAATTAAATGAAGCATACTCATAGAATACAGTTCTATTTACTTCCAAAGTATCCAACCACCTCCCAAAAGGTACCAACCCTTTCAAATTAAAACGAGTCTAATTTTATCTTTGGCAACGATAAAAATTGCTTGGAAATGGATTCGCAATTTGTAATATCCTGTGAAACCACCGTACCTACAGATGTGCTCGGTGTACTTGGCAATTGAAAATAGTATTTTACACGGATTCAAAAGTCCTCGTATGAAGTGCAGGGTGCCGTTAAAAAGCAACTTTTTGATCTTCTCGTTATATCGTATCCTGCCAGTACCGTGGTACAACTTGCGATTCGTTTCCTTTCTGCTAACACATGCTTGAACGAATAAGCTGAGAGTGTCGTACAGAAAGTTTCGAGGACTCGATTTCGCCATTAGTATTTGTAGTTTCACGTAAATAGAGAGCAAGAGAGAGTGAGAGAGAAAGAGGGGAGTAGCAACCTACGTATCTGCATTCTATGGGGGAGATATGTGTTGCACTCCCGTTGGGAGGAGATTTCATAGTCCATGTAGTTTGGCATCAATGCCGAGATCTGGGGTTGGTTTCAGACGCGACGATAAAGCCATTTGAAATTGAATAACAGATTTCTGAGCGCACAACAAAATGCACTTGCCGTGAACGTTTCTGAAGTCTAGAAATGGGGTGGAACAATACTATGTATTTTACTCCCCTTACTTATACTTTCCATTTCGTTCGTTTGTCTGTACCGCCGCATCATTCTACTTACATCTACTCCCTAACTTTAACTCATATAAATTTTAGATATGATTCTACTAATCGTCGTATTTTTTATATCATTTGATATAACTATCTGTATTATGGGATTACAATAATGAGATGTTGTAGTATTTGTTCTATCAAGAATGGGATACGTTTGACCCATAATGTACTCGTTTGATGACTCGACAAACGAGATAATAGATTCAATTATGCTATGATTATTTTTTATTGCTTACGACTATTTTAATTATTATACCTGTGTAAAGGCCCTTAATTTATTAAGTTAATATTCAGTATACTTAAATTGAATAATTAATTCTATATGCCGTAGAAATGATTGATAAAAGAATCTTACAGACTCGAAAGTGTTGTTGAAGTATCATATTGCAATATTAATAATTACATCGAAAATAAATCATTAGTTCTAGATTTCCTGATCTTACTTTTATTCCACATTTCACTCGTGGCTCGTCTAGCAAAAATCCCGCCATAAATCACAAAAAGGCTAGGAAATTTATCGCTGCATTAACATATAATTAACCCTTTGACACAAACATGAAACATAACGTCGAAAATGAATTACAGCGACTACTCAAACCGGGTATAATACGATCATATTAGAATATAATTTGATTTAGCGACTTCATAGCACCTCTTGTTCCTAGTTGAGCAACGTACCAACGATCTTGCTTACGAGCAACAATGTATATGACTTATAACACTTTAACATTTCCTTAGCGTCTGTCAAAGATAACGAAGTTTATGTACCATGGTACACCGTAACGGACATATTAATCGAATATAACGAATCGATTACGAAAGTGCAATGCGGAAAGTGTTGCGAGGAATTGCAGGTGTTTTCAATTGACCCGCTATATAATAAATCAAATGCTCTTTCTCACTGGAATTCGTGAAAGTTACGGCGATGGGTGTGAATGCCTTTGTTTTGGTTTTCTCTCCTGCGATACGTGCGATTCTCGAGTGACCAAGTAACCGTGCATAGATTTATGAATTTGCAAAATATGAGCCGTTCCCTGGAGCCACGAAATTTTCATTTAAACGAGTACATCTTCCAGTGCAGTTATTCCTATTTTTACGACCGCCGTACCTTCTTTACAGTCACTTGCACCGTGATTCTGTGCTGGAACAATTGCCAGTGTGCTCGTATTCCCATCGAATGACCTTTAACCCTCATTCTCGCGAGTTTTACCCTTCTGGTTTTTTTTTCTTTCATTTTTGCTGGCTCATTTTAGTTCGTCTTCGGTTCCTGTCTTATTTGCTCTTCGTTGTTCTTGATTGGCAAAGGATGTAATCAGTGGATGTGATAGCAGGTGTTTAAATAAAAATTATTCCAGGTGTTGGGACAGTTTACTATTTTTGTTAAATGTACAGTAGACTTATTTGTTAAATCCAAACACAACTGCAAGCCTAATTTGTTTTTAATGAAGATTAATGTTAAAAAGAATCTTACTTAAGTTACATTCGTAAGGAAACTAAATATCCTGTTAACATATTACTTTTACAATGTAGAACTTTAAATTGTTATGCGATTAGTAGGTTGTGTGTTAAAGTACTTTCCTAAATAATTTAAAGATTCGTTATGATTTTTGTACACGCGGATCAAAGTTGTACGAATGTATGGCATTCATTCGATCGTAATAAAATCTGTCGTCTATAGTTTATTAAGCTTATTCTCATGGACGAAATATCCCAGAGATTTTCAGAACTAAAGATCTCGATCATAAATTCATATATAATACCCGCCCGAAGCAGAATTATATGCACTTCTCTCTCCGACCTATAACATCTCAAATTCCGTGATTCCACCTTCGATCGCTTGACATAACTTTCCATAAAACCGTCGCGTAAAATCGCATCGGAGATTAAGCAATAAACTATTTTATCTCCTATCGCGGGGTTGGATGAGCATTCCGTAGAAACAATCCCAAGAAGCCAGAAACAGGATCAGCTGACGGTTCTATGGACGGTCCACCTAAGAGGCAAACGAGTTCTGGTGCTAGAAAGATTCTTCTCTCCTCTCCCTTTCCCACCATCCTATCTCTCTCATTCTCTTTCTCTTCCTCCATAGTTTCTCAGCACTTGCAAGATCACACGCAATGCGAGCGACCCTTCCTTCTGTGCTCGGAATCCGAGTTCGATCGCTTAGTGTAATCCAGTCGGTAAAGTGTAAGTGGTTCACCTTGATAGGGCCCCCCTTTACTCCACCGGGGCCCTTCCACTCTCCCAGGGCCCTTCTACCACACGGTAAGAAGAGTCCAGGTAAATCCCCTACCACTTTTACCAAGCCGCCTCTTCCTCCCTCCTCGTGCCAGACAATCACCTCTTCCTCCTTCTTGGGAGCCCTATCATCCCCTCTTAATATCACGGTAACTTGCCCCTTCTACTCTCTTTTCTCGTTCTCGTCCTCCACCACCTTCTTTCGTCCTCTCTCACCTGTCTTCCCGATCTTCCTCCCGTGTCCTTGTTGCACCTGGAGAACACCGTGGCCGGCAGGGCCGTGCGTTTCCTCCTTGTGACCCGAGGGCACCACGGCCCGGCCCGCCCATTTGTAGCGCCCATGTCTGCGACCAGCCGCCCGCCGAGCGATACACGCCGGTACCGCCGGATAGGGCCCCAAACCTTTTTTTTCCCTCTGCCCTCTTCTTTTGTCCTCACTCCCTTCCTTCTTTTCACTATTCATCCCTTCTGTACCTTCCTATAGTACTTTACTCTTAGATTCTTAAATTAACCCTTTAACGGGCTACTGATGTGTCGAGGACGTAAAGAAGTGAGCATTACTTCTGCACCACATTACGTATACGATTATGATAGTAATTAGTATAAATGTGCTTTCTGAATGTGTTTTAAACTTAATATTAATGAAATGGAAAATGGAAATGTTTTTGAAATCAATTCAAGTGTATTATTGTTAGAACTGTGTTCGAAGCAGTTGGCATTTTCGTGGTAATTGGTATAAAGCCTCGGTTTCTGGCACGTGTAACGTTATATACGAGATTACCGTTCAGCTAGTCGTAAAATATCCTGAGATTCTCTGTGATCCGATGGTGCCACCATATAACAACTAAAGACAGCACGGTACAGCCGGGTGATTCGATGCGATCCTAAGCTACCGATTTGGTCCCGTTGTTTCCCGACTGACATTTATTTCCCATCCGTTTCTTCATCCTCCAACATCCTTGTCAAAGTACAAAACTTATCTGCGACGGAGCATCTGATCTACACGTAGATCTTAAGGTAGAAGATACTCCGTGTGCCATATCATCATCAGTATTATAATCATCTCGTTCAATCAAGATGCAGTCTAAACATTGCTCTGGAAGAATAGAAGGAATTTTATGAACTCTGAATATTATTCAGTTAATGAACTCCATTGGATGGTAAGTGTCCAATGGATTATCATTGTCACCATAATGCTTTCTTCTTCGATGTTTGGTGAAATTCTGTAGCAAATGGATCCCGTGAAACCACCTTTCAACGGTCAATTAGTTCCCGTGATGCGGAGTCAAACCGCATAGCGGGATATCGGTTGCAATGCCCGCGCTAATTATACATCGCGTTTCTAAGTTCCAATTGAGTTTCAAGCTCCAATCTCAGGTTTGATCTGTGGAACGTCCACTTCGGAATCGACTTGGCCAACTGTATTGCTCGATGCAACTAACACGGTGCAATGCTTCTTGCAACTATCCGGAAGACTGTTAACTTGCTGATAATCAAATAGTCAAATACTTAATCGAACTATCTACTCTTATCTGATGTTCCAAGATTCAACAAATTCTTACTTAAAATTCAAATCTGTAATTACTCTCTAGAACGATTTTACGAGCGTCTATAATAAATACTTTATTAAGATGCATTTTTATTGCGCGGAGATTATACTTCATCAACGTAAGAATGCAGTAATTATAAGTTTATAAACATGGTAATAAAATGCATTGCGAAGAGCGATGACTTGGGCGATGAAAATTCGGAATAAAGTGAATGAAATATACAGGGTGTTCCGTTATTATTTAAACCTTATTATTTGAAGAATATGCTTTTCATTTTTATTTAATTTATCAGTATAACAACATTTCATATAATACGTATTTTAAGATGTAACAGTAAAATATTAGAAATTCATTTTGACATACATATATAAACACGTGCATACTTATCGCATATAATTAAACGGCTATTTAGATTTATAGTCTCGCGATGGTATATAGATGAACAATCTGCATAACAAAAAGAATTCTGTACGCAGTAGAATATCGATGACGTGCACTTTAGATCTTTGGTAGGAGATACGGCTGATACACGACGTAATCTCGATCTAGAAGCTCCGTGCATCCTGCAACTCATCTACGGACATCTTATCAGTCGAAGAATGTGTATCTCGTACGTTAAATACAGAGCGATACTGAAAATAAGTACTCCGCTTGACGCGAAGTATCTCGATTGATACGAAACCTTTTTTGATTTAATGACAAATCTGATTCACTCCTACCATTCTGAATCGTTCATTAAATCTACGTATTCAAACTAATCCACGATATTGCACATCATATTACACTAGGATTAATAAATGCGATTGAGTCATAACCGCGGAGGTCTCTTTGGTGCATCGACATTAAGCAAGGTGAATATAAGCCTGAGATATTACAGAACGAAATATAAAGATAAAAGATAAGTAGTATTCGAATCTATTTTAAACGTATGAGCGGGAAAAGGATCTGAATAGCCTTTCGTTTCGATATACGGAAAATTAGTTTATCGATCAAGCATATCGGATACGATCGTATTATAAACGCATACTCCGAAGTATAACTCTCGTTCGATTCTACACGATGCACAATAATTTCCTCGCGTTACGTGACGCGATCCTGATTCATTGATTCGCACGATCGCCGGCTTATATTACAGGCTCACCGTAAATGTGCGTGCGTGCATATCTCCGATGCAGCTTGGAAATATGTAATACAAGCCGTGTATCCGCGAGACGTACGCGTAACTTAGTGTCGGGCATCGATCGCGTACCGATCGTTGCTCTCGATAAGTTATGATTGATAAATCGATTCAATCGGTTACACGTACCACGAGGCAGACTATAGAGTGGTTACTGGCAGTGTTCCTCGACATGTCATTAGGAGCGTCATAGAAGAACGTCAATTATACTACCGACTACCGCGGTGAAACACTGTGCACACCTTCCTTCTTTATAGCTCTGCTTAATACCGAGAGGATCGTTTGAAATTTCGACAACCATCGTAATTAGTTCCCGATATAATCTTAGAGAAATACGAGCCACATTAATTATCATTTCCCTTTCAATACGAACCTGTCGGGAAGGAAATGAATCTCGAAGTAACGAGCTGTGGTCGTTGATCTCTTAAACTACTAGATGTACAAATTAGTCTCGCGCCTTTTCTTCACAGTATTAGATATTTTTATATCAAGAAATAGGATAAAATCAATCCTAGAATAACTGCAGTTGGAATCGAATTAATTCGTACACATACTCGCGTCGGAAAGTAAGTTAACGTTTGGCATCTGCAAACAAATTTATATGGTATAAGTTTAATAATGACAATGTATATTTTTGAAAAGCAGTTTTTTAATTACTTATACCTTATAAATGCAAACAAAACAATAAGTTGATTTTAATATAATAAATAAACCGAAACAGATGGAAAATGCGAATTGTGCTCGTTATGGCAGCATCCGAAAGTAAGTTAAGCTCTCCGAAATCATATTAAAAGTCATATATTTTAATAAAATATATCAAACAAATCAATTAAATTTAGTTTAATTTTTACATTTTTACAACCATTGGATTTGGGAATTGATGTAGTTGTTAATTAACAATTAGACTTTACGAAAACATACCCAACAAGATTGATAGAAACGTTAAGAAATATTAAAACGTAGACAGTGTTTGTTTCCAAAATACAATGATCACGAAACGTTGATCATCTTACCACCACAAATCACAACAAACCACAACCGTTGCCGAAATTAGAACGATGTCATACCTCTATTATTAGTAATTGTTTCAGGAAATTATTTATCGTTACAACGGTCGTTGTACTCATCGCGCACGAATCCAAAGTATGCACCGTGCAACCCTTAGTGCGTCCGGAAACTGCAGTTCAGAAAAATAATAAAAACATAGTATATCTGAATCGCAATATTCGATCATCTTAAAAAGTACAAGACCGTGGCGAACTGTTTTTCTACATCCATAATTTAATAAATTTATTAAATTACGTTATTGCGTTATTGCAAATTATAGTTATTGCAATATTATTTATATTAATTAATTACTATCGAGCGATCCGATTAAACAACAACAAATTAATAAAATCTCAGGCGAATTCGACGAAGCCTCTTTATTAACAGACCACTTGTCCGCCGTTAAAGGGGAATCGTTTCAACGGATTGATGACCAGTGCGACAATTATGACGTCATTCACAAAAATATTCGGAAATGCGTGAAAAAATATTTCCAAAACGCTTTCAAGTCGATAATTATACGAATACTAGTCATTCCGATCGACGAAAGTAACGAATATTCAACGGTTCTACCCCACCAATTTTAACCCCCTCCTGGTTCCTGAGGAACCGAGGTGACGTGGTTACCCCCTGCACAACGACTCTTCATTCCGCCGGGAACTCTCAGGGAGGATAGACGTCTTTCCTAATTCTCCCTTCCGAAACTATCCCTTTTCCAAACCGACGACCCTACTTCTTCCAAGGCAGACCAATACCGACCACTACGGACAACTGCCGACCACTGTGGACCACTGCCGACCAATACTGACCACTGCTGACCAGTGGTCATAATTCGATTTTTGTTTCTGATCTATTCTAGGAACTCATAAGTACTTATTGTGTTTATATGATTACTTGATTATTGATACATTTCACAGTTTACTAATTATTTGATACTTTTTGATTACCTGCTGATGATTATTTACTGATTATTTACTGATTATTTACTGATTATTTACTGATTATTTACTGATTATTTACAGGTTGTATATAGGTTACTTACAGATTATTTACTGATTACCTCCTGGTTACTTCCTATTTATTTCCTGATTATTTCTTAATGTTGTTTGTGTAACGCATGCTTGCTGGGGTTAGTAGTTTGGTAGAAAAGTTGGTAGTTTTTGTAGCTATTATAGTTAGTTTCAAAGTTCTCCGAAGATGAACTCGAAGAAAGAAGAAAGAATTGTACAAGAGGAACACTCCTGTAGCGAAACTCAACAATAGAAGTAAGAATAGGAATAAGATTAGAAAAAAGTTCATTAGGTATAGTTGATTGAACCCTTTCTCTGCAAACAATTGTTTGCCACTTTGATTCTATTAGTATTTTAGAACTAGTATAAGTTACACAGCAGCAGAGAAAGTGTTGTTCTAGAAATTAAGCGTAAACCTATGTGAATCACCGACAAACGTATTTACGAAGAGCGAACATTTGCATATTCTCAAATTTTTAGCTTCTACTTTCCTTTGTTTTGCATCGCGACGTGAAGTAGTTTATTTTGCACTGACGAGCGATAAGTTTCTCGCTCTTTCGTTACTCTCTTCCAGAGTATCGAAATGAAAATCTTGGATAGCATAGTTTGTTACCGATCCTGAGAGAGTTCCTTGTGGACCTCACTCGGGTCTGTTCATTCTGGTTCCGGTAATCGGGCCAGGGTGGCAGATTTCGAGGTAAATGTCCTGTGCTTGCGAGGAAGGGCCATGGCACATGTGGCGGTCGTGGCGTAAGTCACGATTAAGCGAAACACTCCTGGACGGGGTGTCGGTAATCCGTTTGGAGGCTGCGTGCGGTTCTCCTTCGTTGTCACTCCTAAGGGTTTGTTCTCGCGCGCTGAGACGCGTGTGCGACGCACTCGTTGTCCATGTGCCATGGTTTCGACTGAGTATGGCTCGGTGGACTTCAGGTTGAGGTTCAAACTTTTTCTCGCGATTTAGTGTTAGAGTCATTTAGTTTCTTAGAGTCAATCCCCCCAATTAGTATTCGCTCTTCGAAATAATGTTCTGTCAGTGACTTAGCGATAAGTTTGGTATAAGAATAGTTAGTAAGTTAGATCATTGTATCCGCGACGATATTCCAAGTCTGAAGGTCCCATTTTTCTTCGAGCTTGACTCGAAGCAAAATGTGCCTTGAGGACTTGGAATAAAAAGGTGGGTGGTTCGGTCGCGGAACACAATCCGCGACCCAGCCACCCATCAGGGTCTCTGCTAGCGGCAACCTCCACGTGGTGAGACCTGGTAATCGGTAATAATTGTAGAGAATTGGAATTAGAATTCTTCTACAATTACAACCGAGCTAATAGCTGCTTTACATGTATATTTTGATTAGAACTTCGGACTTTACGCAATGGAGTATACTTTATAAACTTTATTTAGTTTTCAACATTAATGATCAACATCTATTGATGTATTCATATCGCAATTTGCTCTTGTACTTTTAATAACGATTAATTCTATTGAAATACTGTACTATAATACTGTACTCTACTACTATAGAATTTTAATATTGTAATAGTCTATTGTAATACACAAGCTCCTTCAGTTCCGCTTGAGACTTTATCAATTTATTAGTATTTAAATACACTACTGCGCATTGTTATTACATAATTCAACAAAGTAATATTCATTAGCCCTTATATTCCCCAAACTTATAATGGACCCAATAAAGTTGGCAATGGAACTTATTTCACACATTTGAACGATTTTATGTTAATTATTGCAGTTTATTTTAATGACATCAAATTTTGATGAATGTCATTTAATTAAATAACTGTTTGTCTTTCGGACAAAGCTGCTGGGTTTTATTTATTATTCGATTGTTTATCTGTACGCCTTAATAAACAAATCCATTAGTTATACTTTAATTGTTACACATTTGCACTTATATTAACGTCAGGCTTGAATTATTTCATGCAACCTATTTCAGTGGAATCATATTTCGAGCAATTAAATTTAATTAAATAATATTTTATCTTTCGGATAAAGCTAGCTTCGTTTATTAATTATTGTATTAGATTAGTTAACTAATCTGGTTTTTATTTATACTTACAGGGTGGCCACTGCTTGTTTCGGTGGGACGACTGCAATCAAAGAAGATGAAAGAACAAAGGACCATCGTCAAGATATTTTACTTACAAGTGTTTATTAAATGCATATGTTTATATATTTATGATTTTATATTATAATATTTATTAATATACAATGTTGTATAAAAATTGTTGTACATCGAGAAATTTACATTTTCAATAAATGACTTTATAACGAATATATCGTGTTATATTTTATATTTCCTCAACCTACCGAATGTCCAGAATCCCATACGACCTAAAAACTTCCTCGAATTTCGCGGATTTTTGGGAATAGATGGTCGCCATTACGTTTAACGACAGAAGTCGCTTGGTGAGCGAGAGTCGCCATTCAGTTAAACTGCAAAAGACGGTTGGCGACTGAGAGCCGTCACGAATTAACGGTCGTGGCGACTCGCCGGCGCCATTCAAATGAAAAGTGAATTTCTACATTTTTGGGACTTGTGGAGATCGTACAATTTTGGGAATTTCGGTTTTCATTTGAATGGCGACCGAGATTCGCCAAACCGTTAAAAGGCAAAAGACGGTTGGCGACCGAGAGCCGTTGCGAATAACGGTCGTGGCGACTGGCCGGCGCCATTCAAATGAAAAGTGAATTTCTACAATTTGGGGCTTCTGGGGATCCAGAAATGTTGGGATTTTCAGTTTTCGTTTAAATGGCGACCGAGAGTCGCCAAACCGTTAAAAGGCAAAAGACGGTTGGCGACCGAGAGCCGTTGCGAATAACGGTCGTGGCGACTGGCCGGCGCCATTCAAATGAAAAGTGAATTTCTACATTTTTGGGGCTTCTGGGGATCCAGAAATTTTGGGATTTTCAGTTTTCGTTTAAATGGCGACCGAGAGTCGCCATTCCTTTAAACATAAAAAAACCGTTGCCGAGAGAGAACCGTTGCGAATAACGGTCGTGGCGACTGGCCGGCGCCATTCAAATGAAAAGTGAATTTCTACATTTTTGGGGCTTCTGGGGATCCAGAAATGTTGGGATTTTCAGTTTTCGTTTAAATGGCGACCGAGAGTCGCCAAACCGTTAAAAGGCAAAAGACGGTTGGCGACCGAGAGCCGTTGCGAATAACGGTCGTGGCGACTGGCCGGCGCCATTCAAATGAAAAGTGAATTTCTACATTTTTGGGGCTTCTGGGGATCCAGAAATTTTGGGATTTTCAGTTTTCGTTTAAATGGCGACCGAGAGTCGCCATTCCTTTAAACATAAAAAAACCGTTGCCGAGAGAGAACCGTTGCGAATAACGGTCGTGGCGACTGGCCGGCGCCATTCAAATGAAAAGTGAATTTCTACATTTTTGGGGCTTCTGGGGAACCAGAGATGTTAGGATTTTCAGTTTTCGTTTGAATGGCGACCGAGAGTCGCCAAACCGTTAAGCAGCCAAGGCGGTTGGCTTGTGGGGATCGTAAAATTTTGGGAATATCGGTTTTCATTTGAATGGCGACCAAGAGTCGCCAAACCGTTAAAAGGCAAAAGACTGTTGGCGACCGAGAGCCGTTACGATTTAACGGTCGTGGCGACTGGCCGGCGCCATTCAAATGAAAAGTGAATTTCTACATTTTTGGGGCTTCTGGGGATCCAGAAATGTTGGGATTTTCAGTTTTCGTTTAAATGGCGACCGAGAGTCGCCAAACCGTTAAAAGGCAAAAGACGGTTGGCGACCGAGAGCCGTTGCGAATAACGGTCGTGGCGACTGGCCGGCGCCATTCAAATGAAAAGTGAATTTCTACATTTTTGGGGCTTCTGGGGATCCAGAAATTTTGGGATTTTCAGTTTTCGTTTAAATGGCGACCGAGAGTCGCCATTCCTTTAAACATAAAAAAACCGTTGCCGAGAGAGAACCGTTGCGAATAACGGTCGTGGCGACTGGCCGGCGCCATTCAAATGAAAAGTGAATTTCTACATTTTTGGGGCTTCTGGGGAACCAGAGATGTTAGGATTTTCAGTTTTCGTTTGAATGGCGACCGAGAGTCGCCAAACCGTTAAGCAGCCAAGGCGGTTGGCTTGTGGGGATCGTAAAATTTTGGGAATATCGGTTTTCATTTGAATGGCGACCAAGAGTCGCCAAACCGTTAAAAGGCAAAAGACTGTTGGCGACCGAGAGCCGTTACGATTTAACGGTCGTGGCGACTGGCCGGCGCCATTCAAATGAAAAGTGAATTTCTACATTTTTGGGACTTGTGGGGATCGTAAAATTTTGGGAACATCAGTTTTCATTTGAATGGCGACCGAGACTCGCCAAACCGTTAAAAGGCAAAAGACGGTTGGCGACCGAGAGCCGTTACGAATTAACGGTCGTGGCGACTGGCCGGCGCCATTCAAATGAAAAGTGAATTTCTACGTTTTTGGGACTTGTGGGGATCGTAAAATTGTGGGAATTTCAATTTTCATTTGAATGGCGACCGAGAGTCGCCAAATCGTTAAAAGGTAAAAGACGGTTGGCGGCCGAGAGCCGTTACGAATTAACGGTCGTGGCGACTGGCCGGCGCCATTCAAATGAAGAGTGAAATCGTCATATTTTTGGGGGTTTTCGAGCAAAATTGAGGGTACAGCGAAATTGTTGTTATTAAGTTTTCATTTAAATGGCGACCGAGAGTCGCCAGTCCGTTAAGCAGCCAAGGCGGTTGGCGACTGACAGTCGCTATTCGAAATAACGGCGAAAAAACGATTGGCGACCGAGAGTCGCCATTCGAATTAACGGTGAAATGGTGGTTGGCGAGAGCGAGTCGCCATGGGAAGTAGAAGGAAGTTTTTAGGAAGTACAGGATTCTGGATATGCGGTACGTCGAGGACATGTACAATATAACACAATATATTCGTAATAGTCATTTATTGCAAATGTAAATTCCACTAGGTACAGCAATTTCATACAACATTGTATGCTACTAAATATTATAATATAATAAAGATAAGTATAAAAATATAGGCAATAAATAAACACCTGCAAATAAAATATCTTAACGAAGGCCGTTCGTTCTTTTATCCTCTTTGATTGGGGTCGTCTCGGGTAAACAAACGATGGCTACCCTGTAATCATTAAAAAAGAAAACAGATTTGGTAACAAACCTAACAGGTTAGTTAACAAACGAAATGAACTTGATTAAACGATGTATTGAAAGAAAGTGATATTGCTTTTATTTCTGAGACACCCAGTACAAGGATAAAATTTATTTGGAGGAAAAATGCCGTCCTTCTAGCGGTGAAAACTTGGAACTAAATTTGCTACACCCCTCGCCAGCATGAATACCCTCTCGCCAGCACTCCCTCGATGGACGGGATTCACGGATGGAGAAAATGCCGTCCATCTAGCGGTGCAAAGTGGAACTAAAGCATTCACGAATGTTGGGGGGGAGCGGCGAATTTAGTTCCGCCTTCTCGCCGTTAGATGGACGGCATTTTTTCTGCCCATGAATTGCACACTTATGTAGGGTGTTTCACAATTAAAAATGCAAATTGTTTTCATTTGATATCTCGTTAATTAGAGCAGATTTAAAGAAAATGTTTCAACAAAAATTGTTTGCTTTTTAACGAGGAAGACGTAGTTACTAATATTTCAGTAAATTAAGCAATTAAAAAGTATATCTTTCAATATTGCTCACAAAGTGGGACATCCACGACTTTTTGAATTTATTTACGACACCAAAGACCATTTTGCGCATTTTGGGAGTGCCTTGCAAAGAAAAATGTCCGCTCTATCACATACAATATTTGGAATTCCCGCCAGAGCTCTAATTCTTACAGAAATTTGAAAAGAATCTCGAAAAAAGATCGCGCGGTGCACGTCTAGACAAATTTAACGAATGCTTAAAAGTATTTCAAAATTTGTGTTGCAAACCTAACTCATATCATTTCATTCCTAAAAGTACATAGAATTTTCTGCAATCAATAAAAATAGTCTAATTTTTATATTTACATCACAATCTTTATACAAAGTTTGAAAAGAGTATCGAAAAATGAACGTGTGGATTGTGTCTCGCCAAATTTAACTAATGTTTAAACATATTTGCAGATACCCATTGCAAATGTAATTGGTACCATTTTGTTCGAAAAAGTCCATAGAAATTTCTACAGTAAATAAAAATACTGTAACTTTTATATTTACATCACACTCTTTATGCAAAGTTTGAAAAAAGAATCGAAAAAGGAACGTGTGGATTGTGTCTCGACAAATTTAACTAATGTTTAAACATATTTGCAGATACCCATTGCAAATGTAATTGGTACCATTTTGTTCGCAAAAGTCCATAGAATTTTCCCCAATAAATAAAAATAGTCTAACTTTTATATTTACATCACAATCTTTACGCAAAGTTTGAAAAGAGAATCAAAAAAGGAACGTGTGGATTGTGTCTCGACAAATTTAACTAATGTTTAAACATATTTGCAGATACCCATTGCAAATGTAATTGGTACCATTTTGTTCGCAAAAGTCCATAGAATTTTCTCCAATAAATAAAAATAGTCTAACTTTTATATTTACATCACAATCTTTACGCAAAGTTTGAAAAGAGAATCAAAAAAGGAACGTGTGGATTGTGTCTCGACAAATTTAACTAATGTTTAAACATATTTGCAGATACCCATTGCAAATGTAATTTGTATCATTTTGTTCGCAAAAGTCCATAGAATTTTCTACAATCAATAAAAATAGTCTAACTTTTATATTTACGTCACAATCTTTATGCAAATTTGAAAAGAGAATCAAAAAATGTAAAGGCGGAATGTGTCTCGCCAATTTCAAATAATGTTTAAACGTATTTGCAGATACCCATTGCAAATGTAATTGGTACCATTTTGTTCGAAAAAGTCCATAGAAATTTCTGCAATCAATAAAAATAGTCTAACTTTTATATTTACATCACAATCGTTATGCAAAATTTGAAAACAGAATCGAAAAAGGAACGTGTGGATTGTGTCTCGCCAAATTTAACTAATGTTTAAATATATTTGCAGATACCCATTGCAAATGTAATTGGTACCATTTTGTTCGCAAAAGTCCATGGAATTTTCTGCAATCAATGAAAATAGTCTAACATTTATATTTACATCACAATCTTTATGCAAACTTTGAAAAGAGAATCGAAAAATGAACGTGTGGATTGTGTCTCGCCATATTTAACTAATGTTTAAACATATTTGCAGATACTCATTGCAAATGTAATTGGTATCATTTTGTTCGCAAAAGTCCATAGAATTTTCTGCAATCAAGAAAAATAGTCTAACTTTTATATTTACGTCACAATCTTTATGCAAATTTGAAAAGAGAATCAAAAAATGTAAAGGCGGAATGTGTCTCGCTAATTTCAAATAATGTTTAAACGTATTTGCGAATTCATATTGCGAATCAGATTTATACCATTTCATTCTTAACAGACCACCGAATGTTTTGCAACAAATAAAGACTCTCTAACTTTTATATTTTCCTCACACTTTTTACGCAAATTCAAAAGGAGTCCCGAAGAAGAGTTCCCCGCCAATTTTAACTAATGTTCAAAGTAATTTGCAAATCCATATTGCCATTCTACTTTACATCCTTTTTATATCTACGGATTCGTTTTCAGCAGATTAAAATCTATAAAATTTGTTGGACAGTGTTGCTTAATGAGAATATGTAGTAGTGTATTTAATAATTAAATAATAAATAAGTAAGAAAGCCTCCTGCGAACTGCATGAGGTTGGGTATTTCAATACAGTATTACTTATTAAAACTACAAGACCAAATTCCTATATGAATACATCAAGAAATGTTGGTCATTAATGTTGTACACTAAATAAAGTTTATAAAGTTTAGTTCATCGCTGAAAGATAGTCAAGCGATATCCGCCTCGATATTCCTAACTTATTCGGTGAGCGAGGTGTCTAATTTCTAATTAAGGTAACATATAAAGCAGCCATTAGCTCGGTTGTAATTGTAGAAGAATTCTAATTCCAATTCTCTATAATTATTACCGATTACCAGGTCTCACCACGTGGAGGTTGCCGCTAGCAGAGACCCTGGTGGGTGGCTGGGTCGCGGATTGTGTTCCGCGACCGAACCACCCACCGTTTTATTCCAACTCCTCAAGGCACATTTTGCTTCGAGTCAAGCTCGAAGAAAAATGGGACCTTCAGACTTGGAATATCGTCGCGGATACAATGATCTAACTTACTAACTATTCTTATACCAAACTTATCGCTAAGTCACTGACAGAACATTATTTCGAAGAGCGAATACTAATTGGGGGGATTGACTCTAAGAAACTAAATGACTCTAACACTAAATCGCGAGAAAAAGTTTGAACCTCAACCTGAAGTCCGCCGGGCCATACTCAGTCGAAACCATGGCACATGGACAACGAGTGCGTCGCACACGCGTCTCAGCGCGCGAGAACAAACCCTTAGGAGTGACAACGAAGGAGAACCGCACGCAGCCTCCAAACGGATTACCGACACCCCGTCCAGGAGTGTTTCGCTTAATCGTGACTTACGCCACGACCGCCACATGTGCCATGGCCCTTCCTCGCAAGCACAGGACATTTACCTCGAAATCTGCCACCCTGGCCCGATTACCGGAACCAGAATGAACAGACCCGAGTGAGGTCCACAAGGAACCCTCTCAGGATCGGTAACAAACTATGCTATCCAACAATTTCTTTTCGATACTCTGGAAGAGAGTAACGAAAGAGCGACAAACTTGAACGCTCGTCAATGCAAAATATACTACTTCACGCCGTGAAACAAAGCAAAGGGAAGCAGAAGCTAAAAATTTGAGAATATGCAAATGTTCGCTCTGCGTAAATACGTTTGTCAGTGATTCACATAGGTTTACGCTTAATTTCTAGAACAACACTTTCTCTGCTGCTGTGTAACTTATACTAGTTCTAAAATACTAATAGAATCAAAGTGGCAAACAATTGTTTGCAGAGAAAGGGTTGAATCAACTATACCTAATGAACTTGTTTCTAATCTTATTCCTATTCTTACTTCTATTGTTGAGTTTCGCTACAGGAGTGTTCCTCTTGTACAATTCTTTCTTCTTTCTTCGAGCTCATCTTCGGAGAACTTCGAAACTAACTATGATAGCTATAAAAACTACCACCTTTTCTACCGAACTACTAGCCCCAGCAAGCATACGTTACATAAACAACATTAAGAAATAATCAGGAAATAAGTAGGAGGTAATCTGTAAGTAACCTATATACAACCTGTAAATAATCAGTAAATAATCAGTAAATAATCAGTAAATAATCAGTAAATAATCAGTAAATAATCAGTAAATAATCAGTAAATAATCAGTAAATAATCAGTAAATAATCAGTAAATAATCAGTAAATAATCAGTAAATAATCAGTAAATAATCAGTAAATAATCAGTAAATAATCAGTAAATAATCAGTAAATAATCAGTAAATAATCAGTAAATAATCAGTAAATAATCAGTAAATAATCAGTAAATAATCAGTAAATAATCAGTAAATAATCAGTAAATAATCAGTAAATAATCAGTAAATAATCAGTATATAATCAGTATATAATCAGTAAATAATCAGTAAATAATCAGTAAATAATCAGTAAATAATCAGTAGATAATCAGTAGATAATCAGTAGATAATCAGTAGATAATCAGAAAATATCAAATAATTAGTAAACTGTGAAATGTATCAATAATCAAGTAATCATATAAACACAATAAGTATGAGTTCCAAGAATAGATCAAAAACAAAAATCGAATTATGAGCAAATTTTCAGTACTGGTCAGCAGTGGTCAGTACTGGTCGGCAGTGGTCAGTACTGGTCAGCAGTGGTCAGTATTGGTCGGCAGGGGTCCACAGTGGTCGGCAGTGGTCCGTAGTTGTCGGTATTGGTCTGCCTTGGAAGAAGTAGGGTCGTCGGTTTGGAAAAGGGATAGTTTCGAAAGGGAGAATTAGGAAAGACGTCTATCCTCCCTGAGAGTTTCCGGCGGAATGAAGAATCGTTGTGCAGGGGGTAACCACGTCACCTCGGTTCCTCAGGAACCAGGAGGGGGTTAAAATTGGTGGGGTAAAACCGTTGAATATTCGTTACTTTCGTCGATCGGAATGACTAGTATTCGTATAATTATCGACTTGAAAGCGTTTTGGAAATATTTTTTCACGCATTTCCGAATATTTTTGTGAATGACGTCATAATTGTCACACTGGTCATCAATCCGTTGAAACGATTCCCCTTTAACGGCGGACAAGTGGTCTGTTAATAAAGAGACTTCGTCGAATTCGCCTGAGATTTTATTAATTTGTTTTTATTATTTTACTGAACTGCAGTTTCCGGACGCACTAAGGGTTGCACGGTGCATACTTTGGATTCGTGCGCGATGAGTACAACGACCGTTGTAACGATAAATAATTTCCTGAAACAATTACTAATAATAGAGGTATGATATCGTTCTAATTTCGGCAACGGTTGTGGTTTGTTGTGATAAGATGATCAACGTTTCGTGATCATTGTATTTTGGAAACAAACACTGTCCACGTTTTAATATTACTTAACGTTTCTATAAATCTTGTTGGGTATGTTTTTCGTATAGTTTAATTTTTAATTAACAACTACATCAGTTCTCAAATCCAACGGTTGAAAAATGTAAAAATTAAAGTAAAATTAATAGATTTGTTTGACGAACTAAAGGCCGATCATCGTACCGGAAATACGAAACTAATTTCGTATATCCACAGGGCAATGATCCTAAGGATACAGTTCAACTTACTATTAAATATTTTAAAGAAAATGAAATTCAATTGTTGTACTGGGTTGCATAGAGCCCACATCTGAATCCGATCGAACAGTTATCCGATCTGTTAAAAAGGAATTTGCCGGTTAACCACAAAAGAAACAAAAATATTTGCATAGAAGCGTTCAGGCCGGAATGACGTAATATAAGCATGCATATTATTAATAAATTAATCTCCAGCATGCCCAACTGCCTTAAAGCTACCATAAAAGCGAAAGTATACCACTACCGGTATTAGTTTTATTAAAATATGACTTTTAATATGATTTCGAAAGGCGTAACTTACTTTCGGATGCTACCATAATGGGCACAATAAGCATTTTCCATGTATTTCTCTTTATTTATTAATGTAAAATCAAATTATTGTTTTGTTTGCATTTATAAGGTATAAGTAAGTAAAAAACTGCATTTGAAAAATGTATATTATCATTATTAAACATATACCACATACATTTGTATGCAGATGCCAAACGTTAACTTACTTTCCGGGACGAGTGTATAATATTTTCAGGGTGTTCTGTCACCATTCTCGATGATGGTATATCAAGGATAAACGTGGATACCAGGAGTGAAGTTAATATTACAAGCTTGATAAGTTATGCGACTAATGAAATTATATCGTGTAACATTGATCCCAAAGAGTTAGTGGAGACTCTGCCTACAATATTGAACCTTTTATTATTAGAATCCACTTATAAGTCTGGTACACTTGTTGGTGGTAGAGAAGGCTGGCTATCGAAGTATGGAACACGATTCAGCTCGGCCGTTAGGTAGACAGGAATTGTGTAGGCTGGGAAGAAACGAGACCGGTAGAAAGGTGGGCAAACAGGGTACTAAACTATGCTCGAACTAATTATCGAAGTTCTGGAGGAGTCGGCAAAACCATTATACAGACGATATTTACAGAGTCTAACTATTCGCCAGGTCGCGTTCCTTTTTTTCCCTAGTTCTCGACGTGAGTTAACTGTTTGCAGACTTCTACTCCTATTACACGCTATCTAAGGTGTCAGAAACTTCACCCTGACTGCCTTTTTAGGGATTCCTAGTTGCGAACAAATTCAAACTTTATAATTTTTAATTAGCATGCAGCTTGATAGATAGATTCCTGCATAATATTTTTTGTATCAGTAGAACCTCCCAGACAGATCACTTAATGGTTTAATGTCGATTACGTTTCAATATGTTAAAAGGATTAGTGTTTACTTGAGCATTCGGAGCATTGACCATTTCAGCGCTGAAATGTAAATTTATGCAATGCAAAATATATTAATTGTACTTAGAATAATTTCAAAAGAAAAGTGTAAAAACCTGTCAGGGTTGACAGGGCGCAGACAGAGTTAAGGAAAAGTAATATAAAATGTCTTTTTATTAGATACATAAATTTATTGAAAGTAAATCATAATTAGGGTTGCATTTCTCGCGGATGAAGATCCTTTGATTTATGTGCAAGTCTAGTGCTTAATTATTTTTGATCGCGTCATTTCACTGACCACTACCTTCGTGTTTGTTTCAGATGTAAGACAACTTGTTGTAACGTCATCTTTGGGATGGAGTACTTGAATGGCCCTCAAACTGGTAGCAGATACGGTGGCAGGTATGAAAAGACTTTTCATTGTGAACAAAATGATTTGAAGTATTACGCTGATTAATCTTGATATATTATGCACTCAATGTCAAGTTGCAGTGTTGAATTATTACTGGTAGCTTATTTTTAATATCGAAAGAAATTGGGCCAATATGTCTTACTCCTATTAACTAATATTACAAATTAAAATTGATGTACACATTAATTGTTACTTGAAAGATTCGTTTCGATACATTTATTTCTAAAGCTTGAACAATTTTACTACGACCACTGCGCATGTCAAAGGAGATTCTTGCAATTAAACCTTGACGATACATGTTCACATTAATGCATTAAACAGCACTTTATATTAAAAGCTTTAAACCAAAGGAATTTGAGTATCGTTTCGATCAAATGGAATGAGACTCATTATCAACCTCCATCTTGTCTTACGTTCATATAATCCCAAGTGTTTAATCGTACACTTTATGCAACCGGCTGTCGCGAATCGCGTAGAATTGTTGAAGGCTCGAAGCAAAGGGGGGCGAGTAGCATTCGGTGAATCTTATGAAAAGAAGACGAGCCAGAAAGCAGGCGGACTGTCTGGTGAATCGGTGAAATCAAAGGACTGCAAGGTTTAAGGCAGGTTGCTCGGCAACCTGCGCCAACGGAGAATAACGATTCTTTCGGCCTTGCCAAACAGGAATACTCGCTACCCTCCCTCTCCCTTCATCGCCATGATTCCTCTGTTCGTAGATCGGTGGTGCGTCGACGGCCCCCGGATAGGTTGTCACCGCGGTAGCCCCGAAGTAAATGCGCTCCTCTTATTATTCGGACAGAAGATTTAAGCGCAGCTCGCTCGCACATGAGTTATGCTCAAAAATTGAGGTTACCGGAGGCCCACAGACTGTTCAGTTCCACCGGGAGCAACCTCTACGTTCAGGATTATCTTTCTCTTTCTTAAAGAGGAATCAAAAGATCCTCTTTCTCATCTCGATACTCCTACTACTTCGTCTTCGTCTTCGTCTTCGTCTTCTTCCTCATCTTCATCGTCATCATTCTCTTTATCTCGCTTTCTTTCTCTCACTCTCTCTCTCTCCCTCTCTTGTACTCTTCGTCCTCCTGATTCCACCTCACCAAAGGGGTTTGATCTTCTTCTTTCCTCGTCTATTTTATCTCCCCGTTCTTCCTCTCTCGTACAAGATACGAGACTCTCTCCTTGCTTTTGTTTCGACGATATATTTTCTCTTCGCATCGGGAGAGATCGTCCGCTCACCTCCTTACTCTTTATCTATCTCTCTTCCATCTTCCTTCGGTTTGGCCTCTACGAGTTAGAGGGACGAAGGGAAGCCCTTTCTTCCTTTCTCCGTCTATCCTTGGTATTGCCCGTTACAGGCCCTCCAGAATCTTCTCTTCGGGAATTCGTGGATTATAATAAATGCGTATGCAGTAGCCGGAGGTATAGAACGTCGAGTGGTCCTTCCCTGTTTTCTTATTTTTTTCTTGCGATTCCCTCTTGTTCCACTTCGTCTTCTTCTCCTTCTTCTACTTCTTCGGCGTCTTTTCGTTTCTTCCTCGTTCATCGGTGACTTCCGATACGTCTGTAAACCTCTCGAAAGGACAACATCAATGGCATGAAATAATTCAATCCGAATCGTTTCGTAGTTCTCTCGGTAGATGAAATGCAACGAATGCATCTCGTGATACGCCGTCACCGTGCATTGTTTAACCCTTGAAATTACACGTTGAAGTATCATTGAATACGATTTCGTCGAAGGTTGATTTCGAGGGGAATGCAAATGTATACCTTAACATTTTTCACCGTGAAGTATCGATAGCCGCGGTACTCCTTTAAATATTCGATCGACGAATGATGAAATTGTCAACCCTCCTCCGAGATTCGTTCTCGTAGAATTGCATTTGACGAATGGCCGGGTTACCTCGAACATATTTATTCCATCGTATATTACTTCTAGCACAAAGCTTTCTCAAATTCTCGAGTGGTCCGCATGCATTGCTCTATTAAATATTCAGTAGCTTCTGCTTCGGAATCCAACACGAACGCGTTTCAGCGACTCTCAACGATGGGCCATATTTCATTCCGCCACGGTAACGAGCTAATCGGTGCCACCCTGTTATACGGAATCTATTTTATCTATTCTGTATTTATCTACGTTAACCATGCCAACCATGCAAAGTGAAATTTATACGGTATTCCAAGTATTATTTCTCGAATACCACCGATGACTATTATTATACCTAACGTGTATCCCCACACCTTAACTTACACGAGTTTCACTAATAATGAGGATTAGTAATGGCAATATTAATATCGATACTCTTATTCATATTAACAAGTTTCAACGGAAGTGCATCTACGCGTGTATCTAGTACGCGTTAAGTAACGTGATAATCAACGATACTCGTTTTATACGAGACTCGTCCTGACGGAGTATTTATCTCGTTACTCGTGGAGAGTATTTAAAGACGACGCATGAACCGCTTCTACAACGAATCTAATTAAGGTCGGGGCCTGCACTATCTATGCAGATGCATAGAAAGCCGAGCAGTTAGTGAGTGCGTATATATTTACGCATATATATATATCCGCACGTACTGACGTGCACGATACTGGTAATTATTCACCAGGCATGTTAAATGTCCGCGTACGTAGTCACAAAATTGTTGCGTAATGTATCATGAGAGCACGGCAAATACCAGCCACGGCACTCTAACTTGAACGATCGAATCGAAATTAATCGGTGCTCTCGGAACCGGTTACGAAACATTCGACTATCACCGCTGAGATACGTGCGAAACTTCGATGAATCAAGATTTACAGTGAAACCGATACCGCTTCCCTGCGCCCATTCTTTTTTCATTCCGTGCTACGATTATCCTTGGATTCCTGGAGGAAAAATCCTTATGAAATATTTACTTTCCATTTTATCGAGTGGTGAGCTTATCATAGGTCCATTTAATAGGCTAAGTATAGGTGTATCCTATAAAATGATTAATTTGTTGATAATGATAAGGATTGGATAATAAGAGAGTTTACAATGTACAGTATGTTTTAATATGCTAATTAACTTGGGATTAGTAATTATTCTTGAAGATGACTGTTAACTAAACATTCGATTAAACTCCGGATGCACCGTTAATGGCGGGACGGCGAAATGGTCAGGCGGTGGAGGGACGGAATGGGGAAAGAGAGTGAAAAAAAAACAACAGTTTACTTCCGGAGTGTGCGATTTAAACGTGGAACTGGGAGGTCGGCGAAAGCGGCAGAGAGTTTTTAATTTCCCGCAAAATAGAATCCTTCTCGCGTTCTAGCTACGGGTCCACGCCCATCCCTTGTCCCACGCAGTGATAAAGCAAATAAAGCCGCTCGCGCCGTGCCACAATAAACCCCCCGCTCGAAATCGCGTAATTTAAATAAATTTACATCCGTTTGTACGCGAATAAATTTCACTTCGTTCTTGGTCCTTTCTCTCGTTCCCTCCTCCTGTCTCCCGTCCTTCCAGCCCTTTCTACCGGGAAATCTTCCCTATCTCTCTTTCTCTCTCTCACCCCCTGACATCCCTCTCCTTCTCTCCGTTTGCTATCTCTATCGTCAAAATCATTTTGGCAACTCGGTCTCTCCGTGGTTTCTCCTTTCCCATTGCCGATGAATAATCAAAAAGGGCTGCCTTGCTGTGAAATCCCATACTTGATATCTTTTTCACCGATTAATGATCTTTCATTGCCGCCTGGCACCGGAGATCAGCTAACCCGGATCATGTATTGCTAGGAAATCTTTAATGATGTAATCTATTAATAGGAAGCGAATGATTAAATAATTTCTTATGATTAAGTTTCAATAAGGTGCCTAAAATTTGGTGATAATAATCTGTTACTTCTCTAATTCTTTTCAGATCTCAAAATAAAGTTTTGGTAAATCGGAAGGTAATAATCTATTAATTGAACTTCCAAAACTTAATTTTGCGTTCTTGTACAAATTATAGAATCAAACTATTATTATCGCCAAATTTGAGCTATTTGCCAAAACTAAATTTTGAGACGTTACAGAAAGTAAAGAATTAATATACTATTATTCAACATTTTTTTTTAGGAATATATTTTTAAGATCTGAGAATTACGTTTCACTAAATCGGTAAGATTTAAGTTTAGCATCGTACGAAGTTGAAGAATGAACATTGAACATATTAGAACGAGAATCACGATAAAGCAGTAGATAATGTGGTAGAAATCAGACACCGGCAACCCGCGTACTCAAAGGGAGATTCGAAACAGGGGATCGTCTCGCGCATGAAATTTCCCCCGATTGCATCGTGCGTGCAAGTCATTAAGCTAAAAAACGAGGAAGGAAAAGGCTTTCTTTCATGGCAGAGAGTGGTTAATCGAAGATAAACGACACCGTAACTGAAACGTGACTCGCACCGTGTATCCCGTAAAATGCTTTCGAAAAACAAATATCAAAGGAACGACGGATCGATTAAAGGACGCAATTAATCTCTTTGTAGCCCGCGTCTTTTCAGCGAGTGGTTTGAGAAACATTGCAAGCTGAGATCTTCTCTCGTGCTCATCACTGAAAGCATTCCTTAACGAGGAAACATCCGAAAAATCCAACCTCCATGATTCATCCTTCTAATCCCGTTATGTGAAGCTAATCTTCGATCCTATTCGTTGGAAACTTACTCATTTATCTTGCAGATTTCCAATCGCATCGGTCTAACTGGCTTTCGAAATATTTTTTATAAACAGCAATTTGTAACGTGTTGTTATTTAAGATCTTTAAATTAAAAGTTGCTGATGACAATATTATATATTATATTAACTCTTTTACATCTCTAAAATCTCATATTTAAAATTAAACAAGTCTTTGTTTCGTTTTGAATTAAATATGAATTCTATATCAGAATTTATTTTTGTTCGTTACGCATGAATTATGAACATATCTACAATATTAACGAAACGTTTCAGATTCCATAATAGAATCTGTTTTTAATCATTGCATCTAACTTTAACAATATTCTATAATCGTTTTATAGTACCGTATTATTATTAACGAATCTTATTTAGAGGGAAATGGTTTAAAAATCTGTATTATGTTTAATGAGTATTATATAGAGAGAAACAGTTTGAAATTCAGTATTATATTTAATGCATGCTATTTAGAGAGAAATAGTTTCAAATTCCGTATCATATTTAACGAATATTATTTAGAGAGGAAATATTGCGTTTAATAATAACTATGCTTAACTACGCGTACGCGGAAAGTTACATGAAATATTTTTTTAATAATCGATACTGGCTATTGAAAAACAGTACTCTCTTCTATTTATATTGGATGGCTGGGAAAGTTCGTTCCTATCTCACAGAGATAGGTGTGCTGTGTGCGTTAATATAAAACAGTGTTAAACAAATGACGGAGAATGTGTTTTTCTAGGTGACAGTGGTGCGGACGTTTTAATCAGAGTTTTAAAATGACGTTGATGGCTGTAAAGTTATTATTACATTTCTAAAAAAAATATGTACATTTTTTTCCAAAACCGGAACGAGATAATAGCATTCATAATTCCTGAACCTTTATTCTACCTCATATTTCATGCCTTTTTATTATTAATTCAAATCCAATTAAGAAAATTATATGGATCACTTAATTTTTGGGACATTGATATGCATTCACTGTAATTAATTTTTGTTCATTACTAGACTTTAATGAAAATTTTTGCCTGCCATTGAAACATGCGATAACTAATAAGCCTTATGGAAATATGATCGTCAATGAGAAGCTATTTAATTAGTAATAAAAAAACGGCTATTCCAGTTTTCTCCCTCAGCATAATCAACTATTACATTTCTGCATTAAAAAAATACTATAATACAATTATTAGGTGTTACTAAAATACACAGATTAATTAAAAGTTATTTAATATATTGCCATATCACTATTTCTAAGAAGTCAACTAGTCAGTACATTGCTACATTCGTAAAGCTACATTATCTCTCGAAATGTAAGAAATAAGAGACATAAAGACGAAAGAGTTCTTCCGTAGCTGTAAGTGTATTCGCACGTGGAGTAAGCGCAGTCGACGCGGAATCAATGGAGCACAAGAATGATATACGACGCGTAGACGCGAAATAGCATCTGCTCTTTCTGTTAACCCTATCGCGCCAAGAGAAGACGTGTTCGGGGGGCCGTAATAAACTCGATAATAACACCGAGCCATGGATATTTAGTGCTAGCTGTAAATCTTGGGGCAAATCGACGCTGTCATTCCGTCGGCTCGTCGTTGGAATACATTACTACCGTGGTAGCGAGTCCTATATACTCTTGACTCAAAAAAGTCTCCTTGAACCACCTATTCCATGTCGGTTCGGCCTTTTAAAACTTTATCTGTTTGTAGTTTTGTATTCAGGTGTATTGCATGTTGCACATTCTATCGATTTTGAACATGTTTTAGAAATTATTATTTATATATTTTTGGATCACTTATGTATGTGTGATAAAAATGCATCCAGAATTATTTATTTTACTATTTATTTATTTTTGAGGAATTAAGTTCGGTAGAATATTTGGTTTATGAAAGATTAAGTGATATTAGTGAAGGGATTTTTTAATATATTTTAAAATTATACTTTTATTATTATATTAATTGTATTTAATTAATATGTATTAATATGTTTCATGTATGATAGTTATAATAGATTTGAATAATTATACAGGAAAATAGCAGAGGTAGTTTTTTATGATAACGTGATATTTAATTAATTAAGTAATACTATATTCAGAGAGATTTCATTATTTCAGCTTGAATTAAGAAATTTTAATTAATACTGCTACGTATGCCGGTGTAATGTTTGTTATTAGATTCACATTAGTATAACAATGAAGATATGAGCATTTTGAGAAATATTTTACTGTGAAAACGTTATTAAATTTTATATAATATATGTATATAAAATACCGGAATTTGTTGGCATTATGCTGTGTTTCGTATAATTGGTTGTTCCAAGGTGTTATAGAGTTCTGCAAGTGAGTTCATGGTGATTTTATAAGAGATACATCGAATTTATATAATGTAAATAATAAAACCTATATAATTTATAATATACGGCATATATAACCAATGGAAAACCGAATTTCCACGTGACACTTAAAGTAGTATTCAAAGAAATAAATAGTAAATATATAATATTTAATATAAAGCTTCAAAAACATACAATACACATACAACATATCTAAACAGTAAGAGACCAAAAATCCAGGTGACATTTACGTCACGTGTGTCTTCTTCGCAGAATTCAACGGCAAGCCGTCAGAAATGAAGAAAATATTATTCGCACAGGGGATTAAGGATTCGCGTATATATAAAAGACGATTTTTATGCGTTTCCCTCGAAATGCATCAACCATTTAGGAGTTAAGAGTTAAGAGTTGAAAACATTTTTATTGAATACCAGCGGCTACGAAATGACGGTATATTACTGGTTCCATTAGCGATGACATTCAGATATCCATTAAACTTGCCAGATAAGCATACATTATGCTAATCAGTTCCATTTTACTTGATTCATTAATACTCCTTAATAGTGTCCATATCTTTTTTTCGCCTTATTAATTTTCGCTCCTTTTTACTCGCCGCGCGACCGTTTATGAAAAAGTATATTATAATTATCCCATTAGACAAAGTATAGCAAGGATTAATATTTCATTTCGATAAGAAGAGGCGAGTACAGAATTACCATTGAATCCCAAAAGGAAAATAATATTGAATAATAAAGTAATAGATCATGAATAATTAACGAGAATGAATAGCCGTCGTAGAAAAAGTCCTGGTATAATTCCGACTTATTAATAATTTCATAAAACAATTGCAAATGTTGGAACTTTATTCTGCCGTTTCTTCGAAAGACAAAAGAGGTTTATTTCGATCAATAGTAAAAGTCATAATAACAACAATAAATACGAGTACATGGTGATTACTGATGTACATGATTAGTATACATTATTTACACATCTATTCTTTTTATCGTGCAATCGATCATAGATCGTCCGACAGATCGTAGTACACGATTCATATGTCTCCTGCGATGGATCCGAGAATAAATAATGTCGAGGCTATTTTTATTCCGTATATATAGACACCTGTAATGGTAGCACTATATTTGGTTACAAGAATATCGAGTGTTTTCTAGCAAGTGTTCATTATTCCATGGTGCACGAAAGGGTATAGTGTACAGTCACCTTAAACGATTCCTTTACAGCACGAAGATAGTCACAGCAAATATTTAGATAAGGTAAGATAAAGTCCAAACTTAAGGCTCTCAATTTCAAACATTAATATCGCTTTAAAAAAGTGACGCGTCATAGGAATCTCATTTTGACCACAATATATTAAAACCGTATTAGTACGTCTCTCGCATATAACGTGTTAACATCTATTTAGGAGACTTATGTGTCAGTGTATTTGTTGTGGCTATCTTCAGAGTGCATACAAGTCGCTCACCACGACTGTACAGTAAAACGCGTACATGGCCTCGAAGTAACTCAACACTGCCTTTCAATCAAGCTACTCTTACAATATAATTACAAGTGTGCACATACATATGCTACAAAACGGCAGAAGTTAATGCCAGTCGTCGAAGCGACTGGTATGTAACTCGCTGGAAGATATATTCCACGATGTTTCGGTGTGCCTTCCTCCGAGCATACATTGTAAAACCGACAGGGTTCCCTGTTCCAATGGCGTTCCACGAAGTCGACCTAACGTCCGAAGATATTACGAAATCCTATTGTCACGTTTCTTTCCCACTTGACGATCGTACAATGTTTACCGGTGAAAGTGATTAGTTATGCTCCTCGCGAATAACAATGAACTTCTTTTCCTATCGCTTTTCAATACTCGCGCTATCGACTGCTACACGGAGCTATAGTGAGTTAATGAATGTTACCTCTATAAGAACGGGGTATAAATTCACTGGAGTCTATTAATACGAACGTAACTTTAGCCCGCATTTATATAGAATTTCATGAGAGAGTAGAAAGATATAACACAATAGTTCGATGAAGAAGTACGGTAGTTGTTGAAAAGTAGATTATCGGGAAATACTTTTCCATCTGCGGAGTCTAGACTTCCGCTTACTGTTTTTCCAGCCTATAAATATCGTGGGGAGTTCGACGGGAGTAGTAGACTCGCGCGTGTTCCATCGTTGATATTTGTTACGGACTGGGACGTATTTGTTCGGCAGAAAGACGCCGATGATGGATGGTAGTCAGCGCGAGAACAATTTGTCTCCCGTAGACTAGGAAATGTGGGAATGCAAACAGCCGAGAGAAGAGCCCGTGAAAGTTTCCTTAAAGGGCACAACGTCGATTTTGGGTATTGCTCGAAACACTACCTTCGTTGCCTACTGTCGTAAGAAAATGTCAGCTGACAAGATTACACCAGCATGCTTCCCAAATATATTTCTTCTTGATCGATACCGTATTAATCATTTTCATTTTTAATTCACCGAGAAACAGTGACTTAAGAAGAACGTGTCTCCATGGCGTTATTAATTCGTTGACACTGTTAACTATATTTTATTTATCGTTTAGACTATTAACTCGTACCTTCAAAAGGGTCTTTCTTAAACATAGATAACCATACCCTATGGAATTATGGGAGATCAAAATACATATTTGTTTTATTCTGTACTTTTGAAAGTGTTAAGAAATCCTTAAAAATGTTTCTCTCCAGGATAATTATTCTATAATCTTATTTAATTTCTTCGAATATTTTTCCGAATAATTATCTCGTTTCTAACGTCAAAGTTTGCATTTTCTCAAATTTCATCATATTAACCTATTATCATACAGGATAATTTCTTCGAATATTTTTCCGAATAATTATCTCGCTAGTAACGTCAGAGTTTGCATTTTCTCAAATTTCATCATATTAACCTATTATCATACAGGATAATTTCTTCGAATATTTTTCCGAATAATTACCTCGTTTGTAACGTCAGAGTTTGCATTTTCACAAATTTCATTTCGACCTTGCAAGATGAAAGTCCATTGGCTGAAATCTAGTATATCAAGTCCGAGGAAGATCTAAGGGTACCGTGTATATATTTGTAGCCCTATCCCGGGTTTCACAACAGAAATTTCCGAGGACGGTACCCAGGAGAAGGGTAACGGTAACGGAAATGCTAATGCAACGCCCGGCTACAGGAAATACCCGGGTAAAGGAAGAGCCACCGACAACAACGAAGATGCACCACCCTCAGAATTTCTCGTAAGGGCGACTATGACTTCATCCCTTGGCTTATCTTGTAGTATTGCGTAAAACGGAAGCGGTGAATTACAATGGAACATTGTCAGGCCATTGCACTTGTTGTATTAAGGGATGGCATTGTTACGGAACTAAAGGCGCATGTAATTAATGAGTATCTTTGTAACCTTGTTTAATTATTCTTACTCTACTCGTCCATCTGTTTAAATATTTTTATTAATCATTACTTGATGAATGTATTTATTTCATTGTTTAGGGGATGAGATTGTTACTGAACCCGTAGTTCAGTAATTAATGAGTATCATTGTAACCTTTTTTAATTATTCGTTCTTTACTTGTTTAGCAATTAAAATATTTTTGTTTTGTGTGATAATAATTGATTATTTTTGTTATTTATTAGTTGATGAATATATTTACTTTCATATTTATTGGAATATATTTATATTCGTCAACTAATAATTAATAAAAACATATGTATTTCATTTTCATTGCTTTGATTGTATCAAAGGAGCACATTTTTATATATCATCTTAATTTATATTTTATAATTCCGTTTGACAAATGTCAGGATTAGATAAAGAACTCGTGTTTCTTCACATTACAGCAGGTGTAGGTATAGTTGAAATGTGTGTTTGCCTTGTGTCTTAATGCGACCGTATACGCTCGTGATTTTTATACCTGCTTTTACAACTGTACTTTTTACTACCGTTACGTGTAATCTCTTTTATTCCTTTATTTATTTATCTCAATGGTAGCAGAAAAATATCCTTACAAATTGCAGCTCCAACAATGCCGACCGCATTATTTACAGGTGGAATTTATAAGAGGTTTTTATGCAACATTGCCGGACATAAATATTCTCGTAATATTGAAAATTCTTGTAACGCAGCTAATTTTCGCATTACTTTACTTTCCACTAATCAATGAGTTATCAACTTATTATGATTACTCGATTAATGATCATTGATTACTGACAATCAAATGGTGCCTATTTTGAATTATTCTGATAAGAAGAAATGAGTTGAATTAAACTTATAGAATTATTTCGTTAATTCCATTAGATCAGGGAGTTTAAAACTTACACAGCAATACTATCAGAGATACACACCAACCGTTCACAACAAAAATACCCTGACAATAATTTGACATCATATTTCATCCACATAATAATACGGCTGACAAAAGAGTCCGAAGCGACGAAGCGTTAACAAAACGATTCTCGTGAATGAAAATCAGGCAGAAGTTCGAGGACGTTCCACAGCCGATTCTATTCGTACTTTCCACCCCCGGAATGGCCTTGGCCGGAGTAAAATTGGCGAATTATTATTAAACGCCGTCAAAACAGGGATTTATTTCGGCGCGGTATCTTATTGATGTACCGGTGGACCGCAAGGTCCGTGGGCCGCACCGCGGGAGGCAAACGGGCCCCACTGGTACTACAAGGACCATAAATTTCTTTGGATCCAATATCATGCCTGTAACTCGTTAAGCTTTTAACCTCGTCCCGGCGTGCCTATCGCCGCGATATTATTTTGATGCCGGCCGCCAGATATCAATCAGGCCATTGTTGTTACGGTACCCGATCGACTTGCCTTCTCCTTCCTCCACATAACCCTTCCGCTTGCATACAACACGAACATTCAACTTCCTCGTCGCCCACCTTACCGTAATGTCTGAGTGCTGGTTGGTTCGACAGGCTCCCTCGAACGTGTCCTTCCTCCTTCCTGAATAATCGAAAACGTTGAGTGCACGTCCGTGTTACGCCTGGACATCTAGGTGCACCAACATGTCGGCCCAACGTGGATGCTCAAGTATGTGCCCACTAATCTGGGAATAGATAGTTGCAAGTGGAATTTGGGATTATTTCAAGGTCGAATGTTGATTAGTTTGTTTTTTGCCGTGGGAAACTTGGACCACCCATGGTCGGTCTTTCCATGGTATCCCAAGTGTGGTGGAAATGTGGTGTGAGGTGAATGGATAAGAAAAGGATTATTTAAGTTCTGGCGGGAATAGAATGTTAAAAGTTCAGTGGAGATGTTTATTATGTTTGTTAATCATATTTATGGAGTATATTGTAAGTCAGTTATTCGGTAAGAGAGCTTGGTTGGGTGGGTTTCAATAAAGTTTGATTGGGAAATATTAATGTAATATGTTATTCTTTCAATTTGCTGATTTAAGTTAATTTGAAGATTGATAATAATTTTATATTATTAATATAGTTAGTACAGCGACGTGTATGTCACGTCCATCGCCATTAATAAATAATACAAATATTTTAATTGAAGAATATAATTCTTCTAAAAAACCCAGACAGCCAAAACTACACCGACCCCTTAGACTAACTGGTGACAATTTTCCACAAACTTCTGCTCAAAAAATTGAGCGTTAAGCGTTTAAATACTGATAATAATTCTGAAAAATTCTCGAATACAGTAAACTTAAAGTTACCCATTAATAATTCTTTGAGAAATTCGACGTCACAGCAATGAACTACGTACCTTAAAAGACGTGCGCAGATACAAAGACAATCAAATATTTAATTTAGAAAAGATCTTCCATTAATTGACAAACTTTGTCTGACAATACCTTCTATTATAATTACACATTTCCGCGTGCATTTGCGAGAAAGAAGAGTAAGACTGCACACGAATGTAGGCGCGTTTACGCATAATTTATTAGATAATTTTCTGGGAAATTCATTGGAGCCAAAAAACGGTAACGGGCCATAATCACGGACGCGAGTATCCGCGGAATATGAGAAGAAGGGGAGAGCAGGGGGAAGGAAGATCGCATCTTCTTAAGTCGCGTCGTGATGCCGCGCCGACGACGCCGTCCGGTCATTATCAACGAGTTATTATTATTCCATGCTCGAGCAACCATTGGTGCGTCCTTTCGCGTACAACGATTTGCCGTGTTGTTCGCGGCTATGCGATGCCAGACGGAAAGGGTTCAATGTAAGAGACGGAGAAAAGAAAGGGCGAAGAGAAAGAAAAGAGCGGCCCGTGATGACCTGGTAGGGTCAGTGACAGAGAAAGAAAAAGAAAGCAGAAGAAAGAGGGACAAAAATCGCGAGAGCCGAATGAGATGCCACGAACGAACGAGCAAACTTCGTTCCAGTCCAAGAAACAATGAGGAGAACAAGAAAAAGAGAAGATTCTCTTGCCACTTCTTTCTTGAATAAATCATCCGATTTCACTGTTACTTAGGAAATTATAAAGGTAAGCTTTTTCACTCTGTCTCTACGTTCTTGAGCCACTTTTCGTATAAATAACGGAATGCAGGATTGAAAGTGTTTTGAAGAAATAATAATACTGCGGAGGTCTTCGAGGCGCGGTGAATAACAAATGTTAAGTGGTTTTGCATAGTTTATTTGTCACAGTTTGAGTTATAGGGTTTTAATTATCGCTAGAAATCTTGTATAGAGTTTTATATATTTATTTAATCACCCATTTTTAGTGTCCTAGCATATTAATTCATTTGTATAATATATTGTACTAACAGCCATATTTTCGCACTAAATTGATTTCCAACTTGTTAGACCAGTGCTATTATCGAACAAAATAATTTGTTCAAGCCGCTTTTCTTGAAATGGGGATTCATAATCAATTGCATGATTTAATTAAGAATTTTATTTGTCTTTCTAATTTCATAGAACGTGTTTCATATTTCACCACTAAATGAATAATGCGAATGAAGAATAAACAAATATAATATTTCAGGTATTCAAAAGCGAACTAGAGCTGCGATATTAAAATATTTTAATGACCAAAGTTTCAGTTTTCTTTACACGATGCTTCTCATATTCTTATAATCACTGAGAAATATTGAACGATAATATCTCGATATTTCCGATGATCAAAACTGATAGTAAATACGCGGATATCAATCTGGAAATAATTACTTCGTAATTGCCGGGGGAAAATCTCACGGTTGGTTGGCCCGATAATTATGACTAACTATCGAAGTCGTAGAGACGTATCTAATTTATCAGACTCCGGCCTCTTTCCGCATTTCGTCACGTGGGGATCTCAGCCGTGACAGTATCATCGGTGATTACGGTATCCAGGATGTCTTGATTAGTTCCTCGGCGCCGTCTCCAAACTTTCGTCGTTAGCTAATTGGTGCCGGTGTGAAACCACGTTGTTTGCAAGAGTACACTGTGTATATGCCGCGTACCTGACATCCAATGCCGTGACTTTGTTTTACCGGAGCGAGCCTTGCCACAGTTGAGGGTTGCTACTTGTTCCGACCCCCGTAATCGTGCTACAACAAACGTTTCGAAGTAAAACTACAATTTGCATCCCCTCGCAAAAGGTCTTTTAAGCGTTTCTCCACTGCCAAGGTGCCTATTAATTATCACATTCCTCTCTCGTTTACCACCTCCACTGCAAGTGATCACCCCTTTAATTAGTAAAGGATATTAATATTAAAAAGTAACTACTGCTAGAACAATTATAGAGTAACATCATAACCGTCGTTAATAATAAGTTTTAACCTTCTGCACGCGAGAGGCGACCCTCAGTCACTGCGATAAACTGAGTGGCGATTGAACGCCGCCTCTCGAATTTCTGTAATAAACTGCTCGGCGATTAAAATAAGTCGTCTTTCGGATTGACGTAACACACCTATGGCGAGTGAGAATCGCCTCTCGAGCTCAAAGGGTTAATAAGATTCGTGTGTCATTCTTGCGACGCGCATGTAATTCATATTATATCTTAAATACAATATAACTTCCGAAATTGATATTAATATTCAGTGATCGTTTATTTAATTAAGAATATGAATATTAATCAGACGTAACTCGCGTGAATCACGTTACACACATTAATCGATATACAAAGAAGAGGCTAATGAATGTCGCAGAAGGTATTATTGAATCGATACGGCGATATAAACATTATTTATTCTTTGCACTATTAGATTTGCTGAACAACGGAGACGATAGTTGTCTTTACGATAATCATTGCAAAGAACGATTCACATCGTGAATGGTAGATATTATTTTAAAGATCCAATTCGCATAAAACGACACAATTATTCGACGGAATGCATAAAAATTGAATAAGCCTAAGGAGACGTATACAGTTCTTGCATACGCATGGACAGTTATGATAACCGTAGCTTGTAATCAAGTATCGATTTATGTTCCCATTTTGTTATCGTGCCACGGCACTACTTGGTCGTTAAACCGGCTCCGGATGATAAAAAATTTCTGACAAGTTGTCTCCTTGTTCGTCATCGAACTTTCCCGAGCTACATGTTACATTCAAATGATACAATATGCCGTGCAATGGGAGGGTAAAGAAGTCAATAATTCAGTATCAGTAACGCAGTGGACGACAAACTTCGCGACGTAACTCGTGTTTCGTTAGAAAGTAGAATTATCAGCGAACTTCGACGTCATACAAATTCTACATTCACATGTATATAGAAAATGTCATTCACTAATAGATATCTTCTAAATCAGTGTTCTTTAACCGGTTAACAAAGAAACAGCAGCAGATGTCTAACTAAAATTGTAATTTTATTACATTAGATTGAATAAATAAAATACTATTTACATTGGTGTTTATTTTTATCTTAGCTGTCAGCCGGTTCACGAATCCTATTTTCGACGGTCTGCTATAAAAGAGACTATAAGAGAGATAAAAAAATGCCGGCTACCGATATCGATAGACATAAGTGATTTTTATAATGGTTACCGAGATAGAGAGGAGTGGAGGTACACATAATTTGCATAAGTTATGCATTATTAAGACAAGGCGAACGTTCAGGCCGAGTGAGGAAAGTCGGATTTCTAGTTGGAGATCTTTCCAGGCTCCCGAACTCTAATCCGGCTTTGTGTCACACGGTGCACTGGCATTCTGAAAATATTTATATCTTCTCGACACATGCGAACCACTCGTCCATAATCTCCATAATGTCAGGAAACTTTCAGGTTTGTTTTAGAATGCAATCCGATCGACTATTTAGATGAACTCCCCGGGAATACGAATCAGGGAAGTGGCATAGAGCTGTCCACTTCTCTCGGTGACACAGTGACACCCTCCTATCACAATTTCTGATTGTACGACAAACTTTCGACGTCCACTTGATATTCACTTTGGTACATTGTATTTCGTTTTTCTCGATCGTGAATTTTCAATGTTTCCATTCTTTCGCGATGCCGGCCATTCATCCGGCGTTGAGGATCGGCATCCATCTTTAATATGAACATAAAATAGGTCGACGTATATCGTGAATATGAACGGGACGAAATGCATCCCGGTAGTGAAATTTTTTATCGGATATGTGCCGGATGGCAGATAAATTGATTTGTGATTGGATCACGATACCTCCCCTCCACTATACACCTCTGATACCCTGCACTGGCTTAAAATCAGGTTTTATTGACGATTGAACTCGGTGAACGCGATGCCAGGGCATACTTCTCATGACGAACCGAGCTTTTTTCATTGAAACTACGCGAGTAAGTTCGACTCCGCGTCGAGGCATCATCTGTCATTGGAAGGTACGCGCAAATCTTCGTGTCTTTTGCGTTTAAGTTCGATCAGAAATTCTTCAAATTATATAGAACAGTTATATAGAGTATATAACAGAATAGAATGTTTATATAAAATAATTTATATAATTACATTGAATAGTAATTACAGAACAGTTCCATTTATAGTTTCATTATATTATAATATCTCTATAATTGCAAACTCTAAACATAGCCATTAATTAACTTTTTGTACTCGACAGGCGATTATCAGTAGCCATTCAGTTTATTGCGGTCATTCGAGTGGAGACTGAAAGACGACATTAGAATTGACTCTAGTTGCCAGTAATTTAACGATTAGTAATAAAATACAATCGCTATTCGTGTTGTTGTAATAAACTGAGTGGCGACTGAGAATCGCCTCCGAATGCAAAGGATTAATATTTAATTGACTAAATATAATATGTTTCAATCCATATAGCGTCCTATTATGTTGGAAAGCATTAATAGAAAATGAACCAAATAGAATTTCCCTTAAACTTCTTGTAATCTTCATGAATGTAAAATCTTAATGATGTATTATTAAATGGATCATTTGTATGAAGCAATTTTATATTGTAATAGAATCACTATAAAAATAGTATTTGCTAGCTTAACGTATATTTTAATATAAACATTCTACAAAGATTATTTAACATTTTCCATCAGAAGGACGTATTAATCCCCCCATAAATGTTCTATTCGTAAACAGGATTATGTTACTTGAACATTTCCCATCTTCCCATCAGCAAAGATCTTATGAGATTATGCTGTAATCATCCACTCTACGCTCTGCAATTTAAATAGTTGTTCAACCTGTCCCATTTTTGTAGTAATACAACAATTATCAATTTTCTTTTATATTTACATGAAATTATTCAGCACTTATTTCATCGCGCGTAAAGTTGTTCAATAATATATCTAATAAAGTAATATTTACATAATTGAATAATGTACCTTATAACGAACTAATTAATTTCTTACTTATAATTAGCATTTAACCAGTAAAATAAAATATTAAGAGTTATTAAAGAATTCACCGTCTTTCTGACGAAAAAAGAGAAGTTTTAAGATAACGGTTTAATATGATGACATGCCATGTACTTAATAATATGGTGTTTTAAATAAAGTATACGTATGTTCAGTTCCGCTACAATTCCTCCTTAATTAATTATAATTTATCACCGTTTTTTCTGCATCCATATAATTATGTTCCGTTTGGGAGATTATTTAAAATCTTTGGAAACTTGTTCCGCAATGTAGTTGACCGCTTTGAAATATATAGAGACACTAACGCTTTCCTGAAAACCCCCCGGTTTCGCCAGAAAATAGTGATGTAAACCGCGCGACTATTCTAGGCAACCCAATATATCGAAGTGAAATAGAATATGAAAACAAACATTACTTATGAATCGACCCGATAGAATTCGACCACTGACAATGATTCGAAGACTAAGTTGTTCTGGTAGTCTTCGTAAGCATTGCTTATTTCATTCGTAGCCGGGGACGTCTTAATCAGAGGGCACCGTCGATCCGTACTCGAGCGAATACTCCGTAAATCCAGCAGCGAGTCAAGTTCTTTTACGCGTTGTGGAAAAAGGAGTTCGCGTGGTACGTGTCGTGTATATCCGGCACAGTGTTCTCCTCTCTTTTCCAGCGAGTGGCCTCGGTTTCTCTCGTTTTGGTGGACGTGAACACACGCGCGTTTGTACGCGAAGGGGCAGATTAACGTCGATGGGGCGCCACGCGTCCCGTTTTTCTGTCGAACCTACGTATCCGCCGTATCGTTCTCGCGGCCGCGGCTCTATTTGTCCTTATTTATCGGCCTGTCCGCGTGAGTTTTTCTCCGATTCTCAATGCATTATCTTGATCGATTACTCGTTACGACGCTGATTTATATTCCTCCGCGTTTCCACCCAGAGACTGGTAGCCGCGGATCTCGGATGCCGGTACCCCGTTGTCACTCTACCGGTTAACGAAACGAAGGTATACCTTATCGTCTTCCTTTCACGGTGATTTCTGAATCTAGATCGGTGAGTTTCTCGTAAAGTATCACGTTAAACTTGTATTTCCTTGATTATTGATAAACGAATCAATTTCCAAGAATTCCGTCGAAATACTGGGAATTAATCGAGAACCAAGTTTCGATGATACGATGATTGAATTACAGTTTGGCACAGTTTGAGACTATGGCGGTACAATGTTTTATTTGATAGTGTATGCCAACGAGATTTATTGTCGAGCTTTGTTTGTTTTTTTTAACTGAAATTCTCGACGGTCAATCGTTTAATATTTTGTATATTTCATCGATGAAATTGATCTTGATCCCTTCTGTAATTGGTGCGACATCGATTCGAGATGGAAGGAAATAGCATCGTTTTCATGGGGTTATAAAAATTGTTATTATTTCTCCGGTTCACGAGCGCGCGAATATTTCTCGTTTATCGTTGTAGACACGAATATATTGAAAACTAAAGCTGAAAAAAAACGAATTTTCGAGGTAGCCCGATTACATAGAGCGCGGAAGGTAGGTCAAAGGGAGAGCGAAACGGGCATTTAGGTATGCATTTTGTTTCCACAAAAATAGGAAACACTACCTTCACCTGTTATTATTCATCCTACCATTTTCACCGTCAAATACAACATTGATTTTTTTTTTAAATTGATTCCCCAGTTTAATTTCAGTTGAATGCCCAACGAATACTGCCATATGGCTTCCTTGGAATTACAGAAATTATTACCCAAACCTAATAAGTTCTCGTGTAAGATTTCATTAAATTATTCCTAGTACAATCTTCAAAAACCAGTTCTTTCTCAGCATAAAAATATACAAATTTATTATAATACTCTTAATAATTAAATTATTTACATATGTATATTTCATATTCAGTTTAATATTTGCTTAAAACTGGAGCTATCTTTGGAGGTATTCTTGGAAGAACAGCTGAAGAAGTTTCGTGTAGAGATACGCGATGATATTTTCTCTCATGAATATAAAAGATAAGAACGTCGATGATTAAGGGAGAAGAAATGTACTTTAGCAATTCCCCGTTAGCTTTACGGGGCCTCGTTACTCCCGTTCTTCGTGATTCTAGAACTTCTTTTCTAATGTATGACGTTTCTGAACAGGCCACGGTTTTCTGATTAGAATATTACAAATTCAAAGGGAACGAGCGCCGGCGCTCATGAACCATCTTTCAGACCTTCATCCATCGAATGTAACGTCACTTCTTTCCAACTCGAATTCCTGTGCTTATCGAAGGTCGCCACGACCGTCGCAGATAAGCCCTGTAAAAGGTTCCAATGGAACCTTAATTAGGCGGCGTCCCGTTAATTAGGCATCGGCTAAAAGCACCTTCGGACCAGGTAAAGATCTTTGCCACAAACTCCAGGACCAGGTGGGAAATTGTAATAGTTACCTTCCAAAAATTCGACGAGTTAAGTATGTGCTTCGAAGTATTTTTTACAAATACGATACATATTGTATTCATATATTTATTTATTGTATAATCCTTCGTTTGATTTTAAGATGGAATTAATTCATACACAATGTTTCGATATAACTTCTCCACATAGACTAATTAAAAATGTCATATTCACGAATCAAACTAGTCTCCAGTCTGACGCGCTCCATAATTTTACGGCAATAACTCAGAAAACGACAAACTAAATCAAGTAACGTCGAACCGGTGGAAGAAGTAATGAATTAAACGATTCCGTAGAGGAGTTAGAGTTGGCAATCAATGGTATCGGTTTCGAGAAATCGGGAGCATCGATTGCCATGAAATAGCATCGCTGTCTGGAGTGATGAAACCGGATAGACCCGATCTAGGAAGATCACATCCGCCTTCTTCATCCCATCTCCCATGTTCCGGGGCCTGAAAGCCGGTGCAACGAACTCGTTCCATGGCAATCACCGGCGTCCTGGACGTCCTGCTGCAAACATCCAGGGTTCGAAGATCCAGGCATGTATACCTGGAGTGGTGTGCTCGTTGGGATCGTTTTGTATGCGTGTGTCCCCGCGTGTCTCGATCCTCTCTTTCCACGTGAAAAAGTGCCGGCATGGACCGTAAATCAATCGGCAAGAGTCTGAGCCTGAGTCTGAGCGCGTGGAAATCGTACGGTGGGCCGGGCTTAATGGCGGTTCGGCTCGCGTGTTAAACACCAGTTATCTTGCCGATCGGTAAGTTTTACGTTTGCCCTTAGCCCAACTGGTCGCGTGCTCGCCATGGCTTCAGATCTTCATTGGTGGACCCCTGGTTCTTTCAGAACCAGGCGGAGCTTTAGTTTGATATCTCGTGCACTTCGTCCTGTAAAGAGTACGTTTCACTTTGGTTTCGGAGGGTGACTCTACCCGAAAACAAGGGTGATTTTATTCGTGTCACCGTCACTTAATTGCCGGGACTTCCATCAAGATTAAAGCCTGGCTACTCCACACTTTAGAATGATAATTGTACGTGTTGATATTTCAATCATTGTCTCCTCAGTACTTCGTGTACGCTATCTTATCGCAGGACTTATCTCGTGTACCCTCCTGTGTAACTTTATTCTTCCTGCTACTTGTTGCGGTTCACGCTTCGATCGAAACTATATTTAGCTTATAACCTATTATATAGCGAATGCAAATTTCTTGCTTTTAGTGGTTTGCTCTTGGAAATTGTAAACCAACACCTACCACGTCTATATCAATTTCAGAATATTTATTCATTTCTTCAACCCATATGTAACTACAAGGCCTATTCTATTTCTTTTAATTAACGCATATTTGATTAATTCAAATAGAAAACTGTAATGATTTCTCTGTGATTTTTGCCAATTGACCTCTTCCGGAGGGAATGTACTAATTCATACGCCATTAAATACCGCGACTTATTCCTTAGCTATTTCCGCACATCTTCAATTTGGGTTTTATGATAGTTGGTATATGATATGCTAGATGATCCTCAAAAGTCAGGCATAAATATCGAGATTCAGAAGTGGTCATACGAGGGTTTTCCATCGAATCTTTGTAGATCGATGGGTTTCCTTGGCGCGCAAGAGACTACGTTGCCTAAGGCTTTTCCATGAAGCCTTTGTTCGTTCCATAATGAATTCAGTAAGTTTTGTCGAGGGTGGTAGTTTCCTGCTGGCACCCTCAAAATTGAGATCGTTGCACCGTCAGTGGGAAGAGCGGGAAGGGTGTGAAGGAACCAAGGGTGGGTAAAGGGGGCAATTTATGAACTGACGCTTCCTTTATGAGGGGGCGGTTTCGGGCCGCGACTGAATTTTAACACGTGACTCACGGCGCAATTGTGCCACGTTGAAAGAACTCGATGGATATTCTTACGAAATATCCCTTATCTGCCTTATCTAATCTTACCCGAATATCAGACAATTTGCCGGATTAAAATCATCTTTGTGAAACGGCTCGTAGCTCATAACCGGGAAACATTAACCCCTTCTTGATATACTATCATTGTAATCGGGAATATATTTCATATTTTCCATAATTTATTTATGTATTTATTCGTTTACGAATCAAGCTTATTAACGCATACAATAAGAGTAGACATGTTACAGATGATTAAAATAATAATATAAATTAAAATATCAAAAAAGTAATAATATAACAATGCATTGTACAGTCCCAGTTACGACTAGCATTAAACTCCAAAATATGGTATTTTCTTTAATCATTACTCGAGTAGGAAATATCATAACACTTTCACGCAAGTGTGCATCTTACAAAAGTTCCCCCGGCTGCTGAAGGGGGTAATACAATTGGATACAGAATTTTTGGGATTCCTTTCGAAAATATTTCTCATTCTGCACAATAGCGGCGGGAATTTACCGGGGATAATCTCCTACGGAATTGGCGTAAGCGCGTCTGTTTCGCATTAGTCATCTCGCGAACGGGCGGCCCCGAGTACTGGAATGCGGTCCGATTATTCCGAGCGAAACACAGAATCCGTAAGATCCTGGCAACGATCGAGACGTCAGAATGGCCGATAACACGCTCGAAAAAACACATCATGAATTCTTCATGTCACACCTCCCACTGAAAAACTGCGAGCGTGAGACCAAAAATTCTCGAAGTTAGATTCCACCGAGTACACCAGAACATCCAGTACCAAACAAATGTCGCGATCCTGTTCGACGGTACTCACAATCCTAATTTTCTTTGAGGATCTATGGATCTTGAATCAACATGATTCTCTTAATATCTTATTCTACACGATTTTATTTAATACTGTTATACCCCGTCGTGGTATACCATAATAATGCGGTTAACAAAATTATAAGAGTTATACAATGTTCATAATCAGCCTCGAATAACAAGGTTCATAAATTTGGTATTTTTATAATAACTGTCTACAAAATTCGCACAGTTTCTTTTATTTCCAGATAAACAAGGAATATGTGTTTCTAAGTGTAGTTTTTTAACTGAATTGAAGTTACTGTGATATCGGTCTATATTCATAATGGCTATATTAATAAACACAGTGATTTAATTCAATTGGATCAATAAAAGTATGAAGAATATAGATAGCCTTAAATTTTCGTAATAAATAAACGGTTGGTTTTACATGGCATTAGTCATTAAAATTGTATCAACTTGAATACAATATTTATAATGATTTCTCCGGCACCCTTCTTTAAATTCTTAAAAACGTGTCTAGTCTTGGACATTTTTTTAAGATAAATTGTTCGTTGACGTGTACAGTAGCCTTGAGGGTCTAAAGTCATTTGTCTCAGTGGGAAATTCAGCGAATTTAGTGATACTTCTCGTACCACGGTGACCTTTGGGTAGGACCCTCTTCGTCCTTGAGAAACTAGTGGGTCGTAGGGTTGATAAGGGAGACAGTTGGCTTAAGCCACGCACTGGACCGTATGTTGTGCCGTATAACGAATAAAATGAGTAAATCGAATTTTCGCGTCTGTATTTTCCATCCTTTTGTCTTTTTCTCTCTATCACGCCCACCGCCTGATCTTGTAGCGGCGTATGTTCGATCGGGATCGGATTTCAAGGCGGTATCCTTCCCCGCGTCGTGGCGATCTCACGAAGTAGGCCATCTTTTTTTATCATGCATCTCCTTAACGCCTTCCATACATCGTGCCAGGCCAGCTGCAGACACAAAGTCGAATCGTTTCGTTTTGTTTCGTTGTTTTACATGATACCCATCGACGGCACCCTGAGAAATTGTTTCCATTAGAAAACGTTCCTCGCGGACTGGGTGTCCCGAAGCTCCCTCCAAGACAAATGAACGAATCGTAAGAGAAGATTATACCTATCTCTGATCTCTTTTTATTCCGAGTAATAGAATAATCATTTCCCTGTCTAAACACACTTTATATTTTATAATATTCGTAAAATTGTCAACGTTACGATTACCAATGTATCGTATAGCGCCAAAACAATTTTATTCTTAGACTTCACGTACACGTTACGAATGCTTGTCGCGAGGTATCATATAACACGGATTTCAGCCCGGAACTTAACGTGTTAACATCGATGTAAAACAATCACGGTCAGTTAAGGTAAAGAGCTAATAGGAACGTGAAGTAATTACCAGACATGGTTACTCCGCTTTTAAATCGAGTTCTATTTAATAAAATAATTCAAGATCATAGGGGTTTAAAGCGATTCGAATAACGAGGTGATACAGGAATTAAAATCATGAGCTTAACAAATGAATCCGACTAATTAAAATAGAATTCATTCCAGTAATTTTCCTGGAGATGCCGAAGGCCGTGGATGAAGAGTACGTTGATCATTATCCGGGATCCTCGTGGCAAGGAAAATCATATCCATTACCAGGATTCGTTTAATCGAGGAACGAGTAAAACGAGGGAGGCAGGAGTGAGGGAGGTCGAAAGGCGGCCACGTTTTCTCACGTTAATAACGCTTTAAGGTGGATTGCCGGAGCCTTTGCTTGTAGCAATCATAACTGTATCCTTCGGGAAGGATATGCGTGCTGCCTTTACTCGTTGGTTCATCAATAATCGGTGAACCTCGTGGTACCCGGCACGCAGCCAGTATTATGTTGGCCTAAGTACCGAGATACGTGTACTCTATGTACATACCAGTGGTACACGATACCCTCGTAAAACGAAGAGAGACGGGGGATCATAGAATCTCGTAGAAATGGGAAACGAATTCACGTATATAACCACACCGGTAGCCCCACGGTTTTCCGCAATCTTGTTACCTTGTCATTGGGTCATTATTTTTTGAATTTGTGCCATGGGAAATGTGGAGAAATAACGTCCTATGAGATACTCCTTGATAGCAACATATGATCGTATCGGTTATGCGTGCAGGATTTAAACGTCGTTTGAGATCATTTTCTTGTAACGTTTCCCTGGCTGAATATTATTTCAAGCTTGATATGTCAATGGCAATTTAAACTTTACGTGCTTAATGTTATTTATGAAGATCAGCGTTCCGTAATTAGAGCATGTTATACTTTCGTGCGGATATAAGATATGTAGTAAATTATTCTTGCTATTAAGTCTTAGTAAATAGACATTAATATTAATTTCATAAATAGGGTGTATACAATGAAAATCAAATATAAACATCGCATGTTTAGACTCTTAATTTCTGCTTAATAATTTATATGTAACACAAATTTGCGAAACTCTACTGTTTGCCATGTTCAATTGAATTTATTAACATAATAAATCTTTACTTGAAGTGTCAAAGGTCCAAGCTATAAATGTCTAATTCCAAGATACTCAAGAAATCCAATACGTTCCGCAAATAACTCGAATTGATTTCACGGAGATATAAGCACGCGATAAGGATACATAGAAAATATTTTGAGCCGAGAAACTGGGAGATAGCGATTCAAAGATCGATCAGTCTTTCTTGACTGAGTGAGATCCAAAGTCGTCGAGGTTTATTCCGCTGGCATTAGTACCGATTTAATCTACGCCATTGTACGTATACGGAACGAAAGGATATCCCTTTAGGAGACAAGTATTCAATTACAATAATAATGTCGATTCACAAAAGAATCCACTTCAAAGGCTTCGAAGCAGGTGAGCGCGAGGTTGAGCTCACGATCGAAAAAAGAGCGGGGGAGGCAGGAAAGGGAAAGGAGAAGAAAGAATAAGGTAAGGTGAAAATGAGAGAACCACCAATAGCACGAACGAATGGATAAAGAGTGTTGGAATAAGAGTGAATAAGCGAAAGACGAAAGGAGCCAAGTAAAGATCATGGCGAGAGGGCTACGAAAGGGTTCCTCCGGGGACCGATAAGCCACGAGTGAAACAAGGAAAGTTTTACAAGGGACGATGAATAAGGGAGAAAGAAAGAAGAAGAAAGAATATATCCGTTTTGCTGGTTGCGTCGATACCTCCGGGATTATATACGACGTCCAACGACAATACATTTCTGAGATCACTATCGGGCCACTATTGTCGGCCATTAAAAATACCTCCTCAACATTTATTCGGCAAATAAATCTCGATCCGATGGAATGCGACCCTCCTGTCCTCTCCTGGTTCATCGGTGGATCCTGGTTGTCATCGTCGATATCCCTTACCCTTTCTTTTCTTCGAACAAATGAATCCTGCTAAAGGATACTACGAAAGTCATCTTCATTAGGAATCTGTACGGTCGTCTGGATAATCCTCTTCTTCGAATTTATAACCGCTTTTGCGGTTTCTATAAGTAATGCTAGATCATTAAGTAAACAAATTTATTCGGTGTCTTTATGTGTTTGTAATATATCAAATGTGAGTATTTTATTCTACTTTGTGCACTTTAGGGTCCATCAGTAATGTTTAGAAAATGTTCATTAACAAGTATAATCATAGTGCATGTTTGGTTTCGTAGTTATTGAAATTTATTTATGAATTATTTATTAAAAGAGAATACTTTCATCGGTGTTTTTTCGTAAGGAATTATGGATTGAATTCTATCATCTTCGAAGTGATTTGTGTCCGGTAATAATTATTACCAGCTTTTCAATAATAATTAATATCTTGAAGCACATTGATATTCTTAGCAGAGCTGACGAAGTACATTTACGTTGCATGACACGTTGACATAAATTAATGTACCATTGTTTATAACAAAAGCGGTCTTTCTATTTTCGTGGTATTCAACGTGTACAGTAATCAATTTAAAGCATACAATTACATTAGAAGGGCATTTAATTCTCATCTTTCTACATTTAATTACGACTTTAACTACCTCCATAACCAAATCTATCTTTGCGATATTCTTCTACAAGAAATCATTCACGAAATGAATTTCCATTTTGAAGCTTAAAACGCTTCCTTAAATTCCATCTTGGATGGAATACAAGATAACTGCAGTATACTGTTCTCCGAGAGAAATTTTATTCGCAATTGAACATTCGCGTTTACAATAAATAGTGTACACAGGCTGTGCGCAGAGAGGTACATTTAATTTATCTCGGAAAATTCCCAAGGCATCGATATAATCTACGACACTGGTGCAGAACCTCTCCACCCCTTTCTCGTCTCGCGGAGCTTAACGATGTTCTCGGACAGCCAAGAAAGACTTTAAACAGGGAATTTACTCGTCCAATCTCACTGGAAGGTTGGGATCGGTATCGCGCAGGGGTCTCCAGGAACGCGTTGTCGCCTCGTTGCACTCCTCAGGCATCCGGTGCAATAACGACAGCCCGATAACAAGAGGAGCAACGATAAAGTGGATCCTCCTCTCTATAAATACAACTCGCGCCATACTACCTACCTTGTCAACGTCTTCGTTCCTCAACGAAGTGACGAACTTGTAAGTTTCTCCCGTAATATGCATCGAGGTGTGAAGGAAGACGTTACCTTCGAAGAAACAAGTCAGTACGGCAGGGGTGAGTTCTATAACACGCACGAAATGATTCGCTAACCCGGGAGAAGGAGTCGGTATCCATCGAAGTGTAAACAATAATTAGCTTAATTAATTCGTCGGTCTGCAGGAGCGACTGATAATTTGATACAATGTTAAAGTGACATTAGCCGATAAGCCGCTCCCTCATCCAACCCTTGGCTTCCTTCATCCCTGCCACCCTCCGGTTGCTCCTTATCCTTTTCACCCTTCTTGCTTATACTCTTTCTCTTCTTGTCGTCTATATACCTTACCCATCGACTTTTCTAAAGGAAAACGTTGCTCAGCTCGGGATCTATTATATATACCTCTCTACCTCTATCTCTATCTCCTAATTTTGGGTTCCTGGAAGTCGTCCAATTAAACGTAGCTTCCACGCGCTTCAGAATCTCCGAGCATTCCCTTTCTTCCGTGGCAAAGTTTCCCCCACTCCTGGTCTGGATTCTCGAGCATCGCCAAAACGGATATTTCTAACTTTCGAGCGAGACACGCGTTGTACGCTAATGCGCTCGTAAGCTCGCTTAGTTCCAGGAACCTGAAACGGGACGTCGAGGATTACATGCGCGTGAGAATCCTGATGAGCCAAAAGGATAGTAATTTCATGGTTTCGTTTGATCTAAGTTAAAAAATATTCATATATTATTTATTAATTGCACAGACACACTTTGCGTACAGTGTACTATCACTCTGTCGCACCAATTTTGACTCTTCTTTAATTAATTTCGAGTGCAATAAAATTCTGATTTAGAAAAATGATTTTAAGGAATTATTTAATGTGATTTGTATTTATTATGCATTTTCTTATGTATATCATGACTGTTTTGACTATTTTCTACTTCGGAGCGTGGCTTGTGTAACACTGCAGGTGTAAAATATTCTCTCATATTCTTTATAATAAAACACGAGAATGGAGCAGGGGTGGATCGAGGATATCGCGGATCTTCTATGGTACTCAAAGGAACATCCTGGATTATAAACTGGAAAAGGAAGATGCGAGGATTAGTAAGAGATTAATCGATATCCATGGATAATCGTCCTTCGAGATGCATGGATTACGACGATGTTGGTTTCTAAAATGAGTCCCTGTATATTAACATACAACGTTGCAACTATAATCCAAAAATTGCAATGCACTTTTAGTTCTTCCAAGCATCGATTCATTACAATGGATTTGGGTAAATAAAATATCGTCTGATAGTAAAATTGATTTGCACGGTGCGAATATAAATCGTGATTATCGAAGTAATCCACAAAATGATATACGGTTATCGAAGAATCTTGCAGTCTCGGAGGAGTTTCGCGGTAATCCCGAGTAACCAATGGGCTTCGTGTCCGAATTTGGCCTGTTAAAGGCATCAGTTATGCTCCGTATAACGCAATGGCAAATTGAAATGAATGACACAACGGAATGCAAAATATCGTCCGACTACTTAATACGCTAAACAGTGAAACGCATGCAAGCCGATTATCCAATTATCCTTACGATTCGCTGCAATTCCGATCAATATGCAATCAGTTTCATAGGATTAATGATCCGCTGATACGACGCTTCTTTGAAGAATTAAAAGAACGTCGAACATAATGAGTATTTACTAATCAGTTGATAATTAAGATGTGATATATAATACATCGTTTATGTACAGCTAAAAGTCATTAAGTATTATGCAAGTTTATATAACGAACACAATTTTACTTGATCGTACAGGCAGGTTTTTACAAAAAGGGAATGTATATGCTTGGACGTTGGAAAAGAGTTGTAGAAATAAATAGTGACTACTTCGTCAAATGAAATTACTTTCTAGAATGTCCAGAGAATTTGAATTTTTTATTTAATTATTATTATCATTAAGATTTGTGCAGCCCGACTATTAGAGTTCATCCGGTTGAATTTTCAAAAGCGTTAATTTCCGTGAAAAATGACCATCGTTTTTGTATCTAACGACTTAAAATACTTCCTCAAATACAAATTTGAAAACAAAATTTTGAAACACGAATACTATACTTCAACCCGAACTTCTTCCGGTACTTAACCCTTTGGTTAACCTTTTGGAAGAACATATCCTGAACACTATATTTACACGAGTGTCTGAGTAGGAACGGAATCATTCTCCTTATACTTTGCTGGTGATCTCTCGAATCGTAGATAGGAAATAAACGGAAGGGAGGTCAGATCTGCGTCAGTGTGATTATCCAAGAGTAAAACTGATCACGTACGGCTGGGTGGCTCGCACAATGGCCAACTTTATCCAACTTAAGGGCTATTAGGACAAGGCAAGGGCCAACCCCTTTCGCTCTGGTTGCGTCCCTTCGGCTTTCGACCTCGCTGGTATCCCCGTCGGTCCGACGAGATAACCACACGAGAACCTCCCTTGCTCGTCTTCCAATAAAGTTACGCGCGATTCAGTACTACGTGAGCTACCGCCGGTTATATCCATCCTTGCAGATTATATTATGATGCGATTACTATACCGGGCACGATGTACCCGTCGCACGCATTATACACGAATTGGGTCCATACCAGAAATTACAATTGCGATGTGGACGTCATTTCGTGATAATATCCATGCGATATAATTATTTGTTATGTCGCAATAACGCTTTAGTTACTATGTGGTTAGTTCTGGTGTATGTTGTATGTTACTGTGTGTATTTCATTCTTTCTTGCTCCTGTGACTTCTGGTGCTAGTGTATAGTATATTCGATATATTTGTGTATAATATAATACATTTATATTCATGTATTTTTGTGTAATGTATTTTCGCAGCAATTATACTACGATATAACTGCACTCTTACTATATACAATGGAGTCCAGTTTTACAGGGTATTCTTTTATACGGTTCACATCGACACGGGTTCTTTCAACACGGATCATATTCTTCCACGACTTTCTTTACACGATTTTCTTTTTGCACGGTGCCAATCTACTGTGTAAAAGGAGAGCCCGGTGTACTTGGAACTTACGTCTTTAGTAGAATGATATGTTTATAAGGAAAAGAATGGTTTAATCAAAACTGCAGATTTATTTATTTGAATTTTAACAATAACTATTCGTTCTCTCATACATTACGTAGCTTCCGAATCGAAAGGTGCTTATCATCGACATACGTTATCATCAAAGAATTTAAATAATTCCTCCATGTTGCTAATATAATGGAGCACTTCTTCATAGAGGAATTATTGTCTGTTACAGATCGGAGCGCTACCAGGTCCACGAGGAGCGGATAATTCCAGGCATTCATACATTAACCATTTTTTAAGCGGATACCCGAAGAGCATAAAGTGTCGGTGGGCTGATGATGATGAACGATAAAAACGATATTAAACATTAGCAGGTTGCATCAAAGGACGCATCCAAAGGGCGATCAAGGTGAGAAGCCAGGGCGAGAAGCATACGTTAATGATTTCGGCAGGTTTGTACACATTGGCCGTGTACATTGTAAGATTTGCCATCACAAAGAGCATTAAACTCACCGACGACGATGACCTCGCTGCCAGTCATCGTCGATAATGACCGTTTCTCCTCCTGTACGTTCCACCTTCTTCTTCCGTAGCCACCTCCTTTTTCTCCTCTCATATATGTACACTAATTTCCTCACCAATACACGTGAAATTACCTTCGTGTCCTAATAACCATCGTCATTAGCGCTCGAACGACCAAGGCGACCAGGAAGAAGGCAACATTTTTCGGTATGAACGTTCGCGAGCTCTTTCGACAGATAGGGCGGGACGGGGGTGGGGGAGGTGTTGCACAATATCGCTCGTAATTTTCATGGTGAACGCATGTGGGCGCAGGATTAACGATGAATTTTAATGGTCCACCATGTATGGTCCATTTGGACGTATTCGTTGTGAACGGTGTGGATGGAGTTCATTGAAAATGGATGTATGACCCTTTTTGTAATTTATATAAACATATAACATTAATATTCTCCGACACCAAATCGCAAGAATGTTAAGCAATGATCAGAAATTACATGCCACCAATTTTGGTACTAAGTGGTCCAAATCGATGGTATATGATGCCTAATAATGTTCTAGGACCGATTTGGGTCGGAAGAAGCGGTTTAAAAATTTGTTTGAGCAAAAAATGGGACGACCCAAAATTGCAAAAATGTAAAGGGGTATACCTTCAAAAAATGGTCAAAATTTCAAAGTCGCCAATTTCGGCCCTAGATAGTTACTAGATATTTACAGATTATAGGTAATCAAGTTCGATATCATTTTTCGTGTCAATGAGTATGGTCGTGCGTTTTGATTGATACATTTAAGGAAAGTATTCAATTCTTATCGTACATTCAACGAAGTAAATTTTAGGTAGCTTAGTAAAAAGTTTGTGCAACTATATCATGAGTTAAATATATAATACAAGACAGACAGTGTGATTTTAATTAAATTTATTATTATATACTACTAGTACTTTTATCGATAACTTCAGGTATTCATTCTTATGTTCTATGAATAATATAAGATACATGAAATAATATTGGTTATCCATAAATCTTGCTGATTTTTAAGGAAAATTCAAAGGCAACATTTTTATACCTTGGTATATATTTATTTAATTATGTATGCACCGTTTCGTTTCACAACCTTTTTCGATTTCTCACACAATTTAAAGATCCCCAGAACTTCTCAGGTTTTTCACCGAAAAGCCACTGAAAATCTGCCTGAACTTTCCGGATAAGCCAATATATAAACACGATTCCATCACTCCGCAAGTGTATAGCTACCAACCTGCAAGTATATAAACCAAGAACACAGAAATCGATGCTGTAAACGCGAATATTTGCTCCCTCGCGGCACCTTTCGAAACGCTGAAATCGTTGACCTTTTCCGATTGGCATTCCCGTGGATTCTAACCGAAGGCGTTCCGCGGCTGCATTGCGATCTAATTCGACCATGAAAGATTATAGGTACTACCAGTATAAAATTGATAATTGGTAGACACAAATCCGTTGAATTATATTATCCCAGAATTTCCATGTCTACCATCCCTTCTTAGTAATAACCTCTCTACTCCCCTTTATTTCCTATGGTTCACAAACGACCGTGAACCCTTGGCAATGTTTCCTCTCGTAGCGCGGTACATCAAAAGGAGTTTTTGCCAGGGAGTGTTTTGGACGGAATGTTTCCAGTCGTTCATCATGCACCAGTGATTTAGATAGAAATTTCATACGCAGCAAGAGAAAAGATTTAACTGCACTTTTACCCTACAGCCGGTTGCGCGCGAGATTATGACCACTGACAAATCAATAACCCATTATTCCAGTGATTTATTCCGACGCATGGAACAATAATTAATTAACCGTGTTGAACAAACCTCGACTGTGACGGACCGTGACTATTTAATAAACCCAATCAATGCTAATACACCGAGACGTAGGAAATGTTACTTCGAGTCGGATGTAAGATACGTGTCGAACAAACATGGATGATCGATTCTTGGAGTTAAAAGAATATGTTCATGTTCATGAATCTGCGTGGATATAGAGATGATAGTACAGTCGTAGAGGATGATTCGTTTGTAGTTTAATTATACTCTAAATAATAACAAACATAATTGCATATTATTCCTTCGGCACATTTATGATTCTTCCGAAATCTGAAGAATATTTCAATCTAATATTACATCAACATTTATAATTCCATGGAATCCGACTACTGTGGCTACACCTCTATGAAGTAAACGATTCATCCGCCATGACTGTACGTCTTTTATGAGCTTCGGTGTACCGTTTTATCGAAGTCGCCATGTCTGGTGACCTTTCGCATTATAAGGTTTATATTATAAGTACGAAGTGATTCACACGGAACAGCACTTACAACCGAGTTATACGGTGAGTTACATGTACAAGCGTCATTTTGCATTTTCATCGTACCAGCACCTCTCACTTCTCCCTTATCTCCTTTTATTTCTCTTGTTACTTGGAATCATAATTGTAACATCTGATTCACGATTAGTAGAAAAAAAAAACATTCATGAATAAATCACGTATGGGAGATCGGGTAATTGTTGTCTTAATAATACGACACGTGACAGAACTCGGGATCGTGCTTCGGTAAAAAGTACTTTGAACCATACACATTTATATCGACTTATGTACGTGTTAAATGATCACTTACTTGAAGAGTTATTTTATTAGCGCACACTCACGCGCTTTAATAATCCTGGGATGACGTAAACCTCGACTAATCTCGAGATCTTCATCAGGTATTCTTGGGATTAAAAATAAGTGGGTGCCTTGGTTGTGGTTTCTAAGGTGATCTACATTCGAGCGGCAGCAAGGTGTTTGTAATCAGAACGTTTTCTTTTATCGTATTCCGAAATGACTGACATAAACGACCTTAACAGCTACGACATTACTGTCACATTTAATTTGTAGAACAAGATGTGATTATTCGTCTACCGGTTGATGTGAATGCGTTCGTTTAGTTGCTTGTTTCGAAATGCAAATGTCTACCTGGATTATCGAACATTTACATAATGTAAATACCGCCTCTCTATTATATGTAATGGGAAAATATAATATAATAATACGCACAATGAAAATAATAGTAATTCCAGAATAAATATATTTTGGCACTTTCATAAATATTCTAAATAATATATGTATAGTAGGAAGTTATATATGTGTATATTTTGTAAATTCAAAGTAATATTTATAAAATGATATACTCTAATAGCTCATATCTATATATTGTAACATAAAATTAATAAATATTCAATGACACGTATTTCTGCTAATGAATGCACCCTGGAATCTTAGACGCATCGGTTTCATGGGTGCATCCGATTTTTCACATTACGCGGAGAAGCAACCGCGAAATTATTTTTCATGGTAGACAGACCGGGACGAGAAAACTTTGGCCTCGTCTCATGGAATCGCGGTACGGGTTTCGAGAGGAAAAGTTTCGATCGAGGTTGAGGTCCGCCGGCGACGCCGACGCCACCGACGCCGTCCTCTCCGTCCGGGCAATAAATTGTTGATATCACAATGAGCACGTATTGAGCCGTCGGCCGCTCGATGTAATGGCGCAATGAATCATGCAAAAACTTATCGTACGCGTCTACGAGATCAGGGAATGCATGTTTTCATTAGTCACCGTTATTTCCTACAAGCCTCTGCATATGCACCGCTATGCAGTGCCAAAGATCACTTGTCGTTTTCACGTGGAGATGAAGTATGCACTTCGGTAATTGAATAAATCAGGGCAAAGTTATAAAATCGAAGTTTTATTGATAATAATTATTCTTGAACATAGAATCCGCGATACTCTTAAGTCTCAATTGAGTTCATTATTTTTATCGATTACAAGCAATTATTTAAAATCGATATTTCGAGTAATTATAGCTCGATTATACAACGAAGTCCTTGCAAAAATTATTGGTAAATATTAAGTATGTTTTGAAATATGTAATAAGTTTAATTATTCTTATCTCGAGATTTATCGTTTTACTATTATAATTTGAACATTATGCGATCCTTCGAAATATTATAAATAATTTTGCACAGAGTGAATCGTAGAGATACTGGAATATCTTGATTTCAATATGTAATGTAGAAACGGAAGAAATTAATTGAATAATCTAATTTGAAATAATATACTCCGACGTTAAATTATATTAAAAGTTCCTTGTCATATTTAATACACCTTTTATTACGCAGTACATACAGAATTATGCAACACAAAATTCATATTCATTTAAAAACTGATCTGTCAATCTCTGATGGCAGGTTGTCCCTAATAACTCATTTCTCACGGATGATGACTTATTCATTTTTATCACTCATTACCTACTATCAACACGACACGGGAGTCGACTCGGCATTCCACGTCAGTTTAAACCCTCGTACGTTATTTACATTCAGTTTGCGGTAAATATTATAATATTTTAAACAATGTTGCGATACCCGGCCTCGCTCATGCATTATGCGGGTGAATATACATTTTCATTAGTCACCGTTATTTGCGACGCCCTCGCTAAAATGCATTGCAACGTCGTTGCATAGCTGGAGTACTAAGAGTGCGCGTATATACCTTGCCTTCGAGGCATTCTTTCGAGTGTACGTGCCTCACCTCTGGTTCCGAGTGTGTTTTGATATCTCGCGGGTGCACGAGAGGCTCGTCATTCCCTCTTATAACATGTGTGCATAAACAAGTAGGATGATCGTGGAAGAGGAACGAGTTGAAAAAACGAAAATAACATGGACATTGCGAGTAAACCTGCCAGTACTAAGAAGCTATTATTTAATACAGTATTAAAATGATAAGTTGACAAACATCCGACGATGAATGTCAGAGACTTATTGCATCCTACGGTATATCTTATAATGGACGATATAACTTGTGCCAATTTAAGGTTTTAATAATTATTGTAATAATATTAGGAGGATATATGATATGTTAGATATTAGTTTAATAGGTTTTTAATAGCTTTTAAGGATTAATTTAACGGGGCAACAAATTTCTTTGTAGATAATTATATTCTTTATACATCAAATACAGACAAAAATAATATACAGATGAACATTGAATAGATTCACTGCAATACATTAGTATCAGTAAGACATTACACGAATGTATAATAAAGATATATTAATTACATAATAAATTTCGCTCTGCAACTAGAAGATATGTGGAAGGTGTAAGAAACTTTTTAACCAGAGAATTGTTAACCCATTTGCATCCAAGAGCGGAATATTCCGCGATCCGCGACTGTCTACTATCACCAAGAACGGAATATTCCGCGAGCCCGCGACTGTCTACTATCATTAATTATTGTATAATACTGAAAAATACTGAAAAATGTAAAATGCGATGTTTGCGATGTAACATTGTGTATCAATCGTTTTACACAGTAAAGTTTTAATGAACTCCCCGAAAAATTTGGATGTCGATTACTGCACATAAGACCCCGACCACGCGCGGTGAAACGGGACAGTCGTCAGTTCAACGCCGGTGAGATTTTAGTACGGCAGCTGAAGTAGACGCATGATGCAAATGGGTTAAGAATACTTCAACGTTAATTCCAGATTGGGCCCAAAATTAACATCCCAATATTAATTATTGACGTGCGTGTCCATTACTAAAATGAAACTTGAAAGATAATTTAATAATCATTATTTTTTATAAAGATAACCGAGCTAACAGAACTCTGGCCCAGTTTGATGAGAAATTTAATTAGGGACTCTTCTTTTTCCGATATAAGGTGAAGTTGCGATGGAAGGAGAAATAAATTGGTGATATAGGGAGGTGTACAATAAGTAACAAGGAAGCGAGGAGATAACAGAAACTTGTTAAGTTTAATTAACACTGTAGGAAATCTGGTAGTTTCGTTGGACAATGTAATACCACTCGGTTCTTTAATCACGATCCTAACTATTGAGGATCGTAACGTTGCTGACCTTGAAGCCGGTATTTATACCGTTAAGTGATCGTAATTCATTAAGTCAGTAGGAAGTGTATCGCTTAGGAGGCGTGTATTACAATTTATAACGATGAATCTCTTCACGAGTGATCGCCGATTAATTGGCGGATCGATGTGCTCTCGATTAAACGATACGCGCAAAGTGCTTTTGCTTCTTGCAATTGAACCTTCTCCTTTTCTCTTCGACTATTTTCAAGAATTCTATGTTGCATTTATTCCTGTTTGATTTATGCGAATATTAAACTGTATTTAATCAAGGCACTAATTGAAGAAGTTAGATACCGTATTATAATTATTTCTACTTAATTATTGTATTGACTTTATGAAACTGATCCTAGCTTGTGAAAGTTCAATTATCCAAGTCCCCAAATATCCGAGTTAATAAATTATAAATATTCTTTCGAGCTTATCTTTTCCTCCGGTAAATTCTTTTTATTAGAAATATCTTAATCTTCACACGCGTGATATTTTGTTATCTTACATTAAATAAACAGTGATTAACATCCTACGAATAGGAGATTGAAAATTATCAGAGATATGGGAAGATGGTGATGTAGAATCGACATTATTTACCGAATAGGATCTAAAATAATATAGTATTTCATTGTACTTCAAAGGTAGGATTTTCGTTCATCCAAACGACGTGGTAAATAATGAATAAATCGAATTGTTCGGACGATTTCACATGAAAGTCGAGGAGATGCCTCGCGGGACATTTATTTTTCAGAGAAAGGACTTGCGTTGCGTTCGGATGGCAGACAAACACGATCGAGTTTACGTACGTCTACATCGATTATCGTTTGACCGACTGAAGTACCAGCATGTCAGTTTAATGAATAACGACGTACCTAATGACATACGACGTCATATCTGAATCCAGTTCACATATACGTTCGTTCAAATCAATTCCGTCAACAGTCCTCTGACGATGTTTGACTAGTACGCACATAGAACCGACCCGAATTTTGTCAAAGAACTTTCGTACTTTTTGCACAAATTACCCTTCAAAGCAAGGTACAGTTAACCGATATCCTTTCCTGATCTAGGATTTAAATTGAATGTTGCTGGAACCCCGATCTACGAGCGAGATTAATTGATTTTTAGCAATGGGGATAAGAATTTTTAACTAAATAAAACCATGATATTCAATATTAATTCCATTACTTCTTCCAAAGCGTACATTCCATAGATACGCACTCGTATATCGTGTTCTATGTTCACATATCATTTTGTATTAAAGAAAATGTTTGGCTTTTTTAACCTCACGGGTTATACTACTATCTTTCCCTGAGTAAAATCATAATTATTATAATAGTTCTTTTTGCATTCGACTAATTCCAACGAAATTCCGTCAAATCAAGTTACAACACTGTCCACTGCAGTGGCATGAAAAGGGTTCCCGTGTTACTTACGGGGGCGTCGACTATCGAGAATAGAAGCGTGATCAGACAGTATGGTGCAATAGCCGATGTACCTGACAGGTGCTCGGGTATTCACAGTCAGACAGATAGACAGGCCGTCATTTTCAGTGCATTAATCTGTACACACATGACCGAAACACACGCAGGCCCCATAGAGTCTGTATCCTCATAGAAATGTCCCTATTTTGGTCCAGGGACCATGTTTGGTGGGCATGTTACCGATGGACCATTTTGTCACGCAGACAATGACCTCTCTCTTTTACTCCGCAATAGGGAATTTGCAATGTAACGAGGAACTTTGTTTCCCCTTGTAGAAAGGAGCATGGACCACACGCGGGGCCGGATGCTGGGAGTTCGCATGATCGTCATCTCCGCGATCGTGATCTCTCTAAAGCGTGCGGTGATGTGTCATTACACGAGGTTCCCTTGCCGCGGTGGTTTTTGATGCTGAAAGGACACCTTGTCCGCCTCTTCCGTGAATTCTATTTGTGGTTAGCTTCCACGGTTTTCGTGGATATTCGCTTTGTGGCTTTTAAACGTTTCCCTCTCTGCATTACGCGCGTTGATTTATATCCGACGAATGCATGCACCCGGTTATTTCAATAACTTCTATTATGTTTGTTTATTACGTTTTAATTGATCGGTGGATTATGATAATTCATGTTGCTACGGGATTTATGAATATGCTAATGCACCCAGGAAGTATGGAAATTTTGTGTCCGCTGGTCCACGTTATAAATATAGAGAGACGAATAGTGTCCCTTTGTTTTCTAATTGAATTAAATGCTTGCAATTTATATTGCTGTTTATTATTAAGTGATACGCGGGTGCGTTTGTAATTAAAGCACTCGCGTTTATTCGTCGTCGGCTCTTCATTTCGTTGTTTAGTCGAAGTGTGTTTACGTGATTGTAAAAAGGAAGTTACTATTTTCAGGGAATATTATGTTCCTCTTGTGATAGTGCAGCTGAAAATCGTTGTAATTTCACGGTATGTAAATATAACAGGAATTTCACTTGCTCGCGATTCGATGACAATCCTTTAATACCGCGGATGGAAATTATTGTTTACTTCGGTATCAACAAAATAAAGTAAATAGGAATATAAAACGCATTGCATAAGGATTGCAAGCTGAAACTTTATTGATTTATGCTGTAATATATCCCTTGTTTCAATAATTGTGTTTAATTGGTACTTAACATTTAATTTAAAAATAACAATCAATCGAACTATTGAAACAAGAGATATATAATATTACCTAGTGAATTATTATTTATTTCTATGTCGATCAAATAAGGCAAGTAGAAATATAAAATGCAAAACACATAACGATATTGCTTACTAAACTTGAAATATTCTATTCTAATAATTTCAAGATATTCAAATAATAATTGAACATTTTGATTATTTCAAGTATGCATTTCAATATATTCTATCTTACATTAATAGCAGACCGAATTTATATCTCGCACCGTTCAATGCGATAATAAAAAATTGATAAGTTCAGACATTTTAAACTTCATCACAGAGCTCCAAAATACCGCGGTCATTAAATATCCACATATCCAGTTTAAATGTCCACATTTCCAGTTCCGCGGTGTATGTTCCGCGGTAGTTCCGCGGAACTACCACAAATGTGTTTGCATTTTCTTTTATTTTTAATTTACACGTACAGTTACATCACATATGATACAACGTTTGAGGTACAACACAATTTTGTTTTAAAGTCAGATCTTTCCACATAAAGACATGTCACAGCAATGCAGTCAAAATTCAGGTGCAGTTTCTCGACGCTAATGAATCCATTCGAAACAAAAGCATGTAATCTGGATAAACAATTATGGAGAGTGTTACTCATATGTAGTTCATTGATTGTAGGTAGGTGTACGTGCGAAGGTATGTATTTCGAGTGGTGTTTGTCAATTTACACAGAGAGACAGAATGTGTACATTGGGCAGAAACCTTTGAATCGTAGCTTGCGCGGTTATGGACGTTGTCCACTTTGATGTCGATGCCGATGCCGTGGAATCGTTCGGGTTGTGCCGATGGATTTCCACAAAGTAAATGTCGGCGGCAGGTGGCTGCCGTGCGGACCGACCGGAATTCCCTGCGAAATCGTCGACTGCGTAATCGCAGCACGGGCCTTTACGCACCGCGGGAGACTCCTACGTTTGCTCTGCATCCGTAACAAGGCTATCGTTTGTCAGAAAGATCGCTTTCTGTACTTGACGCTCTAAACAATTCTGTAACATGCACGGAGACGCCATCGTTACGATTCTACAAACTGAATATACGTTTCATAATTAGCCCTATGTTCCGCTAATTATGAAAGTGGTATAAGTCACTTTTTATTTATGTCCATATTGCCCATTAACACAGTAACGTCCGGGGACTTAAAAATATGGTTTTCCTTGAGTGCTCGTGAAATGCCGGAAATAATATAAATAGTGTTTTATGTACTATGTATAAATAAATTGTTTGTCTTCTACATTTAAAGGGTCCAATAAAATACCAAGTTGATTATTTCAAAAGCTTCACATATCATGAAATTCGATGAAAATCAATTTTCACAAAAATGATCGTCTACTTCTAAAACCTGGTACTCCATACGGACATCATTACTACCATATAGTTCATGATACGCGGTGTTTGCATAGATATAAATTAATCCCGTATACTCGACAAATATGGAGCAACGGGGCAATTCAAGTTACCTCGGTCTCGAATGGTGGAGTATTAATTAAGTTGGTAGGACAGTAACGAAAAGGAGATAAGTGTGTGTCAGGTTGTACACGTGTACGTGTAGAAGTAACACCGGCTCGTTCTTGATTTACCGAAATCAGTGATCGAGTCTACATCGGAGTCACCTCCGGGGAAATGTCAGAGTCATGTCGTGTCTCTCGAATTGGAGCTGAACAGCTTCCAACGCGTCGAGAAAGACTGAGGAGAAAGTCGTGGAGAGAGAAAGAGGGAGAAAGAGAGTACTTGCTCCACTGTCGCATACCGGTCTTCGTCGAAAAAATCAGACAAACAGCACAAATAAAAGGAGCGAGTTCTATTGCTGGAAAATAAAGTGTCCTCCCGACACGTGAGAAATCCTCATAGAGAAAAGGACACCGCTATCTGCATGCGCTCTGTGAAAAATAAATTTGTCTTGAAAATTTGAGACTCCTTAGTAATCATAAATTAATTTTAATTTTGCGTACAAGAACAATATGAAAGTGAAAAGAAATTGTTGTAATTTTAATTAATATCACACAGCTAATTATACATCTCTATCTTCTCGATAATAAATTATTCCTCTATAGCCGAATTTATTTCGTGTTTGACAAAAAAGGAAATCTTATAACTTAAATCTAACTATGATATTATATATTATACATATTACTATTAACACTATGATATTAATTAAAATTATAACAGTCTCTTTTCATTTTCATATCGTTGTTATGGAATGAAAATTTCCTGTTATTATTATAGTATTAATTATTAATTCCTAAAGTATCCCGGACTCTTGTTATATTATCTAACACCGCAGTATCAATTAGTTATTTCCAACGATAATAATTTTAACAACTAAATCAGCTGAAATAAAACGAGTGAGTTCTATCGCTAGAAAATAAAGTGGCCTGCCGACACGTGGGAAATCCTGGCAGGCAACAAAACACCGCTAGCTGGATGCACTCTATAAAAGAGTTCATATAAAAGTGAAAAGGGACTCGCATCGGTGAGTGTAAATCAGTTTATCCCTGAGAAAGGAAAAAGATTGCAATTCGCCTTCCTATTTCAACGTCTTTCCCGAGACACTGTGTCCCTTCACTTTTAGTTTACAAGATATTATTGTAGATAAAACTGCCAATAAAAAATCAATATACATCGAAGTCCGTTTTGCACGAAAGGTATTTCCCCCAAATAGCCGGTGTAAAAAAAAGCGATGAAAAATATTGTGCCCAGGAAAAACAGGGAATTGCAACCAGACCATAAAAACCAGTAAAAATAATACGATAAACCAATTAGGATGTGTTCAGACAGACTATATGAAAATCTCTGTTAAAATCTTTATTTGGTTTTTATGAGCTTCCATACAGCTTTTGTTACAAAAATCTACATATTTGGAATGAATTAATGTAATATTTGCGAGGAAAATAATATTTTACTGATTCAGGAATATAACAATTGGTCAAAGAACGTATGACTATGAAGATTGCCATATGCATAATAACTAGAATTTATTCTGAGCCACGTTATGAATTTAATTTTGGTTGAAGCTTTTTAAGTTAAAAAAGGGTTAAGTTCCCGGACTCTCTAATATCTCTTTGATAGGAACATTCTTGAATAGAAAATATCTAAGCAGAGATTTAGATTTTCTGTCTCAACGTACAATCAAGAAGTCAATATCTCCCCGCAATTCTTAGGGGGGACGAAGAATTCGTAGGATTCAGACGGATTTTATCGTCGTTTGATTCGGCGATCTGTCAACCGTGCTTTGGATGAATAGATCCCTATCCGCCCCCGCGCGCTTTTCCTCCGGTGGACAATAGACGAGCACGAGGCAAGGTTTCGCCGGTGTGTTAAAGGATTAGAAAAAAAAGGAGTAAAAAGATTTCGAAGGTACTATGACGATGCGAGAGTAGCTCCATATTCGTCACGAGCCAGGACATTTTTCCTGGTCCCTTATACGCGTCTCACAATCACGAAAAACTTTACGACCGACGAAAATTGAGCGCTCAGACTTTCAATAGGGCCACCAGATATTTTCATTGTGCCTTCCCTCCCTCAAATTTGTCTTCCGCTTTTTTCTATTGAATTATAGCACTGAAATAAATTGTTTTCTGCTAATTGGGTTTCGGAAAAAATTATACTCTTATCTGCGATGAAATGGGGCGCCTACTAAGTCTGTATAATATGGCTGATATAAATAGTTTTATATGGAACGAGTCCCCGAAGCTCCTCAGTTTACGAACCGTCTGATTACAGATTCATGAACTCTCGGTAACAGGTTTTGATTTTTCAAGTTTTCGATTTTGCAAGGTTAATGAAAACCAACTGCACGGCCAAATAACATATCAGAGGAAGTTTCGGATCATTGTTTACAAACACGATACACGTTGTACGTTGCACGACGAACCGTAACTTAGTTGTAACAGGATATGTATGGCTCGGATTTTCAAACTCGATTTTCTCGAAAACGAAGCCTTAAATAAAAACATTTTTATTCTCTATTTTATACTTTTATTTTTCGTAAGGAATCGACTCGTACACACTTGTACATGTTATTCGGCTGCATTCTATATAACATACATAATTAAATCCATTAATTAACTTTCACTTTCCAGCCGGAATTTATATATAAATAAATCTGTAAACAGAACCATGTATATATTCGCTAGTTCTGATGTTAACATACCTTTTACAATTTAATGGAATATTATTGTACAATTTTTATCTCGTTTTATATTTGAATTTCGTGTACTTGACGTATTTCGGTATTTTTTAAATCCATTGTTAAAGGCGAAAAGCGGCCGCTGAAACGCATTATTTTTAACAAATATATAGTGTCACTATTTATGTGGATACAGCCATATTTTACTTGGCAACAAAAATACTTATAATTATCATAATACTAGATCATAAAAATATTCTTATAATTATTATAATACTAATTCATAATAATAGATGAAGATTCCTATAACGACCCCAACAGTATCATAATAATAAACAAACCTAACTAGATCTCATAAATATCATAATAAATTCGATGCTTCATAATTCGCATCCCAGGGCGAATAAAAAATGGACATTAAATCTCCATAATACTCGAAAGCGCAGATATTAAATCAAGCCATAGGAAGAGCATATTTCTGGGAAGATTTAAACGGCAGTTCGATCGCAGTTGCATAATTGCATCGCGGCACGTAGAACGCGAATTGGTATTACACAATTATTGTCGTCCGGCTCGTATCGCTCATTTAGAAATCCGGGTAACGAGTTAATATGCGTGGCAAACAATGGTGTACGAAAATAGATTTACGACTAGGACGGGCCGAAATGTCGATGCACTGGAAATCCATATAATTGTTTCACGGGTGGATGCCGTTGCATAATATTGCACATTGTAACGCGGCAGATCGCGACACCGACTGCAGCTCGCCGTTGCAGTTGCAGTTGCATGAATGCGTGCTGCGATTCCGGGACGAACCACGGAAAAACTAGCAAAGCCTGTTTACGTGTTTACGTGTTCCGAATGACAGCTGATAAATGCCGATTGCTTTTCGAATTTACCCTGTTTCCTCATTAACTGTGTCACCTGTTACCGAACATGTAAAACACGATGTAGCCTTCTTTGACTGTTTTTTTCATTTTTTGGAATTATCGAGCGAAATTTCCCATTTCAAATGGTTTGATAAAGCTACCTTACAATGAAGATTTATTGGCTCCTTGAATTTGAATGATTATTGTTGATATTAATGTAACGTCTATATAACGTCTAAAAATAAAACTGTTTAAGCGCTCTACGATACATGTACGATACACGTATTAAGGATTTATACGAAATCCGCAACTTTCGTTAAACGAAGTTAACGAAATATTCGCGAAATTAATTGCTACTTCCTCGGGGCTCGCGGAATCGGGTGCAATTTCAGTTTGAATGGTGACACGATTGGACCGAGTGGATTCGCGCGATTGATCCCGGTGTCGCAAAGAGGGGTAAGAAGAATTTCTGGTTAACGCGGGGGAAGTTGTTTGCACCCATTAAAAGTTCGAGTGCGGCCAACTTTCCGAGGGAGAGCCATTGTAAAGAAGAACGTGAGAAATGAAACACGATTTCCGCTATGTATATAACCATCCGGTTGAATGGGCTTCGATGAGAGAACGGCCGGTTCCGATTCTTTAAGGATTTACGTGACGAAGTAGCTTGTTAGCCTTAAAAGCGAGCTCTCATTGGAAATCGATTCCTATGCATCGCCACCATTACCACCAAGATATTTTCCTCTGTATGCACACTGCATTCTATCCTCCTCTTTATTATTCTTAATCGGTATTCATAATTATCGACTTACATTGATTCGCATCCTTTCCAGTATTAAAGACTCAACAACTAGACGCTGCTTTTTCAATCTTGATATTGAAAGCGTGTTTAAATTACCTTATTAAATTCGTGCCTTATTAAAACATATACATGTATATTGTATTATATTCATATTTTATATCATTAGAATTTCTATTTCTTATTAAATTATTCAGTGCTAATTGAGGAATTTTAATAATTTGCGAGCGTTTCCAAGAACAATAGAAATTCTTAGACATTCTTAAAATAGAGGGTGTTCACTATGTTTTTGACAAGTGAATGTTAACACCAATTGTTAATGAACAACTGCATCAATTCCTAAATCCAATGGTTTTAAAAGTGTAATAATTCAAATATAGTTCAAGGATTTATTTGACGAACGAAACGCCGATCATCGTATCAAAACTAACCGCGACAGTTACGAAAATGAGAACGATATCATACATTATCAGTAATTGTTTAAAGAATAATTTATCGTTGCAACGATCATTACAGTCATCACGCACGAGTTCAAAGTATGCACAATGCAACCTTTGGTGCATCCGGAAGTTGCAGTTTAGCCGAATAAAGAATGCATAATACATTTGAATCGTAATAATCCCTCGTCTTAAGAAGTGAAAGGTCGCGGCAAACTTTAGTCTACGTCTACATCGATAATTTACAATATTTATTAAATTACAACTTAGTTATTGCAATATTAGTTATATTAACTAACTTAATTACTCACGAACAAACCTTTTAAACAAAAACAAATTAATAAAATCTCACGCGAATCCGAAGGAGTCTCTTTATTAATTGACCACTTGTCCGCCGCTAAATGGGTATAGTTTTAGTGGATTGGTGTCCAGTGCACCAACAATGACGTCATTCGCAAAAATATTCGAAAATGCGTGAAAAAATATTGTTCAAAACGCTTTCAAGTCGATAATTATACGAATACTGGTGATAGCGATCGACGAAAGTAACGAATATTCAACGGTTCTACCCCACCAATTTTCACCCCTTCCTAATTCCTGAGGAACCGAGGTGACGTGTTTGCCCCCTGCACAACGATTCTTCATTCCGCCGAGAGCTCTCGGGGAGGAAAGACGTCTTTCCTATTTCTCTCTTCCCAAACTACCCTTCCTCCAAACCGCCGAACCTCCATTTTCTAGGACGACCAACACTGACACGTACGGATCACTGCCGACCATTACCGACCACTACAGACCACTGCTGACCACTGCTGACCATAACCGACCACTGCTGACCACTGCTGACCACTGCTGACCACTGCTGACCACTGCTGACCACTGCCGACCACTGCCGACCAGTACTGACCAGTACTAACTATTTACCTCAAAATACAATTTCTATTTCTTATCTGTTGTAGAACCTCATACTCAATCTGTTTATATGATTACTTGATTGATAATTGATACATTTGGCAGTATACTAATTATTTGATTATTTACTGATTATTTACAGGTGGTATATAGGTTACTTACAGATTATTTACTCATCGCATTCTGATCCGTTACTGATCAGTTACCGATCATTTACTGATCATTTACTGATTACCTCATGGTTACTTCCTACTTATTTCCTGATTATTTCTTAATGTTGTTTATGTATCGCTTGCTTGCTGGGGTTAGTAGTTCGGTAGAAAAGTTGGTAGTTTTTGTAGCTAGTATAGTTAGTTTCAAAGTTCTCCGAAGATGAGCTCGAAGAAAGAAGAAAGAATTGTACAAGAGGAACACTCCTGTAGCGAAACTCAACAATAGAAGTAAGAATAGGAATAAGATTAGAAACAAGTTCATTAGGTATAGTTGATTCAATACTTTCTCTGCAAAGAATCTTTTGCCACTTTGATTCTATTAGTATTTTAGAAATAGTATAAGTTACACAGTGGCAGAGAAAGTGTTGTTCTAGAAATTAAGCGTAGACCCATGTGAATCACTGACAAACGTATTTACGCAGAGCGAACATTTGCATATTCTCAAATTTTTAGCTTCTGCTTCCCTTTTCTTTGTTTCACGGCGTGAAGTAGTATATTTTGCATTGACGAGCGTTCAAGTTTGTCGCTCTTTCGTTACTCTCTTCCAGAGTATCGAAAAGAAATTGTTGGATAGCATAGTTTGTTACCGATCCTGAGAGGGTTCCTTGTGGACCTCACTCGGGTCTGTTCATTCTGGTTCCGGTAATCGGGCCAGGGTGGCAGATTTCGAGGTAAATGTCCTGTGCTTGCAAGGAAGGGCCATGGCACATGTGGCGGTCGTGACGTAAGTCACGATTAAGCAGGACATTCCTGGACGGGGTGTCGGTAATCCGATTGGAGGCTGCGTGCGGTTCTCGGTCGTTGTCACTCCTAAGGGTTTGTTCTCGCGCGCTGAGACACGTGTGCGACGCACTCGTTGTCCATGTGCCATGGTTTCGACTGAGTATGGCTCGGTGGACTTCAGGTTGAGGTTCAAACTTTTTCTCGCGATTTAGTGTTAGAGTCATTTAGTTTCTTAGAGTCAATCCCCCCAATTAGTATTCGCTCTTCGAAATAATGTTCTGTCAGTGACTTAGCGATAACTTTGGTATAAGAATAGTTAATAAGTTACAACATTGTATCCATGACGATATTCCAAGTTTGATGGTCCCATTTTTCTTCGAGCTTGACTCGAAGCAAAATGTGCCTTGAGGACTTGGAATAAAACGGTGGGTGGTTCGGTCGCGGAACACAATTCGCGACCCAGCCACCCATCAGGGTCTCTGCTAGCGGCAACCTCCACGTGGTGAGACCTGGTAATCGGTAATAATTGTAGAGAATTGGAATTAGAATTCTTCTACAATTACAACCGAGCTAATAGCTGCTTCATATGTTACCTTAATTAGAAATTAGACACCTCGCTCAGCGAATAAGTTAGGAATATCGAGCTCGATATCGCTTGGCTATCTTTCAGCGATGAACTAAATTTTATAAACATTATTTAGTGTACAACATTAATGATCAACATTTCTTGATGTATTCATATAGGAATTTGGTCTTGTAGTTTTAATAAGTAATACTCTATTGAAATACCCAACCTCATGCAGTTCCGCAGGAGGCTTTCTTACTTATTTATTATTTAATTATTAAATACACTACTACATATTCTTATTAAACAACACTGTCCAACAAATTTTATAGATTTTAATCCGCTGAAAACGAATCCGTAGATATAAAGAGGATGTAAAGTAGAATGGCAATATGGGTGTGCAAATTTCTTTGAACATTAGTTAAAATTGGCGAGGCACTCTTCTTCGGGACTCCTTTCGAATTTGCGTAAAAAGTGTGAGGTAAATATAAAAGTTAGAGAGTCTTTATTTGTTGCAAAATATTCGGTGGTCTGTTAAGAATGAAATGGCATAAATCTGATTCGCAATACGAATTCGCAAATACGTTTAAACATTATTTGAAATTAGCGAGACACATTCCGCCTTTACATTTTTTGATTCTCTTTTCAAATTTGCATAAAGATTGTGACGTAAATATAAAAGTTAGACTATTTTTATTGATTGTAGAAAATTCTATGGACTTTTGCGAACAAAATGATACAAATTACATTTGCAATGGGTATCTGCAAATATGTTTAAACATTAGTTAAATTTGTCGAGACACAATCCACACGTTCCTTTTTTGATTCTCTTTTCAAACTTTGCGTAAAGATTGTGATGTAAATATAAAAGTTAGACTATTTTTATTTATTGGAGAAAATTCTATGGACTTTTGCGAACAAAATGGTACCAATTACATTTGCAATGGGTATCTGCAAATATGTTTAAACATTAGTTAAATTTGTCGAGACACAATCCACACGTTCCTTTTTTGATTCTCTTTTCAAACTTTGCGTAAAGATTGTGATGTAAATATAAAATTTAGACTATTTTTATTTATTGGAGAAAATTCTATGGACTTTTGCGAACAAAATGGTACCAATTACATTTGCAATGGGTATCTGCAAATATGTTTAAACATTAGTTACATTTGTCGAGACACAATCCACACGTTCCTTTTTCGATTCTCTTTTCAAATTTTGCGTAAAGATTGTGATGTAAATATAAAATTTAGACTATTTTCATTTATTGCAGAAAATTCTATGGACTTTTGCGAACAAAATGGTACCAATTACATTTGCAATGGGTATCTGCAAATATGTTTAAACATTAGTTACATTTGTCGAGACACAATCCACACGTTCCTTTTTCGATTCTCTTTTCAAAGTTTGCATAAAGATTGTGATGTAAATATAAATGTTAGACTATTTTCATTGATTGCAGAAAATTCCATGGACTTTTAGGAATAAAATAATATGAGTTAGGTTTGCAACACAAATTTTGAAATACTTTTAAGCATTCGTTAAATTTGTCTAGACGTGCACCGCGCGAACTTTCTTCGAGATTCTTTTCAAATTTCTGTAAAAAATGGAGCTTCTGCGGGAATTCCAAATACTGTACGTGATAGAGCGGACATTTTTCTTTTCAAGGGACTCCCAAAATGCGCAAAATGGTCTTTGGTGTCGTAAATAAAAGTCAAAAAGTCGTGGATGTCCCACTTTGTGAGCAATATTTAAAGATATACTTTTTAATTGCTTAATCTACTGAAATATTAGTAACTACGTCTTCCCCGTTAAAAAGCACACAATTTTTGTTGAAACATTCTCTTTCTATCTGCTCCAATAAACGGGATATTAAAAGAAAACAATTTGTCTTTTTAATTCTGAAATACCCTACATAAGTTTGCAACACGTGGGCAGAAAAAGTGCCGTCAATCGGCGGTGAAAACGTGGAACTAAAATATTTTGTTTCGAAAAGGCCTAAGAAAGGGCGAAATTCATGGGCAGAAAAAATGCCGTCCATCTAACAGCGAGAAGGTGGAACTAAATCCGCCCCCCCAAAAAAATTTCGTGACTTTTTTAGTTCCACTTTTCACCGCTAGATGGACGGAATTTCTTCTACCCATGAATACTGTCCATCGAGGGAGCAAATTTAGTTTCAAGTTTTCACCGCTAGACGGACGGCATTTTTTTCCCTAATAAATTTTATCCTTGTACTCGGTGTCGCAGAAATAAAAGCAATACCACTCTCTTTCAATATATCGTTTAATAAATTTCAATTCGTTTGGTAACTATCCTGTTAGGTTTGTTAACTAATCTGTTTTTTTTAATGATTACAGGGTAGCCACTGTTTGTTTCCCCGAGACGACTGCGATCAAAGAGGTTAAAAGAACGAAGGGTCTTCGTTAAGATATTTTATTTGCAGGTGTTTATTTATTGCCTGTATTTCTATACGTATGTTTTTTATATTATAATATTTAGTAGCATACAATGTTGTCGGAAATTGTTGTACCTAGTGGAATTTACATTTGCAATAAATGACTTTATTACGAATATATTGTATTATATTTTACATTTCCTCGACGAACCGCATATCCAGAATCCTATACGTCCTAAAAACTTCCTTCTACTTCCAATGGCGACTCTCGCTCGCCAACCACCATTTCGTCGTTAATTCAAATGGCGACTCTTGGTCGCCAATCTGTTCTTTCGCCGTTAATTTGAATAGCGACTGTCAGTCGCCAACCGCCTTGGCTGCTTAACGGACTGGCGACTCTCGGTCGCCATTTAAATGAAAACTTAATAACAACAATTTCGCTGTACCCTCAATTTTGCTCGAAAACCCCCCAAAATATGACGATTTCACTCTTCATTTGAATGGCGCCGGCCAGTCGCCACGACCGTTAATTCGTAACGGCTCTCGGCCGCCAACCGTCTTTTGCCTTTTAACGGTTTGGCGACTCTCGGTCGCCATTCAAATGAAAACTGAAATTCCCCAAATTTTACGATCCCCACAAGTCCCAAAAATGTAGAAATTCACTTTTCATTTGAATGGCGCCGGCCAGTCGCCACGACCGTTAATTCGTAACGGCTCTCGGTCGCCAACCGTCTTTTGCCTTTTAACGGTTTGGCGACTCTCGGTCGCCATTCAAATGAAAACTGAAATTCCCAAAATTTTACGATCCCCACAAGTCCCAAAAATGTAGAAATTCACTTTTCATTTGAATGGCGCCGGCCAGTCGCCACGACCGTTAATTCGTAACGGCTCTCGGCCGCCAACCGTCTTTTGCGTTTTAACGGTTTGGCGACCCTCGGTCGCCATTCAAATGAAAACTGAAAATCGCAAAATTTTACGATCCCCACAAGTCCCAAAAATGTAGAAATTCACTTTTCATTTGAATGGCGCCGGCCAGTCGCCACCACCGTTAATTCGTAACGGCTCTCGGTCGCCAACCGTCTTTTGCGTTTTAACGGTTTGGCGACCCTCGGTCGCCATTCAAATGAAAACTGAAAATCCCAAAATTTTACGATCCCCACAAGTCCCAAAAATGTAGAAATTCACTTTTCATTTGAATGGCGCCGGCCAGTCGCCACGACCGTTAAATCGTAACGGCTCTCGGCCGCCAACCGTCTTTTGCCTTTTAACGGTTTGGCGACTCTCGGTCGCCATTCAAATGAAAACTGTAATTCCCAAAATTTTACGATCCCCACAAGTCCCAAAAATGTAGAAATTCACTTTTCATTTGAATGGCGCCGGCCAGTCGCCACGACCGTTAATTCGTAACGGCTCTCGGTCGCCAACCGTCTTTTGCCTTTTAACGGTTTGGCGACTCTCGGTCGCCATTCAAATGAAAACTGAAATTCCCAAAATTGTACGATCCCCACAAGTCCCAAAAATGTAGAAATTCACTTTTCATTTGAATGGCGCCGGCCAGTCGCCACGACCGTTAATTCGTAACGGCTCTCGGCCGCCAACCGTCTTTTGCGTTTTAACGGTTTGGCGACCCTCGGTCGCCATTCAAATGAAAACTGAAAATCGCAAAATTTTACGATCCCCACAAGTCCCAAAAATGTAGAAATTCACTTTTCATTTGAATGGCGCCGGCCAGTCGCCACCACCGTTAATTCGTAACGGCTCTCGGTCGCCAACCGTCTTTTGCGTTTTAACGGTTTGGCGACCCTCGGTCGCCATTCAAATGAAAACTGAAAATCCCAAAATTTTACGATCCCCACAAGTCCCAAAAATGTAGAAATTCACTTTTCATTTGAATGGCGCCGGCCAGTCGCCACGACCGTTAAATCGTAACGGCTCTCGGCCGCCAACCGTCTTTTGCCTTTTAACGGTTTGGCGACTCTCGGTCGCCATTCAAATGAAAACTGTAATTCCCAAAATTTTACGATCCCCACAAGTCCCAAAAATGTAGAAATTCACTTTTCATTTGAATGGCGCCGGCCAGTCGCCACGACCGTTAATTCGTAATGGCTCTCGGTCGCCAACCGTCTTTTGCCTTTTAACGGTTTGGCGACTCTCGGTCGCCATTCAAATGAAAACTGAAATTCCCAAAATTGTACGATCCCCACAAGTCCCAAAAATGTAGAAATTCACTTTTCATTTGAATGGCGCCGGCCAGTCGCCACGACCGTTAATTCGTAACGGCTCTCGGCCGCCAACCGTCTTTTGCGTTTTAACGGTTTGGCGACCCTCGGTCGCCATTCAAATGAAAACTGAAAATCGCAAAATTTTACGATCCCCACAAGTCCCAAAAATGTAGAAATTCACTTTTCATTTGAATGGCGCCGGCCAGTCGCCACCACCGTTAATTCGTAACGGCTCTCGGTCGCCAACCGTCTTTTGCGTTTTAACGGTTTGGCGACCCTCGGTCGCCATTCAAATGAAAACTGAAAATCCCAAAATTTTACGATCCCCACAAGTCCCAAAAATGTAGAAATTCACTTTTCATTTGAATGGCGCCGGCCAGTCGCCACGACCGTTAAATCGTAACGGCTCTCGGCCGCCAACCGTCTTTTGCCTTTTAACGGTTTGGCGACTCTCGGTCGCCATTCAAATGAAAACTGTAATTCCCAAAATTTTACGATCCCCACAAGTCCCAAAAATGTAGAAATTCACTTTTCATTTGAATGGCGCCGGCCAGTCGCCACGACCGTTAATTCGTAACGGCTCTCGGTCGCCAACCGTCTTTTGCCTCTTAACGGTTTGGCGACTCTCGGTCGCCATTCAAATGAAAACTGAAATTCCCAAAATTTTAAGATCCCCACAAGTCCCAAAAATGTAGAAATTCACTTTTCATTTGAATGGCGCCGGCCAGTCGCCACGACCGTTAATTCGTAACGGCTCTCGGTCGCCAACCGTCTTTTGCCTTTTAACGGTTTGGCGACTCTCGGTCGCCATTCAAATGAAAACTGAAATTCCCAAAATTTTACGATTCCCACAAGTCCCAAAAATGTAGAAATTCACTTTCTATTTGAATGGCGCCGGCCAGTCGCCACGACCGTTAATTCGTAACGGCTCTCGGCCGCCAACCGTCTTTTGCGTTTTAACGGTTTGGCGACCCTCGGTCGCCATTCAAATGAAAACTGAAAATCCCAAAATTTTACGATCCCCACAAGTCCCAAAAATGTAGAAATTCACTTTTCAATTGAATGGCGCCGGCCAGTCGCCACCACCGTTAATTCGTAACGGCTCTCGGTCGCCAACCGTCTTTTGCGTTTTAACGGTTTGGCGACCCTCGGTCGCCATTCAAATGAAAACTGAAAATCCCAAAATTTTACGATCCCCACAAGTCCCAAAAATGTAGAAATTTACTTTTCATTTGAATGGCGCCGGCCAGTCGCCACGACCGTTAAATCGTAACGGCTCTCGGCCGCCAACCGTCTTTTGCCTTTAAACGGTTTGGCGACTCTCGGTCGCCATTCAAATGAAAACTGAAATTCCTGAGGTTGAAGGAAGGTTTTAGGACATATGGGATTCTGGAGATTCGATAAGGCGATAAGATATAAAATATAAGACAATATGTTCGGAATAAAGATATTTATTGTAAATGTAAATTTCAAGAGATACATCAATTTTCATACAACATTATACACTTATAAGCATTGCAATATAATAAATATATCTATATAAAATAATACATTTATAAATAAAATAGTTTTCCGTACATCACATCCCGTAGATGCACGCAATGCACTTGCATTTGTTTCCAGCAATATGGTAAAGATGCATTCCCACTCACAGATCTCACTGGCTGTTGAGTACTCGTAGTTCACAGATTTTTTTTTCCAGAAGGCACATTTTGTTGCGTTGAATTTCATGGCGTTGGCAATTTCTGACTGAAATCACGAAAGCCTATTTAATGCTTGGTCTTCCTATACCTCGTCTCTGGTTTATGTCAGTGTTTGTTCTCATTTGCCTGTTTGTGTAGCTCATGCCATTTCCAGATCAGCAATTTATGGATCTTGGTGTAATGTGAACACAGCTGTTGCATTTCGACATATATCTATTGTTGAATGCACATTTATGCACCGCTGATTATGTAAGTGGCCTAAGTCACTTTCCGCAAAGGATGAGTTACTACTGTTTCGTTTATAAAGAAGTATGATCATATTTAAAAACAATTTCATTGTTATAGAGGTAAAATTTATTAATGATCTATAATGCCTTGTAATTTCGAAGTCACATATTTCGTTTTTTTCGTTGTAATAATAATTGTAAAAGCACCAGCAATAATTGTCACATTTTCAGTGCGCCGAAGTTATATTTTGTTACCATTTTTCCGTCGTTAGATTCGCGTTAAGCGATTTTCTCTTACAGCGGGAGAACCAGAAGTGGAATCCATCTTTTTTAAGGAGTGATAGTTCAAATTGTAGTTCTCGACGAGTATAGCACGCAAGTAAGTTAATATTTTACATCAAGTTCCCTGTATAAATCTAAAATTATTTATTAATTAGTTAATGAATTTTGCCTCTATAACAACGATAAGATGTACGTACAATACTGGCAGACTAATGTTAGAAGTATGATCTAACTTAATTATTGCACATCAAATTCGCGTATCAATATCGAAGTATGAAAATGAAAGTCATACATCTGCATCTAGAGGAACTTATCCGCTGCAGTTTTCCACGGACTGCAGTAACCCAGTATTGCACTGGCTTATGCAGAGATTCAAGATCGATCGGGGATGCAAGCCGCGCCAAGTTCGAGTCAACTGAATTATGTTCCATCGACGTCGATTTGCACGCCATCGGCGCATTAACTATTGGCAGCGTATCATAACTGCCTCCGGATAGTCCGGCGCATACACCAAATCGCTTCCGTTACACTTTCCCTGAAATTTATATCGGAACTGCCGTTAGAAACACTGCCACTCTTCGCCTGGATACCCATCTTCCGCCTGTGCTACCAGTGTTTGTCGAATAGAATTTGGGAACCGATCCAATTTGCACGAATGTTAAAAAATAGTCTACGCCAGCTTTACGAGAAACATAAAAGTAATACTCGTTTCGTGCCACGTGAAATATGTCCTCGGAAAGAGGTAACTTATTTTAGAGGATGATCCGCGGCTTCCAGTTGTACCGTGATGAATGTACCGATATTAATAAATCATAAATTCGGTGCTTTGTGGAAATAAATGTGGTGGGAGAAGAGGGTGGCTGTTGTTTTCATGAAATGACGTAGTGCATAGAAAAAAGAATCATGACTGTCTCGATAATAAATAATATTTCGTCTCGAAGTTTGTTAAGTAGGTAAGTAGGATCAGAAATTATAATAATTTTAATCAATATCGTAGTATGAATTATTATATTAGTTCATAAAGGATCTTGGATACTTTCAATTTTATCTAACCTTATAGTAGTAATTATTAATTACTAGCGACCACAAACAAGTTATTAATAATCTGATAATCTGTTAAATACAAGTCTTAAGGGATCTGTATTTATTAAAATTTTTATTAATATCACATTGTCAATTATTAATTCCTAAGGGATCCGGAATAGTTCTAACACCACAGTATTAATTATTAATTCTTAAACACACATAGATACACAAACAAGTTATTAATAATCTGATAATCTGTTAAATACAAGTCTTAAGGGATCTGTATTTATTAAAATTTTTATTAATATCACATTGTCAATTATTAATTCCTAAGGGATCCGGAATAGTTCTAACATCACAGTATTAATTATTAATTCTTAAATACACATATATACACACCTTATTCTGTCTAATGTCTCTTCTTCCAAGATTATACCTTCTGATTAATGCACTTCAATTACAACGGTCCAAAAAGCACAATTAATTATGCATTCTCATAACCGTTCATTCCGGTAATAAAAAGAAATGCTCGTCTTAAGAATAAAAAAGAATAAGCGGTCCTTGTACGGCGGTTAAGGCCAAGTACATTTGAGGCATACTGTGGTTATGTACTTTGGAGGCTCAAGGTTTCGTACAATTGCATTCAGAGTGCAACAACTATTCTTAACGGGGCACGGCACGGTCGTGCATAATAACCGGTAATAAATCGTGCGCCATGGGAACGCGGAATGACGCCATTCTAAATTATCTCCATCGACCACGAAATCCCATAAAGATTGACAGTGCTCGCCGACCGCAGCCATTTATTGGGAATGAAATTTGTCGGCTGACTTCCACCAGGAACATCTGACTTGGCACGAAGTGTTTCGTCGAACGACATTCCTTCCGCTTTATGCTTGCGTAAAGCGCAACCAACCCTCGTAAAAAAAATACTTACGAGCACGTGCGCGTGAAATTCACCGCTGAAAACGGGTAGGAAAAGATGGTGCCGCGGGATCTTCGGTTCTCAGGGATTTCCATAAAAGAGCATGCGAAAATATAGTAATGACTTCGTGGTAGTTTGTCTTTCTTTGAGGTATGTATGTCGCGGTGCTTGAAATGAATATTTTTACTATTTGTGTTATAACACAAATTGTAATAAATCGTGATACCGTTAGTTACTTAAAGGCTTATGACATTATTAATAATTTGTTCTTAAGAAGTTTACGGTCGTTAGGGGTTAATAATTAATACCATTGTGTTATTGTAGATGAAAGTATAATAATTAGGGGCCCTTCAGAACCTATTTATTAGGTTATCATATTCTTAATATAATAATAATTTGTTATTGAAAAGTTTATGGTCGTCAGAAACTATCAATTAAAATTATAATAATTATCTCCTTTATATACTTATTATATTATAGATTAACAAATACATATATTCCACGGGAAATTCTAGGTAACAAGTCGGAACTATAATCATACCGTTCAGTTTTTCAGGATAGTGGAAAAATTTCATTCCCGAGTGGAAGATCCTTTTAGTCTTGTACTCCGAGGGCAAACGAAGTTCACAAACGAACGAAAATTCGATTTAGACTCCCATACATCATACGTCGCTCTTTTCCAACTTCCTCAGCCACCATTCCTCTCTTTCTTATCCCGTCACTCCACCAAGGAAATTCACGTCGGGACCACGAATCCATAGAACAGACAAAACGGATAACTAATTTTTCTGTTCCAGAAAGTTTCGCCGGCATCCCGACTTCTTGGTTTCGCCTCGAGGACCGATCGCGAGTACATTCCGCGAATTTTTCACCGGGAAGCGACACTTGCGAAACTAAAGTTCATTGAAATCTAAGCGATAATATTATAAACAACGAATTTTAGATTACCTGCGATGGGTGGTATACTTGAGAAAACATTAAAGTATGAATTAGTTTCGAAAATATTTCATACTGTCGAGGAATTAAAATCAATTTTAATTATTTTGATAACAAACTATTCGATGTGATAAAAGAGAAATAATTCTGAATAATGTGCTATGTTATCAAATATTCTAATCATTTATGATTATCCACTAATATTAAACTATTTATAACGTTGCACATTATTAAGCATTATTTTTCTTTTATGGTATCAAATAGTTTATAAAATAGTTTATAAAAATGATTGAGATTGATATTAAATCTTCGGCAGTATGAAATGCTTTCGAAACTAATTTTCTCAAAAAATATTTTCTTAAGAATTGATATAAATTATAAGTCGAATCTTCTTCAACGACATTTTATAAAAGAAATCAAATGTATTTCTTATTCTTTAATTAATGCAATGCATCCTCACCCCTACACATTCTTCAAACTAATATAGTTGAAGATCCAATGAAATACATATATAGGATAAACTCATCGTTGAACCAAAAAAAAGTATCGCTGCAAAAAGCGAGTATGGATACCTAGAAGATACCAGAGGTGCACGGTGGAAAAAGCGGCGTAATGATTTTCCATTACACTGTAACGTGCCGGTTTCAAGGAATTCCACTCGTCCCGATAATCGCCGGTAGAGAAAACCGAGCACGATAATTCTGCGGTTAATTGCTTGTACGTTAATTAAGCTTCGGTTCATATTTGGCGGCCGTGGCATTACCGCGAATAAAGCCCACGTACGCGTCCGTGTCCGTTCACGTCGGCATACCGCACCGTTTCCAGTAGCCACCAGGATGTTCGTACTTTTGTTAATGCCGCGAAAAGCGAGAATCGAGTGATACAAGGCATTCCCAAGATAGCATAATTGCCGGCGCGTACAGAATCTTGTAAGGTATGCGTGGTCGACTCGAATGACAGTACTCGATCACTGTCAGATCGACGTTGCAAACACCGCTCGAATACCGCCCTGGCAAGAAGAGCCTCTTTAGAGACGCTGAAAAACAGCGTACTGTTAGATTCGGCAAAGAAGACACTTGTGACGTAAATGTCATGGAGGGAATTTCGATCTCTTATTAATTGTGCGTGTTATACATTAGATATTATATAGATTAACTATGTACTGCTGAGTTTGGCAATGAAGCCAACCGTGAAGTAAACGTTTTATATTATATACATTAGATTATTTTGTTATTAGTGAGAAGATCGAACATTTTGTTGTCTGACATAACATAGTTCAAAGAGAGCTTTAATAAACCTTGCAATAAGGTTAAGAGATGTGCTACTCCATTATTATTAATTTATTAATCTCAAGTTCGAAATTCAATCGTATATTATGATGTATATTTAATAAAAAAAATTTGCGTAAACTCCCCCGTTCTGAAGTCGGGGACGTCGGGACCCCAACTGTGGATATGCAGCCATGTTGCATTGCCTACATGCCCTTTAACTTTTCGCGGTTGCGCACTACTACTGACCTACCGCAACACTATAACACTCCCCGCTCCATCCCTTACCCTCAGTCGGGGTCAAGACGACCCCGAGTTCGGAACGGGGGGGTTGTCGCAATTTTTTTTTACTAGCTGTGCATCGTAATATATGATTGAATTTCGAACTTATGATTAATAAATTAATAACAATGGAGTAGCATAGTTCTTAACCTTGTTATTTTCACTGCAGACAATTATATCACGTACAGTAGGCGATTTATAATGATTATAGTAATAGAATAATCTAAGCTGATCACGTTTCGTGATTCATCTTGCATATTATGTAGGTTATACATACATACATACATACATTCTATATTTTTGCAATATAATTGACATTATTAAGTAATGTATGTATTATATAAGTTATGTGCCTCTCACAAAGTTGCAGTATGCATTCTTTTTGGAACCCTACAGAAGTGTCACAGACGAGGTACAAGAGTCGACTGAGCAATTTATTTACCGCACTAACTTCAAAACCTTGTAGAATAATTATCCGTTAAGTCTACTCACATAACTCGTCCGTGATTGTGCCGCACATTGAGTTGGCAATAACGCGGTGCTGACTTCGAATGCGGGGGAGTACGAAAACGCGCGTCGAAAATTGATAATATTTCACCTCTGGAGAGGGGAGGTGGGTAGGGAAAAGGGAGGATAGGATGAGGTGAAGGGCTCCGTTTTATAATTGGTTGGCATTTGCATGTGGTCTTTACACTTATTGAGGTTTAGCCGCGAACCGGTCGCTCCTCCTGTCCGTTTTTATCATTTATGCCAAGTACACAACCGGCTTGCAGCACGCGATGTTCGCCGCTCTTCTCCCACTTTTATTATCCTTCTCGCTCTTTTTTATCCTTCCACCCTTACCACCGGAAATCCCATACTCCTTTCGCGTTTACCCTAATCCCTTCTCTTCTTTCACTGCCCCAGAACTGCCATTTCACAGTCGCGTGGGACGTTTCAGTCCACTTACGTCCCTCCGGTTCTCGAGAGCCGCGACTTCAAACAATTTGCAACCTGTTACCAACCCCCCGAACCGCCACGTTCTTCTATTAGTATTCGCACCAATTAAGGATAATTAATTGCCGGCTCCTTCGGCCATGCTCTCACGCCCACTCTCGGATGCCTGAAATATTTATCTTAAACACCAGGATTAATAAAGATCCACCTATCTTAGGATGTTACAGGTAGAGAAATATAATAATGATATAATAGTTATTCGATATATAACATACACATATATTTGACATAACCATAACTGATTATTTTCGAATCAAACTAGAAACCGATGCAAGAAGTCCTACAAAGAAACTCAATGAATCATCATGTTTCAAGGGAACTACTCTACAAGATCTATGATACGAGGCATCAACTATCACCGACAACTCCATATTAAAGTGAAAATAAATAATAATCACCGTGTTATTCAGCTATGCATATAAATTCGCGGCTCAACTGAAACACGAGGTACAACGAGTATGCGCATACCTTAAGCTGGAACGAAAGAACGGCTTGGAATAAAACCATAAATTCTCATCTAGAGAAACCACGTCCCATCCAATCCGCCATGTTTCGTCCGTCACCCAGGACGAGTGATGTATTAATTATCGCATAACGTGTTGTAAGTATATAGTAATGGTGTCGGGACACGACTACGGGTGGGATAGGTTTTAATGGTTGAGGGAAGGATGCAAAGGTTCCAGAGAAGCAAGGGGGGATGATAAGAACCTACTATACACGTCAAACCATGATCACTAATAGTACACCTCCGGTTCGAGATAATTATCGGACCGGTCGCGAAGCTACTCGAGTCGATACGGGGAACCAGAAGCTTCTGTCGGTTCTTTAAACCCAGTGGAAGGACGTTGGCAGATGGTGGGAGCCTTTATAAGGGCCTCTTCTGGACGCGGGAATTAAAATTATTGGAAGAACGAAAAGCTAGTGATTTGTTGGCACACACACGCCGACGATCCACCATTGGTAAAGACAGTATCAGAAGGACTTTCCATGGCAATACGGCTCATTAAACTCATTCTGGTCCATTATGTTTCTTGTCGTCGTGGATGCTGGGAGAAGAAGTCACGGGGGAACTAAGAAGGAAGAGATGTTTGCTTATAACCCACCACCGTCAGACAACATCATCATCTCCAGTGATTGGTTCCTCACTTGGAAGAGGCGAGGAAATTGTCCTACTCATTCCGCAGGATGTTCGAGCAAGGTGCTATCCTTTGCCGAAGAGTTTTATACGAAGAGAGACGCTGAGAAAATTATGTGTTTGTAACTATGTAGCTCTTGGCGGCTTTATGGATGCATCTGGTGGTGCGCCGTTCGAGTATTCATGGGAGATTTAGATGCTTTCCTCGATATGAAAGTGAACAAATGAAAGGAAAGCGAAAGAGCGTAGAATTGGTAAAGGGGACGAAGGATCTGGAAGATTTCTATTATTTACTAAGCGATGACAAGATTGTAAATATGTTTGTATATGAAGATGTAAGAAGTATAACATAAATCGAAATTTTTTATTTGAAGTAATGAAGGTTTTATTTCACCCTACTTTTCCTTTCCCATGGAACACTTAGGAATAGAATATTAAATTTAGGTATTAATTGTAAACGTAATTGGAAACGTAGGAAACTATAAGCATTATTATTTTTATGAGAAGTAATTTTAACCTTTGATACCTTCTAATATTATTATGACTAGTATTATGTGATAGGAAATTAATTAATCGATTTACTTACGTCCATTATTAAACGTGAGCACGAAACATCTCAGAAAATAGAATCTTATAAATTTGATATCTAAATAAATATGATCGGAATGAACTAAATTCCGCGGATCCGTAATTTTTGACGGATTCGTAGTGCTAGTGTTAAGAACGCGTGTCACTACGGCGGCGCCTATGGAGTGCAAAGGGTTAATCGAATCCATGGAGACTTACGATTCTAAAGTCTGGAATATCCGGAATTCCCGTAGATTCGCATCAAGATTCAACCCTATCGCGTTGAACGGTTTGCTGGAAATCGTTTGCCGTAGTGTAACGACCGCGATAATAACGATGTAAAGTCACCCCCATCGTTCTACGTGGGACAATAGAATCTCCCCATAGTGCCTCCGAATCGAATGGCGGCCCGAAATCGTACGCCTGAGTCATGCCCTGAAGAATTATCGTCGTCCGAGATTTAATCGTTGCCCCGTTGCAACCGTTCTCCATGTTTGTTTATGGCACTTACGCCCCGGTTATTTCCGCGCTTTAAATTACCTGCGAAATAAGTCACGCGAGGTGCCATGCTTAATTCTTAAGTAAAACAATTTGCCGTAAGGTAATGTCAAGAATCAATAGAGATCCTTCCTATTCCCTATTTGACAGAAATGTCGAGGAAAATGCTAAATTAGAATTTTTTAGATATCTTAATTTTAAAGTGGAGGAATTTGTCATAAATTAATCTTAAGATGACTCAACATCATTCCTATTCCTTGATCCGGAGGAATTTTGAAAAAGGAAGAATAGTATTTGCCGTTTAGAAAAGAGTGGGTTAAGTTCTGTAGCCCTTTTATACCGCTGGTAATTTAATTGATTTTATTTTAATGTGTTACTATGCTAATTTAGATCTCGGTTTTAATACTCGTATATTTTTATATTTATTTGTTCAGTATCTGGGGATTTTATCTCTGTAAACAGTATTGCTTGTTTATTATTTTCAATAGATATATTGGTACTGAATTCGACATACAACGAGAATAGAAAATATGTTCTCTTAAGGTAATTGTTTTACTAAAATTTAAAGGTAAGTAAACCACATTCAGTTATTATTTATGTAAATTTTGGACATTAGCTATTGCAGGACAATGAAATAAATGATCTATTATTATAGAAACTGATGCAAAGCAATAACATATGGTGCCCGAAATTGGCGGTTACAATAAAATTAATGAGCAGCATAATCCAATAACATTAACATATTAATAATTATCAATTAACATTAATAGCATACGTGCGTCATAATAGTATTATTATTACATCGAATTCGATTCATCTTCTAATCACAAATGCATTCAATTCAAATTATTATGAACATATTAATATAGGTAGTGTATAAACTTCCCAAAACAATACAAAATACTTGTGAACTTTTCGAAACAATACAGAATGTTTATAAAACTTTGGAATTAACAGAAAACAATTTTAAAGTTCTCGGTAAATCACGGAAGAATTGTAAAGGTTTCGAAACAATCGAAAATGTTTAAGGTTCTCGAAAAACCACGGAAAATATATAAAGCTCTCGATAAACTATGGTAGATTTGCAAGGTTTTCGAAATAACAGGCGAAGCTTTTAAAGTTTTCGATAAACCATTTTTCGAAATAACAGAGGGAAATTTTTAAGTTCTCGATAAACCATAGAAAATTTGCAAGGTTTACGGACCAAGTGAAAATTTGTAAACTTCTCAACGGGAACCAGAAAATATTTTTCCCAGCGTAGGATTTATTAGCGAGCAATTAATGTCATCTTCCTGTTGAGATAGTACATACTTTAGTAAGGTGGGACACGTGTTCGCTGTTGTTTGTAAATGCTACTCCCGAGCTGATTCTGTGAGAATGTATACACGTGACACGTGTACCTACAATTTCAGTAATGCTCAGCCCGAGAACTCTACTCCCAAAGTAGATTTCCCTGTAAATATTAACAACAGCTAGTCCTGCAAAATTGATTCGACGCGCCATCGATCTTCTTCCTTTATTAATCACAATTTACCGAAGACGTATCTCTAAGTGCCAGCAAATAATCGTTTTCCTAATGAATGCCGGTACATCAATCCTGCAAGTAAAAACCACGTGGAACTCAGGATGACTCGATGTTTCTTCCAGCACTCGAGTCCTCCTTGTTTTTTTCGTTCGACAACCCCTCGCGTAGAAATCTACTCGAATCATCGCCGCAACAAAGAATCGTTTTATCGCCCCCGCATTATTCGACGATTAAATACGCTATTAAATCACTTCCGCTCGATTAGGAAACGCGAGAAATTCATTTCCACGACGAGAATGCGCAATTTATGCGATAACGAACGGGGAACGATTAATGCAGACTATGGACGTTCTTCGCTAACGCGATGCTCTGACAAAATAACTACCCTCCATTCTCCACCTGATTATCGTGTCAAAGAAAATTATGCTTTTGATAACACTTCATTGGTATCTCTAACGAATATCCATTGAATGTATTAATTGACACGTAGGTTTTATAGTCGTGATGCAAAAATAACTTTTTTCTTATACTCTCATAATTAGTGGAATTTAAATGGGACGTGATAGATGGACTTCAGTGTAACATAATTCGATGCAATATTTGTTATCATTCTACATTGAATTATTTTGGGTTTAATGAAATATTGTTGATAACTTTCATAATTCAGATTTGGCTGTGGATATCTTCTACTAAGAATAGTACAATCATGTTATACAATTTTTACGTTACTTTCTCTTCAAATTAGAAGAAATTATGCACCTTATTAGTACTCTATTACAAGCGTTATATATAATCTTTCTACTATAATATTTAATTTAATATGTTGATTGCCGTGAGAATCACCGGTGATCGTCGATGCCAATGTTACTAAATCTCGAATAAAATATATCGCTAACATTCCAAAAATCTAACGTTAAAAACATTAAAATTGTTGCAAATATTAGCAATATATTTGGTTCGAATTTTAATAATATTGATATCGGTGATCACCGCTAACAGTCATAGCGTTCAACGTGATAAACAGTTTCAATTTTAGACAGTATATGCACGATAGGAATATGTACCGCATCGTATAACACGGATTTTGTTCCGGCAGTGAACGCGTTAAATAAAACGGGAAACTTACAAGTTCGAAAACGGAGAGCCGAGGAGAAAGTGAGGCACGAAGCAGAGACATGGCGGAGCAGTATAAGGGAGTGTAGAATGCGCGAGGTCGCTCGACAAAGGCGCGCAACCCTCGTCAGCTAGTTTAAATTGTACATGAATAAATTCAATCCTATCACGGGCATGCTAATTTCATACAACAATGTTCTAGTACCTCGTAGAAAGCTATATAACCATCTACCGAGCCAAGTCCATCCACACAACACGTAGCCATTTTCACTTTGCCTCGAACGCACATCGTCCTCAACCTAAACTTCCCTTCGTTTAGCTACCCTTGCTTTTCTACTTTGACTTTTCCGCTTTGAAACTGCCGCCGAATTCAGGGACGATCTCTTTTCTTCTACCGATCGTGCTCGTGCGAAATGTCGAACGTGTCATCGTTCGAAAGTTTTGAAATATCCGCTTCGTCGGAAAACCGGGTTAAATGAAAATTGAACGAATGCGCTCTCCTAGGAAAAGTGCTGATTAAAAGTCTATGTGGATACTCCGTTGTTGTTGTTTTATGAGATACATTCTGGTTTTAGGTAGAGAATTTTGTTATAAGATAATGTCAGTAAAGATTGAAAAGGGTTCGTTTATTTGATGGGAGATATGATAATGTTGTATTTTGGATGATGTTTATTAATGATTTCATTTGGTATGGTATTCATTGCACTAAAGCTAATTACTGGTATTATAGTGGATAATAATATCTATGGTATTATAATTCAGTTAATTGGCAGAATTTTAGAATTCGTGAATATACGTTTAATTTAATTGCGTTCATCATTGTTGATAATATTGGTGATTAGAGTAATTAGATACTGTAAGGGTGACTTTAGAAAGAAAGTAAACTTGTTTAGAGATTTAGTAATCTTATATTTCAAGAATAATATGTTTAATATATTTCGGGATTATTTGTTGTTAAGTGACATCCTTTCTAGGTAGAATTAAACCGAAATTTGTTGATGATATTTAATTTTATGGATTCGGAAATATATAATAAATGAATGACAAAAATTCGACGAATCATATCGAATCATATAAGCATGTAAAGTAAAATATTTTGAAAGACACGTAATATAATAATAAATAAAATATAATAAATTCTCGCAAAAGAATGTAATACTTCATCGATAATTAAATATCGACTTTCGAAACACCCGAATTTCTCCATTTCCGCTAGCTATATTTTTACTGAAATATTTTTTAATAAATCTTACTGAAAGATTGAACCATTCCGAGATTTAATTAAATTTAACTCAGAATTAATTAACCATCTGTTTAGAGTTCTTGTCCCAGACTTACATTCAAATCATGAGAAATCATGCCATAAACGGTATACAATCTGTTAATTAAGAAACATGTACAACGGAAACAAGTAAGAGGTATTCCCAATGACGTGGATCTTTTTATGGATTAGTGGTTTCCGGATTTCTTGAAATCTCCGGGCGCATTCCATCGTTTGTAATCATCCAGATCTCACACGACGATGTAACCACCGGTTTCCTATTGAAACTAGCTGTTCAATTTTCTCCGAATCAACTTTTTCTCGGAAGAACTAACGAGTACGTAAAAGGTCAATTGGGTGACTAATTAATCCTCGATTTCGAAGGACTTTCACGTGGAGCAAAATTATCAAAGAATTTTAATCTTGTTCAACGTAGTTTATTCTACGTGACGAGAAGCATAACTTTGAATTAAAATGTTCACCACTGAATAGCTGTTATATATAATATATAATATATCCATAATTTAGACGTTGATATATATAGTAAAATCTATAGTATTTTGGTCTTCCATTTATAGGTCTATACAAATAATAAGTTACATAAAACTGTTAAATGCTATCAGTAGAATATATTTGTGTCTGAATGCAACCGACTTAATTCACTGTCTCTTATCAGTGACATTCACTATCCTTGTCCTTCCAAAGAGTATTTCCGAAAAACGACACCGTGCGATATACAATATTTATAATTATGACGTACATATGGGTTTGATTGTCCATTCCTAAAAATTGATACGTATCCAAATTTAAGAATTACGAGAGGAACAATTCTAATTTAATTCGTAACCTTCTAGATAAGAGTAGATTCAAATAACGAGTTAAGTCGTCATTCTCGATTAACAGGTTACTGCAGCTATGATATGACTCGTTGAAAATATTGTCAGAGATTCAATCTCGTTTACTGTACTTAATAGATCTATAATATTAATCTAACCATGGTCTACCTAATAACCTAATAATAAATCAAATAATAATCTATTTACATTTACTATCTTATTTCTTTTCATATTATCATCTTATTTTTCATGTTTAGTAAAATTCGCAGGAGCAGAGGGATACGAAGTGGATCCAAGTATTTATTTCGAAAAAGCGCATCGTAATTCGTTGCCAAAATCTTTGGCGGAGGGTGTGCTTCATCCAGGCGACATAAATCGAACGGTTTTATCGCGCATCGGAAATTATCGTCGTCTCCTGCCGGTTTCCCTTCGTACTCAGAAAGAGAGAGAGGGAGAGAGAGAGAGAGAAAGCCGAAGATCACGTCGAAGATCCTCGCGTGAGAAACGCAAACTGCAATTACGAGCGGGCGCGCGCTCACGACATTTTACGTTCCCTTCGTTCTCCCTTCGGTCGCCCTTCCGTTCCCTTTGCTCCCCCTTCGAAATCCTCACACTGTCTTTCTTCTACATACGAGTTTCATTATACTACGTATTCCTTCTTCGTTTAGTTTCTTCGTTACTTCGACTTCGCGGAGTTACGCTGGCACGTATACTCGCGGATTCGTAACATATGATGTTATAATAGACTTTATGGTTACAAAGGAACTTCTAATTGCCGATTTTGGAAATGGCTGCTCTAATTCGAAGATCTGAAGATTATTGTACCATTTATATATTCAGAGTAACATATCATATTATAATAGACTTTATGGTTGCACAGAAACTTCTAATTGCCGATTTTGGTAATCGTTACTTTAATTCGAAGACTTTATGATCCTTATTCCATTTTTATATTCAGAGACACTTCGGTTATGGTTTAATTTATTATTTGTATGAATACATAATTTATATTTTATATTTTTATTTGGGTTATTATTAGATTACTGTTATCTTCGGTTTTTATTTAACATATTATTATCATCGATTATTTTTTTAATTAATACGTAATAATGGAGTTGTTCACATATATATAATTTGGATAGAATAATATTCGTCGCAGATGTTAGGAATTTATTAATATTCATAAACCAGAATGTGTTATGGATATTGTATTCGGCGATTATGATTAATAATGCACAAATATGTATATATTAATAAAAAATATAACAATACAAGCAGCATAAATATGTTCTTCATTTGTTCATAATTTCCAAATTCACAAGATAAATGACACACTACTAATTATTAAAAAATTCTTCATTAAGCTGATTCAAATTAACCTGTTTAACGGCGAAGCACACCAAAGAATGCAAATTAGGAAGTCTATAAAGTCTTCATGCAAATTGAAAAATAGAACAATACAAATAACACAAACATGTGCTGTCCATTAGTCCATAATTTCAAATTCACAAGTTAAACGCCACACCACTAATTGCAACCACTAAATTATGAAAAGTTTCATCATCAAGCCTGTGCAAATTCACCTGTTTAATGGCGAACCCTTCCGAGGATGCATACGAAAGGAGGAAAATTGCGAAGCAATCTCGGAAGGCAGTGATCAACGAGAGTAAACTGGAGCAATCTCAATCTAGGTTTTGATAAATTATACATACGATAGGATCGTTGCAACGTATCATATCGAAGGCCTCGTACGTCGAATGGATGCAAATATTGGGACCGTGCACATGCAATGTTGTCCTTCGCAAGAGACTCGACTAATGGACGAGAGTGCGTGTAATATAGGCGACTGCACTAACAGAATTGCACTCGAAAAAGAGTTCACGCACGCGGCACCGTTTACGAATAAAGTAGGCACGTGCGGTGATCGTTTGCACGAGCGACTATGCTGAAAGAGATCCGAGTACCCTAAAATGTTACCCCGTGCTCCCATAATAGGTGAATGAAGAATCGTTTTCGTTGGGTAGAACGTATTCGACATGGAAACCTGTTTGCTTTGTCACACGGATTTGTTTGTATATTCATGAATCGAGGCCAACTATTTCTGGTGCAAATTATTTCCCCTATTTATATTCTATCTACTGTGCAATTCAAATTGCTTTCTTATACGAGTGTGTCGTTGTTTTGATTTCCTTAGCGTTTCGTTTTCGTGTTTATAATAACTTACCCTAATATACTGAGAGTACCTTCATATCATAATATCTATGATAATATTAGATATTGTTATAAAATATTATGGCATGCTCGATTTAATATATCTTCATTTCATTTAAAGAAATTGAATAAAGTTTGAACGTGTAGGGAAATGAGTAGAAAAATATGATGTTCTTTAAAATAGAATAAATCGTGAAACTTCCCGCCACTGCAGGAGGACATAATTTAAAGCAACAGAACGAATAAAAGTGGACTATTTTTTCTCATGTAAAATAAGCTGATTTCCATGATTTTGAAATGGTCGAAAAGGACCGGTCTGGCCGGATACCGTGAAATGGGGTGACTTCACCCTCTCCCTGTCGTGCGCAGCTCCCTTTCTCCCGTGTTATATATCAAAATAATAATCTATGGTTAGAACGGAAGGCATTAAAAGACAAAGTAGAGTGCAGAGGATACACGGTGAGCTCGACTAGGGTGGCGAATTACGGGCATTATTTATGGGCACGGTAAAGTACGCCGAAAAATAGTGACGACAGAAACGGAGGAGGAATTTTTGAGAGTATTATTCGCCTACCTTTTTCCTGTCACGTGGCTGGGACATGTTTGTAAATTGCTTCCGATATGCTCGAACGAGTGCCACGCGTCCTCGTGAAGTCTACTTTGAATTTACGATAGTTGAACACTACTTGCTTTTTAGCCGAGATTTCCCTCTAAAGAAACTCTAATTTATATCCTCTAAAAAAAAGCAACGAGTTGCCAGAATTATTTTGTCCGTTGGAGCAAAATGTACCTTCCATACACAGCTCTAATAATGAATAACAAAAATGTACACTTTAAATAAAATATACAATTGCAATTGACTGTCAAGAAGCAACTATAAGTCGCTGCGCGGTTACACACCGAAAGGACGAAATAAATTAGAAATTCCGTCATAATTCCAACCGAAGATTATTTATGGCCGGCACGATGAAAAATAATGAGGACAGAAACGATCGCAGAAATATTTATATGGTGGAACGTTTTTTCCTGTCCACGTGGGAGGGACACGCATGGTAAATTGCTTCCGATATGGACGACAAAGTGGCACGCGTGCGTGAACGTCTGCTTCGAATTTACGAGGATCCTTTTTCCATCTGCACTTTTTCACTGGCGCTTTCGAGGGTTGCTTCCACTTGTACCGTAAACGAGGACCATGGAACGGCTTCTGTTTCACTCGCCTTAGAATTGCATCTTGCTTTTACCACTTGTCGTCCCGACGCCTTTCTCTCGAATTTGATACCGTACCGCCGCCCGGGACGTCGGGCGTGTCAATGTTTTGTTTTCGTGCTCGGAGGTGTCTCAGACATTACCTAACAGTATAGCTATGTAATGAAATGCTATGGCAGAATCTCGGTTACTAGGTCGACAGTGTTTCTGTCTTTATTTTGACTTATTTACATACTTTAGTATATTAAAACAATACTGATCTATGTAGTTCATTTATTAAAAATTCTAACTTCTAAATGCTTCATGTCAGCTTTAAACCAAAGCAAAACTTCTATCATCAAATGATGATAGAACTGATCTAATATTAACATAAGTATTAAGACATTAATATACTATCAGTATATTACAGTATATTAATGAATATATTATCAAATTGCTATCAAAAAAACAAAAGCTAAACTCTATCCAATATCCCGATTATTTTCTGACAGGCAATTCCACCGATTTTATCCGCGATCACTCAGACGTCAGGAAGGAAGGATGAGGATTGGCGGAGGAGGTATAAAACTAATTTTACATGGAGGACCATGTTGGCCCGTAGAAGCGGCTCGTCGAGGGTCGATCTTCAGGGGCGGCCCGGAATAATTTCTATTTGGATCATTAGAAGACAAAACGTGTCCACGTGCGTTCGGCGATAGTATCGAAGACAACAAGGTTGGTAAGGGCCAGGAACAGTGTGTTGCTCGTGTAAACGGTAGACGTGTAGAGGGAGTCCACCTCGGAGGAAAGGCAGTGGACCAGTGGGGCAGGTTTTCTTGGACCTCATGAGAGAATAAGAGACCCTGAAGAGAAAGGAGGAGGAGAGAACCAACGGGAAAGAGGGACCGAGAGTTATTACAGACGAGGGTTACGTGGTCGTTGCTGCACTCGTAACTGCAGAATCTCGCGGTGTCAGCTCGCTATTATCCAACTTTCGAAGTCGAAACAGGTAATTCTTGCTCCCGCTTGTGTTACTTTTTTTCAGGTAATTACCGTCTCTTATTTCTCACACCCGTGCCGGCTGATTTTAATTCAAGGAAATCCTTCGCTTCTTTTATCCTCGTATTAATTATATGAGGGTGAATATTTAATGCGGCAATTTCGTGTTCCTCAAGGTCCGTCGTAATATGGTGGAAGATCTTGTATTTGGTTCCTGGTCCAGATATCTTTATCTCCACTGCACACATCTTTGTGTTTAATTTATTTCAACTTCTTTAGAAAGGAGAAAGGTCTGCTTCCCGAATCGGGAATGATTCTGTCGTAATTGTCACGTGTCCTTGTACACTTAATTATAAACATCCCAACGAAATCATGTTATCATTATAAATGATTTTAATTGTTCCTACTAGTTAACACGACAAGGATATCTGATTTGATTTCCATGCTCGTACCGTTGATATATGGATGACGTTTCCTCTCATGTTATGGGCGACGTAACAGATAGATGATAGATAAGTGTCCCTATCAAAAACGATTCGATCAATCAAAAGAGAAAACATTAATATATCTTGTAACACACAAGCGGTGACTATCACGTGCAAAGCTCTTCAGCATGTTCAGAGTTTACGTAAACCGTGGCATCCAACGGCCACATTTTTCAATGAAATTTCTTCATGCCCTGACAGGGAGACACAATTTATTAATTCCAAAGCGACAATCAAGTTTCTCCGGGTTGATCCGTAGGTGGATGACGTCAGTTGAAAACGATTCCGGCAACGAATGCCGAAAGTAACGGGAGGCCCCCGGGGATCGCGGCTATATGGTAGGCATCTCTTGTCAGTAACCCTAGATTCCAGTACACTGAACATTCGTACATATATTATGATTGCTGTGTCGATACGTGCCGCCGGCTCCGTTTAGCTCAATCCTGAACCTGATGCACCCTGGCAACCATACCGCGAAAATAAGCGCCGACGATTCCGTGTAAGGCCGGCAACGTGGATGATATGTCCGAACCTTCTGTCCATTTTATACTCCTTTTATTCTGCGACCTCTTTCTGTCGTCTACTATGTGAAACGGAACTAAGAATGTACAAAGATCGTACACGAATTACTTCACAATTGACTGGCCATAGTATACAAAAGGTTCAGTTGAATATGTTTTACGGAATAATTTAATGTATACCGCTGAAGAAGGTGCAGAAGATGACATGATACGTCGTGGGTAGTTATAAGGTAAAGTTAATGGGTTACTGGTTTCGTTAATTAGACCGCGGTGTTGATTAAGGTATTCTGTTACTCTCAGACGTCCGTTTCGTTTGAAATCTGTTCCTTCGGCTTTTAATACGTCCTTTCCTTGTATCCCTTTCGAGGTTGTCTCTCCGGTCGAGCGTTCATTCGGATATTGCCGAATATCTCGGGCGGATAAGGCAGAAGCCGGCGCAGTCCGTGGCGCTTTGTCCGGCTGGCACAATGGGCCACGGCGGGGGAATAATAAGAAACCGGTGGATTCTCGATCGAAAAGCGTTGGGTAGAGAGACGGGAATAGCGAGGAACGATATAAGAAGACGAAGAGAAAGAGTCGAGGTAAAAGGCTGTGGACGAAGGGAAAGGAAAAGGGATCGAGAGACAAAAGATAAACTTGGCCGACTCCAAGATACGATCCGCCAAATCCACATTTGTATATTCCTCCTACCAAACTTGCTCATCCGTTTCCACTCCTCCACCTCCTCCGTCTCTACTCTTCTTTTACCTCCCTTGTATACACCGTTCCCTGCTGACGATCCTCGTCTCGAGGTCCCAGCTTGTCCCCACGTCTTGGCGTATTTTGCAAGACGTCGCTAGTGGAAGAGATACCTCCTCTTTCCTTGAGAAGAGGAGGAAGAAGACGAAGAAGAAGAAAACGAGGAACTACCAGAAGATGGAGGACGATGGTAGGAGAAGAAGTATTCGCTCTCCTGCGACGAACTTATGGAGCAAACGAAATTCAACTGTCATTCCGTATAACTATTTACAACTCGTCCAGGGAACCCAGGCGGATTCTTGCATACGAGAATACGTCGGCCTGATTCCTGCAGCCAGGGTGCTACGAACTGAACTGTGAGCTCCGCGAGGGCAACCATTTCACTGGCAGGGCGGTCTGCCCTCATTAGACACCATGCATGTATGTCTATACACCGTTGGGAGTTCCCTCGTTTCACCGTATGCAATCATCATCCGGGATCTCCATCATTCCCTCGAATGACTTTTCGCCTTTCGTTCTTATGCTCGGTCTGTCTTTTGCATTCCTCCATACTGGACCATGTAATGCCTTCGTATTTCGCGTGTTCCTCCTTTATAATGCGTGTTTATACTTCTATCGGTATCACGGAACTTCCTGTCAGGGTTGATATTATGCTGGACATATTACGGTTGAGTTAACGGATTAATTGATGGGGTGGTAATATGTCTTTTATAAAAATGTTGGCTTGCCACTCTTGATTTGATGAGGAAAATTGCGGTGTTGTAACATTGTGTTAATGAAATGGTGAGTGAACTGGAATGAATAATCGGGTGTTATATAATATGTTATGTTATACCTATATTATGTATATAATGTGAGATATATAATTATTGTATATAGAATGAATACATATACAGCTTGTATGAACAATAAAAATGAGTGAATCACAGCTATTGGAGAAAATAATTGAACATCCACAGTCATTTATTATATGTTTTCCTTACGGTAACATATTATCGACTTTTAAACCAAGAGCAGAATATATTGTATATCGAGAACACGCAGATGAGTAATTATTATTAGAACAAAGAATTGACGGGAAACATCTTAAGTACTTCCTGTCTGATACGATTAATTGATAAGCAAATTAATAAAGCATATCCAATAATTTGAATGAGATTGAAATCAGAAGTACGCAATTTCATTCATGCCATTTATAAAATATTATTTTTTAATATTCCTGTCTCTGATGACTTTCGATTAACAAATGTTAATGAAAGAATAATATATACCCCTTCTACTTCGGGGTAGAAATTAAACACATACACATTAACTTCGTCATCACGTATGATCTAATACGAATAAACTATATGTCGTGCATGACTTTAAGGGCACGGTAGCAAAGATAAAAATACTTAAAAGAAATGGAATTGCTAGTCGCATTCCTGGCGGATGCAATAAAATTCGTATCGCGAGATCTCGTAAAATAATATTTGCAAAATTTATCGTCCACGTAGAAGCGGTTTCACAGAGATCGTCCATTATCTTTCCTCGAACTGGAGAAGTTAGCCCGACTCTTTTATTCCGCAACTTCTGTTACAGATAACCGGGGTCATAAACCCCCGGTTATCAGGGGGAAAGTTCCACGAGACATTATTATTATTAAGCCCCGGCCCGAAACTGGGTGAAATTAAAAGAAAACAAGGCTGATTGTATTTTAAACCTGCGTCGATCTATGTACGCGCTTCAACTTATTAGTTTTTAATTAACAATTCGCATGCCAATCTGTCTTTCTCGATAATGCACATTGGATGATACACGGTATATTGTTTTCCACTTTCCATCGGTTCGTTGCGTGACCTAATTTTCCTTTGAAATTCACCTCGGTGATTGTGAAGTAAATACAATATTATAATAATCGAAAGCTAAAAGTGTCATGTCTTATTGGAATTATACTTTGAAGTACACCATTCTGTAATTATTTAATTAATTAAGTAATTTTACTATTGACTTCATCTGCATACAAAGTGCTTCAATATCATATTATAATTATAGATCAATGAATGAATAAATGAAGGAATAATTAAATTCGAAATATACCTTCCTTTAATTATCCCACAGTTGAACTATTCAAATATTGAAATCGCGTTTATAATAAGAGTTATAACATGAAATTAAAATTAAATTCAAAACATACCATTCTCTAATTATTTTAGTTATTTAATCATTTCACTATGTAATCATAGAATTCATCCATGCACCATGATGTTTAACATAAAACTACAAACACAGTACAGAAGGTACCCAAAAATTAATGAATTCTTCACCGAAACAAAAATCCTCAGATAAATCCAGTTTTTAAATAGAAGCTTCTTTTATCTTGCCGCAAATTACCATAAATGTGTAATTTCTCTTTTGTTCTCGACTCTAAATTCGAGGCGGGCGGTGATAAGATGGAGGACAATAAAAAGTTTCGGGACTGACGAAAAAGTATGGCCGCGGGAAAAACAGTGGTCTCCTTCGATGCATAATCGTACGGACGGGATAAAATCGAGCGTAAGCCGTAATAAAATCGTAACGAGATTGCGTTGCGTGGGTGTGGTAGGTGGGCTTCAATTATTTCGGGAAACGTGGCCGGATTTAAAGCAGCACCACGGGGGTTTACGTTGAAAATTATTTTACAATTTTATAAGGGAGTGCGAGTTTCCGTGTTCTCGATTTTACGGAGCATATGTATTATACATGTAACCAATGGGTGATCAAAGTTGCATGTGACAAATGTCACTTGTGCCTTCTTTCCAGAACCCAATGCACATTATACTTCTTCCTTTCACCTATCTTATAGATTATTCATTAATATATATTATTTATAATGAATACGACTGAAACAGACCTAGTTATTTATTGTTTTTATAATATTTATATAGATAGGTAACAATATTATTAGAATCAAGATTCTATTAAATTTTAGAGACTTTCTTTTATAGTGCAACCTTGTTTGATAATAAATTTAATTTAATTTTTGTGAACTATTTAATCGCTATTTGATATCACATATCAAAGTAACATACATTACAATTTTGATCTACTTGTTTCTCGACGGTTTTTTCTATTCACGAATGATTAAGTATCAAATTATGACGAAAATTATATGGATTTATATAAAATAATTGCAAATGTATCTATATATCGAGCAATCGTGTAATGTCACCTGAAGATTGTCACCCGATACTTACACGTTTTAATAAAGCGATTCCACGAAGAACAAATGTTTCTACCAGTCATAGAACGAACCTGTAATTTAATCGTTACACATACTATCGGCGGTGTAATTTTGTAACAAAGTATGCGAGCTGAATAACGTTTGCATAATCCGATCCGCGTGTCGGTTAATATGTCTTTACGTATCGCTTGGTTCGCATAACTGCACGTCAGAGTTTTCTGCCGTGCCACCAGCGGCTTTGTCGTGTAATTAAAACGCGAGACACAAAGTGGTCGCTCGAACTTTTTTGCAATGACACGGGGAGTCCCTGATGGATCGAGTAATTAACGCAGGACATCTCCTTTTTTTCTACCGCGGCTCTTACCACATCGTATCACGAAAGAAAGTGTGGAATAAAACTGACAAGGGACCCTCTGCGAAACTAGATCTATGTTCCTATTTTTTTTCTCCGTTAATTCTACGAGATAATTAAAAATATGGTACGTGAATTTCTAATTTATATTCTGGGATATCGATGACAAGTATTTTTATTATTTGGTAGATTCTCGGAAATTGGTGCCAAAGAGAAATTCATCTCGAAATTGTCATCAATAATGATAATTAAAATTATATGAAGTAACACAAAGGAAGTAAAAGTACTGATTAAGAATCGAATTACTCTGGACGTTAAATATATCAGTATTAGTAGTTAGATAGTACTAATAATAATATATTAACATTAATATTAAATCCTTTAGCTCCATTTTCGTAATATTTTTTATTAAATCTACTTCTCGATATAATTTTAGAAGCACACCCAAAATAAAGTAATGAAGAAAGGATATTTTCTTTTGACACATTTTCCTAAAATGTAGTCAACTCTTAACACTAGGACTGCCGAATATATAATCAGTTATGCTTATACATTTATTGATATATAAATTATAGCTGGGGAATATAAATTAAACATAGTGGATTTGATTTCGCGCGTAAATGAATAATTTTATTAAAAATTCCAGACCAGTCATTTTGACAGCTTCGGTAATTCCACTGTTATGATATTAATACCGACTTCACACACAATATAATTAATAATTTAAACCAACACTATCAATATTTTTAATATCATCATGAAATAATTTCTCTATCCAAAGGAATATCTTACAAGATCCACATAACACGCCACCTCGGCAACCGCTGAAAATGAACAAAATAATGATGGCGACATAAAGTAACTACCAAAGTCGGATAATAACGAGTGTACTAATCCACAGGAACAATAAACAATTCCTGTTACCATGGCGTTTCTTTTTCGTCCCCATTCTTCCTCGTGGTACACCACGAGTACAAACAGGAGCATTCGTATAAGCAGGTAACAAAGTTGGGATTAATTCTCAGCGAGCATTTCGGGTCTCGCGCGACGGCTTGGATGTTTTGAGTTTAAATACTTTCGGCCGAGCGAACCGGAAAGAGGGTCCGGCTTAATTTATCGTGCAGGTTAAATACTGGAGGAGATGGGGCCCACGGGAGTCCCACGTAAGAAGTGGCGGCCGTGCCAGAGGGAGCAAAGAATCGCGCGTCGAACCTCACGATTTCCTTCGAAAGGAAGAAGAAGACTGAGGAGGTGGGGAGGACCTTTATCCTGGCACAGCACGATGAAAACGCTTTAAGGATCTCGGAACATCTGCTGCCATCGGTGACTGCGGCATCCTGGAATCCGCTATTGGCCCACACATTTTCTCTCCTTTTCCTAATCCCTGTGTTATCACTGACACGCAAGTGTTGCGAGTGATACCGTTTGTTGTGGTAGAAGAAATACACTATGTTTTTATACGTCGATCCAAGGAATTGCTTGTCATTCGAAAACAGTGAAACGTGATTATTTATAGAATTAAATAACCGATGCTACTGCGTAACTGCGATTTTATAAAATTCATAATAAAAGTAATTAATTATTCCTTGAAAGAGCTGAATAATTTCAGTGAAACTTTGATGAGTTTCAATAAAATATGGATGATATAATATTGTAATTAAGTGACCTGTTTTCATTGTTACTAAATCGTTAAATTATATTATGATGCACAGGTGGACTGTAATAAATATAAATATTTATGATAAGAGATTAATATTATCATTGTATACTAAAAATTCTGGCCGTAGCGAATTATTAATGTAATTTAAGGTAAATGTAATTCAGCATGGTTTAATTAAATTGATATGAATAATGTTTCGGATGGATTTAATTTCGTTCCCTGATAAGGGCTGACGATTGATACTCGTACTACTTTGAAATATAAAGTTCTGGTATTTATTCGGCGACACTCGTGGGAATCGGCGAGATCGAAAAACTGGCACGAATCTTCGTTCTGAATTTCAATCCCGTTCTCTTCATCCATGAATCATAATTTAAAACAAAGGAAGGATGAGTGACTTCTCCGAAGAAAAATGCGAAACCCATAATACCGTTCCGCGATTGTATCGTACTACTGGTTGCCCATGTCACGTCGCAAACTTTTTATGCTCCAAACATTTCAATTTTCTGTATTCCCCGAACAACGATTTCTTCCTCCAACAGATCATCAAATCAAAAACCAACCGATCGAGATACCGTTCGGCTTAATTCTTTATATCCTGCACCACTAAACGAACAATGCTGATGTACCTAATATATTCAAATTCCTAATAATAATTATCGTTAATCCAATCATAGAAGATGCCATGAATATCGACCTCCATAGGTGTTCCGGTAACGGTACTTTCTTGTACTTTCACGTGTGTATAATTAATAAAATACGGGAGTTCGTCACGGTTAATCCGTCAGCCGATTAAAGGAAGATCTACAGCAACCGATCATCACAGATTTAAATGATTTTCTTGGTTGCTTGGCCATGTTGTTTCTTCGAGTGAGGTCGGTTTCGATCAACAGGAGGCACGTCTCAATATTTGGGAAGATATAATCGGCTTATAGTCTCAGGCCCCAGTAAGATAGGCAGAGGGGGCCCTACCTGCTTGCTCGCATTCTACGAAGGTGACACGTGAACGAGTCCCGGATATCTTGAAGGAACGAGTAACAGAAGAAGCGAGTTTGACTCGATTCGAAAGAAGGAAAGAGCAGAGAAACAGGGGCCCCTTCGCGTCGTATCGACTCGCTGAGGAACACGAGATTTCAATTACTCGGCTACCATTTCATCAAACCTGGGACTGTTGCTCTCTCCATCCGTATTCGCAGGACCCTCCGAAGAAACCTTACGGACGCCATGTCATTTCTAACGAGCTACGAAATGGGACAGACCTTGCATACCGAGTAACTCTTCGCTCCTCATTTATTCGCCTCATCTACTTTCTTCTCTTTCACCCTGCCCTTTCTGAACCGATCCATTTTCGAACTTGAGTACGGGGTTGTTAACCCTCTATAACGCTATGTGACTTTGAAGTCACACACTCGTCTATCCGTATCTTTCGTTTCGTTTAATTTTTTTGTAATAATAATTATAAAAGTATGTGAAACAATTGTCACCTTTCTCTGGACGTTTAACACATTGTCGACGGTACACTGCGAAATTAATCGAGCAATCGGGATATGAATTGAGGGATAATACGAATCTTTTATTGGAAAATCGGCAGATATCCGGTGAATTTATATTAATTAATATTCTAAGATCTCCATCTTGTTAGTACATCCTCAGAATCCGATTGCATCTCCTTATATTCTAATCTTATTCATATCCTAATTTCTCGTGACTCCTAATTAAAGTCAACAAATGAGGATGCAAGGAAAAGGAAGAAGAAAGTTGGCAATAGAAACACCTACTGGTGAAAGTTGGTATATGAATACGAGTTAGATTTATAATAGAAATAGGTAGGCACATGTAAGTACAACCAATCACAAAATCCACTTGAAATTGCCTATAGAAATCAAGAATCGTGAATGCCATTGGATTCGACTTATTATAGCAGATTCTGAGGGCAGACAAACGTTGTATGCACACGCGAGGTAATCTCGTCGAGTTCTATGCATTTGCAAGGGACAAAAAGGGGGGGGGGGGGAGTAAGAGAAACAGAAACGCGAAGGAAGATGCAAAGCGCACTTTACATTTGCCTTGCGAAACGTCGGTTACCTTATCTGCTGTGGCGAACTACTAGAAACCTACGAGGTAGGCCGACGCTGCACCTCTTATCGACTTCCTGGAGCTCGTTAATGCTCGCCGATACTAATTAACGAGATGCGCGGGCGTTTGTCATCGACAGGGAGCTTCCGGTGAAATTTTCAAGCCGATACGCGCCGGTCGCCACTTCGCGGTAAGGTAACAGGTAAATAAAGCCCAATGCGAGCAATACCAATGGTTATCTCCCTACGAGATAAGCGGATCGAGATCCGTAATTACCGAGCTTGTTATCAAGCTGAAAAATCGAAATTAAGAAAACGATATGCATCGATTATTTACGCACCCATTCCGATCCTTGCGTATCTAGAGTGCCATTACTATTTTACCGGGAACCTTGTAATATCTGTACCCCCCTTTCGCTAATCCTCCACCACCCTTTCAACCGCCTTTATACGGCTCTATAAATTTCGCTTGTTTACCCTGAAACTGGATATGCGGGTAAATTATACTCCAGCAATTATTAGTTACATGAATTATGACCTTTAATCCAATGGAATGGAATTTACTGTCGAAATGTTATGTGACGATAGAAAATATAATATATACATGTATATTGGTTCGCGAGTCAAGTGCACGGAACACACCGCGAGAATTTTAATACTGTTATTAATATAATACGTCATCCATTTCCAAGGTGAATGTCAGGTTCCTTTGATTGTAACGTGGAAGTTAAATCCTTACACGAATAACAGAACGGGAATTCGTGATTACATTATTCGATAATAAATTGAATTATATACGTGTGTTATTTATATGATATGAAATTATATCGCGATTAAAAATGTTTGTGTAGAAACACCGTGTAACCGTATAATTTACAACCCGTGCAAATTTGATTACAATTGGAAAATGATTTGATAACCGTGAAATAATTGCATATAAATTTGCAACTACATACGCTTAAAATTCAAACCGATATAGAATCACAATATCTGCATAAATATGTAGAGTCTACACATACAATTGCAATAATATAATATATACAAAACCAACAATTTAAATATTGCACATACTGAAATATAATAAATTAAATATGAATATAATACTTAAAAATTCTTAACACTATTTTAATTCCTAAAGAATTCCGAGTATTAGGTGCCGAAACTTTCACCTTGTTTAGCTTTTTATTAAAAAAATATGATTCAAATCTTAATTTAAATGAAACTTTTCAATTTCTAATTTATAATAAAATAAATTAAATAAGCAAATAAAATATAATAAAATGAATTAAATATAATGAATAAATTAAATACTTAAAATAAATTATATTCAATTTATTTAAAATATTTTTTTATATTAGATATGATCAAATGTAAAATTAAACAAACAGATATAAATGTCGGAACACCGCTCCGGCGCGTTTCATCATAAAAGAAGCACTGATGACTCGAGAACACTTGTTACAAGAATATTTTCTTTCTTAATTGCCTGTTTTCAGTGAGATAGAATCTGTTCCTTGTAGGTAGTAGATATATAGATGCTGAAGAGATAGACATCTACAAGGAAAACTAGCCGTTGAGGGAAATTTAGTAAAGCTAGGAACAGAGGGGGTGTTCCGGAGTTTCGGGCTTGGCGCTTAAACACTGCGGTGTTACATAATCCTGAAGGATTAACCGTACTCCCGTAAGATTAACTCCCGGAGACGGATTGGTGGATTCTAACAACCCACTTTTCGGATTCGCATCTTTGTCAATGAAAAATTTTACTGTACTGATTGATGCGCATCCATAAATTATAACGCCGATTGACATATAAATATTCTTAGAGTACTCTTGCCTTTGTAATTTTGTCTTTAATAATCATTATTATTATTGATAATTATTCATATTATTTTATTCACCTTTTTCAAACACCTTTTACAGTAATTAATTATTACTTGAAATATCTGAATAGTTTACGCGGATCTTTGATGAATTTGAATAAAATATAAATGATATAATATCATCGAACTTGTAATATTAACTGTATGTTTATTATCTTCCAACCCGATTAATAAATATTGATTCCAGGTGTCTTCATTAATCATCGTTCATAATCGTCGATTAAAGAAGACTAACTTATTCGTAACTATTAAAACTATATAAAAAGTGTATATGTTATATCTACGACTGTCGATATCGACAATAATTAAACCAACAAGATATCCGTATTTTGTTATTTTTTTATTTATTTCGATCTTCAAACGTGATATTTAAATGTGCCATAACGTGACATTAATATTCGGGGTAAATCACCGCATATATCACGATTCCAAGAAGAACAACTGAGAAAAAAACGCGGTGCGAATTTATACGACATCCTGGAAACACAGACAGGAACATCGAACCATGGAAATTATTATGACGCATTCTCGAAAGCTGTGCATTTTTCTTCCCTCGTACAAGCTTTATATAAATGCAGAAACTTTATGGGAATTCTACATCCCCATTCGAGTTATTTTTAAGCGCCCCACCATACTTTATGATGTAGTTCACACCTCTTGCGATCCATCAATGTGGAGTCCCTTGACTTATTTTTAACTTGTTAACATTAACATTATTTTTAACTTGTTCCAATTAAATTAAAATTATCCCTTTCGTAATTCTCAACTTTTTATACGTATCATACGTACATTACAAATATATCGTGCGGATTTATTTTATTATCAAATAGAAAATACCCACGTGATAACGTCTTTGGAAAAACTCCCCGGCTAACAGGCTAAAGATATTATTATTTATATGGAATTCAGTGTTATTGATTATTTAGTTATTTTCTTGCTTATTTGGATATTATAATAGTACTATGCAAGTTATATTTTCTATACGATGATACTCCAAATTTTAAATAATGTTAATAAACAAATATTACAGTATATATTACGTGGAATTATAATATAATATAGGTAGTGTGTATTATAATTCATTCTCCGGGGATTTTCTGACACAAAATTTCGCATGATTTTAAACAAATGTCTACTTCATATGGATCAACTAGGTAGCACTTTAAAGAGAACGTCTGAATTCCTAATCTACCCCCGACCAATCGAATAACTGTAAGGACTACACATTACGATACGGTAAAAATGCAATTAGATACGTTCTAAAATACGTCAGGCTCGTTTAAACCGAAACGTTTGCGATTAAAGTTAGATTACACAGGGAAAGGATCTGGTAGTTGAAGAGAGTGAAAAGAATGCATCCAGCAAAAAGATCGTAAAACACTGACGTACGAGACGTCAAGGTAGACGTCGCCAGGTCGCTTAGAGGAAAAGAGAAGAACCTCGAGCGACAAAATCGTAATCTCGGCAACACGTCGGATAATTATTCAGATATTCCCGAGAAGAATGTTCGAGGTATCTAGATACCTTTAATGGGGCAAGCTTTCAGCCGTTATCTGAGCAAGGCTCACTCGGGCTTTTACTCGGCTCAGTCGCCCGCACAGATAAAATACACTCGTAGTCCCCCCAATATAATTAACCGCTATCGGGCTGCGCGGCCTTCCTTTTTTTCTTCCTTTTTTTTGGATCGAAATTCCATTACGAGCCATTTATTTTATGCGTGCGTGATCGTCCACCTCATCCTTTGCTCCACGGTTCGGCGAGAAGAGCCGAGCCACGATAAGAAGAGAAGTCAGCTACGCTCCTGCCTAACGTCGTTATATGCGAATAAGCCTCCGCTTTCGTGAGAGGGAACAGAAACTATAAACTTTTCATATGCTTCAGATACCACGCAGAATTTCAGGAATTGTTTATCGTCCGACTCACGGACCTCGGCCAACTGGTAATCCTCACTTTTATAAGATATTGTTTAATGATCAAGAACACTCGCGTGCTTCTATGCTTCAAGTATACATCGATGCCCTCACCTCTTCCAGGACCATGATTTTGCATAATGATTTATATGAATACATAACAAACTATTCTTCAATCTCTACTCTTCGATTCTCAATATTTAACTATAATTCATAGTCGAATTTTAAATAATAGACTACAAATAGTAATCTAGTTAGTTATCTACTCATTCCAAGTCCTTCTTCAGTTATCTCAGTAAATCAATATGATCATGAAGAGAACTACATTATAATATTAAAATAAGGGTGACTCTAAGATACGTTATGAATGGCGAATTACGAGGGAATCATTAACTACAGAAAGAATACCATCCAGATAAATGGATCCTTATCCAATGGTATCGAATCCTGCGAAAAGCTCATCGGCTCGTCGTCAGGTATCCTCGTCGAAATATCCAAGAAGCAGCGGATAGCCAGTCCAGAAACGTCCTCGGCCTGTTATCGCTTGTATCGTGACAGTCCATAATTTCCCGCGGAGGCAGGGTGCACGTATAGCGGACGCGTGCAGACCAACTCAGATCGCCAGGTGATAACCGCGTAGGAAGAGAGCACCAGCCATTGTGTTATCGCTTGTGGTAACGACGCGTCTTAGCAGGCCTCGTAGCAGCTGTCGTTGCTCCTAAGAAAAAGGATGCTGGAGGTTTGTCCGATACAGAATGCAACGAAGGATCTCTTATATTAATGTATCCTTCTCGCGCAACCCTCTCCGTGATTATTTTCAAGGCATCATCAACGTGCGCATAGTCTTCTCAGGAGTGAATATCAATTTTGCGTACGATCGGTGGATACGCTTTTATTCGTTCCATCTGGGCAAGCGTTGGATGGCTGGATGAAATGGGTCCTTCTTTCATCTGGGACCGGTCCCAAACTGGTTCTCCACTCTCTCTTCCATCGACGAGAAAGCTCCCTCGATACCTCCGGGTCCTTCTCGTAAGAGGACACATCGTCGAACGATTCGTTATGATCGTCCTTTCGTGGACGCTGTGCTTATCTAGATTTGAGTGGAAAAAGAAGAGGCAAGAGTGGTACCTCTGCTAATTGGTGATCCGACGCGACCGGACGACGTATCTTTGTTTATTCCTCTCTTCTTCTTCTTTTTTTTAAATGTTTCCTTCTATTTCCTTTCGTTGATGTATCCCACCATATCCTCTTCTTCCTTCTCCATCTTCGATAGTTGGTTAATTTAATTAATATACCGATAAATTCTTAGTGTCGCGTGGGTGGAAATATATCGTTGTATTTATCGTCCCGTGTGTGACGCTATCATTCACCGCATGGGAAGTAATACGAATTGCTTTTAAATAAGAGAAACGACATACTCGATTAGCATTGAGCGAGGAATTATTTTCTAAGTAGACGTTGACTTTATCTTTCGATTTCTTACGGCACTTTATTTTGTATCTCGCATAGAGGTAAGGATTTATTGGCGGCCGTTCAACCGCGGAGTGTTTTTCTTAATGTCTGATTATCTAGTCACTTAAGTAGACAGTGAAGCCACCGTTTTAAACGAAGAATCTTCCCGAAGAAGTCGGTAAACGGCTGTTCCTGTTTGCTTTTCTTTTTTCACTCGTCCAAGAGGGAAGTAGCACGAAGGTAGTATGGCAAAAGTCGACTCGGTGGTTATTTATTTGGAGCTCGACGAGTCCGCATCAACATAGTATCTACGTCGGGCATCCGTCGCCGTTCTTCTTCGCGGGCCTGATTAATGAGCTGCCTCGCTCCGTTCTCGTGCGGTGGAATCGGATACGTGAAAACGGCCGAGTAACATTAATAACGACATGCTAAAGTTTGTCCGATGCACGTCGCTGATCCTGGCTTCGATATACTGAAACAAGAGCAACGACGCCTGTTACATCGTAATTAAGCCTCGTGTCCACTTTCCCTTGCTTCTGACATCATTCCGTCGCCTCCGGCCCCGGTTCAGGGATTCGACTTTTCGAGGAATTAATCGTTACCTCTTATTATATCAATTATAATAGCACCTAATTAATGAGAAGTAAGAATCTATTCACTGATATCATATTCAAATGAATATTTAATAGAAGGATATTTAACACGTTGAACCGTGTCCGGAAATCTGAGTCATAAGATACCTTGAGATACATTTTCGTAACGTCGCCGTAACTTCTAAAAATAAAACTGATTAAGTGTGCTACGATATATTGGTTACTTAACATCGTTCTCGTAATTTAAAAATATATAGCGATATATTTGAATCGAGTTTTAGTAATATCGACATTGGCGTTGAACGTGTCAACAAGACAAATATAGCATGCGACTTCACGAATAAACAAAGCTTTTTATTCTTCCGATTCAGGACTAGCAGTGCTTCTAGAGGAAGCAGAGAGTATATCCGGTAGTTTGGGATGATGGAAAACGAGGAAGAGCCGGGTTCTTACTTGGACTTTTCATCAGCCACGAGAATGGTTTTCGATTAAGGCGGCAGATTGACGGAAGTGGAGACGGAACGAGATCTCCAGGAGGTAGAAACGAAGAGAGAATGGGTTACCGGGACAAGTGGTTAATTACGGTCACCGTCTATAAGCCGTCGCGACGGCTAACTTCTCTTTTAAGACGTTGGTCGAGCTTCTCAATTAGCCGGGAATCTATTTGTCTATTATAGCCGGTGAATACAACCTGAAGACTTTTAAAGGGAAGACGATTAGTTCCATCGGTATACGTGTACTTTTAATTTTCTTATCCGTTCGCTCTTCGCTATGTAATCAGAAACTGTCCATTAAAAAGATAATAAACCTGACCGGGGAAAACGATATGTCTCTCAATTACTTTATATCCTATCCTATAAATGGATGCAAAAATGTCTCTTTCAAGATGAATGATATCTTCATGAAACGCAAAATAATCTCATTCGAACTCGCACTTCGTTCAATGGAAATTGCGGTAACTGGACCTATCGCTTCCAATTCCAAAGTTTACTTTTCTATAGACTGAAAGAAGATTAAGATCCACGGAGTTCGAAGTTAAACCGATTTCCTTAGAACTCAGAAACTGTGACGCGACGCCTTCTTTCATCTCTTTTACGAAGCCGCTTACATTAATTCGGTTACTGCATCTAATTACGAATAATAAAAGTCCAGGATACACATTCCTTGCATTCTAGACAGGATCATTAAATCATAAATATTTTTACAAGCTATAATCTAATTATATTGATTTGATCCATAAGTTCGTGCGGTTTCCATTTCATATTGAATATATCTCGTACAAATTTCCTATCAGCTACATATTATACGTCATTCGATAGCTATTGTTTTATTCTTCTATGTAATTGTCAAACAATGCTGGAGAATAAATCAAACATTGTAGATTATTTCGTATTAAATACTTGAAACAAAAACAGAGTTTTTGACGTTCGACAAAACCGCAGGAACTTAAGGAACAACCCAATATAAATCATGTTATTATGAATTATTTAATAATCTGCCAATATTTCAATATTCTTCGAAATATAAATTTAATTAAATGGTAGTTTCAATCGACACGTTAGATCTTCCAGTTAGTAGACAAACGGTTTATAGGTTCATCTAACTTTCTACGAGAGAACGGGCGAAAATGTCAGGTAACATCTCGTGCAATAAGATAGGGAAACCTTCTTGAGATTACCTCTCGTGTTGCCGAGGGTTTGACCCTTCAAGATGTCGATTCTTGAAGACATAGGTGTCCAATTACGACATTGAGTACATGCACGATGTTTGCTTCGGAACACTCCGTCTTAAGGAATCCTACTTTGATTAGCTTAACCTCCCCTCATTCGAATAACCTTATACGAATTCTTTTCGGCTGGGGAAGAACTTAATCATTCAGGCATTAACTTACTCTTAGATCGAAATTCACGAATAAATAAACATGGAAAGCCGAGTCTTATTTAAATAAGGCATTCGATAAAACGGTAAAACGATAACGAAACCAATTACGATCATATAACAAACATGTCTTCATATACATGTCTATAAGCAGTGCTTTTTGTGGTCAAACCCGCTGGCACCTAAATGCAAGCTTCTTTAATTTTACGTTTGATCATATCAAAAATAAAAAAATACTTGAAACTACTTATATTTAATTTATTTATGCTACACCGTGACATAGCTATAGCCGCTTTAAATTTCATTCAAATTAAAATTTTAATATCATTTCCTTTAATAAGGACATTAACAAGATATGAGTTCCGACACCTTCTTTTCTACAAAAAAGCACTCTCTGTAAGGATATAACTGTGAAAAACACAGAACATTATCAAAGTCTAGTAGGTCGTGTATTAGTTAGACTAATTCTGACACGGTACCAAAATAAACAATTTATTTCACTGATCTTTTATACGTTTCCTTTTCCCCAGAATCCTCTCGTTTGCCATGTTTACCACACGGTTTGTAGCAGAGCTTTGCGGCTTTAAAGCTCACTGCTGGGGGAGGAAAAGGGGTGTGGGCGAAGGGGTTTGACGTATCCTAACGACGAATGTCAGGATGGCTCTGAAAAGAACTTTTTAGCGGGTACTAAGGTCAGACCGAAGGTCAGAACCGTCAATCGGATTCGTCATCACGGATGATCCTCGAGGCGGGATCTGAAACTGAATGCTTCCACGTGGTAGTCTGGTTTCTCTGTTTGGACAAAGATCACGGATTGTCTTTCGGGCCAATCAGATTCCCCATGTCACTGTGCGCGATCTAACGATGCGGGGGCTGAAGGATTTTGCAAGGAGAAACGCTGCTGGGAATTCTTGTTAGCAGGGAACTCTGTTTGCGGTTCGGGGGATCATGGCGGGTGTCGATTTCCCAAAAGGTCAGAGCTCTATCTCTCCCGACCAATCTCTCTTATTAATACGGAAACCTATGATTTTCCTGCTCCCCTTTATCAACTTAGTGTCAGCTATTGTTTGCAAAAATTAACCTGCCTAATGCTAATTGGTTCATTGCATTTTATTAATTAATGCGAACGTATTATTATGAAATATAATGCATTGATTATAATTTAGTAGCAACAGAAAACGGTTGTTCAATTATTATGTGGTATCGTATCCAATAAAAGAGGAGTCGCTTTTGATCGGACAATCATATTTACTCTTTAATATTATAGTGAATTAAAGTTATAATTGATTTCAATTATAATTTTGTATACTTTTTGTGTTATAGAATATTTAAAGTTGTCTGTAAGAGGTAAAACGCAGCACCGAAACGTATCATTTTAAATAAATAATATGATCTAGTTTTTAATCTCTCCGATACTCGAAAGAATTTTTCCCAACATTTATTTTACTTCCAAGTTGCAAAATAATTTTTTGATAAATTCTTGCGAAGACGATTCTTTAGAAAATTGGGGTTTCTATGGTAACTAAAATGATTTCTGATTCACGAAGCTATTAATGCAGAGCCCGAAGGTGTCGCGAAATAATAACGTTTGCAGCGGTTGATTTGGCCCGGCGGTCGATTTATTATTTTATCCAGTTAAGCGTTGTCACCGGGGCCCCGAGCAAAAATATTCTCGTCGAAAGGGACAACGGTGCTTGATTTATTATCCTACGTGTGTGACACTCACATTTATCATCAAGTGGATCAACTGGTCCCGAGCTGTTATGACATAAGGTGCACTATTTTTTTATAATAAGACAAGTTTATCCTACTTGTCGCTGCACTTGATTCCGTGCGCGAATTAGTTTCATGATTTACTACAAATTCACATGTATATATATTCATTAATTTGCAACCATACTTTAATTACAGCCATAATTCATGAAATTGACTTTATTAATTCTTGTGTAATTTAATAGTCAAATATTAAGAGAGAATAATCAAATATTTAACAATATTTTTATATAATAAGACCAGTTTATTTTACTTATAGCTGGATTCAAGTTAACGCGCAAATAGTTTTATAATTTATTACGAATTCACACATACGTACACTCAGCTTCAATGAATTTATTTATAATTGAATTTTAATTGCAAACATAAATCTTGAAATCGACTTTATTAATTATTACGTAATAATTACTATTACGTAGAATAATTAGATAAACTGCACCTGATTTTAATTATAAGACTAGTTTCGAGTACTTGTCGTTGCACTAATCATAGGAACTAATGAGTGAATTATTATAATTTGATAATTCACTCCAAACTGATGCACAAATATATTCACATTTCAATCTTGATCAATTCATTTGTAGTCACATTTCAAAGTAATAGAAGTGACACAAATTATATTCACAAGTATAATTTACAAAATCGATTTCATTGATTGCTATATAATTAGTCGCATATTAAGTTTAAACATCAATTTATAGGATTCCCGGTTCTATTTAAAATAATTCCGCAGAGAAAGACAGCGTTTTATGTTCTTCCACCCTAAACACGTTAAATCGTAAACAACGAAGCGTACACCGATCGAGTATTTTAATTAAATAAACGAACGGTGACTGGTTTTAAAGGGATTTTCGTGCACGTCAGTACTAAAACCGCTTCGGTTATATTTCGTTGTGTTCTATTAATCTCGATGAACTGAATTATTTCGTTGAACGAGACAGATAATTAAATATCAATACACGTGGATTCACATTGCCGGTCATTCTCTGATTTTTCCTACTGTTTAATGTAAATCAAGATTTCTTTTTATCGGCCCCCTCAGATTCGTTCTAAATGCAAATACCTCGAATCAACACGTCACTCAAATTTTATTAAATGCGAACTACGTATATACATATGAAATTTTCGAAAAATCTATGTCACCTCGGATATCTCGACGGTCCGTGGTTATTTATAATAATATTGATTATACGTTCCAACGATAATTCCAAATACAATGTTTCTCAAAATAAATCCGGATAATATTACCGCGAGTCTCTCTTACCGCTTCATAATTGGTTTTTATATAATTAAAATTAAATTACAATATAAGCTAATAATCGAAGATTTGCTTTAATGGAATTATTTACTTTGCTCTTCGCGCTGGAAATTCGTTAAATTTTCAGATTTCATTATTATGCTTTCCCTCGGTTCAAATATTGTATGTTATACGAAATACTTTCGCAGGAAATGGGAGGGTGTTTTTTGCTTCCTTTCGCAATCGCTGAATCATTCGCCAAGCACTCAAAGCAATCTAGGATTGTCGGTGTTCATAGATTTTGTCGTGAATCGCGTGTTACTGTTGCGTGCGCAAAGACAATCCGCAAAAAGCTCTGTTACGGTGTAATTCCTGTCACCGTTGCGCTTGTAATACTTGTTAGACAACATCTCGTTTCGTGTATTCGTGAAAAGGGAAACTCATGGATTATTAATATAAATACATTTGTTTTGTTTTGACAATATAATCCCTAACAAAATTAATTGCCGTCGAGCTTTTTATTTCTAATATATTTGTATGTTGAATGAAGAACCAACTAAGAGTATATATTAGCTTCACCATATAAGACAGGACAGTTACTCCACTTTTTATACATAAATCTTTATATTGATAATTACTTTCCTTGATAATATTATAAATATATAAATTATAATATATAAATAAATTGATAATATTTAATTTGCTTTCATATGAACTTCCTTCGATATCCTTATCTCATTAATTCCTTACTGCTGTACCATTCCCTTCGTTAACCATACAAAATACACATCCACACAATAATCACGCTTAAATACCGATACTTAATAACAAACCACAGATATAAATACGATCGGTCCACCCCACTAATTGATTAATCAGCGTTCATAAATCTTAATCCCAGCGATCGTAATTAAAGTTAGTTTTCCAACGTTCCAGCTGGTGTTTCATTGAATCGCGCACCACTCCTAGATCACCTGCCGCATTAATACTTCTTTTATTCGCATAATTCCTGGTATCTACGTGGAGGCGATAAACCGATACGACTATTATTGAGTGCATTAAGTATGCCCGATGGGCAATCGGTAATCACCGAATCGAAATCGAGTGGTAACCGCGATGTATGAATTAAAGTAGTCGTTGATTAAAGTAGCGATAAAGCTACGAGGTGTTTGCGTATCGAGTGCCTACATAGTTAGAATAATTTCCATTACTAACGAACAGCCGGAATTAATAGAACTCTCAACGCTTAGAGGAGATATACGAGGTTGCGCGTCGGGAGAACTTCTTCGTGAGATCGATGCGATCTGTTTTAATTCAATTGGCCGATCCAACGGGAACCTCGTGGAAGAACGTGGAAACGGGAGTAAGAACTCGAGACAGAGCTGGTGGTAGGGGAAAGATGCGAAACGGTAGGAAAAGAAGGATAAGAAGACCAAAATGGTCCATGTAATTCGTCGGGTGACTCTACTGACAAACGTTCGCCACCTACGCCAATGCGCGCACTTATTTAGGACGGATTAAGAAGTCCTCGTTTCCGACGACGACGCTCTTTTACAGGACCCTTTTTCCTCAGCCCGAATTGCACGCCTTACGTACAACGAAGAGATACGACACACTGGAATCCATTAACGATCGACTTTCCTTACGGTTACCGAAACGTATTGCCCTTTTCTTCTGCTTTACTGCCAGAGTTTGGTAGCCTTGGCTGTTTCTACTCAAGTTGATTAAAGGATATTTACCTAGGTTTTGTATCGCATTTTAATTAAATACACTAACTGCGGTGGAAACGATTGTTTGTTGATTATAATCGTAGGATGCTTTGCTCGAAATAATTATTGATATTGAAATTTGATGTCATTTGATAGGGGGATTAATGTGAGATTACAGGTTTTGCACTCGAAATTAACCATTTTGCAGATGACATTCACCTTTTTTGAAATGAATTCACCCGGTTTTTATGGTGACTTAATTAAATATTATTTTCGGCTACGGGTTGATACCTTTTTTAGTTATCTTGCTATTAGTAATTATATTAAAATTAAAAGTACAAATGAAATTATACTACTTTCAGACATAATGGCTCATATTAAGAGACTTTAATCAATGACTCTTTTATACTGTACTACTTTAAAATAGAAATACTAAACTAGGAAAGTAGTAATACAAAAAATAGGAAACATGGAGAACGGTGTTCTTCCAAAAATAATTTGAAAACTCGGCTCTCACTCCTCGAAAGAATATCACGGCTGGAATCTGGCATTTAATAGTTCACTGAGAACAGTTAATTTGTTCAACGTTCACAGTACGATACCCGATATTTTCGCGGACATCCGGCGTGTAGTAGAGCCGACGTTTTATGAAACGCGACGCGGTCTGAGCGTCGGCTTTTAATGAGGATCAAGGGAAAGTTTCCTGAGGCTTTTGAGGATCCCGAGAACCTCTGCACGTATTATCCTTACGGTGGACGGCCATAACCTTCCTCTAAACCTCTCCTACTATCCTCCCCTCCTTCTTCATCCCTCAGATTTTACGTCATTTTCATTAAAAGTCCTCCCAGATGAGTTTAACTTATTAGGCTTGCAGACGGCCGACTTAACAGAATACGTCCCGCATTTTCACTCGGGGATTTATTATTTGATTATTATAAGAAGTTAGATAACATATGATTTGTATATTTCGATTCTTATTTCGAACGTTTAAAATTGTTTTCAGGAATCTTTGACGACTGGAAGTTCGATTGCCTTAAAGTAGAAGTTCACGATACAAATAAATCTTCGAACCCAACTTCCTTTGAACCACTTCGTTCGAATAACTTAATAATAAATGGCAGACAAGTAATTTTGACACCTTCGGTAGTTCTACTGTTAATATTGCTAATTTTAACTTTATTAACTCAGATGTCTAATCAAGGAACCCCTAATTATTCTACAGTGATAGTGATAAAAGTGAAGTGCAATACTGACAGTGTTATTTCATTTTCCGAGAGTCAATATCCCGGGAAGTGATACTCGAAGCAACGCATGTTTCCTGTGATAATAATAGTACGAAGGAGAGGAGCCAGACTGAAGAGGTGAGAGAGAAAAGGCGGTTCCCGATTTTCCCCGGAAATAACTTGAAAAAAGTTCCATTACGAGTCGGGTGAGGTTTGTAAACAGCACATTCAGGGTGCCAGGATGAACGTGGAGGAGGAAAGTGTCGGAGGCGTTTCGAAAGAGGAACCAACGAGTGGGAAGGCTATTCGGTGGATAAGCAAAGAGAGAGAAAGAGTGAGATTGAAGGACGGGGGGGGGGGGGGGTAGAGAAAGTGAGTAAAAGAATGAAAAAGGAAGGTGATGGTATGTACGACAGAAAGACAAGAGTAGAAGAGAAGGACTCTGGAGACTCCCTTTGGTAACTCAACTTTTGAAAACAGTGAAAGTCATTTAAAGTTTGCCCTGCGTTCGCGTCACCTCTCTCATTTTCTGTACCCTCGAACCTAGCCGCTCCTTCTTTCCCGTTCTTCAACTTTACCCTGGGCTTCCACTCGTCGTTCCATTCCCCATTTTCCCCTATTTCACCTCCCCCTGTTCCCTGTGTAACCTTCTCTTCACGGTACGGGATCAAGCGTACGCGACCCCGAGGCGCTCGATCACTAAATCTTGTCGCTTCTCCATCCTGAAAGCTACGCTCGAAATTTCACATTCGACTTGGCTTTTTACTTCAGCCGACTCTCGCCAGATCGACTTCCTGTGGCGTGAGGCTTCGCAAATGCACGAACCACCCCTCCCGCGCAACTGCCATAGGAATACGTGTAAGTACCTCGTTCTTACATTTCGACTCCATTTTGCCCGCTTTAAGACAACCCTGAGTTTAATCGACTACGCGGGGGTTGATTTTGATCCTGACGTAAGTATACTTTTTAAAGAATTTTTGATAGGCCTAACAGACTGTAATATCAATAACGTACACATGTTCTCTTGTAAAGCTTGTCTATATTATAATGTTAAGAACAAATCATGTTCATGATACGAAAATAAATATATATAGAGAATAATAAAGTGAAACTGTAAATGGCTCGACCAATTAAGTACCGTAGACCGAGTTTATCGTCAGTATGCAACATAGTGGTTTAATTAAGGAGAGCACAGATGTATGAAGATTTATCTTGGTACTCTTTCATTTTAATTACGTTTGAATTACATCTTTATGAAGATTGTCCCCTATTTTATAACATCCCGCACTCGTCATAACATGGAACATGAAAAGCCAAGATGAATACTAACCAGCTAGTTTTATGCGACAAATTTTATTCGTACACTTCCCTCCTCCTGGAAAACGTGCGCGTTACCTGACCCAGTTGCACAGAATAAATAACCAGACGCGTATCTCTATTGACAGGGTTGCGAACTTTAAGATCCCTATTCACCGAGTCTTATTACAGCGTTGGATATTCGTTACATTTCTTCGCCATCATAAAAATCCTGTTTGCAAATATCTCGTTCCAATATTGAAGAATGTATTTAAGTATAAAAGTGTCATAATACCAACTGCGATTTAAATAAATTCAAGAAACTCGACAGGTAAGACTAGGAAAATGGTGTCACCGTAAGAGGTCCGAAATCCGCATTAAATTCAAGACAAAAAGGCTTACGGGAAAGAAAAGGAAGGGATGGCATGTCCCACGGAGTAACACGCAGTTGTGGAGTCATTTCGAAGGCGGCTTACGCATTTCCCCTACGCAATGCGTTTCGTACAAGCGACTGGTACAACTGTACGGTAGTAGCATTACCATACAGGGACCAGTTCAAACAGACGTAGACTGATGTATGCACAGTTCGTCAGCGTATTCGAATTTCGTATTCAAATGGCACATCTCCCGTAGTCTGGATGGCTGTCAGGGTTGCCTAGGAGAGGGATACCCCTGGAACAAGGACGAATCGAGGCCCTAACATGCCAGAGTAAGAGAGCCAACAACATAGTAGACAGACTACCGGGCTCGATCAACGTGAAGGGATGTACTCCACGATCGCGATTGCACATCCCTCACTTAGTATTTCGGCAGCCGGTGTTAACGGCGAAATGCGTAAATGCAAACACGCGACGTTACCACCGGAGACGGAGACGGAGAACGAGATCGGAAAGAAGAACGAGTTATCTGTGAACCCCTGTTTTCACCTTTGACCCTTCAACTGGCTAACATTCCTAACAGAACATCCGTGCGGTGCTTGTATACTTCAAGAAATATATACATCTTTGTCTACTGACACTATATATACTTTTCTTCTTGGCACAGTCCTTATTATTAGGTATGAGCATAAGTTCTCGTCGTTTTATGAAATCGAACTTGATGTTTTTTATGAGAAATAGTTTTTATCAAACAAATATTCTCCATTATTTTCTATAACCTTATTGCATTGATCCGCAAGCTGTTTAAGTGCATTGAAACTTTCTGAACTGCATTTGTTTCATTTCAAAGAAGATACATAAACTGTGTCATCTAAAAACGGCGGGAACTTATGCACATACCCGATACAATAACCTGATTCGTCCTCCTGATAAGGAGTTGATATGATTAAAATATGCACTTCTACGATGTACATAGTGAATGAAATGCAACGCATTTCTTTCTAAGTCCGATGCAAGGTGTTCAGAATAATTAGCTCTGGCAGCGACTTGATGGAGTTGCGGTTGCGTTTCGTTTAGAAACACTAACATGGTCGATTGCATTTCCGGTATGATCTAGTGGGAAGTAGTATAAGCTATTGATTTCATCGAACTACACTAATTAGAGGTTTGATGGTGTTTAATACGATGGATATTGGTCGTACTTCCGGTATGGTCTAGTGGCAAGTAGAGTATACTGTTGATTGTCAGACGCAGTTAATGAGTTATAGGTGTTTAACAGTACGAACAATGCTTGTATATCCGGTATAGTCTAGTGGTGTTAGTGTATAGCGGTGATTGTCAGGTACAGCTGATTGCTTGTTTATAGATGTTTAACACTGAATACTAATTGCATTTCCGGTATGGCCGAGTGGCAAGTAATACTGAGTGTTAATTATTAGACATATCAAATTTACAACTTTCTTAAAGCATAACCAGCATATTCATTGGAAATTATAGCTCGGTCTAAATAAAATCCAATAACAATTAAGGAATGTTGTATTCAATGATTTCAAAAAGCATTATGCTTTTTAAATATTTCAAGTATGACACGATATTTGTATCTTCGTAATTTCGAATGAACTTGAGCACGAGAGTATTCCAACTGTTTAAACAATAAATATTGTACGCATTGAAATTGCTCGCGTCTCTCGTAGGAATTTAAAAGGTGAACGGTGTCTTACTTTTATCCGCGCAGGAAGTTTCTAAAGAAATTACGTAAACAGTTTTGTTTTGTTAATGTTCATGTACTTGACGTTTAAAGTACGTAAGGAATCAAGGGGGGAAACTGTGTTCAGTGAACTACATTTTTAATCCGCCGTTGTTTCTGACTGGTAAAGAAGAAGATACAGAGGACTTTCAGTGTTCTTAACTGTTATTCTTTATCCATGTTTCTTGGCTGGGTTGGAGTACACTAAGAATGTAGTTTCCAGCAGTTGGACGATTAAGGGTGGCAAAGATTCTTCTTTGGTTCCCTTGTTACTTCTCTTTTGTTCGAGATCGCGGAGACGTCGTTACAGTTACTTACGAGGCGGCAGGCCATTAGCTCGATTCAAACGACCCTCCTTAGAACGCACGAAATACGGAAGTAAAATTCATTCCTCGACGTTCCATCGATTCCTTTCACCTCCATGGCACATTTGTTCTCAAAGTAAATCGGTGACACGTTTACGTACCGAAACGTCGATTGCCAATCTTTGAAATATATTTTCCATTCAACGAACTTTCAATCAACTATAGTGCCGTTCGCGAATTTATCGAGATATTTCAACCTCTTCATGTATTCAGATTACACGAGGCATATTTATAATTTACATATTCATACGTATACGAAGGAGATTCATAAATGTTTAGCTTCTTACGCGACAGAAATATGAGGCATGCTTGCATGTATGAGACCAAGTCAGAATAAACGTTTCCATCTGAAACCTTAAGTGGTTCCATTAATACTTGAATACAAAGAGGAACACGGAAAGTAAGGCACGTAGGGTGAAAATATTTGCTGTAAGGTGCCAGCGTCCCACTTTGGTACCGTAATTTCGGGTGAAATCGCGCCCGGGCCAAAGTGTAAAGTATAAACTCTACCGAGAAGTTACTTTTTGGAAGTCGTTCTGGTACACATAACAAACGTTCGCCTGGGTCAGCTACGGTAACTAACAGAAAACTATCCGTGGCTCTCCTTTTCTCTAAGTCGTAGCATTCTATCCTGTTTCTCGTGGTCTGATGGTACCTTTACCATGGCATGAACTTACTCGAAAACTTGGCACCGTACTACCACTCTCCTTTCGTCGTCCTTCTAGCTATTTCCTACGTACTGCGAGCCCTACCGCGGTCCATACTGCTACTCGTGAAGGACGGTAGTCTACGTTAAACTTTATCTCCGTGCGAGCGGGAGTCTTAAAGTTCTCTTTATTAAAGACCCCCGTGACTACTTGAATGCAGCTTGGAAGGAGGTTCACTTCCCTGTGGTTCCACTACGACTTCCCTGACGTATACGTTTCTCGCGAAATTAAAAGCTTGTAGAGTTTCACCACCCATCCGTCTCGGGTTTTATTAATGGAGCCAATCTTACTGTGGGTAAACGGAAAATAAGAACTGCGCTGAAGGAAACGAAGATACATACGGGTATTCTGACATCCAGTAGCTAATGTAATTTAAATAATATTTATGTTGAGCGAATCGGAATTGTTAAGATGGAATCATTATGTGCTGTCAATATGTAATTGTGTTAATGACGAATAATTAATTATATAATTCTGATGCTATTTTATTTATATAAGTCATAAAATAAAAATGGAATGTATGATTTCTAATATGCTCCTGAAATTACAAAAATTCCAATTATGCTGATAACCATATCATTAAAGTATGGTTATAGAGTTCTTAAGATATTTTTTCTTGAATGTTGAGGTTGGCCGTAATATTATTAATATGTAGTGTGAAGTTTTGCGGCTATCGAGAAGGCCAAAAATTAAATTAATTAATTAAAAATTAATTTTTGGCCTTCACGATAGCCGCAAAACTTCACACTACATATTAATAGTTCTTAAGATATTAATTACATAGTAATGTCAAAGGCATCAAAATGAAATTGTACTGTTCTAATGCTTCCTGCGTTCGAGATCTAATTAACTCGCTAATAAAAATGGCTTATTAATATTTTATACGAATAATGTCCCCTGATATTCGATTATATGTCGCCATACTAAATCCACTGGAATCAAAGTATATTAATAATCGTGAAAAACCCAACATTAAAAACGTGTTTTCATACGCTATCTTCAAAATCCCATAAACCTCTTCATCCATACAAAATTGTCGAAATACGAATCTATATATATTCACACGAAAAAACCGGCAGCACCTCAGGGAGATATATCAATATCACGTATCAGGGTTTGCAAAACGTTTTCCTCTTTCCTATCTGGCGCGTACATAGGTACGTGGCTCAAAATCGAGCGTTCAGCCGGGTTAGTAACATCGAAAGCAACAAAATTGAATTTCTTACGGGGAAACGCAACTACCCCGAATTTTTCCCGAGGCAAAATAATTTCATTCGGAGGTGTGCGCGTCGAGGAGATCGGTGCAGTGAGATCGATCGGAAGAGAGCTCATATCCCCGATCGAAAGAGTCTGGACGAGGGGTATATCGAGAGATGAGGTGGAAGAGGTAGAAGTGGAATAGCAGGAGGTGGACTGGGTGGAAGGATATATGGAGAATGGCAAAAATCGGTGGGGTTGAGGAAAAATGTAGACCGAGAGGATAGGGTCAGTAGCAAGAGAGGAAACCGTGGTGGTTATCCATATTTCGAGTCGTTGGACCGTAACAGAGGGGTTGCTAGAGTTCATTACGGTAATCTGCCCTTCCTGAGTAACGCATCGATGAAAATGTATAATCGTATCTGGCGCTCCCGTGCACCGATCTCCAACGATACCCTTCAGGTATACATGTATACCTATGTAAGATCTCTATATAGCTAACCCCATCAACCGATCCGAGATAATTATCGTTACTGAGACGATCGCTGATCCTGTCCCGGTGTCTACCTACCGATAATCCTGATAATTGTTACGGTATATTGAGATTTATCTCCATCCAAGTATTAACTTCTTTTTCTTGTTTACCCTCCTCGGACGTTAACTGCTCTTTAGTCTACCGTTGTTGCTCGATAAATTCTGACGGTAATCTGCTCTGTCCTCGTCTCGGCTGAAATAATGTTACCTCGCGGGTAACTTGGTTTTGCTCCACTTTTATGAAACAACAAAGTGTAATTCCCGGTAAATGGAATTATAGAAGCTTCCTGGGAAAAGATTCTATATCGATCCTACTACTGACATTTTTATTTTTTAATTCGAGTATTCTGCTAGAGGCAATTATTTCGCTTACTGTGAAAATGAGCGTTGATTACGCGTTGATTAATTACTCTGAGAGATGTTCAGAAATGTCTATCTATTTAAAAAAGTTAGATACGAACTTTTCATTTCTGAGGATAAATCGCGCTACTTTCGCCAGCAAGGGAATATTAATCATCCTCGACAGATCTAAAAACATATTTCCTATACAACATACCTATAAAACATATTGCACTCGAAAGATCGGACGGTTCCAATTAACGTTCATTTTCATAGGCAACCAAAATAATTAACCCGCGTAGAATATAGGAAACTAAAGATCCTATTTTATGTATTTATACATAAATACGAGAAAATGTGTAGAAGTATCTCAAGTATCGTTTACTAAGCGAAGGTGCTAATACTCTTTGATGAAATATCGATGCGCGGCTATAAAGAGAATATAGCTCGCACGTTTGCTAAGGAAATAGGTAGATGGTCAGTTCCTATGAGCCAAGTATACCTATATATCTGTAATACGTGGGATCCAACGATTGCACGAAAGGCCGAACGTGTCCCGAGAAAAGAAATCGCGAATATACACATCTTCCTTTCGACCATAAAACAAGCCCGAAAAGTCGAACAGATATATATTCCGAATAGTTTGATGGATTTCGCGGTAATGCTACGTATCTGGAACGTAACCCGTGATCTTTACACACGATGCACTTTCAAGACCAAGACTTAATGGTTTACGATTAAGTACTTAGAGTTGGAAAGTTCGACTGTTTCAAAGGCCAGTGAAACTTGGACTGTAAAGCACGTGGTGTAAGCATGCGAATGATTTCACTCCGGAACCAATCAGACTACCTGGTTGCTCATAAATGTCTCTGGAACGAGGACTGTCGAACGAATTATTATAACTAGGAATTTGTTACGATTTTTTAACCTGTTAATTGGGAATAACGAATTAACTCGTTATTTGAATCTACACTTATCTCGAAGGTTGAGAATTAAATTATAATTGTCATTCTTATAATTTTCACATTTTGATGCGTTTTAAGTTTAATGATGATTAGTCTCTCTCATATGTATGTCGCAGTTATAAATATAGTGCATGGATTTGTTGTATTACTAAATGGAAGGTACCCGCGTCATGACGTTTTTTGGAAGAACTCCTCGGTTGATGTTTTAAATATGTATTGTATTTAAAGTGTTATGGGGAGTATATATTAAGCTGCATCTTCCACAGTTGTTTGAACGACTTTTTAAGTCCATATATTCCAAGCTTTGCAGCACCGATCCACAAATATACAGTGTAATAACTTCGTTCTTGACATGTTTGATACAATTTATTGCAAACCATATTTGGAGGCTCGCGAGAAATGCCATACAAAATTGAAGTGCAAATGTACTTCAACCGGCGAACGGTTTTTAAATAAAAAGTGTACATCGAAGATATGGCGAAGTACAATCAAGTGAATATTTAAAGAAGCACTTGGCGCCGCATCTCTTGATATTCGATTTATTAGTACGCTTTGAACAAGCACGTGGTTTGATTTCACGGAGGATTTAGAATCCAGGTCAGAGTCTTCAATGTGAAGATCGATTTGACATAGTTGGTATCATCGAAGTGATTGGAAAATTGTATATCTTTCTGAGTAAAGAGTGGTTTTAGGGTTCCCCCGTGTGTATCAGAAATAGATGCGGCCATTATAGGTTTGAAAATATCGTGGGATAAACCGTGTGTTGGAACAATCATAGCTTATGTGAAAGAGCATAAAAGTGCACTTACCCCACGTTGGAATGACTGATGTATATAAAGAATCTAAAAGGTGTCTTATTTTTATAATTCTTTTATAGACGCTACTGTCACCAATTGTAATCAAATAATGATGTTGTGCGCGATGAAATGTATACGACAGAATTCAGGGCACAGAAGTCACGAGAGTAAAGAGACTATTAATACGGTGTACTTGTAACAGAAACGAAGTTGGAGTACCTTCGGTGTGCTTGATAAAGACAACTTTAGCCGTCGTATAATTTCTACGATATTGCCTTGTAATTTTCCTTTGCGATAGATCTAAACATTCGCCGATACATTCGCGGATATCGTGAGAGCAAACGGATGGTCGAAAGTCTCCCCGTCTAACTCTAACTAAGAAAGAGAGCCGTGCAATCGATACACCTAGCTAGTCGAACTATCTTTTTATATGTTTTAAAAAAAAAGCACTGTTTTTATGTCGCCGCTCGTACACCGACACGTAGTACAGAAGCACGAGCCTTGGGAATATATTCGTGCAGCACGAGCGCGACTTCGCTGCGAAACTTAAATGGATATCCATAAAAGCGCGTACGCGTACGCGGAAGTCGGATAACTTCGTGGAGAAAAGGGGTGGAAAGGGTCGGCTGATGTTATAGGACGATATAAAAAGAGAAAGTAAAAAAGTAAAGCTGAAACTCCTACCACGGTACAACGGACACAACATGCGGGGAGAAGATACGAATTTTTGTTTCCTTAACTGCTTAGCGAAACTTTGGAACCCAGGGTAAACGATAGGATCGCTACGCTTCGTGGGAATCAATTTTTTAAAGCATCCCTCCTAATGGTAAGTAGGCATGGGTTTTAGTAAAAAGTACATCGAAGACAAATTCTACCGTAATTTTCTTGAAATTGAACACGCACTGTAATCCTGCTGGTATTAAGAGAGGAAATTCGCGGGTTCGAAGGTATAGACACGGAATTAAAAAAGGATTTAAACAAGCGCGAGATGAAATCAACTGATCGTGAAATCCTGTCACCGCGAAATGGACCGAAATATGGAGATCGTGGAAGAGGGTAGATTGTTCTACGATTCCAATCCGTTATTGATAACGATAACGCTAGATTCCATGCGAAACGCGTTGATTGACCCACGTGCTTCTATCTCGGGGTGTCCTGGACACGACTGACAAAATTGCTGAACGAATTATTTCCTCGTGTAAATCGCCGGTTTGCATGAGAGCCATGATTATTTCGGCAAGTGCCGGACGGTGTAACAATCGCTATTACGCTTGCATATCGACGAGGCCAGCCACGCCATAAATATTTATCGACGATTTTGCTCTGCCCTGGCTAATTATTTATACGCCACCGGGATGATTAATTCATGCCGGTGGAAGCGAGAGTCTGCCCGGTTTCGCGCGGCATCCCTTTTCCCTGAGCGACTTACATAACTCAGCGTAAGTGACAACGCATTAAGGCCCTCTCACCGAAACTTTCGACGAAACCTAAGAAAAAGGGTGAACCACGAGAATCCGAGCTGATTAGCGATACGATTTCTTTTTTCTTCGTGAATCCGCTGTTATTAAGTGCTTTCGAATCGACGTGGTTTACCTCCTTCTTCTTGTCTCGCAAGATTGCGCTGATTAAATTACAAATTTATGTGTAGGTATGCATCCAGGTAATCTTATAATTTACCTTCTTACAATGTCGTGTATCTTCCCATGGTTTACCGCTCGTATCATGCTAATACGAAATTCCTTCGCATTACGTTCATTCATTTATTAATTCGCCACCTAAAGTAATCAAAGGAGAGTTGCAACGTGGACAATATGATGTTATTATAATATTAATGACGGTTATCATTGCTCGAATTCATTTCTATTTGTCATAGGCGTGGATCACGAGGTCGCAGGAACATCGGGATATTTAATAGCCGTTAGAAGAGGAGACTTTAAGGAGGAAGAGAACGACCCCTCTGGAAAGTACGCTCGGTTTTAACGATCAAAAGGGAACGTGGGTGTATATTAGCAACGGCCGACAGAAGAAAGGAAGAAAAAAAAGGAGGACAGGCAAATAACGTTGGCCACAAAAAGGCAAGAGGAAATCTGCGCCGAGTGATCTCCGAGGAGCCCCCAAAGGGAGAGAACCACCCATGGTGTCCGTTATTGGAGGACATTAAGTCATTATTGATTACCTCCTCGTACACAGCCATCCACCATGGTCTACCATAAGACGCGTTAAGGAAAAGTAAGAAAAAAGAGAATGCTTAGAAATACGAGTACATATGCTCGTTGTACTCTCCTGTACCCTGCACGAGGGTTCCTCTGCTAGCAAGAAGGATATTGCAATAATTTGTTATTTTTCAATGGTGGTCATTCTCCTCTGTCATAAGTCACTCTTGAAATGTATCTTACGATGTATCACCTGAGAAAAATCTCTTATGGCTTTGTCTGTTGTTTCAAATCGTATCCGAAGTATCATACTTGCGGTTGTTAAACTCTTTGATTCCCATGATTAACTTCAGTTAATTATTGCGCATCCGGTATGTACAATTTATTCGTTAATCAATCGATACGAATAATACTTCTATCTGTTATTATTTTAGAACTATAATAGAGCTTAGTGTAGTTTATGAAATACCTGAGCTTTAAAATATCGAATCTAACGTTGTTAATGAAATATCTGAGGTATTAAAATATTGAAGCTAATGTTGCTAATAAAATATCTGAGATATTAAAATATTGAATCTAATGTGGATAATAAAGTATCTAAACGTATAAATATCTGAGCTATTAAAATATAGAATCTAATGTTGTGAATAAAATATCTGAATGTCAAAATAACTGAGCTGTTAAAATATAGAATTTAACGTTGTTAATAAAATATCTAAGCGTATAAATACCTGAGCTGTTAAAATATAGAATCTAACGCTGTTAATAAAATATTCGAAGTATCCAGACAAAATATAATCGGTTGTTTAACATTCTAATAGATTCTTCCGCGAGTTTAATTGGATGCTAAGAATGCATAAAAATCTTGTAAATTGGTCAATGGTCTCGCTTTCCACCTTGTTGAGAGTCTCCTTGACGTAATTAAAGTTTTTAACGCGGATGAAAGAGTTGCTAGATAATTTCAACGCCTAATTAGGTATGACGATGCATATCGTTTCCACGGTGAAGTTAATTACCGAAAGGAAATTTGGGCAAGGGCCATTTAACATGCTACATCGTGGACCTTGTGCGAGGTATTATGCTGCACCAGTGGACGAATATACTCGGTACTCGTATTATATACGCATTTAATGATATATATCCTGCACAACATTATATCGTGTATCTGCACACCGCCATAAAATATGTACACTAATTTATTATAAAATAAAATTAATAGTTCACCAAGATAAAATATGTAAATTTCGACAATATTATATTCGGCACGCTATAAGATTGCCAAAGATCATCACATCCTCCGTAGAGCTACGATTTCTTGAAAAATAAAATTATTTCTTAATTCGCGAATGTAATAATTAATATGTCACGCATCATTCGAATCCATTAATTAATTATATAGAGCCCAAGAAAATGTAGAATGTATCGTGAATTGAAGATAGGATTTACTCGGCAAATTCAATTTTGCTGATCGATCATTATTACGATTAATAGTGTACTGGATTGGAATTACCAATCATGCTATATGTAGAGTTTGCACATACAAGTTAAAATGTTTACACACCTATGCGACAGTGCAAACGTGTACGGATTCAATGCATATTCATCATACAAGAATTTATACATATATGTGTACCATGTACATAAACACGTATGTATATGTATTCATATAAGTTCACATAGCTTTGGACACTGCTCACTGTATTCCTTGTATTCGTGTATCCCATTCCATGTATACACATAGAATATGCATACACGCACGTTACATATTTATCAGCTGGTACTAAAAGTACACCCGGGGATTAACATAATTGCATAATCCAAGTAAAGTACTTTTATGTCAGCAGACCAAATATATCGAGTTTTAAAGGCGAATAAAATAACATAATGAGTTAACATTTGACTTACTCCGTGCTCTCATTAAGTCATATTAAATTTGCCTTTAAAGGTAAAGTATTTCCTCGGCACATCGTATATTATACTTTCACACCTATCTTGCATGTAATCCAATAATTGAGCCGTTATTATCGAAAGTGGTATAAGTCCAATTTTTTCTGTTGATTTTAGTATCGTAATTAATAAATGAGGATATCAGTATATTGTGACAAAGTATGTTTAATTCAGTTTTCATAAAAATTGGACTTTACACCGCTTTTAAAAAGAACGGCTCAATTTTGAACGATCATGAAATGTTGAATGGGTTAAATATCGTGGATTTAATAAAATGTTTCGAGCATAATAATCTCAATAATGTCGATAACAGTATTGATATTAACACTTAATATCCTTTTCTATACGAAGGAAACAGGATTTCATATTATTTATATTTCATAGAATATTTAATAATAATAATAAGTCTACTGACTCGGATCGTTCATATTGTAATTACAATATATCGTAGTGAAACATGAAAATCACAATAACGTTTATTCCTGTTACCCGATTTACGCGAAATTCCAAGGATATATGTAAATAAACATAAGCTAACAAAGAAAATGAGAAAAAAAAACAACAACCAGTAACATGCCACCGATATTTGCCCGTCATTTTGTAAGCGACACCAATATAACATTACTGGACTACAAAGTATTAATACTGATCTACTACATCGTTAACAAATTTTTAATTCTCACTATTATTACCGTCATTATTTACTTTCGGTAAACGAGCATTAATCAGTGGCACTATAATGAGCATATTACTTCACGACACTTCACGTTCCATAATCACTGAAACAGGGTGTACACCGTACACGTGGACTGAAAGTACCACCACAGAAACGTTGGTGAGTGGAAGTTTGTGTACTGTGTGAGCGGAGGTACGCGGATACGCGTGAACGGAGGTAGTTGGTCCATGGAAGTGACATGCTCCGGCTAAAACCCTCATAAACCCGGCATTATCGAGTCAGTGTCATGGCAGACTGGGCCCGGCTGTATTAATTGAAGCCTATCAATTTGAACCGTATTGCCGGTATCCGCGGCCAGAACCGCGCCGAATATCACGTATACTTCGATATACGCGCATATCGTGGTTCCACGTTAGACAGTTACAGCTAACCCCATATATACCATAGAATATTCTATATAGTCCTCGACACATTGCCAACGGTTCGGAGTTTCTATGCACGATAAACGCGTAACACTAATCCGCATTGGTCGATAGACACGATATATTCCGAAATGAGGAGAAACCGATACCATGTAACACCATGGAAAATATTTGATGGGTCGCGATCATGTTATCATTGATATTGGGAATAGATCACTATAGATCTGCCTGTATAATTGGTTTATCATATATTACTGATAAACGATGTAATAATGATTTAAAGATAGGTAGATGCGCTCGGGGTAGTTGTGTTGTGTGAAATTAAACCGGTGGAAATTATTGCAATGAATTATTTGGAATATTAGTGTGGCTGGTTGTTAATCGAATGCACTTGCGACCTGATTTTTGTGTAATCGGTTTTAATTAGCTGGAAGAGATAGCTTTGAAATGCACGCCGTTCTAATTTAATATTGTATTGATTCGCGGTATACTGATTTAATGTGTCGTGTTTGAGCTACGCTTAGCGGGATTTTAAATTTATATTCGTGTTGCAGTGTATCATTATCCCGGCTCGTGTAAAGTACCACTAGTCTATTATAAGGGATTATTAAATTCTATAATGGAAGTTTGGATCATTGCCAAAACGAGACATGGGTATTCGAACACCGAGTACAAGCATGGTGGAAGAACCGTGTGAATGAAGTTGTAAGAAAATTGGAACAGACAGTGCTTGAATAATAGATAAATAATTCTCTAACATGAAATACACTCAGTCCAATTTTCGCAAGCATATGCATAGCAAATTGAATTATTTTACTGCACTGTTTTAACTGATAAGCATGGTATTATATAAGAGCGAAAATTGTAGACTTTATCATCCCCTTTTTAGTAATAGAATCATGACTAAATGATTTTGAATAAAATTTAATTTTATCGTTAATCATTAAAAAGAATACAGGTGTACTCTTATCCTTCCCATCGTTTACAATAAAATATATTTTAAGCTTAGTTTTTCAGCGTCTCCACATTCTGCTTTTTATCCTTACTTCGTATTATATGATCTATGTATCTGGATTATCAAATAAAATATTTTGTAACAGCACAGAGACTTGTAATAATTAATTTACCCATCCTTTATCCTTCAGCGAGTACCATTATATCTTCTTTTTATTCTACAAACAATTTACGTGGAGAATAGTTTACCGATTACCGAAAGGCTATAAAATTCGCTTTAAAATTGAGCCGCTTCTATCTAGTTCATCGACAATATAAAACAGTTCTCCGATATAATATATTAATTAAGTCGTCGTGAATGATGCAGCTTGTACTCAGACATGAATTCATAAATCTTCGAGTAAACAGTGTTATTAATATGAAAGAAAGATTCTTTGATCCGCGTGGTATTCTCACGTCAGGAGGAAGGATGCATTTTTCTGGGCTGGCACTATTATTCCGGGTATATATCGGGCAGCCCTTCTTGGACGGGTTACGAGAGGCCTGTCCGGTCCCTCCGGTCTCTCCGGTCTCTCCGGTCTCTCCGGTTCTCGAAGGGACCTGTAACCTCGAGGCTATTAGGGCGGTCCAAGTATTTGAACCTCACACCTCGATCCCGTGGCCGAGAGGCACCTGCTCTTTTGGGACTGGGCGGTCCGTAATTACCTACCCTATGTTTCGCCCACCGGTCCCTGCGTAGATGTAATCAAAACGAATGATTTGAAAACTCAATTACCCTCATTACGTCTATTAAAGTGTCTATCCCAGACAACCGGTATCGGTGCCCGGCCTAACGTCGTCCATCTTTCCTTCACGTACACAGTACACACTAGTAAACGTGTTTTTCACACTGTGATCTCATTTTCAGTCCATCGATAGAGTATCAAGGTTCCACATTTTTTAGCTATTTATGTACGTATTTAACCTTTCGACTATCATATCGAGTACGTTTACTTCGTTTTTGTTCTTTTTAATGTCAATTAACGTATTTGAAATAATCGTATGACAAAATGAGACTTATTAAACGCATGGTTATTTATTGCCTTTTAAAAACTTTAGATGAAAGTACCTTGCCCGATCGTGGTGTCTGAGCCTCTAACGGTTAAACAACTAATTCTTTATTCTTGATTATACTTTACGAATACCGTTATTTACTAGTGAATTATTACTGATTACATTAATTACTTGATATATTAATTGGATTATTATATCGCTTACGTTCGTCTGATATAATACAGGAAGAATAAAGTGGTGTATCCGTTCCCATTTCGGCAGTTTTCCTATTTAATGCGCCATTCTGGTGCAATGTTCGAGGTTTGTTCACTCCAAGCGAATGAGCGGAATTACAAAGCGTATAACACGAAGCACGTAATAAAAGATACGGTAGAGACGGAGTCCATTTGCACGGGTGCAACGTGTTGTAAAGCAATAAGATTTCGCTGAGGCCGACGTATTCTCACGAAGAGAAATGCGAATCGCGGCTTAAAGGGAGAGGGGAGAGTAAGAGAGAGTAAAGAGAGAGCATTGCGCTGGTTCGGAGGCTTATTGCCGAAGAAAACAGCGGGTGGAGCCTCGATTCGGGCTCGTCTCTGTGGCTTCGAATAAGCCATCTATATGTTAAAGGGGGCCAGCATCGGCATCCTTCTATTGCCAGCAATAAGACAACCCGCTACCACGATCGTATTATGTTAATCCAACCGTTGCTGTTTCTGTGCCTTTCGTAAACGCGATTCGGGCACGTGCACTTTTTATTGGGAATTAGCCGACAGAAATGAACCCTACTCCTACCGTTTCACTCTTGCTGTACGTATTTTTTTCCTTCCTTGACGATATCCTGCCCCTATTTCTTCTATCCAAGTAGAAGTTGTCTATCGTGCAACTCCGGCGAGTCTGCATTACGCGCTTAAAGTCGACGATATCTCTATTTGCGATTGCACGCGAACCTCTCTTGGTTTCTTCGTGATCTTACCCTCTTTCTCTTTCTATCTTACTATCCTTTATGTATCTTGGTCTATCCTTCTCTCGCTTTCTCTGGGTCTACGCTTAACTCTAACTTTCCCTTTCCGTTTCTCGAGCTTGCAAGATTTTACCTCGAGGGAGACAAAAGCCCTCGGCCAAGTCGTTTAGCGAGCAAGAAACAGGAAATCGTAATTGCCACTCGACTGGTTATTAGAGCGCGCGATGTAAGGTATTAAGATATCTGTAGCGCGATTACCTATTAGCATAGTCGTTGGCTAGGTCGGGTCACAAGCCGATGAAACTGTTACACTTTGCTCCCGGTAATTAAATCTACAACGAGGTGAAAGTCTTTCGAAACGGTTACCTCTTGCGCGTGCACCTCTACGTTCACTAACGACCTTTGAATCTCTTTGCCAATTTACATACTCGACTTTTCGATGGATTCTTTCGATGCTAATACCGAATGCTAGTGAAATCATGTGTCTCTCGACTTACAATGCAGATTGCTCAGAAAGCTTTAATTAATAGAGTTCAATAAGTAACTGTCTAAATCAAAGTTTGGAAAGAACTCGATGCAAAATTCACTAATATTTAAATGATACCAAATGACCACTAAAATACCAGGACGAATTGTCCAAGATTTTATATACTTTTGTCTTATATATAACACAAATAATTGAATCCATTAATTAACTTAAATCTTCAAATCATCATTTATATATAAATACATGTGTAAGCATAATTAATTGTAAGTATATGATTGGTATTTCTAGTCTTCCTATTATGATATAACACAAATGTCAAGTTTAAAAAGTCCTATATTTTTAAAGAATCTACAAGAATCTCTAATGTCACAGAGTGAAATTTCTTGGAAGATAAAAGAAAATGGCTGGAAGATAACGAGCGTTCAATGCACTGACGTAATTACCTGTGATAGCACGCGATACTCAGCAGTGCTTTCTACGATCTCGTGAAGACGATTTTCGCTCGAGGGGGGTGGTACTCGTGATTAGGTTGTTTAGAGCATAAATAACAGGAAATCGTAATTGCAACGTCGGTTACCATGGCACGTGACGGTGGAAAACATTAAGACATTTGTGTACAATTACCCAGGAGCATCATCCAGTAATTATACGATGTAACAACAAGGAGATATTTAATTTCTGCTAATTAGAACTTGGTCCGAGGCGAAGATCTTCATTCGTTAATTATATGAACCGTTGAGGAGCTTCTTAGAACGATTTTAAGGAGACCTGTATAGATCGGTAAAGTTCTCGAAAGTCTCGCAAATGTAACGCGATAACACGCGTTGCTTTTGCTAAACTTCCGCGGAAGGAAGGCTTAGTATTGCTTAAAACTTCCGCTAAGTTCAAACCTGCTTTCTATACTTTTCAATTAAAACAAGTATAATCCTCTTGTTAGTTTATCGCGGGTTCTGCTGTATCGGGGACGCGTATAACCCCCGTTATACCTCGAGACTTTTCAAACTTCAAATATTTTATGCGCTTAATTCTGTTATCGTTGGCCACTCCAAAATGCACCGTGCATTATTGGACTTTGCAAACCGTGGAAATTCACTGCTAAAGATTAATTATACTGCGCAGAAATGTCGAAGATTGGCAACAAGAGAATCCTGGCATTTGATTAGTAACTGATAATAATACCTAAATTATAATTTATAGTTCATAAATCGCAACTGATAAGTCAGTGATCGATTATAATTAGTAAATTGTATTATATAGTTTATAAATTGCAACTGACACATTAATAACTGATAATAATTACTAAATTATCATTTATAGTTTATAAATCGCAACTGGTACGTTAGCAGCTGATAATAATTGCTGAATTATACATTAAATTTCTTGAGTGTTGAAGTTGGCCGTAATATTATTAATATATAGTGTATACTTTCTGCGGCTATTGATCAGACCAACAAATTCGATGAAAACTTATCTTTTATTATTCTATATTTTACATTTTATATTCATATTATCTTTTATCTCATTATTGTTATACTAAAGTTCTGTTCGTTTGTTCCTGTCTAACAGAAAAATTTCTCGACTGAAGGGAGTAACGATAGTGTTACCGAAACGTTTCGTCGACATATTTAAAAAAAGAACTTTTCATCTAATTTTTTGGTCTGACCAATAGCCGCAGAAAATATACACTATATTATATTAATTGAATTATACATTATATAATATTTAACCATTATTGACAGTTACCAATCAAATACCAGGATTCTCATAAATTAGAATTCAACAATTATTATCAGTTAATAACGCAAATTGGGTATTGACACTTATCTGATTACAATGATAAAAACCACTATATCTTTGAATTGTCGAGGTTAATTAAAATACTTGATGGGCTATGTGCACAGTAATGTTATCATAAACAGCAAATGTGGTTCGAGCACAGAAAGTGCAGATCTGATTACGTTCCCATGTTTAACATTAGTATGGCATTTTCTCGCGTGAAATACTAATTGTAAGACTTAATTAGTATGTCTACCGCTCTATAATAAGAACTCGATCTGATTTCCGAGGATAAACGTAAGAGCTTTTAATACGTTCTTAATTTACATCGAACTATTAAAGGCATTCCTGTGTCCATACTTAAGAGTGGCGTGTTATTAAAAAGCTATTACATCATGATAATTGTTCCCTGAGAACGTCTAAGATAATGCAGCCCGGTATTGCAAGGTATTCAATGATCCTGAAATTATAGTAATTCCATGATGTGAAACGGAGGCTTATGCATCTGGTTCTCCCAGTGCGGTAACTCCATCGGACAAATTATAAGCTTATAAATTCTCATTATGTACCATACATTCTCACTGTACTGACAAACCCACGATTTATATCGCAATTATCCAGTTCTTAGCTACCAAGATTATTAACGGATCACTGATTACGCCACGGAGTCATGAGTTCAACACGATCATCGTAAAAATCTTAATGTGGGTTTTACTCTCATTGGACCATGAAATCGTATGCTTTATCGCGAAAGAATCGGTTTAGAAAAGCTCCCGTTGATGCAAGATGAACGATGAGGTGGTGGCAGGGAAGGGTGGTTTTCGTCGAAGGAAACGTCGATAAACCGTGCTTTCTTAAAAAAATGGAATAGCACCGGCTACAAGTTGGCATTTCACCAAAAGCTTCATACCTCGGAAAGGTTCGTCCGAACGTGCTTTTAAAAAGTCCAAAAACCACCATCCATCCTGGTATGCCATTATAGAAAATGCCGGGCGCGCCTTGTTTCCGCGAAACGTTCGTCTGAAAATATCTGGCCGGTTTAGTATTCATATGTGCCACCTCTTTCTTCCTTTCACCTCTCCTCCCCTTTCTCCTTGCATTTTTCTTGCCCCCTTCTTCCGCGACTCTGTTTTCCACCCGGTTTTTTTATCGCCCCGTGAAATTGCAATTCTGGTTCCCAAGGATCGGTAAAGCCCGCGCGAGATACTATTTACTTTTTATTGTCCTCATAAAATCCCCCCGCGACGAATATGCGCGAGCAGGTGTTCACGGCCGCGAACCGGAAATCCATGTACGTGGACCAATTCGTACGTCGACTGTGGTAATGCCGGAACTTTCGAAATTGCTTTACAAATTACCACTGTATCTGGCACGTTTAGGGATCAGGGACCAACGTGACTTCCGGTACCGGGGTTTTGGGATTTCTTGCCAATTCTCCAATAATTGTTTATCGTATGTCTCTTGTCGTTTAGAAACTGGATTATACTGGGTTTTATGTTCTTGGAAATATATATCTTGGGATACTAAGTATTTTGGTTGTTCTGTTATTAATGTATGTGAAATGATTAATTCGGTTATTTGAAACATTAATATTCGCGATATATTAATATACATAAATTAATCGATAGTTTATTTATTGGTCCAATAGTAGTTTAACTATGTTTGATGGGTAACGGCTATGGTTCTTTATATAACTTTATATAATCCACTGCGTACAAAACAATAGTAACAATAGTTAACATATGTAATATTGGTTTTATAAGTTATATTATTTTAGTCGTAATAGTAATGTAATATTAGGTAATCTTGTTCACACAGAATCCATAGTTTGAGACTGAAGAGGGCAACAAACCATTGCCGAAACGTTTCTCTACTTTAAATAAAGAAGTTATAAATTTACACTTGGTCTGAACCATAGCCGTTACCCATCAAACATAGTTAATATACATAAAAAAATTAATTAAATTTTTTAAACTGTCGAAATCAAGAACTTTATATTCTTCGAAACACAAAACGGAGCACTAAATATTTTCCTTCTTAAGTCATTAACATACATAAAATAATTAATTTAATTCTCTAAACAACTGAATTCAACGGCGCAGCGGAGAAAAATTCAATAACAATCTAATAAACTCCTTTCGAAACTCAGTGCATGAATTTCGAAAAAAGAAACAGATATTATATCCAAAACTTTCGTCTCAAACTCCGCTGTATTTCATGCATCATCTCAAGACTCGTAACATTGTTTCACCTGACGTGAAATAATTCATACAAATACATAGACGTAGCTCTAGGAAAGTGACCGATGTAGATACGTCTAGTTGAATAAACGTGGTACGTGAATCACGGTGAATCCACGGATTTTCTAAGAAAAGGTAAAAATCAGAGGGTGGGATACGTGTGTATAGCGATACGAGAAAGGATCGAGGGGTTTCTTAGCAAAGCTCTTTCTGGGCTGGGTATTAATGTCGTGGCAAGCTGAATTTAATGCGGCTCTATAATGTGACGTGCTGCAGGTGTTAAGAGCATTTTCGAGCGTTTTAACGAGCACAAAACCGGGCCGCGATAGGCCCGAACGAATTACGATCGTGTACTTCACCTTTCAAGGAACTATCGCGGAAGGTTCGCGTGGATAAGAGCTTTTCTCCGCTCGTATGAATTCTCATATTTTCTAGACTTCGGACTTCTCGTTTTGACCTTTATGCAGTATACAGACGAATTATGGATATTATAAAGTATGGGATATGCACCGTGTATTTAACACTAGAACTACTGAACATGTACTTATTCTTAAACATTTATTTATGCAGGATGCGGCCGAATAACATGTACAAGCGGGTACGAGGCGATTCCCCATGAAAAAATAATAGCAGAATATGGAATAAAATGTTTTCATTTAAGAGTTAGTTTTCGAGAAAATCGAGTTTAAAAATTCGATATAGACGTATTATATACGTATATGCGTGCGTATTACTGCGTATATATGTTATATTATATATAATATTTCATTCCGTTGTTGAGTCTGTTGATGAGTCTGCAGATGGATAATGAATCGCAATATACACATGAATTATAATTAACTCAGAATGTTAATAAATCAATAATATACGATTTTATCGCATATATTTTAAATACAAATATGGAATCCGGCATAACGTTGATTGGAATGCATTTATCATTCTCGGGTTTATTTGTAAGTCTATGGATTGATATTGAATCACTATGATCGTACTAAAACAGGTTAATTGACTTTATGAATAAACGATCAATAAACTATGCAGATAGAGTTGCATAATTTAAATATAAATATCGAATGAGGTATGGAAATAATTTAAATATACATTTAAGTAGAGTTATAAGTATAGTGATTGATAATGAATCACTATGCACATATTAACATTTGTTAGCCAACAATATCAAAGATCCAAGACAATAAATCTAATGATTGCGCAAATTAAGAAGCATTGTGAAATCTCATTTCCTTGATAATATCATCTTATTTCATTTAAGGCGTATGTTTTTAATAATAAAAACGTAGATTTTTATAAAAATGGAATTTAAAAACTTGTATCATATTGAGAAAGGATCATAGAATATGAAGGTAAATATTTACCGAATTAAAAGTGTCTAATTCGTCTTGTTTTTGGACAACGAAAACCGCATCTAATAGTTTCTTGAGCACCTAATAGTTTTAATATCAAGAATATTTGGTGCGGATATTACTTAATTATTTAATAAATTCCCTGTTTGACTTATTATTTAAATACTAAACAAATTCGTTGTTTGAGTTATTACTCAAATATTAAATAAATTCACTGCTTGACTTATTACTTCAGTATTAAATAAGTTCGCTGCTTGACTTATTCCTTAAATATTACTTTTTGCTGATCAACTTATTTTTGCACGCGAGATTATTTATTATTATTTAGACTTATTAAAACTAATTAAAGATTTAAATAAAGATAAAAGTCGCTTCTCGGTAGCCGCAATGAACTGCATGGCGACTGAGAGTCGCCTCTCGAGTGCAAAGGGTTAACTTATTACTGAAATATTAAACAAATTCGCTCTTTGACTCACGTTATCGACGATAGAATTAAGATGATGCGCTCGCTCTGGGCTCCTCGGTTGCACCACATACAAATTTTTACAAATGCACATTTATTACATTAGTACGAATAGAAATATAATTAGTGAATTCGTAGAAATTCAATCAGAAACACTCAGAAACTGAAAAATTATCGATTACGACCGATCGAAATGACGTACGTGCGTCTGTACGCCCCGGCGCTTCGAAGGCTATTATGGCACATTGCTGTTTACTATTCTTGCGGTTAGCGGAACGCCGAGCAATTATAGAGGTCTGACACGCAAGGAATGTAAACACAAGTTTCTGAAACTTACGATATTTTTATCAACGTACTTCAATTCTGACAACATGAACATCCTTGAATTTAATAGGCGAAAATAATTTAAATTTAATTTATATTATATTATACTTCCCCCATCAAATTGCAGATTTCATAGAATGGTTATTCTCGTCGAGTTAACACTTGAACTACTAAAATTCAAATTTATGACGTTTCGTTTTCTGAGATTTTTCACGGTTCACATTGCACAAAGGATATAAATAAATCGATTAAGTTATTTCTTCCATCCATCCATTTTTAAGGACGTACACATAAATATACAAATAGAGCTGAATATATCACTGGTAGTTTTAGTGTTAAAGTGAAAATGCTTCCGCTTGCCATATTAATAGACGACGTTAAATAAATGACAACGGAAGTACGGGTCAGATGAGATATCACGATACCGTGAAAGATAAATTCAGGCTGGAGTACATTCTATTCTTTTCCAAATGGCTACCGGCCTCTCGTCCGTCCCAGCGTAATTCAATTCTTAAGGGTATCAAACACACAACCCTTTCATTAGACAGAACCCTTCATCAGCGTAAGAGTCATGGGGGGTTGGGCAGAATACAGCCGGGAGAGACAACGAAGTTACGTTTCAGAAGTACTTTAAGTGAAAATTCCACGGATCAATAGGTACCTCGTTGCCCTTAGAAATAAGTGCTTCCTCATCCGTAAAATCTTCGGTTATTACTTTCCAGAAAATATCAGATTTAAATTATCCGCGATGTGTAACAATAATATCAGACATTATTTTAATTCGAGTCCAGGAAACTATTAGGTTGGCAATTAAGTTCGCGACCTACATTATAAACATCAATTAAACAAACTTAATTACATGAAATAATAATTGTATGTATAAAAATAATCATTTACAAAATCTGATATAGAATTGGATCGCAATATTACATAGATTTTGGAAGAATATTGATATTGTGAATAGTGGAATCTTAGTTAAATCGAATATTTATTTGGTGGTACTGTTTAAATAGCAAATGTGTATTGGTGGGGACATTTGCGCGGCCGTTTTCAGACAGTAAAAGAATCGTTTGCCGCGACTGTACATCGTTAATTATTCGCGGTAATGTTTTGGATCTAGTTTAATAGCGGGGTTCATATGAGATACGTTGAGGCACATCAAAAATGTATATAGCCATAGTGCTCGCGGGATATCTCGAATTGTCAAATTTTTACGATGCCGGTAGAATTTCACATGGTACCGCATCACTTTATCTCCCGAATTTAGGTCGCTCACCGGTATATACGTTAAAAAGCCACGATTATCATACGAATACCTACAATAATATGCAAATGTAACGTTCACCGTCTTTCATGTATCCGCTTCACCGTTGGATACATTTCAGACGAAACCGTCCGAATGAAATATTAAAACTCCGTACACCGAGGCACTTGCATCGAAGTCATTCGACGCGATATGGAAATCCCTTTCGAGAAAAATGAAACTGCTGCAATTCCAATAGCCGTGGGTACTTAAGGGAAATAGCGCGGCAGTGGAGTCCGTAACGATTCCGAAAGAAGAAAAAGGGAATCATTAAGGGATGCCGTACCGATAAACCATACCCACCGTGATATACATTCGATCATATAAACTTGCACGTTTTTTTTATTATTTCCCGTAAAGTTTAATCTCGTGGGTTTACGAGCCACTGTCATTCGACGTAGGACATATTTCATCAAGCCGGTCGCGTTATACCGGGTGATTTTCCTTGTGCACCATACACGTTAGTTGCTCGTGGCACCATAAGCTAACCGAGCCGAGAATATCCGATAAACGTGTACGACTTAATTAATGCTTTGTCACCCGGGTGTCTTAGCCAGCATCTCGTACGACCACCGCATAAATGAACACACGCGTGCATCCAGATATTCCCTGGACTTCCTGTGCACCAGAGGATCCCCTTGTTAAGCCTTAAATCACCGTATTAACACGTATATGCCTGGGCCAGGTCGCACGCATGAAAATGTTCAACTCCGAGCTTCGTGATCGTAGTGCACGCGTGCACGTATTTCTCCGTCCTCTCGTTCATGTATACCCAAAAACATCTCCCCCCCCCCTCTCTCTCTCTCTCTCTCTCTCTCACTCACTCTTTTTTTTCTTCTGTGTTCGCAAGGTTATAACGCCCTTTTACGAGGAGCCACGGGGAGGGTTGATAAAAATCGAATGATTTAACCGGCGAACGATGAATATTGTGATGCCGTGGAACGGGTTACAAGGTCTCGCGATATGTTCCCGAGACCGATAAATTTTCTCGAATGTCCCGGCGCAGGCCCTCGGCACTCGAACCGTCCACGATTTTTTACTCGATCGCGAGTACTTGGGAAATGATTATGGGTCATCTGCGTAATTGAATACCACTGAGAGAGATGTACAGTGAATTAACGTGGTCGATCATCTTCTGTTATTGCAACCGCCTCGTGGCACGCGGTTATCATTATGGGCAATATCTTTAGTTGATGGAATTAATTACGATGATATAGTCATTTGATCTAACTTATGTGTACCGTGTTGTGTATTCATTAAGGATGTATCGTATGTGTCGTTATACTTGCTAAAGAAATTTTAGATTGTTCCTGAGTCATAAGAAGTTCACTTGTTATGGGTTATAATACTTGGGAAATTGATACCGATTTATTGCTAAATTTCGAAAATAAATATCTATAAAGCTTGAGCTTACATAAAGCAATTTTGTATCAACACGTTCATTTCTATTCTTAAGCACTGATTAAATAATAAACATTTGCGAATAACATTATGTTCCAGGTATCCTTCCCGTGTAAATGTAATTCTCTAAATTTAGAAAATATCTAAAATTTATTTATTACGGCTGTAGCGTGTGGCATAAAATTACTTATAAATAAATTCACAGCAAGCGAGCAAAAAGATACCGGCGATTCCGGCATAATCGTGATATTTTACGAGAGGTTTAACGGCAATGAATTTCAATGGAAACAAAAGTATCAAATTTAAGTGTAAATCCCATAAAGAGCGATACAAGTAGAATGGTAATTTATATTTATGAATATGGATGTCGCCTTAATTAAGGAAAGGGGACTCCTTGCACGACGATTTTCTCGAACAATATTCGCGAAATATGATCTCGCCACGGTTTCCGAAGCAATTCCGCGAAGCCGGTTTTACGAAACGTCGATTCGTTCCCCGTCGAGAAGTAAAAGTATATCCCGGGACGTTGATTTAACTTAACAAAGAGTTGTGTGTTAATTAACGTATGCCAATTAACGTGGAGTACCATCGTGCCTTTGTGTCCTCATTTGCGTGATTGGCTATTTCCTTTTCTGGCTCCTTCGCTCCTTGTCCGTCATTCTACGCGCGACAACAGACGCGTCTCGTGTGAACTCATTTCGCAAAGAGTTCTCGCGTGTCCACGTGCATTGATTCCGCATATTCAACTTAATTCGCGCAAAAAAATCACTTCGTTTCACGGGACAATAACAAATCAAATTATACCCTCCAATGAAAATTGCACTCGCGTACAGCCTCCAATAAACAGAAGGCAAATATTCCTCCCTCAAATGTGCATCATTGATGCATCTGTATTTAATTCTTTATTAATTGAAACAAAATTACGAATTTTATGCATACACCTACCGCGTATTTCTTTTATAAAGGATATCCGGTAATTCCGACTAATAGATATGAGTTTATTCGTAGGAATTAATTTAAAATGATAGACATATAATAATTGAATTTTTCATAACTATCTCCTGTGGAGGCCAATGCAGTTAATCAATATTATATTTCATAATTATAATTTTCACTCTTAATGAAAAATATAAAACATTACACCAAACACCAACAATTCTTCAAATATATCTGAGTCTATGTTTTTCTCTAATTCATTTCTTCGTTTTTTATTTTGCCGCAACTACCCTTACTTTTTACTAAGAGACATTACACTAAACGCCATGTTTTAAAGTAGATCGGCGTTCATATTTATGTCTAATCTTCAATACTTTATTTGGTAATATTTATTTTAAGTTATTATACCTAGTATTCATGAATTTGTCCATCAGTGTTTCCCTTATATTTCGCTTATTGTCCAACAACGTTTATGCTTGAATTTTTTTATTGAATCAAGGCTTGCATTATGCTATGATTAATGGTTATATTTAAACGAGTACATTCCCTGGAAAATGGGAAGCGTACCTATAATAGAGGTTTTGTAATAACACAGATGAAATCTGCAAATGAAGGAGCCGCGTTGTTTACTTGCGGGTGAAGTCGAATGAAGTTATATGTGCATCTCGATGTATCATTTCGAATGTAAGTACTTCAGAGGTGTATTATTATTTCCTTTCCCCCGTGACGTGAAAGGGAAACGTGACACGCTGCAATATTCAGCTGACGATACCGTACGGGAACGTGTGCCTCGACATTCTGAAGGCGGATGGACGTGCAAATCACGCGATCGGTGGCTACCTTCGACTCGCAGATGCCGGCGCGTTGGGTGGCGGCGGTAATTGCATGTAATTTTCCCTATAGATTAAGAATTGAGCCGACTGCTTTCTTTTCTCAAGCGTTAAGATCAAGCCTTCTTTTACACGGAATATCAGAATACTGATGATACGCAGGAAGGAAGACAGTAGTTTTACGTATTCATTCTCCCTTCGTGATCATTATCTATCATTTCATTTCCCATCGAAATCTTCCAGTGTTACGTGTCACCATAAATTACCACCAATTTACAAATAATACGCTCTGTTAACCTACGTCCTTCGTTATATATTTTGATAAATTATTACCCGAAGAAATCCAATAAATTTCAAGCATACCTCTTGGAGAACATGTGGAGAACAAATGGGATACTATTTCACGTTTCAAGCTGAGAAAGTTGTTCCAATATATATATAACTAATAACCATTATTTTATTACTTGAAAGTAAGCATTATACACAAATTCCATCTGAAACATCAGTAAGTGAAAACAGAATGTTCAGAAGAAATTTAAATTATTGAAGTAATTATATCAACAATTTTAATAGTGGATACACGAGGCAAACGAATAACCCTGAAAGAAGTTTTTTAGTTAGAAAACTTGAGGAGTCGACGAATGGAGGAGGAAAGATGGATTACGTGGGACATGAAAGTAGAAGTATCGGGCGACTAAAAAGTTCGTGGAATCGCGAAATTTCGAAGGCGTGTTTAGAGTCCATCAGGCGCGTCGGCGGCCGGTCATTCAGCACGTAGAAGAGGAGGTCTGGGCCTCTCATTTGCCGGTGGATTGTGTCGGTACGTTAATGCATCGTTTGCACGCCACCGCCAAGGTTCACCAATGCGAGAACGAGACATTGTCTGAGCAAACGTGAATAAAAAAGACCCTGCCAATTGAATTTACAGGAATCGGCATCGGATACTATGGATTACGGGGTGAAAATCGGTCTGATTGATCGATGCGACCACGCAGAGCCGATTGGAAGTTCTCAAGCTTCCTGTGTTGCGCTGACAGAATATACAATATAATTATGTGAATATGCGATTGTTGAGGTAAATGTACTAAAAGAAACTTTCAATATAATCAGCAGATCTAATAAATAATTATTTAAGGAATATTTGCGATTTTTAAATATTATGTATATATAGAGTGATAACAAATAGAATTAGAAGGAACGAAATCGTACGGCAAGTTGTCAATAAATTCTTTACTATGTATTATTTTATATAATTATTAAATTAAATTTGAATTTAATTATCTCCATTAATTGCGATACTACGGAAAATAATTTATGCATTATACTAAATTATTAAATTTAGTATAAATATACTCTATGAAGGCTTCTACAGAAATTAATATTTAAGATACATTCTCCCCCTAAGTAATGAGTTTATTTAACATTGTAATTCTTATTTTCAATTCAACGCAATATTGCCTCACATATAACAGATGGATGCACATAATTCAATACAAATTTATACTGTAACCTTAAATCTGATTCTTTAAGAAATAAATCACATTCCAGTTTTCGAAACAAGTAAGCGAAAGACTAATTCCACGAAATGAATATAAAATGTCCCAATGGCGTCCTCATTAGCGTTTCATGATATTGTACCGTTTTTAAGATTTATGGGATCCACGCGGGTGGTGGTACACCACTGTACCCCAGGTAATTTTTTAAATCTGCCTGGTTTTAGGTACTGGCCATGTACGCTCATAGTCGCACGATGCAGGTATTTGAATATTCCCATCTAACGAATAATTAATGTGCCACTAATAAACAATGTGACGTAATGTTACGTAGGTCATTTAAATTCAAACATTGCGGTATTACATAATCCTCTAAGTGGTCCGAATAGTTCACGTTAAAAAAGCTTCGTAATTAGTTTGCTCTCTAAGCTAGCGGAAAATCTATTCTATCGTGAATAACGTAATAATGGTCGGGATTTATTAATAACTGTTCCAGAAGTTATGCATTCAATAATGTAAAACAATTTACGATGGAAATAATTCAGGAAATACTGTTAGCAATGGAAATTGAAGTACGAATAAACTCTCGAACTACGAACTATGACCTATTATTATATGAGCCGCTCAACAGTCAAAGTGACTAACTCCGTCAAACAAAAATGAGAGAAAATTGATATTTATGAAACGTTAAGCACCAATCATGTGCTTTGGTAATAATATTGAAAAATGTGCATAAACTAGAGTTAATCACTTTCGCATTTGAGGGGCTCCGTATATTATTATATATATACGAATTATTATATATTGGTTTCATTGTATTACAGTATATAAGGATTTCGATGTTAGAAACGATTATTTTCAATTGATCTGATAAACATTACTTTATATTATAAATTGAAACCCTCGTGGCTTTGTTTTTCATCTTCATCAATCAAACCCTTATAAACTTCCTATTAAAGTCTTCGAACTAGTACAACCAATTTGCTGTTTGAATTGGTTCAAGTCTTGAATAAGTGTCTTTGAAATCGTTGGCTTATCATCCTCGCATTGAGATCAAGAACAAATTTAGCGAACCACAAAGATCGTGTTTCCCTACAAGCAGCCATCAGGCAAACACATTCTCGTTTGGTGCCGGTTTGATGGGTTCCTATTCTCGAATTCGTTGGTCGATCAAAAGTGAGAGTGGGAAGGGATCTCGCGTGTCCCTCGGGAAGACCGCATTACAAGTTCCCCACACTTTGTGCTTGTAACGCGCGACCTTTATGGCGCGTGTAGAAATCAGCCGGGGCCGCAGTTGAAAGTGGCAGATGTAAGGGCCCCGGCTGATTGCTAGGCAAAGGCCATAGGATTAATCTGGTTATGGCATGCAACCGAGTGCGTTAAACCTCGCACCACCTACATGGAGTCCTTCCTCCTCCTGGATTCGGATTACCCGTGTAGATGCGGCTCCGAATCACCGCTGGTAGAAATATAAGTCCATTGTAAATATAAATCTATCCGGTTAGTGCTCCTGTCACGTGCATCTTGCTCTTTGGACCATTATACGTTTATATCGACCACTGTAAGCTCAGTGGACAGTGGTCATTTCGAGCCTTACATCGTGTTTCCTTTGACCCCTTTCACCCTTCGTTAACATTTTTATCCCTTCAAAAGTGCCCTTTGTAAAGCAGGATATTATTTTCGGAAAAGAAATGAAAAATAGGAGTAAACATTTTTGTTTCTTATGAAATGGATTATTTTAACATTTCATAAAGTATCATATCAATACGCCGACATATTAATTTATAGAACATTTAACTAGTTAAAGTATAAATTTCTACTTTTTATAGGCAGAAGCTAATTACTGCGTACGAAGTAGATTTTTTAAATATTCTATAAACTTCGATATTAATACGCAAACATAATTATTTGTGGAATATTTGACCCCATACCTGCACCCGTTTATCAACATTTTTTAAATAATTCAATTACGAGGTAATATAACATGAATGAAGGAGCACGAAGACGTGGTCACTGACAGTCAGCCAAGGAAAGATAACTTTGTTAAGACGGCGTATATATATGTATATATACGAAAGCGAAACGTTTCGAACCCTCGAGGAAAATATGCCACAAAGGTGCCACAAAGATGCCACGAAGCCGCGGTTTCGGCGCTGCGAGGGTACAGGGATTGCTCGGATATTTTTGGTCCTGGAATTTCTGCATACAAGAAACCCTGTGTCGGTTGTACACGGGAGAACTGTTCTAAGGATAAAAAGTATAAGAAGGATGTACTAAAAAAAGAACATTATTGGCTGCACAAACGAAACGGAGGACGGGAACAATTTCTTTATACCTGGCTATGCTTTATGTAATCTAGTATTAATAGGTTCTCGTTCCTTTACGTCAAGTGTAATTGTGGGGCACTATTTTTTATTTCTAACATCAAATGCACTGATTTATAGAATACATTCAAATTAAATATTAATTCTTCCGGAAGTTCTCATAGAATATATTTATGCTCAATTCCTTTTAATAATTAACTACAATTTAAATATTCGCTATCAGTTTATGGAATAATATCTCCAAAAATATGTAAAGATTCCAACAATTTTAGATAAATCACCATGTGAAAGAAACAATGTAATACAGAACAAATTATTTTCCTTAATCTTATCAACGATTACGAAATCTCGAAACTTAGCTACACAGAAATACCAAACGAATTTTTGTTCCGAAAAAATATAAGTATATAAGTATATAAAATCTCGAACGATCCCTTTGGTAGTTCTAGTGTTAAAGTTGCTGTAGGTCGAATCGAATGAGACGAAGATATTAAGTGGAACAAGTGAGGAGATATCGGAGAAAAGGAAGAGAAGAAGTGGTATTAATGGAGGATCTTTCAGGCTCGTCGTTAATACAAGACGGAGGCAAGGATCGCGATTGTACGAGTGCTTCAGGTTTGGGAGGTGGACTTTGGTTACTCGGTGCGGGAACACAGGCATTATATATTCTTTTTTTCTTATTTTTATCGTACGGGATTCCTGGGTACACGGTATAAGGGAGGTGTGACGTCGGCCGCACCACGAAAATTTATCAGCCGATTCAATGCCGCGGCGTTACTCGCGCTAATTTATATACACTCGCCGAAACCGCAAGCGACCAGCGGTTCTCGAATACTACAAAAAGATCATATCTTATGTACCGCACTCTTGCGATCATTCTGACACCGGAAAACTGTGCACTGATTTCAACATGAATATTATATTATACATATATGGGTTGTCCAAAAAGTTTATGGCGATTCTTAAGAAAAATTCAAAGGCAATATTTTTATATGTCGATATATATATTTAGTTAATTATGTATGCACCGGTTTGTTCCACAATCTTTCTCCATTTCTCACGCAACTTGATGATTCCATGCGGAATTTCGGTTTAAACCAATTTTTTACTTAGAAATGAAAAATTCAACATGGGTGTAGTTTACTTTTAAAACACAAACCCATCCGAGAAATTACAATTCTATGTTAGGTTATTTATGATAGAAAATAATTGACACCTACTGAAATCGAAAAGAACTAAAAATTTCTATAAAAAATTCCAATTATTCTTGGTACGCGTTAAATCTTTGAGCGTGGATTTCACCCGTTTCAATTGAAATTCCGTAGATATATAAAAATTATATAATACAAAATATTCCGAGTGTGAATTATTCTAAAAATTATAATAAATATTCTCAGTGTGATCTATTCCAACAAGTTGCAATGACAAGATGCACACAAGTTAAACTCCTTTAATCCTTTATATCCCTATTTTTCGTGTCTAAAAGGAATTCGTTTAACGTAAATTTAGTTAAACGCGATTCTAACGAAGCTACATTACGTGAAAATAGTAACGAAATTATTACTTAAATGCGCCGAAAAAGGTGACAATCGTTGCGACTACTTTTATAATTATTATTACAACGAAAAAATAGAATGAAACGAAAGATACAGATAGACGAGTATGTTAAGGTGGTCTTTACTGGTTGTTCACCGACGATTGCTTTCTTTATTAACAATGTATACTTAGATGGCTAGTTTGTATTCCTCAGTGCATTACATCTGTTTGACGATGCAGAAATGAGAAAGTATCAGTGATACTAACAAATGTAGCCAGTTAAAGACGTAGGTGCTTAAAGCACAGTTGGCTGGGATGTAACGAGGGAACGAACAACGCGGTTTTCAGCGTGGAATTAATGTACGTCCGTGATCATTTGATATTAATGTAATAAAGGCGATGAGTAATATCAGATATAGGCTGGCTGAAAGTGGCCGCGTTGAAGGATACCGCGAAAAGAAGCTGCGGTTTTTCAAGCCGGGATTAATGCACATTTCGTCGAAGACGCTCCTACGGGAGATTAATACACACGGATGAGATTAAATCATGTTTTATCCACGTGGCACACGTAATTTACAATTCTCTTAATGGTTTTACCACTGTCCACTTGGGTTATCATTGCTTTCTTCATTAATAACTAACCTGCGGACCATGCTTCATATTCTTCCTCATTGTTACTCGCAATTATACACATTTGTTATTAAGCCAGATAATCAGATATAAATAAAAATGATTTAATATCCGATGGTAATGAATCTGTTACTACAACAATATTTATATAAAATATTATTGGTACGTTTTATGAAAAGCTAGTTTCTTATCAATAGCTGAGATCTTTCGTTTAATTATCTTCTTGGCTGCCTCACATTCTTTATAATTTTCAATTAACCAAGACACTAGTAATTATGATCCATAAACTGCACATCTAAGAAATCCTTCTATAAAACATTATCTAGACATTCTTAGCGAAGCAATTTTGTTATCAGTTTCTAGGATCCGCCAGAAGATTGCCTTCTAAGATATCAGGGGAACATAATTACAGAAAACATTAGCGAGATTTAACAATTTTTTGCGAGGGTGGAATTGTTTTCGAAGTCTAAGGGTAGATGTGGTTCGTGTCGTTAAAAGTAAAAACAAACAGATGTAAATTAATTTACGACGACCCGGCGGTTCTTGCAGGTCCTCGCAATTAGTATCACACGCCATTTCGCCGCGGTTTTACGAGCTTCCAATAAAAAATGCACCACAGTTCTTTAGGAAGTTTTCTTCGAGAAGATAAGTTCTTCACACCTGTCAGAAAACGGACACAGAAGTTGTTGGGAAAAAACTCAGAAAAGAATAATTAACAGAGTTAATGATTTAGTTAATCTTCGATGAGTGCAACACATCCATCTCAGAAACATTGTAATAGATATTAGTAAATAATTAAAAGATCAATAATTTATACAAATAAAAGAATACTAGCTGAAGAATACTGCTTCTGAATTCCTTATGATTCTTTATTACAGATACTTTTATTATTTTCAATTCGTATTAAAACCATTTGTTTCCTACAACACCTTGCAGTTCTTTTTCCAACACGACACCATCTCACATCAGAATTATATTTAAATAAAAAGGTAAAAGAATACTACTTCAGAATTCTTTACCATTTTTGTAGAGATTCTTCCATTATGCCTAATTAATTAAAAAAATCAGATCTCCATTCTGACATATATTTCTTAAGGAATCATTTATTTCCTAGAACACCGTGTAGTTCATCTTGCAGCACAGCTGCTTCTCCGAATAATATTTAAATCAAAAGTCGAAACAATGCCCGTAACAAGCACGAACAATCGGATGCTTTATAATTGTCAGTCGTTGGTTATTGATGTGCCGCGGGTGGAAACTCGAAAACCATGACGTCAGGTAATTTTTCATTCGCGCCGGATCCTTCCACGTTCTTTCCTCATCATGGTTCTTTGAATAAAATTAACTCCGCCGGCGCGTGTGTACATCCGTTACGTTTATTAAACGCTTTCACAATAGCCGATGGATTAAACCCCGGACGAGGTTCGCCTTCGAAAAAGAGGCGAATTAAACGCGCGCGCGCGAACTACTCGTCCGAGGACATTAATTATTTATCACAATTTATATTGTCGATTTAATAAATAAATCTCATCGTGCCGCGCACGGCTCTCATCGAGGAAGGAAGTAATTAAATGTTGGTCCTCGGAGAACAATAATTTCCTATGTTTGTTATAATTACTTTTGGCTTAATTATTGAAACATTTTATATGCCATGGATGCGGGGTCGCAATGAGTTTTGTCAAAGTTAATTGGAATTATTTTGAGCTGGGAAAGTAATTGACAAGTAAAAAATATTTGTAAATGTATAACACCCTCTCTGCTTGAATTTGCTTTCATTATCATAATTAATTTCGTAATATTGTAATATGCTTTTCTTAATTGTATGCATCCGTAATCAAGTTGGACTTTGAAAAATCGCTACTTTACGGTGCAAACCGATATCACGTCCTTAATAATACTCAATGCAGCTGTCACGTTATTTTCTGACATCACGGACATCAAAAAGAGCAAGGCTCCGTCGATCGGTGGACAAGAAGCGTAGCAAAAAATCGAGAATAATCGATCCCATCGAATAAACGCCGAGCCGTTACGCCGATATATACCCGCGTTTAATATCTATCATTTTGTACATTGATTGTTACTTTTTACGGGGTGGGCAATACGCCACCCCGCCGGGACGGCAATGCACATACCAACGGGGAGTACACTTACACACAGTGACCTCATGTGTACGTATATATTCGTCGAAGGAACCGTGTTGCAGAGATGAGGATAGAGTGTACGGGCACGGCCACAAATCTATAGATCGGTTGGTAGCCGACGCAAGTAAGCATTCTAAAACATAATGTCAGTAATTAATTGTCTGCCAAGGAATGATGCGGCTATCTCACGCGACCGATGGTCGGGCATCTTTCTCCTTCTCCCACTCGTTCGACCATAACCTTTCCTATCTCGCTTTTACCACCGTACATCTCGACCTTCCTTCTTTTCTCTACTCCTTTATCCCTCCCCAACCGTTTATTTCTTCGTTGGGTTCGTACGTATTCGTTTCGTTGGTCTTTTTGCCTCGATCACCAGCTCTTCGGCTGCTCCCTCACCTGGTTCCTTCCTTTCTTTCCTCCTTCTGTCCTTTACCACGGTTCGCTCGGTTCGTTCGATCAGCCTCGGACTAGTAATGCATTTAAACAATCTCTTTATCTCCGGCTCGACACTCCGGGCGACACGGACAGTCGTAATAATGAGAGGAAAACATTCCCCGTGCCGCGAGAATGCTTTGTACCGATTTTTGTTTAACTGCCCAGCCGCAACGTGTTCCGATTCAAGGGCCATGTCTGTTCACTCTGGTTTTACATCCACGCTGTCTGTTTTGCTCCATTCTTCTTCGGGCTACTGATTTATTTATTCTTTGTTCATCAACTTTTGATAATTGATCCACGATCTCATGATACTCTATTAGATAATTGGCACGCGTCGATCGCCAGGAGTTCAGATTCTTGGAACCTCCTTCTATCTTCTGACAGAGGTGTTTTAAAGGGTAACGTAGTCAGCCTTACATCCAACCCCCATTTAGTCGCCTCTTACGACAAGCAGGGGGACACTGTGGGTTTATTCTACCCCCCAAACCCACAGGGGGAATATTATGGATGCAAGACAGTCTTAATTTTTTAAAGCTCGGTTATAATTTCTGCGAATCACGTGGATTCAAGTATTCGTGGATTTATACATTCCTTGTCCCAGGGAAAAGTCTACCTCTCTTATTTTTCGACTTAGAAGCCGATCAACCATACAATAATTTTACGTGCTCATTGTACAATTTGATAATCATTTTGCCGTTGAAGTCACCCGTTCATTAGCATATTTAATTATGAATATTTAAGATTTTTGGCTCAGCGGGATGGCGTCTACCCGGGAGAGAGGTCTTCCCCCGGACGTATTAAAATAAAGCCTGCATGGTGCATGAGGCTCCGTCGTAAATTTCGTCGGACACACAAGGACTGGTTGTTGCTCCGATCTTGCAGGAAAAGACGAGTAAAAAGGTATCTGGAAGACAGGCATACGATACGTATTGCCACTAGCGGCGTACCACGAGGGAACAAGGAAAAAAAAGAATGAAAGAACAACCGACACAGCCCACCTCTTCACATACGTGTACCTGTGTTTACTATGTACGTGTTTATAAATACATTTTCCGCACTGCTCTTTATATAACTCATCCTTGATTATCTCTTAAAATCAGCATTTTGAAAAAGCTCGATCATTACCATCACAAATTCCTCAATTTTTATCCAACCCGTGATATGAATAGCTCTTCAACTCATCGATTAAGCGTACTTAAAAGCACCACCGTGCTACCACGTAAATAAGTAAGTATTGAAATACATGAAATATACCAGTAATCTCGTTTCATTTATATGTCTGTGAGTATGAATATTTCATTGGAGAACACCTCGGCGAGGGGGTATTAAAAGTACTTAAGTGCTTAAGAGCAATAATAGAAATATTATTTATACGAGGGCATCGAGTTTCATTAAACAAAATTCACTTTGGTAAGCTGCGAGGAAATTCTTCCATTTATCGTCGAGCATTGTTCGAGGTGGCCTTCATCGACATTAACAGAAGAGAGAACGGGATCCAACGGTCTTTTCTGCCGTCGCGATTTCTGAAGCGAGGTCTTACGCACTGGTTCCCTCCACGGTGGTTTGCCCACGCATTATAATGGCGGCACTTTAAAAGGGTGAAGGATGAATAAGGTGTGTATAGAAGCTTCTAGCACCTGCAGCCCATTATAATGAGAGGGCCTCTGGACGCCTTCTTCTTTAAATAATACGTAATGGGCCCTAATAATTAGTCGGGGAACATCGGCCGGGGTGTGTAAAACTAATGCTCCTCGAAGGGGCCAACGCAGCTGAAATCATTTACATCACCGGCCATTTATTCGTTTCTCTTCCTTTTTAATTACCTTTTCCCTTCGGTTCTGATCCCACAGCTATTATTAACGGAGGATCTTGTATTAGTGCTAATAACGCACCACAAGTAAGTTATCGAACTGAATGTAATGTCTTTCGATGGTTGATGGAATCCGTAATTTACGAGTGTGAAACTTTAGCCGGTTTGTCAACATTGAATTAGGAACGATTTTAGTATCTTTATTTGAAACTAATAAAGAAGCATTTGGAAAATAGTCCTCCAATGATATCAAGGGTTTATTAATATTAAATTATAAATGATTATAATATCCTCCTTTAATTAAAATAATATTGAATATTTTCTCGAAAATATTCGATTAAAACCGATGTTCTTCATCAGGGAATTTCATTTAGTTTTACATAAATTCTAATAAATCCATTTGAACTGAATAATGGAAATTTTGCGAAACTCTTTCTTCGATGCTCCAAATTAGAGTTTATAAAGAAATTATTACTTGGCCCGTGATATGATAAACTTTTTCTTTCTCAAACATTTTACACATTTTATAAAATGTATGAATATGGAATTAAAAGAATACTGATATTAAACATAATTTTCTAGAATGTCGTCAGATCTACGACACCTATTTACAACCTAATTTTTATGTGCTACATATACACACATATTTAAACAATTAATAGCACATATAATTGCACAAGCTTCAAAGACGAGGTATAATTAAATTCTGAGGTAAAAAGTAACGTATTTTCGCAAGGTATTCGACCTAGAGGTTCGTTTAGAATCGATGTCCCTGTCCGCAAATCACTTTCGCCTTTCGAGAAAATTAAAGATCGCCTTTTGCTGTAATTATGGCAGAATCGCGTCTTCAAAATACACCGCTGCGGGGTGCCAAGTTAGTGCGGCAGTTAAATAAATATCGCCATAGGCGCCCCATTCGTTTCTTCGAAGGAGGCCCTCGGTGCGCGTACCCGCCGGATTAACGCTTTCTCCCCATTGTATCCTTTCTCGTAAAAGTCCAAACGTAACGATGTCCCTTCCTGACTCGTGCTCACGGGTGCACGTTACGCACCCTATAAAATCCAATTGAATTTACCGCATTACAACGATCTTACATCATACCAATAATAATCCTCGAAAGCTAAACGACAGGTATCTATCTCCCGTGTTAATATCACATACTGAATTTCGCCGTTATTTAAACTACACAGATCAACCGAATAAAGATAATTTTACGATTGAATTCTTATTGATATCTGCCACTCACATATTAGAATATACTGAACACTTTTTGAGGCGTCAAATTAGAATTTGTGGAGAAATTAAATTAAGTGATAAGAAAATAACGGGATTATTAAATGACCTTACATCACACCAATAATAATCCTCGATAGCGAAACGACAGACATACATCTTTCATGTAAATGTTACATATAGAGTTTCATTATTTTGTGAAATACAGGAATAGTATCCATAAATAGGCATCATATTATAATTTTGATTTTCATTGCACTCGATGAGTGTTTCATTTTAAATATTGTAACACTTAACGCTTCGTTCTTAATATATTTGGCAATTCTTGTGCTCTTTGATGAACTGAACTTATCAAATTTATGAAATTGTAAGCCGTTAGCTTTAATATTAACGCGAAATATTTTTTCTTTTGTATTGTTTAAATGACAAATATTGATGTTATTTCTGGAGCGCGCTTGTGAATGGGGGTTGGGCACCCCATAAGATTCATCCGAATTTACCATGTTGCAATATTATTTCGTATCAATAATAATCGTGAAAAATTCTACTCTGCTACCTGCATATTTCCATTCCTCTGTGTAAATATTAACTACAGGATTTTTTTATTACACCAGCATGTAACAATGACACATATTAATACGAACTACATTATAAAATCGTTCTTCCATTGTATATTAAAATGCCAATAAATTGTTTACCAAATGCATTCCAATCAACACTGGAACTATCGAACATATACTCAGTTATGCTTTCACATTTATTGATATATAAATTACGGCTGGAGGATTTACGTTAATTAACATATTAAATTATCTGCATTATGCATATAAATTAAAAGTATATAAAATCACAAGCAACGCGCCGTAATATGTTCGTATAATTTAAACAAAATGGCAAACAAGTCATTTTAACTTCTTTAGTAGTTCTAGTATTAATAAAGTCTTTATATATTCTTCCCCGAACAGTCTTTATTAGCAGCGCATAAATTGCCGCATAAAACGTGTCGCGAAATTACGAACATTTTTTCAATATCCACGGGAAATAATATATTTTTACTTGTACCCTTTGCGTGCCTGAAAAATATTATACTGTAAGACCGGTATTTCGTAAGTGTGAGCAGCGCGAGGACAAATTTAAAGAGGTCACGATATTAAAGTCGAGTTCCAGGACAGAAGTAATTTTTCTTCCACCGACTAATAAGTCAGAGGGACGTAGCGAAAGGAAAAGGACGAAGGATACCATCCTCTGATCTTACTTTAATTGCATTTCTCTCATGGGGAAGTCAGAAAAAGATACCGACCGACTTAATTCGGCACATACATACGTGGGCCCGGGGGCAGGACGTGGGGCAGGACGAAATGCACAGGGAATAGGACCGCCGCTCACGGCGCAGAAATCATTCGTCCACCGATTTATTACTTTTAATTAGTATTAAATTCAATCCGGCCCGTCTCGCTGTAGGTGGCGCGTTTACATCATGTAATTCGTGTCTTCCGTTATGGTCATTTTCTCGTGGTATGCCCACGCATTATCAGAATACTCGACTCGCGGGTCCATTATATCAGTCCCAACGAAAAAAGAACGATACTTCTACTCGCAAACGTTTCGAAGATTTCGCGCGCATAAATTAGTAAATGATACGCGACCAAACATTTATGGATGGCCTAGAAAGAGTAGCAATTCTCCAAAGTAATTTTTCTCCTGACTGTTTATAATGCTTTCTGAGAAATCATTTAATGAAATGGGTTTCATCAATTACCGTGAGAGGGTTTGATTTGAAAACATCATTTGAAATGTGTCGTTATTACGGGGAATTGAAAATGGATGTTGGACAATGATAAATAAATTGCACGAAATACACGCTGAACGTGTTCCGATGCATCTTCCGTTTATCAAGTAATGTGTTGCATGTCTCGGCCACTTTGAATATTGTTTTATTCCCGTTAACATGGAAACGGCAATCAGGACAATTAGTTTCGATAAACTGCCCTCATTGTTCGTTTCCAAGATATACCATGGTTACCAATCTATATTTCCCTGATCGTTATATCGAAGAAAGTTTCGCGGATATTCATTGCAGAATAATCTTCTCGGTTCTCTCGTTTGCACCCGATGTTTCGTATCCATGGTACCAACTGTCAAGTCCGATGGTTCCAGTAAGAATGCAAATTTATTCAGTCAGTAATAACACAACACATCTTCACACATGTGTTAAGATAATCAACTGTGAATTCTACGGTTCCATCGTTCCATGGTATAGCTTACGTACAAATGTACAGCATATTATCATAGATTATCTCGAACATAGCCAGCGCATAATCATTTCAATGTCACAGAGGAGGTCAGCTTCTAGACTTAGCAGGGTTTAACTCTGATTTTATCTGCGTGCTGGCTTAGTCGAGGGAAGTGATGCACGATTGTTTGTAGAAAATATTCTTCCGGCCGTTATTTACATGCCTATCAAAACGTCCAACTAGAGTGGACCCACGTAAGCTGGTTTCATGGGCAGTTTGTCCCTACCTTTGACCACCTATCCATCGCAGCTTGGAAGATCGCAGGATTACTAACCCTACATTATGAGCACCCAACAAACCGATGACCTATAAAAACAGCTACGACCATATAAAGTATACAAAACGTTATTTTACTACTTAAACTGTGCCATTTGTTTAGATACATTAACTACATTCTTAACGTTACTATAGCTTTCTGATAAAAACTTGTATCTTTTGAACATCCCATATGCTTTGATTAGAGAAAATTGTAGAGTGCAATGGTATAATATGATGTATAGTAATATAATAACAAAGACGTCTTCGATAGTTGCAGATAAATTATGAACCCCTACATTGCGCACGCGTAGGTACATTGGGGGGTATATAAAAAGAAGCAGAAGAGTCAAGGGGGACATTTGTTCCAAACTCGTTAAGGAAGATATTGATTTTTGATATTGAATTTTTCTTAGAATAAAACCGGCGTTATTATTGTAATTAATCATGTGTGCATGCTAAGAATAAATTATTTATACAGCATCTTCTTCGGACAAATATTATTTCTAGACCTACGATCCTTGTCCATTATACCTAGAGATATTTAAAGTGAAAGATGTAAGTTATCAAGATGAAATATCGGAGATTCTATGTAAAATTACATAAAGCAGTTAAGTACAATAAAAATATGTAAAGCAAGTTAGAAAATGAATTTTGATTACCGAATGATTGAATCTTCCAACGGAAGATTCTCGCATTATTAAAATATCAAGTATTAATTCCGTTTACAACGATTCGAAGTGCGTTAGGCATTATCTTCGTTACCACCGCAGTGTGTCATGAAATTATTGAGCCAGCAAAAGAATTAAACACAAAAGCAGGCTCCCGTTCGCCGGGAGTTTATTCATTCGTTAAAAGAGCGAAAAAAGTGTGGATGCAGTACACCTACTACGAAGGTTTAAATCTGATTTAAGTCACATACCGTGTCGCGATGTTTCTGCAGGAAAAAAGACAAGGATCCCTCCCGTGAGCTACCTTAAATTTACATCAAACTATACGCGCTTTAATCCGGGAATGCAGCCCTCCCTCGCTTTCTCCTCGCACACTTGGTTCCTTTCTTCCTCTTGGTTCGAGCAAGTGTCTCTTTCGGGATTCCGCGTGTACGCGTACGAAGAGAAGCTTATACAAGCATAACGCATCATCGGACGAGGCCCATGCCTACACACCGTATCTCGCCTTTTAATCTTATTACGGGCCCCCGGACGGGAGATATGCCCGAGACGTATCATTTTCGCCTTCGCTAATTTATCACTTTCCATAAACTGCGCAGCCTCTAAGCGCGGATTCCGTAACGCCGATGATAAATCGTTCGCGAGCAGGATCGGGCCGGCCGATACGCGACGCCGGAAAATAGACGAAAAAGAACGGCAATGAAGAGAGTGGTCCGATTAAAAGAAGAGGGTGACGGGGAAATTAAAAATCGAAGAGGGGAATTAAAGGAAATAAAAGATAAGGGATGCTGGTTACGTCGATTTTAGCGAGCGGAATACAAACCGTGTTGCTACGTCCTTGCTCTTCTTGTCGCGGTAGTAAAGTGCAGGCACGTCGCGCTTCCCGACAGCACCGTCAATTAAAATCAATCGGCTATAACGCGCTCGCAATTTTTAATCATCGCGTAATCAGAATCTCGGCTGCTATAAAGTATTCTGTGGAAAGTGTTATTTTTTAAATAATACGAGATTTATGGTATCTTAATATAAGCACGAAATATCGAAGAAGACAGGAAACTAACGGATAATGTGACTCATCAATAAAGAAATAGTTGTGCATGTAATTATTAATACCTTCTTCGCACACGGTACATCCAAGTTAGGTGTATGATTAATTGACGCCATTTATTCTGAAATTTGTAATAAGCCGTGTCATCGCTGTAAATTGCGCTTAAATGTAGGATAAAGATAAAAGGAGATGCGAAAGTGTTCAATTATAAGATAAAGGATGTAGAAAGATTAAATCGACGGCCGATGTATTCTGTTATCGTTTGCCCTCTTTGCAAACTGCCAACGTCATGGAGGAATATGGGTCGCATTATGGAAAGTAGAACGTGAATAACATGTTGAAAAATATCAAGTAATATTACGGTACAGGAATATATTACAATATCCAATTATTTTACGTATTACCTGAGATCCTTGATTTCCTGCATATTCAAATCTACCTGTTCAAATATATACTCTCATAACAATTACATACTGCTGATATAAACCTCAAACATCAATTAAAACCAGGTTTAATAAATCTTCTGAAACTATCTTACGAATATCTTCGACCTCGAATCTACCTATGATAAATTCAAGTTTGGAAAAGATTTAATCATTCCTGGTAAATGATTGGGTGGGTGGTTCTAGGCCTTCCACATTCAATATCAGCGAAACAGGATTTTCCCAGGCTGATCCCAGGGGTAAGAAACGTGTATATATACGGTGCTATGTGTATCCTAGGAGGAGAGGTGTTCGGTGTACGGTCGACATGAAGCGAAGGCGTCAGGCTTAAGGCCTTAAACCCTGTGCAAAAAGGTCGTAAAACAAAGGAAGGCCCTATTTAATAAGATTACCGCGTCTCGAGGAGATTGTGTTGCCCGACTCTCGAGTATCGGATAACGTAAGCTACCTAAGGGCCAATGTTATGTGAGCAAAGAAGAACAGAGCTGGATTAAAAATGCCAAGGGAATCAGAGTGATTATACGATCGTTCCTGCTTTAAGTATCGGCACTGTCCCCGTTACTTCACCGAATTTTTCATTATCCCCGAGAATTATATTACGGCGAATCTTCATGGAGTCCACTGGTTAAGGTAACAGTTTTGGAAGAAATTGAATAAGGAGAACGTTGTAAACTCTTTAATTTAGATTGTAATAAACCTTGCTGTACGAGGCTCAAAGAGTTGATGGTCGCCGAGTATTCAACTGTACTCGAAGGAAAATAAAATCTGAGTTACAACATATAAATAATACGAATGGTGTTCCATGACGGTAACGAAGCTGCATAAAGGAAAAAGGGTTTCTATAAAGTATACGTTTCTTGTTCCTATGTGAACACTCGGGAATACTTTTCAGTGAAAACGAACGGGAAGAATGAAAGTGTAAAGCGAGAGGAAAAGGAACAAAAGTACAGGGCAAATTGTGTACACATTCGGAATCGTGACCTGTAACGGTGGTACATTATATTCGCGATCGTATATTCGAATGGGTGAAAAAGTCTTTCCGAGAGGCCCGTTATAAGCGGCTTTTACCTTTGACTCGTTTCACTTCCGACTACTCCCAATTACTACCCGTTTTCTTAACACCGTCTCTCTTTCTTCATCGGCTGAATTAACCCGCGACTTCCGGACCGCGAATCGTTTGACCTAAGCGCGCTATAATCCTACGGCGATACCGTTCCTTTATTACTCCTTACCCAACGACAGATAATATACTCGACTTAATTAAATTCAGTAGATACATTCACAAAGAGTTTCCGTGAAAAGTGTGAAATTCCGTGTTAAAGAGGTAAACGTCCATGGTTGAATTACCCAGAATCGCATTTGTATAAAGTTAAGATACCAGGAATGTGGAATAAAATATTTCTGAATCATTGCTGGGAATATATACTCCTTATATCTAGTTATTCGCAATTAATTTGGCGAAATAAATAATATTCTTTGGATTCTACATTCTTTATATTCTAATATTTTTCATATTCTGAAGTTTCAACAGCAAAATCCTGTAATATTCTATTTAAATAATATCTTTATAATATGCTGTTGATGAGAACGAAACGAAATTAAAATCGTCTGCATGGATCTTCGACGTGGATTTTTTTTAAAAATAGAATATAAGGGTACAACAAAGTTACCATAATATCGAAGCCTGTCTACAGTCGATGCAGAGATGCAATCAGCGCGAACGTTAATGGACACGTCAAAGCTACAAAGCGATATTTATTCACAATGTTTTATTGTCCCTTAATAATACTTTCCGGTGATCGCGATTGAATTCATCTTGCACGCAACACTTTAATAACGACGGCGGGAATAAAAGTGAGTCTGCAATCGAGTGATAGGACGAGGGGACACGTTGTTGTACGAGGAGAAAATGAACGAAAGAAAAAGCGAGAGAACTCGGTGCATTTCGGATGCATTAAGCTTGTTTTAGCTGATGCAGAAGCGTTGCAAACGACCGATTAATCCGGGATAAGAATCCGCCCGGATAAATGGATCGAGAATCGATTCGCTTCTTTCTCCCTTTATTCCCTCTCTTCTTATTTCCCGATGGCATTTCGATTTTACATTCTGAAACGTATCTCATGGGATTCGGAATATCGCGGGAAAAGTTGTACCGTTTCGTGATTATGATTTTGCGGAATTTTATAAAGCTAATTAAAAAGTATGCTGCGCGAATGGCAGGTTTAACGCGCCTTTATTACTATGAAGTCAAATAATACTGATAATAATTATATTCCCAGAAATATATGTATTAATTTAATATAATAATGTATTGCTACAAATGTATTACAACTTATTGTTAACTCTTATTAATGAGCTTATTTACGACATGTATCAGTCTTTTTTATGATACATATTTTAATTATTGATGACAAACTCATCAATAATTTCTACGCACCCCTCTGAGTCGTGAAGCAACGCAAGCATTAATATCCCCGAATTTGGTATTTTCCAATATAAGATTATTTGTAAAGGTTTACCGCTGCATCTTACTAAACCACGTTATATCCTCACTCCAATTACCAAAGCAATTCAACCTCCCGAGAGCGGTCCTTCGGTAATCTTTGTCTTTGGTAATGATTTTCTTGCGTTTCCCCGTGCCCCCACTGGTCCCCGCTAGTCTCTGTTTTCGTATCTTACAAGATTGCACGGTTCTCTCGCGAGGACGAGTTCGGTACCCGTAGCGATACCGCGTAACTGATAGGATTAAGATCAGCCCGATGGTCTTACCTCTGCGAAGCTTAGGAGCTCGGGTTTCTACTGGTTGGACCTGGGGCTTGTAATTACGTAGGAAAAGATTCACTCTCCCGGTATCACTTAGCTCCTGCTCTCACGAACGATCGCCTCTCATTAGCATAACCCTTCGAACGAGTCGGCTAAGCACCCTTTGAAATCGGAATATTTCCCTGGGCCGTGATTCGATGAGAGGTACGCGCACGTATCACCAGGACGAAAACGACGTGCCCGATGATAATCCCAAGGGATGTGAGAAGTATTCGAGGGGAAAACCAAGTTCCGTAAGCGACCAGCCACCAGGAACGACTGATCCTTTATTTAGGGCTTCTCGTGTCGTCTTGCGCCCGGTTAAGGAATTTGTAGTTTGATTTCATGCCCTGCAAATCTTCGGCTCAATGGCATGCGATTATATTAAGTCTTGCTTGGTATTACCACTAATATATGCCCTTCGATATAGTATTTTATTCTTTCGTTATGATACTTGGAATTCATGGGAATATAACGTGGTAATTTACGAGGGAATCAGGTGTATTTTATTTGGAGAGCTTCCATAGACTGGTCGGATAAGGAATACGTTAATGAGATTATCGATACAAGAAGGTAATTAATTATTTAATTACTGTGATTGTTCTTATATGGTGGATATTATTTATCGTTATATCAGAAATATTTGGCAGCTTGAAAATTTGGGATAAAATTGAATTGATTTTAATTTATTATACTAAATGGTTACTAATCATTTTACAACGACTGCTCAATATTAGATGGCAATATACTATTATTTAATAAAGTACATTACTATCTATTAGTAAGATGAATAATTTTATGTTATCATACAAAAATGATGACCATAGATTCTAATTCGGTTTGATCTCATTCTTATTTCAATCATAAATCGCTTTTGATTTAAGAGGAACCTTAAAGATTCTCACCATAAAAATACAAGAAATAAATATATAGCAGCAATAACATTCGCCTAATAAATCTTTCATAGCTATAACCCTTTTATCGGGTTAACATCTCATTGGAATCAGTCATAAAGGATGGCCCAGATCTCCGAGCGAAAGAAGCGCCAATCGAAAATAGTGGTATTTACCGAGCATAAGTGAAAACGCGTAGACGCAAGTAAATTGGCAATTCGGTTTTACGGGTTATCATGGCGTTTACGATCATCCAAGTAAAACTGAAGCTGGATCACGATGAACGGAGATAGTTGGTACGTTCTTATATCCCATTCCACGTATCCTACCGTTTCAGAGGATCGTGAGTAAGAATGGAAAGGTGATGTTGCTCCAAAAGAGAAAAGGTAGGACCTTAAATACGTCGTATTCACGTCGGTTCTGATGAACCGCCATACCACGGCAATATATCCTTCTCCAACCTATATAGACCCAAGCACGTGTACGTGAATCACGCGAGATGAAAATTTATCATACGATATTTATCATCTTAGAAACGATGCACGTCTGTTTAAGTCGAGCCACTGGGAGGCACTCGATTTTCCAGAGGTTACCGTGGCACGACGATTTATGTCCGCGTGCTCGAAAGATCGAACGATCATGAAAGGATTATGAGGAGAATTAAGGTCAATGGCTTCCTTTTGATCAACCTGGATATCATACCGTTTTATGATTAACATCAAGGCTAATATCGGGGGCTAAAATTGTTTGGGAATTATATTCAAATTCCAACGTTTTACGAGTGATTCGTGGCAGACAGATATATGTAGAACCGTATTTCATATCTTGGAATGCTTTATATTGATATTGATAGTAATGTTGAAAGAATTAAATCGTATTAACCTAGAGGATATACGAGTTATATATGAAGATGAGGAACGCGCTGCGTTTCTGTATGAATTAATGAGAATCTGAGAGTAGGTTTGATATACAGTAGATACGAGTCTTTACAGTTATATTAATTGAGGTATATTTCGATAGTCCTCGATTAATCATACTTTCCGACGTCTATTCGAGCCGTTCTATTGAGAGAGGACTTAAGCAATCTCCTTCGGGTAAGACACACAGTGCCGTCTTAGGAGACACAATAGGGTAATTGAATCTGGTATCGATGATCGATAGCTTCGGACAATATCCTTCGGTTCTTCCCAGAAAAATGAATCGACGTACCTGGAGTAACACCTACGCGAATCACCGAAACATTCATTTCCGGCTAGGATTATAAAGCAGTTAATGTAAGCGAATGTCAGTTAATGTACTTATATAATCATTATTTTATTTTGTATAATATAATTTAGTAATAATAATTTCTAGTGTTAGGTAATATTTCCAATTTTTTAATTCTCTTAGGAATTCTACCAGAGATATCGGTGAATGTAGCATTTATTTCAGCGAGAATAATGTTAAATGAACATTAACACTCGCGGTTGAAAATACCGTAGAAAATATTGTGGTACATTGAGGGGAACAGATCGGCAGGAATTACCGCGATTTAATTACGTAATACCGCAAACCGAGTAATGCATGTGCACATGTGCAACGATCTTGGAGTGCATTCAATGGACCTCCAACCTCGGTATGTTCATCTAGATATGCATGGTCTACGACGTTGAATTGCTTTGTTAATCAGGCTGCGATTACAGGATGGCTCAGTAAGATTAAGCAATAAACTTTCCGTTATACCTTGGTATACAGAATTATTACCGTGAATGCTTCATTTCAACGTAACGAGAGGAAAGTATATGTTCCATTGAAAATTATGTTGCCATCGAATGTTGCGAAAAATGAACTTTGAAGAGCGTCAATCATTTCAATCCTCAAACCGGGGAATTTTAATTTACTTTAATATACTTTGGTTTACTTTAATGTAATTTATTTGAATTTAATCTGTTTCAATTGAATTCCGATTTGTAGCTATTAAATATATCTGTTATCGATAACGTGATCTGAGACAAAAATCATTAAAAATTATTAAGATAAAATATAAGAAATGATGGTTCATAATTATTACGAAAGTAATAATATAATTATTGATTCTAACATAGAAACTAATTATCGAAACCTGTACGAATATTTGAACAAAATTAAACATAAACAACGAACGAGGCTTAATAACTTCTCTATCGTACTTCAATCAATATCAAACATCCCATTCCCCGTATCCACTCAACCACTGTTTCCGAAGGTTAATTAATCATTAAAGTGAATAAACACACCACATACATTCGTGTACCGATAATAATCGTTAACCTCCAACCAAAGAAGGGACACAAAAATGACGGTTTTAATTAATGCCAGGAGGAAATCCTTTAGTGTAGATGACCGCGATAGCATCGTGTTTTCGATCACACTGATAAACTCGGATTGATTAAACAATTAGTACGACGGTATTGTAGAAAAATACGAATTAATCGCGGCGAAGGGGAAACGGTCGCTGTAAGTACGATTACACGGAAGATCGTAATCAAGGAGATACAATGAGAAGATCCGTGCAAAAATTCTTGAGGATGAGGAGGGAGTCTCACCGTGCAAAAAAATTCGATCAACGTCAATGATTGTGTTCTCATTCCGTGTAGGGCAATCTGCCTCACGGTTGATGATCCTGCCATGATGATTTACACTGAAATGCAGAGTCATCACGAGGTAACGCCGGTAGCATGATAGAACGTTAATGCACGATAAGTAGACGATGCACCAGTTTGTAGCGGACCAGTGTTTGCAACAAGGTTGCTACGAGGTTTCTACGCTTGGATTACTAGCTGGCTCGATGCAATTTATCCGAGTTTGCGTGGGACTTTGTGTTGTTTGCGACACTGTGTCCTCTTTAATAAGCAACGACAGGATGCCGACTGTAAGACGATGTGATTTTATACTACTAACTTGCTACGGGAAATACTCTTACTTTGGTACCCATCAATTACTCCAGACTTATGTTTCGTGAATTCGGATTAGTTCGGAAGCAGATGCTGGGTTTAGATGGAAACGTTCCTAATGATGCTTGAATTGGAAGACGAAGTTTGGATCATGTGTATTTTAAATAATAAACTAGTGGGGATTTGTTAACGCGAGGGAATTTATTATACTAGGTGGTGGTAGTTATAATGTTTGTGCTTAATTTTGTTTAAATATATTTGTAAGTTTCGATAATTTATTTCTGTGATAGTTTTGTGCTGGGAATTTTTGTTTTATAATAACTGTGTATTTTTATGATGTGCCAGTTGGTAAATAGAGTATATTTATATTAGGGATAACGGACATAGATATTGGTTTGAAAGAAGAGAAAGAATTTTACTGAGAAAAGTATTAGTCGATGCTAGTTATATGATACCTGTTATTAATTATTACAGGCCTTCGATTTGACTGAAATTTGTCATTCTTCGTTTACTTAAAACGTAAAAAATTGAGGACGATTATTTTAGATGTCTCTTATATTAGAGTCTTTCTACCTGTTATGTTATCGCAAAGAAATACAGTCAAGAATTAATCTCCTTAGCACCATGGAAGTTCCTTGCGATGTCAAGAATGAAATTGTAATCGAAGATTGTTGCATAGATTTAACAGGCAATCGAATCGGTTCGGACGAAATTATTGGAGGGAATCAAGAAACGTGTTCCATCGATAATCGTGGCACACGATGAAACGAGAGACGCGCGCTGACTATACTTAAACGACAATTTAGTCCAAGGGGAGGGTTTAACCGATGTATTTTAATTTCATCGATTCCGCACACTAAATCGCCACTTACATTAGCGAAGGGAACCGATTACCTCGATCGTAGCGGCCCTTTAAGCTCCTCATATACGCCGCTCGATTAACGGCGACTTTCGATGCTGTTCCACACCGTCCAACGATTAGTTCCTTCCAATTTCCACACGAACATTGCCGCCTGCCGAGAGGTCACTTACGATACACCCTGAAGTACACCCATCGGTTAACTCTTTCCTTGATCTATCTCGATTTCTAATCGATGAACAAATTGTCACATCGTATCGTGGTGCCAGTTTAATTCTGATAGGATATTCCTTCATACTAACATTTTCTGAGAATAAAATTACTGAATATGTTCTATTAGGTTGAGTCATATATAAGTTCCTATTTTGAAAATAAAGTTTATTCGTCAATAAAATGAACCACAAAAGACTTTAATCTAATATACTCGCCGTCATTATTAATAATTTCTTGCCATTTTTAGGCAACTTGTCGATTCCCCTTGCGTAAAACTTCGGTGGTTTTGAATAAGAAAAAACTCTCGTACGAACGAAACTTAATTAATATGAACCTCTTATATCATCCAGATTGAAGCTTATCTTTAAGGACGAATTAACTCTTTCTAGCATCCCTTTCCATTAATTCACATACATTCGTCAGGTTTAACAAGTAACAGCCAATTACAAAGTAAGAACAGCCGAATGTCAGGAGGGCATAAAATTCCCATTTCTCATGGGGTGCGAAATAATCGCGAGGGGTGCAACGGATTCGACTCCACTGGAGTATAAGTACACAGTATAAACGTAAGTAAAAAATGAACGGTACATATTCGCAGGACCTACCCCAATCTGTGATTTTTACAGCTCATCGGGGGTTACCGTGTACGGAAACACAGCGTAGAGAGACGTCCGTGTTGGGATAGAGACATTTGTTAACGCGGATCTCGGCCCGCATATTGCACCCCTCCACCGTCGACATTTCTACCGGACCCTCTTGATTTATTATCTCGATTGTCATTACTCTAAAGCCCGGTGTCCTACCAAATGCGGTCCCCGTGCTGCTTCTGCATTAACATGTTACCCGGCCCCGTGCAAACAAACTTTTGTCAGGATTACGCCTCGGTGATTCCGACATATCGACGAATATACGAGCACCGTGTCGGCAGATATATAACGCCGATTTTGGCGTAGTTAATCGCGAGGCTGCTTCCATTCTCATACCGTGCGGCTAAGTACAAAGAGGAAAAAAAGATTCACTATTCCATTGTACACCGAGAAACTTTTCCACGAGCACTGTCGGCTCCTTCATAAATACAGTTCGGTAACCGAGTAAATCGTTTTCCGTTACTGGCTTTGATTTATTGGTGAAGTACTATCGCGTGTATTTGACTCACGTGATTAATTACCCCAAGATATGTAAATGTTTCTTTATTCACTGGATTGGTCTAGTTATCTAGTGAACTATTACAGGTAGTTCTCACTTTATGAAATCCCGCTTTACGAAGTTGTTCGATCAACATTTTTACTTTAAATTTGTAAATCTTTGGACATTAAAGTGTTTTCTTATCGTTCAATATGTATTTTATGTTTTATATCAATGATCCTTGGCCAAAGACCTTCCAATGCCATAATTTTCCTTTTAAAAAATCAAATATCCATCTTTCGATTTGAAACAATTTTCGACTCCTAAATTGACCTCCCTGACATTTCCGAAGGCCCTATTTCTCTAGAATCATTCGATCGGGTTAAAAATTACTCAAAATTGTTGAAAAACTGTAAGTTATAAACAGAGCATAAATTTTCGTAAGTATTACAAAATAATTGTTTACTTTCCGGTACCCCTAAAATATACGTATTCGCGTAAACATTAAAGAGACGCAAAAACAATCTAAGAGTCCTTCAGATTATATTGCTGCTTTTTATTTTTAGTAGCGAAGGACGAAGGGAGTACGTTTAGCGTATATTTGCAACTCGGCGAATAAATGCGAAATGACAGAAGGATGGTGAAGTAATCTGGCGAAAATAAGCGAAGGGTTTAAAGGCAGTCCCTATTAGGGATTCCCAGGGTTCGTAGCATTTTGAATTCAACTTTCAACTACGTTAGAAACAGACGGAAGGAAAGCTTCTCCTTGCGATCAATCGCAAGATAACTAGGAAAGGGGAAGCTATTAAACCGAGGAAGATTTAGATTCTCAAATGAAGTGCAAGAACATCGGATAATCTTCTCTCTTCGTACCCCATTCGTTCCACCCCGCCTCCTCACCTCTTTCCTTTGAATACACGAATAAAATACACTTACATTTACAAGCGCTAAATCGTCTCGTGCAACTTGCAACATTTCAATTCTAAATAAAATTCCTCAAGGTTTTCCTCTTAAGTCTTCCTTTCTGCGCACACCATTTCAATGGAGATATTCAAGATATTTCTTTATATCTCTTTGTATTACGAATGATCATGATTAAACTTAATTAAAACGTATTAGACGTACATCTGATGTATATCTGATTAAATACTAAATATGTATCTATAATTAAATTGTAACTGTTGTCATTAAATTGAAACCTCTTATTTATATTAATAGAGATTAATATAATATATACGTGATAATATTATTATAAAATAATTTCACGTCCTTCACAATAATTTGAGCACAAAATTCCTTTTTATGGTGGAATAATATTTCAAGCTATTCGTACCACAAATATCAAACATCCAGTGGAATTAAAATATTGATAAACGTATTTTTATTTCAAATTCGTTATCATTGATATAACTTATACGAGACGACAGAATATGTATTTTGGTTCCTAGATGCCGATTCGTGCAATTTTTGAAGGTCGACCCATTTTTGACCAATACAAATTTGTTAACCGCTTCTTTCGACCCAAAATCGTCCTAGAATATGTTTATACATCATTTACAATCGATTTTGGCCATCTAGAAGCGATTTGGGCGACTTTTAATTTTTGGCAATTTTTGAAGGTATACCCGTTTACATTTTTTCGACTTTGGTAGATACAAATAGTTTTCACAAAAACTTACACGTTCTAAAGAAGTTTAGGAAAATGATGGATAAATAAGAGTTGTAGCGTAAGTGGCCGAGCCTTTTGGATGCACTCTATGCACCGCAGCCTCCGTTATTTATGTTCTTCAGAACATTAAACGAAACAGTCGCACGAACTCGCGCACATCCGTTACATATTTTACCGCGAGCCTGGTATTTTTTTTCTATCTTCTAATGATTAATCGATTCAAGAGACGCACCGCCTTCCTAAAATAACACTCGCCGCGAGCATCTTAAACTAGAAACCACGCTGACATTCCTCGCGATGTTCCCCATTTATTCACGATGACGACTCTTCCGTGTCACTAAATTTCTTTCGTCTGAAAGATCCATTTCGAACCGACGAGTTTAATTAGCAGTGACCTTGTGTTTATTATTTTTCCATGTGCTTGTCGTTCTTCATGACTTTCGACATTTGTCAGATATTCTTCGACACTTAGGAAACACAATGGACTCATTTTTAAGTTCGCTGGAAATGATTGGGTTGAGTCATAAATCAGTTCCGTTTTAAATTAAAGTTTGTTCGGCAATAAAATGAAATACAATGGACTTTAATCTAATGTATATTCGCCGTCGTTATTAATGATTTCTTGCCATTTTGTTGGCAACTTTTCTATTCCCCTTGTGTCAAACTCTGGTGGTTTTGAATAAAAAAACTCTTGGTTGAAGGAAGCTTATTTATGAGTCAACCTAATATTTGAAAGATTGTACTCTGAATTTAATGCGATGTTTAACATCTAACTGTTTATATCTAACTGTTAATTTAATCCATAGTTAATGATAAGTTTACCTGATTCTATATATATCAATTCTGTTTTCATAATTAATGCATTACGTGCATAATATTAACATTAGAACTACTAAAGGAGTCAAAATGACTGGTCCGACATTTTTAGTTGAATTATTCAAATATATCACGGTGCTTTGTTTGAGATTTTATATACTTTTATTTTACACACGTAACGCAAATAATTGAGTCCATAAAGTAACTTGAATTACCTAGCAATAATTTATGTATAAATAAAGATGTAAACACAACTGAGTTCCAGCGTTAATTAGATTTATGGATACAAAAGACACCAACATTTCTCATCAATTTAAAGCAACTTTAAAAAACTGGCCCTAAAAATCATTGGTATCAAACTTCAACACCTTTAACAGTATCTGGAACCAATTAAAGAGACTTTGCTGACGACAGGAGTATTCTTTATGTCAATTGGTGCACGTGGTAGTCAAACGCACCCACGTGTACCCAACCCATGCTATTATACTCCATAAGAAGATAACCAACAATAAGTTGCACAAAATACTATATCCAAGAAAATGATTACAATATGTCTCGTTGGATAGTTCAAGTTACTAGTCATAAATAATCCATAATTAATAGAGAATGTATTTCATCAGCATTGCGGAAAAGACTCCGGAAGATTTTCACCCTTCACGGTGTACCGACGAAAGCATTCTAACAGTCTAACTACAAGGGGAAGAAAACGTCCCTTGGTTGCAATAAACCAGCGTCTTGTTGCGCGGTTGGTAACAACGCCCGACAGGACAATAAACGCACGTTTCCGCGAGTGGTTTTACACGTGTACACGCACACTGTCTTCTGCGTGGAATGAAGTAAGTTAAGGACATTACTACTTAACTAACGACCCCGGCAACGTCTGTCTTTCGAATATGCCCCGGGTGCGATATAATTTTACCGTCTTCGTGGATCAGCGATTATGTCTTAGCTTCTAATTCCTGATGTAAGATGAACTGATTGTTCGTAGTAAAAGATCATATGTTTTTATTTGCACATCTAATATTAATAACATAAAATCGATCATGTTTATCAGTATTATGAGATGTTCATGAATCTCATTGCAATCAAAGATTGCTACAAGGTTTGTGTTGAAATATTATAGCAGCGACTCATTATTAACTCTTTAATCGAGAACGAAGAGCAACTCGTCATTCGAATCTGAACTAATTTTGGCGATTATATGATAAAAATAGTATGATTTTTCGATTGAAAAAATGAAAATTATTATAGTTTGTATTATAGAGCCAATAAATTCGGATAAAACAATCGGATATAATATTACAGGATTTGATGAAGAAAACGGTTAATTATGATATTAACATAAAATTTACACCGTCTACTTTTCAAAGACGAAGAACTGTAGTCGAAACGTATAATTTTTAATAAATATTTATGATATAAAGCAACGTTCATCTTCGCAATCGTTAAGAGCCGTTTCTTAAACCTATATCTATTTATACTACAAAGGATTGGTTAATTATATCTTATCCTTATTATGCTTCTAAAAATTCTCAGATTTTGAAGTGTATAAATATTATTAGTGAACCGTGAAACCCATGTACTCGCGATAATTATGAACATATCACACAGATTTATTTTATTACTGAATTTTAAGTAACCACGTGTTGTTACTTTACGGTAGAACTATCCGATCTACAGGTTAATGATATACAATTAATTAAATTTACGTGTAAAATGTATTAATCTCGCGAGATGTTCGTGAATTTCAATGCAATTCAAGATTGCCACTGTTGCGCAGTGAGCGCGATCAAGGTTCCAGTTGTAAGGGTGTAAGTTCCTTGCTGGTGTCCTCGATAATCTTACTCAAGGTTATCGAATAAGATTTGGTTTGTTGGTGGGAACGATAAGGTAATCCACTGAGTTTAATAATACTATATTTATTAATCCACTATTACTTATCTAATAAATGGTTGCTAGTATCAATCTCGGGCGATTGATACTTGTTTTTAGCTAGTAGTGAGTTCTGTGCGGTTCGAAATAATATTGATACGTTCTGATTTGTTCGAGATGTTAATGCGTTCTTTTTGCTTTGGCGTAATAATGAGTTCTGGTCGAAAGAATTTTCTCGTCCATCGGGTATCGTTGGGGAGCGTCTTAAAGGGCGTGGAAATGAGACAAGAGAAGGGGCTATCTTCGAGGGATGTGGAGGTGGTAGCTGTGGTAGGTCGAGATTTTGTTTTCAAGGATACTATTGAGGACTAGGAATATTTGAAGGTTTTTTAGGATTGTATTTTTCTGTTTCCACGCGCCTTTCCCAACAACGCCTTCTTCTGTTGAGCACTTAAGGGCTCAACAGCCACCAAGTTTGTATTATGAAGTAGCATCGATAGCAAAGTTGGCTCACTAATCGGTTCAGCATCGTTTTCCAAGTTGATATGGCGGTAGGAACTTCCTTACGATCCACGTAAAGTACAAGCAACGATTACAAGGGTGAACGTAATCGTTCGGCTCGTATAGTTACGTCGACGTTCCGTTCGCGGCTCGTTACGTTTATGGGCTTAACGCGTTAATGAAAGTATCGTTAACGGGCATCTGCTTCTTCCTCGGTGCACGCAATATTACGGTCGCCTCTGATATTTGCATCGGTGGAACGCGTGCTAAGTGGTTCCCTTGGTTTTCTAATAGCCGCGTAAGGATACGTCGACATTCCAGGACTTCTTGCCGCCGATCCTTTTCTCTTGGTTTTAGGTTAAACCGCGGGAGAGTGATATGCATTGTATTATCATCGATCATGGATATTTAAGGCTTTATATCAATGGGACAAGGGAAACATTGGGACGCCTGAATCATGAGATTCTTAAGACATAAAATTATTATTTAACAAATAGTTCTCTTAGTCTAGTATAAATAAATTATTATTTAATACTGTTCATTTTTTAAACATGTCTATTTCATAATAATAATTCTTTCATAGTTCTATTTAGATCAATATTGAACTATGAAATTCATTATTCAATTATACACCTTTCAGTATTCCGTCTGCTTCTATAATAATAATTATTAATAATAATCAACAATTACGAAATATCTGAAGGAAGATATTAAACTTTACAGATTATCGTAGAAAATATTTCTAAGTGTACTCATATTTTATATAAATATACGTACTGTTATTTTAATTTTTAAGTATGTATGAATTGAAAGTACTAAATAAGGGTCGAAATTGTCCGTGCTATTTATATTTATCATATGTGTAAATGATATTTATAATTGTCCGAATAAATATGTTATTAATGCCAGTTCAGGAACAATGATTTTTATGAGAATCCTGTTAATTGAAATCTAGGAGTACTTTAGTATCCTCTGTACTTATAAGGATAGTTGTTGTGAGCTAACACGTGGTAAGAAACATTGGTTTTGTAATAGCTTGTAAGGCCATGCCGGCATTCCGTAGAAATCGTTAAATCAATGGAATTCCTATTCCCCTCGATTCCTTACCGTATTCGAATTAAATCGCGTTGATAATTCACGCGCAATTATCCACGGAAATTTATTGCCTTACGTAAAAAGAGGTTTCTTTTATCGCTATAACGGGATACTTAAATGCCATTAATCTCGGGTCCTGCATCTGCAATATTATTACCTCTTATCCTAGATCACCCACAATTGCACAATTAAACCTATACTCAAACGAAATACTGTTATTTGTGTCGAATCTAATATGTTGTATACCTATCACTGATTGATATACTAGCAATAAATAAACAATAGTTCAATTATGGCATTGCTGTATATTAAATTAGATTTCACCGCTGATTTTCTTATCGTAAGTAAGTCGGATGAAGAAGGTTTGGTTCGTGCAAAGTGAATCTACAGAACCAATCGCTCGTTGCTTTCTTTCACGATTCTTTCTTCCCTCTTTTCTCCCCCTACCCACTCCTTCTCTCTCACTCGCTCACTCCCGTGCCACGATCAAGGATTCTGCGTGGAATCGGCGAATGGTAAAATGGTTGAATTGCGACTTCATTAGCCGTGACTTTGCACTCGCCGTAATTCCACGGCGTCCCCGCTCGAAACACCAAGGAGAATAACCCTTCCCACCTTCAGGATTCGGATCGGCACCAGCATCACCAACATCACCAACATCACCATCACCACAGCCTTCCTCCACCATGTTGGAACACGTACGAACCACCGAAAAAGCGAGCGACGTTTCGACAAAAGAATGGACAGGTACACGTACGAAAGGGTGAACCGACGAAGGGGAAGGATGGCAAGATTGTGGAAAAGAGAACCAGAGAACTCCATAAGAACGGACGCGTTAGTAAACGAAGAAGGAAGTCGCACGATCTGTTGCCAAGACGACGGACAAGGACGAAGGAATACGTGTACGTATGTACGCGTACAAGTATCGCATTGAAAAAGACGAAGAGAAAGGAAAGAAGAAAGAGGGATAGAGGTGGGACAGGAGGGCAAGGTAGGAATGAAAAAGTGAAGAAAAAAATGGACCGTTCTGTAGATCGCAGCCCATGGGACGACGAATGCTCTCTCTTTCTCTTTCCTCTTACTTCTTTCTTCTCCTCTTCTCTTTCGCTTTGTCTCTCCACCTTCTTGCCCACGTTTTCATGCTGTACAGTGCGTGACGCAAACACACGGTGTCGTGGAACCACAACCAGCGACTTCTTGCGACCGTATTCCCGCCTCTAACGTGATAACCTTGTCTGAAAGAACCAGAGTACTGCAGGTGGTCCCAGATTTGGGCTTTTGATTCATTACTAATGGAACTTTGCATCGAATGCAGAAGCTGATTGAACTAAAGAAGTGTTGGTCTGATAACGTTAGGAGTATGGAAGGTTACCTAACATCACTGTATCGGATTCATTAATTCATTAAACATTTGATGCGAACATAAACAAAATGAAGTATCGGAATGATAGTCTGACTGACGATGAAGAATTTCGTTTACCCAATTCTTCGCACACTGATTCTTACTCGCAGAAGTATGTTGGCTTCAGAGATGAAACTTCCAACCGGAACTCATTACTTACACGTGGAGTACGGTATCGTGAGAACTAAGGATGAACGAAAAAGAGGGATTCGTGGATGCATGTAAACCAGAAAGAAAAAGGAGTACAGAAGTGCAGGAAAAAATGTAGTTTCGTCTTTGCCAAGTTTTCGTGGTGGATAATGGCAAGAACACAATGCACCGGTGCGAATTCCAGAAGTTCTGCCAAATGCGGAGCGCCTTTTGATTATCTCGACTGTACCTGGTCCCTGGACTTCACATTGAAGGAGACGAGGAAGCAAACGGGAAAGGAACGGATGGACTGGTATCAAGAGAAGGGAGGACGAATTGAACGAAACGTAAGGTAAAGAACGCTCGAAAGAGGAGTACCTTCAGGGTAAGGAACGTTTGAGGAGCAAGGAACCGAGAACGACGAGTGCCAACTGTGTGCACGATGGACCGATCAACTGTACCGGGCACAAGGCTCATTATAACTTTTATGACTGGTCATTTGGTCAGCCTGGAGCCTCGACGTGAATGCCGACATGCAAAGGACGCATCACCGTTGCTTACGCAAACGCACCCTCAAATGAATCTATTGCTTAAGACGCTTATTACATATATCCAGGTGATTTCACGAAATGTAATGACGCGGCGGTAAACACGTGTGACACTCGTCTCGCTGCATACCTCGGAACGCCACACGAGGAAGAGGATTATGGCACATAAAACAGTCTGCCATTACATGTATCACTAGGTATCTTATAATTTTTAACATCCACTGGACTTTCTTTGTGATTTATGTATTGTTGTAAATGTGCAGTATCTTCCTACTCGTGATGCTGGCATTTTTATAATTAAATAATATGTGTAAATCATTCAGAGTATTCGTATTACTAAGATCAGTTATATAAAGCGTGCAAATTATAATTTATAATTATAAATAAATTATAAATACTTCGGGAATTGAATGTGTGTCAAGAACATTTGCAAAATATCTTGTGGAAAGGCGAAATCATCAATGCTATCTAAAAACACTAAACATAGTCACTAAACAGCTGTACCAAGTTGAAGATAGAGTTTTGTCAAAATGAATTCTTGCGCCTAATAAAAGAAAGGTTTAACTTTTACTGTAATTGTGGACTTTCCTGGCATCCTCAATAATGCTACGCGTATTCCTCGTGCATTTGTGCAAATGTTTGCATCTCAAGGTGCATCGGCGCTACCGAATGTTTTTAAGTGGAACGAACAAGACCAGTAGGTACTGTCGGCAGAGGTTTAATAATGGCTCGGTATGATAATTGAGGCATAAAAGATCAAGTAATCTCCCGGCACGATTTGCCGAGGAATGAAAGAGGGACGTACACAAGGTTTACGTATGCTATAGCGGATGTAGTCTTCTTTCTCCCATCGGTTCTTTCCTCTTCTTTTACGGCATCCCGAATCACGCATCCGCGGGAGAGCGGACAGCTACCAAGCTGTATGTGCAAGTCAATTTACGGTGGAAAATAGCCAACGTGAAATTGTTTCGTCTAAGGTAGCAGTTAATCTATCCCTGGATTCCATGGCGGTGGTAAAGGAGAACAGGACAAGAGTCCTTCCTTATATGCTCCTCTAGTATGCTACCACATATCAGGCAAATCGAAATGAAATTTTCCACGGATAAACGCGAACGTGGTTGCTCGCTGAGCAACGCCACCCTCGTATCAAGCTTAGGATTATTAAATTAGATAGTTATTACGTCCGGGACCACTTGCCTTGATAAACCATGGAGGTACCTAGGATGCCCAGCTACCCAACATTTTTACTGTCGAACAAACGTGAGATCGCATTCTCAACTCACGGTGAAACTCACAGGTATATCCATTAAAAACTATATTGATCGAGAATTAAAGTGAAAGGGGTTGCGTAGCAAGCATCGAGTATTACGTTGTTACATGAAATTATTACGTCCACAAATACATTTCCCGTGCACGATACGAGGATAATTGATACCTAGGTACTCTTACTTCTTCGTTGGGAAATAAACATTTCAGCGGGCGAGTAGGGGTTCATAAACCTGATGGAAACTCGTCAGAATTTCTATGGAAAATAATATCGACCCGCTATTAACTCGAAGAGAGTCGAGTAGTAAGAGGAGAATTCCATTACCAATATGTGTACTTCGGATCGGTTTTAATACGAATTATAATACACCGTGCGAAGTGTGAGCCAACAATCGATCATAACTCATCGATCTTTCATCCTTTCGGTTTTATCCATGGAAAATCAAAAACATGGATGGAAAGGAATCGAATTGGCTCCGGAGTAATATGGAAATCATAGAACAAACGGGTGCCAGGGTTATCGACATAAAGTACTCCGAGACTTCTGCCATGGTTTCGAGTAAATTTATCTCCACGGTGTTATCTCCTCTCCGTGGAAGGTGTCTGCGTTAAAGCCGATAGAAAGCGATATGGTTGTGGAAAACGGTATAGTGTTAGAGAAGCGCAAGCGCTGCGACTTCATTGATTCGCGGAGAGGGTCGCATGTGTGTTTATCCACGCATTTCCACACCTGCACATGTACACTGATATCATCTCTGTACTAGTGAGATTCCATAGTCTTTCGCGTACGTTGTACGAGGGAGGAGCACAATAACGAAAGGTCCTTTCATTAATACCATAGGAAAGGTGTGTGACATAGCCAAAGGGTGTAGGCGAACGCCAGGATAATCGATCGGGTGCAACGGGTGCGCACCCTTCATCGCGATATTTTCTTTTCGTTTTTCCCCATCAACCATCGATTCTTCTTTCCCGTAGACGTCTAAATCTAGCTAGTCCGTCAGGTTGTGGTATTACGGCAGAATTTCGGAGAGAAACCATAGCGTAATACCTAGTCTTTCAATAAAAAATATGATCCGCTTCAAGAGAATCAGATAGCTTTGCATAAAAGTATGATCTACAGCTATTATAGGTCTCCAGTAGAGTATTAATTATTTTAATTTCTGCTAATAACGTTGACTCTATTTAAGCTCTATTATGAATGGCATAGTTTAATAATTAATTCTAATTTATAAATGGAGTGTATAGTTGATTCTCATCCGCTTTCTGCGTTCGGATGACCTACTTCTTGCTAGAAACTTAAGTGGATAAAATATCCTTCGCAATATAAAGGATCGTTTGCGGTCGAATTATTAAGTTGAATGAATATTCGCAGCGAGTAATGGACGATTCTGCTATTCGTTACTAGATTTCTCTATCATATTTCATCCGTCAAAGTCTCCCTTTCATCGCAATCTTCCTCTTCTTCCGGTCGGATGGTTTGACCTGGAAAAACCTGGTCAAGCTGGAGTGTAGGGCCGTAGGCGTCCGCGACAAAACATTTGTCCAACTTATTAAACGACCTCCGGCAAGGATCTCTTATCAAATTATTGCGGATTTTCCACAGTAGTGAGTTTTTACCCTCCACGATGGCTCGTTCGTTTTCCTCGAACGTCATCACTTCCATCCCCTAACACACTCGCGCACGTCGGTGCGTTTAAATCGTCAGGACGGTCGACCTGCTTTTTTCCCCCCTTGGATCCCTCTTTTTACCCCCCCCCCCGTCAACCCTTTCTCCGTTCGATCGGGAAAAAATTGAGATCGTTACCGGCACGTTGAGGGTGGAATCGATTAGAGTGCTTCTTTCCCGTGGAATTTCTCGAACGATTGGTTAAGGAGCGAACCCACCGAGGGAGAGGAGAAACCAAACGGAAGAACGAGGAGGAAGAAGAAACCTCCGCAAACGACGCTAGTCTACTTTGCAAGTGATATAGTTTCCAACTCGGCTCGACTCTGATGGTTACAAGGGGTATGGGGGATGTGCATAGGGCAGGATTACCAACAAGGCAAACTAGGCAATTGCTCGAAAGGGGCGAGCACGAGCACGAGGAAAGGAGACGCATAAATTGATTACTCACCGTCTTCCTCGAACGACGTGCACGTATCTCCCAGCCGTACGATCAGAAGACTATCAGAATTTTTAGGTTCAGTTGTATGACAATTTTTCGAAATTCAGTCGCTTTATTACAATCCTTTGAAACCTCTGTTATTCTACCATATAATAATTGCATTATTTCCATTATTCGTTTTCTTATTTTTATTTCGATACATTCATATTCTATATGTTAAAAGATACCGATATTGTATTACGAGAAGATGTAATATGAGATTGAAAATTTTCATTGCATTATGTCTAACCCACTTTCGCGATTGGCTTAAGAGTATACAGATGAAGTTGAAAGATACTTGGTACATTATAAAGATACATTAAAGTAGCCAAGTATTTTATGCTTTTAATATAGAGTAGTGGGTACTAAAATTTACCGAACATAGTGCAGAAATTTAGAGCCGAGTGCAATGTAATAAATCGAGGAAAAGATACGAAGAACACGTGGATATTAATATCACTCGTTGGTTCACATATTAAGTAAATATATTCTGGTGAACTCGAGGACAAGAAGATATTTTTTTTACGTCATTATAATTGCATCAATAAACATCAGAAATGGAATACACAGAGGACCACATTTCTTCCAATACTCGGGTCATATCCGGTCTGTTTATTTATTAGCAATTAAAAGAAACATTCAGGCCACCGTGTGTCTCAATGAGTTGTCAATTTTCATCGTCCACCGAGTGGATCCGTGATTTCTTTTTGCCTCGTGGAGAAAGTAAATACGTAAACCGGTGGTATCATAACATACACGAGGTATCTCTCGAGCATCGGCTAAAAAAGCTTGGAGGAGGTTACTTTTGGGATAACGTTTCTCGATGTCGGAGGCCTTCATTTCGAGTGGGTGACGTGCCGACGTGTCTGTCGGGCTTTTAGAAAACTGTTATTTTTAAGGCCACGCCAGTCGTGCTATACCAGCTCAATATTTGCCAAGCGTGTTTAACGGGTGCCCTTAATCTGTCGCGCTACCCTCTGCCACCGGGTATCCTTTCGACCGTTTACTAATGCCAGAACCTTTCGTGAGATTGCAGCTGATACCCTGCTTTTCCTCCCAGATCCCGTACCTTGTAAACTCGTTTATCAACTTTACGACGTTTCGAGTCACTGTCAACGTGTATTACGTACAACCCCTTGCTGAAATTAACCCTTTAAGGGGGCTGGGTATTTCTACGAGCTGCATACTTGATACTCGAATATATCGGATTCCATGGAAGGACAGCGTATTACTTGAATTAAGTACCAATTAATTATGAATATTATTGGAGGTATGATTATGAGCCACACCAATTTTTTGTCGAAGCTTTTTTTGTTAGTAACTCAGTATATTTAAAATATTGTATAAAGTAAGTATATTTGTGAACCTTCTTCTTTCAGTATGACACCATTTCCTCATTTATCTTAAACTATAAGAAATTCTTTAGTAATTTAAACAATCTTATTGTTATCTTATCACCATCATAAAGTATATATTCTGAAGATTGCCATTCTTTTATTAGATGTAGAAATGAATTCTTTCGTATTCTTGAGTATAATCAAAGTTATATTTAAAAAGAGTGAAAGGATAACAATCATAGAAATAATTTCATTATTGTTCATGACTTTTTGCCATTTTCCAAGTAGCTTGCAAAAGAGCAGGAGAATATTTCGATTTGAATGGCTGTACTGATTATGTGAATCCATTCGGAAAGAATTCATTTCTACCCCGTATATATTGAATTTGCAACGTTTTTACAGTAAATATTCCGCTTATTTTTAGAAACGAATAAAAATAGTTATCGGAGTAAATAGCAATTTGATATTTGGAATAATTTAATTATCTCAAAGCATGAGGTAAGGTGGACTGGATACCACCAGGAACTATGGTATACATATCACATGGAGAATATCCAGAGGTGACGGTTTATTAGATCCGCTAATCAACCACCATAGCCCTAAAAAATGATATTACCATATAAAACTTAATTCAATAAATAAATATCGTCGTGAATCAAAACAATCATCACAATATATTATATCGAGATGAATCTTAACATCAGTAACACAATAATAATGTTAACATTGCGCTAATGTATTAATACTAATCTTGAGAAGATTCATAAAAAGCTCAAGAAGATGATTAAGATTATAATATTTATATCCTTATTACTTTAATATACTCTTTCAAGGATGCAGTAATACTCTTCTAAGGATTATGTTTTCAAGGAGTTGTTCAATAACTAGGCTGATACGCTTACTCAGAACTTAATATAAGTAGATTGCTCCAAGCAATCACTAATTTATTTCAATGTTGAAAATCATCCTTCTCAAACTAATAAATATCTGAATGGAATATGCAAAATATCCAGCACGGCAGGATTCAGTGAATTTGGTAAACGTTTGAGGACAGGCTGGAAGTAGCTGACGAATAAGCGTTTCATAATCATTTTAAAGCCGTCGAACCAGTTAATTTCTGAGTCCTTTGGAGCGGCAAATACGATTATGTCGCGTCCCCCCGAAACTGAATATTCTACGATAATAAAAATTGAATGCTCCGACGCTGGATGAACCGGCTGGATGCTAAAGATACGAACGTAATAGCGAGGACCATCCAATTCTAAATCGGAATTCACGCATGAAACGCACACACGTACGTGATTGACACTCGGTGTTCATACTGCACCCGATAAAACCATTGTCAACGGTGCACCAATTTCACGGATAAATTAACAAGCTTTCGAATACATAAATGGCCAATAAAGAAATATTTCACGTGTGAGGTAAAATGTTATTTTATTCCTTCGGAATATCCAAGATAATGTATCGTGTAAAGCTCGCCAAAATTGTACTCCAACGAAGTACAATGAGTACCTATTTTGATTATAATTTTAAAAGAGCCAGTCAAATAATATAATACTTTAAGTCCTTCGATCTTGGAAATTTTCAAGTATAATTGTTGGATAATAATTGCTGTGCTGTTATTAAATTAGATCATTTGCATAATGATAATAATGATGGAAGGATTAGAGTATGGGTTTCCTTGGGTGATCGATTATGAAATGTAAATAAAATATAATAATGTCACGATATAATATTTCATGATCTCATTGTGGTCCGTGCTCGGCCATTTGCGTAATTATAACCGGATAAGCCAATAACTCCGGGTGCTTGAGCCTCGGAATAATTACGATTGAGAATTAAAATTTGAAAATCAATTTGCCCGTTGCGGCTTGAAATTATTAAAACGTTAATTGGCAAGCTAAATGCATTCCCTACAGTTACAATCGTTTCCCTGTCTGCACTTTTCCACGATAACGAAGTACTCTGCGATATTTACTTATTAACGACGTCTTATTATCGATAACGATTTCGAGGGATACTTTCCTTCCGTTTCCTTCGAATGTTCATCCTTTCGAAATGATACGGTTTTCATATTTATTTAATATATAAGAATTTCCGTACTAATTTATCATCTTACTGATAACACAGAGTATGTATTCCAGAGATTGTAATTATTATATAATTATATAATAAATGCATTAAGATACTTTCCTTCCGTTTCATTCGAATGCTCATCACTTTCGAGATGACACGGTTTTAGAGATTGTAATTATTATACAATTAATAATAAGTGAATTAAAGAGACCATCATACTTTTATCTTAATAGAGATAAATATTCGAACTATTGATCATAATTAATAATAATTAATAATATAATCTCCTAACATTATAATTATAAAAACAGACGTATATTAACTCATTGCACTCAAGAAGCGACTCCCAATAAACACTCAGTTTACTGTGGCAATTCGAGTGGCGACTGTGAATCGCCACCGAGTGCAAAGAGTTCAATATATAATTATGTATAATAAGTAAAGGAAATATGAACTATGAAAGTTTAACTGATGTATAATATGAATAGTACTTAACAAATATATTACAGAATTTTGATTTGAATATTTTTCTATACATTCGAATACCCATTTCATAATTTTTAATCATGAAGCGATAAAAAAATACATCCCATTATCCAGCAGACTAGGATTCGTCAAATGAATTCCAAAGTTGTTCAATTTTCCAGCGAGAATGTTATCCGGGATTTGAGGAAACGCGGTCGAAGAAGGCCGACTAAGATAGCCACTTAACAATGAATAATGTTTGCGAAAGAAATTGCGGGCGAATTTTGAAATAAGTTTAATTAGGTTCTGGTGAGGCCAGGCGAAGGCGTCAGGGAGTCCCCGCGATTCAGTGGGATAATTGAAAAAAATTTTCGGGATTAAAGAGCCATTGTCCCACTGACGATCTTGAATAGCAGCTTTTGCCACCGGCTGGGTAAGGATATTATATAGTCACTGTACGCGACGGACTAAACTGGCTCCTCCACAAAGGATTATTAATTGACTTCTGTCTCGTATCAGAGCCACCCAGACACTCCAAGGATCCTTAATTATCCTTGAAAACGGAAGATCTTCACTGTCTGAGATTACTGTTACCCTGGACCCCTCGTTTATCGTTTCAATGGCAAGGACATTCATAACAGGTTACATTCTACTCTCATCTTTTGTGCCCGATAAACAATGGACAAAAAACTCTTGGAAGAATGCTCCTCGAGATAACCAATCATTTAACACCCGTACACTTTATTATTCATAGTATTATCAATTAATACATGTTGATATCTTATCACACTTTAATAAAAGTCTATCTACAATCGTATAATTTATTAATTACATTTGTTCGTATCAGTTATCCTGTATTACTTGTAAGGATTTTTGAACGAATATAATAATCGGATTTAAAACTTATTCCGTGACTTGAATAATAATCGACAATAAATGTGTAATAAATAGAAGAGCAAAGTATGTTCATCACCCAGAAACTTCATCGTAGAATATTGTTTATTAATTTCGCGACAGAAACAATGTTCCATTTGAAAATGTACCGTCGAATCTCGTATACTCGGTAGAGTTCAATGTTTATTATAGCGTCAGAATATATAACAGAATCAAGCTACACATTTGTGCAAACAAAAGGAGGAAGTACATCATTCCGTGATACGTGGAAAGAATGCGAGAGGAATTTTTATCAGGTACTCGCATTATTGCCGGTACACAATCGTAGAATACGTTCCAGTGATATAACGAAAGGCTGGTGTACGACAATATGTCCTGCTTTTCAATTGCTTTCACTTTCTCTTCCCTTTCGTTCTGAATCCCTCCAATTCCACTTTGTCCTCTTTCAACATACCATCCCCCTTGTGCCCGGTACAACCGAGTCCGCTTTCGCTTTCGATGCAAATTTTTAGCCCGGAGCGGGATATTAAGGGCTCGCGAATGAATGCCATCTTTTAATATCGGGAACCGTTGCTCGATCACGCTTTCACCGAGAAATAGGAGTCTTCGGTTCACGATGATTTCCGCGTGTATCAGCATTCCTCCCCCGCGTGTTGACTCTACGAGCTTAAACGCGGAATCTTGATGAGTGAAGGGTACATAAGGGTTCCGATTCTTACGCTTTATGTATCGACGAGTAACACCGGAGGCGCGATGGCACTAATATCCTTGCATCTCCAACTACCCCTTCTGAGGGGGTGGAATCAGAATGCACCCTCACAAGATGAAAAAGAAGCTGCGCGGGTCAAGCGGTTTGAATGTTTCATCGAGTGGCAAGAGGAGTGGATGATTATTTTATTTATGTATTGGAAGTCGCAAAATATTATTACCGATATTTCTTTCGGGTAATCATGGAAATTTAGAATACCAATTGCCATATGGTTATTGTATAAAGAAAAGAAATGCACGAAACAAAAGGACGCGGATTTAATTGCCAACCAAATATAATATTGCTGAATATAATATTGAAATTAGACAAAATAATTCGACTGAATTTATTATTGGCGAAGAGTAGTGTCAATAATTTCGGATCAGTGTATTTTATTGTATATTAACCTCAATATTAATATTATATTATATGTTAGTCCAGTATTATATTAAATTTTAATATTATGTTAATATTTTCGGTGCTAATATTATATATTATTATAATATTATAAATTCATATTTTGAGACCCAGAAACCATAATTTCTTAAAACAGTTATAATATTTCTTGCGTTTAAAATTGTCCTCAAAAAAATAACTTTCCCAAATATTTTATTCAGAAGTCTGATCAATTTTAGGTGCAACACATTTTTTGTCATGAATTTTTGAGGCGCGATAAGGTGACATAATTTAAAACTGATCTTCCTGCCTGTTTCATCGCGACGCGTATCCAAATCCAGACAGAAATAAACGAATGTGTAGGAAAAGCAACGTTGATTGTTTCAAAGGGTTGAAAGAGGGAAAGGAATAGAGGACGAAACAACAACAATAACAACAACCGAGGCTAAAAGCGAACACGGTACGTTAGGTTCAGTTTCCGCGATTCACGTGCGCGACGACGTTTCTACGAGTCGACCGGCGAGTCCGGATTGTTTCCGCAAAAACAATGCACTGCAATCACAATTGTGCGTCGGAATGCGCCACGTCGGACTACACTCGTCAGGGAACTCCTAACGCAACTATGGAAACGCATAATCCTGATGGTCGCTGGTGTCAAACGCGAGAAAAATATGAAAAGAAGTGTCCGGGATTAAAATCGGATTAACTTTGGTTCGGAAAATGTATCAGTCAAACACTGTACTCGATATCGGATTATAGTTTCAATTCATAACCACGCAGTCTGTGGAAAGAATAGATGTATTGATTTTAGATCTGCTTGATTGTTCACGACTAGATTATTAAATATTAATTCACGTGTTAACTTCAGATTCGTATCATTATATAGATTGCATTATCCGGATGTCAGAGAAGTAATATAAACTTTCTTATACATATTATTTCTCTCGCTTAATATATAAATAAAATTTAAACTCAAGTATATCAGAGTCAACCATATTCCTTATTTTTCTTCGGAATAAATCTAACGATGCATCTATTAATATGAATATTATATATAATATTAATTAATACAAGTAACTGTTAATAATGAAATGGTTCGTCGACACCAAATATTGGTATCTTTGTTGCGGATTCTTTGTTTGCTGGATTCATCGGGCGTATTATAGGCAATTTTGATGGAAGACGATTTTGATTTCGTGACTCATTGTTTTGCGACATAATCAAGAAGGATGGAAAACAGCCCGAGGGAGGTCCATTCATTTCTATCCCCATCGGAATATTCTTTGAAACGGAGAAAATAACGGCGAGTATCGCCGGGATAAATTGTCGGGGGAACATCTTGCTTATTCCACGATGACGTACGGAACGACACAATGAGCGTATCCACTGTCTGCGCGGATTGCCTTCTAAAAGACACCCCCTGCTTGATCGTGACTGACTGTTTGTACAGGATGCCTCATAAATATTGGTCAGGGAAACAAAACGCCTATGGAACCCAAAGGAATCCTTTTTGTGCCGCGAAAATAATCCGCACTAAGCGGGAACGGAATTCGAAGCCTAAGAAAAAATGTTCGAGCCAAATATTCGTAGAAATCGATTTGTCTTTTTGCAGCGAATTATATATAATTTTATACAAATTGATAACATTGTATCTGGAATATGTGTTTTAATAAAAATATTGAAATCAAATGTTTAACGAAATTCAATTATCATCCTACATTCAGAGTGCAGAACGGAACCGGAATTCGAAACCTATGAAAATATATTTGAACCAAATATTCCATGAAATCGATTTGTATTTCTACACGCAATAAACGTATAATTTTATATAAATTCGTGATATCGTATTTAGAATATGAAGTTTAATAAAAATATTCGAGTCAGAAGCTCAATAAAAATAATGTACCCGGCTACAATAAAGAAACACAAATTGTTCTGTGATATGCCAACATGTTCACTTATAACAACGAAAAGGCATATTTCACTCCTGAACTTATGAACCTTCTGGTTACAAAACAATTATGGAATAATAATTTGCACGCATTCAGTTGCAGATATTATTACATTCACTAAAACTAATTCTTCTTTTGACACAAATTTTCATAAACGAATACTTTTATATTAACAGTTATTACTGTGACCAAAATCTGGTATTTAATGGAAACGATTGAAATTAAATATCCAATGAAAATAATTTATTCTATTACACTCGATAAATAAATTCTATTATACGAATCATACTAATATAATATCGCCAATAACTGGATGCATAAAGAACACGTTAATTTTGTCAAATAAATTCGTTGAAATGCGAAATAAATTATGCAGCTGCATATAATGTTCGAAGGTATGCACCGAAATAATAGTTTCCACAGATACATGCACCTTATGATATTATTTCAGTTCTACACGTTAAGAGGCTGCCGAGCCCGTTAGCTTTTATCGTGTAATATGCAACCGAGTTATAATAAGCAACCCCGGCAAATTTGTGTTGTTAATGAGAACATTATAACTGCAAAACTTTCATTTGTAGAATCAGCGAGAAGGTAAATTATTAATGATCGCCCTACAACTGGCTTCCATACGAATTATTATAACGCGCGCCAAACGAGTCACCGGAAATCTTATCGTCTTTCAACTTTAAAGAGATATTAATAACCAATAATCTAATAAAAAAGTAATCTGAATTTTTGTTCTTAAAGTGGTCTATTAAATAAATAAATGGACTAATGAAACTGTATGTTTGAGTCGGAAACTTTTGGACCTTAATACGTATAAATATAAAGCTTACAATAAAATGATTGTAAACGTAACAATAATATAATCGACACAATAAAAGTTATAAGACAAGCTACTGGAATTAATATAAATTAAGAGTATACGAGATATGAATAAGAAAAATGGAGATCTACTAAGGAAGAAATATAGAATATAAAACAATGCAAGTGGAATAAGTAGGAATAGAGAGCTCCTTTAGAAACATTTTATTCAAAGTACTCGAAGTAAAATTATTCAACGTTGTATAATTATTAATTACATAAGAAAATTAGTTTTATGCGCTCTCTTAACATTAGGGTGAAAAGAAAGGATTTAAGACTTTAGGAATTTATAGCACTCACCGAAAGTGGTAAAAAATGTCTGATTAACACTGGTTCCAAAATCAGTCCTTTCGGTGTAAAATCCGTTTCTATACACGAGTCTTCGATAGCGTAAGCGCGTCTGACTCCGCCGAGTAATCCTTGTTGATATCAGTAATAAGCCGGTGTTGCCGTAAAACCTCCGACTAATCTATTCTTAGACCAATTATTCTGTTTACATTCAACGCGTTGCGAAGTGAATCACGTGCGATGTCGAATACTTGGAAACATAGATTCCCGAGCCTTTTTTGTCACTCTGTGTAAAATAGGACATACCATAGAGTTCTGGAACGAAGACGCACAATTCCTTACGAGAGATATATTTAACTTAACCAAAATAGATTTTTCTGTGATATTTATTATGTGCCAATAATATATAAGCACATATAGTATAAACGAAATGTAACATATATAATATATGCAACCAATAAGAAATCGAAATTCCACAATCCATGATTTCATGAGAGCTATGTGTGACAAGTGTCTTCTTTTCAGAATCCCACAATTTAATTCAGGTCTAATTCACTTTCAAGGCTCAAATGTTATTTTATATAAGATGCTGCGTGTGAAGTAATTCAGCTAATTAAATATTATATTAATGGCATCAAATGGTCAATATCCAGAGAGTAAATTCTTTCCATTGTCGTATTTCACAGAATTTCTCAAAATCCATATTTTTTATACAGGAACCAACATTGTATAAGCAGGTGGCCTATTTAACTTTGAATAACATATAAAATATATTTCTTATAGAAGTAAAATTCATTGGCTAACATATTCATGTAAACGAGTTACAAAGATTTTTGTACGTGTTCTACAATTAAAATTTCAATATTCACGTAATAAAATATATAATTATAGAAAGTCATTTATATATCCTTCCTGTATTGTCGAGTAAAACTGTGTTCGTTGAATTAGTATATTCTAAGAAGGAAATGGTGAAATTGTAGTTAGTGATTTTTACTTCTACAACACCGATATGTTTCTAAAGGAGTTCTCTATTTCTACTTATTCCATTTGCGTTGTTTTAAGCGATTCTTTAAATTTTCGTGAGACATTTCCTGGTTTCGCGGGGCATGTTTCGTAAGGTTCTTTATGCGTCGGTATAAACACAATTTCTGGCAAGCAAGGCTTACTCCCCCTCATGTATCCTTGCCGCACTTTATATGCATGCACGTTCCTTCCTCAGACTTGTCCCGTGGGACCTTGTAAGATACACAGCAATTTCTGTTGGATCTACAACTTGTATCTCTCCGCATTACGACTTTAATTTCGACTGCATTAGAAACGAAGTACCCCTGAAACTTTTATACGACCGCCAGGATTTCGAAGGAACACTCGATTCACCTTTAGTTTCTCTATTCCTAATTCCTCGAGGATATTCCACGGAAATATAAAGATGTTATCTGTTCCTTTTACACTCATTTCGGTTATCGTTCTTCTTTGCAATATTTCGATTCTATTAGATTAAAAATTCGATTCAGTATATTTGTTATGCAGAGAAAGTAGATCAGTTGTTAATTAATTTATCTATAGAACAAAATAATCATTTAATTTTATTCTTATTAAATTCATGCTGAGAAGCGAAGAGAGAATTTTTTATAACATTGTATTATTTTATAATGTAGTTTTAATTAGAGTTCTGTATATTTATGGCTACTATTATTCTACATTAATTTATATAGAAACTTATTTGGGAATAATTTAATTAGAATTAATTTATGTAGAATTTTGATGGAATAATGATGATAATTAATATGCTGTTTTAGGAGATACAAAAGTATCCGAGTTGAAAGGAATTTTTTATAATGCACTCTACTTCGTCATACTTTAAGGAACACATAAAAATAATAAAATATGATCGAATTTCGCTGGTATCAACAAAGATCCAATAGAAAAAGCGAAGGCAAACACGATATCCATACTCACGAATTTCTCTCGTGACGACGCACAATACTTTAAATTTATCACGATAAAAATAGTGATAGCACTGGAAGCCTCCACCGAAAGAAAATCCACCTTAATTTCTCATTATCTCACGTAAATACGTGCATAAATAATAATAATCTAAATAACGATTTTTATAACACCAACTTAATGCTAGTTACAGTTCGACCGAACTGAAAAACGGATTTCAAGAATAATGTTACTTTAACTCGCGGCTTTTCATCTCACTTTATTTCTTTGGCGTTTCTTTGGATTAAAGATCGCGAGCTCCTTCAGCCCCGAAAGTAATGGTTATTTATCGCGAAGGAACTATGAATTTATTAACGACTGGCACGTGAATGCATGCCTCATATGGCTGCCGGCTAATGGCGAATGGCATGAAACTTCTTAATGAGAAAGTACGTCTTAATAGAGTAATATAACGCGCCATATGCGCGCAGAAATATTGTTGCACCTGATGCTTTCGACGTACTCAAAATGCTACGAATAATGCGACAGTCCTGGTGCAATAATCTCGAGTCAACTAATTCGGCTTTCAACGCGAGACAAAATGAAACTTTCATGTCGAAGTGAAGGCCCGCGATATATTAAAGGCGAAAGGTTGGACACCTTATTCTCGAAATGCATATTACCTCCTATTATTAACAGAACATTAATCAATTTCAGGATTATTAAGATTATACTGATAACATATTATTAAGATATTACAGTTACAGAAATAATCGAGGGTGCGCTGTACATATATTAAAGGCGAAAGGTTAGATGCCTTATACACGAAATAAATATTAACTCACATTATTAATAGAATTATACGTCCAATGAAGGAAGTTTCACAAGAAGTAATTTACCCGAAAAGTAACGACGGTATGAGAAAAAGAGTTCGATGATCGACCCAGTAAAAAATCCACGATGATTAAAAGGAACCCCGGCGCGGAGGAAGGTTTCGAGTTGCAATATTAACAAACATGTAATTCTACCGATCGTGGATTTCAGTTCGCCGATATTTCCAGGATAGACTAGGAGTTTGAATTTCGAAATTCCGAGGGATATATTTATCGAGGAGATAAAGAAAAATACGATGAAGTATTACAGGTGAAATAAAATACGGAGGTAAGCGGTGATTCGACCTCGGAATAAGTTCCAAGGTTACTACGAAAATAACAATGATAATAAATTGTTAAGATTATCGCTTGATGCGATGGCAATGATGTTCGAGGAAACCAGGCTGGATCTAATATTTCGATTTCGTGACAGGTTCGTTTTCGTGTGCGTGCCAACATACGTAAAATGCCTGGAATATGATAAACACTGCTGGAACACGCGTCTTCTAAGTAACGCAAAAATTCGACAATTAAAGAGCCTGCAAAAATATCCGCGGAGGGGGGGAGGAGGACGCGGCCGAGGAAGATTTTAACGCGAAATACACCTCGGAACAATTTCATTAACGTCGAGTTTAAACTTTTAATATCGTACCAAGGATACGGGAGTCCTCTTTCTTCCTTCCTCCTTTCTTCGTTTTATTGCGATATTTCCGCGAAGGCGTTCGTTCTCCTTCTCGAATGCAACCGCCGTCCTATCTTCTCTTTGTCTTCTCCAGTCTCGAGTTTCCTCGTCCTTAATCTATGACTACGATAAAATTAATGTCGGACTTTTATGAACGCTCGAGTAATCGGTGTGTTTCAACTTGGTTTCCATTCATTTCTTTCCCCCGGCTTCGTGTCTCATCGCGTAACCTCGATTCGCAGAAATGCGCGAGGGACGGACGGGGGTTGAAACTAAAGAATATCTAACAACGAGAATTCATTTCTGCGGAAAACACGTAAGTATATGATGCTTGTATATGTATCGGTGATTATGCAAGCGGCCTATTTATTTTTAAATGAATATATTTATGATATTTATATTTCGTGATACAATTAGTTTATACACTTTTGTAGAGCTAATACTAAGGATGTTGAAATGGTCGAAATACACCGGTATTGGCAATAAATATTTTATTATTTTTATAACTAATGTATTCCTCAATACATTAAGACTCAATTTTGAGTCTTTAGATATGTTACACTTCGGTCTCAAAACGTTTTTAAACATTTGTTGTCAACAGAACTTTATTTAATAAAATTCTACGAATTTGCCCCGTACGCGTGTAACATTCGGCTAAAAATTCTCCGACGCGGAAGTATTAATTAAACAAATTTAACTCGTTCTTTCCGGAAAAGCGACTCACGTCACTTTTATATTCATCGATATACATATAGAATTTTTAATATTATTTATACGGATATATATAAAATAATATATGATATATATAATTCGAATGAAATATGTGGATGGTTGGTAGGTGATTAAATTGAATTGCAATTTCAATCCGGTTCATGTATGTATGCACGTGGCAACGGAACTTTGTGTGATTAGTATTCGGGGGGGGGTTTGATTTGCAGGGTGCAATCGAATATTTGATGCAAATTGTGAATTTAATATCCTTCAGTAATAATACCTTATAAACAATTAATTAACCCTCGAATAGTTCACGTAACGTAATAAATATAGTGTGATCACGGTGGTCGGGTCATTAAACAGGAAACGTTATAGTTACCCTTTAATAGATTATTGCTAGTACCAGGCAATTATTCTAGTGGCTTATGCGAATATAATTTAGTTCAATTGGCTACGTCGACATGCTCGGTTATTGTTATTATTACTTAGACCTTGTCCCGGTATAATCGATTGAAAATTATTATTTTATTAATCCAGGATTAATTTGAATTATTAAGGTGAATGAATATCGACATTGATATTATTTCATACGTGATAGAATTTACGGATAGAAGAGGATCGTGTAGATGAAGGAATGACACACACACACATGACTATATAACCCTATTTTATATACACGGTTTAACACGCTTGAGGAAATGCGAAAGAAAATATGTACTTTTGAATTATGTTATGTATATCCTGCTTGAATTAATGACTTTTATTTAAAAGTATGTAATGGGATTTAAAAAACTATATAATACTGTCTCACATAGACTTGTTAAATTTATTATATATTTATTTTCAATATTAAATGTAGATTCGAATGAAATGATTTATTTCTGTCGATTAAGTTCGATATTATTGGCACGAAATAGATGATGTCATAGGAGTGATATATTTCTGGTTAATTTCCTGTCTGCTTCATCATTCTATCGAATTCGTGTGTTCCATTGTATTTAATTATGTTACGTAGAAAATTATCCAGCCCGGTGAAAATACCGTTTCTTGAAGCCCGGTAACCTGTGGGTATACGTTTTACAAAGAAACTTCTTCGTGAATAAAGCTTCAATGAAATTCCAGGCTGCACGGAATGCACAAAGTAAAATTACACAAAGTTGCGAATACACACGAGCACTTAATTTCGTACTTTTACTTGTAACACGATCTTCACACTCCACCACATCGGCCCGGTTACATTGTAGATCCGAGAGCGCCTGTACCGGCAAAGAAAGTTCGCGCGATTACTCGTACGCAAAAATCGCGAAATTCGAACCGACAATTACGTCCCACACGTGATTATTTTACTCATGAAATCCGAGGAATTTATTTGCCTTTCCGCACCTTTGTAATGGCAAAGTTTTATGTGCGCCAATTCTCCCATGGACTAAACACAGTACCTCTGATAATGTTACGCGTAAATTGTTGCAATCTCAACAAAATGATACATGAGCAATTAAATCCCAGTTATACATTTGTGAGATTAAGGCTAATTATTATTAAGTACTTTGTTTGCGTGTACTCAGTTGTTTAGAATTCTAAGTTCGCGATTGTCTTCGAAATATCTGTCGAAAGTGTTCGGGAAGATATAATAATGTATGTAATTGATTGATTAGCCAATTAAAATGTTGATTGGCCAAATTGATTAGCCAAGTAAAATCTTACTAAAAACAGAAGAAGAAGAGGAAGTAAAGATTGAAGAGGTAAGACACTTTTTAACAAGAAGATTCTTAACCCTTTTTGTATCCTAGGGCTGACATATCGGCTTTCTATATTTAATATAATATAAATACATGTAATAACATTAAAAAATTAATAGATGTCTCAAAAATCGCATATTTCTTAAGGTATTTTAGGACGGTACCCGGAAGATTTATAAGGTATTAAATATTAATTGTTGACATGTGTATACACGGGTTAAAACAAATCTAGAAATAGAATGATATAAACGGAATTGGGTCAAAGACAGTTAACCTTTCGCGCGAGTGTTCAGTTAATAAACTGTCCGCGCGATTAATTTGTTATACAAGCAACGAGTGGAGGCGAAGTATCGACAAATCGTGCTAGGATCGTAATGGCAGGCACCATCCTCGCGGAAACGGATGCGGATCGTTCGAGCGGATGTGTCACTTTGATCTGAACGAGAGAGCGAGCGAGTGGACGGACGTTTCGGTGCCTCGAGAGTAATTAAAGCAGCCAACAGAATTAGTCTGAAATTCGGAAGCGTGCACCGTGGCCTGGAGGCCAGCCGCTCTAATTGACCCATTTTCGTGGTAATAGATCATCAGCTAGGCTTGGGATATCCATTACGCGCTTACGAGGCCGAAAGAAGAGCTACCGCGAAACCGACGCTAACTCAACGATAAGCTCATTATCAATGCGCTAGGATCCCTGAATTTTCTATTAACCCTCGATTGTATCCTCCTACCTTCGAGTTGGTATCCTGGCAAATTTATAACGCGTTGGCGGTGTTTCGAAAATTCTGGATATTGTTGCATGGTGATTAAATATATCATATTTATCCGAATATCTTAACCCTTTGCAATACCTGAATTTTCTATTAATCCACAATTGCATCCTCCTACCTTCGAGCTGGGATCGTGAGAAATTTATAACGCGTTAAGTGTGTTCATTGTTGCCATTAACACATTTTCAATAATATTTAAGTAAACAAAATATTGTTTTAAGATATTCACTGAGGGTTGACTGATCGACTGATATGTCAAGCGATACACATTATGGAAACATCAATTATATTTACAGGATTATTTTTAATATCAGACTTAAGATAATTTCATAAAATAATTTTGAAATAATACATGTAACTGATATTATTATTCTATTAAATACCGTCTGAGTGACATTAAAAGTATTATGCAATACTTCTACATATAGTATGTCCTTTGAGTATCATCACAAATTATAATTAATTTTGGGTTTAATTTCTGTCAACTAAATTTGGTTGATCTTCCGTATTATGAAGTAATTATATCGTCGATTTTTTTATATTAATAATCAAAATTTGCTTCACGAAGGGTGAAGGATACAGTCTTACTTTTAATCAATCATTTCCATTCTCCTCGAAAATGAAAGATTCTTTGTATAAACATAATCAAATTATTGGCATAATAAGAATCATCACTCTTCAAATTCCCTAAAAAAACTCTCACCAGAAATTAATTACCTTGGAGTGAGTATGGTATTCATCATCGGCATCGGGTTTTCATTTTGATTGTTGGTAACACGAAAGGAATGCTCGATGAGTGGGAGTTATTAAAAATGCACGATCGAGAGTCACGTCTAGTAAAAAGGTTTTCAAGACACCGAGGCGTATTCCATTATGGCTTCTTTTAAGTGCAACCAGCCTCCTTTGGGTCCACCCTCGTTCCTTTTCAACGAACCGGGGATTTATGCGTATTAAATATAGAGGCTTTTAACCGCGAATCCCAGGACACAGGCGTGCGCCCTTGAATATTTATGCCCGCTTAGTCTTAATTCATTTACTTTTTTAGATTCCATGTTAAAAGAATGCCGGCCGCGCGACTCGTGAATGTTCAGGGATTCAAAAAAACAGGAGGAATTACGAAGACACATGCAATCCGCGGAGAATATTTGTTCTAACGAGGAGAGTCTGTTGATTGTGTGTGAAATTTGTTTCAACGAGATTTCGAAGAGACGTAGTAAAGGCAGAATTAATTCTATTAGGCACAATTTTTAGGTATGATGTCCCACGCATTTTAAAAAAAGGGGTTAAAAATTCTTTCGCTATAAAACGTGCCGTTAGAACGAGTATAAAGTGTATAAATATTAATAGTATTACTACTAATATTAATTTAGTAATCTAATAATATCTCTATCTCTATTTAATCTAAACCCAGCAATATTATAATCAATTCAATTCATATTAATCTAGAGGATAAGGGATTCTTGTCATACTCTGCTCCAAGCATTAATGAACGTACCATTTTTCTAATATTAACACGAAGTATCATGTAATTGGAAATTCTTTTAAGTGTATTAATCCAAATATATCTTCATCCGTTAATAAAGGTCCTTCGAAGTATCCTTAAGGCCCTCGATACTTCCAGGAAAGCTACGAAACAAATATCCCCGTCACCCAGCTCGAAGAGCAAGCGTTGACCCTTTTTGCGGGAGATGTCCTTACGGATTAAACGCGTTTCTCAAAAGCTCACGCGGTACTGGGTCTAAAAGGAACGATTCAAACTCCGGGAACGAGAAAGACGAGAGTACCGAGGGAAGTTACTCGAAAATAAGCAAGTGTGTGCCAGGCCGCGACTAAACCGGAGGAAGATGACGAAGAAACCGAGCAGAGAAGACCGTTTTGATGATACAATCGGGGAAACCTGATACCATGAGGTCTTAACTGCAGGGGCAGCTACTTCCACGGAGCTGGAATCTTGCGGCTGACACGTAGATGTATGCGTAAAAGGGCACACTTATGCCCTACTATGCAACCAGAAGAATCCGTGAATCGGTACTAGATCCGCGATCCCCACGATCTTTATCACCCGTTACGATGCACCGCGTTTCCTTTCGTCGGACGACCGCTTATACGTCCTCTTTCCTGAGATCGCACGCCTTTGTTCTCCATTTATTCAGTTTTTTTTAACCCTCTATAACTCAATCCTTTCATGTCTAAAAGAAAATGTTGTAACGTGAAACTAGTTAAACGCGACTAGCTAACGTGAAATTAGTTAAACGAGAATCGAACGAAGGTTACATCACGTGAAAAGAGTAACGAAATTATTACTTAAACGCGCCGGAAAGAAGCTTTATTGAGGGTTAAACAAATTCTTAAGAACAGGTATTAATATGTAAATGTTTTTAATAATATGGAAACAAATTTTAACATACCATTATGTGTCCACACATGTGGTTATGTATACCACATCCTTCTCGGAATTTTAATAATTTTACTTGTATAATATATGTGCTCTATAATTATAAAGAAAACATTGAAGCAGCACGGCGTCAGGCGAATCATATTTACTTAGTATTAAAGATTAATAATCGCTTAATTGACCCAATTAAATCAAGATATATATAGCAAAATAAATATCAATTGTATGTTATCAATTCACTTCCAGTATAATATAATTAATATGATTTATTACGCGAATAGATACTATGCTAATTACATTAAAACATATATGGCTGTATTTCAATAATTACATAATTCAAGGTATTTCGTCATGTATCAGATATCCCAGATATATTATAAATTATAAATTGTCCCAAGATACTAATTACGATACCGCGCATGACTCATTTTTAATACAAGTACTCTCGCGGAAAATAGCGATCTTTTTTTTGGTTTAATATAACAGGCTCCGGGAGTGAAATGCTACCTTATTACGGGCTTGTTAAAAATTTATTTCAGCAAAGGCACATTATTATTCTTCTATGTAAAACGTCTTTATACGTGTATTTCCTCCTGGCTCTACAGAGGGAAGTAAAATTACCGAGCAGAAAAATGCGGGGTTGCATTACGGAGTGTCAGAAGACGAAAGAGGTCAACCTTACCCTCTGCAAGTAGCAAGAACTTAACAACTGAACGTATTTTAAACCGGGACAATTATACCTACAAACTTTTGCTTCCTCCCGCATACCCCCATTTCCCTTTCTCTCTCTCACACTCACACAGGTGCAACCCCCTTTTTTTCCCACGAATTTTTGTCAAAGTGTGTCGTATACTTCCTTTGCACGAGCTGTCCGAATATATATATTTTTCTCGCTGTTGCTAATATTACTTTCACAGCTGTTGTAGTCTTCTCGCGAAGAAACATAAAATGTGAAGTATTGTTGTCGGTTATTAATCCTTTATAGCTCAATTTTGTTCGTGTCTAAAAGAAAATCGTACAACGTGAAACTAGTTGAACGCAAATCTAACGAAGTTACATTACGTGAAAATAATAACAATATTTTATACTAATAAATATACTTATATTTTATTACCAATCAACTGATTGCACGATTTAGAAAATAAACAAGATTCAAAGTCAAGTTACCTTAGAAAGCATACAGTTTCTATGTACTTTTAATGTATCTATTGAATCATATTAAATATAACTATATCATAAAACGTATTTAAAATTATATACAACTATATCCCGAACAAGGATCTCTCACGAGTATGTTATTTAGTGTTACGGAACACTTTAAAGTCAGACAATTATCGCGAGAAACTTTTCCTCGCTTCCGTAAACCCCTATTCTTCCAACTAACCCCTCTCCCCCACCCGGTCCTACCATCCTCTCCCCCTTCCCCCTAGAAATCTTTGTCAAACTGCAGCCTGCACTTTCTTTGTCGTCCCCCACCGTGAACTTCTCTGTTTTAGTACGTCCGGGATTATTTCACCTCCTCCACCTGCGCCCCCGGCTTCACCTCCCCGGCCCACTTCCTCTGTACTTTCGACAAATCTAATTAACAAAGTCGTTTACTTATCTAAATGGATTCTGTACTCGTCCATTTCACCGTGCCAAGGCGGAGGCACGCCTTGAGGAATCTCCAGGTTACCTGGTGTACACTCCTTCCATACTTTAAGGCGAATTGTAGTAACGAGAATTGTTAATAAAATTCGTCGATTTATGTAACAGCTCTAACATCGTTGTTACAAACGAAAATTCATTGAATAGATTTCTTTCGAAAACTCATTTTGTGTATTTATTACTGTAACCTTTCGTTATCCGTCTACTACGGAAAATTACGGGACGCCGTGATTTTTACATGGCAATGTTATTTAATAAACTTGATCTCTAATAACGTAAATAATTGAATCCATTAATTAACTTAAATCCTACAACCATGATTTATATATAATATAAATAAATGTGTAAGTGGAATCGGCCATTTTCAACGAGTTCTTTTAAGGCTGATTTTACTTCTCCTCCTCCTCTTGTTAGATATCAATTTAGATAGATAATTTGGTTATGATTTAATAATGCGGTATAATAAATAAGTTAATGTAATGACGGATTAAATGGACGTCACTTAATAATGTTATTTAAATCGAGACAGAAGTTACGTAACTTTTTAAACGTCAGAAAATTTCAAGGAAAGTGCAGGTTAGTTTGAAAACAAGGGAAGGAAGTTGTAGCACGTCAACGATACATCGTAGCTATTTCAAATGTTGCAGAAACGTACATACTCGTCCACGCAAGTATATGTTTTCGCGGGAGCAGGTAAATGGACCTGGATGAAAAACTAATTTCCGTGTTTCGTGCCGTTTTATTGGAACGTTATAACATTACGGCTCTCTCAGGGGTATATATCTCGACAAGATTCTACTGTACTTTCCGTATTTCCCACCGCTCCACCCCCCACCCCCGGCCACTCGTCGTGTTAGAATTAAACAAGAGGAAGTGGGTAGCTCTATTTAAAACTTCAACTCCACAATTTTACCCATCAACCGAACGTCTGGGAATTATATAATCCGGTTGCATTTTGAAAAATAAAATCCACCGACGTCCGCCTTTTTCCCCAAGTAAACCGAAAATAAACGTAAGTCTCATAGGAAGCAATAAAATGAATGTCTTCGATGAATTCCTCGATAAATCAATCAATTGAAGATCCTCGAGTGTACAAACCCGAGGATTCTACCGTAGAAGAGAAAATATAAATCTATAAATCCGAAGATGCGGTACGTAAGCGAAATATAGTAAAAATGTATTAGGCATCCCCCGTATATCAGATCCGCGAGAATGCCTTGATAAATGGCTTGCACATTTCACTCTTCCTGTGTGTAATATGTGTGTGTGTATACATCGGTGGCGTTTTAATACGTAAAATTACGAGTTTCCCCGCGAAAAATCCATGCCGCGCATTCGAGAGTATTTTATCGGAATGGTATTCGATCCGGGGCTGCGGGGGGGTTGGTGGTGGTTGTACAGGTAGTACAATAGCCGTTGCCGTTTCGACACGGCATATTTGGCTCCTCTGTTTGCATACATTTCCGACGGTCGACGCATATTTGCCGAATCGCCTGATGATTTTGTTTAAACGCGGATGAGCGGCCCCAGCTTGCCTCTTGCGAAAGCACAAGCGGACGGGGGAGGGGGGGGGGGGGGGGATATTAATTGATTCCCCGGGATACGCGTACAGCGTATTCTCGTCATCGCCATAAATAAATTAATAACACGGGCCGCATGTGTTTACATGTGTACAAGCTTCGCTTACAAATGATGCCAATAATGAGTGCATCGGGCTAATACGAAAGAGTACAACCCCGTGAAATCCGTGTACCCCTGTATCCGCCATTTGTACGATTTATCTAATTGCATAACTGTTTATTGTTCCCTATAAGAGTAATTTACTTTCTCTTCGGGTTTTATTGGCCGGGTTGTAAATTTGTCTGATACCCTGATGGATATCAGCTGATACAAAATTATGTAGAAAGTTTGGACATATGTTATTTATTCTAATTGAAGGTATAGTAATATGTGCTATTGACGACAATAATTAATATGTGGGATTTATGTATTCATCTAATTCTTCACTCTTAGTAACCCTATTTTGTATATGAAATATGAAAGTTTATATTCTGTACGAAAATATCTTAAAATGGAATCGATCCTAGTATTGATAATAAATTAATTAACATATGTACTCATTCGGGATAGCATCGTGTTAAGTATAGTTGCAGCCGATGATCATTTACACAATTTACAGCATGAAGGTAGCCGCAACAGATGGCTAGATTTTCTGTATAATTGTATAATAATTAGCGCATACTGCAGTATAATTTACAAATCTTGATATGCAATTAGATTGTAATAATAGATTAATATTTCGGAAGAATATTGCGCGAATATTAGAATCTCAGTCAAATCGATCATTAATTTGTAAGAATGATTTAAATAGTTCGTACTTTTGATACCCATTCTAAATTATGTAATTAATATACGACGAATTATAAGGTGGACCGAATACCACCAGGAACTATGGTACACATATCACATGGAATAAATCCAGCGGTGACGGTTTAATAGTTTCACTAATAAATCACCATAGTCTTGAAAAACTAGATTATCACACAGAACTAAATCAATCAATTAATCCTTATCACTCCAACTGTTTAGCGCGACTATTCATCGGCAACTCCAACTTATTCTCGGCATATGTTTGCTTTCAAATTTTTAATTGTCATATTTTAAATTGCGACAAGGAAATGAAAATAATAATCTTCAAGTAATTTAAAACAATCTTAATTCATTTCAGAAGTAATATAATTCTGATTATATTATTTATATATTGGGTTGTAATACGCACACTGATATCAGGGGTGCCTGAAAGACAGGCTACCAGTGATAAGAGTTAAATATCATAAAAGTAATATAGAATATCTGTCGGCACATTAATTCCAAACGAATCATCCGCTATGACTGTACATCATACAAAACAACAAATACGAGCACGATTGCCACGACGAAGCCAAGCATTCGTCATCTTCATTAAATATCGATTGACCAGCACGAACGCCGTGGAATAACAAAGCACGCACATGATTTTAAAGTTAGGGCCACGCCAGATCGTAGGCCGTTTCTCCTTATCGGAATCACACGATAAAACGTACAATTCGTACACGTGTATGTCTCCGCGGCGAGCCGAGTGCGCGGCGCGTTCCCTCGGATGAATTATGTCCGTAACGCGTGCTGATGCCACACCTCCCCCTTTATACCTGCTGTTCTATCTGCCGAGCATTATGTTACTCTCACGAGTGAGCCCACCACCTATACATACATACGTGCAACCCATATTCCTCGGCACCTGAACGCACACCTTAAACCAGGCTCATTTATCCAAGTGCCTCAGGTACGACCGGGTGCCGTTAAGCGCGGCCCAACACGACAATACAAGCGAAAGACAAGGATAGAAACCGCGAAAAGGGAGACCGCCCCCCTGCAAGTAGACCATACAGAGGATAGAAGCAAAGGGGGTGTTGTTTCTATTTTTTTCCACTACACCCTCCTCCTCGAAACCACCCTCACCAGCCACGACTCGCAGTCCGGTCTTTTCTTCCCTGTATAATGTACGTGTTAGGAGCACGGCTTGCGTTTCGTTACCCCGTTGTACGCGTGCGACCACTCGTTCCACGAGTCATAAATAATCTGGAAACATGAATATCACAGGGTACCGAGGCCTCTATTTGCCGCGATCGTCGGTTCTTTACGTGGACGTGGAATTTTTTCTATGCTTCGCCCGAAATTAAGATAGCCGGTATGCCGGGTTTCGATTTAGGTACACGTGTATTTTGTATACGTTAGTGTTTCAATGGTAAATGAAACGGTATCATGTTTTAGTATTATTATTTAACCCTTTGCACTCGATGGCGATTCTCAGTCGCCACTCAGTTTATTGTGGCAATTCGAGTGGTGACTGTGAGACGACATTAAAATTTACTCGCCACGAGTGGCGGCTGAGAGATGATATTAAAATTGACTCCAGTTGTCGGTGATTTAATCTAGTTTTACTGGGCTTGTTTTCATTTTGTCTTTCGCACTTGCGCATCCATGGAACGAGGTACTTGAATCTCCCTCTAATTTACTCGCGCCCCGGGAAAAACGAGGGAATTGCACGTATTTTCGGTTGGTTCTCTTGGTCTTTTATGTGCGGTGCTGGTTGATGCACCGAGGGACTTACTTAAGGCGACTAATCAATCACCTGGACTCGGTGCGCTTGAATAACGAGTTTTATTCCCAACGAATTTCTTTCCCCTGTCTTTATTAGGACATTATCATTTTGATTTGTGACGGGTTGTTGAGTGTCGGCTGTTTCTTGTGAACTTAAGTGATCGACTTCAGACAAGCCGATGAGTTTATCCTTCATCATCTTCGCTGTACCATGAATCTGATTCAATGAGTACTTACATGACTTACTTTTAATTATTATTAATTTATTCATTCAAATTCCTCCGATTATAGAACTACACGGCAATATATTACTCAGATATGATTATTAATAATAAATTAGAAAGATATAAATTAAATAATAATTCGATTTTCTTTCTTTCTTTTCTTAGTTCCTTCAATCACTCTTGATTTATCGAATACAATGGACAAACTGCATTTCTTATTTAAATAAATTCGTTGTTGAAATAATATTATTTCAATCTAGGAATTATTCGGGAAATTACTCGGTATTAATTGATCGATCGCAATTATATTAGTATTCAATGCGCGCCGCTATAATCAATGATTTCATCGGTTTTTCCGATTTATTAGTCGGATTTACTAGAAACTGTCTCACCGTGTTAAATTGAACGTCATGTAACGTCGCATTTACCTCGTGTAATTTGTTTATTTCATATTTCGCATCGGTGGCACAACGAAAAATATAAATCCTGTCGACGGCCATTCAATTGTAAATTTTAATTGATATAAATGCCGAACGCATGAATACCTGAAGGAAAAGTCATTAATTCCGGATACTTCGATAAATTTCAATATGCATAAGTTTAAATAATGCACTTCTATCTACTTGTTCACATTCTTGAATTAATACAAGAAATAAGTTCGAGGGTTCCCTGACCTAAGATTTAATGAAGATAATCCAAGAGATTCTGCAAGCGGCAGTAAAAAATTATTTCAATACTTTCCAAACTTTCTTTTAATTACTATGTAAGTAATTATTCAGCAACGAGAAACAATTTTTAATGACAATAACATGTAAATAATTCTAGGACTATTATTCTGATATCCAGATTTATGTAACTAATATACGACAAAATATAATTTGTTTGATAACACCACACAAATAATTATTAAGATAATTAATATTCTGATATCCATTTTGAATTATGTAATTAACATACGACGAATTATAAGGTGGACTGGATACCACCAGGAACTATGGTATACATATCACATGGAATCAATCCAGAGGTGACGATTAAATAGTACCACTATAAAACCACCATAGTCCTCGGCAATTAGATTATCATACAGAACTAAAAATGACATCCACCCGTACCATAAATCAGAGCCTAAAATGGAATCGTAAAATTTAAAACTAGTTCACATAAATTCCATTATGAAGAACTCCTTAACTCTTACATAAAACTTTCACCACATAAACTTTTTTGACCTCAAACTTTCCCAGAATGATTTGATGTCGAATGATTCAATCATCAAGGTGGGATTAAATTTTCTAAACTGCTGCCACGAAAGAGGGGGGAGAAAACAGGGGTGAGTGGTAGATATAGGTGCATCGATGGTCTAAATTAACTGGCGCTGGGTCGAGAGATGCAAATATCTCGTGAGTTAAGGCAATGAAGCCGTAGTAGGGCTCCACCTCGATCGTGTTGCTCAGCTTGAAACTTGGGTGGTACTCCCCTAGAATTCACCGCGAAAATAATTGCAGAAGCTTCTGCAGCCGCGCACAACGAATCGGAAAGAGAGGACTCGATGTATAGGAGAGGAAGAAACGAGGATGAAACAAGGAAGAGGATACCAGAGGGGTTTTGCCATATACCGGCATCGTTCTGGATATTTCAGAGCGTGTCGGTAGAATTATCTTGCTTCGCTCGGATATTTTCACCGTGTCGGCAAAATTATCTAACATCCCCCCTTGCCTTCGAGAACCTTGACGCCGTCCGCCAAGTCGACGTTTATATTCCGCCAGAGATGATTGTGTCTAGCAAGACACACTGGACTTTACAGCCAAGAAATAATGAGGCCATGATTCGTTCTTCCACCGAGGGAACGTGGAAGGTGAAACTAGAAAGAACGACCGGTGTGCTTTCGAGCACTTCTATCAACTGTTAGATACCGGAAAAAGTTCGTGCGGATTTTTAAATCGAAATTCATATACCTCGTACTTCGAACATTTTTAACTTCGAACGTTTCAGAGTTCAAACGCTTGAGGAAGCAAGGAATTTGTTTCGAAGTTCGAACTATAGTCGAGCAACAATATTTTCGTCTTTGTGATTTTTGTATTAAAAAATTATTCTTAACTTCTATTTCTATGTTGTAGTAATTAATATTAATAAAATAAACCTCACATTATTTTGTTTAATTGTTTCTTAGTTATGAACATTAAAAATCCTAAAATCCAAAATCTTGATTTGGAATTCTAACGATTCATAGTTCGAATGGGTTTCTGGAACGAATTGAATACGAACTACGAGGTACTACTGTACGCTGGACATTCAGGAAAGTCATTTTATTTGACGAAGTAGTCAACATTTGTTCCTACGACACTTTCCCAACGTCCTACAAATGTATACATTCTTTTTTTGTAAAAATCTGGCGATTTGCATAGCGTTATAGAAGGTTAATTAACCTTTTCATGTAAAAATCAGTTATAAAAAACATTTTATATCATTTATTCTTATAGTTCCCTATTTATGTGACCTGTAAAGATTTCAATAAATCGTAGAAATCATATGAATCCTACCAGATACCAGAAATCAGAATTTAGTAGAAATCAATTCATTAGTAATTCCTAGATCTTTATGAGTAACTGAAAATAAGTTTGGCGCTATTTTAATCTAATAGAAATGATGATAACTATACTCACGAATTAAATATCGGTAATTATTAATAATGGAAAATAAACTTAACCCGAGATTAATCTACTAGAGATTTTGATAAATAAAATGGTAGATAACCTTGGAAATTGATAATTTCTTATTATTAATAATTTAAAATAAATTTAATCTTTAAACCATCTATCGAACAGCTGATGATCAGTTAATCGAATAAGAGCTGAATTTAAACTCCAACTTAAATAAAATAATTCCAAAGAATAAGAAGATGTTTCCGGAACATTATCGCATAAATATAATTGCAAAATATATATCGTAGAAAATAATATCTTATGTTAACTTCCGTTTATTCCTTTATATAATTTCTCCGGTAATTCTTATTTCACGCGAGCACTTTATACCAGAAGTCTGACGCGGAAAGTTTAGTGAAACGGCAAAAAAATAGAACAACGTCAAGCTGCCATTTTTTTATAAGCTTCATTGCAAGAACAGCTAAGAAATTTTCTGATGGGAAATGTTACTTCCAGTTACTTTCTGGAAGAATATATCGTTCAGATTAACGTGTATAATACACTTTATATTTCTCGGAGGAAAATTTAACATGGCAAGGATAATGTAAAGCAGGGAAACATTAATGTAACGCACCGAATTTTTCACTGAATAACATGGTATTCGTTTTTCAATTGTAAACTTGACTTTTAATATTTCAATTGGAAGGTGCATTAAGTGACGATTTTAAACGACGAAACTCAAAACTTGCTAACTAATATTCCCTTGTAAAATGCACATATCAGTGTCCAAAATAAATGCAAAAATCATGTTGATGGCTAATAAAAATTCGATATTTTAGCAAATATTTCAGTGCAGCTGAAGCCATTCTGAAGATTGAAATTAATGTTAATTTACAGATTTGTCGAATTATAATGGTGTAAATGTTCAAGGCGTTACACTTATCACTTATCAATATTAAAATTAAGTAATAAGATCATCTTGGTATCTAATAAAAATTCAATACATCATAATTAAGTAAAGTATTAAGAACTCTAGCTTAATTTAGGATTCGAATTAATGTAGGTATACAAGTTAACTTAATCATAATTCTGTAAATTCTTAATTTGTAAAGAAATCATTAAATTCATCGTTTATCAACAATAAAAAGGTACAAAAGTCGCACTGATATCTGATAAAAGGTACTTTACCAAAACATTAGCGTGCAAACTGTACAGATAACAAGAACGAAGTCGTTCTCAGGCTTGGAATTAATGTAACTTTACAGATATACTTAATTATAATTGTGTAACTTGCCGAGGATAAAGGAAAACTTCGAGTAAGAAGATAAAAGACGACGTTTCGGCAAACCCAGTAATAAAGGTGCCCTCACACGAGCATGGAAACGGTACCCTAAAATTACAGAGGGTCACAGGAGGTTAAGTTCTCACTGTTCTTCGTTCACTTGTTTGTAGCACCTTCCCAGACGCACTCTACGCCCTTTAAACCCTTTACACCCTACCGAACGACACCTTACCTACAACTTGAGTCGCATTAGTTAATATTTTACCGCCTCCAAGCATTTGCATATTATATTAAGAACCTTAATGAAGCAATATACTCGATAGATAATAAGTAGCACCACACATGAGATAGCTACAGACCAATCATCCTGCGGGAGTTCATGAAATAACCACGAAATAAAATAAAAGGTCAAAAGGTACGTCAGCTGTTTCCCGATTGGATCTCCCGCGCGACAAGGGAAATAAATAAAACAAGATTGTCTCCTTCGCATTATCGTCAGTGCAATCTAATTCCGCGCATTGTTGCATTGTGAATGGAATACGAAAATAAAGATTAAGTGCAGGCACCCCAAAATTGTTCGACACGAAAGTACTTTGGATGATAAGTCTATTCTTATCTAGTAGGTCGTAATACTATGGATGTATTTGTGAATATGTATCTATTCCTTGAAACAAAATTTATAACATAAATTATCCACGGTGGTTCAAGTTGAATAATTCAACCGTGTACGCCTGCTAACCGTTCTTCCAACGTTGAGTACATAAACAAAAAGCAGTCTATTTGCGAAATTTCTCAAGCAAATTTCCATGGTTGTAGTTCGCGTATATATAGAAGCCGGATTTCATCTTCGAGGCGGGTAGTCCAGGTAGCAAGAGTCTCGTGGAAGAAGACTCGTATTAGGCAGTGAAACAAATTGCGCTCCCGACAATCTCTACGGCCGATCTATCCTTGGATCCGAGGTTGGGATAGTCAAGAATCATGTTTCGCAGAGAACGAGTGGATCTACACGTTTCTAAGAGCGAGAGGGCTAACGTGAGATGCCCATCGAGTATTACCTCCCCCTTCTCGCATCTTTGTCATTCCCTAACTGCCCGTTCAGGAAACTGGGTCACCGTTAATGATCGTTATTAATTGCTACTACAGAATTTAGAACGGTCGGGCGCTAATCTTCCTCCGCTATGCGATTGATTACTCTTTGCTTTCGTACTTTTACTTGAAACCTTTTGGGTTCTCTATAAAAGTCGCACTTTTGTGGAAGTTATATGTATATTGGTCACTTCTCGTAGTCGGATATTTATTGAATTCGTCGAACTTCGTATTGGGATACTTGGAAAATATCTTATTTCAATATTTGTATAATATCATATGAACGCATATGCGTGGAAGTGATTCGGAAAATTCGCGGAATTTTGCTAATTAAAGTTATGTTTACAAAAAATCCTATAAACACCAACGTATAACTTACTCAATCGTTTTGAGACCGAAGTGTAACGTATCTAAAGACTCACATTTGAGTTATCCGAGTTCAAGTAAAGAATAACAAAGACTCAAATGTGTTAAGATATTTCTAAAATACCATATTAGGACTATTTTAATTCCTAGTATATTTTGATTTAATATATATTTTCTAAAAATAATCCTGCCACAAGGGAAGTAATAATCACAACAGATGGTCCCGAAAACTTCTAGCAAGCTTCACGGGAGTCATTATTGTTTCGTTTATCCGAAAACGGGGGTAGATATAATACAAAAGGAAACCCCGCGAAAAGTGTGGCTTCCTTTCGTGTTTTTATTCTGGTGGAAGGCAAAAGACCTCATTGAAGCTTGACCCCCCTAAATTTGATTTTGCCGTAGCGCACCGCGAGGGTCTCCTCGAGCTCTTAAGAGAAAAAGGACCCCATAAACGATGCGAGTTGGCACTTAGGGTTTATTGCCGGAACTTAGGCTTTCATTGCTATCAACCGGGGAACTCACACGGCTTGGACGGTACACGCATATGCACCTACCGTACAAAACGTGTCGGTTTATGTTCATTTTTATGGTCGCTGATTACCAGGTACGCTAAATAACTATCGCGCCCGATCGTCCGTTCTGTCGTAACCGGATCGAAACGATCGGACCGCAATACTCGCCCTCGATATTCTTCATCGCACGCCACGTGCACACCATACTCCACGTGATAATCTATACTTATACATATATTGGATTATATACATATAAAACATACATGTTAGAAACATATTTGTTGAGAAAAATCCTCAATTCACGAACATTCAGATTATTTTGAATTTAGCTCATTCACTAAGGCGTATTCTAACAAGAAACCATTAACATTGTAAGATGTGATAATCGTATGACAGTAGTTGACACTAAATTGTGTCGATAAAAATAAGAAAAGTCGAGGAGTTATTGAGATTCAGTTATTCGATCGGTTGTTATGTGACACATAATATAAATTTCGCCTTTCGTGTATATCCGTGGACATATGAAAGCGTATATATACGCCTTGCGTAGTAAAAGGATTAAATAATGCGGTCATGATTCGTATAAATTTCATGCTTTTCGTACTAAGTCGTAATACTAATTAATACCATGTATTAAATTTGATACAAAAAATAATCAAGTGTAGGAACTAATTCTTTCCAACTTGTGGGTGCAAACAAAGTTTTATTTAAAAAGAATGAAAACAGGTCAACCATCGAAATAATTTCCATTATTCTCGACGACCTTTTGCCATTTTCTGGAAGCCAGCCAAATAGCAGTATAATATTTCGATTTGAACGGTTGTACTATCATGCGACTCCAGTCGGCAAGAATTAATTTCTACGTCTAATAATTGTGACATAAATATGTATATCTCTCATAGCAACCTACAGCGAAGTTAAAAAATAAATGCAGAATTCTGTTTCAAGGTAAAAGAGGTAGAAGAAGGTCCTTCACGTATTCTTAGCCTCCAGATTCAAGATGCAGTTATTCATTCTTAATACTTAATCAAAGTCTGGCCACGCACCCTTTGAATTGAGATACGAAACGATCGTTTTATCCCCCATCGGTGAGAAAGAGAGAAGGAGAGAATTTCGTAGCCCGCAGTGAAGCATAAATTCATGATATGTTCTTATATATACGTGCATTTAATTGCAGTGCAGCGGATCCCTACGATTCACTGACTTGATGCACCAACGTCAATTCTGCTCCGGGCCAATGCAATGAGACTGATCTTTGCTGCTGCTGCACTGTCCCGGGGCTTTGTAGATAATTTAGATAAGGATGTCGCGTTTTATATCCAATGACAACACCATGGAAATTTACTACTTCTGATGCTAGTCTTTTGTAGTCTCCTTAATATATAGTTAGGAGATTTATTAAATTATGTAACGTCCAAGCCATTTCCTTGGTTACCTCGGTGACTACCAATTTTGAAATAACGGGCTTTATAGGAGTATAAGTGATAACGATTTTGAAATTACAAGGACGTTTATAAGATTGTAAGTGATAACGAAAGTGTTTCATATTAGATTTCTATCTAATAATTACTGTGACTATTGCGTTGTTCTGTAAGAAGTCTTATATTTAAAAAGTAAATGGTGATTACACTCGCAATGTTTATCCTGCAGTATTATATTTATCCTTATTTAATACATATTTAACCCTTTGCACTCGAGAGGTGACTCACTTTATTACGGCGACACGAGTGGCGACTGAGAGGTGACATTAAAATTTACTCCAGTTCTCAATAATTGAACGTCTAATAATAGAATATAACTGAAGAAAATCTTAATGTCTCCCCTCAGTCGCCTCTCGAGTGCAAAGGTGTGCAAAGGAGTGCAAATATTTAATATCGTTGTTACAGAGGTAAAATTTATTAACTAACACTTTTATGTAAAAATTACAGCTTTTTCAACGGATGGCAGAAAGTTGCAGTAATAAATGCAAATAAGAGTTTTCGAAAAAATGTAGTTAATGAATTTTAACTCTCTAACAACGATATTATCCATGTCCCCTGGTCAGACGGATTTACCAATTTAAATTGGAGGATAATTCATAGTTCAAATATGACGAAGAACGAGGAAAATCTGATAATAATTCTTCGTTCGATAATAGATCGAATCGCAGAAGAAAGGAGGCGAAAAACAGCATAGTTTGCGAAATGATTCGCGGGGTTGCAACAATGTGGTAAATAGTTTCGATTCCTCTGATATGTCGAGGTTCTTGTCACATACTTCTATCAAAGTACTTGCACTTGGACGATGGCAAGAAGGAGTGCCATTGCCAATAGTATTCCCGATAGTTTGAAAGCTTTCGAAACTTATCAAATGGCTGTTCTTGCGGTCGAACTGTTCTATTCTTGGTCCCATAAACACCACGTTGCAAGTAATATGTTTCTGATCTTATTACATTATTATCGTAAAAAGAAGTTCGCGAAATACTGCGGACTCAATTTACGGGACGTGGCTCTGATAGTGCATTTACTATCTTGATAGAAATGTATCTAGAGTAATGTCTGGCGTATTTTTGAAATTGCCATCGGTAAGAATAGAATTTTTTAAATCTAACATATTATACTTCTGTCACTGATTTAAGTTGCAAACCACTTTCTACTAGGTTTCCATTTGAGTAGTTTCAATAGGACTGGCTTTCTTCGGCAACAAAACTTGGTCAACTGGGGTTTTTATTAAATAAAATATTTTAGAGAATAAGGCCAGTCTTATGTTTTTAATAACGAAGAAATTAGAATAACGTACGAAATTTGTATTTACTGAGTCATACTTGATTTCTTAGTTCTTTTAATTAAGCCTTCCAAATTAGGCCCTCGATTAAATTCAAATCGATTAATGACATAAACCTTGAGTGCATTATAAGAATATATAGACTTTGTCAGTGCATCGATTAATAAGAAAATACGAAATCTTATATTATATGCCTTACATTAATAAGAAATATAAGATGTCCAATGTCAACAAAATGCTAAGAACTACACAATTAATTACACAAAATGCCAAACAGTTTTGCGAACCGTGTTGTTTACGTATTAAAAATCGCTCTAAAAGGAAGTGCATTTGCAAGTGGCGTGGAGTTCTTTCTGTGTTTTGATCCAACTGTCTTCCATGGGATTACGAGATCATTGTTAAAACCACGTTTAAAGTCGTTTGCGTGAAACGGTCTCGCACTCATGAATTCTTCGCACGAACCCTTAGTCTCAGCGTGGTAGGAAAGTGGGTTGTACCTAAGTCGCACCTACTTTCAGAACCGTAATCTAGGCAGCCCTCGAGTCGAGTACCTCCGACGGAAGTGTGTTTCGCCGCATTGTGTTGCCAGAGTGGCAGGGATTCGCTTACCGAGTCCTACAATTCGCAATCCATGGTATTCCACTTTGATAAAAATGGACTTTCGCTACGTACGAATTCATGGTGCACCACTGAATTTTAAATCTATCCATTAGCCTGGAATTTGATATTTTTGATGACCAACGCACCACCGTTCACCTTTTGACCCATTTACCGTTCACCATTTTTTTGGAATATTATTATTAATTTATTGTTTCCCGAAATATTGAAAATAACTCGATGCATTTATTAAAATGCTCGCGCACCGGCTATTATTTTTTTGCTTCTAAAATATATCGAATAATAATACAAATTTAATAGCGACTTTATCGAACGCTTTATATGTAAATTTTACGCGGAATATTTGTTGATTTTACACGGCGAGATGTTTACACGGAAATTGAATCGATAAATGAATTCTACGATACGGCTTTTAGAGATACTGAGAGGGGGTGCGGGCAGGAGGAGAGGGTGGAACGCAAGCTTTGCTTTTCTCAAGGGTTCGTGGTTGAACAACATCGAGGCAACGAGTTCTAAACGAGTCAGCGATTCGTTTTGGAGTCGAGGGTGTGTGTCCACCTGTGATAACTGTACCGCTTTTCGATGAAAACTTGAAAAGAGCTTTTTCGGAGCAAAAGAAGGACCGACAGAGTCCAAAGTATTATTGGAGAAGTTCGGAGACCGCAGTACCGATTTCTTACAGAAACCATATGAAGTCCGACCTTAGTTCTATGAAATGTTATTTCTTGCACAGCCTTCATATTTCCTGTATCTACCATTTTAACTCGATATTTTCGATAATGGTTTATAATACATTTTATCTTCAAACACCAATATCAACTTATAGAGAGACATATTCTGATACCTTCATTTACAGTACCGAGATAAATAAAAAAAGCTACTGAATAAATCAAATAAATATGATGACGCATCTAATAAAAATATACATGACAATTATATACACGTATAAATGACGAATCTCAATGTTTGGTTTTCTCAGCTAAAAAGTGGTCGTAAATGTTTTATGACATATTATATTAATATTTATCGAGTTGGTGGGAGGAAATGCGGAAATATTTCTCGTATGTAAAGGGTTGATTGTATTGGTAAATTATAACGATTTCCAATCAGAAGTTTGAAGGGTGCAATACTCCACCGCAAAGTGGCCTGGTTTCAAAGACACGAGCTTTTCATCAAGATCACCATCTGTTCCATTTTCCCAGCTTCTTTTATGAAGTACGTGAAGCGATACGAATAATGTGTTAATGCAAAACGTGTTTCAGAAAGTGGGAGTGCACTCGTCCGCATTCGCATTGCTGGCGCAGTGAACAATTGATGCAACGTCCTCTGTTCCATACCTTCTTGGAATAGTGACTGCAGACACGAGAACTGGGTTACACACACGCCAATATACAATACAACCCCGCCTTATGATTTACAATCGTTCCTTCTCTTCGAGTATACTTTTCACGAATTGTGTAACCCTTATTCAATAACAGATGCCATGTTCCACGACAGTTTCCACCATAAGCTATTAACTATGTTATTTTACAAAGAGACCTTTCGTTGTGTTGTTCAGAAATAATATATAATATTTTAAGACACTGGATTCCAGTGCAAATTTTGAGGGTAAAGTTCACATTGTTTCTAATGTATATAAAAGTTTGTAGTAAAGAAGGGAAAGATTATATTCGATGTACAAAGTAGAAATTAGGGATATAAAAATTGTAATAATTCTTCCATAATTAATTAAAATACGGGGCCTCCTCCGAGCGTTGGTCAGACTCGCGAACAAAGTTGAATGTATGTTGCCGAATAAGCAACCATAACTAAGGACTCCGTGGAGATATTTTGATGCAGCAATGTGCATTCGAAAGGGCGGACTTTTCTCTATAAGATAACTCTTGAACAAAAATATCGCACGATTCGTTCTTGCGCAATTAATTAATATACGGGGCCTCCTCCGAGCGGTGGTGAGACTCGCGAACAAAGTGGAATGAAGGTCGCCGAATAAGCGTCCATATCTAAGGAGTCCGTGGATATATTTTGATGCAACAAAGTGCATTCGAAAGAGCGGATATATCTCTATAGGATATTTCGCGGACAAAAATATCGCACGATTCGTTCTTGCGCAATTAATTAATATACGGGGCCTCCTCCGAGCGGTGGTGAGACTCGCGAACAAAGTGGAATGAAGGTCGCCGAATAAGCGTCCATATCTAAGGAGTCCGTGAATATATTTTGATGCAACAAAGTGCATTCGAAAGAGCGGACTTTTCTCTATAAGATAACTCTCCGACAAAAATATCGCAAGATTCGTTCTTCCGCAATTAATTAAAATACGGGGCCTCCTGCGAGCGGTGGTGAGACTCGCGAACAAAGTGGAATGAAGGTCGCCGAATAAGCGTCCATATCTAAGGAGTCCGTGGATATATTTTGATGCAACAAAGTGCATTCGAAAGAGCGGATATATCTCTATAGGATATTTCGCGGACAAAATAATCGCACGATTCGTTCTTCCGCAATTAATTAAAGTACGGGGCCACCTCCGAGCGGTGGGTATTACTCGCGAACAAAGTTGAATGAATGTCGCCGAATAAGTGTCCATAACTAAGGAGTCCGTGAATATATTTGGATCCAACAAAGTGCATTCGAAAGAGCGGACATATCTCTATAAGATATTTCGCGGACAAAATAATCGCACGATTCGTTCTTCCGCAATTAAGTAAAGTACGGGGCCTCCTCCGAGCGGTGATGAGACTCGCGAACAAAGTGGAATGAAAGTCGCCGAATAAGCGTCCATATCTAAGGAGTCCGTGGAGATATTTTGATGCAACAAAGTTGAATAAAAGTCGCCGAAAGATTATATTCGATGTACAAAGTAAAAATTAGTGATATCAAAATTGTAATAAGTTTAACAGTAATTACTATTCTAAGAGTTTTATTATACCGTAACTGTGATTTATTATTTTTTCATGAAAATAGTAAATGAGTTAAAAGTAAGAAACATGTTTTTGGAAACTTTCAGTTAGTACTTATACGATAATGCTTGATGCTACTTTTGAGATAAATAAAAATAAATATTAAATAGGATTAAATATGTGTACAAACACTAAAAGAGTAGAATAATGTAACTAATAACAGAATCAAATTTTATAAACCTAACGATTGATATTATTGATAATAACGATAGTAGATTAAAATATGATTGGGGATTGCAGTATTGCATCCTTCAAAATCCTGATTAGATATAATTATAATCTACTTCTTATCTACAAGTCTACTTATTATTATCAATATATATCGCTAATAATATCATTAATTGAATGCGTCCTATTCTTTCATTCAAACTAGTTCAAGATTGCATACATAGTAACAATCGAACGAAGAATATGCCTCTGGCGGCAGGGATCAAAAAGTATTATATTTAATATCCAAGACAGGGGAGGGAACGATGAAACAAAGTTATTTCGTGAGGTATAAATAAAAGAAAGAGTATTCGTATCTATCTAAACGTGAAATTCTCGACGGCATCACTGACCTTCTTTTTACGATTCGCGTGTTGCCTTCGGCTACCTTTCCCGTGGCTCTTTCGCATCTTACTTGATTCTAGCTTTTTTTCTGAAAAGAAGTAAATGAAACCCTACGATAGATCTTCTAAAAGCCCTACATGAACATCGACAACAAAGCGCAAATAAAAATAAAAGTAACGTCTATCTAAACGTTAGGCTGTTTCTCATCGGGGTGTAGTTCTCTTTCTATCTAATATTCGCGGCACGGTTTTTTTCTTCCCCTTTCCCCTCTGCCCTTCACGAGAGAACCTTCACCTTCTTTCCGATCCGTGACTTTTTCTCCTAAAAGGGACCGATGTACGTGGGGGGCCCTTGCGACTGACTACCCTCCTGCCATTTTGCGTATATCCAGGAACACGCGAGATACATTCCCTTCCCCCTTTCCACTCTTTCTGTTCTACCCCTTTTTCGATCCTTTTTTACTACACGTCTTCTTTTGTTTCGAAATGCGCACCTTGTTATGATATGAGTACCGGGCCCTTTGTCTCTGTACTTTGTTTGATTGTGCATACTGGGGCTCTTTAATTTATTTCCTTTTTAAGAATTTTTTTAAGTGCGTGTGAATTATTTGGATCAGCTTTGATCAGGTTTCGCTGACTACAGCTTGCCATTATATTAGTATCGATATTATTTTGGATATGGTTGGAATTTGCATATATATAATGTATAAAAATTAATTGCCGCCTTAATTTTATGTAGGAAGTAAAATAATATAATAGAGAAATAATACAGAAAGAATATGGAATTAATATAATTGTATGATTTGGAAATATAGAATTAATGAAACATAAGTGAAAAATAGAATAGTATAAAAAAGAAGTAAAACTTAAATCATTAGTTGCTCATACGAGTTCTTATTTTTTAAATTAGTATACGTCCAACTTTTTGGGGAAATCTGATTTATGTACATTACGTACATATATATAGAGCAGACGCTTTAAGTATATTACGTTAATATTCCAATGTTTATATATCTTAAAATATAGTTCAGAAATTACGGCCAATGTGAAATAGAATATATGTAAATAAAATTGCATTAAGGTTGTGACTCTCAATATTAACACAAACCCGTAATACATTTCTAGTTCTTCCTTAAATTCGTAAATTCCGAGTCTGTTACTAATCTTCCCTTCGCATGTGCGATAATGTGCCAAACAACGGTGCTTCTCTTTCTTAGTCTTCAAGGGACTTTTTTCCACGAAACGTTTTCTTTGTCTCCGAAAAGTAACAGCTGTGTTGATGAGGGTATACAAACATTCCACGAAATGGGAACTGAAACGGATAACGTGATGATGACGAACGGCAAACTGTTAATACTTCCAATAGTTTAATACACACTCAACAAATAAAAAATACTCATGGAAGTATTAAACATGAAGGATTTTATTCTGTGTCAAAAAGCTGCATGACGTGAGAGTAATTCACACAATTATCCACGGTCGTTTCGAAGCACTCTGATCTGTTTCACGGGGCTTAATTGAATTGGTTTATCTTGCGAAACACGCGACCTAGAAGGGAAGTACGCAACATTCGCGGGTTGCACGATTCATCAAAGTCACGTCGATGCATTTCAATACCGGTTTGTGGTAACCGTAATCATCCCCCTTTATTAAATTCCATCATCATTGGCCCCGCATTAGCTACTGAAACTACGACTTGTCTGCCGACTACCTCGCGTATGGAAACCAATCAGAGAAACGTCCAAAACGGTGGTTCGCCCTCGAGCATATTTCGGATGGCCATCATTAGAAACTGAGTTCCACGATATAATACCCTTATTAATTATACCGATTCACTGACAGACTTGTATTAATTTCTCGATGTGTTATTATTTATCCTCGCATTACTACTCTTAGTGATATTAAAATGGAATAATATTCTTTTGCGAATCCTATTATTCCGAGGAAGTACAAGCAAATTGATATTAGAATTTGCTTCTGTCTTTATAGATCGAATATATTATATATATGATATTAATACTTCCTCATTCCAACAGTTTTTTAAATACATGGCTAAACTAAGTAATAGCTACCCCTTCCTATTCGGCCCAGAAAGCGACCTATATTTTAAGCATGCAGTTTCATCGCCAGAAATGCATTAAGCGACACGAGTTGTTCAGTTGCAGGCGATGCATACTGGTGTACAAAACACACAAACAAACCTGATACACTGATCATTCAATGGAAATTCAGGTAGAACTGTTTCGCAGTATACATGGCAAGTTGGCGCGCTTTATGGCATTGCCATGGTACCTGGTGTACAATGATCGCTTACGGGGGTTAGGTTTTATCCAAACAAAGGCAAGGGAACATGAACGTGCAAGGCAACGGCTACAAGAAAACATTTGCATACAAACGAATCACCCGGTCTGCTTTTTCTGGTGTCTCTTGCTTCGCGGTGGTTTTTCGCGGGTGCGAGAACGTCTGCGACGAGTCAGGACACATCCGAGCGCGAATTTTAACTATTACCGCTCGTTTGTTCCACGTAACTTTTTGATTGTAATACCAACTACTGAAATCCTCTATGGTTACCAAGCCTTTTACTCTACCTGAATTTCCGTTCTAAAGAGATTTTCGTACTTGTAATCGTGTTATCGTGTTACATCTTTTGCATGCTTCTGACAGTATGGATTTTAACATTGCCCTATACATTTTTATAACGCTAATAGAATTTTCGAGCATGCTACTTCTTTTTCCCTACACTGTACTACGCTAAATTAATTTTCGTTGCCATAAATATTCAGGAGTTCTAAAATATTTTTCGATTTGCATATATGGATATTTAACCGATAGCAACTTGGTTAATGGAGTTATATTCTTGTTTCCCGTACGAGGAGCGGCCACTGTTTTCAATGAATTTGTAATATGCTCGAACTTCTCCTAGTAAATTACTAAGAAATTACTAAGAATCCTGTTTAAATTGTATTTACAAATATCGAGCTATCAAGAATAGTCGGCAGCCTTGAAAACTATATTAAACCAATAATAGTAAAAGGAATGATGATATTAAAACTGTCTTTTAGACTTAAAAATAAGGAGTGCACGGTGCAATTGAAATACAATTATTCTTACAGCCGCGAGAGATTCACTTTGATTTTTCTATAATTCGGCAAATTAACACTAGACTAGTAATCAATATTTTATTCATATATAAATTACGGCAGGAGGATGTCAATTAATTAACAAATTTAATTATATGCGTTATGTATAGAAAATAAAGCTATGTAAAATCTCAAACATTGCGCCGTTGTATGTTCGAATAATTTGATTAAGAATTGTTCTAGCATTAAGATACTAAACAATCTGAAGTGTAAGTGTTGCCTGCAAGTCTATTTAATTATTTAGGTAGCGAAAGTCTGACACTAAAAAATGTTCTATAAACTTTGTTCAGATGTTTCTACTTGAAAGAATGTGAAAACGAACGATTATCACGATGATTATTTTTTATTGTGATCGTAAGAAATCCTAGTAGACACGTTAGGTAATAGAGATTGTTATCTTAGGAGCATCAGATCAACGAAGCATTGGATATCCTTTGTGATCGAGCAACCGGGTTTGGAGGATGATTAGAGGCAAGGGCTTGCTGGTTGCCTCGATTGCACTACTACCTAAACGACAATGACCCTCTTTGGTCAATGAATGACCATCAGCTGCCGTGGAGTAATCGCCTGTCACCTACAAGCCACGAAGAACTCTCTATCGGATCATCGAAACAGACCACTTCGTACCGGCCAATCCAAACAGGCTTCTGCTAAGATATTTATCTAGCTAATTTCCTTTTGTCCCCGCAACTTGCGAAATATGGAAAATCTTAATCAGAATCAAATATAACGGAAAGAATTGATATTTAACCCAACGACAGGAGAAATTGAATTTTTAACAAATTTTATATAAATAGAAACTAATTTCGTTCGAGAATCAGAATAAAATATAACGAAAGCAATGGATACTAAACCAAACGACAAGAAGTATAGATAATTACGTGAAAATGGTCACGATGTTATTACTTAATCGCAATGAAAGATGTCACAATCGTTTCGTTTACTTTTAAAGCTATTATTATAACAAAAATCAAATGAAATGAAAGATACGGATGCGTTGACCTGAACAGGTAATGTATAGTGTAATAAAACAGATTGAAGAGATTCTGATTAACTTTACTATACATTCGTTAAAGAATCTCTCGTTTTTACATCAAATTAGGCCAGTATGAGGGGTCATTCTTAAGGAAGATAACCACGAAGATAAAATCCTTCGTAAGTCGAGGACAAAAATGGTCCACGAAGGTAAGAATGGTCTGCGCACTATCACGCTAATGTTCTGGGAAGTGTGGTTCTATGTTCCCTTGTTACACGAAAGGACTAGGTCTCCTCTGTTATTATTTTTCCTCGGACCCTTTTTAACTCTCTTTCTTTCTTAATGCTACATCTTTGCTTCCAAGCCAAGGAGTAAAATGATATGATTAAAAGATCACGTAAAACAAGATGAGAATCCAGGATATAAGAATTCGTATTAATTTTCTTCCTCTTCGTGAGAATAGAAAAAGATGGACAAAGAGAGTACTGTAAAATTCGAATACTTGTGACGCGAAGGAAAAGAGGAAGGCAAAACAGCCGCCGTCCTTTTCTATCCTCGCGCGGAATGTAAATAGTAAGGCGCTCGGCGAATTCCTGGAAAGGCTTGTTTTTATGTTTATTATTATCGCCAGTTGTACGCCTGAGACGTGAATATGACCTGGTTTAAGATTACTTCTGTATGGCGAAGATAATATTCTTGAAGAATTTAGAGAATGTAGAACTTTGGAGTCACTTATAATATACATTATATATAATTTATAATATTGTATGATGTTATACTAATATTATAAAATTGGAGAGATATTAATATTATGTTAAATATACTGTATATTATACAATACATAAATATTGTCCAATTCATACGAATAGTCAAACTGTTTATAAATAGGTGTCTTTTTTCAAATGGCACATTTATTAATTCCTAAACTATTAACCCGTTAACCGGGGAGTTCTTCCAACAAACGACAACGCGCGGGGACCTTCGATTTAGTAAAAATGAATGAATTCGTGGAATACGTTTATAATTAGGACGTATTTATGGGTTCGACTGATGATTACTCAAATTTGAACGTATTAAAATTCAAGAATTATGAGGGGGATAATTATAACTTAATTCTATTCGAGATTTCTAGTGTCAATTCGTATCCGTCGAGATAAGTGTAAATTCGTCATTCCCACGCAACTTAAATACTAACATTCAAATATGTAATAATATGACATTTGGCTACGAAATTGATCAGAAACTACTTAATATTACATGAGATCGCTTTTTACGCGACCAAGGAGCTGGAAAGATGATTATCGCTCAAGGATTCGCTGTTCTCCGAGAGTAAGAGAGGAGGATAAAGAGCTTACAACTGATAAATGGATAAGACACGTGCGAGAGATTAACACTAGAGCTGGAAATAAGGCGAATGCGTCTGCGACAATGGAGTTCAGTAAATATTCCAATAATCGGGGAACTAATATAATTTATATACTCTTTCCGTATGAAGAGCTTGGCGCAACAAGTATTTCGGAAGCGACATAAGTGGACGAGTATTTCACGTTGAAATACAGCACTTAAAATATATCCACATCGTATAAAATGTAATAATAATTAAAAATATAATACGAAGTATCATATAAAAATTATTTTAGGGTATAAATGAAAAATGGATCAAAAGGAATGCCTCTCACTCACCAATAGTATTATAGATAGGCGTCCCATTAAGCCCCTTTTGTTAGTAAATAATGGCCGTAGATAGAAAGTATTAACAAATAATTGATATAAAGTTTTGGAATGCCTTAATCATCGTCCATTTTTAAGAGATTATAGAACAATTAAATACATTGTATTATTATAGTAACGGACATTAATATATAACAAACAATATCTAGTAAAAAATAATCATAGTTAACATCTTACGTTGTTCGCGTCCAGTTATTTGCTGCCAAGGAAAATTACTCACACTTCGCAACCGCCTAATTAGTACTGGTGCTACTTAATAATTTATTCACGGCCGATTAGAATGTACGAGACATGTAACAAAATACTGTATGGAATCGTAAGAGTATGAAAAATAATGAAGTAAATCGGTACAAAGAAGTAATTCGCAGTTAAGTGATGCGCGGAGCATCGATAAGTGTTGTCAGTACAAACGTTACGGTAAGACTAGTGAAAAGGGCAATTCGGAAATGTTCGGGCGCCGAGCGAAAAAGACACCGAAGAGATTAATTATAAGTCAAATTTCAGGAAAAAGCCTGATTTTCCAACGATATTATTTAAGTCTCTGATTTAGAAAATGTTGTCGTTAATAATAAAGTGAGGTTTATTTCACATTTTGCAAACGTGGGAAAAATAAAATGATGATATTTGTAGGATTACATATATACTATGTAATGCGTATCATAGTGTTATAGTAATTAATTATATATTATATTTGTTTATAGCAATATACTATGTGTTTTATTAGTTTATAGTATTATATTATGTAATGTATTATTAGAAAATAAGATACCAATAATATTTTATATATAATATTATAGTATCGATATATTATACCATCGCGCATATAGTTCAGTAAAAGATAAGATTGGATTTAATTATTCGATAGTAACTGAAATCTGTTGATGAAGAATTGTGGCGGGAATTGTTAAAATGTATTGTTCATACCTCATTCAAAGTAAAATAATTATAATAATTATATATGACGCGTATTATTTATAGGAAAGATCATCTGCGATAAAACATTAGAATACATTGTATATTTGTATTATTGGGAAATAGATATTATGTATGATGAATATTGCGATTTTCACATGCTGGGAACTAACAAGAAAAAAACTTCGTTTTCGTTTTTTCTTCATTTAGCACATAAGAAAGGGTGGCCGAGGGCTAAGAGTTGATAGTTGAGATTCAGACCCTTAAATCATCGGCCAAAACGTCGTTAATTACGTGACGAATGGGAGTAGTCTAGGTGGTCCTGAATACTTGAGCTAATTCCCTCTCAACTGACAGACTAATCGTAAGATCAGGATCATTATAGACCGATTAGACCTTAAGGAATTAATTCAGCCATTGTCTGCGGGATTTCTATCCGCGCCATAAACCCTTTTGATTCAAGGGTACGCATACTAGAAGTCCCTTTACCTATCTTTCCTCCTTTCACCCTTTTCGTATCAGGACCAGTTCATTTATTCTCGAATCCCTAGGGAATGGGAATCTCAGGTTGCGTGACCTATTACTCCATTGCCAATCGTTTCGGTGATCCTGGATTTGTGAATTGATCGTTAAATGTCCGTCACGCGATCAACTTAACCCAAATAATTCACCTATTATCTATTAATCAATAATATTAACCAAAAATGATCACCATTGTATTAATTAATTTGTTAAATGTGAGAATGTTAATTTTTTTCGTATTCGTTTCATTGGTTTAAATTTATTTCTCATATTTTATAAACGTAATAAAATACGTGGAGAGAAAAAAATATTATTACATCGGTTCGCCTCGTTACGCGACCAAGTAAAATTCTATATTAATGGAATATAAAATATTGGTATAATATATGATATATTGATGGAATATGTAGATCGTTCGAATTCCAAAATTCTAAATCACCGTCAATTTTTTCGAGGGCACAATTATTTTGATCATACTCAGCGACTTTATCATTTGATAGCCCCATGGTGGACGTCGAGTGGCTCGGAATCGGACGCATTTAAATTCCCTACACGGCCTACGGGAAATTTAAGGCGTCCATTGTTCCTGGCGCTTGAATTTACGGGGGTTGTAAACCGCTTTGAGCCACGACACGTTGCAACACCGAGAACTACCCCTCTCGTTGGCATCGTCCTCATCACCAGCTAGAGTTTAATTAATGCGTTCTCTGTTTTGTACGCAAGAGTGGGTGGGGGTGGGATTTCATAATCACCGGTGGATATGAGATTGCAGGATGGGGGCCATCTTAAATAGCAGGATCATCCTCCTTTCATACTATCAACGAGATAAGTCAGTGATATAATACTCTAATAGTAATAATCTACGGTAAATATGCTTTTTATCTTTATGGACACTCGTACCTCGTACATTCCTCGTTATGTCCTGCAATATCGTTCATCCTTTGTTCTATTCCGGTGATCATTTCAGATAGAATCTAGGACGACAAAAATAAGAATTGCTTGTTCTTATTGTTGTTGTTTAATTCCAGGTCTATCAACTATAACTATATTATTGACAATAATATTTTATTTTAGATAAACTGTGGATGATGTACTTCTTAAAGTACTGGATTGTAAAATATTGGAAATAAACATGTCTCGCAATGTGATTACTTCAAATAACACGTAAGTTATTAATCGATTTTTTGTTATTTTGCTTTTTCATCGAGATATGTAGATCATTTTCTTATAAAGAAAATAACTTACGAGTTATTTGAAGTGTTCACGTTGCGAGACTTTTATACTATGAAAGCAAAAGAAATCATTTAACGCAGTATGAATTGAAACTGTTCTTTTTTCGTATGATTATTTCTTTATGTTTCCAATATCAAAAAATACAATCGGCCCATCTCGTATTAAGATGATAACTTGTTTTAAAAATGACATTACTTTTCTAATCTAAACAAGACAGTTTGAAGAGCAGGTTTGACGTGAAAAGAATAAGCATAATTTCCCAAGTGCCATCATCCCGAGAAGCAGGGATGAAACGCGACCTTTATGAGGTAATCTCAATTCGAAGTCGGCTAAACCCCAGCCCGAGAAAAGGTCCGAACCCTCGAAGAAAGGCAAAAGGAACGGCATAATGCGTAACTAGGGATACATATATACATCCCTACATATGTATATACATATACATAGAATTATATATACCTGGGGGCGCAAAATCGTGGCGATCCTCGAGCCGGCTGGAGAATTCGGTCGCCTCGAAGGAAGGTCCGATCCCTCGAGGCCGATAGAAGAACCGCATTCCGTGTAAGCGAAGGTCCTTCACGAGCACTTGGAGATGCGAAATAGCAATGCCACGAGCCCTTAAACTTCAGGCGGACAACGCACCCTTCCAGATATTTGCACCCCCTGAAGCTACCGGGAGAATGGACCGACTAATCAACACTTCTATTGTCCGAATCACGGAACAAGGAAATTATTGCTGTCCGGATATCACTCGAGACCCCTCGCAATCACGTTGATTCGATTTTACGAAAACTACTGAAATCTTATCTCCAATCTTTATCAACTTCTGTTTTACAATAATTCCTTTTTCATATTATTGGGTTGAATTATAAATAAGTTCCATTTTAAACTTATGATTGATTACTTTTCGATAGTCCGAGTATATTGTACTTTTTATTTAGAGCACGTTTATTATTATTGTACTAAAAAGTGTTTTAAAAAATTTATATTGAAAGACCGATAGTATAACTGAGAATGGGTATATAAATTTGTGGTATTATGAACCCTTCGTTGAAATCGAAGAAATATAAACTCAATTTGAAGGGTCTCACAATTCGTTTTCGAAGGGTACGATTCCGAAGGAGTTTCGTTATCAGAGCCGACCCCGTGAACAGAAAACCTAAGAGAACTTGACTCGATTTCATAACATTATCCTTGAAACGCTCTTTTCGTTCTTTAACCTTAAAAAACTGGTAAGAGCACGCTTTTGCTCGGCCGACTAGAAAAGAGAAATATTAAGGGGAGACTTCTACTTTTGATATCGTGTTGGAAAGGTGATATCTCTTATAAGGCTGGAAATAATACACCGGGAAAATTGGAAAAGATATTACAGGTACGTCAAGGAGGTGTAATTACTCTTTGAAGGGTATTCCTTGGTAGACAGATAAATGAGGTCCCCGAACCGTGATTTCTCTTATCAAAACCGGAGTCGTAGACGGCGAGGGTGTAGGACACTGCAAGCTGCGACAACAATGCTACCCCTAAACCAAACCCCTTCCCCGGTTTCACAACGTTTCTGTGAAACGTGACAAAAGCACCGACCCCCTTTTTTTCACGCCCGCAAAATGCGCAGAAGAGAGTTACTCTTCTGATATACCACTACAACAGAAGTCATAGATGGGATATTTAATAAGATTCCTCTATTTCTATTATTGAATTATTATATTCCGATAGTATTGAATTTTATATTCTTGAATTATTGTAATCCAATTAATTTAGCAGAATACCGACAAACTTTTAAATAGTTTAACCTATATAGTGGGAATATCTTTAAAAGAATGTTTGTATTTTCCCGGAAGATTAATTTTATACTCCGTTAGTTTAAATATTATTAGAGTTATAATTGATGATAATTTAATATGAGCTTTATATTAATCTTTAACAGGGTCAAGTATGGAAGGAAATAAATCGTTTAGGATGGGGGGTTTATTAGAAATCATTAAACAATAATATAAATGGAAGGATATGTTTTGAGAATGTATGTCGACGCATAACTTCGACTGCATTAAATGCACGACACCGTAATTTATGTTTTAAACAGTTAATACGAGCATAAATAGTGCAATAACTTTTGTTGCATCTCTGGTGCACATGTTTTACATCTGTTTTTGATATCTCGGGTATCAAACCTTCTACACGTCTACCGCTTTCCCTGTCTATTAATTTGTTAGTTCCTAGTTTATAGTTCCTAGCGGGTTCGTGTTTTCCTGCATCGCCACAAAACTATCGACCAAGTATCCGAGTTTATCCAAAATGCGAGGAACTGTACACCGCACACACACGCGCGCGCGGGCGAGCGCGTGTTATCAGCAACAGTATTGCACATTGAACGCACATAACAATCTATAGAATTGTACGATTTCATAAATCTCCCATTTTTAAGTATCTCGTAGGTGGCCAATATGAAGTACGTGGATCTTTCAACATATGAATTATGAAGTCTCATTAATACTAATTATTAATTTCGCGGTTTGCAACCCGATGCAATTAACGTAAGTTGCATCCGACAAAATAAGAGATAACAAATAGCGTATACGATAAACAACACATTTAACAAAATAATTACCAAACACTTACTCAATTATGCTTGAACATTTTTTTATACATAAATTATGACTGGAGGATACAAGTTAATTATTGGATTCAATTATTCGCGTTATGTATATAAAATAAAAGTATGTACAATTTTAAACAAATCGCGATGGCGTATTCGAATAATTTAACTAAAACTGGCGGAAAATTCATTTTGACTCCCTTGCAACATAAGCAACCAAGTACTTCGAAAAAAGCATCAAAACGATTCTTTTGTTTTATCATCCGATTGTAAATCTCCCCCCGTTTCGTGGCGTTTCCTATCGAAATCAAACGGTCCCCACAATCGAGAGGCGGATGATGCAAGATGAAAGACGAAGGGGGAGAAGTGAGAGTCTGACAGAAAAGACGAAAAGCCGAGGAGGGTGGGCAGGGACTAAAGCAGGTATAGGTAATGTACCAAAATTGCTTTACCGCCGGTCCATTTACGGAGATGAAAAGCACTCTCTGCCAAGTACACAGTGGCTCATAGCAGGGTTCACGACAGCCCAGGAACCGTCATACCCCCGTCTATGCCCTTCTGATGTTACCTACTGCGACGTCCAACCCCTCTCAATTTCAGTTTGCAACCAACCCTTTCACCAATTTGCCGACATTGCCGGTATAACTTTCGCTCTAACATTGTCGTCGGCATTGGTAGCATAACTTGTAACCAATCACTGGTAATCATGTACACGGTACACGTAAATTAATGGAATCACGGAGGAATGCGGGGCATCTCGAATCGGGACGGTTTCTTGATAAGTGAAAGTTATTTTCATTTAGTGTTAGGAGTTATCCTGTATTGTTCTATTATACTACACTTAGACAATTCACCCTTGCACTCGAGATTATTTATTTTTACTTAGATTTATCGCGGCAACTCCAGTGGCGACTGACTTGTGAGAGGCGATAAAAAGATTTACTTTAATTGTCAGTGACTTAAGGTTCAATAACAAATAATAACTGGAGCATGAAAACAAATTTCATTTTGCTGATTATTTGTTTCCGTCAAATTATTCGCGTTCTCCGTGGCGAATGAAAGTTTGATTGGATTCTGGTTCATTATTAATAATGTAACTTGAGTACAAGCTGCACAATTAGATTTTATAAACAGCTGGAATAGAATGGTTGTAAATTACGCATACAATATTCCACATTTTGTAGATAAATAATTTAAACATCTACATGTCAAGCAACAAGATAATGGTAACACATATAATAATCCAGTAATAGTATCTGCACTAAATTTCTATGTAACATATATTCTGTTTTAATAAATGTCACGAAATACCACAGTGCAGTGCACAAATGCAATTTCGTGCTCTTAAAGTAGTTTTCGATATCCAAGTGCTATGTGGAAGTTTTGTTTTGATGTTTAAACAATGATTCAATGGCGTTTAAATAATGATCGTGCAGTATGCGATCGAGGGCGGTCCGAGGGATCAGGTGCGCCAAAGAAAACTATCCCCCCGGAAATGGATTGGACTGAATTCCGGAGGGCCCAGAGGTCGATTAGGGTGAAACCAAAGTGAGGATACGAGAGATTTCTCGAGGAGGAAGCGACGTCTCCCGTCGACGTCGATTTAGTGAATGTCGATTCTACTCCTCGGTCATTTTCTTCCATCGTTCTCCTCTCTCGACATCCTCCACCTCCTTGAGTCGAACGTGAAACAAATACGTTTCACTCGGCATTAATATTTCCATCAAATTTTTCCGTCCCATAAAACAATTTACGGTCACTTTTTATCTGACCGATTCGAGACTCCTTCGATTAGGGTCAACCGAGTGAACAGTTTAGACGTATCCTTGTCACGAGTATCAAAATTATAGTTATTATATTTGCGCTTATTACATAACTTATGTTCAACTGTGATTCCAATCCCTTAAATTGTTGAGCGTATTTCAAGATTTCTTTCATCATAATAAAATAATAATTACAACTTGAACTTTATCTAATTCCGCGATAAATTCGACTGGCTATATTTATATCTTCATGCGCATTTAAAATATCGAAATACTAAGCATCTATGAAAGGTCCATTTCTTAAATACTTTATAAGTGAAATATATAATGGAAGCATTGCTTCCAATATTTTCAACCCCCGCAGCCACCCAGCTTTCAATATTACTTTATCCACATTTCGACAGTGTCATTTACGATCGATCATTCTTTTTTTTGCGGATCTAATAGTAAAAGAAAATGCATATGTCCATACTAGAGGAGTGACACGAGGCCGATAGTCTCGTATCGAAATTCCCTTGAGTCTTTGATCCTGTCGGCGCTCGGTAACAGTTTCGAAGTACCACTATAACTGATGGACTTTTTATTTAATTACACACCGCGTACGCATCTGTGTACTCCTTCTGGTTGGCTCGATGCCTGAAAGTATCGTCGCCATGGGAATTCACCCTCCTGTTCTTGCCGCTTAATCGGACGTGAGACAATCGACAACTAGCTGCTCGCTTCATTCGCTCCTCCTTCTACCATGAATTATACTTAGGTTAAAAGATTCATTGCAATGTATATTTTTTACATCCACTCTAAAATATGTCTACACTTTGTCGATCTGTTTTTTTAAATAAGCCAAGGAATTATATTATAGTTGGAGGTTCTATATTCATGCAAAGTTGCAATCCTTGCGTGAAGTATTTGTTGAAAGCGAGTTTATAAATGTACAAATTTCATTGGCCTCTGATCCTGGCAGAGAACGATCGTTGTTATTTCGCGAAATTCGGGAACGGCTTGAATATACGATGGCAGCCAGCCGACCGCAGACCATCAAATTTAATTTCATAAATGGCTATCGGTGGTAACCAGTACGATCGTGTTTGCTAGTAAGGGGGTACATGCAAACAGTGGTTCTACTGAATTATTTGCTCATATTTTTTTCAGTAACCGAATATCCGGTGAACGTAGTTTAGAGTAAGAAAGAAATAAGGAATTTTAATAAGAATGTTTAACGTACCATTTGTGAGTTAATTGTCACATCCTGATTAGAGGGATGTACTTATTTTTAATTAATATACGAGATCTCCTATGTTTCTGCACAAACGTAGTTCAGGATAAGGAGGATATAAAGAATTTAATATTTAAGTAATATTGTACATAGCTAAGTAAGAAATGGGGCTTTCAAGTATTCAAAATATTCGAATTATTATTTATTCTTAAGCTGTCATTTCCTGGTAAGAAATGACACAATTATTCTTAATAAATATTTCGGTGTAGATATCCCAATAGAAAGTGATAATAGACATAATATGATTATTATCGAAATACTTGAATATACTTGAGCATAATACATCAGCTAGTAAATACCTTCCTTACATTTCCAGTATCTCAATATCTCCATTTATGGCCCGAATTAATTAACATTAAATATTATACTTATATTTTCCTAATCATATGCACGTCCTAATAATATATTTGACGGTCATCATTCATGCAATGACGAATGTTGAGTTATTCTGGCAAACGTTAAAGCGATCAACGACGAGTGCCATAGGTTCGGACGAAGCACGGGTCAAGGGGGTTCGATATGAAATTTAATTTCATAAATGGCAATCGAAGGTACACGAACAGGGAGCATATTTGTTCAAACTCGGTGTGCAAAAATATCGGCGGTGCAAGGTAATACGAATAAGCCTGGGGCTATTCACCGGACATCCGATGATCGTTTGTCGGTACCGATTTTACATCCCCGCAACGAGTCGGTGGGACACGCTCAAGTCTTCCACGGGGGATAATTACTTACGCATAGCAATTAGGTAATGGACTACTCGTCACAAACAACGATATATAAACACAGAAATGTGTAGGTGCATGGCGTACGCATCTCTACCGCGATCAATCGTCGTGTCAAACGAATCCACTCGCGAGTCGATCGTCAACGTGTCTGGCATTTTTATTTCCGGCCAGTATCCTACGATGAAAACACACGGCTCGATTTTTCCCCCTACGCACGCAATCCTCATAAAACGAATAAAACCGTGGCTCGACCATGCGTGTTATCGAATCAACCGAATTCTTTTACGTTCGAATAACTTCGGGGATCTTACTGACTAAGACCAAGGAAGATTTTCGGCTTCGAGACACGTGAGCCTCTTCAATGCGAATCTTTCTGCGATGGAATTATGCAGAACCCATAGTGCTAGACAGCTATCGACGAATAACGAACATGTTGATTTCCGGTTCACATTTATGATTGCGTTCGACGGCTTTTTATTTGAACTAATATTATATGTTGTTGTTTGAACTTTAGGCGTTGCGGTAGAATGATTAAACGAACTAATTGGGACCAAGGTGGTTATTTTACGATCTAATATTTATTATGTAATTAAACTTTATGAAACGTTATAGATGTTTATCTGGAAAGCTTCGTTATTTATCAAGAAAATGTAGGAAGCTAATATTAAATATTAATATTATTATAAATATGAATATACTTCTTTTCATTATAATTATTAAAGATTGTAATTATATTGGTAATATAAACGTTGTACTCATATTTGAGAAATGAAGATAATAATATCTTATCCTGCTACAATTTCATATATAAATTCAGCAATTAATACATATATTTCTTGTACCTTAAAATTAGTTAATTGAATCTAAATTAGTTATTGTAAATTAGTATAAAAATGTATTATACGCATTGTACTACAGGTCACTGCCCCGTTAATAACTAAATAAATACATAAATAAAAAGGAAAAGACGATATCGAACTTTAATTCCAATAAGTTTCATTAAATGATGAAACGTATTCATAGAATCCTCGGTTTCATTATTGATGATGTAGTTCATGGAAGAATAAGAATTTATGACGCTGTTATAAACAAGTGGCTTTATGAACGAATAAAGGATTTTGCAGACTGATCGATGAAAAGCACTTTCGTGTAATGCTACCGATAGAAATTACTGCTTTCGTTTGACTTATGAAGCATTAAAACCCAGTTTAGAGGCTTTTGCCTAAGCCGGCTCTGTTGAACGCAACCTCTAAATATAGAGAAGTGAATAAGCCGAGCTAGACCCTCGGAAAAAAGTTTCCCGGTAGCCTTTTCCTTTAATGAGACTATTCGCCAATACTCCATCCTTTTTTGTCCGTGATCGTTCGACATGCACAAACTACGTCAATAGTTGACTTACCATAAAAACTGTTCACCCCATCGATAAAATAAGCCACTAAAAAAGCATCCACTCTAGGAACGAATAAATAACCCCTGGAATATCATTATTATTAAAGTGATTTTAATATACCTGTTTATATTATATTTATATTACAATATACCTATTTATATATGGGTTTTTACAATTCCAAAATAGCCATTTTATGTATATTATGATCCTACCACGTAATAATTATTATATAATTAATATTTATGAAACGTTATGGGTGTTTATCTGTAAAACGGCGCTATTTATCAAGAGAATGAAGGAAGGTCACTAATATTAAATATTGCTATTAATATATTACTATGCCAAAATGATTGAGCGGTTTTTAGCATGTACATGGAGACCTGTTTTTGTTCAATTTTCTTAAATTTCCTTAAGCTGCTTTATTCAACAATGTATTGCCCGTTTTGATTTATAATCTTTTTCTATCTTTTGGGTAGCTTCACAATTACATGTTCATAAAAATCCCTTCATTTCTCCGCAAAAAATTATGCGAACCGCATGAACTTTCTAACCAATTCAATAACATTACATTATGCAATCAATTATTAATACATATTGATTGTTCTTCGTATCCCGGATATTATTCCAACGGTATCAAATTACGAATTAATTATTGTAGTAGAAATTATTCTATTAATCCAGGTTTTGGTAATAATTATGTGGAGTAATTAAATAAATCCTCGGTGCATTGTATCGTAGATTAAATGTGAATATTCCGCGAAGACATAATGCAACGAATTAAATCGTGCCAAATACAAGGAGCCTATCATGGAAGCCAATCTTCTCGGTCGCGATTTCCATTTTATTTCGAACGAAACCTGTTCGGCGTCGGGCATCGCGAAATTTTACGCTCATTACAAGCAATTAAGGAGCGTGTAAGAATGGAAAAAGAAAGTAGAGGAGGATAAGGAGAGGAAGAAAAGGATAATAAAAGAAGTGGAACAAGGTAGAGAACCGATGGACCGGTGTCCCGTACGTCGAGATAAGTTGGTGCGCGTCTTCGACGGGGGTACTATTGGTAATTTCAATCTGTAAGGATCATCCGGATAACCGGGATAATCGATATTTATGGCGAAACCATAGAACGGGGAAGGCGAATGGCGAGACGGAAAAAAGATCGTCCGACAAAAGTGGCTTCGAGGAGCGGACTTAAGCCGCGGATATTATGATTCGTGAACCTTCCTCGAGATATTTAATACCCGATACATTGTAGCCTTCTTGCCACTTTGTTAGTTTTAAGGATGACTCAAATCTCCTGCGCACCCGCTTCTCCTCTTCTTAACTTTATCCGAATAATTTAGAGTTTCTAAAATTGGTAGAACGACTTACGAAGAATGCCCGAACAACATTGGATTTCGGCGAATACCATGGACTGACGATTGGTTCAGATTAAATGTCTTACACCGCGGATATAGAAATGAGGATAAATGAAAGAGAAAAATAACATAGATTCTAATATTAACCCTTATTATTCCAAGTGTGTCTTTCAGGTAAAGATGATATCAAACGTTCTACGTTTTTAATGTTTTAAGAAATACCACAAATTAATTAATTATAACTAATCTATTAAACATGGATGTCTAAATTATATTACTTTAAATTGAATAAAGATTGTCTTAAAATGATTTCAAGATTATTATTTGCATGTTATTGTGAGCAAACGTATACCGAGGATAAGTTGGAGTTGCAGGTAGACAGTCGCGCTAAACCGTTGGAGCTTTAAGGGTTAATAATAAGTATGCGGAAATTATGTACGATTATGAATGATTGGAAATATGTTGTTGGATGAAATATATGATATACTCCGGAGCTAAATGAAATTGACAGCATATTTACTTAGAATCAATAGACATTGTTATTTCACTTGTATACCCCGCGCCTTATGGAGTTACTGTTTGCTTGGTTACGTGATATTTGAACAGAATCATGGACTCCAATTATCTAGGGAAGAGGAAGAAGAAAATGCGTGGTGGTACGTTAGGGTCACGATTGCCTGAAGGCTTGTTATTCCGCTGAAAACCGTTATATCTGAAGATCTTCGATCGTTTAAGTAACCACCAAGATTACCCCATATCCTTCGAACAATATTTGCTAAACCACTCGCTCTTAACAGGTCCATAAGCAATTCCTTTTAATTATACCGGGAGAAAGGAATTATCACCCGATATTAATCCAAGCATCGGCAACATCTTTCATTCTAAAGAATAAGTTATCACTGGGAGTAATAACGACACATCATAAAAAGAGTCTCGTCCGTGTTCTCCATGAAAGAGTGGTACTCTTTACGGAGGACAATAAAGGCTGATTGGAAGTTGTCCTATTTAACAGGCAATAATCAAAGCCAACGGGAGGAAATATAAAACAAGAAGATCTTCGTGAAATAGACAAGTTAATCTCGCCGGGGGTTGCAAGGGAGGGGAGGGAAACTTAGATTGCAAATAGCCATCCGAACAAAGATCAATGATCAGAGGTAACGGAGAAAGGCGTACGAAGATGGTTGATAACTAGGAGGCGGGACGAAGGGGAGGACAATGAAGAAAACAAAAGAACTCGGTGACTTTATGGTCGCGCCGCGGTTCGAACGTAAAAATCTATCAACAGACCCTTCCGAAGAACCGGGAACGGTGGGGTTGAAGTGAGGGGTTTGTAGGTGGCCGAAAGGCAGCCGCGGGCTACACAGCAGAGGCACCCCTCCGCAACAAGCGGTATTGACGAAATTGATTGCGGAGGGTGTATAACCGAGGTTCGTTCCGTGTTGGGGTGGCGCTACTCGTGGATTCCCTCGCAGGGGGTGGGTGAACCCTCGCGCTCGAAGAAGGCGGGGGTAGTTCGTTCGACTCACCCCACGTTAAATCTTCCTCGTTTCTCCCGCTAAAACGCAAAAGGGTGAGAAAACATTGTTACTAGCAGTTACTCTTGTCCCCCCCTTTAACCCCTATAGTTCTATCCCCCTTCCCTGCTGCCACTAGTCTACTACGAATCTCTCGTAACACACACGTGTTACACGGCCCCCGGGGATGAACAGAGAATCGAACGGATGTAGGAATACCGAGAGAAACGAACGAGGACGAGACGGAGCCTCAAGGGCACCGGTTAGATCACAAGTCAGACAGCTCGGTGTTTCCCACCCTCCCCTATTTAGCTGTTATCCTTTTTGTATCGACGTTTATCGAGACCATTCAAATATTCCAGAATATATTCAGTGAGTCTTTGATTAAAGATTAAGCCGACAAGAAAGATATTTTGATCGTATCTTATAAATTTAAGTTAGCAGTGAACGCACACTGAATTCTTGATTAAGAAATGATCCAACGAAAAATAAGTTCAGGTCATACTATAAAAAGTTATAATGACTGGTAACATCCGCCGAAGGAACTTTTAATTAATTTTGCCATTTTTCTGGTGTACAACTTTTATTATAGAATATTAATTATATCATAATGTCTCCAAAAAATAAAGCGATTTTCTAGTGCAAGATAATGAACTCATCGTATTGCATCGTATTTGAATTTCTTTTTGGAATTACAGTTTGTGCGGTGTTCCTTGGACTTCGATTATTTTTGAAAAGGAGCAGAATCTAAAGCATAAGTTTTTTATTTCATACAGGATGGATCCAATGATCTTAAGATCTAACGAAGTATTGTAGTAAGGTCTGATAATGGTAGTAAATGTTAGGTGAATGAATACTGCGAATGACTGAGTGGGAAGTGTGAAGAAGCCGTGGTTGATTGGCCGACTGTGTCTTTAATGAGGACATTGTTTTACGCGAGATGATGAGCGATGATAAATTCATCGGCGCATGTTCTGATGATAAGCGATTAATGAACTGACACCAGTTTTGGGTCTTCCTTTTCAACGCATATCTTACGTCTCTGATTTAAGACTTCAGACTGACAACATTTTATGATATACAGAAGTGGAAAAAAATAATGGAAACATTACTTATAAGTAATGTATTGTGAAGATGAGATTCATAGCCGTGAAGTTGTACACATTGCGATCCTATTTTGTGTCGGGTATAATGACTCATTAGCAATAGAACTATCAAAGGGGTAAAAATGACTTGTCTGCCATTTTTAGTTAAATTATTCGAATATACCACAGCGCATTGTTTGAGAATTAATATACTTTTATTTTATACACATAACGTAAACAATTGAATCCATTGATTAACTTAAATCCTTCAGTAATTATTTATATATAAGTAAATGTGTAAGCATAAATGAGTATATGTTCGGTAGTCGTAGTGATACACGAAATTAATAATTTTCGGAATGTATGGGGTTTCTATTATTTTGTCCAACCCCCCTACTTTGTAAAACATTTATATCAATAATTATGCTATTGGTGCAACGCGTGTAAACGAATTGAATGAATGAATATCATTTGGCTCGCAATCGATAATCAACGATATCATTTAACGCTATCGAACTATTCAGGTTACATCATTATTGTTGGATAACTGAAAAACCAGGCACGCACAATGGATTACCAAAGTTCGGAGAGCACGTTCGCAATGTACCCTCAATTACCGTAAAATCACATTTTTCCATTGGTTAATCGCCTGAACAGGTAGAATTAGGGCAGAGATACCAATGAGCCATTAAATTTACAATAGACAAACTACGGCAGTGGAGTAATCGCATGGTTAATTCATTTCATGCTGAAATACTTTTCGAAAAGCTAACTTTTCAATTTGTATTAATTCATGAATTAGTTCGATTGAAATCCTGTTAATTATCGTTATAACCACGATAAGAATCATTCTCGGAAAAGTAATCTCTTCATTCGACATTTTACGATTTTCATTTTCAGGTTTCGAGTTATTATTGTTCACTTGAATGCGTAATAGCATGTTAATTAAGAGAATGCAAATATCAGCTGTAAGGGATAAATATTATTAACAAATACGATTGTAATTTGATACGACTCGATCTCACGTCTCTGGAGAAAAATTTCGAACAAGAATTGCACGAAATTGCCTTCCGATAATACTTAATCGAAGAGGGGGCCACGATTGCTGCTATTTGTCAACACATACTACTCCACCAGCTATCACTTCACGACAAAATCACGCTACAATCATTATCGGCATAAACTTCTCAAGGGAAGAAGGGAGACGAATTCCATCCCTCAATCCTTTTCCACCCTCGCATCAAATATCTCATGCTTCTTCAAAGTACACGTATTAAACCATTTTCTATATGCATTATATCCCATAATTACTTAAACATTCCAATTATTAGATTGCCCAATAAATTCGTGCGGTCTCAACGTATGAATAAAAGAGGATTTTTATTTTGGTATATTCCACAAATTTTCTTTATTCAATATTGTATAGTTCGTTTTGACTTGAAACCTTTTTCTATATTTTGAAAAACTTCGTGATTCCGCATTCTTTAAAACCCCTCGATTTCACAGCAAAATAGTAATGCAAACCGCACGAATTCCCTGGCCAACCAAATATTTTAAAATTCCAAAAAATTAAACGCTATAGTTATGACACTAATGGGATCCGTAGATAATCAAGCATGCTCACTAATTAAGGCCGTTAATGCATCGAACAGGTGTTGTTACAACAGGTGTATCCATATCTAGGGTTGGAATTTTAATTATTTAATCTATCCAATTTCGTTTATGTATATAAATTAGACAGATTAAATAAATAATGAATAAATATATATAACTATACCATTACGAATAATATAATAAACCCAATAATATATTTCAGAGACTCAACTTTTAAAGAACGGTGAATGGATCACAATTCATAGAAATATTCTAAAAGAAAATTGTATTAATATTAATATCGTACGACTAACTTAAAATTGACCAATTGATTAGTAATTAAGTCGGCTATGCAGGTGCCAATGGTAATTCTCATTTATCTCGATATGCAATTCAGTTAAATCATTTGTCTACGAAACACTGGAGAACTATTGGTGGAAACTAGGATAGGGAGTCTGCAAGACTGGAACCTCGGTCAGGGATATTGACATTTCATTAAAGGAGACTTCTGAGATGTATGTACGTTGCGTTCAATTACCAACAGCTTCCGAAACAAAGCGAAACTTGTCAAAACGTAAGCTGTATACTCGAGGATAACGCATCTGTATAGGTTTACATGTCTCAATGAAGGATAATCAAACAGGAAAACATGAAACCTTATTCCGGTGAAATCTCTTGGTTAACCTGACAATCGGATATTCTTATATCTCCAAATTCTTTTGGTATCGCGGTAACAATATTTTGACTTGTTTGTAGTGTATTAAATTCCCTGGTATTCGTGAGTTTAATATTTTGATACATTTTAAACTAACTGTGCCATATCGACATTAATATAGTATTTCTTCTGAAATATTTATATAGATTATTATTCCCCCACTATTTTAAAAAAACTGATTCTCTATACTGAGAAAAGCTGAAGAACTGTTACTTTTTTGAGTTTTCTATACTATTGATACATATGTAGTTTATTGCTATCACTATATTATTCGTAACGATATAACTGTGATATTGATATTAATGCAATATTATTTCTGCTCAAATTGATTAGTTCTCCATCACTTTTTTAAAAATGATGGCGTCTTCACTTAAAAGTTCAAGAACTCATATTTCACTTTAATATTCTTAACGGTGTAAAGTTCAGTATTACATAGCACGTAATTTCAATAAGAAGCTTAGCATATTTATGGATGCATGCTATAACATTAATATTAATGTTATATAATTTTCTTTCTAGGATATTTAGACGAATTATTATTTCTCCATTATTGTTCAAAATTCGATATTACATAGCTTCTGATATGAATTCGATTATTGTCGTTGGAATGAGATTCCAGGCACCTTTGTGAATTTGTCTCGTAATATATCTAGGAGAGGATGAGAGTTTATGGATTTCGGATGTGGACACTGCATTAAAGACGGTGGGTCCGTTTCTTATATTTATGAGTCGCGATCTATACATGTGGCTGGGTGCATAGAGGAAAAACCTCGAATAAAAATGTTCATAGTGAAAAATCTAGTGAATAAGTAGATGCTAAGTAGTTCCTCGAACTAACTTTTGATGTAAAGCATTCCATGAAATATTTCCCCAATAAAACTAAACTTATGCCCCGCCGATATAAATCGTTGAAATTATATTGCCGCGAAAGACTCGCCACGGAAAGTAAGTTAACCCTTCGAAAATCTTATTAAATATCATACATTTTAATTACACTAGTACCGGACGTGGTATGCTTTCGCTTCGACAATAGCTTTAAGCAGTTCGGCTTGCTGGAGATTAATTTATTAATAATATCCATGCTTATATTACGTCATTCCGACATGAACGCTTCTATAAAAATATTTTGGTTTCTTCTGTGGTTAGGTCTACCAATATATATTGGTAGATTATTAAATATATGCTAGAATAATATAAATGATTCTAGTTTATATCTACTATATATATATATATATATAATACGCAAATAAAGATAATGTATAAATATTTCAAATTAAGAAATTAAATTTAATTTAACCGAGGGGCATGAAGAAGAGGCAAATTTTGAAAGCTGTAAACCCTTAAAAAAGTACACTAAAAAATAAACTAGATGTAAGTTAATCAAATTGAAGTAACAGCATAAAAGGGAACCGGTGTCAAGATAAAAGTGATTGTTTATATCCATTATTCAAAATAATATTTTCAGGCACGTTATATGGCATAATTCTTTATTTTTGCTTAATTTGATTTATTTACCGACGACTCTTTCAACGAAAAAATGTAACAGTTTACATGGTCACGTGACAGGTGATACATCGCAACATGTTTCAAGTGAAGGCAAAAGGAGAAATAATAATTTGCATGAAAATATAAAATATAGAAATATATAAGTAGAAAATGAAATGAAATTTAACGAAGCCAAAGGACGTTAAATCTTTGAAACATTAATAACGTTATTTAAAGCACGGAATTGTTTCGAAGAAATAAATCACGAGAGTAGATACCATAAAAAATATAAGGCGCTTTTATCGTCGAATATAATAAAACTAGGTAAAATGTGGTGGCACGATACACATAAAAGAGGCAGGAATTGCATTTTCATTACGAACGTTTCGAAAGAGTTTTCGCATTTTAATATTCCTTGGAGTAGTTTCCAAGTGCTTATTGAGAATCATTTAAATCATACGATTCCCACGTAATACGAGTATCGGGGTGCTTATAAGCTGCTTTACCCTGTTACCACCCGCCGATGAAAACTTTTCGAAAGCCCGGTAACAATAAAGCAGCGAGTGTTTGAGAGAAAACAGGAACGCGTAAGGAGAGTTTCGATGCTAAGTTGTCGTTGTCGTTCTAAAAAAAAACGTTCAAGGATTCGAACCGCCATCTTCAACTACTTCGACTTAACCACCCTTGTGATATCAGATCCACCTGTATTTGTATAGTATTAAAACTCGAAACTCTCCTCATTGGCCAAGAGTTTTTGCCCGCGAAACTTCCTGTTTCCCTTTCCGTATTTATGCTACGTTCCGCTTCGAGAGCTTTTGTCCCTGAGATCCTCAAAGCTCATTGGGTTAGTCAAACACATTTATCGCCGTGAAACGAGACGACGTACTCTCTAATCTCTTGGACGATGTAAAACTCGGCTTTATAGGTGGAAAGTTTACGAGGCAGAGTTATTTTTTTATGGTTTTTGTAGTTGATGCTTCGAGGATGCTTCACGACGGGTTATTTTGGATCTTTGATATCGAATATGTTTCGGGAATTTGGAGGGAAGATTGTTTATGGGGTGCTGTTTTTAATTAATTGTTGGGGTGTTAGAAAAGGTGCAAGATTAAAAGGACATGTTTCATGATGTATTGAAATAAGTAAAATATTATTAAGGTGTAACATACAAGAATGTATGTTGGATCAACATGTTACAACTTAATATGATACAGGGATGATATATATTGTATTAATATAATATTATGATAATACGATAATAAAGTAAACATTCTTAATTTAGTAATCCTTAACCATGATTTTTAAAACTGTTTTCATATCCAGTATCAGATTTTTCTAAGAAAACAAACATATAAAGATGAAAATAAATAGTAGTAGTCATCAAATAATCAATTTAAATTACCGCTTTTTTTATAATAAGACCAGGTCTTATTTTAGGAACAGTAAAAAATAATGAACATTTTAAATCAAAATTTAAAAAATATACAAATTTTCCTGTAATAGGATCATGATCTTATTTTTGAGTGGTAATATTATTGAATAAACCGGTGCAATCTGAACGGCAATAAATCAGAATATAATTGAAAAATAATTTATAATAAGCCTCAAGGAATGCATCCTTGTAGCCGATAAATAATTAAGCTACCATTTAAGTCAAGAAATTGAGATTGTTAATGGAATACGGCGAACAGGGTACTACGAAAGCACAACTATTCCTCGATCGCATTTGTATCACCGTAAATGCTGTTTAATTATCACTTTCGCGGCTGATATCGTTAAGAAACATCCTCCGCAGCGGCTCAGGAAAAATGACCAAGGTTTAAAGTGATACACTACAGCAAGGGTAGTAATCGAAAAACACGATAGCAAAGATAAACGGTAGGAGAGGTTTTCTTACGACGATCGTTGGTTTCTTAACGTCGACCGTTCATCTTCCGGAGAAAGACGAGAGAGTGAAAGAGAGAGAGAGAGAAGGACGAGTTAAGAAAGAGAACTATAAACGTCCTACGGAAAGAGAAAACTTTCTCTAGCGATCTTCAAGAAATCTCTTCACCATCTCCCTCCCTTTCACCCTTTCTCGGTCTCTCTCTCTCTCTCTCTCTCTCTCTCTCCCTCTTACTCTCTTCTTACTCTTAGTTGCTCTAACCCCGGCCTCTGGTCTCCTCCCTTTTCCTTTTTAGTTTTGCTTTAGCCGGCACTCTGTCCATAAATTTTCGCAATTTCTGGAGTGCTCGTGGCCGGGAGTCTCTTCTTCACGGCGGTGGCAGGAATAATAACGTGACGACGGAGCCCAATTGTCCCCTAATGCCGCGAACTTTCTATTCAGAACATCTTTTTGTGCGTTACTACCGGCGGACGTGGGAGTGAAAGTCATATCTTGCCGTTGCGGCTGGAAGGGCAACCTTGCAATTCAAACTGAGTAAGCAACGCGGGAGGGTTGCCAACTCCGCTTTATCATAATGGACTGGCAATGCTATGCCTACTCGACATATATACAACTACCTGTATATCATTCCTATATATTCCTCCATAAAAAATATATTTTTATATATTTGCTTACAGGATCATTCAGTAAGTACTGTCACAATGGGTTTCCTTGAAACGGGAGTTATTACGTATTTTGTAATCAAAGTACTTCGAAGATATACAAAGTACACTTTTTCACTTGTAAGAACTTGTTTTACTACATACAGTCGGGATCACAATTGAGTGGACACCCGCCTATCATATGTGAAAACGTCGCATTTCAGTGATTTTTTCTAATTAATTTCTTATTTTTTCACATTTTATCGTAGGTTATGTATTTGTGAATAGATTTTGTAAGCAATTTGATAGAATAATGTGCTTTATTATAAGTAAGATTAATTACAATGTAAGTACTGACCAAATCAGGTGGACAAAATTGAGTGTATATATCTACGTATTATAGGCATATATATTGTTGTTAGAGAGGTAAAATTCATTAATTAATATTTTCGGCAAAAGTAAAAGCTTTCCCAATAGATGGATCACAAAAAGTTACAGCAATAAATGCAAAAAAGAGTTTTGGAGAAGAAGTTATATAATAGTTAATGAATGTAACAACGATATGGAGATAAATAATATATTTTTAACATGTTAAAATGTTATGAAATATTTTGTAAAATGTACTCAGAAAATGTGCAATATGTATGATCATTTATTCACCTGTAAAAGTTTTCCCGCGAATGAAGGACTTGTTAGATTAATATTTTCATGATGTGCACAATTCTGAAAATATTTAATATGTATTATGATATTATTGAAATAACCTGTACAAATATGTACATAAATGCATATTATTTATGCGGACTAATAAAACGTGTAATTCTGGTGTATGCCTAAGAGGAATAATATGTGCAATAATTTAGATTACGCTGATGTATCTCCTCGACATATGTGCAATTATTTATATGTGTAAATTATAGTTGTGTACGAATACATGATATTTAGAGGTTCACCCACCCCCATCCCTGATTTTCCCCTGTTCCATTGCGCGGAATAGAACGATGGGAGTTAGCCGAATAAATATGAGACAGGAAGATCGATGTAATCCTGAGGTAAATCCATGGGATAATCGCGTGTGAAAAATAATGTTGCGCTTGTATATTAAAATGTCAACATTTCCCGGTGATGTACGGAAATTTAATGCGATAACAAAGTTAGACATTGTGCAGTTTAATCGCGGTAAGATTAATTCGGAATGAACTTTACCTTCGACAAAGTAAGCGGCCGCTGGTAATTGTATTAAAAATAAACAATATTATATAAAACATAATGTACAATATGTTTGTATCATCACCGGTAACATATGCAATATAATAATGATACTAATAATGTATCATAATAATATACTTTATTAGAGGTATCATGTTCTAGTTGATTTACTTCGACTTCAATCAAACTCGACAGGAAGGGTGAAGGGTGAAGAGCATTGTAAGGTGTCCTCTGTTTACAGGGAATTGACAAGTAAAATGACAGACAGAGAGTACTCGGTAAAAGCAAACGACGGGGTGTACGTATACAAAAAGTGGTTGACACGTGTAATTTTGATTGGTCGTAACTTGGAAAGAGAGGAAGCCACGTGGCAAGATAATACACATCTCTCACCCGCAAGAGGACCAACTACATTTCCGGTACAATGACAATTCGACGTATCTTACGGTTCGAGTTTTCATTGTTATGTATCTCGACGAGTATTTGGCCCCAGCCGATACGGGAAACGTGAAACAGAACGCCGCGGGGTGTCTGCCGCCAAGAGGAAGCCACTGAATGAAACCTGAACAGAGTGGAAGACTGAGAACGCCGGGAAAACGGAAGTACCGCGGGGAAGGGGGAGGTGGAAACATCCCTGTATTTATCGTCTCCATAGGTCCAACTTTAATTGCTCGACCGGTGTAAAATAAATTTCTATTGTACCAAAATTAAACAGGTCTTATTCAGGTACCCTTGAAAATTGTTGTAAGATCTAACATGTATCTAACTCATAATAATAATTTGTAAACAACATAAGTTAATTAACTTTGTAAGAACTATTTTTCCGATATCAACTGATCAGAGGATGTTAACAATTCTTCGTGCCTCGAAATCAACATTGAATTTTGTTCTTTATGAAAATCGTATTCAAAGACTAGCTGTTTCTGAAGGAGAACTATGGAAATCAGCGTTTGATAACTGGGGCAAAAAATTGCGTGGGATATTGTGACCGGTTTCGAATCCACGCGAAATCTCTGTACGTTTCCAATAGAGTGACAGTTTGACGCAACACTTTGGTGCTGCGTCCCGGGATTTTCATTGTTGTGTATCTTGAAAAGCCGGGCTACGTGAAACACAAAACAGATCGCTGCGGGGTATCCGCTTCGGAAAAGAAGCCAGTGAACCAAATCTAAATCTACAAAGAGTGAAAGAGAGTCAGAGAGGACCGAACTACCGTTTACATCCCTAACGAGCTAACCCTTTAATGATCTCTTCGGAGAACCACCGCCAAAGTTACTCCATTATACATAATCATAATTATAATAAACATAATAATCACGTAGAACACGGTTGTCAAACAATTCCATATAAAACATACACAAACACACCGTTACCCTACGAATCCTTTTCCGAGTCTCATTGTCGAGTATCTGAATGATCCAGGTACGGGGGGAACACAAAACAGGACCTCTGCAGGGTGTCTACCTCGAAGAGGGAAATCCCTTGCAACGGGATAGGATCAGAGAAGGATAGAAAGCGGGGAAACATAACGTAACCAGAGGAAGAAAATTGAGGACCGAATCAGCGTTTATCCCCCTGAAACGAGTCGGCTTTTAATGGGCTGTTCGAAAACTGTGCGAAATAATCTGGAGCCTCGTCTGCAGCCCGGAGAGTGGATGAAGGGCAGAAGCCAGTGTATATTCGGTAGCTTTCTATGGTGGTAACAATCACCGCGTCCGTGGTAGTGGTAGTACCGGTGGTTGTGGGGTTTAGGAAAAGGCAACGTGGGGTAGTTCAACCCCCCGACGCCAACGACAATACCTTACGGTTCAGCGCACTCTCAGCTTGGGATCATCGAGTTTGAATCTAAACGTGGTTGTCGACGGTCCTGGTGATGGTGGTGCCGCACGCACGAAACCAAAGGGGAATCATGCACTCACTGTTTAAACTAGACACGTGGCCCCGTTTACGTATCAGGGGTACCAATGCTTGTGTATATACATATATATATTACGTTCGTCCTTTGAAAACCAAAATCAAATACATTATTTCAGACTCCGGAGTCCAGTTGCCACCCCGCGGGATCATCCCATTGTTGGACGCTGTCAGCCTGGAAGAGATCGCGCGACTTTATTGGCCGGTTAACAATCGCTCTGGAACCCAGTAAACCCATGATTTCCGAGCCAATGTTACTGTAATTAAAAATCACCCTCTCGTTACATCTCTGGGAAGACATGTTTTCCAGCGCAAATGCCTTTTTAAATAAATTGTTTCATTGGTTTATAAATATGTGTGTTTATAAATATTGCTGCGTTTAAATGTAACTGGATAATATCCGGTAACTATGAAACTTGTAAATCAATAAACGCATAAAACACGGCAGATATCAAATGAATTAAGACCCTCCGACGACCCGTCTTCTATTAAGAAAATAACAATTACGAGGAGGGAGATTTAAATGAAAAAAGTATTCGAGACGAGAAAGTTTCCGTGACATTAAAAGGAAGATATTACAGAAAAGATTTAATTCCAGCAGTATGATACACTCGAATTAAATGTTACGGTGGCTATCGTCGAGTACACTTAAAGACGAGAAGAGATCACCGGAAATGTAATGTCAGTATTCTACGAAATAAAATGCTCGGAGTCGGTTCTCTTTATTCTCCGGTCTGCTGTAAATATGCAGATTGTCAGGACTACCATCCTTCTTTGTCTAAAGGATCCAAAGCCGACGAAGCACGGCGGGCCACGGCCGATGAGATTCAATTTACTTCCACCAAAATGGTGTACTTGGTAATACACCTTGGGTGTGCGGTATCCTACGCTATATTATTGCCTTCGTAATAACGTGACAGTAATTTGTATGCAAAATCATTTCCCTGAGCTATCCAACCGCGTAAACGTCCTGCCAGGAAGTTTTCTTTGTTTGTACGCCCAACTATCTTCAAACTCGATAGATCCTGGATTCTATTTAAGATGCTCGTCCTTCTCTTCCATCTTCTCGTTTAACTTCCTTATTATAATAATACATATAAACAAGGAATTTAACATATTCTAATTATCCTATCGAAATATATGTGAATTATACGAAATAACTAACTGCGATGACCAGAAACGAAGACAAATATTTATAAGAAAAATCCTGTTGATATGAACACGATATGCTACATCGACTCTAGTAACTCATTCGTTTCATCGAATAGCGATTTTTCTATTTCTTCGTTCAAAGTGGATCTGGATTCTATCTCTCGTAATATACCACTATCATCGGTCTCGATTCTAGAAAACAAATCCCATAAAAAGGAAGGTTGTAGACAAGGAGAAGACAAGAGGGATGGGAGGTGGAAGACTGCGAAAATTTATTTCGACCATCCAATTGTATTTTCCTAAGTGGAGGCTCGCGTTCCATCGGTAGCTCAACCAGTCAGGGTTTCCTCTTATCTCGGTTAATCGGGTGATGGATGTCGATCTACTATCGATTCCTAAAGCATATCGGCCTTTTATTTCTACGAGGAAGGAGGAACGCAGTTGAAAGTATACGTGGAAGCACAAAATAAATCTACTGTGGTCGATCTCATGAAGTCCTTCTTCAACGAGATTCCTCCACCCACGGGAATCCAGGATACATGTAAAGGAAGAAAGAGGGAGAAAACTGAATGGGAAAGTATCTTCTCTGAACCACTCCTGGGCACTCATGATAAAAGATTTTTCCTACCACCGGTACTTGCATTTAATTCTGCTTTCCATGGAGTTTCCAGCTTCCTTCGAAGGTTCAGCTTGCCATGGTTAAACAAATAAGATTCCGTTCTTCTGCTGTCTTACATGGGGGTATAAAGTACTGAATAAAACGAAATGTCTTATGCTTTCCACAAGTTTTACAAAATGTAACAACTTATAGAATATTGAAATAAAGGAATGGAGGAAGGGCTCGACAATCTTTAATACAGAAGATACTTGATTCATAAACTAGAATTATTCACCTTCGCCCTTTACTTCCATCTTCCTAGTTAACTTCGTTATTATTATAATAAACAACGTCAGATGGAATTTAGTATATTATAATTATCCCTTTGAAAGTTGAACGAATTATTAAAAATTAAATACGAAGGAATGAAAATTAGATACAAATTATTATAAACTGTGCAATTAATTTGAAGCGTTCTAAGTTTGCTAACCAATCCCTAATGAACTAGGACTCTAGTTAACGAATGAAATCGTTGTAATAGAGGTATAATTCATTAACTTATATTTTCATGAGGGTTACAGAGATGTTTGCATTTTTTATAATTAAAACTTCAATATTCACGAAATAAAATATTTAAATATAACAAGCCATTTATATGTCCTGAATATATTGTCGAGTAAAGTTGTGTTTGTTAAATTATTATATTTGAGGAAGAAAATGACGAAATCGTAGTTAATGAATTTTACTTCTATGACAAGGCAATATTCCATCGAACGATCAATGTCTCTTTAACGGTAAAAATCGAATATCTCGTATGAATCCGATTTCGCGCAAACAGTCCTCATGGCCTTCTCGAACGGCCAATTCAAATGACAAGCATATTTCCCCGGATAGGAATCAAGATATAAAAAGAACGGAGAAGAAAACGAGATGTATGAATTCAGGAATAAATGGCGGAAAAAACAGATGTATAGGTATCCCTTTGGTAAGTACAAGGCAGTCAATATTCTCTGGAGAGTGAGCTGATCAATTGTGTCCTGGAGGTCGAACACCGTTGCATAGGGGTGTGTTCCTCATATACCAGTACACTAGCCACCCCTAGAGTCCCTTTACGACAAAATAAAAAAAGCATACCGACGAATGACGATGAAGAAATTTCAGCTCTCCTGCTGTCCAATGACAATGTCGCTGGCAAAGCTATCAGTAAGAATATGCTGGCGAGTCTCTTGGTAATAAGGGGGTGGTCCCATGAGATTCGATTGATCGGTTAGTTCTGGAGACCGAGCACCCTTGCACAAGGGTTTGCTAATCGTATATCGAGAGTATAATCTCCTAGTACGACCCCAATAGATTGCAAAAGAGTGCTTATTGCAGGGGTAGGTCGTGAAGGAAGTAAAAAAGTATTATCGATTGACTGGTGGATCATTGAAATATTGGTATTCCCTGGTATTAAATCTTGCCCGAATCACCTTCCAGTGGTTCCTATTTATCTCGCTTTTAACGGAACATTAAATAATAATAATGCAATGAGTTATATGGCATACGACACTTCAAACAATCCCTACTCACCCTTGCGTACCGTATTGTGTATACTATTTACGAGGAATATTATTTATGACAAAGGAGCAAATTAAATATCGAGGGGAGAAGTAAACATCTTCAGGTACTCGAGAAATTTAATCTCCTTCCTGGTTCCCATACGGCAAACGAAGGTGGAGCAACGACGACGAAAAAAAAGAGTACTGCTAAGTGCCGACTAAAAGATTGTCAATACTGCTGTCTCTGCTCATCCCTTAACTCGCTCCACGGGGGATGTAAGTTTCGAGGGTAAGATAAAGAGAACGAGGAAAGGATCAAAAAGAATCTCGGATCCTTGCCTCTTTCTACGTTCAAGGCAAGCACGATGTCTCACACTCTCTTACACCAATACATCGTTTCTCCGAAATAATCATATAAAATAATTATTCAACATTTCCATACAATTCTATCATACAGGGAGACTCACATTAGACAACATAATTATACAAAAGTATTTGTTGTTTAACTGAAAAAAATTCTCTTTCAGATGTAGATCGTTTGAAGCATAACCTGTATAAGATTTAATATGTAACTGGTATAATACCTTATCTAAGTTACATATGTGATTATCTTCTTTCTGACTAAAGTCAACGCATTCTTCTTCCCAAGAATACGTGTTTTATTTCATACGGGCCACACACCGTATATCGAAGCTAAATAATCAGGCTTACTATTTTTAATAAAAATCATAGAGCGTCAAACACTTCGGTGCACGATCTTCAAAGTGAGTCTCAGTTAAAACAGAGTTGTTTCAACGATGGAATCGTGTGAAGTGGGACGAAAGGGACAAAATCAGAGCCTGAAGACCGGTAAGGGAAGACTGCCCTACGAACGTCGACCGTGCTGTATGAATAATACATTCTGCCTCGCGCTTACCAAGGTTCTATGTTAGGGCCCCTCATATGTATATACGAGCCGGTTCTTGCCCTATTTTACAATTCCTTTGATACTTGGCGACCAGTACTCTCCTCTCCATCTAACTGAATCGAATGCCGATGACCAATGTCAACGAGCACCCACGATAACCAGGCTATGTTTCATGTCCATTATATCCTCTGATAATTCATCCGTTATGTTACTCTTCTAACCCCACTCCGACAAAAAAAAACTGGGTCGTATAAACCCATTTAGCTGATTCCTCTGAATAATTTCAATGACCACTTAAAAGTTTACAAATGAAACGAGAACCAAGATGAAACGATGTCACATGAATATTTTACTAACGATTTTAAAAGCACCGATATTCAGGTTGAACTATGAATATCAAATTAATTATCCTCTGACGATTGATATCTCATTAATTAGTCTCTAGTTATGATCTTAATGACTTGCTTGGTATGGATAAATAAAACAGATGAACATATGAAGAGTGTCGAATACGATTTTCAAAATTCATGAAGAGAACGGGTGAAATGTTGGAGAATTTGCATCAAATTAAGAATATCTGATGTTATATTGGAATGTATACTTTCTGGGTGTTAGAATGCAGAGATAACAGAAATGTTCCATTAAGCGTTCCAGTTTTCTGTAATATAGGGAATATGTGATGTCACATCGTTATTAACACTAGAACTATGGAGACCGTCAAAATGACTTGTCAGCGAAATGTCATAAAAACATTCAAATTTATAAGATTCCATTTTCTGAGAGTTTTTGCTGCTCATGTTGCATAATGGACGTAATTTAATTGATTAATTTATTTCTTCCGTCCGTCCATATTTTGTCTACGTGAATATACAAAATATAGCTGAATATTTTTGTCCATAGTTCAAGTGTTAACGATATCGACTATTCGTATTGCAATTACTACAATTGCAAAAGAGAACCTGCTTTTGTAGGTTCATTCGCGAAGCTTTTCTCGTATCACTGGCTCGTATCATCGGAATGAAGACGAATCTAAACTGCTCTATTTAAATGCGTGCGCTAATTGCGTGTACGCGCAAGGCGTAAACGACCATTCAGAAGGGTTACGCGCCCAACGAGCACTTGAAACGTTCATTATGTGCACTTGTTCGGCGAGGTTGTTAATTAAGATGCTCCACCAAGGAGAAAAGCTACGTTCTTGCATCCACCGTTACATTCAACCTGCAGGATGGGAGCTACTTATTGCGAAATGAAATTCATTCCATCTCGAATCAACCAAAGTGTTTCATTTGAATGGATCTTTAACATCCGATTAATTAAAATTGAATTCCTAGCAAGCTAGTATTTCTGGTAATCTGTGAACTGATTGAACGGTTGATTTATTCTACCTGATTCCTTACTTTCAAAATATTTATTTTCTAGGTGTGGTTAATTAAAATTAACTTCTTATGGAAACTACTTATCGCGAAATTAAATTCATTTCATCTCGAATTAACCAAAGTGTTTCATCCGAACGGATCGTTAATATCCGATTAATTAAAATTAAATTCCTATGAGGAAATTAAATAAATGATTCATTCTACTGGATTTCTAATTTTTTTTCTGTCTGTGAAGTGTGTCCAATTAAAATTAATTCCTTATCATTTTATTCTTCATTCCTGCTCATTGATGGAGCTTTAACATCTGATGCATAAAAGTTACTTTCTAGTCTGCCAATAATGTCCTTCATTCACGAAAGTATGCATTTAAATTTGATCCTGGAACGAGTAAAATCGAGTCTGCCACAGCAATCCGTTTTATCGGAATTTCAGTGAGACTTTTTTGAACCGGCAACAAGTAATTCATACCGGTAGAAAGCCAATTTTTCAAATGCCAGGTTATACCGTCAAAAAAGTAAATTGATCGTCTCGACTCGCGTTTTAAAATACACTTTTTTTATTGAAAGATTTAATAATAGACCGCGTTCGAGGATCCGACCAGCCAGGGGAATGAACGGAGGATAAGATTAAAACAAGCTCCCGTGTCATCGGGATCAACGAAATGTCCAGTTCAATTGAGTTACTCGGTTAAGAACGTATTTCCTGTTCAACCAGGAACAGGATATCCACCAGTGAAATATCATGTCAACGATAGTAATCGAATCTAGGCGAAGCTTGAATTACACACTCTTCAATTTTACGATATCTGCCTGGTGCCACGGTAACACTGCTTCAGATAAGACGATCAGTGACAAGAACTAGGAGAAAAATGGTGGTGGAAAAACGTGGATCTTATGGCCAAGCTGAGAAAGAACAGTTTGACTGACGTGACCCCGATCTTGGCTTCCCTCGTGACGTCCCACGTAATTGGAATTACCTCGAAGACCTTCGTTTTCAATCGCTCCTCGGCGACGACAAACTTTCAGTAAAAAGAGAATTTCGAACTATGTATTATAATAAGGTATTAGTCTAATTACCAAAATGTCAATCATTCAAGATCAAATACGAAGCAGAGGATAATTATGTACACCGTTCGTGTCCTATAATGAGCAAGCGACCTCATTTTTCTCGTCGAGGATTAAGTTCGGTGATTGCATTGAAATCGAAGAAGACTTCGTCCTTTCTTCTTTCGTCTTACTGGGGTGGACGAGGAGGGGAGGAAAGGAATAAAACGAACGAGAAGAAAGTTGTGCCGCGGGTCCACTCTACTCGACGATTCATGGACTCAGCGCGATCTCATCTTAAAGATTACATCGGGCAGAATATAACGAACCGATCTTTTTTCTTGGTCGAGACTGCTTCAATTCCTGCTACCCTTTATGATATCACTTCCTACCCTCGACCGTGGCTTCTCTCGCAGGGGGGTGGAAACTTCGAACGGCTCTTTGATGACGATGCGTCGCCAAGTCCTGCTGCAGCTTTATTTTATGGGACTCCCGTAATGTAGATATTGATTGAGATTCCCCGCTTCGGAAAGCCCTCCCTAAATCGCGCAATGAAATCTATCGCTCGGAGGGTAGATTGGAACTTGGTATTCCAGGAACGCTTTAACGAATCGTTTCTTTGTAATCCTCAACTTGTGATATCAAAATTCTATTCTACTACAAATAAGATATTTATATTCATTTATGCTGTCATTTAATCAATGACATAAATGCAAGTGACTCACACGTCACCAGGAACTATGATCTCCATGTCACGTGGAATGAATCCAGAGGTGATGGTTGGAAACTAGTTCAACACACCACCATAGTCCTTAAAAAAAGTATAGAATTGAATACAATAATCTTTATAATCAGAGATCGCGAACTTATCATTCGAATCATTATTACTCTCAGCAGACAATTAAGACTAGTAATTAATGTCTAGAAGGACACATTCAGGCGTTCAAGTGAAATACACAAGTACCAATTCTCAGGTCCTCGACGAGCGAAAAATCTGTCGCGTTGTCTTAGCTCTCAATCATTCAAAAAAGAAGGACACGGCCCTTGTACTTGAACGAGCGTGTTAATAGCGCGAAGAGTGCAGAGCGTGACGCACAATGCAGTTCGTCATATAGCGGGAATAAGAGAAAAGGGGGTTCCCGAAAGCAGAACCGTGGATGCACCCGGTGCAAACTTAGGCGGCTGCTTCGTAGAGTTTCCTCCCTCGTGCGTCATTTCGATGCCATATGGGACGAACGTTGATGTCTAAGTTTTTGACAATGCCTTTCCCTCTCATAGAATATACTCCTGTTCAATATTCTACCCTCTCTTACGCTATTCAATAATTCCCATTCTTTCTTTCAAGTTCACTACGATATCCTTTACACATCTCTGTCAAAAGGTACATAAAACTGTAATTGTATCCAAATTTAGTGTCCTTGACGAAGACCAAGCTTTTATGAAGACATAGATACATAGTTAAAGAAATTGTAATAATAAATTCAGATTGAATTCCAGGAAGGAAACGGTCCAATCGATGAGGATCAGTTACAGCCACGGTTCGAGTAAGACACGAGAAAACTGTCATCCCCGACAGATGTCTGTCTGCGATAACGTAATGTCAGCAATAATACCGAATGGTAGCGAAATCGATCATCCTCGATCTGGCAAGACAAGGGTTGCCAAGCACGGAAGGGGAAGAACTTAGGTAAGGCTATGTTACTAAGGTATTCTAACACGGATTTGGTTTGGGGAGGTATTATCTGAGAAAGGACCAAAGTGCGAGACGACCTTCGCCTCCTTCACGACCAGCACTTCATCCCTGCAACGCGAACCTTGGGCCACCACCAACGAGGAAACAGTGCTTCTCAACCACGCTATATGATAAGATAAAGGGTCATTCATATCATCCCTTTTGTTTTAATATTCTAACAATAAGATGCATGATTTATGTACAAGAATCATCATAAGTTCAATATTTAACATGTTTACTGCCGCGCCAGTTTAGTACATTTTTCCCTGGGGGCCGCAATGAAATTTTCATTATTTTAAGCATATAATGATAGAATATTAAGTAATATGATGACATAAGATCATACCTTTATCAGTAGTGAGTTTATCTCCCTGGTATAGAATATTAGAATAATTAGGATTATATGTGGAGTTTAAATAATTATAGTTTTTCGTGTTTGAGGTTGAATTAACGTAGTTACGAAATGGAACAGTAATATTATTACTAATAATATTAGATATTAATAATTAATAAGACAATAGTAAAATAGTGGCCCCTGATATGTCAATATTAAGAATACAGTTATAAATAATAGACATTTCCTGACATTAATTATATACCGAAAGAAATTGTAAAACATAATAAAATGTATGCAAAATCTTTTTCTTGAATAAAATATTTCTAAATAGAGTCAATCGTATACACTATTTGATATCTTAGCCGTTGCACCTTTCCCTGGACTAAAGAATAATATCAACCATTTTCTTCCGAAAACCAACTAGATTTTTCGTAGATAGCTCCTCATTCTTCTAAAGGCTCATTCAGAATTTTCAATATGTAACCCTTCCAAATACAATTTATACACGTGACAAAATATAAAATGCAATCTTATATCTGCACACTTAAGATATCTCTCTATTATAATATTTAATATCACGTACTTCTTCGTAAGATTAATATTCTTGGAAAAGTATCCAGTCTTTCTTTGCGTCCAAGGCTATTCAAAGTAACCGATACATTTTATTGGGTAGTCCGGAAAGTTCGTGCCGATTTTCAATAGTCTCTCGACGAAAAATCTGAGAAGTTCTGCAATGATGGAATCTTCAAGTTACGCCAAAGATGGAGAAAGGTTGTGCAACCAAAACGGTGCATACATAATTGAATAAATATATATCGACATATAAAAATGTTGCCATTGAATTTTCTTTAATAATCGGCATGAACTTTCCGAACAACCCCATACTTCTTTGCAGGTAGATGCTTATAAAATCACATAACATAATCTCGCGTGACATTTAAAATATCTAAAACATAAGAATTTAAAGACACTTAAAGGTACAACGAAGATAGTTGCACGGCAGAGGTGCAAGTTTAGTTCCGGTTTAGGGTGTCAGTTGAGCAGATCGAAGACCGAAAGGGTGCCCGGCGTAGAGAGTGTGCCGCGACGTCTGGCGTAGGTGATTTTATTAAAAATTCATGCGTTTGGGAACTGCTGTCGGAATCGCGCTTGCCGGAGCAGGGTTTATGCTGTCAACCCTCTTCTGGTCTACGCTAGGAGCCAGGGGTTGGTGTTCGTTCGGTTCACGATGGTGGCTGCACCGAAGGTAAAGGGTAAGGGTATAAGGACGTCGACGACGACAGGAACGGCGATGGCAAAGACTGGGAAGGGTAGTACGGATAACAGTGTATATACCCTCCTTTTCATCCCTTCTCTGTTACCAGTACTTGCAAGGTATCAGGATTTTACTTCCCCTGTTCCCTGGTCTCTCCTCGCTAACAGTCTACCACGACGTCCTGGGTACAAAGACAGGCACGCCTCTCTGCCCGAGCCTCATTTAAATAACAGATAATTGCCAGTCCTGTTAATTGAGGCGCCGCGGGGATCTTCGAGGTAGAAGAGTTACCCAAGATTTCGCGCGGTACCACCCTGTCCCCTTACTTTTCCGATCTCTGTCTTCGTTTACCCTCACCGAGGGTTAATACAGATTTCGTTCCGACGTATACACAAAGGGAAGGAGAAGAATCTCCTTCATCCGTATCAAATCCTTTTAATTTTTCACAGTATTGAAAACAATGGAAGCATAAAGGAATTAATGCAGCACGCGATACGATACATTTCTTTGTACTTCATTAAGTGCATTACTGTCAAAGTATAATATATATACATCGTTGAAACTAGCCGTTCGTTTTACATATACCAAAGGAATTCCTTTGAGTACCAAAGTACAACATAATTCGACACAATAATGTATCATGGAAGTATGACATATTGATGCACAAGAGTGCAGATATAAATATATGGTGGCACATAGGAAGGAATTGTAAAATATGGTTGACGATGGGGGCTGCTGCAATGCAGTAAGGTCTCGAAGGAGGTAAGGTACGGATTCATCGTTTCCAACCAATCGATAGGTCGGATCGACTTTGAGCAGTCGTCTCAATTCTCCGAGGAAACGGATTTTAGATCGGGATGAACGAACGGGTGAAGGCGAAACGAATCGTCGTGGGGGACGAAAATTCGAAATCTCCTTCGGCAGATTGCCCCGAGCCACAAAGTTCTCTTTAACTCTTGCCGCACAAAGAGCCGCGTTTGCCCAACGAAAGTGTCACGATGAAAAGTCTCGAATCAACGTGTCGTCGAGCAATCGACGTGGTTACGAACCCAGTGCCAGATCTACGGTGAACCTATCTATTCCTTCGGGTGATCCGAGCTACCTTGAACAGGTAACAGAACCATGATTGCCAATACCCTCGAATGATTCCCCGTATTCGAAGTGGATGAATTTGTCAAAACAACTAATACACCGGATCTTATTCTACGTAAAATGCCCGACGATTCATTGGGCATCAACACTGACCTAACCATCAACCGGACTAACTCGAGGGAAATTAATAAAGCAAGAACCTGTCTGGTGGTCACGCCATCCTCCACCGTTTTTATGATATTAAGAGGTATTATTACCTCGACGATTCCTGACTCCTTTTCACGGTATAACTCTTAACTCTCGTTAGAGTGTCCCGTATTAACTGAATCACTGGAGGGCGCGAACACCAACACTTTCAATTCATTTCTAGAGTTTAATTATATTTCTAGTGTATAGTATAATTATGTCCATTCATTGGAGTCCAGCCTCCAGGATGGATACATTAATCTACCGTTTGCACAATTAAGCTGACTTAGACCAATGTAAATGTGAATAATTCATTTTTATATTCAATTTTATCGGCTTTTTCACTGGTATTACTCAATTTTGATCAGCTATTCTACTGATACTATTCATTATTAGTTTGATTTAAACACTTGGATTGGGATAACGTGTCTCATACGTCATCGCTTTCGGGCCAAATAATGAATTCTACGGGAAATATGTATTTTTATACTAATATAATTACAAAAATAATCATTTCATTTGATTACTTTTTCAAAAGGCCTTGTCAGTTAATTACTGCCAAATTAAGTAGACACTTATGGCCCATGTAGTCGTTGATTAAATATATTTGATTAAATTTAAAAAACCCAAGTGGTTAATGTAAGTTAAGTCTGTTGAGCAAGTAAGCGGTTTCATGACCATAAGCTTTATATATATTTAAATAAATAATTCGATGGGAGGGATAAAACATTATTGTTGTGCAATGATTTGATATATTAAAGGATAACGAGAACTTTCTTGTAGGACATAAAAAAACAAAATGGTTAGTAAATATCTCAGGCCAATTCCGTATTCCATTCGTCACGGCGAATGGGTCGGTGTATCGTGAAACTCTACGAGAGTTGCTCTGACAGTGACATGTGGCCAAAGGAAAAACAAAATTCACGCGAAAAACTCTCAATTCTCTTGAAATTCTCAATTCGTCTGATCGTCGAGCGAGCCGAGCCAATCACTTTACCAAATGAAATTGGCATTTCGATTGGATAAGACAAAAATTGCACTAGAATCGTGCGGCGGGAGTGACATACGGCTGTTAAATCAGAATACCGTCGGTGCGCCAGTCGGCGGCGACATCCGCGTAATCGTCGTCACGAAAAAATCACGATCAACTGTCGAACAATCTCGTAGAAACCTATATCAATTAATGACAGAGCCAGCTCCAACGACTCAGTCGTTTATCGCTGTCGTCCGCCAACTTTAAACCACTAGATGTTCATTTCTAATCAGCGAAAAAGTAAATCACTATTTATTCTAGCTGTCAGGTTCTGTATTTAATTACTGCATCTTGAATATTAAAAGAAATATAGAAATTATAACTCGATATTATGATCACGATTAAAATGTCGATGCACATTTTCACTAAAATTCGGGCGCGAAATTAATAAAAGAAGTGCCGGGGTTTAGTTGTCGTATCGTTGATCTACACCTCTGTAAATAAATTTCCCGAATTCCAATATGACTCTAATAAAAATGATAATATTATAAAAGTATTCATCTTATATTTTAATCGTATGTAGAATATATTAGTTGAACATTTAGAATTCTAATTCAAGATCCTAATTTGGAACCAATATTTGTATCAAGTTATGTCATCCGGGTGTAAATTATTGTAAGAAATTATTTGTATGCTATGCAATGAAAATACAGTTATTAGTTAATTATTAACACGAGTAAATACGAAGATCGAATTTTTATAAATACTTTAACTTGAATCGACTAAAGAATAATGAAATTGAAAAAGCTAAGCAATAAAAATCAGCAGTTTATGAAAATCGCATATAGCAGTTTCAACTTCAAGATCCTATTGGTAAATATATTTACAGTTATTATTGTTAAAATATAGCCATTCAATAAAAATAATAGTAATGAATATAAATGATAGTCAAGCAAACGTGACTGTATTAAAGAACCCTGAATCTTCGACAGGAATGCTAGGAGAGACAGAAAATACCAAGGTAATCACCGTAGGTAGCTCGAGATTTTTGAATGCCTTCCTTTTCACGACGGAGAAAAGAAAACCGTAAGAGTTGGTGGAATTCAATCTGGAAATCTCGGAATGTTATAGATTCTCACGTTTCCGTCCAGGCCGCTTGATTTGTCCGCGAGAATTCGAATCAATCTCTGTGACTCGTATGCCAGTGATTTTCTTCATGCAGGTGCGTTTATACACATTCGAGTAATAAACCTGTCGCTTCCGAAGTAAATCAATGTAGCCCTGTCGCGCTGTCGGGATGGCAAAGGCCACATCGATTTCAGGCCGAGATTAAAGTTGGTAGTTTCAGAGATGTTGGAATGGAAGAACCAATTTCCACTTACTGTACAAGATGTAAAGCGCGCAATTTTACTGCCAACCCGGCCGAGATTTATCGGATGCATCGTGGTGGGTAAAGTGTACGTGGAACTTCCCTCCTCTAAAAGAATTTCTAAAATATCGATAACGCGCGACATACTTCCTTTACGCGACGCTTGTCTACGTTATTCCGCGCGAATAATTTCCTGCTTTCCTCATTCTCATAAACTTGCCCATTCAAATTTTCTTCTTTAATCTAACCATAAATCCCGGCTGGAGGTCGTAGGATAAATGTGCCACGCGAATAAATCCGGCAGTTAAACCGAAGAAAAATGATGTATTCAGACATCAGTCATTAAAATATAATAATACACAGTTCTGTGAGAGTAATCCGTTTCATCAATTCAGTTGTGATGAAAAGTTAAACATATTCGTACGATTATTTATACTTAATGCATAATGTAAAGGGACATAGTAATATTAATATCAAAGGAGATTATATTGTATGCTATTCTATGGATCAAAATATTTCTTTGTATAATCTGAATCAGCATATATTTTAATAAAATCTCACATTATTCATCTTGCGGAATTATTGCTTCATACAAGATAATTATGTTAAAATTGTCTAGATATTATTGTAACTTCTTTCTATTCATGAGTTCTAATATTCAATATTGCTGATAAATCTGATAATTACTATAGTTATGAATTATTATTAATAACACTGCATTAAGATACATAATATTTCGAATATATTACAAAAATGAAGATTTTCAAGTTACGAACGAATCGTGAATGTAATATTACTGTACTTCGGGAAATGAGTAATGCATGTAATAGACACGTTTTCTATGAACCCGATAAAGTTTCCGGGGCCTGTTAAATCGACGTAGGAAAGTAGCAGAGGGAAACCACGTGATTCGAGTTTCCACTAATTTCTTGGTTGTTACAGGAGACATCTTGCAGAGATCCGTGTTACCTGGTCTTTAGTAAGAGCACGGTAGGCCCTGTCCTTAATGGGGGGTCATACATTATCGCAAATGAGGAAAGTTAGGGAAGGCCGTGTGGGCCAAGGGAGGACCGTGTGGCACCAGCTGCAGACTTCCACCTCCCAACTTCATAACCGCCGGCGAGATGCTCCAAACTGGTCATGCTCCCCGAAATTTCCTAACTGCAAACCTCTCTTTTGCATCCTTTTATTCTTTTCTACCTACATTAGCCATTCCTCGAACTTCCCTCGTTAAAGCCGATCAATATAGAATGCATAAAAGGATAACAAACGGCTGCCCTATTGAATTACTGGAGTTCAAACAGGGTTCGGGCAAAAATGCTGATTCGTGTAATTCTTGAAGAAATTCAATTGAAAGTCTCCCCCTTTATTAAGTCATCTATGATCGATAAATAAAAGCGTGGATATTTTTCACCATTAGAGCCACTTGTTTTAGAAGGAGATTAAATTTCAAGGCATACAGATATATTAATATTATTTTAACCCTTAAAAGGGTCATCATACTTATACATACTATATATTGATCCCTTTGTACTAATATGAATGTTTTCTCTAAATATGACTAATATTCTGTCGCCATTAAAATTGTTGGAGCTTAATCACATAAGCATCATGCAGAATGTAACCGGCAGTATATTAACTAAACATCTGTTTGCAATCCTATCATATAACTCGTATCATTATCCAAATGATATCACAAAAATGCCATCCAATCCGAAGGTCAGGTGAACCTCCATCTCCCTTCGTGCCAGGATTTCCCATAAACCGACTCATGCATAAAGAAATTTCCTTGGAACATCCGAGGAGTTACAAGCCCGATATCAGGGGCAACTGATTATCGTAAATTTTGAGATGGCTCTTCCGGGAGATCCCTAAACTTATTACGTCCAGTAGACCGTACCTGAGGGAAAGGGACTTCAACATCTCTTCTTGGGAACCTTCAATCAATAATGCCCCCCTCAACATGGACCCAGACGGTCATACACAATAAATTCACAGGACCACCTGATACTCTGTTTACATCGATGCACATACGTATACATACACACAGTTCCATCATAGTAAGGGAATGTTCTGTTAATCGTACACCTGGATCACTTGCTCTTTACTACTTGATCTTTTGAAGCCGGTGGTTTAGTCAGGGAACATTTTATTACATGGTTGCTGGCGAAAACGTGGCAGTTCAACCCCGAAGAGACACCAGGGGATGAAGTGTCTCACTTCAATTCCCACCTTTTCTCTCACTCCTCGACAGATTCACTCGATCCCTCTTTTTCCACCACTTCGCTGTCCTTTTCCGGTTCATATCCCATGAGCATCGTTCGAATGGAATAGTTACATGCGCTTCTCGTGGCCAAGGAGTTCGGCAGCTAAATAATTAGGTTAACCCTTGTTGGTCCGTTGGCTCCGATCACCCACCGAGATCCTAACAATACGAGGAACCAGGGAACGAAGAAATTGAAGGATGAAAGGGGAAATGGTAAACCGCCACGTTTATCTCTATTTTCTTTCGACATTGACGCACTTCTGCGCTAACAAACTTCGGTATTGAACAAACGTTGACGAGACACTTCTGACCTTCCATTCTGAATACCCTCGAATCCTTCTGCTAGGAAACCTTGTTTTGATTACAATGGTGGTAAGGAATTAGATGGTAAATAAATACGGAGGTTTATTTGTATGATCAATGAAGATAATCGAGAAAATGGCATGAATATTTTGGTTATATATTAGGGGCACCGGAAAGTAATCATATTGTAATATAATCATATATATAATTTCCAGAAGATGATACTTTCAGAAGTCTCAGACACTTTTGTGAAATCCATTTTGTACAGTAATTCTTTATTGTTCTGTATGGATGAATATTTTCGTCCCACCGGGTGAAATCATTCTGTTTTTCATTTCCTTGTGCGTTTTTTTTGTTATAGGAGGCTAGCCGTGTAAATTGTTGCAGGTGGATGCTGGAGGATAGACAGTGGCTTGCAAATATCGTTCGCCGAGACGAGTAATTGAAAATTAGGCGGGGCTAATAGCAGTGGCGAACGAAGAACGTCGATGGAGTGCTGTCATTTGTGCCAGAAAATCGAGTCGCCTAGCCAGAGAGTGCCTTTTAATGCAATTTTATGATCGAATTCTGAACGGTGGAACACGTAACCTACTTCGAACATTATTTTCCTGGTAGTCCATTGTGGTCTGTGAGTGCAGACTGATCGAAAAAAAAGCAAATACTCCGTGCGGTCTATCATCGGAGTTTTTTCATGTTATTATAATATTTCAAGTATTTCACTCGAAAGCGAAATGTCTAACTAACAATTATTCACACCGTAGTTCGAGTTAATGTAAATACTGTAAATAAATCAGAATTAACGTTACAGGACGTGGAATTAGGAGGCTTGATATATACAAGTATCTAAGTATACTAAACTTGGACCACCAGGAAGGCAAATGTACATAATCCCTAAGTATCTAAGCTTTGATGTTTCTCTTGCCTTGAGTACACTTGGGCGTAAATGTCAGGATGGAAATAATTAGCACCATAGCTTATTGGATTAGCAGGGGAATCATCACAACATATATCGATCAATCGAATTACACACGACCCTCGTAAAATTACACTTCGAAAGAAATTCTGTAATTTGACTAGAGACGATCTCGTTCGTACGGACACAATAAGAAGATTCCAAAAACCGATCTTGTTACCCGCAGAACTTCCGGAGGTAGCTACTAATTTACAAAGACGAGGTAACTTTTGGCATCCGCAGTGTCCCCGACAAAGTGCCAATACCACCGACGCAGGAAGGGCATAACTTTCTAACTATTGCGGAACTTTCGAACTACCTAACGAAAGATTACCCGGGAATTACTGATAATTTCGGGATACTTTCGTGAAATTCCGTGCTCGTACTATCGTACTCGTAGCTACACCGACACTGAAGTGGGAGGACCAAGTTACACAAATCCTTTACCACCCCAAAAACCCCTGAACTCAACCGATCGGAAAAGATCGGTGAACTTTCGCCGATCGAACCTCCACCACTTCGAGATCACGGCGACACCAAGAGATATTCCATCGACTATTAAAGATCGGGAGGTGAAAAGAGATAGAACTTGGCAATCTATTCCAATTTAACACTCGCCGTTCCGTGGCATTAAATAATCGCCCTTGCCTCAAGGAGGAACTGGTCCCCATTCAATAATGGACTTTTATCCAACGAGCTTGTACTTAGCCCGAAACGGACCCGGCTTGGCTTCGGATATTACCCCCGGTAAGTTCCTGTTGTGACAGTAAAGAGCTTCAAATAAATCTTAGTTACAATCATTTCTTTTGCGGCCAGCGGCCCACGACGGGCATAAATCAAATATCATCGTTTCATCCTCTCTCCTTCTCCTTCCTTTACTGCCTCCCTTTCCCTCTGCCTCTCTTTCTTACTCCTTTCTCATCCTCGGCTCATTGCACTTGCATTTACATTCAGGAACATCCCGACGTTTGTTCTTATCCTTCTTATTCCTTGTCGATTCCAGTCGGTTACTTTACTTTTTATTGTCCTTCGATTCGGACGACCTTGGTCGATTATAATACAGCTTGTTTTTATGCGAGTTTAATCGCTTACTTTGTTTGAAGTGTTTGATATTTACTTGTAAAGTGTACGGTAACCTTTTTTACGATTTTCTAATTGATTTATGTTTTTACTGAGATTTATTATAATTTAATATCTCCGAACAATTATTGAAGACAGCAATGCTGCACATCGAGTGATACTATTATATATAATTTATATACTAATATTATAGTATTTTAAGCAAGGATCTCGTAGGATAATGTAATAAATCTTAAGATCGAGCAATCCAGTTCAATGTCCTGCCACCAAGAAGTCATGGCACTCTTCGCGCAAGGACATTAATTACAGGATGCAAGCATTAAGGTGCGGACTACTGTTTAAATGACTCTATTTTCTATTTATGATTGCGATATTATCAGAAAACAATCAATTAAAATAAAGTAATTTGAACTCGACCTATCCAGGAAAATTTTAATATGAATTACTGGATTGAGTCAAAAATAAGTTCCGTTTGTTCAAATAATGTTTATTCGTCAATAAAATGAACTACAATGGACTTCAATCTAATATATGTTCGTCGGCATTATTAATAACTTCTTGCCATTTCTTAGGCAACTCGACAATTCCTCTTGCAAAAACTCTGTTTTGAGTATTAAACAACTCCTGGACGAACGAAACTTATTTATGAATCAGCTCAATAATAATAACAAAACTCAAGTTCTAATTTCTTTATTTTAATTGATTGTTTACCAGTATACCAGATTTAGTATACCACCTACTAATATACCGGTTTTATTCGAATTATGATTAAATCCCTTCTGGTATTTGATAAATCATAAGATCCGTGGTTCTACGTTTGATATCGATTCAAGCGTAATATAAGAGAATCGTCATTAAATTAATATGCATCAAGCGACAGATATCGCCGATTAAAAGGAGGGTGTCTGAAACGCTGTCATTTATGTCTGGGAAAAGTTATGCACACGGCAAAATATTGGTTCATCGATGGCTGAGTTATAGTTCGTCGATGTCCAGGCGCGAATTGTAGACCAGTTCTCTCTTTGAGAACTCCTTGCCGACATCGTCCATCTTCTTCCCTCCTTGCGCCTACAGGAATCCCCCCCCCCCGCCCCTCTTACTTTTATTCGCCATTCCCGCCAGTAACTCTTTTAGTTATTCACAATTTATTCATCGAATTCAACTCCAACTTTAATAACCACGATTCCAATCCCACCGCATTTCTGCTCGACCCATTCCGCCTTCCATAAAAACAATCTCATTTAATAAAGGAGGAATATGAATTTATATGTGACATTAACTGTTCCTTAAATCTCGTCGATTGTAAGTGCAATCTTAATTGAGTGCAATGAGAACCGGTTCGAAGGACCTTATTTATCGGAATAATTTGAGATATTTTGAAAATAGCTTCTACTGTACTTTCATTATTTTAGATATAAGGATGGCCCGAGCTTGCAAGTATTAGGGGTAGTTCATCCCCTTTTATTTCTGGACTTCTTTCGACTAACTATAATGCTAATATTATTAGATTCTCATTGCGTCCGGTCACAAATATTTTCCACTTCTTTACTTTATCAGGGTTTCCAAGCATTAAGTTTAAATCGTCCGTAATTTTTAATTACAGTAAACTTCATATATAGTGAGAGAAAGAATAGATATCTTGACTAGAGCTACAATTATACAATAATACATAATTATATAATAATACAGAAGAAAGAGTTTTCGAAAAAAATGTAGTCAATCAGCTTTACGAGCAGCGAACAGCTTTTCCTTTAAAGGACTCGATTTTCTATTTATGATCGCGATATTATCAAGAAGTAGTTAAAGGCTCTGCATGAAAATTCTGATGAGAAGTTTTTTTTTACCTCTATACCAACGATATGAAACACTTTGACCTCTTCCGCGCAAGCATGTTATAAAAATCCATACTTATACATTTAATAACATCTAATATTCTATCATTTTAACCGTTCAGTGTGTACATTGGAATCATCTTCTCCCAGCATCCTCATAGTTACCTCTTACATATATAATCACATAAAACGCCTCGTTCAATTATAACATATAATTACCGTCTTATAAGCAATAAGGTAGAACTGGCTTCATAAGAGATACTTGTTAATGCCAGGGCTATGATAGAAAACCTCGGCAGCGCTTTATGTCATTAAGGAACGAAATTGCACTTAAGACGTTCGAAACCTGCTACCAGGTACACGCAGGGACAATTAACGAAATAATAAACGACATCGCGACGAGTCGATCGTCGATTGGTAGGCCAGTTAACAGGGAAGAAAATGCAAGGATGTAGCAATTTAATCGTTACAACAGTTACCCAGCATTGCATGGCACCGATATTCTATTCGCCGTATAAACACGTACGCTTGTACGCGTATATTGTACGTTGCGGGCAGCTTCGTAATGGAGAGTACGTAATATCATAAGCCACAATCGACGTTAGAGGTTATGCGGATAATACGTACGTATCCGCGGATCGCGATTTGCCGGTACAAGCCCCTCTCGTTCGGCATACATATTCGCCTAGTGCCGCTGATATAAACCCTACGGGGTCCTGGCTTTTACGTGTCCGGCATTTCTAAGACCACGCTCTCGAACCGGTTACATTTCGAATTTCCAGTCCTCGAATGCATATATATTACCGCACGTTATTGCATCATTGTACAGTTCCGCATAAATCGACCCTTCCCGAACCACCGAATCGATATTCGGAATTCTCTTGAATCATCGAATTTACGAGATTTCCAAACCGACCTGGGTAATAACGATGATGGACGACGATGATTAGGACAACGTTTAACAAGAGAACTAACGAGTATATAGGTTTTGCACTCCAAATTAATCTTTTTGCAGTTTACATTCACCTCTTTGCACTCGAAATTAACTTATTTTGCAGATCATATTCACCTTTTCGCAAATCAAATTCACGCTCTTGCCATTAAAGCTTTTCTACAAATTTATTTTCGTAAGCTATTCACGTAAAATACTTATTTAATACCCAAAATATTTATAAATTAAATGTTTGTAGATATTTTTGGTGTTAAATTATATTTATTTGTTAAAATAATATTTCGTGTTAATTTAAGGGTGAATTTTAGTGAATTTTAATTTAATTCTGTGGTATGAAGAACTTAATTTTCGATTATGAACTAAGGTATCGAATATTAAAGTACGAAAACTATTTAAGCGTGCTACGAAGTCTTGTCAATGACTTATAAATTTTATTTGAATTTGTGTATTACCAGCTTGATCACAAATATATTTTCTTAATTATTGGAAGAATGTAGTATATTATATTATAAATCTTAATTAGTTATAATTACAAATAACACATGAACAAAAATAAAGAAGTATTACGACCAAAAGCTTGACATCCATTTTACAACATCCTTCAAATGCATAATTTAATTAAGAAATAATCGAGAATCAAAATGTTCACCAAAGCGCAAGCCTATCAAGGACATAACTCCAATCAAATTCCACTTGGTTCACTATAATTGACGTTCCATTAATGCTCCAAGACATTCATGTATTTAATAACTTCCATTCACGTAGCAAACTTTCAGCTTTCTTAATCTGACATAACTTTTCAAACCGCACGTATTAATTCCACAATAAAAGATGTCATGTGTAATGTCTCCAAAGAAGACACTAATTGAATCAGGCGCCGTACAAATAATATAATCCGCAAAAGTTCACCAAACTCCACAATTTAAAGTCTGCAGTCCCCCTGTCTTCATACGCGGCACAGAAATGGAGTCTGAAGCAAACGTCAATGAATAACTTAATGAGATTTCACGAGAGAAATGTGCTCGAGTTATGCGGGGCGTCGCATCGACTCTGAATCCGGAATCTTTGTTAATCCTCGCAAAGTGAGAAAAAATATAAACTCGACGAGAACGCGGAAAAAAAAATCCAAGTTGAATTTGTAATACGGCATTAAGAGCTTATGACGAGAGGTTTCCTCGGTTTCCCAAGAATGGAGGACCGAGAGAAGAATAGGGGAAACATTGGCCGAGCGAGGGAAACAACCTGCGAAAGACACGGACGGAGAAGCAAATTTAAAGCTTATAATCTTCAACTGCTCCGCGCACCTTTTTGTCATGTAACATCTACTCACGTAACCGTCGGAAATGTACTAAATTTACATAATGCTACTGCCTAGTTTACTTGTCCTACAATTCCGTCACTGGTTAACTTTATCCGCTATCTTCTTCTTTAATAATCCACGCGCGTTACGTTGAAAATTTCATTTTCTTTATTAACTCTTTCGAGTTATTTATGTATTTTATTACTCCTGAAACTTGTACGTCTTTAATTGAATACCGTGACTTGAATATAAAGGATAGAATTAAACAATATTTATACTGAATTTTGTATTATAATTCCTGGTATATATATATTTTATTGGTCACATTTGCAAAGACCAGAAATTAAATTGGTATGATATAAATATAAATTTCAAATATTTAAGTTCTTGAAGAAGTATGTTTTGTAGAGTGACAATTACTCCTGAAATTCTATTACACCCTTTAATCTTTTTGAAGACATATTACAATGAAATTTCTATTAATGTAATTACCAAAAATCTAAAAAGTCCATGAAGAAATTAGTAAAGTATATATCTGCTTAATTCTTAAGTACAGATAATTGCAATATTTTCCTATAAATATTTAATTCACGGGAATTAATTAAGAAATTATATAGTCAATTCATAACCCATTTTTTCCGGGTATTACATATGTCATGGGATCACTAAATAAAGTGATTCCTAGTCTCGTTAGAGATGAGCTTTTTATAGAACGGCGTGGTAAATGGATAGAAAAATTAATTAACTTTAGAAATGACCCCTGTTTCAGAGGACGAGTGTGCGTAGCTGATTATCCTGACACGGTTGACGAATGATATTTTTGGTAGGTATCAGCAACACGTCTTGGATTTAAATGGATCCTTGAAACGATCTGTAACCGTCCGTGTCCGTGCCACTGACGAAGGCACCGCGTCGTCCTCGCAATGTGAATGGCAGACTAGGAAATTAGATCTTCCAACCGCTGTCTAGGAATTACGAAATGTCGCGACTGACAGAAACTTTGGGATACGCTGACTGATACTGACTACTTTTGATTTTAGGAAAGCGCTTGGTGACCTTTACCTCTTACTTGGAATCAGTTACACGTATCATCGATCGTTTTATCTAAAATTAATTGTAGTAACAATGGTTACTTGTAATATCGTGATTTGTGTTCACCTTTGTCTATTATTGTCTGTCTATTAGTGTTTGTTTACTATTTGGAAATTATAATGTATCTATTCGTGTTTAATCTAATAACAGAATTTTATGAGAAACTGTTGTAGTACTATGAACAGTACACGTTGAAGAAGATAATTATTATAATCTAAATATTCTACAAAATAAACTGCAATCCTTGCAAATATGATAAGCAAAAAATATCTCGAGCAGAGTTTAAGCTACAAAATTCTTTATATATATTTTCTAACTCTGAGCTTCTCCTCAGGAAGATTTAGAAGTTTAGAAACTCGAAATTTTGGAAAATCTATTTATCATACTAGTACGATTAGGTGGTCCATATATTCAAAGTATCACGGTTTAGTACACCCTGTTTTGACATTAGGGTCGTTAGTGGAGGTATCAATTATCACATCCACTGTTATTGTTCCATTTTTCTTCGAACTAAATACCTGACCTATGTTGAACTCGATGGCTCCACGTTGGTCGCTGACTGGTATAAAAACATTTAAAACGATTTGTTATAGTCATATCGCGTATGTCAGTGCTTCGAAGGCCGTGGAGACATTAATTCCCGGATCTTCGAGCAAAGACAGGGTGGAAAGAAAATTCCGAAATAATGTAGGAAACATTGAGAAAACATAGGGTGAGTGGCCAGGACGCATCGTCGCGGACAGAAGTGTCTTATTCCAAGCTGAAAGAAGGATTTTCCTCGGACAAAAACGTGGAGCCAGACACAAATTAAACGGCTGTTAAGGCCCGGGGTTATCCATCGTCGTGACAGTGAATCTAACGGAGGTCGTGGCGCTAGAAAAAAATTGAGGAAAAACGAGTGACGTGCAGTCTATTAGTGGACAGAGGCATGTGGCAAGATTGTCTTGCGGAGTCCCACCATTTCTGGACCCTGCACACTACTCCCCCTTCCTTTCCCTTTCTTTTTCAACGTTTCTTTCGAACATTTCACTTTGTAGCCAGGGATAACTTTCTTTCCTCGGAGTGAGGGCAAAACAAGAGAAAAAGAAACAATTACCCTGACGGACGTCCATTTATCATACCGTTAAACGAGCTCCGTGATCGATGGGACTGACGGGCTTCTATGTCTACGTATGGATGAGAAAATTCTAAGTAATTTCAATTTTTTTGCGATATTATTGAACTTTTCTAGTTATGAATAAATGACCTATTGGGTCATCTTGGAGTTCCAATAAATATTACTACCTCTGTCCAAAATGAAGTGTACAATTGCGATTGTAAATCTCCACAAATAGGTGTCCATTTTCTAAAGAATAACTTCACACAATATAATTTAATTTACAAAGTTATGAAACATATTAGATTAGTAAAAGGAAGCTGCCCATTTCATTGTAAGTGATCTTTACCCATATGTAGCTTAAAAAATTCTTATTCTTATTTACATATAACGCAAAAAATCCAATTTGTTTCCAATTTATTTCTGGACATAGGAAGCCTATCCCTTTAACAAAGGAAGAGAATACTGAATTCAGAGAATCGCAGGTTCTAATAAAGTACCATTTTGTAAGCAGAACATAAACTATATAAAATTCCGAGGTATTGTATGTAATCAAAGGTGTTCCATACGCTGCAAGGCAAAATAACCCGAATAAGTATCGCGAATCATAAAGTGTACGTAAGATCATAAAACGTGGTGAATCTAACCGGCACTTAAAAATTTTACGATAATAATCTCAAGGCTCCTCAGAGAAAAAAGTATCATCGGAAAGCGAAGAGGCGTGTAATCGAAAGGAAAAGGAAGCCTCGGTAGGTCGAGTGTAGTACAAGAATTATGAAGTATAAATAAATGCAGCGTAACTAATCGGATAGACGTCTCTGACTTTCCCTACGACTAAGTCTGCTTGGCAGCCTCGAAACACGGGAAGCTTTTACAGTAATCTAATATCAACGTCAGCCACAGGTTGTAACAGGGTCCAGTGAACAGCCACGAATGGTTAAATGGAGCATGCACGAGACGCTCGGTTTTATCGAAAGCACATAATATATGTTTATGCACGTAACTTACATTCAGCGCTCGATTTAAGTACACCGCGGCCCGGCGAGCGCATGAATAACGTTTTAGCAAACGCGATTCTTCCGCTTATCACACATTAATCTTAACACCGAGATCGACTAAATAAGATTATACTAATCTCCTACCAGCTCCAATTATAATATACCACATGCATACGTAATGACTGTATATCATGGTAATAATAATTTTAATTACACGTATCAGTTATCCGTTGGTTTGATTATCATCGAAATGCCAGGTTACTCGAAAGAAGCATGAACCTCGAGGAATATAAATTCAAATAAGAACACGATGTAATCTATTTTTGATGCCACGAGGGTTCCGACAGAAAGTTACCAAGAGACAGGGGTAGTTACCCGCGTTAATGTAGTTAAAAAGTGATTAGACCAACCCCTTCTATGCGGCCAGTGTGCACCGTGCTATGAAATAATCCTAGTTTGAATATTACTCAGATAGTTAAGAGTGATTCTAATAGAATATAAAAACATGCGTGGTAGCAACATTAAATATTTGACCGTGCAATCATCATTATGCGTTATTTTCGAATATCAAGCCAATAAGGGTAAACGAATGAATGAGCTGTGATTTACTCCCGAGGCTAATTCGAGGTGAACTTCTAAGATCGAATTATGTTATTCATCTTCCAGCGCATGGATTCGCCTTGGATTCTTCTTTGACCTCGGTGCCTTCTTATCATTACCTTAAGGCTAGCAACTTGATGGAACTCGTACTGCGAAAATTAGGTAATTTCGTATGTATTTCGTGCCGAGAAAATGGAGCTCCGTCGCGACAACTGTAATTTTACTGACGGCTTATACGACCATCAGAGTGTCAGATAATAAGTGGAGAAAAAATAACAGACGAGGAGGAAGATGAATAAGTGCTCAAGGTGACGTCTCCCACTCAATGTCTGTTAATCCATGAAGAACTTCTACTTAAAATTAGAGGAAACTCTACTTCATAATTATTATAAAAATGTATAATAAAATAATAAATTGAGATTATGTTAATAAACCCAATATGCAGAGTGTGCCGCATGAAATAAGCCACCTAATTATCTCCTTCAACTGCGATAATACAGAAAATATTTTATGGATTACATGAATGGCTTCAAACAGAAAATCTCCTAAAAGAGACTTTCGTGAGTCGTCGTTTTGCCGAATTTTTAAGATTAACCATATTTTTTATGCGTATTAGCGTACGAAAATATTTAGTCGAGTCATAAATAAGTGTCGCTTTTAAAATAATTAGTTTCTTTGTCAATAAAATAAATTACAATCGACTTTAATCCAATATATTCGCCGTCATTATTAAAAACTTCTGGTTTTGAATGAAAAAAGACCTGGACGAATTTAACTTATCAATGAATCTACCCGATAAATCTAAGTAACACTTTCTGTAATATTATTATAACTCCCGAATAAAAGAAAACAAAATTGTATTCTAAATAAATAAGTATTAATTTGTTTGTCGGAAGAAAACATTTCTTAAGAATCACTGTTTGTGGATGAATTGTAACAATTGCAAAAAGCGTTGCTAACAAAAGCAGAAGTACCAGACAGGAAATTGCACTTCGGAGGCTGAATGGCAGAAAGACGGTGTTCAATTCTTCCCTTGGCGTAAGAATGCAGGGATAATTTGTGTCTCGTCAGCCGACTCAGGGTGCAGTCAGAATTTTCTAATATTTGGCTACGTCGTAATGAAGATGAGGCAGTTTGCGGGTGAAATACAATGCCGGGAAGAAGTGAACGTACAAAAGGGTGTGCAGTGTAATACGTCTCGACGTGTATTTCGAGTTCTTGCTAATGTTTCTCGCAGCGGGTCGCAGCATCCACGACAGTAGCGTACCTTCTAACATTTCCAACGATCTTCGGGGTGTAAAATCACCAGGATGGAAAACGAAGTTCCGTAGTCCAGGTCATAAATTAATGAACATATTACCTCGCATCCAGAAGTGCCATTTGATTTGAAGTAAGAAAGTTAGGTGATTATTTTCGTGTTTATGACGCGAGGGGTTTCTTCACCCCATGATCAAATTTTGCGACCCGGCCACCAAGGAGGGGTATCTTTATTATCATTGTTACTAATACTGAATTACTCACCCCGCCTAGCCCTTACCGGGTTTTAATCGCACCATTAAATGAAATATTCTAGACAGTATCTAGCTGCACGTGTCACCGAAACCTTCGTGTCATGAATTATTAATCTCGTCGTTGACTTCCGCGTACTCTGAATCACTCTTCTATTATGATACCGATTAATAATCTTTTATGTGTTTACGTTGATTCGAGAATATTAATGAATATTATTAGAATGTCCTACGTAACAACTACCCGATTTTCATCCGATCCCTACCGATACTCCTTATGTTTATTATGTTTACTTTAAGTTGTTCAATATCTTTATTATTTCCTTTATTGATAATAATATTTTAATTTAATTAATAATATTTCGTGTGCATATATATTAATAATTGATTTTGAATTGGTTGATCTCGGCTTCTACACCATAAGAAATTAAGTAAACTCTTCAGCACAGATTTAAATCCACGTTAAATTACATCGTTCAGTTCTTGAATCATTTATGAAAGATATAGTGGCAAAAATAGTTTAAAATAATATTTGGAGTACAATGAATACAATCAACAAAATCAACGACTGTTCTACGCCAATGTCAGATAGTCTTCGACCCTTTCCATCGAAAGGGACGACCTGTCTTCCTTCGGATCTCTGTGCCTCCGAGTACGTGCTAGAACACACACATGTGAGCACGCGTTCATTCGCGATTTACGCACACAAATACATCGTCGATGCCACACACAACGCATACAAACACGTGAAAGCTTCGAAGGGAAACCGAAGCACTACCCTTAATGACTCTGACGACAACCTACCGGCTCCGCACTTACTTCGCCTCCCTTTATTTATAGATGAGAGAAGGTGAGGGAGTTTCAAGAGGTTTGTAGGAAACGCGCGAACCTTGCTCGCTCGAGCATATCTAGAAAAAGGTTCCACGGGCTTGTGGTCACTTGTTCCACAAAATGAAAAATGGTCGGAACTCTAGGTACGTCCCATCTACGCCACGCGATACCACCGAGATAGAATCGGCCATAAAGATTCACAGATTATCCACGAACATGATAAGAGTATCGCGGGGTTGGATGATCAACTTGAATCGCATGACCTGAGACTTCGAGTTCAACTTCGGTTTTGTCTGTCTCGATATCCTTTAATTATCCGTTTAATTAAATGTTTAACTTCTAATTCAACGTGGCTTTCTTACGAAATAGAAGAGTAACTATATACAATTAACACTGGAACTACCGAACATATACTCAGTTGTGCTTACATATTTATTGTTTATAAATTATGGCTGGAGCATTTAAGTTCGTCAATGGATACAATTATTTGCGTTATGCATATCAAATAAAAGTATATCAAATCTCAAAAAATGCTACGTGATATGTTTGAATAATTTAATTAAGAATGGCAGACGAGTCATTTTCACCCCTTTGGTGGTTCCAGTGTTAATAAGGCCATCTTTGTAATACAGTAAATTGAATTCAGTAATTAGTTCTATTGCGAAGATCCATCGATGAATTATATTTAATATAAAAAGTTTTACTTCAAAGTTGATTAGACTGTCGACTGTTAAAATTCTCCAATTAATTTAACAGTTGGCACGAATAGTAACAACAACATAACTAGTTGCACAACGAATATCACTCATATTCCGACTAATTACTGACGCAGATTAAGATCAGAGTAATAAAGATTAATCTTAAGTCATCATTACTAATTTAGTAATACAAGTGATATAAAGGAAGTGATAATTCACGTTATCTCTGCTAATTTCTGTGTTAGTTGGTGATACGAACACTATGGGTGGGGGGGTGGGGGGGTGGGGGGGGGGGGTTAAAGAAGCAAAGCAAATAGCTGGAGAAAGAGTCGGTGGCCAGTTAGCGGTTTCGTACGATGCACGAAGACTTATCTTTTCATCGATTCCTTGTTAAATGTCAAGTCGTTTCGCTTTTACGAGTCGAGCTCGCTAATGAACATCACGTAAGCGGCTGTACCGAGTCGATACGACGTTCGACGTCGATGTGTGCCCTTCTCTACCTGCACGCCATGTCATATTTTCCCTTGGACAGACCAAACGACTTCATGATGGATAGACACCGGGATTTTCTTGGTACTAGTTAAGAAACCTCGGGAAATTATCAATATATATATATGAATATTAAACGTGAACGGTTTCAAAAATCCAATGCTTGATGAGCAAAGTCTCTTCTACTAATGGGATGAATTGATGAGGAAATGCTAGATTGAGAAGAAGATTCACAACGACCGTAGAGAACTGAATACCACGAGGGAAGCGGTTCAAGAAAGATCATAAAATATTCTGGATACAGAAACGGGAAAATAATTATCACGACCTATGGTTTTTAAGATTGAAATTAATTCCCATGTACTTAGAATAAAATTCTCTGTTTCCTAACTGGGGATTTGTAATAATATACCAGGAAATATGACTTACTAGATTTGTTCTCATCATCTTGGTGCTTAATTTATCTTTAGCATAACAATAATATGCAGATCGTGTATTTAAATATTATTGAATTAAATTATCCTGTTACTGGAGTCTTATAACATACAATTTGATTTGTGAAAGGGTGAATGTGATCTGCAAAAGTATTAATTTGGAATGCAAAACTTGTATTAATCAAAATCAGAGATTCTTATCAAAACCCCAGTCTTTTAACCACCGAACGTATACTCGGTTATACAATACTTTGACATTTATTTCTGTATAAATTATGGCTGAAGGGTACAATTTAATTATGTGTCCAATTACGCGAGTTATGTGCGTAAAATAAAAGTATATGAATTCTCAAACAATCCATCGTTGTATATTCGAGTTATTCTATTAAAAATTGGAGATAAGTCATTTCGAGTGCCTCGATAATTTTAGTTTTCAACAGCAATCCGTCGATTTAATAATAAAATTATCCAATCGTCGCAAGAAACATGTTCCCAAAAGCACATCTAATCAGCCAAACTAAAAGCGAACATTCTTTAAACTATCGGCACTGGAGCTCGCATGTCAATTGCCAATGAAAGAGCCGATAATTAACATCGAGAGTTTCTCAAGTAAATGACCACGTAGCGGAGTGAAAATTAGGTTACTTCGACCTACTCCTTGCGAAGATGCCGACTCTTTCCTACGTTTCCGTGTTATACAGTCAAGGACTGACCAGTGGGGTTGGTAGAACGTGGTAACACGGCACCAAGAGAGTAAACTTAATTAATAGAATAAATTTCGCAGGGACTGTAATCTCGCGCGCATTTACCTTCTTGCGCGTAAAAGAGGCCAGGAGGCGAGTGGGGGCGGAGGGGTACGGTGACACGGGGGCAAATGTGAAATTCCCGAGGTGATTTACGTAAGTGGCCGCGATCAAGACTAACGAGAGCTAATGTCAGATACTTTTGGCGTTCCGGAATGCGGCGTTACCTGGAAAAACTTAGGAAAAAAATTACCGTGTCACGGCATCGGCCGACTTCAAGATAGAAACTAACCTGGTTCTAGCTTTTTTAATTGCGCGGTTCTACGGGAAAATGGGTGACATCGATGGCTAATGAGTTCCACGAACTTCCTTTAATTAGGAAGTTGAGAATTCCTATAACAAGTAAATGTCCACGATATGTCAGTTATACACTGCAGAAAAATTATAATTATTAAAATAATTAGTTTGACTGCTATCGTGCTTCATATTGTAAAATATTTTATTACAATATAATATGTCTTCAAAATAGTGTGACATAAAAACGTCATATTAATTAAAGATACTTAACATGAGCCGTTATTTTTGAAAGTGATTATGTGCATAACTCCATGTTTTCTTTTGAACGTAATATTGCAAATAATAGAAAGAAGATGTCAATGGAAGATTATTTTGAATTTATAGTTGATATTAATAATCTGTAAAACGCAAGCTTAAATATTATCTAATTAAATTAATCAAATATTACAGCCTTATAACAAAAATCAAAGGTTCTTAATTAATTGCTGTATGTTTAAACGAGTTTCCAAGAAATTACAATAATTATGTTTAACATGATTTTCTTTATAATTGGACTTGCACCACTTTCAAAAATAATGGATCGTATATCTCGGCAATTTCCGGATTAAACCATATCATATATCAAATATTAGAAACTTGGCTTTTACGCTGCGAAAATATGTACATTGGTGAACATGATTATGATGTAATATGAAATTTACATGGAATCAAATTTAAAAGGCTAATTTGCTGCGTGCGGCTGATTATGAAAATGCTGAACACGAGGGAAGCGGATTTTCCACAATAATATTCCGCAGTATGTAATAAATATTAAGCAAATATTCAATGCACATATTCCGTAGGAATATGAGATTAACGCATTACAATAATTATGTTCATAAACATCGAGAAAATGAAGTAATTCAATAGAACAGAATGAATATAAATAAAAAAGAACCAATCTACTTAATCATTAAATCATCGATAGCAACATAAATTAGATCATTCCTAAGTACACAGTAGTAGTAGTGTTGCTGTCCGACGGAAACGTCTCTAGGACGTCAGAGACACAAAAACAAGTCACGTATCCCAGACGTCATTGTATGCCAAGTGATTAAGTGTTTTTCAAGAACAGCAAGCAAGATCGTAATTCATCTATAAAATGGATAAGTCATATCTACACTTTGACATGTCTTCCTTTTGCAAACATTCTAATGCAAAATATCCCTATGCATAAAATGTCAACAGAATCGTAGGTGTTAACAGCGTTCCACTTAAGTGTCTATCAAGGAACAACAAGGTAGATCGTAATTCGTGTAGTTCGGTAACGGGTACGTTTTCCATCGTCGATAATCGAGGGTTAATTGGCCCTCGAGAATGAAAAAGGAACGGGAGGAATACGATGTCGGTGAAATTTCGGCAAATTTATGACGGCAAGCTCCGCAAATTTGGAGAACGGGTGAGAAACATCTTAACGAGGGGTCGGGCTATCGGGTGTGGGCGGATGTGCGTTCCACTTCCGTGGGTACGAGGGGGTGGAAACGGGGTACCTAGCACTAGGGAAATTACTGTACCACATTGGGCGCACCTTCACCAGCTGATATCAGTCAAAACTTTATCTTGATCTTCACCGCACCTGCACTAACCGTACTACTCCCTTTCGTCATTGTAGGGTACATCGCGATTTCTAAATTGGCCTTCGGTCTACAATATCCATCCCGGAAACCTGTATTACGGGATGTCAATTTTACATGAATATTACGTCTACCAAGTTCCGGAAATTAAAACCGATCTGCTAAAGTGTTTTCCTGGATTTTTAATATTCTGCCTGGATGATACTATTTTTGATACTGTATGTACATCAATTGATATAGGTTAATTGCAACATCACTTGCAAAGAGATCTATCTACCGTAGAAGATGAATTTTTCTAGGTTAATAATGTATAGAAATATTTAAATGAAACTGATATTATTAAAAATTATGATGGACGTTGAGTGCGTCAATTTAATTTTATACTTGTAGACAGTTTAACGAGATTTACGAAAGATTTAAATTAATGGGATGATAATAATGTTGAAAGAAATTTTATATTATTTTATTTTTAACGATCTAGCTGGTATTTCATATGATTTTATTTACTTAATTTATTAAGAGGTATTTCGATAGCATAAGCCGATCGAATTGATTCTGAATGATTCCTCGATTTTCCTGATTTCTAGCAGTACAATTCTGTCTCAAGTACTGTCGCACGAATATCGTACCGCACAATAATAATATTGTTTTGCTAAAACATGTCACAGTCAAAGGGTAAACAGTCTTCAAACTGTGACCCAAACGTATGAAAAACCACAATGTTTTTGTGGCAATGAATGAGAGTCACAAGCTCGGGAAATAAATAGTGGAACAAAATATTATGGAATACAGATGAATCATGGCGGGAGTGTTCCAAAAATGTCATTATTCCGTAGCCGTTGCTCGCGGCGTGTATTTTAAATAATGCAGTGGACGTGCAGTGCATAGCGCCGGACAAAATTGCAATTGGAATTTTCACGCGTGAGCGTACCACCGGCTAATAAATTACAATTGCTCATTGCACATAATTCCCGTTATATTAATAAATAATGCCTCGTATGCTGTGTCAAACAGCACGTACTATGCACCCGCTTAATCTATTCGCTTCTATCCACATGGATTGTAAACTGCATAAATGTCCTTTACATAAACATTCCAATGAAAAACTGGAACAATGTTGCAAGAAATAAAATTATATGGAACAGCTATATTCTCGAGTTTACTAAGAAATTTATACCTGTCAGCTTCAGGTATTACTGTTACTAAGAGACTTTATATTTCTCACCCTCTAACCCCCGACATTTTTCACCCACTCGAGTAGCGGTTGTAACAAACATTTTCATATAAGTTTAAAATAATATTCACTGCGCTGTATTCTTATGTAACCTACTTCTAGAACAACCTCTTTATTCAGTCTAATTTATTATGTATATTTATTAACCCTTAAACGCCATCATCGTAAGAAATTATATTAATATAAATAAACATACGTTTATACCAAAGTGTGCGAGATAAACCATTTGTTTTATGATAACGACTTCACTATTTATAGTTCTAATAAATACTAAAAAAATTAGTGTTACTAATCGTTACGTTTTGTAATATTATTAAAACGAACGTCATTATAAAGGAACGACGTACCAACCGATAAAATAAAATCCAAGGAGTAGATAATAGAAGGCAGGACTTACCAGGGGTTGAATTATTAGGCGATTGATCAAAGGCAGGTAGATTACGGGGGATTATGGAAGTAGGTCTACTAGGTAGAAGACAAGGTACATTAGAATCTTCTTCCGATGGTTGCACGGACATCGAAAGCTCGGCTGGCGTAGTCATTAAAAAGGCAGCATAGATCTACGGGCATTAGCGGGTTGGTTAGAGTACCGAGTGATTTACGATCGTTGTTCCCGAGGGTAGGAAATTCGTTAGGGCAATCTCTGGATTCGAGATGGCCTCCCGCACGCACCGTACACAACGTTTCAAGATAATGTTAACGAGTCCGTTGTATAAACCCGCTCCCTGGTTCCTCCTTAATAACCGCATTCCGTGACTTCCTACTTCGAGTACCTGAAGCCTCGACGTGCTCCTCGAGGAGCATCGCGTCGATAAAGTGCTACGAATTCATCATGCACCTTCTTGTCTACAGAAGTTCAGCGTGGAAACACTGCTGTATCACGATCCTCCGCAGATTATTCGTGAAATTTCAAACATGGATGGTCACGTTATTCATTAATTACACTGTCCAACACATTTCGACTTTTTTGTTGGTTTTCCAAAGAAAAATGTCTGCTCTATCGCGTAAAGTAATTAGAATCCCCGTCAGATGCCTATTTTTTACGGAAATTTGAAAAGAATCTCAAAAAATGAGTGCAGCGTGTCTCGCCAAATTTAACTAACGTTTAAACATCTTAGCATATTCGTATTGCAAAGGTAATTTGTATTATTTTATTCGTAAAAGTTCACAGAAATGTTTGCAATTAATAAAAACTGTCTAACTTTTATATGTTCGTCACGAATCCTGTTCAAAGGACAAGAAAGACCCTTTTCTTCAAAATTGATTTTTTCGAAAACTGAAGGCGATGGAGAGAAACGGTTTACAGATTCGCATCAACAATGTAGGTAATCTTAATGTCGCTTGATTCATTCTTTTTAATTCCTCTGATTATGCTTTATTGATTAATTAGAGAAAGATGAGTGATTTGAGTGGTTAAAGCCTCTTCCGGTGAGGTCTTTTCCAGGTTTTTTCATCGTATCATTAGGTGCTTTATATTTAATAAACTTCCGCTTTGAGTACTTAACTACTCAACATTCATTAAGAATGAATCGCATCGATAAAGTGCTCTACGAATTGCACTATGCCTCATAACTTATTAACACGGATCATCTACGCCAATGCATGATCATTATTTCATAATTTCCCGATTCCCTTTGTGACTGATTAATCCGAATATCGTTGGGAAATATTAACTAATCAGCAAAGGCTGTAAGTAAATGAAACTGAAAGATATCTAATTGTAATACAAATTGCAGTTTGTATAATAATAATCACTGTAGAATATCGTAATCGGTATCGCTAACGTTTAACGGTCACAGATTAGAGAGCACTTCATGATGTAATCTTTATTACCTGAAAAGCTACCGCGTTTCCTGGCATTCGAGAAATTCAGGACGTTTGCGTGATGGCAATTAGAACTGTTATTTATTATTGCAAAAAATTCACTGATCCAAGCATACGTGATATATGTCTCTATGATTGAGAATAATAAGTAAGTTGCAAAATTGATTCTACTTTTTGTGATCCAATATCAACTCGACACGCGAAAGTAGTTTAGAAACGAGTTTATGGCGGAAAGAAAGAGAGTGGAATTAGTTTGCAGATGCGAGGAATTTGTGATGGAAACGATTCGACAAATTAGTTTGCGAAAGAAAGAAATTTGTGATGTAAAGGAAGCAACAAATTAGTTCGCGAAAAAAAGAAATTTGTGATGGAAAGAAAGCAAGAAATTAGTTTGTCAAAGAAACGGATTTATGATACCAAGAAATACGAAACTAGCATGTGGTGGAAAAAAGGAAAAAGAAGAAAAGAGAGGGAAAGAAATTAGAGTTTCTGTTAGAAAGCGAAGTCGACTGTCGTATGATTCAACACAGAATGAAGGTAAAATTATTAGAATCATTAAAGATTGCGAGATACCCTGTTAACCCTGTTATCAGATGACACTCGAGATATCGCAACGATTGGTACTCGGGCTAAAAGTACATAGACAGAATCGATTTTCTCTGCCAATGAGAAAGTACAATTTTATTTATCACGCAGAAATACTACTTTGCTTTAAAGAGCTACTGGGTTTCGATATTTTTTGGCTTGGTTCACTTCCTACTTCGATATTCTCACGATTTTCCTGTGTTAAGTATTTCCAGAAATTGCGAAACACCATGCTCAAGTGTTTTTATGAAATTTAATTGAACGGAATTCTGTAATTTACCAAAATCTATAAACACAACTGACATTTCTTCGATCGCATTTGAATAATCTCGTGCAAACGGCAATGCATGTAATACTTTTTTTAAATGAAACGTTGAACCGAGTATTTTCATGAATGAGAAATTGAAAGTATAGATTACTCTCCCGGGAAATTATTCGCTATTCAATATCGAAAAATTCATTCCACTCGCGAGAATTCGGACGAGAAATATCCGAAAAATTGTGTGCAACATTTAAATACCTGTACTGGGTTTTAATAGCTTTTACCGAATTCGGGATTAATGTAACATGTATGTAAAAAGAGTGATCGAATGAAATATTAATATTTCTGCATACGTTTAAATACAAAATTAACTTTTCTATATTAAGTATTAATATTAGATTTAAATTCGTTGTCGGATTTATTCCATAATTTTTATTTTATGACCACAATAGATCCAAATGCTTATCCACGAATTTAAATAAAAATAGATTTAAAGATTTTTATGAAGATTTAAATTCCTTCTTAAAAACATGCCTGAATTAAATAAACAGGTTTATAGCACCAATAAAATTAATGTCAAATAGAACTCCAAAGATGTCCAAGTTTTATTAAACCAAATATGTATAAAATCTAAAGAAAAACTTGACTCACAGAAAGACTAATATTTCCCCATATCATCTCTTATCAAAGAGAACTTAATTCGACTCGCAAACGATTCCAACGTCTCCAGAGAACGAAACATTAATTAATTCACGGTCGATTAAAGGGTTCTTTAATCCCGGAGTATAGAATCGAGTCAAAGGAAGTAATACTTCATGCGAGCTCTTTAGAAATCGTTCTCATAAATACGGATAGCAAAGGCAGTGGCTTCTCAGTATGCTGAGTGTGATTTAAATTATCTCAATTCTAGCAAAACTGCAATTCCAAAGGCACGGAGGATGCATCGGGAGTACAAGGCATTACTTGGCAATCGCCCCGGGGTATCCCGTGTAAAAGTCGACACTAAACAGACCCTTTACTTCGACCCTTTACCTTCCCACCCTTCTACCACGGTCTTCTTCCTACGCGTTATATGCTTCCCAGTGATTAATAACATCTTAGCGCACGTTAAACGCTCATGCTTCTTCAGATTAGCCCGGGCAAAAATTGCCAAGTTTGAATGCGCGTACGCTCGCGGCCGCCAAACGAAATAAATCACTTTGGGAAAGGGGCACACCGGTATGTTCCTCTTCCACGTTGCTTTTTCTTCAGGCACACATAGTGCATACTCGTGTGCGTGTGTGTGTGTGTACCTTCGCCATTTTTTTTCTCGTATGACCTGAGTTATGGCAAATAAACGAACAAAAACTACACACGCGGTTGTACATTGTACACGCCCGTAAATATTATTTTTTGCTATATATGACGTCCTCAAGAAAATCCTCGACTTAAATGACCTTCGCGCATTCGAAAAGACGACGAACGCCCTGTGAAATTATTTTCAGGCGTGGACGCCGAATTTTATGTTTCTTTGAGGGTTAAACTCTTTGGGGGATCATGTTTTGTGTGTGACGGGACTAATGGGCTATAATTAGGGTTGATTGTGCTGGTAATTAGAATTTTGGTAATGTCAGATTTGTGTTGAATTGATGTTTACTAATTTGAGTGGAATATCTTCATTATACATGAGTGATAATGACAATAAAGATGAACCAGAATTTGTGCCGCTGATTATGAAAGTGGTCTAAGTCACTTTTTATCTGTGCCGATTAAAATAAATATATTTGCAATTCCAGTTAATATGTAAAACTTCTATTTATCCTATGATAAGCATGTTGAAAGGTGTTGACAAAAAATAGATTCTAGATAAGAAGATTGTATCCATTTATAACTTAAAAAGCTTTTAATTGTTTAATTACCGGCACATTTAAGTTCTTGAAGGAGAAAGTGGGATATAATTATTAATAGCAATTACAAAGGTGCAAGTTTGTAAGAACAATGCTTTTGATAAGTAAAATTATCAATTGCTAATTGCTGATGTATAATTGAGGGAGGAACGTTATCGGTCCGTGCAAATAGATGATCATTACTGCGATAAGGCTGTTAGGGAATTGAATCGAATTAAGTCAAATCATCGATATACATCGCGCGATTTTGAATTCTATGGGGAAAATGGTAAGGCCGTTATCGTGTACGGAAATACCTGGGTTAGGTAGCACTACCGGATTTAATAATTAATTACAAGCCTTGGCGAGTTAAGGGATGAAGCCTTATCGTACGTTGCGAGATTAGTTCGTGAAATAAATCATTATGTCTATGAAACCGTCAAATTCTGAAATATGGTCTTGGATTTGAACATGCAATCCCTGCATTGTACTTTTCATAATTAATTAAATGCAGTTCCTTTGCATAATGCTCTGGCCAAGATAAATACAATATCTCAAATCTAATAATTCTACTAAAAAGTAAATGAAAATCGTGGAAAATATCACATTCAATATCTCAATTATTACCAAAGAATATATTTAATATCTAGATATCGACATATTAAAAATATTTACGATTTATGTTCGAATTATTAATAATATTCTTACAAGTGCACTTTTATCAAATTAAATTCCACCCTGAAATGCTAATTTAATAAACTACACACGTGCAATTTTTTAAACATAGATTAAACATATAACATCCCCAAGTCTAATCAAGTATTTATTTAAAGACGATATGTTCTAAAACGGAAATATTATTAAAAATGCAAATATATAAAAACCCATTAAACTAATGAACTCATATAGATCCCAATATTGGGTTGTCCAAAAGTCCATGTTGATTTTTAAGGAAAATTCAAAAGCAAAATTTTTATATATGGATATATATTTATTCAATTATGTATGCACCATTTTGTTCCATAAACCATTCTCCATTTTTCACGCAACTACGGATTCCATCCCCCTAAGAACTTCTCATAGTTTTCGCCAAAAAACTACGGAAGATCTGCATGAACTTTCTGGACAACCCAATAATATTACTCATGTAATTACAGATTTCTAATAGTTTCTAATAATGAAAGAATATAATTACTGAATTACTTAAAGAAACATAAAATAATTGAAACGCAAGTCACCCGATACGAAATTAATTCAAGGTATAATTGAGTATATAGTATGGTAAGAGATAGGAAGAAGCACATATATAATAGGCAAGTAAGTTGAGCATCTTAGGTATTACTGGCTCAGTAAGTTACCATAATACGGTCTCGCGCTTATAAGCGCAAGCTGTGACATCGGAATGGAGTGCAGGAGTATTCTTACCACATTGTGCACGATGTGGGTCGTTCGCTCGTCCTCTTCTACTAGAGTCGCTTGACTTCAGGTTTCAGGCCAGCATGGAAGGTTAAGTCGCACCGTCTGGAAGCCATCCAAAAGTGGGTATTACAATTTATGAACGGCTCGAGCGCAAGGGAAATCGCACTGACAGTCGTTCCAGTACTCTACGCAATGCGTAGGGATGCTATGTGCCTTAAGTGCGTCAAGTTAAATCGAAAGCAACGTAGAACGCACACCACGTTCCTTTCTCAGATAGTGCCGTTACAAACGACATACAACTTTTTCACGTATCAAAGGTACGCGTCGGAGTTTCAAATGCCAGGTGTCTCGTGCGTTTTATAAGAGATTTACGTAACTGTCCGATTACACCGGGAATACAATAAACGGATAAAGAACTCGCTATATAATAACTTTGTCACGTATCTGCCTCGCTGGTAATTGTTTCTAGTAATGTTTCATAAGTACTGTGAGTATTCAAATGTCAGTCATTTTCTGAGAGAGCAATTGTTTGTTACCGTACTAAAGGTAACTGGAGGTAAACGCCCGTTCTATCATGGCTGACTAGTAATGTCTGATACCACTTTAAGTAGACTTCGTTTCTTCGTGACATTCTTCGAATAGTTTAGTCCTTTCGAATATGATATATACGTATGTTAACACTAATACTATAGAAGCCGTTCAAATGACGGGTCCGCAGAATATAATGAACACGTTCAAATTTATAAGTTTCCATTTTCTGAGATTTTCGCGATCCCGTCGTACGATGGACGTAATTAAATCGATTAATTTCTTTTTTCCACCCATCCTTATTATATTTATTTTCGTCGCTTTCTCACAATCCACTCACTGGAAACCTATTTTTACTTACTACCTAAATAACCCAATTCTATGATATTTATCTAATAATAATCAACAATGTACACCAATGCTTATCCAATATTATCCAATCCCAAGCCAATAATTCAAGTCAATATGTAATAAAGCAATTAATGTACCACGTATCCCATGAGAACCGTACAATGCAAATTTTTCAGAGTTCATAAGGAAAGTAATAATAAAGTACGTGGGATAAACTTCGAACAAATGGCAGGGACTTTCTAGCGATATGCTTATGTTGGTAAGACTGACTTGTGGGGGCGAGAAACATAAACCGTCGAAGAACTACAGGGACTTTCATAACAGGCATCTAATGGAAATCATACGGTTAAGAATTATTGAAAGAATTTTTTAGAAAGTTTTAGTGGCGACGGCGGAAGTCGCGGTCGCATCGGCATCGAAAATACGAACTCGTGGAAATGGTAGGATAAGGATGAGGATCCTCGAGAAATCCGCATCGCGAGGTCTTAGTGGTTGAATAATGTAACGGGCATCGGGCTGAATGATTTAAAAGTAAAAGCCCTGAGCGACATCACGTTGGTGCGGGGGAGGGAAAGAACGCGAGGGAAATAGGGGCGGGGGTGTTGGAGAAACGAAAAGTTTTATGTTATTCCATGCTGGAAGACAACCCCTCTGGGGTCCTAGTAAGAGATTAACACGAAAAGTTCCCCGCCCTGCTGAAGTTTACATTAAGTACACTCGTCTAAATGAGTCGGTATCATTTTTTATCTAAATCAGAATGGAACATCTTCCCTTATCATTGCACTTATAAATCAAGCCACATATATCACCCTAAGAGATTGAAATGTCACAAAAATTCACATCTTTTTCATTCAACTCACAAGAAACTAAGTGACACGTATTTCTTTATATCTGCAGAATTTCGATTTAAAGGGGTGAAACTGCCCTGTTCAGGGATTTAACGTGTAACAAGAAGAATTGAAACTTTTTATAGAAACTTTGAATTCTTATGAATTTTAGTCGATATAAAATAGTTTTTATCATAAATAATCTAACATGGAATTCTGATTTTTCGGATGGGTTCACTTTTTAGGGGTAAACTACGCCGATATGGAATTCTTCTTCCCTACATAAAAATTTGTTTCAACCGAAATTCCGCAGATATAGAAAAATATGTGTGGCTTAGTTTTTTGAGTACTATAAAATATGTGAAAACGAATAAAATTTGAAGCAGATATCTACCTAGGGTTTCTTGTAAGTTACACATAAAACAAGGAGCTATTAGACTCGATATAAATCTATGATATTTGGAAGCTTCTGTTCCATCATGCTTTCTAGTGAACATACTTATCTGGTACCGATATAAGCTAGTTAAAGGAACTTCAAACTATTAGCCGGAAGTCTATGAAATGGAAAGCTCGAGCTAACCTCGGCAACAAACTATTCACATAATTCTTGTTAAGGGAAATATCCCTTTGTCCTCGTGGACTGTCAGTTCTGGGTCAGCGGTGTGCATTAGAGTTTCCTGTTGGACATTAATAACCCATAAATAGCGCTTACATGGACGGATACACCTAACAGCGATACTAACTTTAGCAGAGCACGTGCACGTGTTACGCGAAGAATTCATTTTGCTGGCTCACTTCAGGAATAAGGAACGGGGTCCCGACCTGCCCCAACGTTTCACGCCTAACACGGTGCAACCGGCAGATACAGAGTTGTAATAATAAACATTGCAATTGCATTGCATTCGCGGTAGTCACGAGACCACTCCCAAAGTCGTTTGTTCGTATCACCGTGTAACGTGTACCAATCATTGATATTTACAGCGATACGGCATAAGAAGAATCATTTAAATTAATTATTGAATACTGTGTTAATTGAGTGGTTAACCGATTCCCACTCGAGATATGTTTTCTCGCTTTTTACTTAATTAACCTTTCCACCGTGTAACCGCCGGAATTCGAAGATATCCTATCGACGTGTTTCTACGATTTGTTGCGCGATTTCTATCTGCAACTTTTTCTTTAAACATTTATTTATGCTTCTTTGATACCCTCCACGAGATTATATCCTCTCACATTTTAGTACTTCTTTAGAAGCACTTTCCACGGAATGCGGGAAACGTTTTACAAGATATTCCAACTTTCTCTCATATCGAGAATAATGTGTGTATTTATGTTATGATCGCAGGTGTTTCCAGGAAATATTTTATTAAAAAATACTATTGGAAAATGGAAATGTCTATATAAATAAAGACTCATACAAAATATAAACCGAAGAGGTATTCGATGATAACATCATATATGTAATTATTATTAATTTCTGAAGATAATATTGATCTCCCATCGTCGTTAATTTATGATTCGTTATTATCAACGTATACATAATGGTCATATAAAATACTTATGATATAATATCTCGATAGCCTGTTTCAAGAGTAGGATTAATGGCGGTGAAATAAAGCAGCAGAATAGAAGCGTTTAAATAAAGGTGATGGGATAACAGATATCAGAAATTCGTGATTTCACTTAGAGATTATGCACTGACGAGAAATATATTCCGCTCGAGTTTAAACAGATTTTTATCGCGGGATACCGTTAGTGGGTTTGATTAGACCTACATATGGGTTTCGTACGACTTAAGGTTCCAGGCCTATCACAAACTTTTTATTACGGTGGTCAATCATGCGTGAGATACAACGTGACATATGCACGTATACGTGCATGTTCCATTGAAATAGTTCAGTATTATCGGACCATTGTAAAAAGTATCTCACGATTCAAAATAAGGTAAGAATAAGCTAGGAAACTGAGCTTTTCCGCGAGCTATGTTTTTAATGATAAACTATTTAGGAATCTCATATTAAATATACTGTAATTGTTGACTTTCTCACAATTTAAATAGCATGCTTATTTATATCAATTCCAAGTAAAATTATGTTGAATTATTATATAGATAGGAATTATTGAGGATTGTCATAATTTTTATCGCTTTCACTGTTAAATTAACAGGCATTGAATGCAGCATTAATTAATTATATTCCTATCAGTAATTAAATATCATTTTATTTAATAATTATTGAGCCAATTGCAATCGTTATCTTAATATTGGCGTAATAATTAATAAGCTAATCACGAAGCTACCGTTCAAAACTATCGAAAGTAAGAATTTCTCACAGTAATAACACTGTTGGAGAAATATTTATTTTAGCTTATTATATAATATAATATAATAGCCTTTTTACAAACTACAATATAAAAAAGGCTATAACTCTAATTATGTCACTCATTATAACCATATTACAGTTACTTGTATAACATAGTTTATTTATTTTATCGTACTTTTAGAGGAAAAATTCACCAACTAACATCTTCACATAAATATCATGGCTTTTCAATTAAATCGATAAGAACAAGTTGCTGCAACTTGTAAATATTTAACAATGATATACAGTATAAATAAATTATAAACTACGCTACAACCTTTGCTGCAACAAACTACTGCATTTCTCACGGAAGGATCCATCAGTACCAAGGATCTTTGAAATGTACATCGAACCACTCCTTTACGACAATATTTTACATAGTTGTAAATTTCTTCGATAAAATAATCCTCACGTAATGAGTAGATGGAAGAAACTTTGTTCTAGGAAAAAGTTTCTTCCACGTTATCGGAGGAAGATTATTTTCTAGGAGTTCTTAAGGCTCGTTCCGTTAGTCTATGATGCGAGTAGATAGCAAAGGCGTTGTGGAACGCAAGCTTTCCCGTGAAATCTCAAACTCGTCGGACGAACGGTAGAAAGAGGAGGCAGAAGAAGGCTTTAAACGTCGTTATCGCCTACCTACGAATTATTCATTGTCGCGTTAGACAATAGAGATTACTTTATCTCCCGCGATGCGACTCCTCTGTAGAAACTTGCGTCACATACTTTCACGATGGATCGCCGTAAAAGACACGCGGTATCGAAGCCTGCGTTGGCCAATCGTCATTTATATCTCGATGCACTTGCCTAATATGTAGACTGCATCTTTATCAAACATGCTAAGCTATTTCCGGCTAATCTACCATTTAAATTGATTTGATTATGTGAAGGACAATATGTAAAAAGTGAACGAAGATGAGTCATCATAATCGTAGAAATCGATTTTTTAAACGGCCTCGAATCTACGTAAACTGTTGTATTTACAACAACTGTCTTTTTTGACAAATTAGTTGTCGTTGTATTAGCTTTGACCGAAGATGAACAGGTATTAATCTCATACAATACTCGCGTTATTATACGAACGTGTACATAAACGCTGCCTTATTCAATTCATATAAAATTGTATAATAACATGTCATCTACGACGTAATTAGAAGGCGTATGTTACACAGTATCATTAATAAAAACATCATATTAAAATTCTTTAATAATCTCTATTATTAATCATGATACGTCTCACATTAAGGAAGATGCAACCAATCTAACAATAGCTAGATCGACAGACAGATAAAGAGGATCATCATTCTAAAACGAGGTACGAAAATGCATATAAATTCACTTATGCAACTCGCATGCGATCCACCTAAAATTCCTCTCCCACAGTAACATTGAAAAAAGCGTGGAATCCACTCTGTAAGAGTACAGCCAAGTCTCTTTTTATGCGGTAGATAATAGGGATAACTTTTTGAAATAATTTTTTGAAATACACATAACTTCAAAAGATGTGTATAAAAAGAGGCTCGACAGTATTTATATACATAGTATAAAATGAAGTAGTAGCTAAATTAAATAAAAACAAACAGAGCCAGCACAAAGTGTTTGGAAATTATTTACATATCGATGTGATCGATTTGTATAAGTTTTATGATAACTAGGTTGGGAAACGAAATGTGGTTGAAAGGAAAAAATCGAGACTGTACATCATTGAACTCATCTCGCGTAAATAAAATAAAGGGAAATCTCTTATTGTCGGAGTCGGTCGATGATCAGAGAGACACAATCACGTGATAGGTGCACATGTGGTGAGTGCGTTTTCCCAGACACTCCTTACTCACTTAGCCAAGATCTGATAGCGGCTAACTACAATCGGAGTTTTCTCCGATCGCCGGTATTATTTACTATTATAACGTGTAGGCGAGCAATGCATGCATGCCGGCTGTCGATGTATGCCGAACAGATTAAACGGATATAAAGGTAAGACACGGAGTATGGGGATACAGGACCAAGCATATAGCCTCACGGGGTCAGGATTACGACACATTGGATCAACCGCATACCTTTTTAGTTCTCCGTGCCTCATTCATCTTACGAACCTGGTCCTACCTCTTCCAATCTCCGCGTGATTATGTATTACATTAATATGTAACTCGGCCTACCCACGTACGGCTATTACATCTAACTGCGATTCCCTCGAACCCGATGTATCATGGTCCCTTTGATTTTCGACACTGTTCAGGCCACAGTGTAGATAACGCATATAGCCACCGAGTGGAAATTACATTTTGCACTATTTATGCAGACCTATGTGTGAATAATGTAGCCTCCAAATGCCGCCGCCGGTGAATTTAAACATTAATATCTGACGAATATATCTGTGATATGTTGTATGTAATATCAGTTATGGTTAGAGGAGATGGAAAATATTTGGAGAATTTTTTAATATTCTACTACTGGAAACTCATGTAAAAACATATCTCGCAAAAAACTAGAAATTACTGCGTTCTAGAAATTTTAGAAATAGATACCGAAATAAATAAGATTATTGGTAAGATAATAAGGATATTTCACAATGTGAAAATATTATTCCCTGATTTAATTCGAGCCATATTCAGAGTTATAATATTTTGGTTTTACTTATCATGATTGGTGTTACGAAATTTTGTTAGAGAACAGTAAAAATATATACAAGGATGTACATAAATGTACATATTAATGTAGATTATTAAAAATTAGCCAGCAGCGAATATCAATGGGGCTATTCGTTCGCTATTCGTTCGTCTATTTCAAACTATTCAAACAAATATTTTTGTGGGCAACCGTGATTCCGATTACCATATAAAAATACATATAATATCCATCGATAACCAATTATTAATAAAACTTAATAAACTACAAAATATTGCAGTTATTACTTTCTTCTCCGGCTGCATGTACTTTGCTCCAATTATACAATCTCTCGACGATGCATATTAAGATAACTTTGAATGTATCCGATATAAGTTCTCCCGTATTATTTCTTAATATAGTACCGGAAATAAGTAAAGTGCAGTTTCCAAGAAAATCTACCTTTCCAGAACATAAAATAATTGCATTCTACTAAAAAACACTTAAATATATAATTAACTGTAAAACCTCCTAATACCTGTTTCTACTAGAAGGTATAACATTATTATGCGTGTGATATATAATTAAAATCTTAAAGTATAACATTAAGTCAAGTTAATAATTGGCATTCAAATAATTGGCCATTAAAAAAAGGCATTATTAATCCTTATAAAATGATACTCGGAAAGTATCTGACAAGTGGATTTCTAAAAATGATTTAGTAACTGGCAAGATAAATATTCGGGCAAACTAGCGGTAATTATGGCGATGAATAACGATCCTCAACGTAGGCGTATGTATAAATGTGCAGCGGAGAACGTTGCACCGATCGTACGATGAATGCAAGGCGTCTGACCCGCGGCTAAAGAACGTATTTATAGATACACTGTATCGTGTGCAGCTAGATGAAATAGATAAGCTACGATCTGAATCGATTTCGATTGTCTCCCGCTGTTCGATCATTGGCATACACCTCTCCTTCCCTATACCATGTCACTCGGCAATATATGCAGCGTTGCACTTGCACTTGCCGCTAATAGGCTTGCCAATATCTCACGGTAATTTATTAATTCGCTGTGCCCCATTAGAGTATATCGCCTGGTTAAACGACTATCATTTTTGTATTCGTGTCTAAGTTGAAACACAAGGTGTATCAAACTATCAGGAAATAGATATATCGTTATTAATGTATCACCGGCTTTCGATAATTAATTTAATGCGCGATAAGGCGGAATTGAGTGAATATAAAATTGAGAGTGAGGTTGTGCAACATTTACTTCTATCATTATATGCTAGTGTAATGAGACTAAATGCTGGCTGATATGTGCGATAATACGAGGTGTGAGATGTAATTAAAGGAAGTCAATAATTAAGGAAGTGATTAAAGTACTGCATCTAACTATGAGCTCGAAAAGAGCCGGAACTCGATTCGGACGTTGTGAAAATTATAATTAGCAATAATCACGACTAAAGTTTTCAAACATGTGACTTATAGCTTGTCGGGAACGTTTTCTCCGAAAACCGAGGAATTTCGAGCCAAATTCACTTTTCACATTTGCCGTCATTATGTCATAAAAAATGTTTTGATAAATTGTGAAACATACAAAATGTAGACAGAACTTTAACAATCATAACACAATAATAATTTCTAGACATATGATTAACCGTAAGGAGCAGGGAATGATTAAACCGAGCCTTTTCGAAAATGCATCATTTCATATGAAAACCCCTAATATAAGGTTGGTAAAATGTTCGCGCGGTTTTTAAGATTTAAATAAGAAGCGATTTTTATTTAACTATTTACATTCCTTCTATTTTCTTCATTCAATAATGTATTGTCCATTTTGACTTATAAGATTTTCCTATCTTTTCTACAGCTTTATAATCTTCCGCTCATAGAAATCCGCCTGTTTCTCCGCAAAAAACTAATGCGATTAGTTTTGCACTGAGCTTAGAGTAAATCTTAATGTCGCTTCTCGGTAGCTTCAATAAACTAACAATAAGTGGCGACTGAGAGTCACTTTTCGAGTGCAAAGGGTTAAGGAATATAAATTCTGAATGATGATGTTCGAAGCGATGGGCATATTCTACTGATAATTCAACGTGTTATTATAATTATAAGAACGGTTGACAAAATACGTTTAAAAGTGGAGATCCGTTTGAACTGTTAGACAACGAGATACATCACAGCTAACCGAGCTCAACGAGGAATATATTTACGATTGTGTGACGGCGGTGCATCAAGTGACACAGGTTAACAATCCTACTGACGATTTGCAGCGTGTAGTCAGCCCACGCCTTGTAAGTAACCAGGCTTAAACACTATTGTCGTATGCTAAGTAGTTGGATATGTAGCGCCTTCCTTTCTGTTTCTGATCCCACTTGTTACTTCATAGATTACACGACTATCACTGTACTCACGGTAACACCACGGTAATATATGATATTAACAAATAAAATAGGTCCTGAATATATCATTACAAACCGCAAACTCGGTTTGGGTTTCGCTTATTTTGAACCATCATCTAAATTACGAGAAATCACTGTGCATATACTACTTAAGTAGTATAATCATACATGTGGCAGAGTATAATACTTAACCCCTTAACTACATAATTTTCGAACGAAAACCCATGCTGGAAGTATTTTCTTCGGGGGAATGTATCAATTTTTCGAAATTAATACGTCACGTATTTCTGTTGTTCGTACAATAATATAATATCGTGGGTTTGTCCAATAGGATTCACTATGGTATCAGTGAGAGCTCATTAAGTCATTCACCTACACTGCTTATTTGGCCTAATGGGGCATTATATTTCCCAGAAAAAGTAAGATTCCACCAATTAGAGGACAAGGCACTGAGCTTGAAATCGAGAATCGCACCAATTGGTGATTGACACAGTTATGAGTTCATTAAGTCATTACTTAAAGAAGAACCGAATATAAATTGGGCCGAGAATCAACTAACAAGGGGTTAAGAAATATCGAATCCAATACAAATATGTATTATATTGATAAATACAATATACGTATTAATTACATATTTATCAATAAAATATATATTTGTATTGAGTTGTTTACTCCTGTAAACGACATTCATACTGCATAAGTTTAAGATAACCGAAGAGTCGATTCTACATCTTCTACCGAAGTAGTTTATTGATGGCTCTCATCCAATCCTATAATTATTTATTTATTAATATAGTAATATGAGTACCGAAATGAGGTTCGGTAAGTGTAAAGTTGATTCATACTGGGTATGAAGAAATTTATCAGGAAACAGTAAAACTGTAAGTAACGTCTTTACGGTTTCGGTCCACTGTAAATCTGTGGCTCTTACAGCGTCATTACATCATGTAGATTCGTTTTGAGAGGGGTTCGCGCACACACACGTACTTACAGAGGCAAACGCAAAGGCCTCATACTGACACCCACGCTCAGGTCGTTCGCTTTCCAACGTTTTCTTTTTCTACCGCGAACGACCTTTAAATGCTTACTCGCCCGACTCGTTTTATGCCTCGTCTTCATTGTTCGGCAACGCACAATTTCAGACAGGGATTTCAGCACGCGTTCTTTGTATTCACGAATTCCAGGGAACGCGAGACATGTCAACGTAACGATTATTTCTACGATTTCGTGATGACACATCCGAAATAATGACAATTATTGACAATAATAATTCTTTATTATTATCAATAGGTGCAGTTAAGAATGATGAATGTAATATTTAAGTAGAACGTAGACAGACTACTGGAGTATATTCTACTTAAGTAGAATGTCCTTAAGGCACAATATATCTAACCAGTAGAATGTTGTCTGATCATAATTTATTGGCGCAGGAGAGGACCATAAAATAGTTAGTTTGAATAATATTATAGGACTATACTGCGATATAACTGACTCTAATATATATATACATTAAGTCATTACTTAAAGAAGAACGCAATATAAGTTGAGCCGAGGAGAAAGTAACCAGGGTTTAGGTAATATGTATTATATTGCTAAATACAATACACTTATTGATTATATATTCATAAATATAATATATATTTATATTGAGTTGTATATAATATGTGAAGAATAATTGGTTACTTCCCGGTACTCCTAATAATAATAATCACTTTTAGTGCCCATTTTCTATAACGACGGTAATTGGAACATAAGGAAATCGATTTATTTTATGTACTAAGATACCTATTGATAAACCATTCTGAATGGATAGCTGTAAAATGGTAGCGGTTTAACAGTATTGATCAGATAGCGGTATCAGGATCAATTTTAGCGCCGTTACCAAGTGAAACCGTGAAGATATAGCACCGTGGTATTCCTATAGCCACAGTGATTTATAGTAATTTGCATGATTGTAGAAAATAAGCGAAACGCAAACGACTGCGTCTACTAGAAGTTATACAAGTACTAGTAGGAGGATGATGAAGAAGAGGGTAACAGCTGGAGAGGAAGACGGAATCGGTTAGATAAAAGAAAAAGAAAATAGTAGGAAAACGCAATTGGCATTCTATACGAGGTAAAACAGCACCCACTCCCGACATGTATAGCAGGTACGTACTAACGTAATTACCAGGTGTATATGTATGTACTACTCGACCGTGTATTCGGTCCCATAGAAACAGTATATGCCATGCCTAATCCAATTAAATAGCCAATCAGATTGGCTGATACCGAGTGGTTAATTAACGGCACATTCTTATGCATGTACGTACCAATCTCGTTAGGTCATATATACTTGCCTTACGTACGGACCTACTTATCATTATACAAGGTGTCCCAACAGAGTACCTTTTGCGCGCGACTAAAAACCCTCCACCCACTTGCTTGCCCGGCGAAAACATACGCTTACGAGTTCTCCCGGAGCAAAAGGCTCCGAGATCCGTTTTCAAAGTAAGCTCATAAATATGCAGTTTGTTATTTCGCGGGCGCGCACTGCGTGTCTCACCTTTCGTTTCTTCTACTTCCCTACCCGCTGCCATGTTTTTTCCATTTCTTTCACTCTACTCTTCCACTTCCTTCCCCGTGAGATGAGACGATTGAAAATTCATATGCCTTCGATCTCCCGGGACACCGATGAGAGTGTTTATCTTAAACGGATATATCGAAAGAGTGACGAGGATGGTTAGTTAGTGAACCAGGTTTGAAAGGTGAGATCGGATAACTGGAACCCTAGTGAAATCGGAGGGGAATCCAATCGAGCTTGGACAAAATCGAATCGTAAGAGATCGACGTGTGAGTCTATGAGCTCGTTTGTTCGAACTAATTATCCGGCCGTAAATGGAATAGAAACGTTAGTAAGCGTACACGGTATAACATAAGGGAGAGAGTACGTGGAATAAGGTACGTGTAATTTCAAACGAGGACGAGACCGAGTGCGCGCGGCACAAAGTTCATGTGAAAGGGGAACCAATGAGCATGAAACATGCAACAAATATATATGTAGACCCGTAGAATACCTAGGTACTCGTACGTTTATCCGAAGACTCACATGTTCCAAGATAGCCACATATATCCGCATTATGTCTAAAGGAGAATACTCAGACTTCATATTAACATCTTTCGAGGCTCCTACTCGATACGTTAGATATTCATAATTTATAAATTTGGAATAATTAAAGGGTAGAATGGGGAGCCAGATTTATGGTGTGATTTAATCTTCGAATGGCTTTAATAATTCTTTAAGTATATTCTTTAAGTACGATACTATATATTCCACAGAATTCCTGGTGGATTTGTTACTGATTGTAAATGGATTACAGACCAAGACGTGAGCTGAATTGATTTGCAATTTATATAGCGACTCATTGTGTATGATCTGGAACTGTGATTAATCTGTGTTATACATTATATATCTGATTCCCGTCACTCATTTTCCAGTTCATTTATTTTAAACCGATAAGTTGTAGAATGTATCTATGAGGTAATTTAAGAATATTCTAATGCGTTAGGTCATTTGAATAATTCATTCACGCATTCAAAAAATAGTGCTAATGACTGTTACTGCTAAAGAATTTATTAGGCAAATCAGGATTGACATACCTTGAAAATATGAATCACAAATCTGTGTAAACTATTCATGGAATACGAATGAACTGTCGAAATAATTCGTGTTATAATTAACTGCGATGAAAGCTAAATAACAAGGTGGACTTCAAGATGGATTTATCAATCATTAAACATATAAGAATATACCTAAAACAAATGTGAAATAATATTGATATGGAATAGATATTAAATACAGAAATAATATTGAATGATGTCAGATCGTTAATATTTGTGATTGAAAGTTAATTAGGAAATTGTGCAGTGACGATGCCGGTTTAACCACAGGAAGGATGCACAGAGGCGTTCATAATTCTTTGGGAGTGGATTACGCGGTATCCAGAAACTAAGGGAATTTAATTGCAGGAACAACAAATTGTAGTTCTTTTGCGATTAAACGGTACACTTGCATTTCCCAGGAGTATAATCGAGACTCCTGTTTGGAAAAAAGGCGACTCTCCGTGCTGGCTCGCCGTATCCCGCGTATTTTCGTGCCAGCTCGTTGTCGTGCAATGGAAAAAACCAATTTCCCTTGTGGCGAACGACTGGCTGAGAGTAAAAAAAAGGAATAAACGTGCGATTTCCTAGACCCGGGCCCCGAACGTGCCGGAGGGAACAAACATGCCCCAATTTAACACTTTGACTGCAACAGTACCTCACGACTGATGCCACACACGGAACTTGCATTCAGATGCAGGACGTGCATTCTTCCATTCCAGCTAAATCAAATATTGTCGAACCTTCTGTGTCTCTTGTGCATCGCATTTCCTCAGTAAACAAATTAATTATGCGTTCGTGATGATTAAAGTACCCTTTGCTTCTCAACTTGCAATTAGTAGCACACGGAATAGAATTATAACGTAAAGAATTAGTGACAGCAATAGAATTTGTAATTTTGTAATCGTTGTGCGATATCAAACACATAACTTACTATTATTTATTATGACCGAAATAAAGTTCAAAAGAAAAAAACTGGTGTCATAATAATCAACTACATTTATTGAAGAAGGAAAATGAAATTCAATTAAAGAAAAATGTTCTTTAAATTCATTTTTTTGGTAATATTGTATAACATTAAATACACCATTCTAGTTAAATTTATGTATTTTTCAATTAAATTTTGATCACGATAAAGTATAATATCCCATAATTAAAAAGACATTTAAAGTAGAATTATGACTCGATAATATTACAGATTTCGTAGTTCTTACTTAAGATCTTTATAAATCGAAGAATAAATTTAATATTAATCTAGATATGCACACTAGAAGTATTACATAAAATTACGAATCATTGGACTCCGTTAAACGCCCCCGATAAAAAAGTGTATCATAATCATCGGATCCAACTAGCAAGAATGATAGATCAGAAAGTGCACGGTATTTCTTGCAGGCAATACTTTCGGCCGACAGACCGGCTGGTATCGCGGCGGTACCTTTCAATGTCTATCATGAAATATATCGCAGAGAATTGAATCGAACGTGCACGGTAGCGGAATACCGTAATGCGATGAATTTGAGTGTTAGATAAAGACTTCGATAAAAGACGAGGACATGCAGCAAGTGCAATGGAGAGGGAAAGAGAGAGGCATAGTAAGATGAAAAGGAAAGGTCTCCGAGTATATAAGGTACAGTCGCAACAGATGATTCGTTTCGAGCAAAAAGGTAGTCACACTCGACGCCTATATTCCGTGTACAATTAATTGCTTTTTATATGACATAAAAATGATGCATATTCAGGAAGAATATCGTGTGAATAGTAGAACTTCAATTAAACCGAGCCAAATTGAAGATTTATGCAGTAGAGTTATTTAAATAGAACAACGTGTGAGAACACTTCCTGCAGCTACCTTCAGACTGCAACGAATCATGCGCTGTAACTGTATTACATGCAAAGAAGATATAGGAGACGGAGACAGATTGGAGTAAGAGGGAGAGGATGTAGAAGAGAAGGTGAAATGAAGAGCAAGAGAAAACCACGTGTAACAACGTCGGCGCAAAATGAGTGCCGGCCGGTATATTAATTCTGCATTTAAAGCTGCGGTCAGGGCACACCGGTCTCGGTGGTCGAGTGGTTAGTACGAGTGTAGGTAGAGAACGCAACAATTCAGAGGGGTTCGCCGGGTGTAATGGCTGGTAATTAGAGTGCCATGATAGCAGGCTCCGCGAAACCAGTTATCTCGCTACGTGCATCGTGCATGCCCATGCTGGAACCCTCTCCAAACCCGTACCTCTCTTCTTCCTTCCCAACTTCTCATCGTCCAAGTTTGTACCCGGCCTCACTTCGACTCTCAGACACATCCTTCTTTTCATACGACTCTCTCTCTCTATCTCTACCACCTTTCTTCTCGACACCTTTCTTCTTATTCTTTCTCAATTTCCTCCCCACCCTCTTACAAATCTCGCGTCTACTCTTTCTCCTTTCACGTACACGTCACGACCCTCGAACGATTGATATGTCATGGAAAATCTATCGTGACTCCTCACGGTACGCTTCTGACCAGAATTCATATTATTATCCTCTAAAGTGTCGACGGAATCAACCGACCACGAGAAGACCTGCCGTGACCAGGAACGATATCAATTAAGCGTAGGTTAATTGAATTATTCCTTCGATCGTGGAGAATGCCGTAGAACAATAGTTTGAAGAACGCTCGTATGATATGTAGGTTTAAGGATGTCCAACACTTTGTCGATATCCTATCACCACGCGCGATTTAATGAAAACAGAAATTTATATATTCTAGGAGTACAAATTAATTCCATTCTTTTAACTTCCTGTATTTCTAATTAATATTCTGCGTCTGCATATTTTGAGGCAATGTTGGGGATTTAGAGTGTCACCAATAACGTTTACATAATCCACATTGGCAAGGTGAAACCGTTATCTTTATTTCAAAAAGCAGTAAACAACTGTAACAAGATACTACAAAAGTTCCTGCCATGATGGAATTCAGAAACTACCCGAAAACTGACGTAAGGTCATCGGAACGAAAGGCGACAATTTTAATGATTAAACTCCCTGCATTCTCTTAATAAATAAATTTGTAATTCCGTCATAAACAACGTGAATTAATTTCTGGACCAAATACGTATGGAATGATAGAATAACATGAATAATGGCCGATTTGAGAATGAACATGAACGAATAGTATTCTAAATGCATGGGAATAACATGTGCTAATAAAGACAATGTCGAATGGGAATATCCGCATCAGTAAAGGTGGAATCTCTTCTAGTTACGATTGGAGCAGTCGAGCGAGTAAAGAAGAACATTCTCATGCAGTCGTTTTGAAAAATCGCGGTATTAAAGCGGACCTTTGGACCCTTATCTAAGTTATTGTCCAGGCCTGGTAGTACCTCCGGAGATTGCTCCAAGGGAATGGAGTAAAAGTTATACGTATACCAGCATATGTATACGTAAATCTACATCTACCATCATAAAGGAGACTCCTCGAAAAAAAACGACGCCCGTATTCGAGCTTGGAGGACGTACCCCTACCTCTTCACCGTTATCAGTGTCTTATGACGTGCATTAAAGGATTGAAAATGCCAAAGATTGTCAACCGAGCCTTTTATCTGTCCATTAGCCAAATAGCCTCGTACGAATTTCACGCGCCATCTGGTAACCACGATCAAGGCCTTAAGTATACTTCCATTTCTCAGATCACGAATCCCTTTTTTCTACAAATGTGGAATAAATTACGCGCGATGCATGCAAGACTCTTTCCCCCGTAATGTGTAGCTTGTCGTGCAGAAATATTTATATTCTTGGGAATAATATATCTGTGTTGTTTTGGGGTGAGGTAACCTTTTGAATTTCAAAATTCTTTCATCTTTACCCCGAGCAAAAAATTCATTCTTGATGTGAATGCTACTTGAAACGGAATCGCGAGCTTCTACTAACTAGTATATATAACATTATAATTACAGAATATCATAACATTCAGCAAACTATTAGGATGTTGAATTACGATGAACATAAAATTGAAATTCATTATCCTCGAGGTAAACAAATATTTCATTTGAAACAATGTATTAAAGAGTAGGGGGGTACACAAGATTACATTTCTCGTAAAACCTACAAATTCTGGTATAACATCAGATCGAAATATTAGCAGATTTTGGGAGAATATTGCGTGAAAAGCAGAATCGTAAATAAATCGAACACTTCTTTAACGGAATTATGTAAATTATTACTACAGAATTTGTTCGTGGGGGCATTTAATACGGCTGCCTTCAAACTGTAAATGACTCATCTGCCGCGACTGTACAAACGCACGCCCCTACTTTCCTTCGATTGTTCACGTCCCGGCTTTTTCTTTTGGTGATGAAATGGTCGGACGTTAAAAGTGCTGCATCCGCAGTAAGTACAGCGAGGGTGAAGAAAAGGAAAGAGCAGAGCGCTCCTTTTTATCCGAGCTATATAGTTCAGAGGTATAGCCGAAGCGCCCCTTCTTTTGCGGACAAAAACCGATTAAGTTTCGCTGTCCTGCGGCGAGGATGTACCGAAAATGAAATTGCTCTAGGAAGTGTCTGTATTATCTACAACGTCGGGAGATCTTGGTAGATTCGTCTGTATTTTTTCGCGGATAAGAACCTTTCTCCCCGAATCATTTTTCTTGAATACCGAACTCGTTGAAAATCAGAATAATCGTGTAATGATATAGGAATTCTTCAATCGATAGATCAATGGTAATCATAATTATATCTGAGCATGAAGTAATAGCATCCAATATTATAATTACTAATATTATTATAACACCAAATTGTATTACAATATATCGTTGTTATACAGGTAAAATTCCTTAGCTACAATTTCACCATTTTCTTCTTCAAATATAACAATTTAACAAACACTATTTTACTATACCAGGCCGAATATGTAAATGATTTGTAATATTAAAATATTTTCTTTCGTCCATATTCAAATTTTAATTATGAAAAGAATACAAAAATCTCTGTAACTCGCTTATATGATAATCTTAGTTAATGAATTTTACCTCTGCAGCAGCAATTTAATACATGTAACACTAATAATATACCAACAATATGTGCAACATTATAATGTACTAATTATATATGTATATAATAATATAATTATCAGTATATTAATATTAATATTGTAAGTTCTAATGAATTAAATCGCGGACTTCGACGAAACTCGGTTGAGATATACTCGAAAGAATATACATGATATATCTTATACTCGGGATATAACATATAAAATACAAGAGATATAACTTAAAAAATGATCATCACCCAACTCAAACGTAATAAAAATATATTAAAAATATATTTACAGAGCATTGACCGGTAACGGGCTGAAGGTAGGCTTAATTTATTGAAAGAATGTAACGTTGGCGCGAAGAGATACGTGGGCAGCGTTTATCAGGGCAAGCCAAGCCAAGAACGACTCCAAATGATCTCCGGTATCGTGATTTACCGGGACCTCCTAGATTCTGGAGTACTTTAGAAATTCGTCAAGTGACACACTCGACTTTGCAACATTATATTATAATATTTCGTAATCAACAACCTTTTACCACTCGACACGTTTCGTATCTTCGATCATCCGAGTTCATCTACATCGTCATATTCTATTATTCTTAAGTAGACATTTATTTCTATCGGCAACCTCGAGAAATACTTTTATCCGCCGCTGGCACTTTTCACGGGATCGTTCATATTATAATTACAATATATTATAGTAAACCATGAAAATCACAATAACTCTTGATACTGTCACCCGATTTACGCGAAATTCCGAGGATGTATATAAATAAATGTAAGCTAACAAAGAAATTGGGAAAAAACAAACAATAAGTAACATGCCACTGCCATTAAATTGTCATTATGTAAGCGTCACCAACGTTGCCGGACGGTAAAGGTATTAAGAGGAAAATACACGGTTTTCCGAAGATCTGTATTTTCACGAGAGTAGATAGAACTCGAAGCTGTCACGACGTGCAGGGGGCAGAGACAACGGAGACGAGTATTAAAGAGGAAACTACCAGGTTCCTACGCTCGCAAAACCCCTCGACAGTTTCACTTTCCATCTCGCATAATCTCTTTGCCGAGCACGCCTAAAGTTCAACAAGTCGGAACGCAAAGTCGTTATACGAATTTTTTCCTCTACCGTGCCAGACAATCCGAGTATTCCCTCTCGGTGCTCTTACAATGGGAAATATAATTACGAAACTCCGCTAACGTTACGTGGATATTAATAAGATTTTCATCCAAAGCCCCTTTCTTCTTTCTTTACTTCAATGATACTTAGAAACTTAAATACAGTCTCGATTTATGCGTTTGAGTTAATGTTATTAAAAAATAATGTGACTCGGAAGATCCTGGAGATGCGGTGGTTGAAACAAACTTGGTGTGGATGGAAATTAGATTGATTTAAACCTTAAAAACTATCATCGAAAGAAATCACGTCAATATAAATAAATGTACGTTTATAGTAAAGTACGGGGAGAAATGATATGATTTATGAACGTCGTAAGTACTGTGAAAATTAGTGTTACCAGAGCTAAGCTTTTTAATGTTATTTAATAAAAATTCGTGGGGTGTAAATTATCACTAGTGATAACTATTAAGATACCATAGAATATTACGAAAACCATATAAAATGTAAGAACTATGGTCGAATAATAGACGACTTATAATAACTAATAACTTATTATTATTCAATATCTTAAAGAATAATCCTTAAATAATAACGAATGAAAAGTCAGTAAAACATACGTGAGAAGGTATTTTTATATATTATTATAGATCATAGTATTGTAGTTTAATACTGTTATATCAGTATAACACTACTGTCCTAGTAATATTACTATACTCGCATTATAATACTGATAATAATATTACTTGCCTATTAATATGATTATCTTCGTATTATAATATATGTATAAACCCTTTGCACTCCCTAGGTGCCCCAACGGCGATATGCGTTGGCTATAATTAATTCCACATTCAATTTTTCTATTTGTTACACAAACTGAATTAACAAAATAAACATAAACGATTTATATTCTAAGATTTATTCGTCAATTGCCATCGAAAGAAACTATTTACAATACGTGAATAGATATCATAAAACGTTTTAGAATAAGTTCTCGGTTATAACGGAAATATTCTTCGAGTGCAAAGGGTTAAATAAGTATTATAAAAATGTTCATTTAAATTCGCAATCAAATATATATTTGACTCCTAAGATGAAAGCGACGTACTAAAATTCATGACTGACTCAGTAAATGGAATGTAAACAAACCGCGGCCACCTCGAAATAACTCCAATGTTTTTGTCTACTTTATTTTTGTACTGTGTACTTACCCGAGTTCTCATCTCAATTGATAATCGTATGAATCAGAATACCGTAGAATATTACAAAAACCATACAAAATATAACAATTATGATCGAATAATAGACAACTTTTAATAATTAATAATATATCATTACTTATTATCTCATATATATGACAAAGGTACGTGTCCTATCTTACACGACAATACCCGTTTTGCATGTCCGCGAAGATGATCACCAGGTAGGTTCGATTTCTATGTCATCCTCAACGCACTTTTATTATATCACAATTTACATAATACTTCGGAAATATTCTAAGAATGCGATTTATTACCGATATACTATGCAAGACTAAGAAATTTCGATAAATGAAAATCGTTTCGACATGTTCATCTAGAACGCGTATAATTATCTACTGTCCACTTTAATTTGACACTGTGCATATTGTTAATACGTTAATCTAATAGTTTAAAGTTGAAAGTATACCATAAATGTTAAAACCAACTGAACATGTCAGCAAAACGAGCGGAGAATCACAGGAGCTCATCGCGTCGTAGTTTTTCACAGCAAAATTGTGTCACGCACTTAAATATTATAGGTTAAGGGACTTCGATAACGCTGGCGATATAAACACCTTCGCGAAGAATAACATCTCAACATTCAATTCAGTGAAACATATTTGTCTCGAAAATCACTACTAACTAAATATAATATTAACTCGCATCTTAACTCAATATTTAGAACAATACGATATTCGTATTAGCACGGTTAAGTATGACTTTATGTACAAGATTCGTAAGGATGAGTCGTAAAGTTTGGTTAAATTTAGGATCATTGCTAATTACGTGGCATACCTTTTAGCTTGATTATTGTATGTTTCAATGTGGAATGTTATAATAATATGGATTCGATATTAAGTTGCGATAACGAAGTATAAATATTCAATTATTCTTACGGTTAATCACAGCAAGACACGATGAGCTCCTCACCACGCAACACCTGCGCATGACTGACGCGAGACTCAGCTCAAATAGATCGAGCACTATTGTTACCAATTCATAGAAGTCAAATTCGACGCGTAACAATTAGAATAAATAATTTCTAGTAAATTCGTATTCTTTAATAAAATAATAACTGACAAGAAATGGCGTGAGTATGCTGTAATAAATTAGTAATTTAATAGAAATGGAATGAATAGTCTTCAATAAATTAGTAATTTAATCGAAATGGAATGATTAATCTTTAATAAATTTGTAATCTTATATAAGCATTTGTGATCGCAAAGAATTAAAATTGGTAAATTCTGAAAGGAGTAATTAAGAGATTAATTGAGTAAATCTAATTTAATAAAATCAATATTATGTAGTGATGTACTGATGTACATGATATTAATTTTATTCAATTAGATTTACATTAATATTTACGTTCTATTCCTTCGTTAACAACAATATAAAATTCGACAAAAATTCCTAGAAACTGTTTTTCAATTAAAGAATAACCTTGACTTCGAATGTACAGACATTAATTTGTATAAATAATCAATGATCGAAATTCTTTAATTACGAAGTATTGGAATACACTTCCCTTATAATTCAAAGTTAAACATCTTAATTAAAAATAGGTGAACGAAGTATTTCAGCAATGAATCGACGTCGTGCATTATTTATATTTATAGAGGCATAGTGTAAAGAGCTATTTTATTGAATTAATTTAGAGAGAAACACGTGGTACTTGCTTTGTTCACATTTTTTTAGTTACGAAATAAAAGGTTCTCCTTTGTTAATGGTCTCATCAGAATCGACGACAAATTCTCAGCAATCACTGGGCAGAGAACAAAGGTAATAAATCCGAGGGAAAGGTAAATAAAAAAGGAGGAAAAAGGATGAAAGGGAAGGAGTTAGGACAGCATGCGGAAGTGAAAAGTACTCAACCTTTACTCATTAGTCTCTGTACTCCCGGTAAGAATAACAAGTTCGAGTTAACCAGGCGTTTCTAAAGTCTTACGCAAATGAAGGAAAGAAATAAAAAAAATGGGATGGAACGGGATATCTTCTAGAAATGGAAAGTACAGCGGCAGAGCATAGCTTAATCATTCGTACAGTTCGAGATTTTCTTATTTCTGCTTTCCTTTTCCCGTGGAATACAAGATGAGATTTCAAATAAAAAGAAATATATACCCTGCTCGGGGAGGTTTTAAAATATTGCAATGCTACTTGATACAATTTTAGTTTATGAATAAATACGTAGCTTGTACTTATTTCATTTTACCGAATAAAAATTAGTAAACGTAATAAACAATGTGAAATAGGGAACAAGAATGAAAAGTATACTTAACATGTACAGTTTAATAACTTGTTTAAATCTGGTGAAATGAAGGTCGTAAAAATGAACTTAATCCAATATGTTCGATATTAAAAATTTCAATAAAATTCACTTTATTCTTTAATTTACCTAACATATGAAAAAATGAAGCTACGCGGATTATAGAAATAAATTGAATTAACAACATGAAACGTGGTATATTAAAATAAAATTCACTTAAAATCGGAAAGGTACGTAGCTCAATAAAAAATAGAGAGAAGAAGAAGACCACAAAAATAAATCCGATTACTAGCATGTAGCTTGAAATATTAAGGCAAAATTGAGTTAAAATACGAAAGCAAAAAATGTCTTACATAAACAGAAATAGAACTCGCAGAAGTAGATTTAATTAACTATTAATACATGAACCAAGAAATATTAAATTAAAACCTACGTAAATTGCATAAACCTGGAAAACTAGTTCACAGAAATAGAATCACTTAACAACACAAAACACGAAATATTAAGATAGAATTCACTTAAGATTCAAAGGCACGTAAATCGCTAGAAAAATAGGGAGACGAAGATCGGTGAAATAAATTCACGTAAAATGCAAATTTCCTGATTTCTGTATATCACGTTCGTATTTGCGGGGCGAGGCTAAAAATAAAGGAGATTGGAGTGTAAAGAAGAAGAAGAAGAAAAAGGGGGAGGAGGGGGAAAGAGGAGGAAAGGGGTGGAATGAGGTGGAACGAAAAGGAGGAGGAGCAGGTGATTGGGTACGGGATATCGAGAGACGTATAGAGTGGTAAAGAGCAGCCAAATCTCGGATTCCTGGAAGGGACGGCATGTAAATGGAATTAAAGCTTTTTTTAAATATCGCATCGGGGCTCCCTTGCGACATCCTCAACTGTAATTAGCATTATTATCTCGGGGCAACTGTCTCAGGAACAGAGCATCGGACCGAGTCCGTGGACTGCGTGACTGGCACCAGCCGCTGGGAACTCTCAAAAACGACTAACTTTAATCGCACATTCACCGCTCAGATACTACCGGTACCCTCCGTCCTACCTGCATATTTGTTCGTTATAATTAAACATCATTAACAGAAACAACTCGTGTACACCGATGATATTTCATTAAGCCCGATCTCGATGCTAATTAATCTTGTATTTAAGGATTATTATTAAGAAGCAAACTGGTCCTTCTTACAAGAATGGTTCGCTTAATATGGCTTTTAATTAATAAGAGCAGGGAATGATTAAATAGGGCTTTCATGAAGATGTGCCATTTCCTGTGAGAAGGCCTAACGGAACAGCAACCCTGAACTGCTTGAAGGAAAATGCAGACGAAAATGCAAACGAAAAATAATGAATATCTCGTTGTTTTGGCAAGTCGTAGAGAGAAAGGGTTATACCGATTATAACGGGCACATATTCCCTAGATTTTCTGGCGAAATTCTGTAACGTTGGCGCGTCTCAGTGAGGCGGTTTAAGTGAGAAAATCCAAGGTTTAATTGCACGCACAGGCGAGAGAGATTTAACGGTAGGACGCGCAGCACGGCACCGACACGGTAATTAGCATTTATTAATCGCAATGCGGCGCACGGTGAAACACCAACTGGCAATGTTATTCGAAATCAATTCTGGATGGTACGCAAAAATATTCATTCACCCCTTCGCTCGATTCTCGATGTATTCTTTTATTATCCTTGTAAATATTATGATAAGTATCTTCCACTTCGTACGCATTGCACCGTGTAAATGAAGTTCCTGTATCGTTACAGTGTATGAAAGATAATAAGTTTCGGGTAAAAAGGGTGGATGATGATTTCATTTAAATACAATCCTGCTCCATGCATCCTGGTGCATCATTCTTCTGCTCAATGAGTGCATTTTGCTTAATGACTTTATCTTTAAAACAGAATTTATGACTAAACCAGATTTAATACACTAAACCTGGATATTTAATATATGCATTAAGTTAAAATTGTAAGTATGTTTAATACGTCTGAAATTAAGTTTAGAATCAAAATGAAGATTAATATCTTCTGCCAGTAATGGCAATAATTAATCCCGTTGAGGTAGATGATATTTTGATAATAATTAATTAAAATAAGGCCATGCATAAAACGTGTATACTGATAACGTCATTTTAAAGAAAATAAGATACTCATTAGCACAACATGTTATTTTAAATTAAAAAAGTAATACAAGACTAATAGCTATGTTATAATAATAACAGAATGAAATCTATCATATAAGAGAATGTCATTTAAGTTATTCTAATATGTTGTAATCTGAGTTACTTCATTATGTGTATATATATTATCATTATTAGTATATAAGATAATAATAAGAAAATAATAAGATAATGATAAGATAATGGCATATAATAAGCCTGTAACACTACCAATCATAATATAGCATATGGAATATCCCTGAATTTCCCGAACGATACGAAGCGTATGGGAAGAAATAAGTAGAATAGGAGGTTGCATGGTGGACCAAACTAGAGAGCTACCATTTCAATCTGCCCCTCGCGGGAAATCCCTTCGTTTTATAGAACAAACCAGTGTAACGACGGGTCGTTAATGTAACGAAGTAGCTTTACGAGAAGTAGCATGTTAAAAATTGTACTTCGGAACGTTTATAGCTTTACCCGCATGAATTCGCGACTATATAAGTCGCACTTACATACGAAACAACACAGAAATGGATATAGATAATAAATAAAGAAATACTACCTGGACCACCCAAACAGTACATCACTCATCATTTTTAATAAGAAATCATTGTTTAATGAATCCTTTGATGTTCATACTTTAATCCTCCTAAGCCACGTACGTATCGTTGTTAAGAGATAAAATTCATCAACGAACATTTTTTTGTAAAAGTCACGGCTGATCCAATAAGTAGATAACAAAAAGCGAGAAGCAACCACCGCATTCATCAAGTATCTATCAAGTTAACACTAGAACTACCGAACATATAGTTGGTTATACTTTTACTTTTATATAAAACATTGCTAAATAATAAGGAATTCGCACAGATGCATAATGCAGGGTGCGTGCATCGTGGCTTCTACCCATTGGCGTTCTCCATCTCCGCAGGAAGCACCGAATCCGGGTGGTTCCCTTTTCATGAAACCACGCAAATCCTACAGCATCTAATTATTACCCATCGATATCGGTACGTTCGGTAGACCACACGAATACCCTTTGGTTGTAGAATCCACCGCGGAAGGCGATAATTTTGGTGCCGTGGAGGTTCCTTTTAAGGCACATCAGCGTCACTATTTCGCATCTTTCACGGTAACCACCTTTGCTCTCTTCTTCAGCATTCTCTTCGTTAATTTCTTCCCTTTATTCCTTTTCTTCTTCATTATATTCTTCTTCTGAAAAGTGTGATGATACTGGACCTTTATGGTCCTTTTGTGATGCTATGAATATATTATTTGCATACATTTGCGATTTTGACAACAGTATTAATTATCACTATCTGCAGCTGAATTTTTTTGGATTCCATGATTAATTTAAAGCTGCAGGAACCATTTGTATAATAATTATACGTATGTATATATGTTTACTTCGGAAACTTTTCATTATGCTAGCTACTCTATATGTAGCAAGGTCCAAAAGATTCCAGTTACCAGTGACTCCCCACGGTGTTTTACGTGTTAAGTTATAGAATCAAACAATAATTTTTATTTTTCAATACAACTATCCTTTATTTCAATACATTTTTTACAGCAGCTAATTAACTTTTCTATGCCACTGTGAAAATAATCTAAACATTTGTTCTTAAAACGGCCTCAAACTGCATGTTTGGCTGTACATTTTTTGATCTTACTACGTACATATATAGATATTCATATACGAAACTAATTTAAATGTCCCTTTCTTTCTATATATATATATATATATATATATATATATATATTGCATTTTACATTACAGACAAGAAGGAAAGGGACATTTAAATTAGTTTCGTGAAATGATTTAAAACTCCAAGTAAAGAGTACTTGTTGGGTCTAGTTCGAAGAGATCTCCGAGATAACACACGGATTTCCGACATCCATTAAAATCCTCATAAGTGGGCAGACACCTGTGCCCAGTTTTTACTGGTATCTCGAAGATCCACGGTTGCTTCGTGTCGGGGGTAGCTCGAGGGTCTTCTGACAGACGATACGATAAATCAACAGTTTCTCTTCTCGCGGGCTCGGTGTACTTTCGAGAGAGGAACTTCTAAAGGGTATCTAAAGGGAGCTAACCCACCGACGGGGGTGACATGGGTGAGATGGACGGGCAGGAAACCAAAATTACGCTCGTTTTATCCGACACGTATGGATCTAATTTATTGTCTTTAAATGCAGATCCCTTGAGCAGCCGTAAGGCAGATACCAGGATAGAACATTGGTATGTAAACCCAGTGCAAATGTGTGGAAAGTATTCATACGTGTATGTACGATGTTGTTTCCCGCAGTGAAGGGTGTCTGTAATTAGACACGCCAGTCAGGAAGTAGTAAAGTCCTGCAGGTTCAGCCGCCATGCCTTTAGGCGCTGAACGATTTTGTGCTGCATCGGAACGATCTTATTCTCTTTCCAGATGCACCGGAGATCTCACTTCGATAAGAAAACATTCGATGTATCCTCCATTTTTCTTTACTTCTTCCTGCGTGCCGCATTACGAAACATGGGAATACTGTAAGGTTCTGTTTTGAGGTACCATTATCAGTAGAATGTGTCCATCACGTGGAACACTAGCATTCAGAATTTATATTTTTAATAATTCGAATATAATTCCCATTTCTAATAATTAACACATTGAAAGTGTTAAGTACTCTGCGATATGATGCGCTTAAATTTTACTTTTTAATATGGAGATACTACTTTGCTTCATTAATAAAGAGGTATTAATTAACTCTATTCAAATCACTAGATATTATTATAATTATGATTATTATTTATTACTGATTTCACTGCAACTACAACGATTAATTATTATTAATCTAATTCACTACTAATTTCACTATAACCATAACTATTACCGATCTTGTTATAAGTATAACTATTGATGACTATCGACTCGAAAGATATTTTTCAATTAAAATTTCATTTTTCCCCTGGATGCAATATATTTGTTTTTCCATTAGATTCTATGGAGTGATTATATTCCGTTCGACTGATTACACGTATGAAAGTTTCGATTACTTGGCCCGGTTGATTACAATCGATCACGCGAACCACCGAACTCCGGCCGAAGTTTCCACCGTAACTTTCAGTTTTTCCACAATGGCTAGTGTAGTGTAAATTTAACCGAAGTTTAATCGAACTTCGGGAGCCCATATTAAATGTGCCGTTCGCTGACCGCTCGTAGTATGCCGGGCTAAAATGAAGTTTTTCTATAACGTTGTTCCGGATCGAAGATTATACTTACGACGAATACAGTGCTTTTAATATTTGAAATCGAAGGTTTAATGGAAAATTCTCTAACGCATTGGTGCATTCTAATTAACTTGATCACTTGACATGGCACGCCACCAGTTATCAAATGGAGCTGTCGGCTCGAAGTATAATTTGATTTATATGTAATTACCGAGACCTCCATTATTTCCACGTGACGCGGATCAAACTCGAATTAGCTTAATCATAATCGAATACCAGCAGCTTTCAGGGTGGTCGTGAGTGATTAGCCGACGTTTCTTTGACAGATGATTCCAACTCTTTAATTACTCGCGTTTCGTTAAATTCATTTCATGGTATTCTTTAAACAGCTGAATTTAGTGCTCGTTAAAGTGTCCTTTTACAAATGCGTGGCTAACATTTCAGTGTTCTATCGGTCAGAGTTATTCCCTCGAACGTGGTGGTCAATTTTCGAAATGGAATCAATACGTGATATTTGTTCCGTCGGAACCACGAAATTGTTAGTAAAATCTACAACATCGTTCCTTCTGGGGACCATGGAATTTTATCCGGGAAAATTAAACCGAATAGGAAGTCACGAACGGAACTTAAATTCAAACGGTCATGGAGAATGGTTATGGCCTACATCGAAATACCATTGTGAATATCAGTGGGCTTCTTAACTGTCCAATTCTCGTATCGTGACTCTTCCTTTTTATCTTACTGTGATTGTGTAATGTCTTACATTTTATAGATACCCTTTTCCGTACGTTTATTTATACGTCTAGGTATTTGCCGCAATAAAATCACTGTAACACGTAACTAGTTATTATTATAATTATGATTATTATTTATTACTGATTTCACTGTAACTACAACGATTGATTATTACTAATCTAATTCACTACTAATTTTACTATAACCATGACAATTAATTATTACCGACTCGATAGATATTTTGTAATCAAAATTTCATTTTTCCTCTTTATGCAATATATTTCTTTTTTCCATTAGATTCTATGGAGTGATTATATTCCTAATGCAATCAGAGCATTAATGCGACTTAATGATTTATGATAGACACATGTAAACTTGATCGTAATTATATAAAACTAGCTTGTTATACGTCCTGTAACTGGCGGGAATTTTCTGCGGCACTGTTTATGATCGGCGATTCCCATTTTGCCGCAGTTAATTCGTTTAATCGCCGAGCGACGCACCGAGCACAAATCGAGTTAATATCGAGTGTACTGGCAGCCTGGGTTGCTAGTTATCCCTCTCTTCGTTATCGGACTACAAAAAAAGGTGTACTCTGTTACCATGGCAGTCAAGTCGATTACTGATTGGCAGGTAATACGCGTGTAATGCATCGACTACCGCTCCATGCCCTTCCGATGCATCGAATGCACTTGTTGAGTAACAGTACAGAATGATTCACTGTTTGTGAGTAGTCATTCGAACCGTCAACGTACGAATTAAATCTTCACGATTGCAATTAAAACTGGAAATTGTTCGCTTCGTTGTTCTAATATTTATGCACGAGACACTCCATTGCAAATGAGCTTAACGATGGGAATATTTTTCAATGTTGTTCTTTCGTAAAACTATTCGAATATACCACAGAGGGTTTTTTGCGATTTTATACACTTTCATTTTGTATATACAACTTGTATAATTGGATCCATTAATTAACTTAAATCTACCAGCCATAATTTATAAATAAATAAATGCTCGGTAGTCTCAGTGAGAATATGTTATCGCGCGCATATATTGGAAGATGAAATTACTTCATCTCCTTTACTGATTTATAGAAAATATTATGAAACTCTGTCAACTGCGATGACACGAAATTATAGACAGAGATAAATGAAATATAAATATAGTTGGTGAAGTTATCAGAGGCGATCGTAAAATAATAACACCATAGGAATAAAATTTTAATCGTGAGTGGTATAATCATTTAATTTCCTGTTGGAATTGAAAGACCTTTGAGTGAATCAAAGTGTAATTGGCTGGTTGGCAGACGATTTCAACCAATATCTTTCGCAATAAGCAGGTTAAGGATTACCCTCTAATACCTTTATATACGAAGCTAATATTTTTCCCAGCCGATCGCGCGAAACAAACGCTAAGCGATTTCTATCGGATCCGCAAACGTATGGCTTTATGCCGATGCTGAAAATCGCACTTTCTCTCGACGTGCACGAATGGCTCGCCGACTCCTAAGGTGCGAGATTTGCATCGATGATTACGGATGATCGAACTCTTCCGGGAAAAGTTCGCGGTTGCTTATGTGTTTTCGTGAAACGTTTAAAGCGCTTCGATCATAGATATTTGAGAAAGTTTCGAATAAAAACCAGGATTCGCGGATCCGTTAGAATTCACAACCAACCGCAGATTCAGTAACCAAGAATTACTGTTATTGCGGTTTTAGTTCTCATTTTTGTTTCGGGATCATCAACGAAGTTTAACTTACAATTTAGAGATACTAGGAAATTGAATTAATGGTAATTAGGTATACAGCTGATGCTTACATACATGAACTGTATATGACCTTAGAATCTTCAGGTCATTTCAATATATTATATATCATTTTATATGACGATGAACTGCAATACTATGATATCACTAAACAATAATATTTCCTTTGTATATTATGAATTTACTTTCGCCATAAATAGCCGAATGGTTGAAGATATATTAATTTTGACAATAATCTGGCATCGATAACAGTTTGAAAATATTCTTTCACTAAAACTTTTTAATTAAAAGCACTATTTGATTTGATTGGCCATCTTTGTTTGAAGTGTTACTATCGCGAGTCTATTCCTCGGCCCATAAGGTTTACGATTTTTTAAGCTCCGCTGCTATTCCAACGGTATCCGCCGATGAATATGTCGTAAATTAACGATTGCATTGTCGGTATTGTTAGAATCGCTGACAGGCTTTGGAGTTTATATCGTACGTAGGCGTGCACGTCAAATCGGTACTGTTTTCCAATCAGACTTTCAGCTGGCCAATCGAAACGCTATAGAAATGTTGCACGGTGTCAATCTCGTCATGGATGAGACTCTTTTGTTGATACACTACGCTCAAAAGTATTCGAAGGACGAAAGTGTTTTAGAAGTTTACAGGTTTCGATTATGAAAAAGGATTTGCATTCGCATGTGCTATTTACGATGATGTCAACGAATATTAATATAAATGACTACTAATTTGTTCATTTTCCTATTATTCTATTCCTAATTAGCGTATCCCTGGTAATTAAGACAGCAAACATTTAGGTGTAAATTTCAAAAGCAATGCCGTTGGAATAATTCGTGGATGTCGTTGAACGCCACTATTAAGTAATTCAATTATTTTTGTAAATGAAATTCATTCAAACCCATATATTCATCGTAATTATAAATATATCGCACGGATTTATTATAATACTAAATTCAAAGTACTCATGTGATGTCGCTTTTTGAAAGAACTGTCCGGTTAACAGGTTCAAATAAAAATTCACCATGGCGTGGGATGTGTCATGACGGGTACCTTGGACGGTTGTGCACGGCTTAATTAAAGTTATCCGTGTAAGACGATACTCGGGCAGAAACGGTGCAGGGGACTCGGTTTCTCACGTGGAAGCGTGTTAACCCCAATGGTGCAAGCGCATCGTAAAAGTTATCGTACAATTATCCTATGGTACAACCATACCGTTGACGTTTATCGTTTGGCCTCCCAACATTTTCGTACTCTATTGCTCCCATCTCTGTACCGGATCATTATTTATTCGCCATTTTTATATATTCCTTTACATGCCACAAGTAATTGATGGAATCGTGGTAATCCTACGAGTAATAACCATACATTACTGCACAAACTATTATTAGTCATCTTTAATCACTCGCAATTTAACGGCGTACATATAATAATATTAGGAGTACCGGAAAGTAATCAATTCGAGAGCGGAGCATTTTTTGCATGGAAAGTCTGGAATTTGTTTTCTTTCGTTTTCTTTTCAGAAAGGAAATTATGATAGTGGTGGATCGTCGGTCAAGGTTTATAGATACGAATGGTTATTATCTAATAGAATAATGTTTAATATGAAAAAAGAAACGATGTTTCATAAAGAATGTGACAAATAATTGATTACTTCCCGGTATCCCTAATATTTCTAGCAACTAATTATGGGAGATTATAACGCCTTGAACCTTGAGACGCGATAGATTTCAGCATAAAAATATATATCATACAAATTATGTTATATCTCTGATATTTATGAAAGGTTATAATAAGTTAGTCTTAAAATGTAAATAAAGAACGGGACTTAAGAATAGTTTAGAAGAATCCACGAATACACATTTCGCAGGGGATTAATTAAAATAAGATTGTGATAATATAATTAATAATTTATGCCTGATATAAAGCCGTGGCAAGTGTCTCGTGCTATGAGGGACTCGAAATAAATCCTGGTTAGCGAGAATATCGTTAAGCTCATCACGCATAACTTGGAATTTCGACACACCCAGTATGTTTATGTGGATAAGTATAAAATCTAGTGGACGTAGTTGTCCGTTAATCGTGGACGGCTATAGAACAAGAACCGCATTCTCGAGTTACCCTTGCAATAAATTAGTGGTAAGACTAATTTAATGAAGGATAGATCGCCATTATTCAAGTAATCCAATGCCAGACGAGGCCACGATTCCTTTATATTCGTTCGGTACGATGGAATACGCGATACGTGTTGGAATATAACAGTTAGAACGAAGTTACAGTATGAGTAGCGTTTATCTTCTTGGAAAATGCCTCCTGATCCGTGATAGTGTTTTCAACGTTAACCTACCTCAATATTGTAGGGGGCGGGGGAGGAGGAGGGGGGGGGGGGGTGTAATTTGCTAGAGTTCGCGTCTGCTTGTTTGAACAAGTGTTAATGATCTTCGTTAGCCGGCTTCCAGCAATGAGCTACTCCCACCTTCGTCTACTATTATTATAAGGTATTAATTAGCACGAGGAACCTGATAAAAATAGCACCGGCTACGAACTAATCAATTTCGGGATATGCAGATTTAATACCAATTAATTACGAAACTCGTAATAGAGAGATATTTTTACTTTTTCTGGAGTTTAATTTAACATGATATACTCGCTACACAAAACCTTTCTCCGCTTCCGAATTGATTACTTTCCTCTATCCCTAATACCAGGAAAAGCATTATGTATCAAGAAACTATATTTTCAAGTGATAATAAACAAATAATTGCTATGTATGGAAACATAGAAAAATAATAAAAATCTCAAAGTATTAAGGAGGAAGTTCGAATTGAACTTTCCTATTATATTTCCTCGCGAAATTTACCGCAACCGACGGCAATCTCCGGGCGTTAGAGGCGCTATGAGTGCATTCGGATTTACAAAGTCAATAAATAATGTATCAGCCCGAAACTTTGTACCGCAATGAATCAACGTGTGTACGCGTCGAAATAGGGCGCGCCGAGTAACTTGTTGTGATGTAAATCAGGGTGAATGAATCTGGAGACAGAAAACAGAATCACATCCCCTTCCTTCACCACTGTTTCTCTACGAAAACGGGACTGGAAGTGATTCGATATAATAACAAATGCAATGGTGACGTATATTTAAAAAAAACGATATTAAAACTACTGATGATTATGAAGTAAATTAATAAAAATATTTATTGGATTTTAAATATCTTGAATACCTTACTATATATTAATAGTACTATGATGCTAGATTAAATGATATTTTATTATATTATTTACTACATTGTGTATTGGAAAATATTTTGTTACCCACGCGTTATTGAAATCATAGAATTATATTAACTTAATTATTAAAATATGGACTTAATTAATGATTGTGACACAGAAAAAAGTGATTTAATATCCAACAAATTCGATATGGATAATTACATAAAGATAATTTTCAAACCTTCCTCATTAAACTTACTATTTCATTCCTTCGCGGTATATGTCACCGGAAGGATTATATTTCCTAATAAAAATTGTGCAAATACCCGAGGTAGGTACAATGTGACCATAACAAATGATTAAATCATTTTCCCTCGTCGTAGCCGCCACAATATCTCGCGAACAAAGGAGTCTAGTGCTTTGAGAGTGTGTTATCAACCTTGTCGTTATTCAGATACCTTCTTTCTGAGATACTAGACGTTGTATCTGAAAGTACCTCGTCCCCATGATTTTCCTCTCATCGAGGTATGGGGTTTAATCCGGAATATTTTGCCGGCAAACTTTTACGTCATATCCTGCGTGTATCACGTAGGAAGGCACACCAGGTTTACGCGAATATAGACATGTACTATACGTATATATCTATCTTTTTACAGAAATTCCAATACGGGAAAGAGACAGATAGAGATGCGCCTATCGGATTCCTATTATTGAGGATTCCATCAAAACGCAACCGTACCTCTCGTTGTTTGTCATGTTTCGATGATACTCTTCGTACACAATTTCCAAGCTTTGAGCTTTACGCCTCGATGAACCTTTGGGGTATTCAAAACCCTTCCCCCTTGCATACCTGACGAATACTTCTCTACTCAATTTATTAAACCGAAAAACCTGACAGTACATTAATTTAGTATTTACTGGTTGTATCCTCGTTTTTAATAAGTCACTCGAACTCAGTTTTCCTGACCCACGAATTCTGTTATTTTAAACCGCTTCAGCCCAGCTTTTTCGTGTCTAAACGAAAATCATAATACGAAATATAGTTTGACGCGATTCTAATAAAGGTATATTACGTGAAAATTTAATAAATTAAACCAAATCTTTTTTTATTTGAAATATTCAAGGATTTTTGTGTCAATTCTTACAGAATTCGATTTAATAGATATTAAATATATAATTATAATAATTATTTTGGAGGTCTTATTAAGTCACGTTCAGAAATACTGAATTATTTCGATTTCAATATCTATGTATGTAATTGAACCATTGTTTATAATTGGAATTATTTCACGTGTAATTAATGAAATGATTTCAATTCAATATTACTATAAGTATGTAGAATTTAATGAAATTTATTATGTAGAATAATATGATATACAGTTCTACATTGTTGTTTCAGAAATCGTGAAATTGATATTACTTGCGTAACGTAATTCGGGTAACAAAAAATGTTTAAAGAATTAATCCCTATGGAACATTTCCTTGAAATATTATCGTAGTGGTTTTTCATGTGCGGCAGATCTCCGATTTCGTTTCCCTTTGAGTGCAATGAACCTATATCGTATATCAAATACGGTTTTGTAGAAGCCCTATTCCACACAGTGGCATGATTGAAAACGTACTAATTATTTTTGGCCCTCATCTTCCTACATTCCCCGGAGCATAATAGAAAAACGTTATCTGGAAGCCGGTAAAGCATCATAGTTCATACGAAGAAAAATAATAATAGCCCTTAAAAGGGCTTCCGTAGGTTCTGCAGAGGTTTCTTTTGAGGACTTTTGACGGGCCATGAATACTCGAAGTGTTCTGCGTTATGGTTTATGATGAATATGTCGTATCACGTTACTCGGTAAATGCTTCCTTTTTCTGGTCTCCACTGCCACCGAACAATTCTTCCTGCTCTCAACTTAGAAAGTAGATCCGCCAAACTTTCAAACATATTTTTACTCGTATTTTCTTCGATATTAATTTCAGTAGTAATTAAAAATGTCCCTAAAATTTTATAATTGGAATATCGAGGTTTGAGGCGTACTTATAGTATTAAGTTGAGTCAGAATAAGCTCCGTTTTTTAAATAAATTTTATTCGCCAATAAAATGATCTACAATGGACTTTAATGTAACATAGGTGCCGTTTATTTTTAAAGTGGCCTAAGTCCATTTTTCAAGGAAATCGGATGAACGTTTATAAAATTACAAAGGAAACAAAGTTAAAAGTTAAAGTTACGAACTTTGAGTAACTATTGTAAACGTTGACTTGATTTTTTTGAAAATGGACTTAGGTCACTTTCAAAATAAACGGCTCATATATTCGCTGTCATTACATATTAATAACTTCCTGCTGTTTTGTAGGCAACTTGTCGATTTCCCTTGCATAAGATTCTAGCTGTTTTGAATAAAAAAACTTCTCGACGAACGAAATTTATATAGAACACTGTATATTTACTGTACCGTTATCTACATAATTATATACTATGTATAATATATAACGTAATATAATTTCATTTCAATATAATTTCAAAAAATTCTTCTCCTCATCTACAAAACGTCAGAGTTCCTTTAAAATAAAAATAGACGCAAATTACACGAATTATTACTGTGATTTCTTGCACCAATCAATTACTTGCACATCGTAAAGGAATGTACATAAATTACAAGCAAATAATGATCCAGCAATAACGTGGATTTCGTATTTCTATTAAATCACTGGATTAAACCGACGATATTCAATTATATCGAAATACATTGAACTAAATACTACGTTAAAATATCTAATAAAAGATAATAATCCGAGGGAACACACCGGCGAAATTATCAGTAGCATAGCACAGTATTGGATCGTTAATTTCAAGCGAAGCGTTATCAACGGTAAATTTAATTTCTAGTGTATGTACAGGTAAATAATAATGGTTTTGTTTAAATTTACTAAATCAGCGTCCTGCGTGAATAAACCAGAAAAGGCATGAACATAATAATTGCACGCTCACCTGTTTCCTTTACATCGAGTATTTATCATTTTTTATTTTTAATACGATTCTGATTATTTGATTTAACTCCTCGTGTATTTAAACATAGAGTATACGTACAGGTATATAATATTGATTTTGTATACATTTATTAAATTAGGGCATTGTGCCGATAATCCAGAAAATGTATGCACATGAAAGAGAATATCCTGGAATAATAAATATTGGCGTTATAAGTCTAACGTTATCGTAAAATTCCGATCGCTTTTATCGCGACTTTTAAAATCCCACCCCGAAGCAAATATCGATATAAACATTTCCCGTATAACTGTTTGAATACTTTTTAAAACTGTTTACTCTGTGAAAGCATTCCATTGATTCCTCCAGAAATGGTGTAGAAAATATAAAACATTACATGGAGGACCTGTACACAACATTGAAAACCATTCACTTACGGAATTCTTCAAAATAAAAGATTTCTAAAGGTATGGAGTGTACTTCGATTATTGTATAGGTTGTAACATATTTTTGACCGTTTTCCGGAATAAATGAAAAATATTAAAACCCCTTTCAAAACGGTTTCCTTCAAATGAGTTTAATAATTGCTTTTATGTTACTGAAATATGAGGTCTTTAATCATTCCTGTTTGTTTTAGGAGGAATGTTTAAATTATTATGATGAAACGTAAGTGGTTATTTATGAATGTGAAAAGTATGAATGTAGGATTCGTGTGTGGAAAACTATCTGCCTTCCTGCATCGCACATTTAATCTGGGTCGAAAACACCGCGGAGTTTCTATGATGAAAATTGCTCTGCCGGTGATTTCAATCTTAAAAATACTGCGCGCGCGAAAAATATTAAATTCCTGGATTTCCTCGGTTTCAGGGTGTACCGACGAATGTTACTGTTTCATACAAATTCCTGGAAGATATGAAAAAGAATCTATCATTTCAACTCGTGTAAATGAAATTTGTTCAACAAGAAAAAATGCAATATAAAAAGATCTCCCCTGAAAGAACGAAGAATAAATATTATATTTTACCCATATAAACATTGAATGATTTCAATTTCCCTTTGGTTATTCAAGTGTTAATTTAAATCTATCTATTACTTGAAACAACCTGTCAATAAAATCCCCAGTAAATTAGTACACAAAAAGACATATCGAATATCTGAATTCAAGAGTAAAAGTAAAAGTTCCAAGTGGAATATCCGAAGCGTATCTTGGCGAGATCCATGTCGATCGGTTTTATTTGTTCGTTATTGCCGCGTATTATAAGTACACAGCGTGTAGACATATCATTCGAAACTTTTAACACGTCGTGTCTTATCAGCCGACGTCTTTCATTGGAAGTTAATATAACACGATACCGCTAAATATGGTTCAGTGAATTCTTCATGGTCGAGTGGCTCGGGACCTGCTCTTAACGCGAATCTCGGGACAGAAGTTGGCTACCGGTCGTCGCCATATACCTGACTTGCTTCCCCGACACGTATAACTTGCAACGCAGATTGTGTTGTCTTTCATGTGCATCCTTTTGCAAAACACCAATCCCGACGTATCACGCAGCTGCGGCAATCGATTCCGCATATTTTCGCAGGTATTCTGTGGGACTTATACCCGACGGAAAGTCTTTTTCATGTTTTACCGAACATTACTTCAGTACCCTTCTTTGAAGCTCGTAATACAAAGTTTCCGTCATATGTTCACGTATGTATGCTCAATTTTACTATTTTTATGGTGTATTAATTGACCAAGTATGATAATAATGAATAATAAGGAAATGTTTATGAATTTATTATATGTGTGTGGAACATGCTTTTTGATGTTAGTTGATACGTTGGTACGATTCTGCTGATATTATTAGATAATTTTGAATAAATATTTCTATATGTTATTATAATATTAGATTTTCTTCTTTAATATTTTATGTAAGGATAAGTTGTGCATAATTAAATATCTTTAATGATATTGTTGTATTAATATTAAGGTTGCCCTTGGAATTTCAAAGCCACTGATATTAGTTGCAATTATTACACAGTATTGAAAATATATTTTGTCTGTTATTATTACATTATATTTTTTGGCATTTTATGTAGGATATAGTTGTGCATTATAATTAACATATCGATATGTTTACTGGCATTGTTGTACTAAACCGTTTAGTATTAAAACCTGCCTTAGAATTTTAAGGAGATTGAAAACTCGTAATGATTGCAATGCGATGCATCACCGCGTTATCTCTCTCTGATTTTCCTCGTATGATAATAACATGAATTTCCAAGCTGTCTTTGAAATAATCCGGAGGCTTCCGGCATCCTTTCGATCCATTTTACTTTTCTCTTCGGAGCGTCACCAAAGTGTCCGTTTGATTGATGCATTGGCCCGCAAACCAGCATTCCGAACGTTAGACGGCTGAGTTATTTATCGTGGCCAAGATGCAGTGATTTAATTGAGTGAAAATTTAGAAAGTAAGGAACTGTGTAAGGCTGCATTCCCAATATCACATATATTCTAATCACACCCATATAACTATACATCTAATAAAATCCTTTCAAAATGAATGTAGATTATATGCCATGCACTAAGGAATGAAGAAATATTGGGTTGGTACATAATTTCGTAGCGTTTAGCATGTCGAAAATGTTCTTCCACTTCGAACTCCATAATGTTTAAGTTGTAACTAGAAAAAGATGAATTGTGTAAATCAAAAAATGTATTAGATTATTTACATATTTCATAGAAAAATTATGCGCCAACACGTATTCCTTTGACCAATATAGGAATCTGTGCAAGTAAATCTTCAAACATTTTATATTTCTATAAACGCGTAGACTTTAAGCGTGTCAAAGGATAACCGGCATTTCAAATAGAAGGATATTCCAATGGGAGCAAAGGTTTTTGATAGGTATTTTCGATTAACCAAGGGGGTCTATCTGGTAGAAGGGGCTCAATTTTCATCTCGAGTGTTAGGGGTCGAAGTGTATCGCGGTGAGATAGGATGTACAATTTCGTGTATAATGCACGGCTGGGTATAGCTGGACCAGCACATCCTCCAAAATTTGAATTGTGGTGAGACGCGTGGTCGGTTCACGCATCTTCAGTCAGCATCGTTCGGACTTAGCATATCAAAGCCTTTATCGACTTAGATCGAGGTTGGAGTACGATAACCCAACCCAAACCAACCGGGGGTCGAGCGTCTTCCGTTGGTCAGAGAGCAGAACTCAATATCCCCGTGGAAATACCTCGGGAAATGTGAAATTCTGAAAATACATATATAGGCGTAAACCTACCAGCCGGATGGCCCTACCTAGTGTTCGGTCAAGCGAACCGTAAATATGCGGCCGCATAGTCGACAAATCACGATCCTCCACGCATATTCCATGTCCACGTGTCTACACTCTACACACATGGAAAACTTACACCAGCTACGTGTCCGGTTAAAGTGGAAAATAGTGAGTCACAGGGTGAATCGGCGAAGTAATAAATTGGACGCATGGATATTTCATTGAAAATGATACCCTTCTGCACGTTGTCCAATGAACTACCAAAATCTATTCTTCAACACTTTGCAGTATGCTATTCAACAGTATGGACACGATTTTGCTGTACTTGGAACATCTTGTGAGTTATAACTTTCAGATTGTATTATATGCTATTCATTCATTAAATTTATTTTATTGAATCATATTTGATAGTGCAAAGTCTAAAAACTACAACGTTACACAAATTTGAACATAATTATGTGGAATTCAGGTGAAACTTGTTTATTATATGTATAAACGGCACAGATGTGCCGCGACAATTTTTACAGATCATTAATTAAATTATCTTCCAACGAAGTCCAAAGTATAATAAGTGTACGTATAAAACTTAAAACCTCTTCAAATTGATTATACGACTATCTCAATGTTATAATAAACGTATACATAATATAGTAAACAATATATTGATCATCATACTTTAAGTATTCCGCGGAAGTTTAACTATGGATTCCACTGTGCCGTGAACTATGGATAAGTAAGTTTAAAGAACACTGCTGTACACTATCATATGTAATACCCTACATTTTTAAAGTATTCTAATTTAACCAGGATATATAAACCCATGTTAGTTTCCCCGATCAATGACAAAGTGTTATAGACTGAGCGAAAAGCCAGGTAATATAGCACGGTATACAGTAGCCGTCAACTTCGGGCCAATCTGCATAACCGTGAGCTCATTACCTTTTAATTACCAAGCCCGGCTTGGCGCGATGATTTTCGTTGCCAGTGAAACGCATCTACCAGCGTGGTTATCTCACAATGGAAGGGACTTTTCCTCGGCAATGTTACACGGCCATTAATTTCGTTGGTACCTCCACCGACAAACGGCGAGGCGATAATTCTCTCGTTGTATGCACTATGAAGAACCGAAGCAACTGCATTGTACCCCCGCTTAATACAGGCTTGTATACATACACCCCTCAATGAAAAGGGTGCACAATTGCGTTCGATTATAGTGGCATGCCACCGATACCTATTATTGCCAATATCTGCCTATAGTTCCACTACAATTAGCTACATGTGATGCATATATCTTGTGTTATTGGTACAATGTGCCTTGGGTAAGCCAAATTAATGTTAAGTAAAGAATGATTCTAGAAGCAGTGTGTAGACTGAAGTCAAGTATGTATAATTAACACTATGCCGTCCGGTGGTACCCCGGTGGTGCCATGCGAAAACTATCGTGCAAGCGCCGGTGGTACCACTTTGGTGCCGTGTTCGAAGCTATCGCACAAACGTTAATATTGCTTGTGTTTTCAGAAAAATAATATATATATATATAATATTAAACAACCATGCATTTATTTACATATATCTTTGAAATTTCGTGAAAATGGAGGGAGGACTGAGAACTATAGAGATTAGTAAAACCTGACGTTTCTGATCTGCCGAAAAACGCCGGCGACAGGCGCAAAGATCTGAACGACTCCTACCGGCGCCAAATAAAAGAATCTCGATTTTACGTGCGGACGGCAAAGTGTTAATATGTACATATATAGAAGAGAATTGATGCCATCTAACGATATGTGTACAACGGCGAATTGCACTTTGCAATGAAAGAAAGCAAGTATTCTAACAATTCGAACGGATACGACATTTAAAGGTATTGCAGTATCATATAATAATACGGTCAGGTCTTGGCGTGATTTCATAATGTTTCACAATAAAACCCGCAAGCCGTCGAAGGAACGTTTGCTGGTCGAGGATTCCAGGTAGGTATTATAAAATCGCGACACGCCAATGTCGTCGCTTGTGGCGAAAAGGGTGTCGCGAAAATTATATCGGCAGAGACGCAACAGGATGTCCACCGGCTAATGACCGTAATCGTCTTGGTCAGGTATAATGTCTTTGTCTGAAGGCTTGGAGGACATTAGTCAGTGAAGGACCAATCTCTATCACGGTCGTCAAACGAGGAAGACGATCTGAGAAGCAAACGCAATGGAAGTTAGATACTTTAAGTTATCCAAGTGAAATGGAACCTGGGGGTAGCAGTAGAACGAGAATAAGAGACAAGTAACTTTGTCTTGAACAAATATTGAAGTGATTGGATTGATAGCTAAGGAAGAAGCTAGAAGAAAGTAGAATGAAAGCGAAGAGGAAGATGATGATGAAGTAAGAAGGAAAGGGTGAAGATATTCAGGTAGAGGAGAAAAGGAATGTAGAGGGAGGAAGAGGAGAGGCTTGGCACGTATGATTATACACCATCACGTACGATTATGGTCGTTCGGCCGTGCGAGACTGGTATATATGCATACACCGCATTATAAGCTTATCGTAGGCGTAATAAGATAGGTATGGCCGCTAAATTGAGATAGAAGCACAGACGAGATGTAAAATACTAAAATAAAGCATGGAATTATTTTTTCAAAAACTCTTACATCTATTAGAATGCATATTAGTCGGCGGCATTTAACAGATGCATACACAGATATATACACATATGCATATATATATCTTACTTTTATATTTACGTCAAAATTTGAATTAAAATTTAAAAAGAGAATCGAAAAATGAAAGGGCGGGGCGTGTCTGGCCAAATTTAAATAAAGTTTAAAGATCTTTGCAAATTTGTTTTCTCTATAAGATAACTTGCGGCCAAAGTTGAATGAATGTCCCGAAATAATCGTCCATCACTAAAGAGTCCGTGAAGATATTTTGATGCAACAAAGTGCATTCGAAAGAGCGGACTCTTCTCTACAATGTAGCTGGCGGACAAAAATATCACACCGTTTGTTCTTCCGCAATTAATTAAAATACGGGGCCTCCTCCGAGCCGTGGTTGATACTCGCGAACAAAGTTGAATGAAAGTCGCCGAATAAGCGTCCGTAACTCAGGAGTCCGTGGAGATATTTAAATGCAGTAAAGTGCATTCGAAAGAGCGGTCTTTTCTCTATAATATAACTAGCGGATAAAAGAAACCCACGATTCGTTCTTCCGCAATTAATTAAATTGCGAGAGAGAGTTGCCATTCTGTTAAACTGCAAGAGACGGTTGGCGACTGAGAACCGTTAAGATAAACGGTCGTGGCGACTGGCCGGCGCCATTCAAATGAAAAGTGAAATCCTTATATTTTTGAGGGTTTTCAAGAGGATTGTGGGACCGATAAATTTTGGCGATTTCGGTTTTCATTTAAATGGCGACCGGCAGTCGCCATTCCGTTAAACTGCAAAAGACGGTTGGCGACCTAGAGCCGTTACGAATTAACGGTCGTGGCGACTGGCCGGCGCCATTCAAATAAAAAGTGAATTTCTACATTTTTGGGACTTGTGGGGATCGTAAAATTATGGGAATTTCAGTTTTCATTTGAATGGCGACCGAGAGTCGCCAAACCGTTAAAAGGCAAAAGACGGTTGGCGACCGAGCGCCGTTACGAATTAACGGTCGTGGCGACTGGCCGGCGCCATTCAAATAAAAAGTGAATTTCTACATTTTTGGGACTTGTGGGGATCGTAAAATTATGGGAATTTCAGTTTTCATTTGAATGGCGACCGAGAGTCGCCAAACCGTTAAAAGGCAAAAGACGGTTGGCGACCGAGCGCCGTTACGAATTAACGGTCGTGGCGACTGGCCGGCGCCATTCAAATAAAAAGTGAATTTCTACATTTTTGGGACTTGTGGGGATCGTAAAATTTTGGGAATTTCAGTTTTCATTTGAATGGCGACCGAGAGTCGGCAAACCGTTAAACTGCAAAAGACGGTTGGCGACCGAGAGCCGTTACGAATTAACGGTCGTGGCGACTGGCCGGCGCCATTCAAATAAAAAGTGAATTTCTACATTTTTGGGACTTGTGGGGATCGTACAATTGTGGGAATTTCAGTTTTCATTTGAATGGCGACCGAGAGTCGCCAAACCGTTAAAAGGCAAAAGACGGTTGGCGACCGAGAGCCGTTATGTATTAACGGTCGTGGCGACTGGCCGGCGCCATTCGAATGAAAAGTGAAATCCTCATATTTTTGGTGGTTTTCGAGCAAAATTGAGGGTACAGCGAGATTTTCGTTATTTGGTTTTCATTTAAATGGCGACCGAGAGTCGCCAATCCGTTAAACAGCAAGAAACGGTTGGCGACCTAGAGCCGTTACGAATTAACGGTCGTGGCGACTGGCCGGCGCCATTCAAATAAAAAGTGAATTTCTACATTTTTGGGACTTGTGGGGATCGTAAAATATTGGGAATTTCAGTTTTCATTTGAATGGCGACCGAGAGTCGCCAAACCGTTAAAAGGCAAAAGACGGTTGGCGACCGAGAGCCGTTATGTATTAACGGTCGTTACGACTGGCCGGCGCCATTCGAATGAAAAGTGAAATCCTCATATTTTTGGTGGTTTTCGAGCAAAATTGAGGGTACAGCGAGATTTTCGTTATTCGGTTTTCATTTAAATGGCGACCGAGAGTCGCCAATCCGTTAAACAGCAAGAAACGGTTGGCGACCTAGAGCCGTTACGAATTAACGGTCGTGGCGACTGGCCGGCGCCATTCAAATAAAAAGTGAATTTCTACATTTTTGGGACTTGTGGGGATCGTAAAATTTTGAGAATTTCAGTTTTCATTTGAATGGCGACCGAGCGCCGTTACGAATTAACGGTCGTGGCGACTGGCCGGCGCCATTCAAATAAAAAGTGAATTTCTACATTTTTGGGACTTGTGGGGATCGTACAATTGTGGGAATTTCAGTTTTCATTTGAATGGCGACCGAGAGTCGCCAAACCGTTAAAAGGCAAAAGACGGTTGGCGACCGAGAGCCGTTATGTATTAACGGTCGTGGCGACTGGCCGGCGCCATTCGAATGAAAAGTGAAATCCTCATATTTTTGGTGGTTTTCGAGCAAAATTGAGGGTACAGCGAGATTTTCGTTATTTGGTTTTCATTTAAATGGCGACCGAGAGTCGCCAATCCGTTAAACAGCAAGAAACGGTTGGCGACCTAGAGCCGTTACGAATTAACGGTCGTGGCGACTGGCCGGCGCCATTCAAATAAAAAGTGAATTTCTACATTTTTGGGACTTGTGGGGATCGTAAAATATTGGGAATTTCAGTTTTCATTTGAATGGCGACCGAGAGTCGCCAAACCGTTAAAAGGCAAAAGACGGTTGGCGACCGAGAGCCGTTATGTATTAACGGTCGTGGCGACTGGCCGGCGCCATTCGAATGAAAAGTGAAATCCTCATATTTTTGGTGGTTTTCGAGCAAAATTGAGGGTACAGCGAGATTTTCGTTATTCGGTTTTCATTTAAATGGCGACCGAGAGTCGCCAATCCGTTAAACAGCAAGAAACGGTTGGCGACCTAGAGCCGTTACGAATTAACGGTCGTGGCGACTGGCCGGCGCCATTCAAATAAAAAGTGAATTTCTACATTTTTGGGACTTGTGGGGATCGTAAAATTTTGAGAATTTCAGTTTTCATTTGAATGGCGACCGAGCGCCGTTACGAATTAACGGTCGTGGCGACTGGCCGGCGCCATTCAAATAAAAAGTGAATTTCTACATTTTTGGGACTTGTGGGGATCGTACAATTGTGGGAATTTCAGTTTTCATTTGAATGGCGACCGAGAGTCGCCAAACCGTTAAAAGGCAAAAGACGGTTGGCGACCGAGAGCCGTTATGTATTAACGGTCGTGGCGACTGGCCGGCGCCATTCGAATGAAAAGTGAAATCCTCATATTTTTGGTGGTTTTCGAGCAAAATTGAGGGTACAGCGAGATTTTCGTTATTTGGTTTTCATTTAAATGGCGACCGAGAGTCGCCAATCCGTTAAACAGCAAGAAACGGTTGGCGACCTAGAGCCGTTACGAATTAACGGTCGTGGCGACTGGCCGGCGCCATTCAAATAAAAAGTGAATTTATACATTTTTGGGACTTGTGGGGATCGTAAAATTTTGGGAATTTCAGTTTTCATTTGAATGGCGACCGAGAGTCGCCAAACCGTTAAAAGGCAAAAGACGGTTGGCGACCGAGAGCCGTTATATATTAACGGTCGTGGCGACTGGCCGGCGCCATTCAAATGAAAAGTGAAATCCTCATATTTTTGGGGGTTTTCGAGCAAAATTGAGGGTACAGCGAGATATTCGTTATTCGGTTTTCATTTAAATGGCGACCGAGAGTCGCCATTCCTTTAAGCGGCAGGGGTCGCCATGGGGATCGGAAGGAAGTTTTTATCATAAATGGGACTCTGGATATGCGGTATGTCGAGGAAATATAATATAATACAATTTATTCGTAAGAAAGTCATTTATTGAAAATGTAAATTTCGCAAGATACAACAATTTTCATTCCATATTGTATACTAACAAATATCATAATATAACAAACATAAATATATAAACATGTGCAGTAAATAAACATTTGTAAATAAAATATCTTGACGGTGGCCCTTCGTTCTTTTATCTTCATTCACTGTGGACGTCTCGGCGTATCTAGCAGTGGCCATCCTGTAATCATTAATAAAATACCAAATTAGTTAAAAAATCTGATAAATTAGTTAATGAACAGAATTAGCTTTATTAAACGATATATAGGAAGAAAATAGTATTGCTTTTGTTTCTGAAACACCCTGTATAAGAGTTAAATTCATGGGCGAAAAAAGTGCCGTCCATCGATCGGTGAGAACGTGGAACTAAATTATCTACTTCTCTCGTACGAGTACCCCCAAAGCCCTTCTAAATGTGCGCGACATTCATGGGCAGAAAAAATGGCGTCCATCTAGCGGTGGAAAGTGGAACTGAAGCGTTGACGAATGTTGGAGGGGAGCGGCGAATTTAGTTCCACCTTCTCACCGCTAGATGGGCGGCATTTTTTCTGCCGTTGAATTTCGTCCTTATCAAAGCCTCTTCGAAACAAATTGTAGTTCCACGGTTTCACCGCTAGATGGACGGCACTTTTTCTGCCCATGAATTGCACACTTATACAGGGTTTTTCAGAAATAAAAACACAAATTGCTTTCTTCAAATATCTCGTTTATTAAAGCAGATAGAAAGAGAAAGTTTTTAAAAAATAGCTTGTTTTTTAACGGGGAAGACTTTGTTTCAAATATTTCGGTAAATTATGTAATCAAAATTAATACATTTAAATATTGCTCACAAACCGTGACTTCCACGACTTTTTGAATTTTATTTACGACACCAAAGACCATTTTGCGTATTTTGGGAGTGATTTTCAAAGAAAACTTTCTGCTGAATCACGTACAGTAATTGGAATTACCGCCAGAGCCCTAATTTTTACGGAAATTCGGAAAACGTATCGAAAAGTGAGCGTACAGAACGAGTCTCGCTAAACATAACTAATGTTTAAAAATATTTGCGAATCCATTCTGCAAATCTCATTCCTATCTTCTTATTCTTGAAAGTCCACAGCACTTTTTGCAACAAACAAAGACTCTCTATCTTTTATATTTACGTCACAATTCTTATGCAAATCTGAAAAGAGAAGCGAAAAATGTGAAGGCCGGAAGAGTCTTGATAATTATAAATAATGTTAAAACATATTTGCGAATTCATTTTGCAAATCTCGTTTATATCATTTTATACTTGAAAGTCCGCAGAATTTTTTGCTAGGAACAAAGATTCTCTATCTTTTATAATAACTTCACAACTTTTATGCAAATTTAAATAGAGACTCGAAAAATGTGAAGACGGAAATAGTCTCGTTATATATAACTGATGTTTAAACATACTTGCGAACTGATTTTGGAATTTTAATCTGTATCACATCATTCTTGACAGTCTACAGAATTGTTTACAATAAATAAAGACTCACTTACATTTATATTTACGTCACAATTTTTATGCAAATTTGGAAAGAGGATCGAAAACTGAGACTGCGCAGGGTAGATCGCCGAATCTAACTAAAGTTTAAGCATACTTGCAAACACACATTCCAAATCATCATTCTGTAAATAATCTGTAAATAATCTGTAAATAAGCAGTAAATAATCAAATAATTAGTAAATTGTCAAATGTATCAAAAATCAATCAAATAATTATATAAATACATTGAATATGAGTTCCTAGAACAGATTAGAAAAAAAATTAAATTATTAGCTGAATGGTCAGTAGTGGTCATCAGTGGTCAGCAATGGTCCTTAGTGGTCAGCTGTGGTCTATACTGGTCATCCTAGAAAGAGGAGGGTCGTCTGTTTGGAAGAGGGGTAGTTTGGGAAGAGAGAATTAGGCAAGACGTCTTTCCTCCTCGAGAGCTCCCCACGGAATGAAAAATCGTTGCGCAGGGAGTCATACGTCACTTAAGTTTCTCAGGAACAAGTAAGGGGTGAAAATTGGTGGGGTAGAACCAATCCCGATCGCTCCTTTCTCGAAGATCTAACGGTTGAATATTTGTTATTTCCTTCGATCATTATCGATAGAATTCGTATAATTATGGACTTGAAAACTTTGTGGAACATATTTTTTCATGCATTTTCAAAGACGTTTGCGAATAACGTCATAATTGGTGCACTGGACACCAATTCTCTGAAACGATTGTTCTTTAGCGGCGGACAAGCAATCGATTAATAAAGAAACTCCTTCGGATTCGACTGCGAATATATTAATTTGTTACTATTTAATCGGATCGTTCGTTGGTAATTAATTAACATGAATAGTATTGCAATAACTAAGTCCTAATTTAATAAATTTATTAAATTATCGATATACACAAAGATATTATGCATTGATTACTTGATTAAACTGCAGTTTGCGGATACGCCAAAAGTTCCACGGTGCATACTTTATACTGATGCGTGATGAGTGCAACGATCGTTGCAACGATAAATAATTTCCTTAAACAATTACTAATAATAGTCTTATGATATCGTTCTAATTTCCGCAACGGTCGTGGTTTGTTGTGGCACGATGATCGGCGTTTCGCTCATCAAACAAACCCATTAATTATTTAACTTTAATTATTACATTTTTACACTCATTCGATTCGGGAGCTGATGTTGTTGGTTATGTTTTTCATAAGGTCTATGAAAAACATACCCAACAAGATTCATGTAAACCTTAAGTAATATCAAAACATGGTCAGCGTTTGTTTCCAAAATATAATGACCACGGAACGTCGATCATCGTACCACAACACACCACGACCGTTGCAGAAATTATTATATATGTCATTAAGGGTATTCGGTATATAGAGGGAATTTAAAATGCAACACAGTAAGTCCTTAACGAAGTCGTTTATTGAAGTTGTAAATTGCCTAATGTACGACAATTTATATATAATATATACTCATAAGTATTGCAATATAATATACATATATAAATATATAAAATAAACATACCCTTGTAAATAAGATAGTTACCATACATCACATGCGGTGGATCCAACAATGCATTCCCACTTAATTTATAATAGTTCGTCCGCCCCGTCTTTTTTGTCAGGGTGTCCTGTCGAGTGGTCGCATTACATAATTCTTTGACTCGTTTCTGCAGGGGGCACCTTTTGTTGCGTTGCATCACAGACGAGATATAAGTGCTTTTTGATGCGTTGATTTCTAATGCGTCGGTCATTTTTTATTAGAATCGCGAAAGTCCATTTAGTGCTTGGTATACTTATATCTCGTCTGTGATAGAAGTCAGCGGGATGTGCCAAGTGCGATAGGTGGCAAGTCGAATCGGGGATGATAATGAACGATGTAAGGGAAGAAGAGCTATACTCGAAGGAAGCTCTCTCAAGGTGTAGAAGAATACAACTGTAAGGGAGCAGGATCGAGAATCCTAATTAGCGTCATTGATCCGTACTCATTTACATACGTAAACAGAGGGACTGCTAGGCGCACTCAAATTCTTGGTAAATTCAAGAGCGATTCTCTACGTGGGGACCCTTTCCAATCGCAGTACGACCAAGTACTGACGCTTTCCACTTTCCACCGTTAAAACCAACACCATCGATAATCGACACACAGTCGTGATTCTCCTGAATCAACCGAACCCGCGACTACCGATTCTGTTACAGACACAAATGCACAAGGAGATAGCCGACGCAGGCGCATCCTGTTCGAGCTACGCTAGAAATGAAAATGAAATCCAGCATGGCGAGAAGGTAGTCATCCTGCCATGTCGAGATTGGAGTTCCTTTCTCTCTATCACTCTTTCATTCGGTTCACTCACGCTTTACAGCATTTCACTTGCTCTCTATCGAACTGGTCTCTCTTTCTCACCCTTTTCCATCTCGTCCTACTATGTAAACTTCGACCCCCGCGAGTCCTATCGACACCTTCCATTAGTCGGTGGCTGCGTCGAAGGGTGAAGGAGAGTAGGTTTTATCGCGTTCCGTGAACTGTCTTTGCCCGCTTGGTTCGCTCGCTCCAAGTAGAAGTAAACTGTAGGATTCCACGGGTTTTCCACGAACTGAATCTCGAGCTTACGTAACCCTCCGACACCCAACCCCTCAGCCCTGCTACTTTCATCCTGGCACCTCTCTCCGTTCGGGCACCAAGTGGACTCTTCTTCAAGTAGAATCGAGACTATCGCCCCGATGAAACCGTGAAAAAGGTTCAACCGTGGAAATTCGATTGATCGTTCGATTACTGTCCTCCAATGGATTTTCCACCGAATAACGTGCTGAAAAAACACTCCTTTCTACTCCCGCGGATAAATGACGACGCGAATTAGTCGACGTATAAAAGTAAGGATACATAACGCCTTGTAATCCTTGCAATAAAATTGATAGAAGTGAACGGGCGTCTGAGGGAAGTAAAGCGATCGATGGGGGGCGAATTAATTCCTGTAATAAAATCCTATCGCGAGCAATACCATTATGGCTCTCTAAGTACTTTATATCAAGAAGGTATTCAGTATTATACTTCAATATAGCATCTAAGATGACAATTGTTTGGAACTCTAATTTAATCATAAAGAGGAAGAAGATAATTAAACAACCGAATCCTATATACTTAATGAAGCAATAAGATAACGAAATACATTTTTCAAATCTTTAAATAATGGATCGTCGTTGCTAAAAATGATACTTGTTGCTCTTCGATTATGCTTATATCTATTAAACTTTGAATACACACTAAACAAATATCATATAATTAATAGTAGAGCGAATAGAATAAAAGTACCACGTATTGAAAAAAATAACACACGAAAACTTATAATAGAGTACGAATCACTTCGCAGCTCGTTACTGGAATTTTATTATTTCGAAAAGAGTGGAAAACGCGCGAACAAGAATATCAGATTATTTACGTAATTCACGGATAAATCCCGTCGGTATTTTAGAAGCGCGTGAAAACATACATTACACATCAGACAAGCTGATCTCGTGACAGGAGATCCACGCGGATTCGAAATCCGAAAACACGATGTCGACGAGTGAGGAGTCCAGAAGGGTGGAAACCAGCGGACGGCTGTCACAATTTCCGGATTTCAATATTGATGGCTACGGAGCGCGTTATCCAATGTGTAAACTTTCTCCCTGTATTTTAATTTCGCGACGCTCAATATGCCGTCGCGGTCGTTGACGACGCCAACGACGATCACGACGACGACGACGCCGGTAGCGGCACGGAGGGTTTGCAATAACAGTTTAATCCCCAGTGATGAGAGACTGGAGGCCTCTTACCTTCTACTTTTTACCCCTTTCAGTCAAGCGCACTTCAATCAACCCACGTGTTTTATTTACCAACGATGTACTGCTGACAATCGATAAATCTCTATGTTTAAAATGTGCTCTAATTTTCCAACAATTCATTTATTTTTCTTTGCAAGAAGAAGAAATCCTGATCTTCCTGCTTCAAGGATGATATCACAATGAAGACTTTTTTAATATCCAGTTTTACAACACTTTTTAAACATAGAGATTTATATGTTTAATAGTCACGTGAACGTTAAACGGCTCACGTTTTTTATTAACTAACGATGCACTGATGACAATTGATAAATCTCTATGCTTAAAATGTGTTGTAATTCTAGCAAAGTTAATTGATTTTTCTTTGCGAGAATAAGAAGAAATCCTAATCCTTCTTCTAGAAGGAAGATATCAAATGAAGACTTTTTTAATATCCAGTTTTACAACACTTTTTAAACATAGAGATTTATATGTTTAATAGTCACGTGAACGTCAAACGACCTACGTGTTTTATTTACCAACGATACGTAGGTGACAATAAAAAATTTCTACGTTTAAAATTGAGCCAATTCTCCGACAATTACTTTATTTTTCTTTGGAAGAATAAAAAGAAATTTGTATAATTGTCCGATGCACTTCAATCAACCAACGTGTTTTAATTTACCAACGATGCACCGGTCACAATCGATAAATCTCTATGTTTAAAACGTGTTCCAATTCCCCGACAATCAATTCATTTTGTTTCCAAAGATAAGAAGAACATCGAATAATATACAGTTTTGAAATCCTTAAATGATGAGTTGAGCTCAGTTGAAGAGGATCAACTTAAGAGGCTGAAACGATGGAGTGTGTTCAGAAGAAATTAGGATAATTAAAATCGGAGAATTTAATCACTTGCTCCATTTGTGTAAAAATGCGAGTAAAAAGTATCTATGAGAAAGGAAGTTGTTTAAAAATGTGATTAAGCAATCAAAGATTCTCCTCTCTTGGATATATAAAAGTGTAATAATATTTGCTCGGTGAAACAATGCCAGTAATTCTTGAATTCAAATTTAAAATATGTGTTCATACCATTATTAGTTAAGAAATACAGGAAAACATAATTACAGGAAAAATGAATTAATTATGATATGCAAACAAGATGCGGAAATATAAATTGTACTATGTTGATTATATTACAAAAATATAATTATAATAGGTAGAATTATATTTCAAGACATTGTTAATACCGAATTCTGCAGCCACAACAAATAATTTACTAAATTCATATGTTTAATACATTCTAAGGAAAGAATTTCTAGCAAGCTATAATTAATAAAATCTGGACACTGATTGTTTGAACATTGAGATTAATGTATGAATAATTCGTTAATTAAGCTTTCCTTGACCTACAGTGATCAGCAAAAGATATTAAAAAATCAGGGTGACTTAAATATAAATTCTCGCGTGTAATACAGAGAGATCTCGATAGGATTGTTTCTTAGGTTCTGACCTGATTAAATCGATTTACAGTTTCTAACACTTACTTCTTAATAGCAAGTAATTGAGGGTGCTTTCGAAATGACTCTGTATCACGCACTCACTACATGCACTCTTCACCCTGCACTTCACCGCATGTTTTATGCACTCGCGGAATGCTGTACAACGTAAGTGCCGTTTAAAACGACTTCAAACTCTTACGTGTACAAATCTAGCTCATTTATTATATAATATAATAAATTTTCGCAAAAACTGGCCGAATAAGATCACTTCTAACGAGTTAACTTATATGACATTATGATCCTCAACATTACAAGGTTCCCTAATTCTCGTTAATTTAATTAATCAGTGTCACATTTTTTTATACCGCTATATTACTATACATATCTTCACTCTGCACTGTGTGTCTGGGTTCTACTTTCTAGTTGATTTTAAAGTAAACAAAGAATACATGAAGAAAATATTTGACCAAGAAACTTAATTTCGTTAACAGGTGCTTTATGAAAGATTGAAATATTGTTTAATATATTGTTTAATAACAGTAGCGATATAAAAAAGATTTGACAACAATTAATTGCATTAATGAAAATTAGGAATCCTTGGAATGTTGGGAACCTTAATAGTAGTATTATTCGATTCACGTTGATCTAATTATATGATATTAATACAATATCGTGTAATACATTAGCAGTTAACGGATATCAAATCCGGCGTGGATCGTTAAGGAGCAAAATATTAATATCGCGAAGGGTAGTAAACTGAGAATATCGTTTGATATTAGTTCCAGGGCACGCGTTTTACCGCGGTTCAACTGTAACAAATCTATAAACGTAATGTTCAATAATGCTACCCCTCGCGAAAAGTGGTATCGCATGACCGCACGACACCCTCGACATGCGAGCTGCGACTTCTATTGCCGTTTATTGCGAACAGCTACCCCCCGGAGGAAACCAACCACCACCAGAGAACCATCGGTACAACCATCACCTTCCAAGACCCAGATAACTCTGTGCGGTCTACTTCGAACACCACCAGGAATATCCTCGGGGATTACCCACATCACTTGTCACTACGACACTTGCTATCAACCTTGCACGTGGAAGGGAATCAAATCGACAACGTAGTTAACACTTACGAGGATCGCCTTGTCTCTGCACTTAAAATTACAACTTTCAATTGACACATTCTATGCGGGACACCTACTAATATGTTTTAAATATATCGTCGGTTGAAATGCGGTCGCGTATCTTTTTTTGTCGGCAAACTAACCGTTTGAGAATGAACCATATTATACGTTATGGTAAGTATTTTATTCACAGAATATTAGTAATTAGAGCGAGTTTTTTAAATTCTTTTGCAACGCAGACAAATTGTCTAAAATAGACAGCATAGAATGTGTTAACAGGTTGCCTGCCGGACCAAAATCCGTGTTATACGATACTCTGCTTGTACGAAATAAATAAATATATGTTTAGTTATAGTTTTGTCTTCGTTATTATAACACCTGTATGTCATTGATAATATTTCCTTAGTCCTCTTTTTATATGGAATAAACTATTTAATTATCTAATGAAGTCAATATTTCCTGACATTTTAAAATATTTCAAAGATATTTCATGAACTTTACCCATAAAATTATTCTAAGTTTGGAAAACATAAATGTATGACTATGTACTTTTGAGACGTTAAAATTAATTCATTAATTTGGTACAATGTTTTAATTTATAGGAACAGAAGAATGTATCACAATAATAAGGAATTAAAAACATCTTCTGCGAAACAGACTTCTATAATTCTTAAATTTGACGAAATATAAAAGAAATTGTGTTTGAATGAAATATATTTTTAATTTTTAATTTCCACCATGAATTTTATCTAATAAACGAGTCTATCTCTCAAGATTAGCAATTTATCGTAAAACTGATATCTACTCGAACAAGTTTCAAATCCAAATAGATATCAATCCGACATAAAAAATTGCATCCTCCACTTTCGATTCATTTTTTACCTCGAGTCAGGAGACACGGAGTATATATCGCGGAACCCTCGGCTCAGTATCCTTCGATTTAAGCATTTGTCTCGCGCCAAATAACGCGTGTTATTTCGGCTAAGAGACAATAAAGTGCACATGTTAAGTTTGGAGGTTTTCCTTAGCCATCCCTTTATCGGCATCCCCGTTCCTTAACCTTCAGCCACCCCGACAGCCTATTCGCCGATCCACGAACCCTACGAGGCAGATGGTTTTTCCAAGGATATCCAGCCAGAATCCAACGTATTTCCAGTTGTCTTGCGGGGTAATGTAGAGAGCAGCCGTTTTTTTTTCTAAAAAGAAGGGTGGGACTGGGACCAAGAGAAATGGTTACAGAATATAAACGCCTTGATGTATCGCGAGATAGGGGAACTTTGGCATCCTTGTGGTAACTTCGCCTCCTCGTGAATAAAAATATTTCTTTTCACCCCATGAGCTACCGGTATCGAGTACCTTTTCACCCTTCGAGAACTTATATGACAATCGTTTCGATAGCCGTAGAATCTCGGCTAGTTTTCAAATTTATGTACTCCATCGATGACTCGAAGATATGGAAACGTGAATGACTTTGGGGTATGTCATAGGGAATCGGACGAATTTGAAATTGTTCATTAATCTTTTTTAAATGTTATTCACGGAATTCTGAATTCCTCTGGGTTCATTTATCAACCCTAATTTGTGCGCGGAGTGTGAACTGAACAACTGAATGTTTTTAGACGGAATATTATTTACATGGAAGTTCATAACATTCTTTAGGATTTTCCGCTTAAATTAAAAGTAAAATTTCTGTCGAGTAATCTTTAAGAATTTTTATATTCCACGATTTCAATAATTAATATTCTGTTTGTGAACATAATATTAATCGTATAATATTAAATACTATACGTTGAATTAAATAGAATTCAGAAAAAGACGCAAATCTTTGACTGCAATTTATAGTTTTACTCTACTTCTTTAAGTTCGGCTTTATATTGTATTTAATATTAAAACAAAGCCTGAAGCAAACGAACGAAGAGTAATAAATACCAATTTCGAAAATGGCAAATATTTATTTTAAATATCACAGAATTTCGTAATATTTAAAATAAACATTTTCCATGGAAACAAATACTCCTAATAAATCGGAAAATATTTATGACCCCGTTAAATACATTCTACTTCCACTAACAATATTTCATCGCCCACAAATTCCTTTTCCATTAAACGCGCGCCATTCTGATAAAATTTCGATATTATCTAATACCATATACATTTCTAATTATAAATTCAATTATCACGATGCCTGATAAAGCCCGACCGGAAAGAAGCACCAGCTATAACTATCTCTAATTTGATGATACAATTATGCAGTGGAATCCTCGGCACAGAATCGTTCCCGCCTTTTCGATGTGCCAGCACAGAGAATAAATTAAAGTTGGCTCATTAACTAGCGCGGGCAATTTAATGGCGTGGATTTGTGCCGTGTCCACGGATGCTTCATTTTCCGCAAAACCGGAGATTAAGGACGCTCGGGATGGCAAATCGATCGATTGAAATTCGATTTCTGGTATGGCATCGACGTGTGTGGTCCGAAATGGCTGTCTTTCGCACGTATTCCCCTTTTAGGAAAAAGTAATGGCCGATAAGACTCTTCCGTCGGGATGGATATACGAAGTTAAGGCTGATCAAGGGGAAGTAGGCTTTTACTCGGTCATCGAGGTCTGTCGGAAACATGATTATTCCAAGTGCAGTTCGACGTGCTCGATCTATTCGATTGACGTTTATATTTCCCCTCTTAGTGTACTCGTATATCCTGTTTACTGCTACGTTGCGCGCTTAAATAGTTTACGGTGAGGTTACTCGGAAAAAAATAGAATTCTCTTGTCCAATATAAAGCAAACTATACCATTTTTTGTCACCGTGTTCTTATAATAGAAACCCTTCCAAACTTGCGTGACTATGAACATTATTAATAGCTATGTACCTTAAATATGAATATAATATCCATAGTTTAAGATACATAGACAAAATGATAAGACTGATACCATTTCAAATTTCAGTTGCGTTATAGATATTACTTGGAGGTTATTACTAAAAGTTTTGTTTCAAAATATGAAATTATAAACACAAACACATGTGACCAAGATTAAAGAACACCAGTGTTCAACATGTACAGATGTATAAACTTGTAATAATTTAGTAAAAAATTAAGCCATATTGCTATTGTTATTTAATCATATTCTCAAACTTGTATGTTGTCATTCAATTAAATTAATTAAACCAAAACATTTTAACCCTCCATGTTGCCGTCCCTTTAGTCGCCTCTTACGACAAGCGGGACTGACTGTGGGTGAATTCTAATCCCCCACCCACAGGGGTAGTTTATATCACATTCCGAATTATTCTAATTTATTCCATTCGATTTATAATAAATCCAGAATCAATCATAAATGATTATAAATGGAGACTTCCATATCTGAATTTAAAAGTGCTTGAGATAACCGAATTAAAGTTTCCACTCGAAGTACTTTGAAGTAAATGATGATGCCAGTATTTCGAACATCAAAGGTCTGACAAAAGGAAGAATCTACTGAAAAGTATACTTAGTCGGCGGATGAAAAAATTCTTTCCGAAATAAGTGGTTGTGTGTGTGAAACGAATGTTGGAACCACTTTCGCCCCGTCATTGCAAGACTATCTATCTGTCCAGTGAAGCATACGTACCTCAGACTCCATCGAGGGACCATAGCCCACCCTGCATAATAGGCTGCGGCCCGTAATGCAGCCAGATCCCTTTTCATTATTTTATGGTAATAACCTACCTTCTAACAACCCCCTCTTACCACTCACGGAAGTTCCTTCCATTGCGAAATCGCATAAGAATAACCACTGAATTCCCTTTATCCTTATCGTCGGACAGAAGGATATGGCTTCTGGTACTTAATATTGATGATAAATTTAAAGTGATGTTTTTAACACTAGAACTACCGACAATACGTTCAATTATATTTGTATGTTCACGTATTTCGTCTCTAAAAATAAGAATAGGTAGCAAAAATAAATTAATTGATTTAACTATGTCTATTATGCAACATAAACAGCATGGCGGTTTTACATGGCGCTGTAGAGGGTTAAAAAGAAAATGATTATAGATAGATGCAACTGTTACTGAGATTTACATTAACTCACTTATGAAATAGTGAATCTAGGATGTCATTACCATGAATTGTTTCTTATTATTATATAATAATAAGATATAATATCGAAATGACTAAAGTCTTCTTAACCCTTTCGTTATAGCAGCCCGATCCGCCGAAGTGACGTCACTGAGCGCCGAAAAGTGTGCACATTGCGTCGATAGTCTTCGGTGTTCGCTGTAACGAAAGGGTTAATTAGAACACGAGGCCTCCTCCGAACGGTGGGTAATACTCGCGACAAAGTTGAATGAGTCGCCGAATTAGCGTCCATAACTAAGGAGTCCGTGAAGATATCTTGATGCAACAAAGTGCATTCGAAAGAGTGGACTTTTCTCTACAAAATAAATGGCGCACAAAAGTATCCCACAATTCGTTCTTCCGCAATTAATTAAAATACGGGGCCTCCTCCGAGCGGTGGGTGATACTCGCGACAAAGTGGAATGAAAGTCGCCGAAAAAGTGTCCATCACTAAGGAGTCCGCGGAGATATTTTCATGCAACAAAATGCATTGGAAAGAGTGGACTTTTATCTACGAAATAACAGGCGGACAAAAGTATCCCACAATTCGTTCTTCCGCAATTAATTAAAATACGGGGCCTCCTCGAAGCGGTGGGTGATACTCGCGACAAAGTGGAATGAAAGACGCCGAAAAAGTATCCGCGACTAAGGAGTCCGTGGAGATATTTTAATGCAACAAAGTGCATTCGAAACAGTGGACTTTTCGCAAAAAAATAACTGGCGCGCAAAAATATTGCACGGTTCGGTCTTCCGCAATTAATTAAAATACGGGGCCTCCTCGAAGCGGTGGATGATACTCGCGACAAAGTTGAATGAAAGTCGCCGAAAAAGTGTCCGTAACTAAGGAGTCCGTGAAGATATCTTGATGCAGTAAAGCGCATTCGAAAGAACGAACTTTTCTCTATAAAATAACTGGCGGACAAAAATATCCCACGATTCGTTCTTCCGCAATTAATTAAAATACGGGGCCTCCTCCGAGCGGTGGGTGATACTCGCGAACAAAGTTGAATGAAAGTCGCCGAATAAGTGTCCATAACTAAGGAGTCCTGGAAGATATCTTGATGCAGTAAAGTGCATTCGAAAGAGAGAACTTTTCGCTATAAAATAGCTGGCGGACAAAAATATCCCACGATTCGTTCTTCCGCAATTAATTAAAATACGGGGCCTCCTCCGTGCGGTGGGTGAGACACGCGAACAAAGTTGAATGAAAGACGCCGAAAAAGTGTCCGTAACTAAGGAGTCCGTGGAGATATTTTAATGCAACAAAGTGCATTCGAAAGAGTGGACTCTTCTCCAAAAAGTAACTGGCGGACAAAAATATCCCACGATTCGTTCTTCCGCAATTAATTAAAATACGGGGCCTCCTCCGAGCGGTGGGTGATACTCGCGAACAAAGTTGAATGAAAGTCGCCGAATAAGTGTCCATAACTAAGGAGTCCTGGAAGATATCTTGATGCAGTAAAGTGCATTCGAAAGAGCGAACTTTTCTCTATAAAATAGCTGGCGGACAAAAATATCCCACGATTCGTTCTTCCGCAATTAATTAAAATACGGTGCCTCCTCCGAGCGGTGGGTGAGACACGCGAACAAAGTTGAATGAAAGACGCCGAAAAAGTGTCCGTAACTAAGGAGTCCGTGGAGATATTTTAATGCAACAAAGTGCATTCGAAAGAGTGGACTCTTCTCCAAAAAGTAACTGGCGGACAAACATATTCCACGATTCGTTCTTCCGCAATTAATTAAAATACGGGGCCTCCTCCGAGCGGTGTGCGGTACTCGTGAACAAAGTTGAATGAAAGTCGCCGAAAAAGTGTCCATAACTAAGGAGTCCGTGAAAATATCTTGATGGAGTAAGGTGCATTCGAAAGAGCGAACTTTTCTCTATAAAATAACAGGCGGACAAAAATATCCCACGATTCGTTCTTCCGCAATTAATTAAAATACGGGGCCTCCTCCGAGCGGTGGGTGATACTCGCGAACAAAGTTGAATGAAAGTCGCCGAATAAGTGTCCATAACTAAGGAGTCCTGGAAGATATCTTGATGCAGTAAAGTGCATTCGAAAGAGCGAACTTTTCTCTATAAAATAACTGGCGGACAAAAATATCCCACGATTCGTTCTTCCGCAATTAATTAAAATACGGTGCCTCCTCCGAGCGGTGGGTGAGACACGCGAACAAAGTTGAATGAAAGTCGCCGAAAAAGTGTCCGTAACTAAGGAGTCCGTGGAGATATTTTAATGCAACAAAGTGCATTCGAAAGAGTGGACTTTTCTCTAAAAAGTAACTGGCGGACAAACATATTCCACGATTCGTTCTTCCGCAATTAATTAAAATACGGGGCCTCCTCCGAGCGGTGTGCGGTACTCGCGAACAAAGTTGAATGAAAGTCGCCGAAAAAGTGTCCGTAACTAAGGAGTCCGCGGAGATATTTTCATGCAACAAAATGCATTCGAAAGAGTGGACTTTTATCTACGAAATAACAGGCGGACAAAAGTATCCCACAATTCGTTCTTCCGAAATTAATTAAAATACTGTAAAATACGGGGCCTCTTTCGAGCGGTGGTTGATACTCGCGACAAAGTGGAATGAAAGTCGTCGAATAATTGTCCCTAACTAAGGAGTCCGTGGAGATATTTTTATGCAACAAAGTGCATTCGAATGAGCGGAAGTTTCTCTAAAAATATCTGGGGGACAAAAATATCCCACGATTCGTTTTTCCGCAGTTAAAGATGAACATTTTCACCTGGAATGATCTGAGGCTCATGAAATTCTCAAATTATAATGATATCATACATATTTGTACCTGCAGTTTCATTAAGCATCAATTAAATGGATTCCAATGCTCTAATCATTGAAGAACATCGGAGATGTATACGGAAGATAATATAATACAAGAAAATAGTTGTGTAAAATAGTAAATGTTAGGAGAGAGTAAAATCTGTCAAAGAAGCACGTGACACGTATCCCGAAGCAATTTGATCGTCTTATCAATCAATAAATATAAGAATATAGGCCGAATCAGAAGTAGTCGAGCAATCCCCTATGGAAACCGGGGGAAGGAATTCGTACGTGAGTACATTTTTGACCATTCCAGCAACCCCGTGTAGAAGTGTGCCCATCGTCCTTTACCAATAGGGAACGTGAGTCTCGTTTTAAGTCTCGGACCACCGAAAATCCCGAACAGATTTGGCCCTCTACCTATCGCCAACCATTCGTCTTTCCTTTCTATCAATATGTGACGCACGATGCTCTCCAGTTACCATTTCGATCTCACTCACTCTCTTTCTCTTTCCACTGTTATTCCTTTCTGTAGAACAAAAATCATGTACACGCTCCTGATATTTATACGCGCACACCAATACAACCGCGAATGTGATCGATCCACCTGTCAATCCCGCGCACTTTTTTTTCGAAGTACCTTAAAGCCGAATTCTGGTCACAGATTGGGGTGAGAAATATTTTTTTTAGGAATTTTCAGTACGTGTCCCGTGAAAATGATTATTCTCTCAAAACCACTCTTGAGGGTGTGAAATCATTTATTTTAGTAACGATAAATCAAAAGGTTATTTAACAAAATTTAATGTGATGCCGATAGGTGTTCTACTTGTTTGAAGTTATATAATAATTGAATTTATGTTGATAGTATACAAGTTTTAATTCACGGGTTTCAATGCATATGATTTTGACAAATGAAATGTTGCAAGGTTTAAAGAAAGGCTGCTTCAAGTCGAATTACAAGTAACTGGTTTGAATCGGATTAACCCTTTAAATTGAATTGATACTGTCGTTTCAGCAGTCAGCATGGCATTTTGAATAATTTACGGATCTACCCCGCATGTGTATTTCAATCCGTAGAAAAGGGGGTCAGATTTATACTGATTACGTCGATGAAACAGGGGTGACTAGATGAACGACACTTGTCACAAGCTTATCTTGCATTGTGTTAAGATGAAAGGCATCACTGTGCCATGCTGTCTTTTAATTTCCTATGACTTTGGTTTCAATTTTAATTTCAAACTGCAAGAAAAAAATATTCATTGTTGAAAAAACTATCTCATTTCACCTGTCTTTAAATTATTTATCTCAGAATTCAATTCGTTTAGAAATTAATTCATGATGTCAGAATTAACAATCTTTTTTCGTGAAAGTAAGCAAACGTCCATCATTCTTGACGATGAAATTAAATTCTAAATAAAATATATTCTAAAATAATGAGCTGCGATTTATTGATACTACTTAATTAGAGAAATCCACATATAGAAAATGTATTGTAAATATATAAAATGTACTGAAACTAAATTCGAAGAAAAGTCTCTTATTTAAAGATCAACTTATAAACTGATTAAGGCTTTGCCAATTTTGCTCCTAAATGATCCAAATCGATAGCAGATGATGCCTAAATATGTTTCAGTACCATTTTCGGTCGAAAGAAGTGGATTAAACATATTTTCCGGCCAACAATTTGTCGACCTAAAACCGAAAAAAATAAAAAGGCACCTCTTCTAAAATTGTCAAAAAAGGCAAAACCACCAATTTTAATCCTAAATGGTCGAAATCGATTTCTATCATAAGGTAGTTTATGGCGAAAGTAATGTTTTCGGGTGGATGTTATTTGGCAGGATAGAAATTCCAGTAGGTTTCCGAAACAAGGTAGACACGGATGGGTGAGATTGTCGACGGTGGGCTCAAATCAAGACGCTGGCTAATCCAATCAGGGATGGTAATTGCGTGCGTAGCTCGGGGGCAGCAAAGCCATCGGGGGTGGCTGCAGACTACGTCTCTACTGTTAGGGGTGAGTCAGAGTTCACCCCCGTTGCGCGCGCCCATTTACTCCTCTCTACCTAAGTCAACCATTTCCATCACGCCAATGGAGTACACAAATTCGCCTTCAAAATCCAGACCCCATACAATACATTACTAATAACATACTTCTAATCAGTTCCTTTTACACTTCAATAATGATTTGAATAAAAAAATGCTCAAATATTAGGTAATTTTTTAAGTATTAGGTGTAGAATGAATTCTTTTCAACCAGATTCATATAATCAGTACAGCCATTCAAATCGAAATATCCCCCCGCTTTTTTTGTAATTTCAGAAAAATGACATCATGTCATCCACAATAACAGAGATTATTCTGATGGTTGGTCAGTTTTAAATCTTTTAAATAAAACTTTGATTATACAGAAAAACCAGGAAGCATTCATTTCTATACCTAATGTATGCAGATTGCATGTCTATTTATTATTGTTGATAATTAGTAGCAGCTTTAGTAATAAAGTTGGGAGAAAAGAAACAATTTTATTGTGAGCTGTATCTTTAGTTGTACCAAATATGAAATACACGTTCGATTATTTATTTTGAAATTCGGGTTAAAATATTAAGAATATATATTCATTAATGTAGTAATATGCACTTGTATATTAAAACATGTTGTAAAGTATGTTATACATAAAATTTATATATTTTTTTAATCTCGCAATTGAAGATCGTATAGTTACTAAACATTTACACGAATCACTTCACAATTTTATCGCGCCAAGATCATTGAAACAGAGTGCACAACAATGGAGAAAACTTCGATGATTGAAAATTGCATGAGTTATCAGCGCAACTCAAACCTTCTCGAAACCAAATAAAAAATCAACGCAGATATGAAAACCACTAGTTTTATAGACAGATGAAATTTTCAGCACGCCGAGAGATCGAAGTTTATTCGAAAACATTTTGCAGAAAAAATACAGGTGTAACGATTGGTTTATCCACCACAATTTCCCTTCCACCAAACGATCCTCGGCAACCCTACCGATCGAGAGACCCAAAATTCAATCCCAGCAAGTGCGTTATTTTCGACCCCATCGTACGAACCATTATTTCCTGTCTGATTATTGTTTCCATTTAATTTCTATGTAATCATGATTACGTATTGTGCCAATACATGAATCAGAAAATTATATAAATATCCTAATATAAAGAAGAGTAATACGAATAAACAATTTATGATATTAATATGTTAAATGCCTCGTCGAAAACCGGAGAATCGAGAAAGTAACACTTTAAATTTACAATGTTATCAAAGAAGTTAATACTTGCTTGAAGAAAGACTTGATCAGTAATCCCTTGATTGAGAAGTGATTATATTAAATGCTAATCACGGACATATATTTAGATTTCTTTTTTAAATTATATTCTGTTATATAATATTTAGAAAAATGGTTTATCCATGTTATCAACATTTGACCATTTCATATATTACTCATTGCAAGTTTTCCTATATTCCTTATATTATTATATAATTTATAATCTTCTTCGGTTTTATAATATTACTTTGTTTTATATTTTGTTATTGTGTTACTATTTCTATTCTGCCATATTTGTATTCTTGGAACCTTCATATTTGCCCAATCTACGCAGCGACTGAAGAAGGCGAAAATCTCTACACCGAGATCTTTCACTATTTATAAATATGTGAAATAATTTCACAACAATATCGTAATTAGCCGTGCTTCTACTTAGAATCCAGAATGTTTTCTAAACATCAAAGACGTCCAGCATATAAACTGATCGTTTTCTCGAAGCAAAAATTCGATATCTATCAAACTGGCAACCGTAATTTTACCCGTATTGTATACCTAGAAATCTATAGTTCCAAGCTTGTGTATGTACACAAAAAGTTTGAAAAAGCTACACTGCTACAAAAGAAGTCGAAAACCTGCACACCGAAATCTTTCACTATTTCTAAATATATGAAGCAATTTTGTAACAATATCCTAATTAGCCGGGTTTATCCTTAGACCCTAGAATGTTTTGTAAGCAACAAGGATGACCAGCACATACACTGATCGTTTTCATCGAAGCATAAAGTCGATATCTGTCAAACTGGCAACCGTAATTGCACCCGTATTGTATACCTAGAAATCTATAGTTCCAGGCTTGTACACGTATACAACTCTACTCAATAATAGTCCCGGATCCTAGGAAGGATCAGGTCACGACACATGTCAGCTGGGAGCAGGACATTGGCACATTCACCTTGTACTTCGGCCACGGTGTAGGATCACGATCTCTGACCACACACCGATCTATGCTGAAATGCACTCAATACGTCATATGTACGTGCATTCACACGGTCATCAGTGTCTTTTACTTGTCCTGCACAAACATCTGTATGGATGTTGGATTCGAAGTGGATTTTAAATGCACGTCTTCGAGTATGAACTCAATTCCTTATACTTGAATTGGACTTTACGGGATAAATATATTGTGCTATGCAACTGACGGAGAAGACGCAGAAAGCCTTATTATAATGATCGAAATAGAATGTATTGTTTTGGAAAAGGGACTACTTAACTTTATCTCAAAGATAATTCTAAGGAGATGAGTTAAATGATCCCTAATCGCTGCTATAAGCTATTCTAGAAATAAGATAATTTCGGTGAAATTATTTTTAAGTTAGGAATAATTAAATATAATTGTTTCGGAACATATTTGATATAGAATTTAATTTCATCTTTAAGAAAGACGAGGATTAGATTTATATAAAAATTTATAAATGAATATGACAACAGTAAAATATGAAATATTTTTTTATTAGAATATATTCAGTACGTGATTAATTGATGTTAGCTTCCTTGCAAATCTGAATTTAGCAATTAATTCTTTACCATTTTCCATAATTTTAATAATCTACGTCTCGTCTTTCTTATATCAAGTCAAGTCACATGGAACGGTTTATAGTTATTATCATAATTCGTGATAAAAAGAATAAAGTATTTTCAACACAGTTATACATCGTTGTCAAATTATTTAAGAACCTACCACTACATTTGATCGAGGTCCACAATCCAGAAGGAGAGACTGCACATCTACATATACGTGATATAATATTGTTGTAGGGTATGAACGTACACGCATGTAAGACGAGTAGCATTGTGACAGACAATCCATTCGCATATCAGGTAATACAGGATGATCTAATTGCATGAGTGGTAGGTCATGGCACATTGTTCGTATCGCTGCGATCGCCGTAACTCTCGGTTACAGATATCTGTGCCAAGCGCCGATCGTAATACCGGTGATTCTCCTTCACCGTCACCTCCTACATCCCTTCGATCTTCCGCATGGAACTCTACTCGGTATGGCGAGTTTCTGTTATATTGCTGACTGTCAGCGATTCGAACATACACGATTGCCGGTGAATGTTTGTCAAACACGAGACGTATGTGTCCCAAAGTTCAGTAGAATTCTCATATACTTGCCGAAATTATTAATTTGTTTGTCTTCCCGTTAATATTTGTCTATTTAGATTGATTATATTGGGATGGCTAAAAAGCATCAGTCTTCTTGCGAGAAAATCAAGGGACTTTTATGAACTTGGAATTATGAAACTCTCTGAAAAATAAGAAATGGTTGTAATTTAAAGTGGAGAACATATTATTTAATAAAGAAAAGTAGAAACAAATATCGGCTAGATTAATATATTATAGTTTAATATATTAATATATTTCTTCCCGTAAATTACATATTTACCTATTTTGAAGGTAATGTATTAAAATTACTATAATATAGGAAAGGTCGTAGAGACTTTTAAAGCAGATTAACTAATCGGAAATTAATATATTAAATGTAAATAGATTCAGGTACAATTTGTAATCATTGATGATCGAATTAATAATTTTTCGTTTTGAAGTAAAAAATAAAAATTATCTCAAGAGGCTAACAACCAAGAATGCAGTTTCAAATGATTCAGCAAGGGGCTAACAATGAAAACTTTAGTTGAAGATAGGGAATGTTAAATAGGAAGAATGATCGGTGGTGCAACAATAGTGCATCTGTTTACCGGATAGCAAGGGAATCTGGAAAACGGTGGTTCCAGGAAATATCTTACTACGCGTACCACGTGTCTGTCATTATAACTTCTCCTTTGTCTTATCATATCTCATCCCCTACACTCGAGAGCCTTCATTTCGAATAATTAATTACAAAGTAGCTGGATAGTCGATTTACTCCATAGATATTCCTGTGCTCGGATAACAACGAGCCGGTCCATGGAACAATGAGAAAGTTCATAGGAGGGGGATGAGAAGTGAATCGCGCCGCTTTACGCGAACGAGCCCATATTTTCTCCATTTTCACGGCGCGTTGTCTCGGTTCGCCGGTCCCCTTTTCCCTGAAGGACGGTAAAGAACTATCATTCATACATCGTCGATTACCCAAAATAGATTTAATCAACGGGCCATTTTCCGTGCCACGAAAATATAACACCTTGGTGAGGGTCACCCCTAAAAATGGTCCCCGATCATGACGAATCGATGAGATCGGGGCATATGCACCCGTGTGAACGTAAACACACCCATTTCGATATAGAATACTATTAAACGGGAATTTCGTATAATGCTTGCTTGTCAATAGGCAGAAATATATTCCATGACGGTGAAAAACAAGATTCTATTAGTTTGAGTGATTCCGGTAATAACTTCGATGATAGAGCATCGCAGGGTACACGGTATGTTTACACAGAATATAATATTTCCAAAATTATCCAAAATATTTTCATGTATTATACTAGCCGATATCTGACTAATTCAGAGTGTAATTTAACAAAAAAATATGGTTATACATTGATGATCGAAAATATTAATATTGCGACCACGCATTATTATTATTGTCTCCACTTAGCATCCCGCAAAAAATTGAATTAGCTCAAAAGTTCGTGCGGTTGAAACATGGTAGACAACTGATATAGCGGTATGATGAAAATGAAATTTGTGTACACCCAATAGGATTTATTTGTAGAAGCATTTCCTATGCGCCACTAGACTATATAATTCTCAATCTCCAAAGCAATACACGCGGAATTCCATGGCACCGCGACGCCGGGAACTCGTTATGTCGTCGCCGTCGAGCTCGGTAACTTCCGGAACTCCGGCGTGATAAAAGGACTGTACAGAGAAAGGGCTACAGAAGCGACTGCTTTCCACACTTCTACGCTGGTACACCCACGCTATACTTTACACACGAAAGTACCCCGTCTCTTATATGGATATCTATATATACATTCCCACGTATAGAAACCCCATAGAGACATGGCACGAGAATTAGAAGAAGAAGAAGCTAGAGAGAGAGAGAGAGAGAGAGAAATATTCGCAACAGTGAAAGCTTGTGCAAACGCACGAACCTGCAAACGCGAGACTCGGTGAAAACGAACGGTTTCGCGTCGTTGTAATGATTTTCGGGGTTGCGTAGATGCTCCTGAGTGCTTGTACGTGTACGTGAGTTAAAACGATTAGGAAGGTAAGCTAACACCCTTGCATTCTCCTAGCAGAACGTAGAAAGCGACTCGTAGAGAGGTAAACGAAGTGGGTGGTGAGACCAGGAGGATAAAGACCGAGAGAAAAAGGTCTGCCGGTGAACCAGCCATTGTAGAATGCACGATGAAACGTACGGTAACTCCATAGAACTGAATTACGCATAATTGGCCTCGGCCGTGGAAGTTTAAAATATATTTTCGTTGATGCGATTCCAGGAGGGCGCTTCAGGCATGGCCATTAGTCCGACTTGCCTAATTGTTCACCCCGTTATACGCTTTACTAGGACCTCCGCGTATCCATGTATGTAGGTACAGGCGTCGCCCAATCCCATTCCCGTAATCCGAGTGTGTTCCTGTTTGCTCGAACTCTGTCGTGGTCCCGACAATGTGGTAAGTGCCAAAGTGGAAAGAGAATTAACCTACGCTACGCAAACTCCTCTCTGTTGCTGTGTATTTTCATGCTAATCCCGAAAAATGATCACAATCGCATTTCGGCTTTACACGAGGCTGCTAAAAACAATTAGCGGATCACCTCTCCGAAGGATTTTCTAGAATCAACATATCCTATTATTATCATACTACACATTTGTATCAGTATGAAATGGAATGATTATGTTAATGTTACACGGTAAAGATTCACATTGCAAATACTGTACTTCGTATCAATTTCAGTTTATAAAGGGATAACGAAGTGGTTGTTAAATTAAATACCGAAGGGCAAGCGTAACGACCTTTGATTGTTCTGAGAGGTCGAACGTGCGTTCCATCGGTGACCACGAAGGGCGACATTAATGTCCGAAAGCTGCCCTTGCAAATATGTACAGGGAAAGGACCCCGACATATTTATGTCTTTCTGCTAACGGCCTAATAATACCGCCGGTGGATTGTGAACGGCGGTTCCACATGCACGCGGTGCAAAATGTATCTAATAACGTGTCTCTCAACGCGAGGGTAAGGTTTGACAATTTTCACGCAAGGTGCCTATTACCGTAACGCCCCTACACCGTGAATGAAAAGGAATTTATATCAATATATAATCCCTTTTTTATACCCATTATATTGACCTATGATCATACGGTGTGTATCATACAAAAAACAGTTATGTTCACTTTGATATCTCACTTCCAAGGATATGTACGACTTGATAAACATAATTCTATTAAATTAACAAAAAATATTCCTAATATAGTTACGATTTTAAAGTTCAGATTTACATTGACAAAATAACAGAATCAGAAATCTCATTAATTTAGATGCAATGTTTGCATACTAATATCAAATGTAAGTTATAATTATATTGTGCAATAAAAGATATCATAATAAAGGATGTACAAATATAAAACAATATTTACAGTCACACCAAACTTATACACCAAAAATCCATGGTAATTATTTCATTAACGACATTCTCTCTTCAAGAATGTCTCAAACCACAGACACTCGAACAATTCGCGCGATAGCGGTTCTAGCGATTGGTATCTAAAAGTCGCGAGGGTAGCGAGAAAGAGGGATGGGGGTTGCAGGAAGAGGTCTAAGAGCCGTTCATAATTGCCAGTGCATTGTGGATATTAATTTAGTGGCTCGTTCATATCGAAAGTAATATCGACCGTTCTGGCCAAGGAAAGTCTAATAGAAGTCGTCCCAAGATGAGTTACTGCCTTTAATTTCCCGATAATAGGGCTCGTGGAACCCTTCTAACCATCCTCTTCCTCTCTTATTCTATCTTACATCCTCCTTCTTCCCTTCTCTTTGGAGTTAGCTTAACCACCATGAAACCCATGAACCACTCGAATCTAGTAGCCTTCGAGCTTACTCCGTGCAACTTCCCGCGGGTGCCATTGCTGGGTGCCTCCAGAATTGTTCGCTGATAGTTTCCGCGTGGGGGACACTCGAGCCAGTAGTTAACTTTGCGGTCGAACCCATTCATTCTCGTGGAACAACTATTTTATTGGCAACTCCGCAATAACCTCCGGGACGTTTATCTATCGAACTATGTTTACTGAACGCGTTGGGACCAATCTATAGGATTTTTTATTGGGGAATTAATCGGATACGTAGAAATGCGAAATGCAGATAATAGGAAATATTACGAGGGAACATTTAATGAAAGTATTATAATAAGATTATTCTAATCTGTTTCTTTTGATGTCGGATTATTGTAATCATTTTCTTGTTGATTTATAAGAGAGTGCAATATAATGTTTGGAACTTGTGGAAATTAATAAAAACAAGTTGCAATTTAATCAGAATACGTTAATAAAATTATCCTAATCTGTTTCTTTGAGATTGAATTATTGTAATTGGTTTCTGGTTGATTTAAAAGAGAATGCAATTTGATACTTGGAACTTGTAGAAATTAATGAAAATATATTAATAATAAGTTTGAATATCAACGATAACTTTGTTCCTTTATCGTCGGGTTCCATCCGAAAGCCCTTCTTCCGGAAACTGTGATTAAAATTGCAATATGACAGGTTGTGCGTAAAAAATCCGTTACACATGGCCAAGTTTCAGCCGAGTTGCCGAATGAAGTTCTCCTTGCTCGGCAATCTGCATCCTTCCGCTTCACGCGAGGCCGCGTTTCTTTTTCATCCCGAAAAAGGGCATTCTACCCGAAAGAATGGAGTAGCAGACGCGGAGTACAAAGCGTTACCACGTAACTGGAATCTTCGAACTCTAGCCGAAACTGTTCTTTCCAAGTCGACTTCTATGTCACGAATGAAGATATTAACCCGTTAACCGGTAATGACGAGTTAACTCGTCATTCGAATCTACTCTTATCTCGAAGGTTACGAATTAAACTACAATACAATTAGCCCCTTCATAATTCTCAAATTTGTATACGTATACATTTCAGTAATAAACAGTCAAGCCCATACAGGAATGAGCTTCTCAAATGCCAAAGTGTAAACTTAACTTTTTGAAAATTTTCCAATGTTACTGCCAAAGCGAATTGTTGGTGCTACACGTTTCATAATTATAAATTTTCTTGAATTTCTATTTGATGGAGTTTGTCACTTTTGCTGTTCAGCGACTCATATATGTCGTATTATAAATATATCGCACGGATTTATTTTATTACTAAATCGAAGGTACCCGTGTGATATCGTTTTTTGGAAAAACTCCCTGGTTTCGTACAAGAACTCCTTCGGTTCTTAGAATTTTAGTTTTTACATTCTCCTTTCATAACTCATATATCATCATATTTCATTTATGCATGAAAAATACCGTGCAAGCTATGTAACTCAATTTACCGATTAAAATAATTCCCTTACTTTCGATCGAAGTGTTTCTATCCAATGATAACCTGTCTTCTTCTCAAACCAAGCGCAGGGTGATGAATCAACGAAAACGTAGGACACTTGTTATATGAATACATCGCATATGGTCTTATTAATAATTTATCTCGGGCCTGTTAAAAATGCACCCCCAATTGTCGCTCGTTATTTTAAGTGATTGGAGAATGACTTACCGAAAGAAGTGGAGTTGCAATTGGAAGATTTCAACCAATTTCGTGGATGTCATTGGTTTCAGTGAATTAGTGAAACGAGCCTGGTTTTCTTCTGGCAGCATGCGAGCACGAAACATGCATCGTCACCTTACACGATCATGCTGACGTTGCCGAATCCACCTTTTGTCGTACAGCTTGTATCCTACTTGTCCCTTTCTCAATCCTACACAGATGTTACCACACATGTACCCTTATTATACATATTCGACTGAATTCACAAGTTAAGAAAATGCATTTGCCAAAAATGGGACACGGGAATTACCGATATCACCGGAGAATGAATAAAAACCTTGGCAGAATTCCATCCTTATATGAAAAGTTTAACTTATTAGGGATACCGGAAGGTAAGCAATTATTTATCACATATTTTATGAAACTCCAGTTATTTGATGATATTAAATATTATTCTATCAGATAATAACAATCGTGATCTATGCTCTTTCACCGACGATCTTCCAATTCCACAATTGCCTTTTTGAACAAATTAAATTCCCAAATTTCGATGCGAAAAAATGCTCCACCCCTGAATTGATTACTTTCCGGTATCCCTATTAGAATACTAATAATTACATTTTTAATTCAATTGAACTTTATATAGTCATTCTAGATCGAATCGATGAAATAATAGATTATGATAACCTATTATTATCTCCTAAGACTGTTATGGACTCTGTTATGGATCATATCAATAATATAATACAAAGTGATCAATAATTGAACTATAGATCATATGAATAAAATCATGCAGTAAGATAATAGGAGATCAATAAGTGAATTACGGGTCATATCTATAAAATAATAGGTTAATGAGATTCCAATAACTGAAGCTTAGATCATATCAATAAAATACTGAAACATTACTCTAAGAGATCAATAACTGATCAATAGATCATATCAATAAATTAATACAATAGGATAATGAGGTATCAATAAGTGAACCATAGATCATATCAATGAAATAATTCAGTACGATGATAATCTTATTATAATAATAATCTTAATAGTTTTATTATCGCACTGAATTATTTCGATATCTATCAATAAACAAATCATAGATTATATCAATAAAATAATGCAACGAGATAAGGCACCAACAACTGAATTAACTTTGCTTGATCATATTTAACCCGTTAACCGAAGAGATCCTCCAAAAAATGATATCACCCGGGTACTTTCGACTTAGTAATAAAATAAATCCCTGCGGTATATTTATAATTACAACGTCTATATAGTTTTGACTATTCATCCTTGAAATTTATACGCATTAAAATTCAAAAATTATGAGAGAAATAATTGCGATTTAATTCGTGACCATCTAGATAAGTGCAGGTTCGAATGACAAGTTAACTCGTCATCCCCGGTTAACGGGTTAAATATCTTCAGCTTCACAACTGTTGTACCCTTATTATAAATATTAAAATTGATTCTAAATATCACCTCGGATGAGATGTAACAGCGAATGAGTAGTAAGCAGAACTATTTTGCATTCACTTGAGATGATTCATAAATGTGCGGCTATTTCTACTGTGAGTAGAAACCACACAAGAGATATTGGAATTCGTAACCTTCGGCGGAGCGAGGTGCAGCTTGTGGGCGTCGAAATACGTGCCCGTCCTCGCGCTCAACTTTGAGCAAATAAATTCATTCGCTTACTGATACACGCGCTGTAATACGAGCTTGAATTATTTCAACAACCGACTTACATTTAACTTGTACACATCCCTTTGTTGTGTTATCAAATGCGCAAAAGCACGCGCTTGTAAACTTCAGGGATGTCTTCGTGTTTAACACTAGAACTAGGGATAATATATTTAGCTATGTTTATGCATTAACGCATACGTCCTTAAAAATGAATGTGGATGGAAAACAGAAACCAATCGATTTAATTATGTTTCATGTACAACACGAGCTGCATAAAATCTCAGAGAATGGAACGTGATAGATTTGAACGTTTTTTGTAAATTAACACTAGAGTTGTATATTAAAACTGATATTGCTTAATAAGAGTTAGTTGAGCCTCCCGGTTGGATAATCTTAGATATTATCAGATATTATATATGTATAAACATATTATATTTATGAAAGACTTGACTAATTATTTTGAAGTCAAACTAAATTAGGTGATTATTTTCCATATTAAATTAATCTGAATCATAGTCGAGCAAAATAATTGTAAATGCATGCGCGAGGGATGAACGGAAGGTTGGCTCATTAGAGATCCTTTTTATTCATTCCGAAACGATTTCCCGTGTTGTCCCTCCGAACGGAAACGGCTTTCGGCGAGCGCTCTTATCGCGGTTCCTTCCTGTTTGCGTAAACCAACCGTGCAGACGAGGACTATCCTCTGGTATCCCTGCACTTTCACCCAAACCTTTATGACAAACCTTGCCATATTCAAAATAGATATTTATATGCATGGAAATATTCCGCAATCTATTTTCCAAAATGCAGGTCCATTAAGTATTCACTTCGAGAATCATCAACGAATATTCTCTCGTTGCCATTTCATGATATCCAAATCCAATTTCTAATTTTAACACTGGAACTACCGAATTTATACTCAGAATCAGTTATATTTGCATATTTATTTAAACATAAATTATGGCTAGAGGATTTAAGATAAGTAATGAATTCAATTATTTGCGTTATACATAAAATCAATAGTTTATTTTTTTGGTCCAATAATAATTAATATTTGTGATTTTGGGTTACGGCTTTTGATAGACCAATGTAAGGATATAGACTTCTTTATTTTTTTATCGTAGAAACGTTTCGGTACAATTTTGCACCCTCTTCAGTCTAAACAATTGTACCGAAACGTTTCTACGATAAAAAAATAAAGAAGTCTATATCCTTAAATTGGTCTATCAAAAGCCGTAACCCAAAATCACAAATATTAGTTATACATAAAATAAAAGTATAGAAAATCTCAAACAATGCATCATGCTATATTCGAATAACTTAATTGATTAGGTAATAACTAATTAACTAAAGTGGCAGACAAGTAATGTTGACCCCTTTGGTAGTTCTAATGTTAACAGAACCACATTCTTAATGATTACTCTTAATGATTATTCTACTTTCATTTTGATTATATTATAATACGTTTATTGTAATTGCACATTCTTTTCAACGATTATTCTAACTACCTGAATCTGTTTTTTACAATGCAGGTCCATTAATTATTCATTTCAAGAATCATCAATGAATCTTTCCTCATTCAGTCATTCAGTCATTTCATAATATCGTATCAGAATTCATAATTTCAGTGAAACTCGATCTACCTACATTTTATCGTCCTAGATTCAACTTTGACTATTTCACATTTGTTTTAATCATGTTATAAGACATTTACCTTCATTATACTTTTTGCTCCACGATTATTCTAATTACAAGTGTCATTTCAATACTGCTCGATCATAATTAAATTCCAATATGGAACAAAGCAATGTTTTATTATTGACACATAATTTGTTATACAGTTCCGTTATGGAAAGTTAAAGTAATCGAAACGTAGATATTCATCAGCTCGAATCGATGAACTATTCTTTATTTTGATTGTGGTCACGGAATGCATGGAATTCCTTAGAATTGCAGAAAATGAAGACATCAAGCATCATGTTTTCGAATGTCGCGTTGGTTGAATTAGAACGGACAGAGTGTAGACAGATGTCAAATTTCCCCCGAGCAATATGTGTGTACGATTTTCCACGCATGTGTCGCTGCACATTTGCGACTGCAGTGGCGGTCGCATATGTTGTCAATATCGGATAGCGATGGTCATTAATTATTTCGAAAATTTTTTACGAAATATTCCTGCCTCGTAAACCGGACCGAATGACTGTTTGATATTCAGGTTGATTTGACAACCGACAAACAAATAATTGAATTGCGTTGCACGTTATCAAGTAGAACTAAACATCGAACATTATTGTAGAACGAAACACACTATTCATGGTTTATAAATAAACAGGAAATTGATATACTGCTAATGTATAATTAAATTACTAGAAGTAAGACTAATGAATGTGTGATGACGTAACTACTTTTGTTTATGTTTAACATTTTTTATTAGACTAATTAGTTTGATGGAAATTCTTTCATACAATATTATGAAATATATTCATATATGTACGTGATATGATATGATATTTAAGACTGCGTTGTTATACATATCACTCATACGACATCGGAAATTAGTTATGACATCATATCATTGATTAGTTTCAGTTTTATTGATTTATTTGTACAGTCGCAGTATCGATTTCCTGTTTATTATGATTATAATTTCCATTTATTACATGTCCCATTTGTGGTCTTAATTGAGCCGCGTCAAACTCAGTTATAACAAATACTCCGAAATGAATGCTTTCTGTTTTACCACGATTCTCTGACGAAATTCAATTTTAATTATCTATCACGAGCCGCGATGGGAATATTTTCACTTTCCCATGTACCATCAATTTTTCTCCGGTATTCTCTTTCATAAGTAAGCAAGTTCCTTAATTAACCAAATTACACGTAACTACATCAAAATTTCACATTACCAGTTAAGGGTTAATTGCATTCGCACCAGTCAACCACGGTGCTACAGTAAGCCCTTTATGCCACTCAACTACGTGCCAGAAACGAGATTTGCATCGTCGCAATTTCCACGTACAGATTTGCGCATATCTTGCCGTCTACCGTTCTACGCCGACGTATCTTGAAATTACAATTTCCATACGAGACTTTAGCGCGAAGTAACAAGATATTCCGCTCTTCTCTGTACCGGGATGCACATCTTTCTTCGCAGCATCCGTACTACGTCCGATATATTTAACATAATGTATCCATCGCTTCCGAAGTAAATCAATACATTTAAAGTAACAATGGAATAATATTAACCCTCTATAATCCAATTTCTTTCGCTTCTAAAGGAAAACCGTATAACGTAACATTAGTTAACACGTTGATCGCAGCGCCGAAATCCGTGTTATAAGATACCTCGCGATATACGTCCGCAAAGTTCATATAACGTCTAAAAATACAACTGTTTAACCGTTCTACGATACATTGGTTACTTTACATTGTTATCGTAACGTTAAAAGTATTGAAAATTTGACGAATATTAACGATATATTTGATTCCATTTTCAGTAATATTGGCATCGGTGGACACCGGTGATCGCCATTGCCTTCAACGGGTTAATTGCGAATCTAGCGAAGCTACAGTACGTGAAAATAGTAACAAAATTATTACTGAAACGTATTAAAAAAGGTGGCAATAATTGCGCGTAAGTTTTAAATTATTATTACAACTGAAAAAATGACTTTAAAGTTACATATCGTTACAAAGGGTTAAAATAATGTTCAATCCCAATGTAACGTAATCTTGGATCATAGCCAAATGATAATAACACTAGATTAAAATACATGTATAAAGCCATGATCGAAGATGACGAAACGACGAGGTAGAAAGAGCTCCCAGAGACAGAATCCAGGAAAAATGGTCGAGCATTTAAACGGCATGAGGGTAAAAAGAGAAGAAGAATGGCGGGCGGAGGAAGAGTAGGAGTAAAAAAAAGGAAGTCAGAAGAAGGGATAATACAAGGATAAAAAGGAAATGGTAGAAAAAATTGAGACGATGAGGAAGGTTGGGGAACGAAGAAGGATGAGGAAAGAAGCAAGCGAGTGTATCTCGCAGTACGGTAGCCACGCCGAAGGTGTATCATAGCGGGGCCCAAAGTGTTGGATGCTCGTGGGATGTTCGGGCCCCTCGCAAACCCGAGCGCAGTCGATGGAGCCGGTAGGTGCTGTAGGGGAATTGTACGAGTGCAAAGAAGAAGAAAACACAACGACGAAAAGAGTGCAAAGGAAAAGATGAAGGGACGTGGCGAAGGGCCAGGGGGGCAGACGGCGTTCCGTCTTACCTTGTAATTTACTCACCGCGGGCTCCAGGCTATCCATCTCGTGGCATAACTCAGGGATGGGCCCGTTGCTCCCCGAAAATGTCACTTCCCGTGGGGCACCGTACCGAGAATTTCAATCGACTTTTCGGAATACATTTCAATGGATCAGTGATTCTGAGTCACTCCAGGTATACAGTTTCCTGGATGATGTTTGATGGAATTATTTGGAACTGAAATTGCTGTATGACTTCACCTTCTACAGTCTGATGGGAATAACTACCTTTTAAAAGTTTAACAATACTGCCCCTTGAAGTTCTTTAAAAATCTTTTTCTTCTGGGAATCGTATTTAATATCATGTTATTCTTTAATTGACCTCATTGGAACTTGTCCGACTGATGGAACAATGAAGTCGAAGTTGAAACGAATTATATGTATCTTGAGCACATAACGATAACAAAATGTAATGAAAAATAAACGTATCTTTATATCCTGATTATTTCATTGAAGTCATTCAGAACTGTATAAAAACTGGCGAAATTAAAATGTATATTGTATATGGTAACCAACATGGAGAAATATGCTTTATGTAGGAACAAGTAGAAAGTCCCAGTGCAGTCTGTTCGAGGAAATATACAGACAATAAAAATTCATGGAGTGCAATACCACATAAAAAGTGTCGCATAAAGAAGAACAGTAGCGCGAACCATGTGGTCATGATTATAAAAATGATATTTCCGTAGCTAAACCGAAGGTGAAATATCCCTGGATGATCGTACGTGACAAATAACATGATCAGAAGTAACAGAATTTATGATCGGATTATAAACCCGTCTATTGTTTCCAGGGTAAGTATGCATGCATATAAACGGCGCATACTTGGAGCCAATAATATCAGGTGCTCGATGCACCGGTGAATAACCAGCTGAATAACAATCTGAATAACTCTTATTCTTGAAAGCTCGAATCGGTCAATTATACTTCGCTGATTGATCTCGTTATCGACTAACTGTCGTTTAACTGTCTATTGTTCCTCAAAACTATAGCAGTGCATTTACTCGCCACTTGGTAGATCTTATATCAGACACTTTGAGGGATAAAGAAAATGATATTCAACACTAAAAAGCGAGAAATACCGAGAATAAGTTGACTAGGCACAGCCCTGACTTCGAAGCCGAGCTTCAATACAACGCTGCATACGTTTAGCTAAATTACACTTTATATATACCATTATTATTTCATGGGTCCCACTGATGTACCCTCTCACGGCTGACGCCTTTTTCTCCTCTTCCTTCTGCCCCCTCTGCCCCCTTCGTCCCTGCCTTCGAGCTTTGCAAAAAAGGCGCGCGCCAATCTACTATGCTCGGTGTTCTTATTATTTTATTATTCCAATGATATTGATATCATACACGCGAGTGTCTGCGCACGGAACAATTCCACTTAAGTAGTCGAAGACTATTTAACATATATTTGCTAAGTTCTCATCGTCGTAGATTATGATAGAAATAAAATTAAACAGTTTATAAGGATGGTAGTAAGAGAGGAGGTAATGTTTCTTTCAAAATTCTTTGGCGAGGGGGTGGGGAGGGGAGGGGGCACTTTTAAAGATAAAAAGAGTGATGAGATCCCGAGATTGGACGATAAAACCATTTCGAGACGCGAGTAGTCTTTCGGCGAGCGAACTTCGAAGTCACAAAGGGCTTTTGCCGTAAGTAATCAGACATGCAAAGTTCTCCTTTTGTGCGCTCACTCCTTCTTCCATCCTCGTTGGATGAACTCGTTTGGCTATTTCTACCTTTTTCGTTCTACCTTTAATCGAAGCGCGGTTGATTTCGGCGATACTCTTGTTGCCCGGCCATTCTGATGATCCGAAGCATCGTACGTTACCGTAGGTATGCAGAAGCATCAAGGAACTTTCAGAATCGTTAGTTGAAGGTACCTGTATGATATACGGTCTCTCTTCTTGGGTAGCCTACAAAAAACTGTATTAATCTGCGACAGGTACCTCCGCCATTTAACTTCTTCCTCTATCTTTCCTTTTCCTTTGTAACTTCTGACACAGTGGTTCTCCGGGGGGCGACAGCTTAAGGGAACGTTTCAGGCTAAACTACCACTAAGGTTGTCATATTGCTCCCGATCTCGAATCTGAATTTCAAATCGCCGGCGCGCCATGACTTTCAAATCTATCGATTAGCAGACACCGCTGCCAGGAAGTACAAATTCGCAGTAGCAGGTACTCGCGAATATTTATGATCCCCGGCTACCGGACCCAATGTGATAGGGTAACGTATGAAAAATTTAGTTTACTAAATATCACCTGTCGATTAGTATCAGATCAACTAGTACAGTGATCGAGATATTATCGCAGTATTATAATATCACTTCTTATCTGTATACAGCATCTAGATTACTTTCAATTGCGGGTATCAAGAGTCATCTGAGGCGATATTAAATATTTATCCGTATTTAATTGAACGTTAGAATGTACTGGTTAAAACGATTTTGTATATCGAGTATCGTGTAAGAGTGGTAATTAATTATATCGCCCGGGGGTAAGAAGTGAAATGAGGGGTCCAAAATTAATTCAATTTAAAGCACATCCACACAGCCAGGCATCGTGGTCCTGCGAAGATTCGTATCCTTAGTGGTCTTTCTGTAACACGGTTTCCTTGGAACAAAAACAAACGGGGTGGCTCACTGTAGCCACTTATGCAAAACGCAGCCAGGAGCAATTAAAACTAAGTAACAATTAGACCTAAGGGGCGAACTTCCGGTTGAATACGTGACCCTTTAATACGCCGCAAGTGCAAGCTCGAATCCGCGGCTCTTTTCTTCCACCACGTCTCACCGTGCTACCTTATTCCACTCTATCTCTCTTCAAACCAGTTTCTTCTTTTTTATAATGCACTCATTCAATTCTTTCCTACTTCTTTTTCATCTCGTTCCTCCTCTGGCACATGCTTAAGTATGCCTTTCAACGATGGCGGGGGGAAATAAGTTCGGGGAAGAAACATGCCTTTTTAAGATCCGAAGTAACTTCTGGCAGCCAGATAAAAGACCTAACCCTGTCGATCGCAACTTTGTCCGGCATTAATTAGAGGTATCAATTAAAATTTCTCTTCATCATCAGCAATTAATTCGGCCCGATTCTACCGGTTGGTTTCTTCCTTCGTTTCTCCCTCGTCATTTTTGATTTCACTCTTCTCACTCAAACGCGAATCCATCCGATCCTCCTACATTATGGTGTTGCGTCGGTGATGCCATACAAAGAAAATTTCCTCTCCCTTTTTTTTTTACACGGCACTCTCGAACGATCTTTCGCGTCCTCGTAAAGTGAAAAGGTGGCTGCTCCACCGTGCCTTTTACGAGCGTGACTCGTTGCATTTGTAAACTGCGACGGCATTTAAAGGAGGAACTGTTAAACCCCAAAACGGTGGTCCCAGACTCACCTCTCCCTTCTATGCTTTCGGAGAAATACGTTGGATGGGAATAGAATTGTAAGCCCGAATTTCCAAGTGCAATAAAACGATACGTGAATTCCGAGCTGTGCCGATGCACGAAGCAGAAGTAATTTTTAATATCTCTTTCCACGGGAATCAGCTTTATGTGTGGTATTAGTATGGATTTGGATATAGATAATATGATTTTTATAGTACATATGTACATAATTCATGAATGATATAAATAAAACTATGCGATAAGGTACAGGCTTTGCACTCCAAATTAACCCTTTAGGTAATATTCATATTATATTCACCTCTTTGCAAATCAAATTCAACTTATTCCAATTCAAATCCACCCTCTTGCAAATCAAACTTTTCTACAAATCTCTTTTCTTAAGCTATTGCAATAAAAATAAAATCCAATGTAAAGTGAAAGGGTGAATTGGATCTGCATAGGGTGAATATGACCTGCAAAATGATTAATTTGGAGTGAAAAACCTGTAATAGGGGATCAATAACAGAATGACAGATCATCCGAACAAAATACTGCAACAAAATAATAAAAGTTCAATAACTGAAACAAGTTTGCTATAATCATTTCTAAGTACGTGCAGGTACACAATTCTTGTACGCATATCATTGATATTGAAATTGATTCGTAATAATGCCTCGGGAAAGATATACCGTTGAACAATGATGAACATGACTGGTTATTATCGCTTGTGAATATATTTGTAGAAGCAATATGCGGTTTACTGGTATCAGCAACAAATGCATTACTTGACGAAAAGTAGCCCGGGGCAGTGCGATCAAAACTTATGGCAAGTTTAATTACCAGTTTTCAATTCGTTAGCGGTGCACAACCGCGGCGGAATACGTGAGCGGAATCGGACGATCCGGCTGAGCAAAAAATTAGCATGCCTTCCTGCGAGGTACTGCAGTCGAGCTAATTTGCAAAGACGCAAGGAATCGATTGCCGGAAAATGTGGCAGATTGGCTTTACCTCGTCCAGGGATGAGAAGAAAATTTCCAGCATCCAGCAATGAGAAGCCCGTTCCCTCTCTTTGCACTGTTCGATCTCAAACATGCTCAGAATTTCAACAAAATGAATTACCGTCGAGTCTTTTTTTCACGCATATCTTTTAAATGCAGCTTTGATGTTATACGGGAAAATAAAAATAAAAAATATGTAATCCAAGAAATCTGGACAGTTTTAACTCTTTGACTGCGAAAAGCGTATATATATGACCAGTAAATTTCGCGAAGTGAAATAAGTAGTTAGAGGTCATAGTGACGTATGAATATTTGCATTCCAGGAATATTAATAAAGTGATATATGTATTTATAAAGAGAACTGTCTCGTTGTTAAATATTTTGCGACATGCTGAATGAAAACATATATTAATTATATGTCATACACATATATAATTACTGCTGCTATTCATTGCTAATTAAGGAATTTAATTGAAATTATTATGCTACCATCATTATCCGCGAAAATAATTTTATACACAGAATGATCGATCACCTTACTTTATAATACGAAATCTAATTTTAAATATCAACTTTTAATATACTTAATTACTGATTTATCAACGTCGAGAGTCACCCAGAAATTAGCTCAATTTTCGGCTTTTTAAAAACTCCATTATTATGCTATTATTCGCTTATGGTATTATAAAAATGCATAGTATCATTATGGTTTAATCAATTACAATACACTTCGCAATTTCCTCAAGAGCGCAGTCAATCTATCACACACTTTTGCAACAAAAATAAATATGAAATTTGACGAAGTTCCAGGTGTCTTACAAGAACTTCCGTGTTAGGAAAATTTCTTATTTCCGGTTAATCGTGCAACGAATTATGCAAATCGAACATACATATACACAGTTATCTTCACACATTTATTTATATATAAATTATAGCTGTAGGATTTTACTTAATTAATTGGTGCAATTATTTGCATTATGTGTATTAAATAAAAATGCATAAAATCTGAAACAATGCGACATGGTATATTCGAATAACTTAACTAAAAATGGCAGACAAGTAATTTTTACTAGTTTGGTAATTAAATGTCAACGAACCAATTAAACCCAAAAATGTTTCGTCGCTTCTTCGATAAGAATTATTAGGTCGTGTAACATGAAATACATGAAATTTCATGTAGTGAATATATGAAATATATGGATATATTAATTTAATTTATATATATAATATATGATTGAATATTAAATTAATTATTTTCATATATTCAACTGAAATTTCTGATCAGACTTTTACAAACTTTGTGTCCTCCAAAGATCGCGACTTTTTTGAAAGAGGAATTATTTTGCTGGGAACGCATTGGAAAAAATGCATACAAGCAAATGTTACATATTTTGATTAATAACATATTTATTTGAATTGAAAAACCAATTTCTCTTTCTCTTTGAATAACCTGACATTTCATATTCGACTTAATAAAACCAAGTTCAAGGAAGACGAATCATGAAAGCATTTATGGATTCATATGCAACGTGCTGGTTGGAGGACTAGATGTAAATAGAATATGCATATCCTCATTTTCCTATACATCGAGGAACGATTAGTGCACGCAGTAAACCACGTCGGTCTCGTTGATAGACAGCGCTTCGGGGATTTCGCGATGAGAAATCGAAAACGGCGTACTTCGTTCACCCGCGGCCCTGTGACGGCGAAACGTTTATCATAATTAATAATTATTATGAAGACACGCAAACGTGTACTGGATTAACCCGGAAAATAATAGCCTGACAGGTTGCATATCGCGGTAACATGAGTTCAAATACCTTGAGCCATGCGATCATCGCTACAGGACTTTTCATATGAAAACTAGTTCTCCGATTATAATATATTGTATGTATTCTGTATTTATGAAGATTTATATAACATTCTCTCTACAGTCTATGAAGTGTCTACATTCAATGTGTCGCTAAGAGACTGAATTATGACATCAAATGTTAATCAATAATAAAAGTTGATTTTATATCAAATTATAAGGATTGCGTTTCGATCAATATTAATTAATAAGGATTGCCTATCGATTTTATTAGGGCTTCATTGTGTTCTGAAATTGTCTTGCTTTGCTTATCAATTTCTAAATGCCACAGACTGTATATAAAAGTGGCGGTAGATCGTCGGAAAATTACGTTAGAATACGCGGGGCCATTACTTCATGCAATATAATCATGTTATCGTAGGAAGTACCATATTGGCCGGCGTGAAACTCAATTTGAAAATACCACGGCGGATAAAACGACGCGTTTGCCGCATTGCGAAATAACTCGCTCGTTCAGCAACCTGCTCGGTGTCATTACACGTTCATGACTCTGTTCGAGTGTAATTCGACGTATTCCCGCGGTTTCTGCTTTGTTACCTCAACTAAACAACCTCATTACTTTCAACCGACTGTGATTGATGAAAACGCAATAAACATACGTGCTTCTCGTAAAGTTGGTACGATTTGAATATTCAAATCATTACCAGTCGATTATTGGTTCTTCTACTAATATTGACTTTGTATAGACATTGGTATTAATTGAAATTGATTTCTATTCTTAAGTCGTATAGGCTAGAAATCATTAATGTAAAAATATTTAAAAAATATTAACATGTAACCCAGGGATTACCAGTTAACTCGTCATTCGAATCTACATTTATCTCGAATGATACGGGTTAATATGATCATATCATGTTGATAATCATAAAAAATTATTGAACATAAGAAGACCAATGTTATCGTGTAAAGTTCAATAATATTCTTATTCATTAATCATTTAAATCGACCACTTTTAATTACTTTATTTTACTTGCTGAATGCGAAGCCATTACTGCTAATCCTTCAGCATCTTTCGCGAGTTTCGAGCGTAACGAGTGGCTGCAAAAAACATTGGGATCTAACCTTTGTGTCGCGGCAATTCCAGGAGCGCGTTGGTTTCCCCGAAGACGACGGCGGTTTACGTCGTTGCCTTCCCTATATCAGAAACTCGCTAGTTCCCCTTCCAAAAATCGTCGGGCTCAAATTGCTTGTAACAAAGATTTAATTGAGGCAATTAACGGAGGATGGAAGTGAAAACGGGACAGGGAATCGTGGAGAAACAGGAGTGACAGGGAAGTGATGTTAGAGAAGGGGTTGCCGGTGAGAGTCTGCTCATCCAAAAGAGAGGAAACGACATGTGGACACGTGTGTGCCTCAATATTTCCTGTACTGGGTGTCCGAATTCATTTTCACGTCGATCAATTCTATTTTATTAAACTGCTGATTGCGATTCTACTTCTGCATTTCAAATCAATTTGTTTGTTAAAAAGCATAAAGGCACCGTTCATCTTGAAAAATGGACTTAAGCTACTTTCAAAATGAACGGCTCCAATATCTGTGTAAAGAAACACTAAATAAGTTTTATTACTAATGAGTAACTGAACATAAACGGTCACTAATAATAATACAAATAATAAAATATATATTGAAATACGAACTGTATTAAACTAATAGTATCGTGTATCGTCAATTAATTAATGTGGTATAAGTTTATTATTATGGACAATTATGGATGAAATTAGTTGAATAATCTTACAATTAGTTAGAGATTGATGTGCTCACTTTGCTGTATAAATATTAAGGTTTGTAATCTTAATAAGGAATTAAAAGGACACCAATGTTTAACAGCATCCTAAAATTTTGCTAATATAACTTTGCCTGTTAATGGAATTGAACTTGAGTTAAAAAAAATTGAATATCCTGTTCTAAGAAAAACTGAAAGAACTTATATAATACTTATAAAAGAGCACTCGGCCACAAATGATAATACTTTCGATTAAACCTATATTAAATATTATACCAATACTACAGCGTTATTCTAGTTCTAATTCGCCTTATTTTCATAGTTATGCAACAATTTCGAAAGCTGTCTTATATTATAATTAATAGTTGAATCAAATTCAACTTATTCTTACAAATACTATAATGAAATAAATTTTACTGCACGTCTTATCATAACGAGCTGTTGGATTACTAAAATTGCCAAACTTATTTGACCCTTAAAAGTTAAAAATCATCATGAATGAATACCCAACAATTAGTGTTTCTAGTCGCTACGTTGTTGAAGATTATTAAAATAAAATTCGAATGCGGTAAATGCATTCAATTGTTCATCGATGATAGTCATTAAGGGTTAAGATCAAATTATTTCCACGAATCAATTGCCAAGAATTGTAGACGATTAGAAGAAAGGATTATTTTAGAACACCCGATAGATCATCCCTTAGTATAGCTATATGTGTAGGTACATCTCTGAATAGATCTAGAAGCGAGAGTGTGAGATACTTCGTAAGGGTGGAAGAGTCTCGTTGAAGGGTCCTTTAGTTTGCCGAAAAGGAATGGACTCGAAATGCGTTATTTGAAAAGGGACGTCCGTCGTAAGGGGTAGAGGCGAACCCGAGAAATGACCCTCCATGTATTATTCCCTTCGAACGTCATTTCAAAAACGGCTTATCTGCCGCGAGACTATTAATGTCAGGACTTCTCGACGTCGACGTGGAAACGAAGGGAAGAACCCAAGAATGACGATGATGATGACGACGACGACGACGACGATCTGATTTGTCCAGGGATCTCCTAATTTAAGGCGACCTCGGATTTAAATTTCTCTGACGAGATCTACGTTCTAACGAACCTGACATTTCGTTTCGCCATGATGAAATTTCACGGTTTAGGTACCAATTAACGTCTTTCCTTCCTCTGAGAAGACTCTGTACTTTCTGATCATTTACATTTAAATATAATCTCCAAAGTAAGCAAATCTTGATTCACAGTAATTTGAACACAAAATTCTTTCGATTTATTGGTTTAATGAATAAGTTCGCACGGTTTTCATTTCATATTGAATATCTCGTATTATAAGTCATTGAATAGCTTTTGTTTTATTCTTCCATGTGATTATTAAATAATGGTCAAAAATACATTGTACATTAATTCATATGAAATATTTGGAAAATGGAAGATTTCACATTCAACAAAATCGCGGTAACTTATTGAACAACTCAATATTAACCCTATGCACTCGAGAGACGACTCTCAGTTTATTGCGACAATTCGATAAGAGACTGAGAGGCGACATTAAAATTTACTCCAGTTGCTGGTAATTTAATATCCAATAACAAAACAACAGTGCAAACAATTTTAACGTCGCCACTCGAGTTGCCACAATAAATTGAGTGGCGACTGAGAATCGCCTCCGAGTGCACAGGGTTAAGTTACAATTAACTTAAATTGAAGGTAGGAAAGAATGATATAAGTCCGATCTAATGGAAATAAACTTAAGAAATAAGGAAGCTGAATTAATTTTCTAATGGAGATATAATAATACAAGGCTCATTAATGCCACATGATTGACACAACACATTATTACATATGGAGGCCATGCACTATCCCTGTCTTTCTTGGTTCCGTCATAACTCGTAATTGATTCGAACAGCAACGATACAAGCAAAAAACATAATAACTTTTAGTTGTTGTTTATCTAGCCAACGGAAGTCGTAGCTTTCCGGAAGATCTTTATCCCGTGGTACGGATCGAATGAATATAAAAATGCACGTTGCAGATCCCGGTGCATCTAAGCTCGTAAAAGGCAATAGCACGTATTCGCGATTGCATATCTCGGAGACATTTTACACCAGCGTATTTCATTACAGAATAACGCGACGTCTCGGGTACGCGTAGACAGTAATAATCATAAAACGCGAGATCTGAAGGTTTTTCGCGGGAAGGAAAAGCCGTCGGGTAAAGAGACATCGATGGCACAGTTAAGCAGGGAAAGTAATACAGAAGCCAAGCAATATGGATCACGGAATAATGCAGAACATTTTATTCATCGTAAAAATACTAGACGCACTCTTTGAAAGAATAACGTTACATCTGCCGAAGCAACTTTTATATGGTACACCAACTCAACCAACGTTCGAGTGAACACGGACAAAACAAATCTACTATTAAACGGCCAAACGGAAAACCTGCGGGAAAACAAGAGAAACGAGTCTCCCAAAAGAGACAGTGGGTCTTAAAACTTCATAAAACGAATCACTGATGAAACGATCGGTACAGGGAATAAAACGACCGGCAGCCAAACGTTCTACGGACTATGTACAGAGGAGACTTCCATTTCGAAGGATTAGAACGTAACGCTGCATTGTCGCCATGAATATTTTCCCATCCTTTTTTTTCCAACCCTACCACCTACGACTTCATAAACGTTTTCATAAATTTCCTCTTCGCGTGCACCGTCACCAAAAGGAAAGAGAGAGGTGGCGGAGGGGTGGTAGAGGAAGGAAGGGCATAAAATTCACCGTGCTATTTTCCTGAGGGCAGTTATGCGTTATCCAGCAGATTGTCTGCAATGGACGTTTCTATCGTAGGGAACCAATAAAAATACATCGCCTACCAATATCGAAAAATCGTTAGAAACCATAACCACCAAGATATATGTGGGATTCCGGGGGTTCCGGTGTGTTCAAGGAACACCTATCTAAAATTCATAGGTTTCTATATGTGTGGGTATTCGATACTCTCTTCCTGGTTACACGTAGACCCATTTCAATTATTCTTCGTTATTGTCTCGCACCCATCCTATGAAGCTTAGTTTACTTATTCATGAGAATAATCTTCCGCTATATTAGTGGTAAACTAGCGAACGAAGAGATGTAATAAAAGCATTGAAAATGTCCCTCAAGTTGCTATGGATAAGAACTATTTGTAAAAGTGAATAAAAATTCACACTAGAATACCGAAGCCGTCAAGATGACGGATCCGCGGAATTTAATAAAAACGCTGAAATTTATAAGACTCCATTTTCTGAGATTTTGTGCGCTTCACGTTGCATAATGCATGTAATTAAATCGATTCATTTACTTTTTCCACTCACTTTTATTTTTAGGGACGAATACGTAAATGTATAAATGTGTTACAATAAAAAACCAACACCGTAGTTTCTCGAAATAAACAGCCTAAGCTATTTGGAATACATAATAAATCAGAATAAAACGTCACTGAAAGAGAAATTGAAAATAAACTACCTTAGGATCGATTCATTTCATATATCTGATTAAAGAATTTGTGCAATTTTAATCATATATTAAAAATCTTCAATTATTGATACGAGAACTTCTTAGATATGAAATACAAATTAATATATTAATTATATATCGAAGGGTGCAAGTCAGCAAGTTATACAAAATTATGAACCAAGTAATCATATACAAGTAGCAAAAGATATTAAAAATTTAAGTTAATAAAACAGAAGGAGAGTCATAAAATAGTTTAAAGTCCACAATAAAAGTACCGCTTATTTCACCAATCACGACTCGCCTCTAAAGTCTTGGACTTCTTGGTACCCTACTTTTAGTTCTCATTCACTGTGCACTTTATATACGATCTACGTCACCAGATGCAAGAAAAGATCGAAGTAGTAGAAAGAAAGTAATCGAAGAGTGTTCTCTTTCTATCGCGGAGGTGTAGAATGTTCTGGCGTCAAAACGTCGTCTATGGTGACGCCGGCGGTCTCCCGACGCTTTTATTATGGCAATCGTAAAGTAAGTCACCGATCACCTCCAGCGGCTTAAACGAATTTACGGCGAGGTGATTTCACGTCAACAGACGAAATTTCAGATATGTCGAGAATAGTCGAACGAATACAAAAATAGAGAAACAATAGAAGACTGCTTTTTACATATTGCGTACAGAAAAGGTACATATATAGAGAGGGGAGGTTGGTTTTCAAATAAACGTCCAAAGCTTAGATTGTTAATATTTAACATAAGCAATAGATATTTAATTTTATATAAGTATTCATCATTGAACTACTACGAGAATTAATTATTAGTGTAACAATTAATATGTACATTTTAATTAATTATGCAAGGTGAAAGCGAAAAATTGATTGACAGCAGTGTAAGAATCAATAACACTATGGAAAGTAATTGTAGAAATATTTAGTTATTTAAATCGCTGTTGCAAATTATGGAATAATTTCATTGGCGTAATATAATAACTAACAACTTCAAGAACCTTCGATGAAATTTAATTAAGATATATAATTTCGTTATAATTATAGTAATTACCTGTTGATTTTACCTGTTTATTAAAATTACCTGTTGATTCTGTAGGTTTTTGTAAACTTACGAATTTGTACAACTACTAATGAATCACCGTCTCACAATCAATAATGCTAATTAATTACAGCCATAAAAGTATAACATTATTCTAGAATATAATTATAATATGTTTATAATAGACGTAAATAAATAACTTTTATTTTCTCACATCAAGCTCGAATAAATAATATTGCGGAATAATATAAGCCACGTGTAATCTGAAATCTCTCGATATCCATTCGCTTTATCAGAAACGATAATACGAGAAACGAGAGATCTTATTTTCTCTTGAGAAATGAGTAGAAAGCTTTAAAGCTAGGAATACAGCCTGGCAGAGAAGAAAGTGGTGGAAAACCGGGTGAAAGAGAGTGCTTACGGTTTTGTTAATTAAATTTCTGGATTAATCCTGACCGTCGCGACGCCACGGGCAAGGTAATACTTTCTCTTTATCCTGGAACACGGAGGAAACCGACTTCACTGGCACGTGCGAATGCGTTCTGCCAACCTACGCCTTCTTTACTCGAACGGAGAACGAAAATGTGCTTTAATCTGCCACCACTACCTTGAACTTTATGCTGCCATAAGTATTGCCACGATTCACGATGTTGTTATGAATTAAGTGTAAAAAATTACTATGCTACTCGATTGTTATTAATTTGTTAATATGAAGTTCGAAATTCAATCGTATATTACGATGCATAGTTAATTAAAAAAATTTGCTACAACCCCCCTGTCCTGAACTCGGGGACGGTTCGACCCCGACTGAGGATGAGGGATGGAGCAGGGAGGGTTATGGCTCGGTAGTATTGCGCAACCGTGAACATTTAAAGGGCATGTGGGTAGTTCAACATGGCTGCATATCCACAGTTGGGGTCCCGACGTCCCCGACTTCAGAACGGGGGAGTTTGCGCAAATTTTTGTTTATTAACTATGCATCGTAATATACGATTAAACTTCTAACTTGAGATCAATAAATTAATAATAATGGAGTAGCATATCTCTTAACCTTGTTGCGAGTTTTATTTAAGCTTTCTTTAAACCATATGGTTTATATGTGATATCAATTTTATACACGGTCAATAAGAATCGACATTATTTATAGGGTGGTCTAAGAGTTTCTTGCTGTATTGTCGTTTCTTATAAATCAAATAATAAATAGATATGAAGAAAGTTGAGATTCCAAGCAGTTTGTATTGCGATATATACAGTCGGGGTCACAATTGAGTGGACACCCGCCTATCATATGTGAAAACGTCGCATTTCAGTGATTTTTTGTAATTAATTTTTAATTTGTTCACATTTTATCGTAGGTTATGTATTTGTGAATAGATTTTGTAAGCAAATTTATAGAATAATGTGCTTTATTTTAAGTAAGATTAATTACAATGTAAGTACTGACAAAATCGGGTGGACAAAATTGAGTGGACAGTGTATTCCGGATGAGATAAAAATGTTACAGATGTTACAACGTTTCAAATTTTTAAAGACTATTTCAGATTCTAGTCAGTATTAACGTTTTCGTCACACTGACTTCATCGTTTTTCGCAAATTTTTTGTTTAATCTGGATAGTCCGTCGCGAAACAAGTCAAATCCAGGTACAAAGGAAAATCCTTTATTTTTACTAAACAAAAGCAACTGAGGGGCTAAGCAGTCAACTGATCGCATCTGGCGACCAGATATCGGCACCGAGCGGGTTGATACCTGTGTCGCCAGACACCCTAATTTTCAAGGCACCTGAGCGACACCTTCGCGCGGTACATCGGACCACCCCCCTTGGAAACACCAATACATAGCCAATAAAATGCAAGCAACAGCGGCACCAGCTATAGTATTTTGTATAAAATAGACAAACACAACCAAAATACTTCAAATTCGCAACGGAGCACATAATTTGCATAGTCGGCTACCGCTACGGAAACCGTTCATAAGGGATTCGAATAAACGGAAGGGTTTAAGTTTCTGCAAAAAGTACATTAATAACACCCATTTCGTTTTGGAAAAAGTTGTGTGGAGTGAGGAAAGTAAATTTGAATTGTTTGGAAAGAAAAAGAGGCAAAAAGTCTGGAGAAAATCGAATGAAGCACTCGGGCAAAACTTCATTTCCAATGCCATGAAACACGGTGGAGGTGCCATTATGGTGTGGGGGTGTGTATCTTGGTCCGGAATTGGAAATTTGGTGTTACTCGACAGAATTACTAATGCTGCCCGATATGTCGACGTAATAAACGAAAATTTTGAAAAATCGGTGAAGAAAATGGATATTGCCCATGATTTTATCTTCCAACAGGACAACGCACCGATACACAAGGCAAACAAAACTATGGAGTTTTTCAAAGATTCGCAGATAAAGCTTTTGGATTGACCACCACAAAGTCCGGACTTGAATCCTATTGAAAACTAGTGGGCCCTACTCGAAAACGAGGTGCCAATTACAAGCAGGATTAATAAAACATGCTTATTCGATGGTTTGCAACAATCGTGGCAGAGTAGAACACAATTCAAGATTGAACACTTAATCAAAAGCATTCCTAGGCGGTTACAAGTGGTCATTAAGGCTAAAGGAGGGAATACAAAATATTAAAACTGTATAAATAGCCTGAAATATGAAATAAATAAAAGTGTCCACTCAATTTTGTCCACCCGATTTTGTCAGTACTTACATTGTAATTAATCTTACTTAAAATAAAGCACATTATTCTATAAAATTGCTTACAAAATCTATTCACAAATACATAACCTACGATAAAATGTGAAAAAATAAGAAATTAATTAGAAAAAATCACTGAAATGCGACGTTTTCACATATGATAGGCGGGTGTCCACTCAATTGTGACCCCGACTGTATTTTGTTTGATTTTAGTTACGTTCCGTGAGAAAATAGAAGTTGTTTGTTATTAGATGATCTTATACTTATACAGCTTTAATCAACTATTATTATTGAGATAGGGGCTTGTTAATCCTTTGTCTCCCTTCTTTTTGATTCTTGACTGATATGATAAATATGTATATTTATATGTATTATTCTATAGTATATTTATTTTCTATTTATGTTAATTATTAAGAACTAATATGAAGCATTATTGCGATCATATTTGTGCTTAATAATAATTATCGATTAATCACAGAGCAGAGGAATGGTGTTTATAATAATTAAATAATTACCTATATCAAGAAAATGCAATTCTCAATGTAACTCACCTGGATTATTAAAGAAAGAAAATAGTGGATAAGGTTAACCTGTGACGGAATTGTAGGACAAATAAACTCGGCTACTTCTAAATATAATAATTCAAAACGCACAATATGTTATAAATTACAGGAACGAGAATTTACAAGAAATAACAGTAAGTTCGATCTCCTCGAAGAATTCTGGGGTCTAATAAAAGTACATCATATTAAAGTTATGAACTAATAAAACGCCCGTCAAAAATCGTATCGAAATAAGATCTTCTAATAGAATAGCGCGTCTACTATAAACGCCTCAATTCCTAAGTGAAACATGTCATAAAACTAGATCGAAATTCCATAATTGCCGGATAATAAAATGTTTATGGATCCGTCATATATTACGGTTGAAATTAATCCGACAAAAGAATCGTATTTATAACGACAGGTTTCATTCAGATGATATAAATGCGGAGTGGATTGAAATATAGATATCATTCCAGGAGAATGTAAAATCCGGGCATCTTGACGGGGAACTAAAACCGTAAGAGGAACTCTAAAAATATGAGACTATAACGTCCATTTAATTGCGAAGTTCGCGTCGTACGTGTTATTATCTCTATGCGGGAACTGCATACGTCTGGTGCATACATAAACGAGGGTCAACCTTATATTAACTACTCGAAGTTTCCATCCTGACGTTTACCGTCTTCCTTCGTTGAGTTCTTGGAAGTTATGAACTTTTCAGGAATCATGAACCCAGAAGGAAGAACGGTAGACTGCCCTCCACTTCTCGGCAGAAGAGAATGCCAAGTTTACCAGACGTGGACAACCCTCGACAGGAAATGTCCCTAACATCCGACATTAACACTAGAACTGCCATCAAAACGACGGCTCCCCGAAATTGAATAAAAACGTTCGAATTCATAAGGTTCCATTTTCTGACATTTGTATCGGTACTTACGTTGCATAATAGATGTAATTAAATCGATTAATCTACTTTTACCATCCATCCTTACTTTTAAAAATAGATCTACCAAAACAGTCAAAATGATTAATGCGCAATTTTTTCCAAAATTATTCAAATATACAACGTCGCATTGTTTGAGATTCCACATGCCATTATTTTATGTACGTAATGCACATAATTAAGTCCATTAATTAACTTAAACAGCGAACACCGCTTGAAATAAAACTTAATTCGTGAATATCTCTGTAATTATTCATTTCAGATCCTATTTGGTATAATAATTTTTTACACGGAATTTGATGGGTTTTCCGAATTTGGGAAGAAATACTAGACAATCCAGTTAAAAAACTCAATTCAATTTTCATATTTCAATAAAAAATCAAAGGAACAAATAATTGATTATTGTACATTATGACTCCCAGGCAGCCACGCAATTTTTGTTTAAAATATTTTTTTATACAGCAAATCACTTACGAGTTATTTCAGATGGTATTTTCCGTAGTTCTGGTGCTAACCTGTTAACCGAGGATTTCTTCCAAAAAACATCGAGCGTGTTTTGAATTTAGCAATAAAATAAATCCGCGCGTGTGATTTATAAATACGACGTAGATATGGGTTTGACTACTCACTATTAAAATATATACGTATAAAAATTGGTGAATTGCGAGAGGGATAATTGTGTAATAATTTAATTCGTAACTTTCGAGATAAGTGTAGATTCGAATGGCGAGTTAATACGATATACCCGGTTAACGGGTTAAATACGTACGTCAAAATTAAAATACATTAAAATTATCCATCCGCTAATTACGATCTTAGTTTGATTTATGATAAATATAAAATTGTAATCAGATTATAAATGACATTAGATGATACGAGATATTACAGATTTTAAATTGGGATTATATTCTACTCTTATTGGCACGAGGGTTTGATACTCATGCTATAAGTGGGTTTCCGTCTAAATTTAAAATTGTGATAAGATTATTGACAACTTTAATTAATAGGAGATGCTTCAAATTATAGAATTACAGTGTATAACTATTATTCTCGTAAATGTTGCAAGCTAAAACTATAAGTGGGTTTTTTCCTAAATATAATATTATGATAATATTATTGACAAATTTCAATAATATGAGATGTCGTAGATTGTAAATTACCATTATGTGCAACTATTCCTCGCACAAGCGTTTCAAACTAAAGCTATAAGTGGGTTTCATTGGAAATCTTGATGCACCGTGAGAAAAAGGAATAGAATTGCAGAAAGATGCATCGCAGTTCACGGGGAGTAAGGAACCCTATACTCGCATTTGAAATACGATTGCGCCGTTGATATAAAGCATGTCATGGGACCCGGGACTTTACAGCCCACTAAAATCGCAAGATCGGGGGATGATTCAAACGGAAAGGATTCAACTGGATAGTAGGCACCCGAAACAGAGAGGAAACCAAGGACTCCCATCTGAACCGTGAATTTCAATAATTAACATCCACGACAGAGATTCATGACAGACGCCAACGCGTTTCAATGTTTGTCGGTAATATATCAAATACCCAAAAAATAGTCGAAATTCGGACAATATGTCCGTCATAAATAACATTGCGGAATGCGGATGACAAAAGTAAAATTTATACTACGTGTAACAATAAAATAAAATGAAACAATCAATCTTATAGGCCAATGCAATCTAATGTCCAACAAAATTAAAGGTCAACGCTGTTTTTCTAAACGTATAAATTCCAATTACATTATATTATTATTCATTCTTATTATTATTACTGATTATATTATATTATATTATAAAACGAACCTATAATATGGAACGGATTAAAATAACGTCTTACATCGTGAAGACATATTAAACTGCAAAAGAATAAAATATGCAATTCAGATAATTGTTGGCATTTAATACCGCTAATGATTTAATCCCAAAGGAAATTATCAATCGTTGATTTATGAGGATTGTTTTTAGTTTTCCCGTAGGTTTTCCTGGAAATAAAACGATTGTGGAGTCGTAAAGGAACTGTCGAAGGGATGGGAAGAACGATGCCGCATCGCAGTAAAAGCCGTTAAGGTTAAGTCGAGTTATCGTCGAGGATTTACTGCGATGCAGCGGTGTTAATATATCGTTTTACGGGCATACATGCAATCCATTTGCGGTGAGAAAAAAAAGATGTCGTGCTTCGAAATCGCTATAACGACGTTAAGTAAAATCCCGAGCAATCGATGAATTTCGTTGGAATTAATGGGACGATTGTGGGACATTAAATTACGATCCGGTGTGTAATTATTATTCAACGATTGAAGCGCTGGGGAATAAATTAAAATAAATTTCCATGACAAAAGAATGACCGTTGGTGACGTTAAATAACGTAAAGGTAACCGAAAATTTCAATCATATTAATGAATTAATTTGAGCCATAAAAGGTTGCGGCCTCGATATGATTATTACTGTGAAATATCAAATTAATTCACTCTATGAAACAACGAAGCCAACGGCTCCCTATAATATTTTTTTTATCTAGTAATTATGATGCACCGCGGTCGATTATATTCACAAAAGACGTTATAAATTGCAATCGCGATTTAATTATTAATCGGTGCCATAGAAAATCAGGAACAGTTCAAGACTTTTATAACGATTGGCGTCATGCTGAAATATGTACACCACGGTTCACAAATATTGGCCAACCGATACCAGAAGTACCTGCATTTAGACGTAGAAAGAGTAATATTTTAATGATTGAGGTAGATCAATAATCAAATTCATTTCAATATACTCATATTTTTTGCAGATATAAATATTTTCTCCACAAGTTTGTCCGTGCGAAGAAATTCGAATAATGTCGACCGTACAAATATTTATGAGCGGCAGTATACTTTCTTTTTCTCCGCGAAAACCGATGGACAATCGACGTCAATCAAGTCGAATTTTAAAAGAAGGAACGAATGTCTCTATTTGGAAAGTATTTAAATATAATGTCACGCGGTGCGATCCATCAATTGGATCGACAGTTTAAGAGTAGATCAGGCGCAGATTTATAACACCGCGATTCGGAATAAACGATAAATTTTCATTCGCACGCGTGCCGAGTTGAAATGCCAGTATTTTCATCGTCGAGCTGCTATAGAAATCTAAAACTACTGTATATATAATACTGCAATTATTTTAATAGCGTTCAATTGCACTTGTTTAATTATAGTGGAAATTGTACGTGGTAGAGTTGCACTTTGCGTATTGTACTTCTAATAGTTGCGTGCGAACTTAGTTAACCAAGATATACTCAAGAATATTAATCAAGAATGATATATACTTAATTGAATGCCTTATAATATAATATATATATACTAAAATGTCAAGTTGTAAATATTTATTTTGTTATATATTCTAAGATTATTAAAAATACTTCAACGAATTCTACTTAATTAATACTGGATATATTTGTATGTAAAAATATTTCTCATTGAAATTCGTTCTTCTGCAATTTGTAGGACTTTAGATACTAATGAACCGCATATAACTGCTAATTACATACACTAAAGAAAACATATATGTATGTATATAAAATAACTCTAATTCTGCCAGAAAACGAACTCAAATACCCAATCAAAATTCGACTCTTTCGTATGGAATATTATATTTTTATATTATCAAACAAAGCGAGGACCGGCGATGTCCAACTAATATCTCTCGTAACATGAAAATGATTCAAAAATCAGATATTTCGACTTACATTCAACTCATAAACCGCGATCGCCTTGGACATTCATTTGAGTATTATTCCATGAATAATTCCCAATTGGAAACTAACAGTAGCACCACAGACTATCTTTGATAATCCTATGGAAACTCTTGTTCGCTGTTCATTCGGGTCGATTTATATACACGCGAGGAATTAGTTAAAACAATCCCGGCACTTATTTATCACCAATCAAAATAATATATAACAATAACGAAGATATTAGGAAAGTATTTATTACGCCTAGTCGTGAATTGCTATTTCCAACGCGGAGTGTCAGTCCAAACTGAGGTCTACTTCTTCGACTTTCATGAAAACAGTGGTCCGTAAATAGCACAGGTAACAGATAAGTGTAGAATATCACGAGGATCCAAACATAAAGGAAGTGTTTACATCGCGTGGCTGTTAACCTGACTAACGCGCCGTCATACCAACACTAAGAGAGATCCATGTGTTCTGTGTGTATGTATGTATACACTGCCGCTCAGAATTATTCGAACGGTATGGTTTTTGAGCTTTACTATTAAACCCTTGCTGTCTTAATTACCAGGAATGCGCTAATTAGAAATAGAATAATAAAACAATCAAGAAATTAGTAGTCATTGATATTAGTTTTCGTTGTGATTTTTCGTCCTAAACGGCAGATGCGAATGCAAATCCTATTTTAAATTTCTTGAACTCTGTCGTCGTTGGCATACTTTTGAGCGGTAGTGTACCCATTTATTCGTAAAAACGAGAGATAAGATATAGAATATCATGTGAATCACAATATTAAGACGGATAGATGATAAATAGATCATTACGAGAATTAGAATATTTGGAAAATGAACACTAAACTTGAGATTCATCTATTTTACGTCTAAATAATCAACCATTCGTAGAAAAGAGAAAACATATAATATACTATGTAGAATATCATGAGAACGAAAATACAGTAGTACCTCGTAGTTCGTATTTAATTCGTTCCCGAAACCCATTCGAACTCCGAATCAAGATTTTACATTTTCGGTGTTTTAATTAACAACTTAGAAAAAATTCAACAAAATAATTTACTGTTCATTTTATTAATTTTTATTATTACAACATAAATATAGAAGTGAAGAATAATTTTTTCATATAAGAATCATAAAGACGCAAATATTATTCCTTCACTATAGTTCGAACTTAGAAACGACTTTCGAACTTCGAATCAAATTGCTTTATCAAGCGTTTGAACTCTGGAACGTCCGAAGTACAAGGTACCACTGTATTAAGAAAGTACTCACACGTAGTTGCGAATTAATACTAAATGTGAAATTTATCTGTTCTGTGTCTATATAATCATTCATCCTTAGGAAGGACAGAGAAGTGAACACCACGTTACCACCCACCGCGAATTTTACCGTCTGCAGGAGCCTGGCAATAAACCGCTATATTTAGTAAGCTCAGGCTGCGGACCTCGTTGCCGAAGTAATGAAAACCTTCAAGCACACATCCCCGCAATATCCTTGAACCGTGCTACGCCCTCCGGGAAAATCTCTAATTGGGTCAAGAGACCGTGACCTGGTACTACCTTACCTAGTGCTTACGAGTCTAGAAAAAAGCTACCCTTTCGTAAATGGTGAACCGTTTGATATACTTCAACAAAATTGCCAAGGTCGTTCTCCGTACCTCGCACATAGTGCTGATAATAATTACACTTGACATTATGAAATATACAGAAACATGTTACTCATGAAATAATTAGAAATATTCATTATTCGTACCGCTTATAACTCGATCAAATAAACTCTTTATCCATTAATAATCAAATTTTGTAGCACAAAATGTCATCACATTTCTGGCTTAATTATTCTGTAGTACGAATGTAGCGGGTGGTATTTGCGAGTGATATTTCAGTGATAAAGATATATTAAAAATAAATTCCGCGGGATGATATTTGCCGTGGTGTTTCATGGGGGAGATACTGTTTCAAATTACAGGAAGAAATTTAATTACCGGAGTCATACATTCATGGACGATATGAGTGGCAATAATCAATTAAATAGATTCGGAATTAATGTTCGGGCCATGTTACGTAGATAATATAATTGGAAATATTCCGTAAAAATTGTTCGTCCTCGATATACGTCATCGTGATATAAAACGAGGTAACAACCGGGGAAAGGTCAATCGGTGTAACGTCGTATCATTTTTAAGGATTGGACTCACGTTTCTCGTGGTTATATTCCATCGTAGACCATAACCCACTGACCCAACGTACTTTCAAATCGTCTACTCTCCTCGAAGTACAGGGTGCCCCCTATAAAAAGCAAAGTCTGAGCTGTAAGTCTCAGTATGAACCATCGACAGGGTTAGTGCCCTTAAAAATGCATACGATCTTTCCTGTAAGCTTTTTTACGGACTTCCTTCACTGCTTCTTTCTATCCACCCTTTAACTTAGCATATATGTATGCATCATCTTATATATCGGAATCGCTCTATCTTTTTCGTGATATAATAAAAAGAAATGCAAAAAACAATCAAAATATTCCTACATTATTTATAGATGCGACGAAACAGTTTTACGGTAATGTCGTATTAAAGAATATTCGGTGGCATTTTTAAAAAAATACACCACCAATAGGAAAATAAAAGTACGAGTTACTCCTTCCACTCACAAGTATACTACTCTTTTAGTATTTTCCTTTAGTTTACTCCCTTTCTTCTTTTATTAGTCGTAAATATGAATGAAATTATTATGATTGGATCTTAATCCGCTGACTGTTTTTGGTTATTATGGTGATAATTAATTTTCAGTTACTCATTTTTGACAAAGATATTCCAGCCATTTATTTTGATGATCGTCTAAGCCCATTTTTCAAGATAAATGGTTCATTTATGATTTTTAACGAACAAATTTATTTGAAATGCAATTGCAGTCAGCGGGTTAACTTGGCTGTAATTCTAGGTTATAGATAGATATACATATACTGGTAAAATATTATTTAACTTCTGACGAAATAATGTTATCTAATTGTATTTGTATCATGGAAAATAATAAAGTTATTCTCATAAATTATTCATGCAATTATTGGGATTCCTATTACATAGATGTAAGTAATTATGAACTTAGCGGAGGTTGCATCAAGTAATTTCGTGATCGAACCGCCTAAGTTGATAGTGAATCGAGTATAGTTGATGGTTTGGTAACTTGACTTCGATGTTATCCCTTTGTGTGCGGCAAGAGAGTGATAACCCAACCCTGATCTTTGATTTCAGAACAGGATGATATTAATAACGTAGAACTGCCGGGAACTAATGATGAACAGCAATGAAAATTTCCACGAACTAATATTATCTTGTTTATGTCACTACTGGGTATTATGTCATTACTACCTCAAAGGGAACCGATATGTTGTTCAAATAATTTCTGCTTAACAAAGGAAGTAGATCGATCTAAACTATTACACCCTTAACAACCACGGAAAGGAGAAATTAATAATATTTATTGCTATCGTATCAACGTTCAAAATCGAAAATGTAGAAATTATTCCACATATGAGCAACAAAGGTATTAGATCGTTTCACATGAAATGTGACGATTCAATATTTAATTAATCAAAATATATCCCATTTACTTAAATAGTTATTTCCAAATTGGCGATTTGCAAAAAAGCAGGAGAATATTTCCTTTTGAATGGCAGCACTATTTATGTTAATCTATTAAGAAAGAATTCATTTCTACACCTAATAAATAATAACATCACTCTTCACTTTATTAGATGAAAGATAAGGTTTCGTTTACCGTGAAGGGTGTAGAAATAAATGACTTATAATCAGAAGTATGATGCATTCATTTGAGAGCAATAAAAAGCGAGATTCAACCTCGATAAAAATCAGTTTCCGATTTCCCGTCCGGAAAAATCTGTCGTCCCCATACTCGCGAAACGATTCGATGGAAAGCAGTGCGTTTTGCGAGATGGTATCGGCGACGAACACTTTACAGGATGCACGAGTGTCGTTACGGCGAACGAGCGACTCGGGTTCTGCAATTTATTACGTTTCCCCGTTAAATCACCTCGTTCGCAGAGCGGAAGGAATTTGATCGATGGAAATGTTGGCCTGGAGTCCGACGATAATACAATCTCCTTTATCATTATGCCAACGGACTTATGTAATTATCTAGGTAAATGCAATTCCTACCAAATATACCGGTTATTCAGTTACCCTTGGCAACCAACTTTTCCGAATGTTCGATAAATTCATCGTCCTCATCGATTGATGGGCAAATGCTGTTGTGTGTTAGATAGTGATATTATTATTTCACCTATTATTAATAAATAACAGAAATAAATACATATATATTACTATTCCCCGGTCATGGATGAAATGTGATTTTAATAAAATGTCGTTACGAATGTATTTAAGTAATATGAAGCTCGCGATTAATTATTTACTTCGTATATAAACTGGATAAACATAAAGTTTACTGACTTTATTTAATGCAGAAGTTTATCTATAAGTGAATGAAATTCATGGAAAATCTTCCGAGGAAGAAAATAAATATTTCATACCTGACAATAAATTCTACAATCCCTGGGATATATTGTCCACCGACATAAATTCTAAGATCATAAAGTATGATACTAAATACTTATATAAAAAGCTGAAAGAGGCGACATCAGAAGAGTCATCGACACTCAGGGAATCACAATTGGCAGTGACAAGATTTAATACCAGAAGAGAATGGTATTCTCAGTCGTTCGATATCTTCCTCTCACAAATCAACGGGGACCGATTACAGCGGTGAAGGAGCATTTGGCCGAAAAAAAGTGGAAGAAGAAGGAGCAAAAAAGGCTTACGAATCTACGGTGGTGTGAAAGAACACATGGGGGGCAACCGTCGAGAAAGAAAGAGATAGGCGAAGGACATTAATTTCTAAGCTTTATGCGGTTCTTATTAGAATCTCGTGGAGACTGTGCAGGTGCAGCTGCAACCAGAAATATGACTCTATTTTTCGTTCGTTGCCGACTTATTTGCAACGGTGAAAACGTCCGTGAGAATACTGGAAGTTAATACGTTACGTGAAGAAGACTAAAGTGTTGATTCCGAAAACGTAATCATTTTTATTCTTCGAATTCGCGTTATTATCATCTTCACCGATATAACGAAGGATTCTTATTAACTTCCACATATATATCCAAGTATATCTTACTAGCTCGATAGCATTTTAAAATTCCCTTCAGTACCCAGCCCCTGTAAAAATGTCAGGATAAAGTGGCACGACTTAATTAAATGCATTAAAGTAGTTTTTGTCGCGTCGCTCGTTTCTTATATTATCACCATATTCATGAAAGTAATGGTAATTACATACAGCAGTGAAACCGTAAAAAACAGTAATTTTTCTCGGTGGTGTGAGACGTAAGGTAAAAAAAATGCCAGCGGCTTCATGATAAGGTATATAAGCCGTAGCACGAGTTTACGATAAATTCTTTTTTCTATTGTTGCCCTACGCCAAGTGGAAATATTTAATATGAGTGTCGCAAGACCGGTTGTTTTTTAACGTAGCATCTTGCCTTTCTCCGCTTGATTGAACCAAAGTATCTATGTTCACGTTTACCCTCTTATCTCGTTTCTTGCGCAATATTATCCATACGAAGTCGAGTCGTCGCCGATATTGGTAGTCAGTCAAGCAAACCTGAGTCATATGAAATTCCGAGGCATCGTTTCTCTGGTAATAGAGTATTTCTATACAAGGGAATTTAATTCACCGATCTCTTTGAATGCCGCGCCACTCTGAGCATCGAGGGATGAAAAGTTCGAGAGCACTATAAATTTGGTTGCAAGGAGCATCACGTTTACCCGGACAATGGAAACCCCGTCGGAAAATCAGCATGCAACGGACTTTAATTTCAATGGGAGAATACAAAAAAACAAACTTGATTTATATTCGCGCAGACATTTATGCTGAGGCACAGTGAATAAAAATCTGATATAGTAAACAATGAGGGTGCTTAATTATCTCCGTTATTTCGCAAAATTATCTCCGCGCTTTAATACGTGCAAAAGAAGTATAGAAATATGAGACAGAATTATGTCTTTCGCTGAAATCGTATTATTTTTCGTTAATCAAATATTTCTCAGTATTATTGATTCTTAGTAATCAATATTGATTAACATAGTGTCACTCGTGTATGAAACGTAATGATTCTTAACTAACTGACGATTATTAATTAACTAATAATAGTTTTTGAGGTATCTATTAATGTTTGCTAGTAATTACACGTGTTTAAATTATTATACATTAAAAATGGAAAGCCATCGGCTCTAAGATAGTAAAAGGATTAAATACAGGTTCTTAACTAATTCATGATTATTATCTAAAATGTCACTAATTAAAAATGAACAAATATTTCTTTCTAATATTCCTCGTCTCATTCGCGAATAATTCAATACTTCACAATGGAGCTCGGTTATAACGGAAACATCAATGTTGTTTATACACTGGAATCGAAAGAATACGTTATAAAGCAAGCATGGGTTATGCCATAATAAAATGAGCACAAAAGATTATTTACAGTGAGTGCACTTACATCCAATAAAGAGCGAGTATTGGGCGACATCGGGTGTACCTGGGATCCAATATGTTCTCTTATATTGGATACAAGTGCAGTGGGCACGAATACAAATAGTGGCAAGGCACCGCGAGTGCTTTAAACTGACTTCGAGAAAAATTGATATTTTTGCTTATATTCTGTGCATTCGCCCGTGAGAGGGTAATAAAATGTAATAAAGCTCATCTGTATCGCGGAGTCCGCAAATACGGTGGATATATCAGAACAGACGAGCTCGAAAATCAACTCTATGAAATCATCCAGGGAAATATTTCACGTGTAACAAACACGATTCCATAGAAATAACTTCTACGAAATGATGGAAAAACGATGCGATAATCAGGAAGACATTCAAATCGTATTACAATTGTATTAACCGTAGATCCAAAGTATGATATATAAATTCGTAAAAATGATAATATAAAGTCAATATTATTATCGCGATCTAAGTGAATTGAATCTTACCGGAGTTTATGTTTCAAAGTTAATATTGTATACGAACGAACCGGAATACCGTGGAATCGATATCTGGGAAATACGAGGTACTCATCACGCTGTAAAACGACTCTTCCGCTGTTCTCGTCTCCGCTATTCCTTTCGCCGTATCTTACGGTGATATCCAAGACGTTATCGTAAAACAGTAGAGCTCATTGTGCGCAATCAAATTGCCGAAGGTGACATTTTAATTTAAGATTCGCTTAAAAGAAGGACACTGAGGAATACGCGAGTAAGTGCCGGAATAAATAAGAACGCTTGGGATGAAGTTTCAGGGATCATTAGAAGCATCGTACTCAAGAGATCTTCCTGTAAACTCTTCCTACGTAGAAGTACCAATAACATCGAGAATGCATAATAAAAGAGAAGCAAGATTAATGCTTTTCTCTATCAACAAAGACATATCGAGTTTCTCTGGAAAGAAAGAAAAGAAAAGTTCACCTAGATCTAATTCTACGTACACAGAAATCAATTGAACGTAAAGTTCAAGGAATACGAGTGCAAGCAGACGTCGAGGAATAAACTTATCGGAGGAACCGTTAGTGCGTGATTCGTGCCAAGCTAGAGCAAAAGAACAAAATAGGAAGAACAAGAGAACAAAATGGAAAGATTGAAGGATCTTTTGTATCTTGAGAAAGAGCGAAAGGAAAAGGAAGAAGAGAGGGAGATGGAGAGAAGGGGACCGAATCTAAGAGCGCTTTTAAATCAGAGTAACCCAACGTATTGCTCGCGGCGTTCACCTGTGGTAATGGCTGCATAAACTGCCGACTCCGGTTCCCGTCGGTCCTTTTTCCATCCCGCCAAGAGTTATTTGGTCGTACGCCTCTCTTCTCCCTCTTTTCTCTACCCTTTCTCCCTTCTGGAACATCCCTCTGCCGTTGGCCGAACCGTATTTTAATTTACCCTGTCCATTTGTGTGACCGATTTCAAGTATCGATTCTCTAATGTCGCTAACATCTTTCAGATCTTGTAACGACGAAGTTGGTGGAAAATATTAGGGGTACCGGAAAGTAATCGATCATTTTTCACATACTTTATGAAACTCCATTTATTTTTTTAAATTGATCATTACTCTATTATATAATCCCTATCCTTATTTGTGATTCTTAACCAACGATCCACCATTGCAATAATTCCCTTTTTGAAAAAAACAAATTCTGAAATTTCGGTGTGAAAAAATGCTCCACCCCCGAATTGATTAGTTTACGGTACCCCTAATAAATCAAATTTAGATAGCATTTTCTATTCATTGCTGCGACTTTTATCATGTTCTATGTTACTCCTCGATATCTATTTTTTTGCAATTACTTGATGAATAAAGAATAGTATTAACTCGTTAAGTGCCGGGCCGAAATCCGTGTTATACGATACCTCGCGGTACGCATGCGTAACGTGTATAAACATATAAATTAAAACCGTACAAGCGCTCTGCGATACATTAATTACTTTACATCGTATATTATATTCGAGTTTTACTGTTTTTACCTGTTAAGGTAATAGATTATGTCTACAATAAATTGATGTTTTTGTGATATCATAATTAATATACCATAAAATGCCACAATAAAATATTACTATATCTGTAGTATATGTAACATAAAATATTGTAAGATATATAATAGTATATATTAATTTGCACGTTAAGTATGCCACGTGGAATTATTTATATGTCACCAGTGAAAATATCTGGTTCCTATACTGTTTACTAAGAAAATTAATGAAACTATCGAATTCTGGCATAGCTTCGGCCTATATTCATAACTCAAACGAAGGTACCATTTGCTAGAACAATTGTTTAACATAAACCCTTCAATAAAGTTGACTTTAACACCCCTCGCGAAGCTCCGTGGAGAACACTTGTGAATGTTCCGCGTAAAAACATCACGATGAACGTTCTCTATATATCCTCAAATAGGTGATCAATTATAAGCAACGTGAATCAATACGATTAATAAAGCATAGCATATTAAAGATCCATATTAAGTGATGGTAAGTAAAATTTAGTTTGTAATAAATAATATTAGAAAACGTTGTTAAGTAACTGAATTAGCACGAGGAATTTTCGGCATCAAGTATATGCATAAATCTTCGAAAATCAATATCAGTTTATCACACGAAGTAATAAGTGGATTTAAACTATTATTAGATTGCAAGTTCCTGCAAACACTCATGTACCACACAGTTCTATTAGAAGTTTTCTCGATATTTATACTCAAGTTCACGATGGGAAAACTTTGAAACCGTATCATGTTATTTAGTTTTACAAGAAAATTACTCGACCTGGTCGCGCGGTGGGGTTGATTTATCACTAAACTAACTGTAGTATAATTACGAGCCACAACGATAAGCGGTATTATTTCGCGCGATTTACTTCAGCACCGCGTTTATAATTATCAGTCAAACCGATTACCAGCATTATCAATATAATCACTAACCCAACATCACGAAAGAAAATATGCAAAATATCATTCTGATATATGTTCATAACTATGAATATAATAAGGCTAAGTAATATAAATTAGTACAGAAGCTTGTTCAAATAAATCTAATCGGAAATAATAAATATAATAAAGAAACAAAGGGTTGCAATTTTATTAAGCCATCCCATAAGCAATGGCGTTTCTTATTTATTATATATAAAGGTTAATATCCTGTTTCGCTGATATGATTATAGGAACTACCCTTTTCGTGTCATAAAAAATATTTTTTCCACAATATGAAACGTGCATTGGACCCAGATTAATATTTTTCGTTTGAAAAGAAATGTTCACTGATAGTTAGTGTCCAAAAACGACGTTATTTATGCGATGACCTAATATTATAAACTGAAATATTAATATGTGAAATGAACTAATGAATAGCTGGTTTCTGTTGTACTTGATGCATTATTACTAAATAATCACCTTTTAATAACACTAGGTCGAGAATAATTAATTATCAAGTTGGATCGCGGGTAATATAGTGACACGAAAAAATCGAAGGAAATATTTCTCTGGCGATTCATAAGTGGTCTGTGTAAAGGTACGTTCTCGAAGGTAAGATACCTCGTTCGTGTGGAGGGCACCTTTTCATCCCTATAAAACGGTGATCTCGAACACAGTGTCGGAAAGATCCTGCTTGCACGAATTAACCATTATAAGTACTGGGAGAACGGACCAGGATATCGGATCATTTGTAAAGCAGTAACGCCCGATAAATCTCCATCCTTTCATTACTATAAATTCCCGGGCGTTGGAGATTTTTGCTCTTCCACACTCGACCGGTCAGACGGCCGGCAATAAATGTTATATAGGTATATAAAATTCAGGCTGCATCCGCACGGCTATGTTGTATATAATCACAATTAGCGTCCTATTAGGCACCGAATGTGCCTCCTTATTTATGTCCTGCATTAACATACCTACCTCTGTGTAAACTTATATCATTTCCATCATCCCCTTTATATTCTCCCTCTCATCCCCTTCGCTATTAACGCCCGTCCTTCGAACAGCCAAACCGAAACGACACTCACTGTGATCAAATCCAAAACACTATGGATTCTCTGACTCGATTCAGTTGATTATAATTAGCTTACTTAACGCTAGAACTACCGAATATATACTCAGTTTTGCTTACATATTTTTCTTTATATCTAAATTATGACTGGCGGATTTAAGTCAATTGAAGGATTCAATTATTTACGTTATGTATACAAAATAAAGATATGTCAAATCTCAAACAATGTGCCGTGGTATATTCGTATGATTTAACTACAAATGGCAGACAAGGCATTCTTACCCCTTTCATAATTCTACTGTTAAGAAAACCTATTAACTCCATAATATCTTCTTCTTTAACTCTTATAATACCTTATAAGTTTTCCATATTTATACCGTCAAAACAAGCTTGTGAAATATGCAATTCTTGAGGAATCTATTAATTTCTGCATATCAGTACATGTGTTTAAATTATATTAAAAACGGAATGCAGATATATCGGCTCCAAGATACTAGAAGGTACTAAATCCTTTAATTCATAGTTCATATAATAGAAATAATAAAAGCGACATTAAAACAATGATAAACATTGAACGAACTAACAGTTCGAGTTGAGAGCAACGTATACCGTGGAGGAAGAAGAAGATTGTCAGTGTCACGAGGATTTATAGAATTCGAATATGAAATGCGGGATATCGAAGTCGACAAGACACACACTCGAGCAGTCTTATCTAGAAATGTACGTTTTGCCGAATCGAATCTTTTCCCCATGGAGAAACGAACGAGCACGAACAATGAAAAGCACCGTGCGGGCTCTCACCGTGTATGATGCCGCACGTAAGAAAGAAGAACCAAGAACCCATTGGTTGGAGACTGGTGATGGTAAGGCCCTGAGGTCAGGGCCTTGCCCATGGTGTATCGTGAGGACCACAGCAGGGTGTCCATGCTTTCCTCTGTATTAATAACATGGCCCAAGCCACTGCCAGCAATACATTAAAGAAAATAATCATCATAATCGTGCGTAATACGTCCGGCGAGCTGCGATTTCGTGTATGTTCATCTGGATAAAAGGAAATAATTCATACGCGTTGGATCGAAGTTATTGGTTGCGCGACGTCACTGAAAGGCATCATCAGAAAATCAAGTAAAAGAACCGCTATCTTACGATACGATAAACGTTATGAAAACTATGTGTTTATAGCTGAACAATTTCATTCTTTTTCCCCCATTGAAATCTACTTGCATGTCGTAAACCTATGGTATTTACGTACTTCGTTAAAACTGCCTCGAACATGTATCGCCCAACAGTACATATATGCAAATCATATACGGAATTAATTTTTCCCAGGCTACGCGTGTAGATGGATGTACACTCTGTGTATTGATGTATACGTGTGAACAAACACAAGCGAATTGAGGGATAGACGCGAATATTGCGAAATGCTGGGGCAAACCAACGGCCGCGACTATGCGAAACAATTGATTACAGACGTGATCGCCATACCGCGCTAAATCCGCGACATTCTCCTCGATCTTGGCTACGGATTAAACCGCACCGACCAATTCTATCTACCACCGATCAATATGTGCGTCTAGAAAACACTTTCGATTACTATTAAAGCCGTTGCCTTCGACCTAATTTACAAGGAAACGAAGATGCTTGATAAACTGTCAATCAATTGAGTGCCTAATGCGCATCTTAATAACCCTTAATAAATAACTGGTTCACAATCGAGCTATGAAATGAAACCTTGTTAATTAATACCATTTCATATACTTCCGTGAATACATAGAAGTGTACTTGCAAGGAAAAGATTTGCTTCGAAAAACTGTCTATATTTCACTCTCATCCATTTAAAATATATTGATATTTCGCAAATATTATTCGAAAACAATATCAATCGAGCTACTAAACAATAATTATAGAGACTTCTCTCTCGAAATTCTTTGAGCTGGAATATTTTTAACTAATCCAGTAGAGCTCTAGAACAGAGGTCACAAACTGGCGTCTTTTGATGCATTTTTTGATAATTCTTTTGATAATTAATTTCTTTTTAGCGTATCACTCGAAGTTTGGCAGTATATCATAGTTGGAAGAGTATCCAAGGAGCGAGCTCCATAACGCGCAGCTAATGGCTCTTCGAGTGGTTTACGTAGACATACGCTTCTCTTCCTTCCTTCCCGTGTGCCAAGGCACGTTTTCAATAATTCATTTTCCAGAAGACGTACCGGTAATAAAGTGAGTTATATCGAGATGGTGTAAGTCCTCGACAGCACGCGTGACATTCGTTCTCTTGGAATCACGGAGGGTTCCCCGGTGTCCTCCTCTAACCAGGTTTCTTCCTTCTCTTCTTCTTTCAACGTGGTCGTCATCGTCGTCCTTCGAACGTCGGTGTCCTTATACGATTCGTGGTACTCGTCACGAGGCTTTGTTATGTATTTATGTGCATATTCGCCTATTTGTCGAGAAATTCCAGCGTCGTGTCGACTCTAAGCTCCTCACGACTCGTTCCGATCTCTGTTACATGCACGATCCATGAACGTCGACCCCGAAGAGGACTCTTCGTCCCTCTTACGATCTCCTCTATTTATTCACTCGCAAATTGCATTACGAATATACGTGAATTTTGAATATTTCTTAAATAATACTTTGGTTTATTCTGCTTAAGCTCTTCAGCTTAATCGATGCCGTCAAATGAAGGACGATGAAAATAAATCGATCAATGCATTCGCACCCGATGATGCTCATGTGAGTCTTTGGGATTCTTTACCAGAAATCCATTAACTCAAGTGAGTCTTTAGATACGTTACACTTTGGTCTCAAAACGTTTGAGTAGGTTTTGACTAAGTTATAAGTTTATAGCACTTTTGTCAATATAACTTAATTTAGCAAAATTCTACGAGTTTGACCCGTTACGCGCGGAATATTCAGCTGAAAAGACCACAACGAGAATGTATTAATTAAGCCACGCAGATTTATTATAAAATTTCTCCTCTAGTAATTGAGACGCGCTGATTTATTATGAAATTTCTCCCTGAACGAAAGTATTGATTGGTATATATTATGTATTCCAAGAATCGTAAAAATGAATAAATCGCCTTCTAATATTAAGGCAAATTGTACCTACGGAGAGACACATCGATGTTGCCGTGCTGTTATTTTCCACGGTAGATTATACTTCTCGTAGTTTCTACGTGAAATAAGCTTTAACAACGTTTCTTGCGAAGTTCCGTACGCAATCTTATTCGTACAAACAAGAGACACGGGTTTCCATGTGTGAACAAGCAGTACTGACAGAAAATAAGTGTGTACCACTGCTTGTTGCTGTCGAGTGACTCTAATGCGAGAGAAACGAACAACCCTGCATACTGTGTACTTTTCATCTGCATTCTTCATCTTCAATAAATTGTCTCTTACATGAACCCACCTCCTACGTCATCGTAAAATATTCAGCGCAAAATCAAGTTCGCGGACCTAGTTCACATTACATGATGAATATTTCATGACGAAACTGTTTACAAAAGCGAATCTGTTTATATTTAATTATACCCCGTCAGTCTTTGGTTTATAATATAATAACTTGCTTAATTATCGATATTATTGAAAGCTGCAGCCTTTCTTTCACAACTTTTCATTCGTGTTCCAAATGTCCCACATTCTTTTATAGTTCTGAGATTAAAAATTTTGAATATCGGGCGAATAGATAAATTTAATTAACACTAGAACTACCTAAGAGGTCAGACTTGTTTGTCATTTTTAGTTAAATTATTCGAATACACGACAGCTAATTCTTTGAAATTTATATACTTTTATTTTATATACATAACGCGAATAACAGAATCCATTAATTAACTTATATCCACCAGCCATAATTTATGTATAAATAAATGTATAAGCATAACTGGAATGTGGAATGTGGAATGTTGATTGTTTTAAGTAATCTGAAGTTAACACTATGCAGAACCATTCTTTGCAAATACTTAATTATCGTAATTTTTCTATGAATTTATTAGGGATAAAATATTCAATTTTGTAAATGTAAGTCTTTTATACAGTGATACTTCCGAAATGTTCAATATTTGGCGTCTCTAAGTAAATAAGAATTGAAATGGAATGTTAAATTGTACTCTGAAATTTTTAAATAAAAAGTATAACTGGAAACATTTGAGGATTATTCAAAATGAATAATATTGCTATATAATTTCTTTTGTATAGAAATTATTCCAATATCAATACAACTATCATTACCACTTTTTTCTTAAAATCTAAACCTACTTTTCCATTCATCATGATTACAACGAAGAAAGAACGATTTAACAGAACGATAAAAAAACCTCTCAATACACAGGTATTACCACCAAAACAGAATTAAACCAGCAGCAGAATTCTTTCAAGAAACTGATGTCCCAGAAAATTAAATTTGAGTAAACCGTTGAGGTTTAAAAGCGAAACGTGTTCCGATCGAAAAACACTTTTAGTAGAAACTATTGCAAAAACAGTTCCCATGGCCCCTTTTTATTCTTTTTCTCGGCGATGTAAATAATGATCAGCAATGGCCCGGAAAAGTCTCTCATTCCGGTTTCCTCTGGTCTGCGAGGTGCTACGGCGTAGCCGAGGTCGTTCCCCAGATTTATTGATTACAAATTGCACGGCGATCAATCGCTTAATGGTACCCGCGTGCTTTGTGGCTCTCGCGAGATGTATTTATGAATCAATACAAAATATAGCCTTATTAAATCACCGCTCGCCCCCACCGTGTTCTACCATCACCATTCATACCTAATGCGTTGCGTTTACCTTCGATTAATGCACCTCTATGCGCGATCCTGATGCATATTATTTTCTTCGAAATGCACCGCGATCGATTCATATTAAGACCACTCTTGGATCCAAGATGGAGTATCTTCTTCCAGGAAATCACTCGTCTGTTTGTTCTGGAACATATAAGCGGAATATTTCATTAGGGACATCGATGTGTATCATGTTTATAAAACTACGAACCGAATAATTATGCACAGTAATTGATCTAATCAATTCGCTTTTCGTTAGGCAGATATTGCTGGGATAATAATTGCATTTCTACAACCAACATCACCATTATCAGATGTAACTAAATGTAATATTTATATCTGTAGATATAGGTTATTTATGACGTAGTGTTTTGAGTGATATTAATTTATACGTGAATATTAATTAGATATCACCAATTATGATTCTTAAATTTGTAAATGTTATCATTTATGACACGGTATTTGGAGACGTTTATAAGTGAATGTTAATGATGCATAAACAATTATAACTTTAATACTTTTTAAATATTAATTACTAATAATACGGAATTCTGAGGCACTTTATGAGTGAATTAATTATGTAGATATAATCAAATGCAATTCGTAGATCGTTAAATGTTTATTATTTTTAGTGTGGTATTTTCAGACGATTGTAATTGGACTTTAATCGGGGCGGAAAATTCAAGTTCCATTCAGATATTTTTCGGTGAAAAATGTAACTGAAAAGTACAACGAGTTTTTGAGGAATAGAGAAAAGAATGGGGAACGTGGTGCAATGAGATCAAAGCTAACGATCGATTCCTCGGGGACTGCACTTTGGCACGATACTTTGCCAAGATCATTTCCGGAAATCAACGATTCCGTGCCGGCATCCGACTTGACTCTCAAAAGCATAAAAAGGAATAAAATGGAAGTGGATGTGAACACATGGACGTTTCTAGTTCGCTTTTTTACAATCATTTCGAAAGAGCAATATCAAAGTATCTGAAATTATCTTTTAATAAACCTGAACGTTTCTATTAAAACATCTTTGCAATTTTTATGGGATTATGATGTAATATAACATGAACGTATAATAAATATATGAGAGGCAATTTTTGAACGTGGTATAAGTTCAATATTCTTTTAACGATAACATAAAATTACGTTAACATAATTTTCTTAAAAATTGAAATCATGTCACTTTCCAAAATTGTAGATCATATTATCGTGGTAAATAACATTATAAGTATTCCAAATAACTGAAGAACTCTCCTTAAAAACTACACCACTTCTTTCTCCGAATTGTAATATTAAAATAAATTAGAAGAGTAAAAATATCACAACTCAGGTTTAGATATACTTTTAATTTGAATAGCCTTAAATAATAGAAATAATTTTTTAATAAATTTATTTTAAATGTTTAGGCATTCTTTATGATCTTTAACGAAGAATTCGACTTATTTCAGTTAAAAAGGCAGTAATTGGACCAATTTCTGTACCCACTAACAATTTTTCAACGTAGTATTTTCTTAAATATTTTCCATTAAGTTAATCATTGATTTTCTTCAAAATTAGTTAACTTCACAATGTTTTAGTTAACACTAGCACTATCGAGCATATACTCAGTTATGCTTACATATTTATTTATACATAAATTATGGTTGAAGGATTTAAGTCAATAAATGGATTCAATTATTTACGTTATACATGCAAAACAAAAGTATATAAAATCGCAAATAATCCGCCGTGATATATTCGAATAATTTATCTAAAAATGACAGACAAGTCATTTTGACCGCTTTGGCAGTTCTAGTGTTAAAGATTATTAATAAACACTGATATTCGACGAAAATTCCAAATTCGTACCAAAGGAACAATGGAATCCAAACAGCACAAAGAAAATCGCAATTCCTGAATACTGCAGGTAGACAGTGTTCTAACCAATTGCCGGAAATCGGCAGCTCGTAGCCGACGCCAAAGTCAAGTTTCGAGGACGATGTACATCGTGGGATTTGAGGGGAGGAAAGAGGGAGGGAGGTAATGTCGAAGAAAGTGAAGCAAGAGTAGGAAACAGCAGAAAAATAAATAAGTCAGTAGCTGTGGCAGTCTCGACATCGGGGGTTAAAAGAGTAAGGGATGAGGTAAGGAGAATAACAGAGGACACGACACGAAAGCAAAAAGAGCTGCAACGATAGTTCGTGCCAACGAATTTGCAAGGTTGGTTCTACCCCTCGTTTCGTTCCTTGCCATTCTTTCTTCCTTTCTAACTCTACCCTTTCCCGCCTTCCTACACCCTCGCCCTTCTTTATCTTCTATCTTCCGTTCCCTCTTATTCCACCGGCTTCATTCAAATGTAACAAACTCGAAAGGAAAACGCATTTTGCTTCCAGCAGACGACATCCGCCGATCTCCTGCGCCGCGGGCACCAGATGGGAAAAGAGACCTTTTGGGATGCGCTACCGAGATGCATCGACAAGTAGGCATTCTGGCTACCTTTGAGGATCCACCAGCCGAGATGATCGAACCCAAAGAAAATCTAGATCCCGAAACACATGAAAATCTTTTGTCTAAACTCTTCTCGCTTTGCCCCTTTCACCCGTGTTCTTTAAATCAGAGAGAAAATGTTTGCTTATTTTTATCGTTCAAGTCGAGCGAACGTAAATCGCCAGGAAACTTTGAATTAACACTTATAATACCTTATAAGCTTTCCGGGTACCGTAAAAAAATACCTTGAAAAGTATGCGATTTTTGAGATACCTATTCATTTTTGTACGTCATTAGATGTGTTTAAATTATATTAAAAGTGGAAACCCGATATATCGGTTCTAAGGTAATATAATAAAAGGGTGAAGGCGCAAAGGAAGTATGAATTATCTTCCATCATTCGGTTATGAAACTATTATTTTATGACACAATAATAAATAGTATTTGTATACTATCCTATGTTACTATATTTTTTTATTCCATTATATTAACAAATTCACAAACTGTAACGATCCTCGTATAACGCGACACTCGCCTAACGCGATTTTGATAACGCGACCTTCCTCTGGAACCTAACTACCTAACTCCCACGTTTTACGAGGATTACCTATATATAATACTAGATATCGTGGCTGTGTACTACAATAATTGTATGTTATTTCATGATTAGACCAAGAAATTATACTTTGACGAAATATATGTATTTCTATGTAAAACAGGCATAGTATTCAGTATAATAACGTATTACCAGCAACAAATTAGTTCTTTCTCTTTCATACCATGCTATTGTTGCACGTAGTTTTAAGTTGGGAATTTGTAATGTTCAACAGTCCTAGTTGGATTAGAATTGTAATTTTCATAGTAAATGAGAGAGCACAGGAAAGTTCGCATCACGGAAAGCGACTATGCGTGTGCATAATATTCTAATACATGCATATAGTTAATAAATGAAAGGAAAGCATAATTAAAACTAATTTCGCGTGGACTATTGGAGTAACGAAGGCAGAGGTTCCAAGTGCAAGGACCGTAATCGGTGAACAGTGAAACGTACACGCCGTTACGTCAGAGGATTTACATATTAGAGTTCAAACTACCCGGATTACCAGATATTGGCGAGAACTAATTTCTAAGCTTGAATATTATTCGGTTATTGATTTTCGTGTGAATATTTTGTTACCTGGAATAATTGAGTGCTGAGTGCACAATGTACATCTCGGTGTATTTGATTTGATCTACAAACTTTTCGAAAGTGAATTTGAAATTCGTCATTTAAATGCTGAAAATAAGTATGTGACTGATTCAACGTTTTATACGAATGTATTTTATAATTAGATAGTTAGGATATGTTTGGTTAGAATATAATCATTGAATTGTGATAGTAATTACAATATAATGTAGTACAGTATACTTATATCCACATCCACATTGGTTGAACCAAAGAAAATCAAATAAAACATTCAAGAAAATCTTCATCAAATCTGGTTTCTATTTCTAAATTTCTATTCAACGGCTTTCTGTTTAAAACAGGTTTTCCACTTCGATTTCAACTTTTTGTAAATCAAATACACCCGTTTCCGATTTAAGTTCTTCTACACACTCGTTTTCCTAAACTTTTCTAATAAAAATAAAAACAAATCTAAATTTATTCTTACGAAATTCAAAATTTTATTGTATGTAATATAAAGATGCACATGAAACACTTATTTAATTGTAACTACTAATTCATTACATATGCAATTACTATTGCAAACGGGTGAATGTGTTTTGGAAACATTTACAATGTCATTTCAATTTGCAATCTTCCACTATTTATCACACAATTCCATCAAGTTAGAAAATGTATCAGTTTGTCCAAGAACTAGGAAATGTTACATTCATGTATGTTTGTCAGTAAAAAGCTTGTCTCTTGGAGAGAAGACATTAGGGGACGCAATGTAAAATTCAAGACCCAGTGAGCACTATGACGTCAGCAAACTACAGTGTAAACTTTTCGAGATTTATTCCCCCTCCTGCGTCCATAAGTCTTGCTTAACCGATCGTGATTGGTTGTATCGTACGTTATTCCCTATTCCGGGTAAAAACAAATTTATTGCATATTTTTTCCAAACGCAATTTCCGGACGAAAAAGCCCGCGGTCTAACGGGCTGTTTATCTTGGTCGTTGGCAAACACATTTATGAACATTTTCCACGGTTTTATGTACCTTCTAATAATAGCCGTATACATTGAATGATACCATAAAAATATCGTTACAAATAAATATTGCTGATCGTATCAGAAACAAGAATTCGATAAACCTCGCGCCAGGGTGATGGACCGCTTCCTGTCTATTCATATTGGAAATGCTTTTAGCTCCGTTCTTTTCTTAGCGCGTTTACTGTATTTTAGATTCCACGACAGCGGTCATTCCTCTGTTTTAATTTGATTACAACGACGAAACTTTGAATGCAATCATAATAGTGAAAATTAATATACTGGTGAGAATTGAAATATTATTATATTATAGTATAATAGCAGAGTATACGCGTTCTCTAAACCAATGCAATTAAATCTAAATCTATCCTGGACTTAAAGCGGTATTTAAATATATGTATCTAAATACATACCTAGGATAATATAATTGCAATACAATTGAATTTTCTTCAGATTAAACCTCAGCAGAATTATCATAAATGAGAGGACTTATTTTTACCTCCTCACTTTTTCCACGAATCAATGAAATTAAGTACCGCAGATACTTGGAACGAACATTTTCAAAAGCATTGATTCCGTCTCATTCAGTAGATTCGCAATTCAAGTTAAATAAAGAAGATGCAAATCACCGAGATTTACGTGCTAAAGAATTGTTCTCGTGGTTAATCAAATCGGTTTCGATCAGTTGAGAGATTCCCGGTTGGTCGACATTCCAAAGTAGAAATAGGATTAAGTCCATTAGTATCAGTCTTCCGTGTTAATCGATCAACGTTCGGCCAGAAAAGGATCTATTCGAACTTCCAAATTAAGTCACAAGTCAGCAACATCAAGTCACTCTAAGTCGGCATGGCGCGCGTTAGTCGACGAACGTTTGCGGCTGCATTTTAAATAAATCTGCCAGGTAGCATAATAAATTAGCATTGTCCAATGTGGCAGGGTAGGAATCAAGTAAAAGAAATAATGAAAGGAACAAGGAGAAGTAAGAAAGGTAAGGCTGGGTGTCGTACACGCGGATACCATTCCGCACCTGTTACCTTTTTCAGATACACCAGGCAAAGGAGAACGAGAAATGAGAGAGAGAGAGAGAGAGAGAGAGAGAGAGAGAGAGAGAGAGAGAGAAAGTCATTCGACAGGGTTGAAGTAAGTGAGATAAGATGATGAGGGACGACATGAAAGAGTATAGTGGAATAGTGGACTAAGAGACCGAGTGGAAAGCTTAGACAGGGTGTATGTAAGGACAGTGACTTAATCTGGGGCCTCATGGATTAAAACAGTTGTAGCTACACAATGCTGGCCACCCGGCTTCCGCTCCAGTTAGTGCCAAGAACCCGTAAACAGAATGACAAGCTTGCCTTAGACTCCACTCTCCTTATGTTTCTACTTGTTAACTGTTCAATGCGAATACCACGTGCAACGTAAATAAAAATGTCACTAAATGGAAATTTATTCTAATTCTGAATGGAACTGTAAAGTTAACGACACGTATTGATGAATTGAATACTCCTTGCAGAAAACACTAAAAATGATCTAATCAAACAATTCTTTTTACCATCGATAAATATTCTACATACCAGTGGTAATACTGTAGTATACAATTTTAGTGCAATTTCCTTTTGTAAATAGTTAAAAATAATACTATAAGATTGTATCGTTGGTGTCCCCAACGCGGTACTCTGGAAGTTTTTCTTTTCCTCCGAAAAATTTAATTTTTGGCACTTGCAGTCTTTTCTACAAGAAGTCTTCAAAGTGTTAACGGCTCAAAACTATTTGTACACCCAATTCTGTTTTCACAGGAATTCCGTACAAAAATTTAATAAAAGTTGAAATCAAATTCTTTTCATTTTACAGATACTAAAATGACAATTAAAAAGTTTCCATAGATACAGCATACTTTTTACACGAGTTTCTTCTTGGAACGTGTGTATCGTGCAACAACAGAATTAGTTGTATATTTAACTGTGTTCCAAGTACAATCTCTTCGGATATTAACGATTCATCCGATGGCAGAAATCAGGGCCATGATTGTACGAGGTAGAAGTCATATTCAGCATAATGATAATATGAAGATAGCTCTGAAGAATAACTTGCATCAACACATTATCATTAAGAAGGTATACTGAGACAGCAGAATCCCATAGACACCCATCTGCTTAATCTCCGGACGATTGCAACGAAGAAAAATGAAGTTTACATTCTTCGATGATTTTTACAGGTACACAATAACATACAACATGCACGGCATTCTCGTACAGTAAGATATGATTGTTACACACCCTCGCACATGTACAAGAGCACCAATCCAAGCTGTTCTTCTCGACCTGACTGAGCAGATGCGTGAAGCTTGCACGGAATGCGTGCCACCATCGGGCGCGAGCTTAAAAAAAAAGTTTGATTGATGAACCTCGCCGGGCAAAAAAAAAAGTCTCCATCTCGCACAATTACGCATTCGAACTCACCATCAATCTTAATTACCGAGGAGAACAAAAATAGTTCATTAAAATATTCAAAGTCCTGGCTTTCTTCGCGCGGTGCCTAATTAAAAGTTGAAATAATGATTTACGAACATCTCGTATTCCGCTTACGTGTATGTCCTTACGAAAGAGATTATCGGGTAGAGAAACCAGGTAAATCAATCCGTAGATATTAATCGTGTATCGTGAGATATGACCAGGGTGCATCGTTAGATCGAATTATCGACGGTAATAACAATGTTTTCTATTAAACGAATTCTAATACACCAGTTACGTGTTACTCGGCAATCACTTCGAAAGTGAATATGTATTTTATGTATCTATTTGCATGGCACACTTGCCGATGATTGTACGTATCATATGGAAGAATTTAGAAAGTGAGCGTGCAGATACTTCTTTCAGTAAAGTACTCGATACCCTAGTAAGAGCTGGTAAGATAATACCGAATGTCGGCACTTCAAACGCACGGAACACCGATAGTAATAAATAAATTCCACATGCAATAAGCACGGAACGCTATTACGGCCTCTTTGTACGTGCGTTCCTCGTGATTGGTATAAATTAACGAACCCGGATTGCTTTCAGCCGCGAAACACCATGTCAACCTGAGATTTATCGGTTACCATTGAAGACTTACATGCCAACTGAAACGATCTACCGAATTAATTGCCGATTATCCTTTTCATAAACCAGCGACCCATATGTCGTGCCTGGAAAATCTAATTTAACGTTCGTTAATTTCAATTCATATAACACCGTAACACCTGCAACTACATTCGACAATATATATAATTAAATTCTTTTTTATCATTCCCTAAGTGGTCGCATAAGTAAAAGGGTGATTAGAATAAATAATAGTACAGGAATTAATAGTAATAGAATAAATAGAATAAAATAGATAAGAAAAAAAGGCAATGATAGGTAACTTGTTATCATATATGAAGCTTATTGTTCGATCTATAATCTTATATCGGAGTATTTTTACGTCCAGATATAAATTGATGTTTAAACTTCGAGAAGATGGAGAATGAATCAGAAAAGGGAAAAAAAGCTGTCGAAAGAACTACTTTCGCGGACTGTACTCGGGTTAAAAAAAGCTACGGTCGACATCTATATTTATAAGGGATCGGCGAATGCCACCCTCCACCTGGTTCGGACTCCTCAATCCTTTGTAATTAAAATAATAAGATTAATGTTTCGCACGGTGGCGCGCAAATTGAGCATTTATACATATGTAGCTGTCAGCCGGCGAGACATAATGACTTTCGTTATGGTGCACGACCTAAAATACAATCTTCTTTTATAACTGGTTTAATTGTACTCATTACGGGAACTCGAGAAACAAGTGTGGTCGGATCAATTCGTCCGAGTATACTCTTGATCGATTCCAGATAACGAACCAGTTAAGCCCAATAAACCGTTCCACGTTAGTGTATTATTTAAAGTACGAATCACGATGCTGAAAGGATGTCGTATCTTGTTCGATCATTTGCCATTTCTTTTTCTAATCACGAGATAAGCTACATTAATTGTGCTATTTGTAACAATGAATTGTCCACGATTAAAATGATTCAGTGTTACAAACCTCTTAATGATAATGAGCCTCGTGTGAACAGGAAAGTAATATCGTGAGAAACGATGAAATGTAACAGTTGGGATAAGATACAGATGATTATCAGTTCCGAATCACTCTGTTTTTTAGCAATCCCTGATATAAATTTCAATATCACTATCGAATAAATTATAACGATTTTATTTCTTCCAAGAAAATCTTCAAACGTAACGCATTCAGTTCGCGATTATTCCATAATTAATTAAGTAATGGAATAATACGAATATCGATAAAAAGCATACCATACATTTTTACAAATTTTAATAAAGTAACGACAGCAATAAAAAAGAATCGTTGAACTGGAATGTGAGGATAAAAGTGAACAACGAATTCGGCAGACTCGAATATCCTATTCTACTTGTATGCATCCAGTGCATCGAATTTATGCAGGACGAGAAACTTTTATCCAGGACTGTGCTGGCCGACCACAATGCATGCATAAAACCTCTCGCGAAGCACCTAATCGAAATGCGAGGTTCATTTGACCGCGGGCCGCGATCGCACGAATCCAATCGGTAATCGAAAAAACTTCCCGAACGTTTTTATTTTCATGCCCGTTCCCGAGGCTGAAGTCGTTCGTTAGCTATCATTTGCATTAGCTCGTTTCGTATTAGTTACATCCAAGTGTCTGATCTAATTAGCCGTCGAACTTAGCGGATCGTTAGCACATCGACTATCGTGTACATTATGCAGCCGGACGGACCCCGACAACCGGATTTAAATACCACTCCACGGAAGAATTATCGAAATTATCGGATTCGAACGGAACAAGGACCTACAGCTTGTACTGAATGTTTCCTTGATGCCGAACAACTTAACTTAAATCACTACTTAATGAAGTAATTATTAAAGTTTCATCAGACATATTCTGACAAGGGAAACTATATCTTTTTTTGCGCGTTTTTACACGGGTTTCTGTGGAATTTGGTATTCTCATATAAATTGATATTAACTTCAACTACCGACGGTTATTCATCCAAGAAAGTAGATTTAAATCACAGGCACCTTACTTTGTATCTTACTCCATCGCAAACAATGCGAACCCTCTCGTTCTGATTCGTTTAACAAGTCGCAACCCAAGTCACAAGGCTTAGACACTTTACCGAGTTAATAGTAAAGGGATCAAAGGTTTTTGTAAATGGTGGTATAATTGAAGAAACTTGTTCACGGAAGCGTGTTTTTAATTTGTGGACGGGCAACGCAAGCCATGGCGAGAGGAGTGCAAAACCTTTTCCACGGTGCGTAAACCGGGTCATACTTTTTTCCTGGGCACTTTATGACATCCGGCTATGGGTCGGAAGGGCCCGTTCTCTTTGCCAGGGCATTTAATACCCTGTTGGTCAGAAGAATAGGCAACGTACTCCTGCCTCCCAGTGCTATTGTTCTAAAAGCCGCTCTCTTACCTCTTAAACCAAGCGCCCAGCAATGCGGGCAAATCCTTCAGCTCTCCTTGCTTCATCTTCCACCCTCTCCCTTTTCGGAATCTGAGCACCCACCGGAGAACGAGAGTGTCGAAGTCTCATGATCAAAGGAGCAATCGTGAGAACGTCCAAGGAACACTTCATCATGGGATAATTAACTTGAGCTCTTTCATTATTTCGAGTAGCGTAAAACAAGTGTCTCAAATGCCTTTGGCCATCTTAGATTGTACTTCAATTATTACAACGTATAAGGACGTTCTCATTGCTCCTTTAAATCATGGCATGCATTGCTGATCAATTTGTGTAATTATTTTCGAATAGATATGTTTGGTAATAATAAATATATAGTACGGTGATGAATATAATGGTAGAACTATTAAAAACCAGTTTAGAGTTAACAAATATTGGATCTATTATTATATTATAGTATTATAAATGTGTTTGATGGGTACCGGCTATAGGTAGACCAAGTGTAACATTTAAACTTCTTTATTTTAAAGTCGATACGTTTCGGCAATGGTTTTTTGCCCTCTTCAGTCTCAACTATGATTGAAAGAAGTCCTAGGATTTTGGTATTCTTGCCCTAAGTGCTAACGTCTTAGATGTTAAATTAAGACTGGTCTTAATTTAGTCTTAAGAAGTTTAAATTTTACACTTGGTCTACCTATAGCCGATACCCATCAAACACATCTAAATTTTTATTGGACCAATCAATAAACTATTGATTAACTATATTATAGTATTATATTAATAATTACGAAGTATGCAAGATGTTTCACGTTGTTCGAGGACACCGAGACAAATTTATTCGCTTCGTGAATTAAAAATCACTATTAACAAATATTTTTCTCCGAAACACTTGTCTGAGAATTTAGAGTCAGTGTAATTGAATATTACTTAAACGGTATTTTATCATCATAACATAAAAATCTGAATCCCCAAAACCGATCTCTTTATTAAAGACATTACCTCCAAAGATGTTCAAACCGATTGCAATTAACTCGAATGCATTCCCAAACCTACTTTGGCGCCATTAAAAAAAAGCCACGACATTCCAACTCGCTGGATGAAATAACCTCTACATTATACTTAAGGCCATTTTCAATGATTACGATATAAAAACAAGAGCCGATGACGAGCATCCACGCACCGACACACGGTTTCCGTACACCAGAATAATGCCAGCTGTGTGTATTCTCGTGTGAGGATTTTTCTTTGACACGGAAAGGGTTGTTGATGTATCATGTAATATCATGTAGCTACTGTATCTTATCCAGGCAGACGCATCGTAAAACTACCACTAACAACACTGACTTGCCACGGATGCTTTTATAGTAGCCCACCGCGTGTGATACAAGATACGGCCAATCTCCGTGAGTAAAGGCACGAGGCTCGCTTCGTTCCGCGAGTCGTGTTGATAACCTTCCCCCCTGCCCCCCCCCGTCCCCCTGTTCCATCATCTGCCTCACCTCTACCACCAACTCTTTCCACAAACTTTCGGAAAACTCGTTGGAAAAAAGTCCTCGGTCCCCGGCAGGAAATGCATCGCCTTGAAACGTGCACCTTGGTACCTGCGCAACGTCACGTTTCGATAAGTTTTCACCGCGGGGGAAACTTTGGCTCGTCAGGAAAATCATAACGTTTTCGACGTTGAAAACAAGCAGTGGGAAGGGGAAGGGGTTGAGTGGAAGAATAAAACACCGGTAGAAGAATATCATGATAGAGGAAAGGGGCTGGAAGTTTCACAAACAAAGGAAACGCTTCCGCTTCTTGCAATCACCGGAGCCTTCCGTATGAAACCTGAAGGTAGACAGGAAAGTGGAAAACTAAATCGCGAAAACAATTTGGGTGTGTGGGTGTTTGAAATATATTTTGTGGTGAATGTTATAATAAGTATGGGGTGTAAATAGTTATTAAATTAATGGTTTTTATTATCGTTCATTATATCATATGAGATCATATGAGTTATGGAAATAAATCTTAACAATTCTGCTGCTGTTTATCAAAGTTGTCCAGCTCTGTGGGACTTTTTATTTATGCCGCTTTTGATATAAATATATCAACGATTCCGGTTCATACATGTATTTTCATTGATCCTAAACTGATTTAACTACCTTTTTCCAAAAAAATGATTCAGACCATTTTCGTAATCAATGGCAGAATTGTCGAAAATATTGTAATATTTGTTATCAATGTTAATGGTACTCGTAATGATTATTCGATTGCACGGAGTTCAGAATAACATGTATTTACCATATTTTAAAGTACTTATGTCAAGTTTGATAAATATTTTTAGCGAAGGTTTAATATGATGTTTTAATACTGTTTTTAGTAACCGGTTAAATTTCTGAATAATATTTTAATCGCATCGTAAATGCTGGCTGAATTTTATCGGTATACATTTCTGCTGCGGTATGCATTTCAACAATCGATAAACTACACTTAAATAATTCAAGACAAAGTAAAGCTGATTTATCAGGCGCTGCAGGAATTAACTCGTTTTATCATTCCCTACTTTAATGAACTTTTTCTCTCGAAGAACAATTGTAGAAAGGTTCTCTTCGCTATACAATTTCTATCAAACTTATATTCCTGTTCTTTCTTTCCTCTGTTTTATTAATAGTGGTATCTCTTCTTTATCTCTCTACAATCTACAAAACGAATAGAAAAGATCTTTTAATATTTCTCTTCAAATATTGTATCCCTTGAGATCATCATAAAGAACATCTTCAATATTCCTGCAAAACTTTCATCTCCTACGGTAAAAAAGTCCCTTTCACTGTTTCCGTAAATCTTGCATTCCTTAAAGTACTTGTAAATTTTACGATTTCCTGTAGTAGTCATTATGACAAACACAAATAAGATTTTGGGACTTATGTTGTACTCAAGAAACTCTTAGTAGAGCAAAGAATAATTGGGTACTAAAGAATGATGAGATTCGTAAAGATTTAAAGAAATAGTTACGAATAGAGAGAATTTAAAGGTACAGGATTGCGATGGTAGTGGTAGTAAGATGTATCTACGGAAGAAGTAACGCAACACGTTTACAAGTATGCAGAGATTAAACCAGTAAAATGCAAGTACCCATAAAACTGGTAAACGTTGTGCCCTCATCTCCAGGGCGCCGGGACGTCAGTTTAATGACGGGAATAATTTTACTTGTGACCTGGCCAACCGGCAAGCCGCGGCGAGGAAACCGGTTCTGCTACCGCAATACGTCAATAACATCGTTCATCTTTACCCAAGTAAAATATATGAAACAATACCGAACTACCCTAATAACTTCCACCCTCGGAAAAAGTTCATTAATTTTTCTCATCGACAAACGTATAAACATCAACCTTCGTCATGAAAGCCCACGTAACGATCTCCCACTTTTCTCCTTCCTGATTTTAATAAGTAATTCTCACGATGGAAGTGAAAGAGTAGCATTTATTTATATAGATATTAAGAATGATTTATATCTTTATATGGATCACGGAGAACGTAAAAATTGTTCATCCTTGAGATACTAAAATGCGTGGTCATAAATATTCGCTTGATGGAAGAGCAATAAATCAGAAATCATTGCCCGACGCAGATTACCCGGCACTTTGTGCATGCAATTCGGCACCGAACCGAATACCAGCTTCGGTACATTCTCGGGAGCTGTGTAAATATACGGGACCCTTCTACCAACACACTGACATATAGATCTATAGATGCTGAGAGTGCTTATGTCCGTGGGTTCTCTTCACGTATCGAACATCAATGCCGAGTGTAATACCAAGAGAAATACATTGACCGGGCGTCGCAGACCAGCAATGTACGGCTGTACATCCAACCCTGCATTAATGTTCGAATCGATCATACAGCCTATCGGTATTACGGGGTAAATCATTTGCTTTCGCCGGTGGTATATATGTGTGTGTTGTTCCGCTAGAAAGTTGTTGCTGGTTCGCCGGTATAACGCCGGTTGTACCAAGTAGCAATTGCCGCTCATTTGTCAGCCACGCCACTGAAATATCGCACCTGAAATGGAGGCTGCACTCCGCAGACCAACCGCGTTCACTCCGACTGCCACCGTCGGACGCCTTCGTGTTTTTAACACTAATTTCTCACACGTAATACAAACTTCCTGATTTAATCTCCCTGGGTATTATTTACCCCCGATAATTGTGCCTTAAAGAGACTAATAGTTTCTCCGAGTATTCATCTCGATGTCAAATTCTTAAGTAACGAGATTCCATGAAGAAGATGAATATCATTGTCTTCGGATGAGGATACTAATTATTTGTGTCTTATGTTTTCGCATTAAGGATATTCCATTATATGGATGTTATGAAAGTGTTTGATACAAATTAGGGCTTCATTCTTCCCTTTTCATAACTGATGATTCACATCATGAGTTATCCACCCCTTTTGAGCATTCTCTGTTTTCCTCCTCAGTCATCTTTCCTCGCGAGGATTCCCTTCAGGCTTTCCCTATTTTTCTTATTGCCTTTTAGCATTGCGTGCATACTACGAGTACCCTCTACTTTGAGCCCACTTTGACCAACTCGTTACAGAGCTCTAATCCGTAGACAACTCTCTCTCTATAGCACTCGACAGTGAAGAGCTCGAAGGATTTACCATCGTGGTACAGAGTATTCTAAGTAGAAGTGAGAAACACAATAGAAACTACAAGTAGAAGGTACAAAGATGAGCGAAGACAGCCGCATTATCGCCTCGAGTAGGAGTCATTATGGCATCTTAACAGATACCAAATACTCACTGAATTACTTTGACAAGTACTCCTAAGCTTCTTACAGATATTAGCCATTCAAATACCAGCTAATGACTTGCTACATATACCACTCATTTTTAAAAAAACGAAGAGTATTACTGTACACGGTATGAAGGACGATCGGTCATTTCCTTGGAAAACTGTTCTCGATCATTTCCTAACATACTAATCACGTATTCATGGTGTCATTATTCATTTTGATTGAGTCTCTTTAATGAAACTAATTGCATTCTCTAAGATAGTAATGGGGCTCTTTATTAAATGTGTAATTATTTGCATTGTAACTTGTATAGCATAAAAGTCCAGTCGCTATTTTGTCCATATATGGATGTAGAAAATTCATTTTATACTAGAATGTTATTAATCGTAGTTTTCTAAGTAGTCCATCAGTTCTATCAGAGAATACCTTACTTCGATTATCTTCATATCAATACTACATCCATCAATTAATTATTAATTACGTAAAGATTATATTCTTTCGAAGGTGAATCAGAGTGAATTATATAAAAATGCCAAGAAAAATCGCGATGTGTATCACGTATGAGTAGATGTCTGACAGTCAAGGAACTCAGGGAACCGAAATCGGATCCCCGGTGCCATTCCTTCGCGTCCAGGTAAGAACACGGTGATGGCATTTCGTTCAATGGAATTCCACCGTCGGATTCTCGGACAGCAATTTGCCAGTTGCATTCGAATTTCGCAAATTCCTAGCCCGTGTATCGAGCTGAGAGGTAACCGCCATAGTCGATAGCTATAAAAACGACTGCATAGACGCACGGACCACCCCATGTCACTACGTTGGTGTTCATCCGTCTCTTTCTACGGTGTTGTTGCAGCCATTGCTGTTGCATCCTATGGATGAGAATTTTCACGTTGCAGATATCCGTGACGTCGCTCATGTATATGGATAACGTCGGTGATTCATCTGCTGGTCAATTCGGAATTATACCGGATATCCACGATGCGTATTGCTACGGCTGATTGCCAGCTTTCTCATAAAGCACACGACATGATTAATTGCTTCCCTTGTTTCACTCGGTTCTGAATAGGCCACTGCTTACGTACTTGATCCAGGTTTTGGATTAATGGAAATTTCACAGTCGATTAATAGGATTAATGGTAGTTTCACCATCAAAATAAAACCAAAGTCAGAGGATCAGATTTCTATCAACATCTTGGTAAAACATAAACTATGATGGATAGCCATCCGTGTTTAATGCATTTTTCATCAAATCGTCACTCGTAAGCTATGACCTGAATCGCACGATGTTACTTTAGAAATATTAATTTATATGTCACCGTTACTGGTACTGTTAGTACGTGAAATTTTTTCTCTTACTGCCGGTAGGATAATACTTATCGGGTACTCAAAAGTGATATAATATTGTGTACCAGTCTCGAGATTAGAGATTTAGGGTTGCGTACAAAGTATGGAACTGAAACGATCAGGTATTCGCCATGAAAACAGGAATAAAAGACACGGTAAATTTCGAGACACCTGCATACTCGGCAAGGCCAGAAAAATTCCCACAGTCGCGTGGGCGTATGCAACACACCACGTATAACTTAATAACGCTTCTTCGTCGACTTCACCATGGTCTTCGTAGCTCTCGGCTGGTATTCGCTGATGTAGAAGTTCACGATGGTCCATGTGGATACTTGCACGCACACCACATGCGGAGGAACTAAGTCGGAAGGGTTATGATACGCGTGTCAAATTTGGACGGAGCTCCAAGAGACCGCCCACGCGGCAAGAATGCTGGAGAAGAGTGAAAAGCTGGCCCGGTACGATCGGGGCCCGAGCGGCTCCTCGCTTAATTATCCTACCTACGCCACATTCGTGCGCGTAAATCACTTGACGATGCCTTCAGACGTGAGATGTTTCTCCTTCCGAGTCCTCTTCCCACCGATTCTTACCTTGCTCTCTCTTCTTCTTTCCAAAACTTCTTTACCTTTCCAATGGTACCATACGATTCTTTCTTTTCCTTTCCGCTCTTCTCTCGCGTTTCACCCTCTCGCGAACTTCTCCGATATCGTTTTATTTCCTTCATGTCTTAACCCCTTTTCGCGAGAAGGCTATCCGTAAAATCTTGGCCCCCTTCGTACGAACCAAAAAGTCCTCCCGTTCCTTCTTTCTGCATCTACCGAAAGGCACTGCTCTCCGGTGAACCTTCTGTACGCGGGCCTAATATATGAAGGGCCCCAAAGTTAATACGGCATTTAATCGAGGATGTGTAGGCACAACATCGTGGCATACCATGACGGAGGACGCAAGTCGATGAGAGTGTGTTGCGTGAATCAAAAGTGCGTATGTATACGGATAATACCAGTATGCATTCAGGACATACGGGTATCACGGCTAATTATGAAATATTACCATGCCATTGGCAGACCACCGTCGAGTTCTATACCTTCCTCCGAACGGTTCGAGCTTGTGTGTCACACGTCTGACCCTTTCTTGGCTCGCCCTATGCCCTTTCCAAGACGAGCCAAAAGGATGGTTCGCACGCGAACCTTCAGCGATTCTCTTTTAACGCATCCACCTCGCCGATCGCCTACTTCTCAGAAAGTATTCCGTACATCGTTCTTCAGCTTCTTAGCCGAATACGTTCCTCTGATGTACGTGTCATAACACAAACTTATGGAGGATTAGTTTCATATAAACTCCGCGTGATTATGCATTCTAATATTTATTGGAGGGTACAAAAGTACAAAAATGTACTTTTAAAGGCTGCGTATTTCAGATTATAATCATAATAACGATACATCGTGCTAATGGAAATGATGTAATTTACGTTGCCAGTATAATTTGCAACTTGGTGTATGTACTTTTAATTTTTTATCACGTGTGGTCTAGCGGAAATTGTCATTAATACACCTTCGAAATATTTATCATAGGTCAGATTACTAATTATTATTAATTACCTCATTTTAGAAATACGCCCAACGTGTAACGAAATATTTTAACAATTTAAACACTCTATGGACAGTGAGACTTCGATACAGATCAAGTATAAAATGCAAACTGTTGTTAATTATTTAATTTCAGGGATACACTCATCTTGAAATTAAACACATTAATAATAAAATATTGGATCAGGTACGGTCTAGTGGGATTGTAGTAATATATTTAGACAGGAAATATTTAAATGCACGCTTCTTTGAGTTGTTACCAAAATGTTGTTCCACCTCCTATCAGTTTGCGCAGGACTTTTTGCTTCGAAGTTTGGGAAGAGACTTTTAAGATTTGCGGCGTGACTACAAGTAAATTCGTGATACAGAGAAATGGTCTTATAAAGGGCATGAACGGTGCGCCACACGAAAGAATGATTGGGAATGTCGCCATGGAATCTCGTTTGCGTGCGTGAAACGCTTCCCAGGGAGGACCATTTCGCGGAACGAATTTGATTTAACTCGGCTCGCGCGGGCTTTATGGTCCCGGCGAACTTTCAAGAATAAAGTCGGATAAGAGCCGCGTATCTCCTCCGAACGTGGCTGCACTCCTTATTACGAGTTCTCTCCCTGTCCTTTCAGACTACCGGCACAAAAGAGGGACAAAGTCGAAGCCAGAAGTAAAAAGGAAGGGTAGTACGCGGTAATTGAGTAGGGGAAAAGAAGTGTTCTAGCGTCACTTCGTGAAACGTAGCAATAATAATAAAGGACTGCTTTCCTACTTAATACTGGAAACTACTTCCCTTGATAAGTTCATTGGTGAAAACTTTAATCAGAATTCTTTAACGAACTGCCACCAAAATCTTAGCTCGGGATTTATTTCCATCTGCACTCCCGAATAAACGAATACGTTCATTAATACACGTAAACATGTATATTATCAAGGAATTCAGAGATTATCCTCAGAATTATGCTTTCAGTAACCGCACACACATGCACGGGCTTTTTCGAAAATGTAATACCGCGAGACCGCAAAGCATTCGTTTGTACGACACCGCGCCGACGTGTACGCAGGCAGCGCACCACCGCAAAACCGCAGGTGGCGCGAAATTTTTGGTGAAGAGTATTACTAAGTAATTTGTTCCTTCTTCGTCCTATGGTCTGCGGTAGAAAGGAGAGATCACTTTGGCGTAAGCCACAATATAATCTCGTGCATTCCCTATGAATAAGCTGAAAAGAGAGACACCCTTTGATCCGAGTGAGACGAAAACATACCCTCCCTTCTCCTTTCCCTTTCATGGCCGTTGACCACCATCGACGACGAAGAGTAGGTAATTAAAGCGGACAATGTCTTACACGCGGAATTAAAGAGGGCCCGGCACCCCCTGGGTAGCGAGAAATACGATACGCGCGAGCTGGTACACGCAAACTTCTACGAGCGCATCCTGCAAATGCACGTACAAGTACTCACGATTCAGTACTTGTACTTACGTACATAAACCTCGAGTTAATGCATGTGGATTGATGTTAAGTGCAGTTATGGATTATGCCTCTTACAGAGTCCCTGAGTATCCTGCCATCGACGAAACCCTGATGGACGAGAAGAGTCGTAAGAGGGTTCATTTTGGTGGAAAAAAGCTCTGGCATGTTCGTAGAGGTATTATAAGTTATGATTGCTTTGTGGTTCGAACTTAATTACCTAGCTTAAGTGTATGTAATAATATTGAAATATGGTGAAGACTTTATCGTAAATTTTAATGCTTTCATTCAAGTCTTTTGTAAATAAAACATCAAGCCAGCTGATTCTTGTTCCAAGAAATTCTTCTTGAAATAATGTTTGTTAAGTGTGTAATAAAAGAATGGTTTAAGTACGTAGATACGAGGAAGAGTGGAAGAGAAAATTCGAAAGGACCAAGAGCTAATTTGAATTTCGTCTTGATGGATTGACATTAATCCTCGATAACGGTAGCAAATACACGAACTCCGTGATGTCTCTAAAAAAGTATCCACGAAATATTATACGTGCGGTATAAGATGTTTTCAACTTCGACCAATGAACCGGTCCACATAGCCCGACTATGGGTAAACAACTTTTTTGATCATATTCCGAAACATCATCGTGCAATTAAAATCGGGCTTAAGACTTGGTAGGTGACACTAATCCTCGATAATGGCATCTGGGACGCGTCGCCACGGTGTGCTTTCACAGATTAAAAGAGATAGCAAGTCTCATAACATTCCACCGTTGTCTTCTTCTTGGTAGAACTAGTTTTGTTATCATACGACAAAATCCTAATTTTTTATCGTATAAATTCATTCCCCTTGTCAGAGTTACTCAGAGAATTATCCTAATCACTGCCATCGTATAAATGTCAAAGTAGCATCCTTACTGTTGCTTGATTAATAGTAGTTCTAAGAAGACTTCGAAGCTGGACTTCTGTTTAGAATTGTTTGTCCATAGTATCCTTGGTGTCCTTGATTCATCGATGGTGTCCAGTAATTCTAATTCAGCGTGTTAATACGCATTGAACGTTCCGCAAGCGTTCCATTATCGGCCATCTATGCCCATTTTCCCGGCAATTACAGGCAGGGTATCCAGAATACGGAGTGAGCGTGTACCCTGAACGGAGTCATAGAAGACTTCGTGTCGTCGGCACTTTCATCTCAATCGACACTGGCGCGGGGATAAAGACATAAAACGTAACGGGCGTCCGTGAAGAGAGTGCATAATGGTAGCTGGCCGTTGGACAAAACGGTCGAAAAGCGGTTGGTGAAAAGAAGAAAGAGAGAAAGGAAGGAAGGGTGGAAGGGAACATCCAGTTGATCCACGCAACGGTCGAGATGCTCGTCGAAGACGGTCGAGTAAACGATTCTATCCTTCTCTCTCGTTCGCCTTTACCTTGCTCCTTTTCCCTTTTTCTCTTTCTAGTCATTGCTCCTTCTTTTCTCCGCGTCTCTTCCCGTTTCTCTCTCCGTGATGCGACGATGTGTGTGGTCCTTCGTGGCAGCCGCCAGGGTCGACTCGCTAATAACGCTCCCCCGACCCTTCCGATCCCGTTCACCTCCTCTTTCTCTGATCTTCCGTCCTTAAAGTCCTCCCTTCTTTCCTCTTAGCCCACCCGTTTCCTCGTCATCTCCTACTCTCACCCGATGCCGGCCGAAGGAAAAGGGTAAAAAGATATCAAAGAATCAGAACCCAGTCCGCAAATCGTCTTCTATGAATACCACCATGGAACCCCTCCGGCTGTCTTTTGCCATCTATGCTATTCGTCATCCTTCTCTACCATCGAGTGCCTCCCAATCTTTGCTAAAGATTCGTTCTTTTCCCTCCTTTCTTTATCCACACTGAAACCAGCCTATCCTCGACCACTTACTAAACTCTTCCACCTTCGCGGGACTCTTCTTTTTTACAATGCGCCCGAAAAGCTTCGAACGCGCGTCCGCTTGTCGTGCTAGCGAATTTTTCGCATTCTATCGCTTCATTATAAAGGCCGGTCTCTACACCGGCTTCCGGATTCGGGGGATCGAGACGAGACACTGGCCAAGAAGTCGAATCACGCCGTCCTCTCAGAATGTACGAACCTGTTTTCGAATACCCCTTCCTCCTGCTTCCACGAATTTCTGGGTTGCGAGACCCTTCTACCCTTTTTTCCCTATTTCGATCATCAACGAAGACCGGTGCAACATTGAATTTCCGAACATTGTTGCGACTTCATTTTTATTCAGTCCCAATGGAATCGGTTATATACTTCTGCAGTGGTAACCAAAGTTGCAGAGTTCTTGCTAAGAGATGTGCATTTGACATTTTGAAATTTATACTTCGACAAATTCAAATTGATTATTGTAACGGTGGATCGTAAAAGATCAAATAAGTAGTATGAATGTCGAGTGACCACGATAAAGTATTTCGCACTCGAAGTCACGGCTGTCCGCTTAACTTTCGAGTAACGTTGGCATCAAACGAATTATCTATTCGCAAATTAAGCCGAGGGGAAAGAATTATGGCTTCTTAAAAGGCGTCACCTCACAAGGACCATTTGTATTTTATCGTCACATCCCGCGTATCCGTGTAAGCATAAAGTAATAATCGATTGTTGTGCACCCCTAAATCCCGAAAATTTACGTTTCAGTTTACGAGGGGACCACCACCTTCAACAGCTCTTCGTGTAGAAAAGAAAAAACTCAAAGGGAAGAATTCACTTGGCTCCTTCTCAAGAAATACTTTACTACAAGATCTTAAACCCGAAATTTAGGGTGCCTAACTATGATCTATCATCTCCTAAAATTCCTCTTCCTCTTCTCACCCTTATTCTACTTTCAAAACACAAACTCACAAATCCCATGATATAATTAAAATTTATAAGAACTTAAATGAATATCAGCGTATTCCTCATTTGAAAATACTCTTGGCATTTTCACAACGATTTCTTGATCTAACAGGTGCTGAGGTAAAAGTAACACTGATATTGAATCGCCTCGAGATAGTAAACATGATTAGAATAGAAGAATAAGATCAGCACGACCTTTCATAATCTGCAAAGTAAAATCCGCTGATACCTATTTCAATTTCATTTGATTATAACTCCGTAATAGGAGAATATGCTCCAGCAGTTTGTTTCAATACGGTGTAATAATATTTATTATATTATTCATACATGTATCGGAAGGTACCGGAAAGTAATGAATTATTTTTCACATACTTTATGAAACTCCATTCATTTTTTCATATTGAACATTATTCTATTAGATAATCACCATCGGTACCTATTATCCTTGACCGGCGATCCTCCAATGCCATAATTCCATTTTTGAAAAAATCCCCAACCTTCGATGGGAATAATTTCTCCGCTCCCGAATTGATTACTTTCCGGTATCCCTAATATATATATACACATACACGCACACCTATATTTTAATAAAATGGCAGATAAATGATCGTCATTGGCGTCGTAGTCAATTAGATCTCGATTTGGGTCTGGCAATTGCAATAGGCATCTTATGGTTGGTATCGACAGACTATTTTATCTTATTTCACGTCTCGCCCTTCGGATTTACGTGGGCAACTTGGGCGGAGTCATCAGCAGTGGTTCTCGAGTGGTACCACTGAGATTCATAAATACAATTTTGTTAACATGCCATTGAATAACAAATTATATCACCCTCGTAAAACGCACAATAAATACATCAAGAGTATCCATTACAATAACACTCCGAAAATAGCAAACTACACAAAATTCGCTCTGATTTATGATGGCCAAAAATGTATTTTACCTAACGTCTACATTTCAGATGTTTTTGCGCATTTATCCTTGAACCACGTAGTCGGCCAATTGAAATTTTTCATCGTCCTCCGAGATGAATATCGTATTTCTATTCGGCCGCGAAAAGTTTCAATATGTTCACGCAAGCGTGAAAGTAAATGCAATACTTCTATTTACGGCGCACGAAGTTTTTATAAAAGAAAAGGCTGAATACGTAGGAAGTATTTAAATCCCATTTATTCCCATTTACGAGCCTTCAAAAGAACGTATTTAAAGAGAAAAAAAAACGAGAGCCCTGACGCTGGCCTGTATTTCACTCGTAGAACGATCATCCCTTGCATCGTTCGATTTTCGCTCGTCGTACTTTATCATCATAGTTCGCGTTTAACGATTTGTCCCGGTATCACGGTATTTTCCCTCCCCCTCCCTTCAGCTGCACAACGTCTATCGTTCTTTTTCACCCAGATCTGGTCGGCCTCCTCTATCCTCTCGATACGTCCAGTGAGTATGCGATCCCAAAAAGCCATCGTTAGTGCAATATTTTCGCACACATCGCCGCGCGTAGGTGACGCTCGGGAAAAAAAGGAGTGAACAAAAAACTCGTCGACTATGTGCGAGATACTTCGAACAATAGGTAGTGATATCGATACACCGTGAAATCGATAGCACATTTTTCTCTGGCTTTACTCTTCCCGACGACAATTTTCAACCCTTCCCGTCATTGGTAACACCAACTTTCATCCCTTCTTCCTCTCCATAGGATTGCCTGAAACCGAGTACTCACCACTGCGACTAGATCCACGTGCCAACAATTTGTGTCATTGATAAACGACTACCAACGAAACAGATTAGTTGCGAGAACGCGCCGCATTTCTGAGTCACCAATATATTTTTACTTTGTCGCCTGTGAATCGTCAAAAACGTCCGAAACGTAACCGTGATTTAATACTCAACATACACCCGGACACCATTCGGCACTCCTCACTTATGGCTTGTTAATATTTGTTATTTCCTTGTGCGCGAGTCTCTTTACAGCGTGTCGGACCAACGGCCTTTGGTACACATCGTGTAATGAACGAGTACAACTCTACGTAAATACACCGGCCATTGACCGAGTCAAGGTTTCAAACGGATAAGCGATATGACAATACGAAAGCATCACTCGGAGAAGCGTGACTCTTCGAATCGTTCGATATCGGCGAATAGAGAATCTACTAGTCATTCGAGACAATATTACATTATGCGTATAGAAGAATGCATGCGTATGGGTCTCCACTCGTTGATCGTGCAATAACACTGTATAAACTTAAATAACTATGCTCATACATGCGACTACGGGAACACAAGCGTCTATAAGGGAACCGAGACTTTACCCTTTTCTTTCATCTGGTTTACCTTCATCTCACGTACAAAACGAGACAGTTGCAACGGCCATTTCTCACGCTCTGACAAAAGGCATCGCGGTATATCTCATAAAGGTCCCGTTCTAGTTCAATTCTCTACCTTGCTACGTTTATGTACCATGGATAAAAAAGTCGGTTGTAGTTTATTGATTTACAATGTTTTCCTTGGTGTCATACCTTATTCCATTCCCCGAAAGTATGAGTATTTATGGCAAGTATTAATAAAGAGTTTCAAGTATGATTAACTCTGTACAGACCGATTTTGTGGTGTCTAAAAGGAAATCGTATAATGTAAATGTAGGTAAATGCGATTCTAACGAAGGTACTTTACGTGGAAATACACGAAATTATTACTTAAACGTACCGAACAAAGTGGCAACCGTTGCGCGTACTTTTATAATTATTATTACAATGAACAAATCAAATATTACATGTTACATGGAGCTGTAGTTAAAATGTTAGTTAGACGATGAAATAATTGAAGAAGAAATCATTCATTTGCATGTCCGGATCGTAGTATAACGTTATTTGTTCCTAACGCTTTCATTACTGCTCGCCGACGTGACATTCTGTTACTTCGACGCATACCACGATACTATTCATTCGAGGATCAAAGCACGGCTGAACGTGCGTTAGACGTTCCTTATAATTTCGTTGCTGGGAAAAGCTTTTTTAGTTTCGCCGTCATAAATGTCGCCGTCATATGTTACCTTTAACATCAAAGTTTCAACACCCACCTACGTCGCCTTCGTCAGCCAGCCACACAAAAGGGAGAACCATAATTATCGTAGGGAAGAATGGAAAAAACATTCGCCGTTATTAAATCTCATTTGAGCCGGGTGTGTAAATTCCATGTCATAGGCAGCCGTGCAACTAGCAGGTCAAAATTAATAGAATGAAATTCAATGGGGTAAAACATGGCTATACGCTCATAGTAGAATGTACTAATTATATCAAGATCAGAGGAAGCGAAATATCTTGAGTTATTAAATTTTGCTACCTGTTTAAATTCATCATATAACAGTATAAAATAATATCGATATTGTCAAACATTATAAAGTAACTCAGAATTAAATCCAATGCATGAAACAGGCGCAAATGATGAAGTATAAGGATCGAATGATCTTCGAACCTTACGATTATTAAAGAGTAAGTTTCACGGGAGCAAATGACACCGAAGCTTATTGGTTATTCAGGTTGCATACTTTATTAGGTTGAAACGAAGACAGACACGACGAGATTATGAGATCGGTTCACCCTTGGACGATGTTGAGAGCGAGAAACAGAGATAGGTATACAAGACTGGCGGAGATAAAGGGAAAGACAGATTCAAGATACAGACGGAGAGAGTATAAAAGAGAGAGGAGAGAGAGTGAGAGAGGAACGAGTGAGTTGGGTACACAGCAGAGTTGCAGGGGTAACTCGGATAGCTTGTACAGCCCTAGCAGCGTTTAACTTCTAATTGAATTGTGAATCCCAATGCTGGTCCGGTAGTACAGAAAGACCCGGCAGTTAAATCAACTGTGTGAGCCGTCTAATTGAATTATCAATCCCAGTATGGCGGCACAAGGAAAAGCACGAAAGATCCGCGATCACAATAATCAGATTAACGCGAGAAAAACCTTCTCCTACCCGGAAAGAAGTGGATTACCAAAAGATTATAAAGATTATGAGGATGCAGAAGCTAAAATTGACTGAGATAATTTGTATCATTAATAAGAATTTTATTATGACAGAGTGCCAATCGGATTTATTACGATCGATGAGTTGGTACCTGTCGACAGATATTCATTTGATTTCGTGGTGGATGATGGGTTTTTAGGTTGCCCAGCTTTGGCAAGGGACGTTGATATTAATTTATCGAATGCGAATTGTTCGATGGTTTTATCAAATGGTATATAACCTGGGTAACTGTAATTTTCGAAACTACTCTGACCAAATAAAGTTCAACTCGAATTTACGATCGAATACTGAGTTACTGAACGTCTGCCGGCTCAGACGGCAGAGAAACAGCTTACGCTTCTGGGTAATTAATCAAATCTCGGATGCGGCGGCGAGAGGTAAACTTTAATGAACGAACGATACGTCAGTTCCTGTTAAAATCTCTTAACCGCAAATATGCTACCGGAAACAACCGGATCCTGGCTCACAATGCCCGCCAACTTTCCCATAAAGGCGAAGTGTACGTGTCTCCCGCCACTCCAATCAGTCCTCTGTTAATAACGTTTGTTCAACACAATTCAAACTTTTCAGAATCCCCGGATTATAAATTCCATGAATTATCTCGTATTTATCGTCGGCACACCATAATCGGATTCAAGCATTCCTCGACTTTTTCACTCTCGTTTTTATCGAAGGTTCAAATAGACACACTCGTTTCATTCAAATACACCTGTTGTAAACAAACGATAGAGTTACAGGTACTTTGTGGCATGAAACTAAAAGTTTATTTCGAGAAATGTTTATTTGTAGTAGTTTAATCGATAATGATTATATTCATGATTAGAGATATATTGGTAATATTTATTATTAGTTTTAATCAATATTTATTTGTCAAGAAATATACCTTTTATTTTGCTGCTTTCACATGAACTGCCATATCAAATTTCAGTTAGCATGAGAATTCTTTGACGTTTTTGTGCATTCTGTATTGCACAAATAATTATATATTCAAAAATAGAGTTATGACATTGAGGATCGTCGGTCAAGGATCATAAAAGCAATAAAAATAAATAAAAATTCATAAGAAGAAATAAATGGAGCTTCATAAAATATGTGACAAATATTTGACTACTTTTCGGTACCATGAATATTATCGTCTCTTTGTTTTTACATAATTATGGAGGCGAATATTATACATCATTGATGTTATATCGATCCATGGATTGGATCGAGAATTGGAGAAAATATCCAACGTACGTGAAATATATTTATAGCACGACAAGGAGTCTCCTAAAAGGACTATATGTCTGGTATCACCAGATTTTTACCACACAATCAGAACAATGCTGACAAACCAAAAAACAAAGATTGTTTTGTAGTCGTTTAGTGGCTCATACGTGCACGGGTGCACAGTAAACGATGGTATTGAGCATAAAAGAAGTAAAAAATGGCAGTGACTATTGGCAGTGGTAGCGCGAGGGATGCAATTTCGTAGGTTGCAAGCCGAAATAAATGCATACGCTCACGAATTTTCGAGCACGCGAGACGGATTTTGCGAGCCTGGTCACGTAGTCTGACGCGACAGTCAGCATATGAACTATTGCCCGACATCAAACCCCAGGAATCGCGAGTCTAACTCCTCCAGACATTGAACGTCCACCCTTCTACCCCTTGCGACCCTTTACCCTTACCACTTACCCCTACGGTACTTCGTGCTCGAGGACATAACCACCGGAAACGAACTTCGTCTGCAACCCCCACACATAATCTTCCACGCGCCAAGAATGAAACTGCCTCGATTCAAGTCTTGAGACCCAAGGAATGAATGAACTTGAAACATAAAATATATGCGAGCAAGTTAATGAATTCTATATCAAAATGGTTTGGAAGCATTGATTATATTGTTTGTATTATCGTATGCATGGTAAGAGCTCGTACGAAGAATTCAAATAATCAATGAATCAAAATCAATGTAGAGATGATTCGATACTCGGCATCGACTGAATCGGAGTAGAGGATAATTAAATACGCGGTTACGGTTTCGAAGTTCACAATTAAACGTGGAACGAAAAGATTATGCAAACCAGCGGTCAAGCTACCCGAAAGGAAGAGGAACCCAAGTTTTATTCCACACACGTAATCGTCTTGCGATCGGAATTTTTTCATCTCGGGACACGGCTGGGTTCTCACGAAGCCCAGCCTAATTAAGTCCTGCAAATGGCGCATAATCATGACTATCGGATGATCCGGCGGGATCCACGGTGGCGGTGGATCGTCAACGGTCCCCGACGATCCTGGCCACAGCGTACGATTATTTTTAATTCAATCAACGTCACCAACCAACCTGAAGAGATTTCTTCTCCCTTTCTCTGTCTCGCATTGTGAGTTAGGAGGGTGGCGAGGGGAGAAGAGTCCTGTTCAGACGGATTTGAATACGCACATGCCAAATGTCGAGGGATCTGGTGCGGCCTTCGAGACCGTTCTGGCCATCGATCCGTTTGTCCAAGCTCGCTCGTGGATCCCGCGGCAATAAATAAGGAGAGACGAGAGCCAGTAGGACAGTCGCGATGTCGTGCGGAATGCATCGGCTTCTGTCAAACGGGCGAGTGCTGCAGGAACAACAACGACGACGACGAAGACGACGGCAAGGAGGAGGTGGACAACGACGACGACTACGACAGAAACGACAACGGGCCATTGAACGTCCCGAGGAGCCAACCTATACCCATCCACTGATCCCAGGCTAGATTGCATTAAGGCTTTTCCAAAATGAGCGATCCCTTCGCTTGGAACTCCAAGAGAAGAGAGGCCCCACCTTCAGATATCCTACTAACGACTCCCAAATGCGGATACGTTCAAGGACCGAGCACGTAGACCTCGTCACCTTTTCCTGCTTTCGATGCAGATTTTCTGATATCAATGTCCTCTACTTGATTCTTTTTAACGATACAAATAATTGGAAATGTTTCCAAACAACTTCCTGGGATCTCTCTTCCCATGTTAGTTTACGATCAAAAAATACATTCTTATACCCTATAGCATTATGCTAATAATATTGGAGATTATTCTGTAATATCCAGGAATAAAACGCTCCTCTTACAGCCTTTCGATCAGGGAATTGTTGGAGAGGAAGAGATATGTCCTTTGGTGCAAGGTTCTGGCAATTTTACGAGCAACGGTTGCACTTAAAGATCATACTTTTGCACGATTTTCGCATACAACTGTTGGGCCCGTGGTAACAATGCTCAGTCATATATCGAAGTCCTCAAGGACACCGGTCCCTTGAATACCAGCTAACAGGCTTCCAAATGTGCATCTCGGTGCAACAGAACCATCCAAATGTATTCTGGTTTTCTTAATCATGCATTGACTCTACCTTGATCTTTTTACGACCTCCGTGTAAAATACTACTGGATAGAGTTATTCCTTGAACTTGAAAGAATAACTGCTCCAACATGTTAGTTTTAAGGTTTACATCAGCTCCTTCACCATTCTCTTATACAGTGTTTTATTTCTTGAATATTGTCATTGTTTATAATGAATGTTAAAAATAATTCAATATGTCTGTGCAGCAACTAATAGATGTAATAAGACCTGACTGGAAAAAAACCAGAGGAATGTCTACAGAAATGAAATTACACATTGGCAAGTGGTCGTCGAGTACTTCCGATGTAGCCGATCGAAAATCGTAGAAGTGTAGGAATTCGGGAATGAACGTTAATGAGCGGATATTGCGTCAGGCGGCAATCAAGGAATTAGTTTCATTAGGCCGTCTAAGGGTACTCGTCTCTGATCAATTTGAAAATTGACACGTCCGAAAGCACGACGCCAGTGAACATTCGAGTGAACACTCGAGCAAACTTTAACCGGATATCGTTGGATTTGTAGAAAAGAGGAAGAGATTAATTGCCGATAATTTAATTACTTTATCACTGGACATGAAGAGCGTGTGTGGCTAGACGATACCGATCGACCAATTGAAATCTTTTGTTCTTTATCTCGTCAAAGGAGAGGGCTTCTTCGAAAATCGTGTTTGATTCTGAAACTTCCAAAATCGTTCAGAATATCAGTTTCTTAGATAAATATTTCGAGAAATATTAAGTCGATGGAGAAACTAAATCAATACATACATACATTGCTAATTAGCAAAAAAATAATAACAAAATAAAGAAATTAATTATCATGGATATTAGTATTTGTTGTCATTTTATCATCCTACAAAGCAGAAGCGAATGCAAACCCTTTTTCATAATCGAAACCTCCAAACATCTTAAACACTGAAGGCGTTCGAATACTTATGAGCGGTAGTGTATATTCAAATATTCTCAGCAAGTAGGTTCAAATATTTAAAAGATAACATTTTATAATTGATCAAATCCGTTCAATTTATTAGAATAATATTCCGTTCTATTTATTATCTAATTAATTCCCACAGTTTTAAACGTTTTAGAAATTATATGATGTTCTGAAGATCGAGGATTTACGGTAATCTTTCAGTTCAAACCATCCAAATATTCTTGATGAAATTAAAATGAATACTAAAATTCAAAACAGAGGGGTAATCAATATTCTTTACGAAACCAATTAAATCTAATGAGTCAGAGTCTTCGTTTCCCCCAAAGACCTTAATTTAGGATGCTTTCAATGACAATGGTATTTTGAGTAGTCAAAGTTCAAGCATACAAGAAAGAAGAGAAAGGTAGGAAATAAAGGTACGTCGAGGAAATAGAAAACATAACACAATACAATATTCGTAATAGAGTAATTTATTGTCATTGTAAATTTCACGAGGTACAACAATTTTCATATAACATTGTATACTAATAAATATTACAATACAACAAACATAAATATATAAGTACATGTAATAAATAAGAACTTATTAATAAAATATCTTCACGATGGCCCTTCGTTCCTTTATCTTCTCTGATTGAGGACGTTTCGCTGAAACAAGCCACCTTGTAATCATTAAAAAAAATAAGTTGAGTAAATCTTAATGATATCCCTCAGTCGCAAATAGTTGAAAAAATATATTCCACAAAGCTAAAGAGTTAATAATTATACGAATATGATGGATAACGATCGAGAAATCGGGGGTCGATCCCACCCATTTTTACCCCTTCCTGGATCCTCAGGAACCGAGGTAACGTGGTTACCCCCTGCACAACGATTCTTCATTCCGCCGAGAGCTCTCGTGGAGGAAAGACGTCTTTCCTATTTCTCTCTTGCCAAACTACCCCTCATCCAAACGACCGAACCTCCTTTTTCTAGGATGACCAACACCGACAAGTACGGACCACTGCCGACCACTGATGACCACTGATGACCACTGATGACCACTGCTGACCACTGCTGACCACTGTTGACCACTGCTGACCAGTACTGACCATTTAGGTTATAATTCAATTTTTATTTCTCATCTGTTCTAGGAACACATACACCGTGCGTTGACATGATTATTTGAATAATTATTGACACATTTGACAGTTCTTTAATTATTTGATTATTTACTGATTACTTACAAATTATTTACAGCTTTTTACAGATTACTTACAGATAATTTAAAGTTATTTACTGATAATTTACAAATTATTTGCTGATTATTTATAGATAATTTACAGATTTTTTTACACATTATTTATAGGTTAATTACTGATCATTTACTGATCATTTACTGATCATTTACTGATCATTTACTGATCATTTACTGATCATTTACTGATCATTTACTGATCATTTACTGATCATTTACTGATCATTTACTGATAATTTACTGATAATTTACTGATAATTTACTGATAATTTACTGATCATTTACTGATCATTTACTGATCATTTCCTGACGACCTCTTGATTACTTCCTGCTTATTTCCTCATTATTTCTTAATGTCGTTTATGTATCGCATGCTTGCTGACGTTAGTAGTTCGGTAGAAAAGTTGGTAGTTTTCATAGATGTTATAGTTAGTTTCAAAGTTCTCCGAAGATGAGCTCGAAGAAACAAGAAAGAATTGTACAAGAGAAACAATCCTGTAGCGAAACTCAACAATAGAAATAAGAATAGGAAAAAGAATAGAAACAAGTTCATTAGGTATAGTTGATTCAACACTTTCTCTGCAAAGAATTTGTTGCCACTTTGATTCTATTAGTATATTAGAACTAGTATAAGTTACACAGCAGCAGAGAAAGTGTTGTTCTAGAAATTAAGCGTAAACCTATGTGAATCACTGACAAACGTATTTACGAAGAGCAAACATTTGCAAATTCTCACATTTTTAGCTTCTCTTTTCCTTTGCTTTCTTTCGCGACGTGAAGTAGTTTATTTTGCAGTGATGAGCGACAAGTTTCTCGCTCTTTCGTTACTCTCTTCCAGAGTATCGAAGTGAAAATCTTGGATAGCATAGTTTGTTTCCGATCCTGAGAGGGTTCCTTGTGGACCTCACTCGGGTCTGTTCATTCTGGTTCCGGTAATCGGGCCAGGGTGGCAGATTTCGAGGTAAATGTCCTGTGCTTGCGAGGAAGGGCCATGGCACATGTGGCGGTCGTGACGTAAGTCACGATTAAGCAGGACATTCCTGGACGGGGTGTCGGTAATCCGATTGGAGGCTGCGTGCGGTTCTCGGTCGTTGTCACTCCTAAGGGTTTGTTCTCGCGCGCTGAGACACGTGTGCGACGCACTCGTTGTCCATGTGCCATGGTTTCGACTGAGTATGGCTCGGTGGACTTCAGGTTGAGGTTCAAACTTTTTCTCGCGATTTAGTGTTAGAGTCATTTAGTTTCTTAGAGTCAATCCCCCCAATTAGTATTCGCTCTTCGAAATAATGTTCTGTCAGTGACTTAGCGATAACTTTGGTATAAGAATAGTTAATAAGTTACAACATTGTATCCACGACGATATTCCAAGTTTGATGGTCCCATTTTTCTTCGAGCTTGACTCGAAGCAAAATGTGTCTTGAGGACTTGGAATAAAACGGTGGGTGGTTCGGTCGCGGAACACAATCCGCGACCCAGCCACCCATCAGGGTCTCTGCTAGCGGCAACCTCCACGTGGTGAGACCTGGTAATCGGTAATAATTGTAGAGAATTGGAATTAGAATTCTTCTACAATTACAACCGAGCTAATAGCTGCTTCACATGTATATTTTGATTAGAAGTTAGGACTTTCCGTGATGGAGTATACTTTATAAACTTTACTTAGTTTTCAGCATTAATGATCAACATCTATTGATGTACTCATATCGCAATTTACTCTTGTACTTTTTGCAATACTCTATTGTAATACCCAAGCTCCTTCAGTTCCGCTTGAGACTTTATTAATTTATTATTATTTAAATACACTACTGCGCATTGTTCTTACATAATTCAATAAAATAATATTCATTAGCCTTTATAGTCCCTAAACTTATAATGAATCCAAATAAGTTGGCAATGGAACTTATTTCACACGTTCGAACGATTTTATGTTAATTATTTCAGTTTATTTTAATGACATAAACTTTGGGTGAATGTCATTTAATTAAATAACTGTTTGTCTTTCGGACAAAGCTGCTGGGGTTTATTTATTAATCGATTTATTATTATTAATCGACGCCTTAAAAACGAATCCATTATTTATACTTTAATTAATACACGTTTTTAGCTGCTCTGCCGTCAGACATGAATTATTAATGAAATAATATTACGAACAATTAAATTGAATTAAATAAGATTTTGACCTTCGGACAAAGCTAATCTTTTTTATTAACTAATTCATAAGTTTTCGTGAATAATCAGATTTTTTATTCATGATTACAGGGTGGCAACTGCTTGTTTCACCGGGGCGTCCGCAATCAAAGAAGATAGAAGAACGAAGGGCCATCATCAACATATTTTTTTACAAGTGTTTATTTATTCCATATACTTATATATTTATGTTTGTTATTCTACAATATTTATTACTATACAATGTTGTATGAAAATTGATGTATCTCTTAAAATTTACATTTGCAATAAATGTCTTTATTACGAACATATTGTGTTATATTTTATATCTTCTCGCCTTATCGAATATCCAGAATCCCATATGTCCTAAAAACTTCCTCCAACCTCGCTGTCTTCCGCGAATGGGTGGGCGCCATTACGTCGGTAGGTGGAAGGCGGTTGGCGACCGTGAGTCGCCTTTCCGTTAAACTGCAAAAAACGGTTGGGGACCGAGAGCCGTTACGAATTAACGGTCGTGGCGACTGGCCGGCGCCATTCAAATGAAAAGTGAAATCCTAGTATTTTTGGGGGGTGTCGAGTAAAATAGTGGGTTCCAAGGAACTGTCGTTATTCGGTTTTCATTTAAATGGCGACCGCGAGTCGCCAAACCGTTAAACAGCAAAAAACGGTTGGGAACCGAGAGCCGTTACGAATTAACGGTCGTGGCGATTGGCCGGCGCCATTCAAATGAAAAGTGAAATGCTCATATTTTTGGGACTTGTGGGGATCGTAAAATTTTGGGATTTTCAGTTTTCATTTGAATGGCGCCCGAGAGTCGCCAAACCGTTAAACAGCAAAAAACGGTTGGAAACCGAGAGCCGTTACGAATTAACGGTCGTGGCGACTGGCCGGCGCCATTCAAATGAAAAGTGAAATCCTTATATTTTTGGGACATGTGGGGATTGTAAAATTTTTGGATTTTCAGTTTTCATTTGAATGGCGACCGAGAATCGCCAAACCGTTAAACAGCAAAAAACGGTTGGAAACCGAGAGCCGTTACGAATTAACGGTCGTGGCGACTGGCCGGCGCCATTCAAATGAAAAGTGAAATCCTCATATTTTTGGGACTTGTGGGCATCGTAAAATTTTGGGATTTTCAGTTTTCATTTGAATGGCGACCGAGAATCGCCAAACCGTTAAACAGCAAAAAACGGTTGGAAACCGAGAGCCGTTACGAATTAACGGTCGTGGCGACTGGCCGGCGCCATTCAAATGAAAAGTGAAATCCTCATATTTTTGGGACTTGTGGGGATCGTAAAATTTTGGGATTTTCAGTTTTCATTTGAATGGCGACCGAGAGTCGCCAAACCGTTAAACAGCAAAAAACGGTTGGAAACCGAGAGCCGTTACGAATTAACGGTCGTGGCGACTGGCCGGCGCCATTCAAATGAAAAGTGAAATCCTTATATTTTTGGGACTTGTGGGGATCGTAAAATTTTGGGATTTTCAGTTTTCATTTGAATGGCGACCGAGAGTCGCCAAACCGTTAAACAGCAAAAAACGGTTGGAAACCGAGAGCCGTTACGAATTAACGGTCGTGGCGACTGGCCGGCGCCATTCAAATGAAAAGTGAAATCCTCATATTTTTGGGACTTGTGGGGATCGTAAAATTTTGGGATTTTCAGTTTTCATTTGAATGGCGACCGAGAGTCGCCAAACCGTTAAACAGCAAAAAACGGTTGGAAACCGAGAGCCGTTACGAATTAACGGTCGTGGCGACTGGCCGGCGCCATTCAAATGAAAAGTGAAATCCTCATATTTTTGGGACTTGTGGGGATCGTAAAATTTTGGGATTTTCAGTTTTCATTTGAATGGCGACCGAGAGTCGCCAAACCGTTAAGCAGCAAAAAACGGTTGGAAACCGAGAGCCGTTACGAATTAACGGTCGTGGCGACTGGCCGGCGCCATTCAAATGAAAAGTGAAATCCTCATATTTTTGGGACTTGTGGGGATCGTAAAATTTGGGGATTTTCAGTTTTCATTTGAATGGCGACCGAGAATCGCCAAACCGTTAAACAGCAAGAAACGGTTGGCGTCATAGAGCCGTTACGAATTAACGGTCTTGGCGACTGGCCGGCGCCATTCAAATGAAAAGTGAAATTCTCATATTTTTGGGGGGTTTCGAGCAAAATTGAGGGTACAGTGAAATTGTCGTTATTCGAGTTTTATTTAGCTGGCGACCATGAGTCGCCATTCGTTTAAACGGCAGGGGTCGTGTGGCGACCGTAGTCGCTTTCAAATTAACGGGGAGAAAACCGGTTGGCGACACAGAGTCGCCATTCGAATTAACGAGGAAAAGCGGTTGGCGAGCGAGGGTCGCCATGTGGATTGGAAGGAAGTTTTTATCATAAATGGGACTCTGGATATGCGGTACATCGAGGAAATATAATATAATACAATTTATTCGTAAGAAAGTCATTTATTGAAAATATAAATTTCACAAGTTACAACAATTTTCATTCCATGTTGTATACTAATAAATATCATAATATAACAAACATAAATATATAAACATGTGCAGTAAATAAACATTTGTAAATAAAATATCTTGACGATGGCCCTTCGTTCTTTTATCTTCTTTGACTGTGGACGTCTCGGCGTATCTAGCAGTAGCTATCCTGTAATAATTAATAAAATATCAAATTAGTTAAAAAATCTGACAAATTAGTTAATGAACAGACTTAGCTTTATTAAACGATATATAGGAAGAAAATAGTATTGCTTTTGTTTCTGAAACACCCTGTATAAGAGTTAAATTCATGGGCAAAAAATGTGCCGTCCATCTAGCGGTGAGAACGTGCAACTAAAGCATTGTCGTATGTTGGAGGGGAGCGGCGAATTTAGTTCCACCTTCTCACCGCTAGATGGACGGCAATTTTTCTGCCCATGAATTTCGTCCTTATCTGAGCCCCTTCGAAAAAAATTGTAGTTCCACGTTTTCACCGGTAGATGGACGGTACTTTTTCTGCCCATGAATTTCACACTTATATAGGGTGTTTCAGAAATGGAAACACAAACTACTTTCTTAAAATATCTCGTTTATTAGAGCAGATAGAAAGACAAAGTTTAAACAAAAATTGCTTGTTTTTTAACGGGGAAGACTTTGTTTACAATATTTCGGTAAATTAAGTAATCAAAATGAATACATTTAAATATTGCTCACAAACCGTCACATCCACGACTTTTTGAATTTTATTTACGACACCAGAGACCATTTTGCGTACTGTGGGAGTGATTTTCATAGAAAAATTTCTGCTGTATCACGTACAGTAATTGGAATTCCCGCCAAAGCCCTAATTTTTACGGAAATTCCGGTATCTAATTTTTACGGTATTGCCAAATTTAACTAATTTTTAAACATATTTGCAATCATCCGCAGCAAATGTAATTTGTAGCGTTTTATTCTTAAAAAGTAACAGAATATTTTCCAGCGAAAAAAGACTCTCTTACTTTTGTATTTACGTCGCAATATTTAAGCAAAGGTAAGAGAATCGAAAAATGAGAAGCTTGAGCGGGTCTCGCTAAATATAAATAATGTCTAAAAATATTTGCGAATGAATATTGCGGATCTACTTCACATTATTTGATTCTTGATGGTCCACAGATTGTTCTACAATAAAGGAAGACTCTTTAACTTTTATATTTATATCGCAATTTATATGCAAATTTGGGAAGACAATCGAAAAATGGGAAGGCGGAAAGTGTCTCGCTAACAAAGTTTAACTACTATTTAAACATATTTGCGAATTCATTTTGGAAATCTAATACTTATCTCTTTATTCTTGAAAGTCTGCAGGACTATTTGCAATAAACAAAAAATCTCCAGCTTTTATATTTATGGCACAATTTTTATGCAAATTTAAACGGAGTATCGAAGAATGAACTAGCATATCGTGCCCTGCAAATTTTAACTAATGTTTAAACAAATTTGCAAATCCATATTGCTACTGTACTTTACATTCACTTGATATCTACGGATTCGTTTTCAGCGTGTCAAAATGTTTAAAATTTGTTGGACAGTGTTGTTTGATAAGAATATGCAGTAATGTATTGAATAAATAAATAAAAAAATAAGTAAGAAAACCTCCTGTGGAATTGCATGGGCTTGTGTATTTGAATACAGTATTACTGTATTATAATTACAGTATATTATTCCAATACAATTAGTCCTTATTAAAACTACAAGAACAAATTCCTATATGAATACATCAAGAAATGTTGACCATTAATGTTGTACACTAAATAAAGTTTATTTCATCGCTGAAAGATAGTCAAGCGATGTCCGTCTCAATATTCCTAACTTATTCGCTGAGCGAGGTGTCTAATTTCTAATTAAAGTAATACATAAAGCAGCCATTAGCTCGGTTGTAATTGTAGAAGAATTCTAATTCCAATTCTCTACAATTATTACCGATTACCAGGTCTCACCACGTGGAGGTTGCCGCTAGCAGAGACCCTGGTGGGGGGCTGGGTCCCGGATTGTGTTCCGCGACCGAACCACCCACCGTTTTATTCCAAGTCCTCTAGACACATTTTGCTTCGAGTCAAGCTCGAAGAAAAATGGGACCATCAGACTTGAAATATCGTCGCGGATACAATGTTCTAACTTACTAACTATTCTTATACCAAACTTATCGCAAAGTCACTGACAGATCATTATTTAAAAGAGCGAACGTACTAATTGGGGGGATTGACTCTAAGAAATGACTCTAATTCTAAATCGCGATTCTAAAGTTTGCTCGTCAACCTGAAGTCCGCCGAGCCATACTCAGTCGGAACCATGGCACATGGACAACGAGTGCGTGGCACTCGCGTCTCAGCGCGCGAGAACAAACCCTTAGGAGTGACAACGAAGGAGAACCGCACGCAGCCTCCAAACGGATTACCGACACCCCGTCCAGGAGTGTTTCGCTTAATCGTGACTTACGCCACGACCGCCACATGTGCCATGGCCCTTCCTCGCAAGCACTGGACATTTACCTCGAAATCTGCCACCCTGGCCCGATTACCGGAACCAGAATGAACAGACCCGAGTGAGGTCCACAAGGGACCCTCTCAGGATCGGAAACAAACTATGCTATCCAAGATTTTAATTTCGATACTCTGGAAGAGAGTAACGAAAGAGCGAGAAACTTATCGCTCGTCAGTGCAAAATAAACTACTTCACGTCGCGATGCAAAACAAAGGAAAGTAGAAGCTAAAAATTTGAGAATATGCAAATGTTCGCTCTTCGTAAATACGTTTGTCAGTGATTCACATAGGTTTACGCTTAATTTCTAGAACAACACTTTCTCTGCTGCTGTGTAACTTATACTAGTTCTAAAATACTAATAGAATCAAAGTGGCAAAAGATTCTTTGCAGAGAAAGTGTTGAATCAACTATACCTAACGAACTTGTTTCTATTCTTATTCCTATTCTTATTTCTATTGTTGAGTTTCGCTACAGGAGTGTTTCTCTTGGACAATTATTTCTTGTTTCTTCGAGCTCATCTTCGGAGAACTTTGAAACTAACTATAACAGCTATGAAAACTACCAACTTTTCTACCGAGCTACTAACCTGCAAGCATGCGATACATAAACGACATTAAGAAATAAGCAGGAAGTAATCAAGAGGTCAACAGTAAATGATCGGTAAATGATCAGTAAATGATCAGTAAATGATCAGTAAGTGATCAGTAAATGATCAGTAAATGATCAGTAAATGATCAGTAAATGATCAGTAAATGATCAGTAAATGATCAGTAAATGATCAGTAAATGATCAGTAAATGATCAGTAAATGATCAGTAAATGATCAGTAAATGATCAGCAAATGATCAGCAAATGATCAGTAAATAATATGTAAGTAATCTGTAAATAATCATTTAGTAATTAGTAAACAATCTGTAAAAATCTGCGAATAATCTGTAAGTAATCAGTAAATAATCAAATAATTAGTAAATTGCCAAATGTATCAATTATCAATCAAGTAAACATATAAACAGATTGAGTATGAAGTTCTACAACAGATAATAAATAGAAATTGTATTTTGAGGTAATTAGTTAGTACTGGTCAATACTGGCCAGCAGTGGTCAGCAGTGGTCAGCAGTGGTCAGCAGTGGTCGTTTATGGTCAGTATTGGTCAGCAGTGGTCGCTGGTGGTCGGTAGCGGTCAGCAGTGGTCCGTAGTGGTCCGTACTTGTCGGTGTTAGTCATCCTAGAAAAAGGAGGTTCGGCGGTTTGAAGGAAGGGTAGTTTGGGAAGAGAGAAATAGGAAAGACGTCTTTCCTCCCCGAGAGCTCTCGGCGGAATGAAGAATCGTTGTGCAGGGGGCAAGCACGTCACCTCGGTTCCTCAGGTTCGAGGATGGGGTGAAAATTGGTGGGGTAGAACCGTTGAATATTCGTTACTTTCGTCGATCGCTATCACCAGTATTCGTATAATTATCGACTTGAAAGCTTTTTGAAAAATATTTTTTCACGCATTTTCCAATATTTTCGCGAATGACGTCATTGTTGGTGCACTGGACACCAATTCACTAAAACTATACCGTATTAGCGGCGGACAAGTGGTCAATTAATAAAGAGACTCCTTCGGTTTCGCGTGAGATTTTATTAATTTGCTTTTGTTTAAACGGTTTGTTCGTTAGTAATTAAGTTAGTTAATATAACTAATATTGCAATAACTAAGTTGTAATTTAATAAATTTTGAAATTATCGATGTAGACTAAAGTTTGCCGCAACTTTTCACTTCTTGAGACGAGGGATTATTACAATTCCATTGTATTGTGCATTCTTTATTTTACTAAACTGCAACTTCCGGATGCACCAAAGGTTGCACTGTGCATACTTTGAACTCTTGCGTGACGAATGTAATGATCGTTGCAACGATAAATTATTTTTGAAACAATTACTGATAATAGATGTATGATATCGTTCTCATTTCTGCAACGGTCGCGGTTTGGTTTGACACGAAGATCGGGGTTTCGTTCGTCAAATATATCCTTTAACTATATTTTAATTATTACATTTTAAAACCATTGGATTTGGAAGTTGATGCAGTTGTTCATTAACAATTGGTAATTAACAATAATTAACATTCACTTGTGAAAAACATAGTGAACACCCTCTATTTTAAGAATTTCTATTGTTCTTGGAAACGCTCGCAAATTATTAAAATTCCTCGGATCTGGCGATTTTCTTCAAATTTTTCCGTAAAATCGAGAATTGATATCAGGAGAAAATGATGTGCCAGGAGGTATTCGATTTCGCACAATTCCTGGAATTTGCCACCGATTCCTAGATTTCTCGGACTCATTCGGAGGAGTGGAAATAAATGTTTTTAATGGTGAAGTCTGTCTGCTTCTTTTTTTTCTATTTATTGCAATTCAAAAACTTTCTGTGACTAATCTTACATCTAAAATTATAATACATTATAATATTATATGTAGAAAGTGTATTCGCGTATATTCAAACATGTACATGTATAATGTATGAGAGTATAAAGTTAAATATATATGTATAAATTTCTAAGTATGTAATATATGTTACTGTATTTGAACAAATTATAGAAACATCGTGTAACCAGCGCATCCACTTGACCGCGTTGCAAGTACATTTCACTGCTAATTGGCATATTTCTTCCAGAACCGATGTCGAAGTTCTTCGATGATCCCACGCCATTGCATCGTTGGCACTGCAAAAAGCAATATTTCACAGACGAGATATAAGTAGGCCAAGCACTGGGCTTTCGTAATTCCACCCAAAAATTACAGGCGCTGTAAAAATCAACGCAATAAAAGGTGCCCCCTGCAGAAACGAGTAAACGAATTCTGTACTGCAACCACTCTACAGCACACCGTAAAGAACAGACATGGCGGACCAACTACAATAAATTGAGTGGGAATACAATATTGGGAATAGAATCGTTACAATGTTGCTACAAACAAATGCAAATGCATTGCGTGCATCTACCTTTCTTATTTACAAGTGTATATATATAATACTTATAAGTGTACAGCACTGTATAAAAAAGTATAGTACATTGCTGAGTAAAGTATACTTATGAAGCTTACTAATTCTAATTCTCTACAATTATTACCGATTACTAGGTCTCATCATGTAGTATAGTAAAATAGCCATATATATATATTATATTGTACATTGTGCTATAGTTATTAAACAAATAACCCACTACTTTATCATCATCGTGAGAATACAATTAAATTATTACTGTATAATTATTACTTTGAAAAATGAATCTAGACAAACTGTTTCAGCGTCTGAAATGAATATTAATCCGTAATCAACAATTGGTAATATATCATCCGAGTTTATGTACCAATTAGCACGTGTGTCATAAAATTAATTAAAATTACGATTCAAGATGTAAGAGTTTGGAGAAACTAATTTCATGTTTTACTTTTGTATTTTCTGGACTAAAGATATGAAAAAACAGCTATTTTATGTGTTTGATGAGTAATGTCACCCATTGACACAAAAACCGTTACCGTGCTCTAGGACTCGGTAACTCTGGAATTGCAGACTGCATTGCGTGCTTGCTCTACTTATATCTGGTCTGTGCTTATATCTCGTTTGTGATATGGGAAACATAGGAGGAAGGCAGCAAAAGGTGCAACGGCAGGAATGTCGCCATCGTCGTCATCTTCGTCGTCGTCTTCGTCCTTCTATCTCGATTTATATTTTCCATATATTATCCACTCGACGTCCGTCGTAAAACGATACTCTACCTGCACCGTTTGCCTACTGAATAAACACATTGCAGCGGCTGACAAAGCCGGTATGCATGCATCTACCTTTAAACACATTACGTTTCCCTTCGCGCCTTCACCTACCCCCTCGTTATCTCCTCATCTACATCTCCGCAGCCTATACGAACGCGGGATTATCTATCGGTAGTCTCATAACTATGCACACCCCGGTGGATAAATCAGCTACGTACGCCATTAACGTAAACAAAGTTGCACTTTAGTGCACTTTATTACGTCATATCCACCGAGATGTGTTCCTTGATCTGCTCGCGGTGTGCAGGGAGTTATAACAACGATGTAGATGATCTTGTTGTGTAATGACAGTTAAAAGTTATGTAGTTCTTTACGGTTATTTAGAGTAAAAGGAGTTATAATTATTTGTAATTAAAAGGATTCTAATTAGTTATGGTTAAAAGGAGTATACTATTAGGTTGGCGACTGAGTTCGTTATAAACTTCGATTAAACAAAGTTAATTGTATGAAATAATAATTGTAATGTATCAAAATAATCGCAAGAATGAGAGCTCTCGAATGATATTATCGATCAATAAAAATCATCTACAAATATGATTCTTATAAACAAGAAAAGGGAGGCAGAAAACCAGAGTTCGTGAATTTAGTTACCAACTTAATAATATACGTTTAAATGTTTCTATGAAATCGAATAATCGGCTTCTTTACAGAAGATGTTCGGATAGAATTAAAATATTTCGTTGTAAATAATATTATTATTATATGTTATAAAATATGATTCTTTTCGTCCAGCTCTCAGGTTCATATTTGTACACGGTTTAAATAGAATAAGGAGGATAACAGTACCGTTGACATTGGAATAATAAACGAACCGCGAAAATATATTTATCCCGCGGGCTGTTCCCTCGGGGTTACAACTTTTCGTCAAGTTTTTTTTTATTGTTTGCCCGGTGTGAACTCGGGTGGTGTGGGAGGCTTGGAAAAGGGAGAAAGCCCTTCTCGAAGAAGTAGTTCGTTTGCCTGTGGGAACAAAGTCATCGAGGCGCGACCCCAATCGTTTTGTCTCAACGGCGAAATTACCCCTCCTACATGCATCTTACGTTGTCACCCCACGTAAAGAACACGCAAATTGGATTTCAGTCGGGGGTTGATATTTAAATCCTACGTTATACAAGTATAACAAACCAATTTCTATTTTAACCTTTATTATATCTTCTTATATATTCATTGTCAATAATCGCACGCGAATCAACCTGTTTTTTATATAATCGAAAGAGATAATCCACCCTCACTACATATTTATACATGTATTAATAATTAAACCTCTCTTATTATTGGGTTGCCCGGAAAGTTCATGCCGATTTTTAAGGAATATTGAAAGGCGACATTTTTATATGCTGATATATATTTATTCAGTTATGTGTGCACTGTTTCGTTTCACAACTTTTCTCCATTTTCTTATGCGACTTGAGAATTTCATCCTCCCAAAATATCTCAGGTTTTTCGGCGAGAAACTACTGAAAATCGGCATGGACTTTCCAGAAAACCCAATACATGACACGTATTAACTATGTTTCTGGATTAAATGAAATGGTAGATTAATTCGCGTGTGATTGGAGCGAGAACGGTTTATAATTATATATTATAATTATAACGATAATTCTATCATATTACATATATTATATACCCTTGCATAGTTATCGCATACAATTATAAACCATTCTTATTATTATACAATCATATATGAATGAATAACCTACCATTTTAAATAATCCAAAAAGACAGTTAACCCTCTATAGCTCCGTGTACCTTTAAAGTCATATAATCGTCTATCCGTATCCTTCACTTCATTGTATCTATTTATTGTAATAATAATTATAAAATTACACGCAGCGATTATCACATATTTCTGTGCATCTAAGCAATAATTTTTTTACTATTTTCACATAATATATCTTCGTTTGAATCGCTAAACGTTTAACTAAAACGTTATACGGTTTCCTTTTATGCACGAAAAAAATTGGGCTGCAGAAGGTTAACAGTTTCCTAGTACAGTAAGATCTACTTTAAACCATTGGTTTCCGCGGAGCTCGATGATCGACGTGTCTGAGGCACCGATTGAAATCGAAGCAAGTGATCGGTAAGGAATGAAAGGAGCTACGGTAGGCAGATTGCCGGAGCAATTGCATAGAAGTGCATGCGATGGAATTTTCGAAGATATCCAGAGAGAGAGTGAGAGAGAAGGGCCGAAGGAGTGTGTTTCGCGTACACGGAGAGACGTAGGGCAACGCTCGTTAAGCGCAGTGCGATTCCTCGAGATATCGTCGAGGCTTTAAATCAAGTCCCTGGGTCTCCTCAACCGGTGAGTGACTTTGAGCCGAGTCTACGGGCGTATACGTAAAACAAAAGAATCGTTAACGTCCGCCACGACGATCCACGGAATCGCGGCGTATTCAAATGAGCTATTGCCCATTGGAAAAATGACGACGAGAACGGGAGCGTACCCGCGTACACAAACTCGGGCACACCGGACCCAAGCCATGAGAAAACCGATCTCATGAGAAATAAGACGGGCTTTGACGTTTCAGGAATTCCCCTCGACCGACTTTTAAAGAGGAGTTTCGAGCCTCGATGCATCGAGTGCACTCCGGTTAACTTCACCCTTTGCAAATATTAAGTGCATACCGTGTATACCGGGAAATATTAAAGACGTCTACGAGAATATTTAATATCAAGTGCTTTAATATTTATGGAGAGGTCGGTAAGTTAATTTCAAGATGAACGGTTATAGTAAATAATTATGGAAATTGCGTAAGCTACGTCTAACATATATGCAATTAAACGGACGGTTGGAATGAATTTTATAATGATCCTGACATATTTAATTTTTATACAGTCTATGGTCTAGATTTTTGTCCAATTAAAATGGGGATAATGAATAGATTAATTTTATGTACTCTGAGATAATGATCAAAGATACTCGAACAATCAAAGAGCCTTGTTGTTCTAAATCACAATCAACTCGAGAATCAACGTTACATTAAATGAAATTATACTACTAATAAAACTGTTTGCGTAATGAATAGAAGAAACGAGGACACTCTACAATACACCCCGCGTAATTAATTCGTCAGGATAATTCGCGATGCCGAAAGAGCAACGAGCGAATATGATATCTCGAACTGATGCGTTCTTGTTTTAGCCAGTATTTTAACAGGAATCCTTTCATTAATATTTATCAAGAGAGGAAGAAAGGAGGAAGGATTCTGATAGGGGAGAATAGAACGAGTAAATTTGAATGAATCTTTCGGCTTAAAGTTAGAATTAAATGGAATTCATAAAGGTTTTTAATTATGGACAACCTTACGACGATGTTATTCTGCGTTATTGATTTACGACTGAATTAATCCGTACTCAAGCGGCGGGTTTCGAGTTAGAATGAAAGCTCACGCTGTGAGTGAACAGGATTTCAAATAAGCTATCGGTCATTGGAAAAATAACGAGGACAAGAATGCAAGGACTACTAGGGATGCACTGTCGCGGTAGAAACCGATCTGACGAGAAATGAGACCGGTTTGACGGTTCGCCATGGCTTCATGCCGACTCCACGTATGATAAATTTCAGCCGGTGCCGTGTACAACCAAAATTCACGCGTTTTAATACCGGTTCAGAATCGGCCGGTAATAAACATAATTCATTGATATTAAGCAAATTAAACGACATAAACCTGCCGTATTCATGGCATTAATAAATGATCAATTTATCAAGTTTACTCTCATTGATTCGAACTCGAGTGCAACAGCAGCCTTTTAATTTATAAAGCTATAAGAACCTGGCTGTTAATGTTTAATATCCCAAAGTAATAAAGTGCATGCAGTATTATAATGCGAAATTATAATGGAATCAAAATTCTACTCTATTTATAATGTTTATCAGCGGAATTAAAATAAGTTGCCACGTCGAATTAAGTTTAATCTGATTATCCTGCATTTTACTGTATTCCACTGGCATTTCGTATTTCATCGCGGCGTGAAAAAGTGGAGAACTTTCGGGGAACGCGCGCATTATACGGGCGAACCGCGTTATAAAATTAAACAATGTCCCGCCAAGCGTGGAAGTAATTAAAATTCTTCCGACGATTTTGCATGAAATCGCTGATAAGTGTAACGCGCACACGCGAAACCGAACACGGGACCCTCGCGAATTTTAGTGTCGGTCCAAAGATGTCCTCTTGAAATTCTAATAATTTATCGATGACACGTTTTACGGCGAAGATACTCGTTTCGTAATTTCACGCGTATAAGTTAAGTAGTATGTACTTCGATCTTCCTTTCGAATGATCTAACGTTTCGATAAAACTTGTAACAAGCTAGTAAGTCGTAAAAAGTTGAAAGCATATCCCAGTATTCAACTACCACGTAGATGTTGATTAAGTTAATTATGTGTGCCACTGATTATGAAAGTGGTTTAAGTCACTTTTTATAAGCCCTTTAAAATAAATACTTTACCTGAAATATAATAATTTCGGAGATTTCGACGGCACACGTTGCATAATTGAGTTAATATCACTTATATTTTTGTAACTTATCCAGTATTCTAATATTTATAACAAAAACAGTCGAAGGTCTCTGTTTGGAGGAAGCTAAAAACATTAGATTGTACAATTAAATATATAAAGTTCTATAAACTTTATTTCAATAAATCATACAGTGAGGTATATTTTTCAACGAGCATTTTGAATTTGAAATAAAATATTTTCTTCTCAACCATGACAATAAAAAATTCAGTACAGGTTCGAATGAAGTTATTTCGAAACATTGTTCAAAGTGGATTTAAGATACCGCGGAATCAAAGGGATTGGAAGGATCGATTGGAAGCGGCATCGATCTAAGATCGATCTTTGAGGAATCTCTTTCTAACGAGACTTACACCATCAATATGGAACACGAATCCAGAGTGGAGAGATGCGAGAAAGACAGACGTTTCACTTCGCGTGTATCGACATTTTGAAAACAAAAAAAGTCACACATCGAGTATATCGATAATTGGCAGCTGAACGGTGACGTTTCAGACCATAGGTGACTAAAAGGTCGCGCTGAAGATCGGTCTTAAAAGCGAAACGTCAACGATACCAAAGGAACAAGATAAATGGATTCGGATCTTGCCAATCTTTTTTACCGCTGTAAAATACCAAACGACATAGCTCCAAGATCTTAGATAGATAAGAGAGAAATCGCATTGCGAGTCCGCGATACGAATGAATAAGTTCGATGTTATTTAACAAAGAAAATAAATACACTTCATATGCACATATATAAGGTATCCCATGTAAAATAATCCACCTAATTATCTCCTTTAATTGCGATAATACAAACCCTTTTTTGTGCACGAAAGAACATTTTTTCCGGTGCCGCTTTTTTTAATTGGAACACCCGGATTTTGTACAAGTTCTTCTGCGTTGTTGGGTTCTCTGATCTTGACATCTCCGGTTTAAACTCATTTTTAAAGTAAAATAATAAATGCAATTACGACTTAATTGTAGCAGTTTGAAAAAACTGCATTGCTCATGGAACGACCTAATAAATGGTCATGAGTGAGAAGAACTGATTTTATATGAATTTAAAAATGCTGGTCGACAAATATATCTCATTTAATAATTTATTGAAACAATATTTATAAAAGCTTATATATTTAATTGTGCAATCTGATGTCTTCAACTTCTTCCATTTATTAATTAATATTAAACACGTCACAAAAATCGATGAATACTAATTATTCCACAACTTTAAGCCTGCAGATATAATTAAACTGGAAAATTCATTTTAATTATAGGTCCTTCTAGCTCACACTGTTTCATAACTCGCTACATAATCGCATTATTTTTTTAATCCAGCTTCTCTTTATTAATTATAATTCCAAATCCATTTAATTTAATCTGCTTTGTATTTCGAAGATAAGCACACGAATGAATAATAAGGACAATGAAATAAACGAGCAATCTATGTAATCACAATAGATAAACAAAACCATTGATACTATTAATATGTAGTGTGAAGTTCTGGGGCTATCGAGAAGGCCAAAAATTAAAAGAAAACTTCTTTATTTCAAGCTTCGACGAAACGTTTCGATAACGAAATTGTTATCCTCTTCAGTCGAAAAAATGTGCCAAGAAGTCCTAGGATATGCTCCTTTACAATAGTTTCGCCCTAGGTGCTATCGTCTTAGGTGTTTAGTTAAGACTTCTTGGCACATTTTTTCGACTGAACAGGATAACAATTTCGTTATCGAAACGTTTCGTCGAAGCTTGAAATAAAGAAGTTTTCTTTTAATTTTTGGCCTTCTCGATAGCCGCAAAACTTCACACTACATATTAATAATATTACGGCCAACCTCAACCTTCAAGAAAATTATTTAAACCATTGATACTGTAGGAAACATAGTTTCATACATTGTCCTACACTTAAGATATACAATGCAATGGATAAAATAAATATACTTCAATTTCCAATGACCGGCTAAAATCCCCCTTCTAACTGCGCTGCTTCGATAATCTGTGCTCCGGACAATGATTATCGTCGGTCCGTTTAATTTAATCCACTTTTGAATCCGGCGACGCACGGAGAAATGAATGAGAGAAAAGAGAGAGGGCAAACAGGTAATCACGAATGTGTACGGAGAATCATATGTGTGTGAATACAGGGAGGGTGAGTATGTATAAAAGAGGGATAGAGTAGTCGATGGCGATGCAAAATTGGCCGGTGCTCATCTCTGCCTAGAAGCCAGTGCACCTTCGAATATGATTAGCATATGCATGAGCCGACCAACCCCTTTCCATACACTCCGTCGACTGACCGCGTACGTCAGCGTTCTCCAGTACCAACCCCTTCAGAAGTGGGCCCATATACAGGGTGTACTCAGAAAGATGCGCCAAATCGAGCACGGATAAGATACTGATTTCATACCGATCAAAGCATGTTGCCAAAAGTATCGTCACTAGATTAGTTTGATAATTGAATATCCTACTGAATCTGAATTGCTGTTATTTTACTCGGATACATCCCTTATCTGTAACCAACCGTGTACCAGGATTCCAAGTACGAATAGCAGGCAATATAAACCCTGGCACACACAAACAACCCAAACCCAACCCCTTAGCACCACTGCCATCAGAAACTTCAATAATACCTTCCACGTCCCTCAATTACCTCCTATTTAATTACACTGCCGCATAATTAACGTCGCGAAAGCACCCTCGGCTGACGTGACGTACCTTAACCCGGAGAGGTGGCGGAAAGTGACGCGAATGATATGTACCGTTTCTCTAGCAGGCTTTAATATATACCCGGGGTCATGCTAATCTGCTACTCAAGATTCGACTAACCTGTCTTAGGAATTTATTAGCTGAGTTTATATCGAGGCGGGGAATCGTTCCTGAGCAATATCGCGAGATATTATACTTCGTTTATATTTCATTAATTTTTAACTACTTTTTAAGTCCCGTTTTACCGGACTTTCTTGCTTATGAAGAATACTACACCAACGAACCTTCCAAATAACCTCTAATACATTTATAGGTTATTATTTAAGTTTAATATTTGTTATAAACAAATATCAGACGTAGAAATAAACTCTGTTCGGCGTTTGGGTACAAAGTTTGATTTAAAAAGAATAAATATGTATCCATCATCAATATAATTGCCATTGTTGTTGTTGATGACCTTTTGCCATTTTCCTGGCAACTTGCGAATACCATCGCGATAGAAACTCGGTGTCTTCGAATCAATAACGTACTGATCGGCTTTAAATATCTAGTTGAAATTTCCACTTTAAGTGCTGGAATTAATTGCAGTTAATAAAACCTTGACAAAATTTGACATACACTGGAATCAGAAATGATGAGTATTTTGAATCGATAATTGGGAATCGATTAAAATCAGAACGTCTATTGGCTTCACGAGAATAAAATGCAAGGGAAAGGCATTAGTAAACCGTGAGGATACCACGGACGAAGGGGTTACATAATGGGAAACGATTGGCCTTTAATTGGCCACATCTGATTGGAAACGAGCGTCTCCATCCTCGGCCACTTCTATAGGCGAATAGGCAGAGCAACCGGCTAAACGAGGAAGGAACCTCGTTACCGTAATACGACTAATGCCATGAGTTACCAAAAACAAGAACTTTTTAACCCCTACGTGTAATTGCAGTCTAAAACGATGCGCCTACTCCTCCACCCCTCCGAGAAATTAAGGAAATTGTGGATACGGCGATCACAAAAAGCTCGAATATCCTTAGATTGCACTGTTTAATGTAAACCCTCGAATACCACTCGAAAAGTTTATTTTTCATATATCACTGTGTGATCATATCAAACATGATCTTTTCACGTATAATTGTGGTATACTACTTTATTAATCAGTTATGAATATGATAAAAAAGGACTGAAAGCCTTTTGCACTCGGCGGCGATTCTTAGTCGCCATTCAGTTTATTGCGGCAGTTATATCTTGTTATTAGACGTTAAATCACCGACGCTGGAGTGAATTTGAATGTCGCCTTTGTTGTTGGGTATCGAATGTAAAGGGTTAATAGAAACAAGTAATATCACTTAAACGTAGAAAGAAACTTAATGAAATACATGTTTCGGTTGTAATTGACTTTTATCGTGGAAAGACAGAGAGATTTAAATAGCCACGTTCTTTTATCGCCAGCAAATAGACCACCGGGAAAAGTAATCTGCACTATTGTTCCAAAGCGTGGGCGTTGGAAATGGAAAACTGATTGAAAAATGGTAGCTTAACCGCTTTGATACATTATCGATCTCTGCGACACGCAAGGATACGATTTTGATCTGACTAAACTGCGTAATTGTCTTTTCCCTGGTTGGTGTACAATTTCCGGTTAAAAATCGGTGTGCCATTCGTAACGGCAAACAAGAGTTACACGTTTTACGATATCATGGCAAATTAAATATATGAAATGTTTGTTTGGAAAATGGTATGAGTGCAGATTTAAAAAAAAGTATCTTCTTATTAGTTAAAACATCAACGATGCAAGAAGAATTATCTTACACCACTTCAAAATCTAATTTATAGCGTATACTTTAAGTAATTCCAAAATGAATGCACTGTAAATCAAAGATATTATTATCACCCTAACTAAAATGGAAAGTGAGGGATCCCGAAAATGTAAAAAAATTCTGAAACCTTGCACAAATATAGAGTTCATCCTGAATATAGAATTCATCCTGATTACGAAGCTATTTTTCATTGGTGCCCATAAACGGTTTAAAGGGGTGAAATCACCTTAATACATAACTTATAATAAAAAGTTTTGATTTGCAAATAACTCTGCTGTAAATACACGGTGAACTAGAGTAACACTTTTAGTATAAATATAACATAAATATTAATAATATCTAACATTCATTCAACTATTATTGAACTTATAATACAAAGTTTCGATTTGCAAATAATTCTACTATAAATGCACTATGAACTAGTGTAACGCAAAAGATACGGTACAAGGGTTTCTTATAACAATATCTAATATTCGATTAATATTCGACTGCAATTGCTACGACAATAATTCCAAAGTAATACCACCAAGGAATATCAAAGTGGAAAACACGTCAATTACTGTTCTTTCGCCGGTGGAAACATTAAGTCCTCAGCGACAAAAGATTTACGAGAATTCCCTGGTCGATCTGTACCCTTCAACCCCGAGCGACGAAGTGACGGACTTAGATTAACTCGGGATTCGAGATTGTGGAAGTTCAAAGAGACGTCGCGAGGCAGTGGAACCCGTCTCCGTCGACGTCGTCGTCGCCGTCGCCGTCGCCGCGAAGTATTCGACGAGCGGAGATTTGGCGGACGCAATCTGAATCGAGGGTACGACAGAAGCGGAACTTTAACAAATTTACGCGCTGCAGGAAACAGGAGTAAAAGCGAGGGCGTAGGCCATTCCTGTTATCGAAAGTTCCCCTCTGCCAACCCTGCCACTGACATTGAGTAAGCGCAAGACTTTCCTATTGATTAGACCAGATTAGAGGGAAAGTACTCAACCAACAACGTCACGGGAATCATCATTGAATTCACATTGATGATCATTTACATCAGATTACACTATTCTTCGTACTTAAGTACATAATTCCTATGGGATCACCCTTGGGGCTATTACATCCTGTACATTCCCTTGCGTTCATTGTGAAACAGAAAAATGGCCGATGATTTGTTTACATGGACCGGAACGTTAACTTAATTGAAGTGGAAGGAGTGGATTAAATTAACATTTAATTTTCACTGCTACGACGACATTTATATTAAAATTCAAGTTCTGATTGATTACACCACGTTCTAAAAGAATGGAATCTTCAAGTTGCATGAAAAATGAAGAACACTTGTTGAACAAAATGGTGCATACATAATTGGATAAATATATATCGACATATAAAAATGTTGCCTTTTAATTTTCCTGACAAATCGGTATGAACTTTCCGGACAACCTAATATTTAACCCTTTGCGGTCGGTGTCCCCGTAGCGGGGACATTTTTAAATAGTCGTAGAAGTCAATAACCCAAAAGCGAAATCTGCCGATCGCAAAGGGTTAAATTTAAACTTCGGAATATTATTTTTCGAATGAATAATACAAATGGATGTCAAAGGTGGAGAGGAGACGAATTGTAGAAGTTAGGAGGAAAGATGAAAGCAATGAAGGAAGTATCTTAAATGGATTCGAGCACTTGGTGGAACGTGGTGAGATAAAGTCACGGTACCACGTGTCCGTGTTGAAAGGGTGTAGATCGTAGAGGAGGAGAGGACCGAGGGCCATTTAATAATCAGTAAACTAGTTACAGCTCACATACATCCATGTAGAAGCGACATGGCTCGGTCGCATGTGCACCCTGAATTATTTACACGGAGGATGACCGCCCACCAAAATGGACTTAGAATTCGCAATTAAGGTGCATGGGGCCATAAGCCCGAGACGCATTACCACATTATTATTAAAATCGAGTAAAGTCGCTCTACTCACTTCCACCCTATAAAATGTAAGACCCACCCTCGCTTAAATATTACCTTACCCGCTGGAAAGAAGGATAATAATCTGGAAATAAGGAAAATATTTCATCGAAATGTAACGAAGTATATCACGCATGAATTTCAATTTTATATAACACCATCAGAAACAAGCGCGTGTTTCTCTGAATTGTGACATTTTAATCCAAACTTCCAGTAGAATTAATTCCATTTTTGACAACCACGGTTACATTCGGAGTGCTCCCGCGTAATCGAAATTCAATAAAAATGGATTTCCATTTGCACGCATTACAAGTACAATATAGCTTAAGCCTAAAAAAAAATATTGTTAAAGATTTAAAAAAAATGGCTCGCTCCAATAAAGCTTCACGATTAACGTAGTATTAATTGTTGAAAATGACGATGCGAGTAAAAACCCTTGGTGGATGGCAGTGCAAACAACGAAATAAGCTTACTTTATTATTACTGGATATATTTTATTTAATTCCGGCGTTGCTGGTAAAACACGCTTAAATTCGTGCAATTAATGAAGCGTATGTCAATTTTTCCGGCATGTTTAACGTGGAAGCGGGTACGTTCGAGCGTGCAACGGCGGGTCTAAATTTTTCTGAAATGTTCACCGACACGACAGGCGCAAAAGACTTTTTATTAAAACGCCAAGCGAACAGCTCGCGCACACATCGAGACAGGGTGTCACAGAGCCGTATATGCAAATTTTATAGGTTAAATGGCCCGGCCGACCGACCACGGAAATAATTATCCCAGTCACCCTGTATTCAGTACCTTAGTCATTCCCTTACCAACACACCCTCATCGGGTTCCTGTCCATAGTTATCATCATACACGACCTCACCTGAACTAGTTTCGAATCGTTCCACGACACACATAACTCCCTTGTTGCTTTGCATTACACCAAAATAACTTTATTTTACGGCGAACCACCGTGCATTATATAAAAGAGTATTAATAATCGATAAATTAATATTTCAACTCAAACATTCTCGTGGTTCTCGAACGCGCTTAAGTTCACTGGTTATTGACTGGAAAGAAGTTCAGCTATTTTTATGATGAATTATTGGTCGGTCGAGTGGAATTATTAATTGATCACGATCAATAATAGGAAATAAATGGGGTAAGAATTTGGAATATTATTTTTGTACTGAGCGATATATATTTAATTGATTTAAGGTTATATTTCATCTGTTCCGCCGATTTATATTGGAATCTAATTCATTTGATGATGCAGAAACTCAATTATAGAATAAATGATCTTAGTCTGGACGTAAAATCGATTGCACCCTTGAAAGCGATTTGATTAAGTTCAGTCCCGTCACTGTCGTATTATCCCATAAATGCAGATTCCACCAATCATAGGGGTAGTAAAAGTTTAAGTATCCTTCAATATTTTAACGTACGTGATAGCTGTAAAATTTGCAACAACAATACGTGGCGAAGCTGGAATTTCACATATACGAAGCTATAAATCTTTGAATTCGAAGCCGTGCATCGACAAATAGATAGATCTATTCAATATTTATATTCTACGTAAAATTATATCGTAAAAATAAAATTGATTTAAAAACTTATTTTTCATAATAAAAGATCATCAAGTTCGTTTGATTTCATAAAACGGCGAGAACTTATGCACACAGCTAATACTTCCCCTGATAAAACAAAAGCAAAGAGAGTCACAGGAATCAAGCGGATTCCCTGGAACAAGATAACCCCGGGAAAAAGAACAGAGGGTTCTTAAAGAAAAAGTTCCCTAATGCTGCGGTAACGTATTACAAGTAACCAAAGTGAAAGCATTATGCAACCGTATAATCCATACCCATTAAAGCAGATCTTCGTAACGAATAATTAATTAGCGTCGGCTCAGCCAACAACATTGCCAGCTACCTAATACAACAACCATGTCCGCCGTATTCTGCTAGCAATACCTTAATTCCAACGAGCGCCTAGGAAGTAATTAAACGTCCGATGATTATCTATTTCCTGCATAGTCCTCCACCACCCTCCTACCTCCCACCACCTAGGACCAACCACCACCCCTTCCAATCCATTCCTCACCACTATCCGCCTTTGCACAATGACGATGCACCGCCAGTTCAACCGGAAATTACTACGGAATCAGGGTTACCTCCTGCTACACCAATACACACGTGATACGACACGCATTAACATTACGCAGAAACCAACTACGTGCGTAACCTCTGTACACTCTCGTACCTCATCGAGGATCGGGGTACAAGGGGGGAATGCCACCTGCTAGTAAATTAGTCTACGGGGTGGTTCAAGTCAGACCCTTTCAAGTCTGCTGGTACACCCTATGTGCCAGTTTACCGAAACCAGTCATTCCTTCCCATCAAATGCACAAACGGCCCTCGACGGTTTACGCGCGAGTTTGATCTCCGCCGATGGCGCGGATCGCAAACTCTGCTTTCGACAGTTATCGGGATACCGGGAAAGTCCTTTAATTTCCATGTCCCCTTCGAGAATGAAAAGTAGTCTGTTGCGAGGTTATGTTGAAGTTGAAGATCCACGTGGTGTCTTTAGTTTTGAGTAGCTTAGGGTTGATTAGGGATAGGTGTTCATATATTATTATTAGGTGTAGAAATGAATCCTTTTCGACTGAATTCAGGTAATTAATACAAAGCCACAGAAGTTAATACTAATTGTAAGAGTTCTCCTAGATCTCGATCTCTTCTTTGAAGTAATTTAGATTAATTAGTTGGTTCAAAATTTAATAATGAACATAGTAGATTCAGAATTGATTAATTACTATAATGAGTTGGAAGTTAAATAATTACGGTACTAAGTAATATAAAAAATTCTTGTAGTTCTATTTTACAACTTGAAGCAATTCAAATAATTCAATGACTTAATTCAGAATTTATTAATTACCATAGTAATCGATACAATTTAAGACTAGAACGACCAAATCGGTCGAAATGTTTTTACAGGCTTTTATTGTATATACATAACGTAAATAATTGAATCCGTTAATTAACTTATATCTTCCAGCTACAATTTATTATATATATAAAGAGATGTGTAAACATAACTAGTTTTCAGTTTTAATTGCATGATTCTGTTCCATAATTTACCTTGTAATTAACCGAGACTTCAGAGTGGGTTACTGGATCCAGATTTGGCACAATTTGGCTGGTAACATTTCACTGGTCGGATTTTCGTTATAAAAGTGAAATCATGGTAAAGTTTCATCATTGTTTCGATAACGATAGAGAAATATCCTATATCGGTATTCATACAGCCCGGCGATCGGTGGATATTAATTTCGAAGCGCGAATATTGACAAAAAATGAATGGTAATCAAAAACGCAGGGATACGAATAATCTATGATACCGTGCCAATCACATCGGTGGAATTTCTTTTTTGACTGAAAAATAATACGTCCCTCGTACAAATTGAACAACACCCAAACCTGTACATGTATATATAGATATATTTCCACATAAATCAGAGGATATACATATAATTCTTCAAGTGTACAACGAAACATTTCTTTTTAATAAACGGCTACGAATGAAGCTTTTTTGATGTGCAATATGGGGGAACGGGTGTAATAACAAACATCCGTATATCGTACGATACATGATAACCTTCTGTGTGTCACTTTAAACATGATTTTAATACTTATTCTTAATAATATTTATCATGTATTATTCATAATCTACATTGTAATATGAATATCTAAATTAAAATGACTTTAAAGGGAATGTTATTTTGTGTGGTAAATATGATCCTCAGCCATATCCGGAATTCATAATTATCTGTTTAGAGTAAGAAATATAAGGGTATTTTTAAAGAAGTATTGATTAAATAATGATATGAAATATTTTAATATGCAAGTACGATCCTCAAGCATATCATCGTTATAGAGGTAACATTCATTAACAACATTTTTCAAAATTTCTTTTATTGTAATTTATTGCTGTAACTTTTTGTTATCCATCTATTGGAAAATCCGTGATTAACTAAATAAATTGAACCTTAAATAAATTAAATTTAATTAAATAAATTTTACCTCTGTAACAACGATCTTAAGTAAGACGTTATAATTATTAGTTTGAAGTAAAAAAGATAAGGGTGTTTTCAAGGAAGTAATAATGATTAAGAAATAATTTTAAAAAAAATGGAAGCTGTTTCCGATAATTAATAGTTACTATCAGGAAATAATTATAACCCTCGATTTACACGGTTGATTGTTTCCCGGTTGATTTACATTTCACATTGAAAATAAATATGTCATAAATTTAACAAATTTATATGAAACAGTATTATGTATTTCTTTAAATTAGAACACATATTTTTAAATAAAAATTCATTAAACCTAGCAAGGTATTCATAACATAATGAAAAAGTACATATTTTCTTCCGCATTTCTTCAAGCGTGTTAAACCGAAATCGTGCAATTTGAATGCCGGTTTAAATCGAGGGCTAATTGTATAGAAAATACTTTAATATATAAATATATCGCTCCACCGCAGTATTCATAAGTATCCTTTCGAAGTAAGAAAGATAAATGTGTTTCCATGGAAGCAATGATTAATTACAAGAAATATTTGAAAACTGCTTACCATTTTATCGTTATCACTACTTCAACTCCAATCTTAAGAACACGCACAGATTATAACTAAGGATGCATGATAATATATTATCCAGATGACGAAACAGATGAGATACAAGGCAGCGTATATAATTAAGATACGCAGTAACCATAGAAGAGTATTCTTTTGGGAACAGCAATCGGAAATTCCAGAATTCCAATTAAAGGATTCATTCATATTTACGTGATAATAATTGAACTCAGTTTTCAATATAACAACAAGACACTTCCTATGAGGTTAAGAATTATGTGCGAATAAAAATCGTTGATATCGGGCATAAATATTAACCTGTTCACCGGGGCTGACGAGTTAACTCGTCATTCGAATCTACATTTCTCCCGAAGGTTACGAATTAAATTACAATTACCTCTCTCATAATTCTTCAATTTTTGTACGTATAAATTTAAGTAATGAAAAATCAAACTCAAATACGCGCTATAAGAATAAATATGTCGCATGGATTTATTTGATTATTAAATTGAAAGTAGCCGTGGGATGTCGATTTTTCGGAAGAACTGCCCGGTTAACAGGTTAATGTATCAGGAACTTGCTTGTTAAGTGTTTACCTGGTAAAATACTTGTTGTTCTTCAATGAAGGAATGGAAAGAGAGTTATCGATACTTCGTTCTTTTTTAAAAGACTACGTTATTATTTGATAGAAGACACTGATGCTTATAGGAAGATTTCCCAATAACTGTTCATCCGACTTCTGAATATAGTCTGCAATGGATCAATCCACGAAAAACAATTGAATGGAAACAAATAAGAATCTCGATACTCATCGATGTATTTATAAACGTGATTGGCACCTGTACGAAAATACCCTTCATCTTTTATCCTTTTAAAATCTATACTTTATAATTTTTATGGTGTTAACACGTTGAACGCCTTGGCGGTCACCGGTGACCACCGATGCCAATATTACTTAAACTCGAATCAAATATATCGCTAATATTTGTAAAATTTTCAATATTCTTAACGTTACGATAACGATGAAAAGTAACTAATGTATCGTAGAGCACTGAACCAGTTTTATTTTTAGACGTTACGACCTTGTATCGTGAGGTATCGTATAATACGGATTTCAGCGTGGCGCAGAACGTGTTAACCAACTTTCAAGATGAGTAGAACTTACTGGAGGATAAGTGTGACGTAAGAAAAGTTGTTTCGCAATCCGAAAAAGGAAATAACGAGGCATCTTTCGACAAGGGGATCTGTTTAAGCTTGTCAAAGCTCTCAAACTAGTAGAGGACGTCACTCTAAAGTACAAACTGCAACTCATTCGGTAATTTACACGGTGGAAGTTATTGCACACTCCCTAAGGGAACTGTCAATTCTTAGTGGGTGGTACCTGCGCGTCCTTTAACGAGGAATTCTCACATACATCAGAGTTATTAATGGATAGACTTGCCAGCGAAAGTTTAGTTAAAGAAAACTAACCGCAGAACTATTATATACAAAAATATTAATATATACACGGTACCATTGACTGTTTACTAATTATATTGGTTTACTTCGGATTTGTATTAATTAATTAGTTGAATGTATTGATATATACGCTACCGGTCGAAAGGTTTACTTTAAACGTTAGAATGAACATTAAAAGTAAATAGAATATAAAACCTTTGTCGATTTTATAATTTTACCATAAATGTTAAACTCTTTTCTTGCCATGCAGACACATATTGTATTGGCACCTGGGTGTAATAAGATTTTGTTACCTTTCAAATCGGTCGGGTGCGTTAATTGCTATCGGTCGGTTTTTAGTTTCCCCACAAGAAATGACTTTACTACAAGAAGGTTGGCGAACTATGCAGCAAGAACATTACACAAACTTGTTGGGGTATGTCAAAAATCTGTAAAATAGCAATAATGAAAAAGGGGGGTACATCGAGGAAACGGGTATTAAGCGAAATGTATAATTAATATAGAATAAAATATACGAAATTTGTACAACTCTTCTATCTTATAATATCAACATACATCAGCCTACAAATATACCCAAAGAAAAGTATCCCATTCCATTTTATAGACAAGATATTTCATAATTTGCTTAACGATAGTAATTATAGATTGACGATTATAATAATTAAGCTCCAAAAATGAACATTATTAATATTCAATCAAAGAGGTTGAGAGATCACTAATTTATATCTATCAAGTTTCGTAACTGGATAAATATTACTGAGATCAATATTAATATGTAGCGTGAAGTTTTTGCGGCTATCAAGAAGGCCAAATATTAACAAAAAACTTCTTTATTTCAAAATTCGACGATACGTTTCGATAACGAGAGGATAACAATTTCGTTATCGAAACGTATCGTCGAATTTTGAAATAACGAAGTTTTTTGTTAATATTTGGACTTCTTGATAGCCGCAAAAACATCACGCTACATATTAATAATATTACGGCCAACCTCAACAATCAAGACAAAATATGAGATCAATATTAAGTGAATATTCTATATAACTATTGAAGCTATTTATTATACAAATATAGCTGTTACATATAGATATATATAGTGTCTGTATTAAAATTACAGAGATCTATATTATAATATAGCTATTTAAGGATGCTGAAAGATTGAAGTTAAAAGTCGTTGAAAATTAAAGGCGGAAGAGAATCCAACAACATCCGGGAAGGAAAACGAGTAAAGGAAAAGAAAGGAAGATAAGATAGGGACAGCGTTGCGAAAGAAACGAAAGAGTTCCTGAAAATAATTGCTTTGCAACTACCCTCGCTGTTCTTACTGATACTGTGCCAGTACCATCGTACAGAAGAAAGAGGGGGAATCTCTAGACACTTTAATCGTATTTAAAATTCACAAATTTATCGCGCCTCGCTTCCTTTTCCCGTGGGCTCATCAAATTGTCTCTTCCGTATAATTTGTCGTGCCGAGACCGGGTTGGTTAACGACGAGCAATTTGTTCGACGAGTGTTTATCGGAACAATCGTTTGAGGAAAAGGTAATGAGGTCTGAAAGGAAACAGCCGGAACGAAAGCACTGCATTTCTTATCGGAAAAGACTCAGTTTTCATCTTATTTCTTAACACGGGATATTCTAGATGAAATCGATCACTTTCACGGATAATCCTATCGATTTTGTCCGACATAATATAATACAAATATTACTTTGACCCATAGGTCATTGTATGCGTTTTAAACCCTGTACTAGTTGTTAAAACATATCATTACGTAAAACGAATCAAGTTGACGTTCATATCTCCTCTACATGTCTACCTATAAAAAAACTATTGAAATCAAATTGTTTTGCACAATTTATGTAGATCAGGAGATCGGCTTTAGGTGCCTCACCCTGTAGATTGTTTTTATATATCATTTCTTTATGGACACGAACAAATTGGATTATAGAGGGTTAACTGAAATCCGTACAGGTAAATTAAACCGGAAGAGAAGGCACGAGTCCGAGCACCACAGAAGCGTTCGCGCACAGCTCAACGAGTTAAACCACAAACTCAATTGGACGTCAGAAAGAAAAGCCTGCAACAAATGGGCCAAGTCTGTTCCGGACACAGCCCCGGCCTTAGTCATTTGACGCCTCATTTCGGTTACCGCAAAAAACCAGGGTAACGACCAACCAGACTCACTGCGAGTTCAAGTATCGACGTGCTTCCTTCGGCCTCTGGTAACGTTTCATTGTCAAAATCATCGTGAGTGTTGATTACCACTCATTCAACCAGTCCCAAAAACAGTACCCCGAAACGAGATCAGAATACTTGGAAACGTAACAACAGCTAATCTACGTCGAATATACAAATCCGTGCTCCGAAAATATACGCGACAGGAACTTTTTAGAAAAAATATCTCTGAGGGATCTGTTACGCACGAAATAATCCTGGTCGCTGAGGGCTTATATGATACTTAGAAAGCAAACAATCTCCCGCTTGTGCGAAAATATGTTGACATACAAAGATTTTCATAAGGAGATTTACTCTGCCAAGAATATCTAAGAACAAGGAGGTACTGATACATATCGAAGTATACTTTGTCGTAGCTTTATCAACTTTGTTAAGAAGAAGATATATTTAACAACACAAAGGAACAGGCATCAATTAATATCTTGGAATTAAATGATAGTGTAATGTGTATAGGAGCATGTTATAGTAATATCGTTTAAGATGAATATTCATATTAATATTCGTAAGAATAGATATCCGGGTGACCGCATATGGGGCACGATACTACGAAGGACAGCAAGAAATTGCTGTCCTCGAAAATGTTAATAGATGTAAGTCCGTTGGTGTGACATTAATCTTAAATGGTGCCGGTGAAGGAGCTTCGGTGTGCATCTGCTTTGCACCCTTGAAGATGTTTAAAAATGCAAATTGTAGCGTATGCTATGACCTAAGAGACTCGTAGTCAGCTGAATTCTAAGGAGTTCACTTATCCCGCTTGCGACCGGCTCATTAGCAATGCTTCTAATACCGGCTTAACATTCATACCGACCCGAATGCCATTAGCTAATAAAGTCGACAGAACCCTGCTACACGCCTACCGACACATATCCCAACGTTACCCTATTCACACGCGGCTACTTCCCTTACCCGCAAAATAACCATCGTTGGCCTGGACCCAAAACCGTCCGTAGACCACCACAGTTTCAGGATAACATACCATTCCCCACTCATTTTGCATCATTTCCCGTAAGTGCTACATAAAGGATTCAAAGACAAAGTAGACTTAGTCCACTCTGTATATCGGGCCGTACTAAAATGTTGATTACTTCGAATAATGTAGATCTACGAGTATTTTAACACTAGAACTGCCGAACATGTACTCGATTATACTTATATATTTATTTATATATAAAGTATGGCCGGTGGATGTAAGTTAATTAGCGGATTAATGTATGCTGTGTTGTATGCACTGTGTTAATAAATAAAAGTATGTAAGATCTCAAATAATACGCTGTTATGTATTCGAATAATTTTCGTGAAAATTTCGGACGGATCATTTTAACTACTTTGATCGTTGTAGTATAAAATATTGATTACTGGGGTAATGAATAAATTCTAAATTTACTAAAGTAATGTGTTAAATTCTGAACTTACTAATTAATCTAAATTACTGTAAAGAAGAAATTTAGATCTGGCAGAACTCTAAATATTAATTTTTATATTCATAACAAAATTCTGAATTTAGTAAGTGAATCGTTGAAAGAAGTAGTCCATGGCCATCACAATTTTAATTATTAATTACTATAAGAATTCATAGAGTCCGAATACCGTAATTGAAATGTTTAAAGAAGATGTCAATGTATACATCTTAATACTAACTTAATTATTAGACAGATAACAGTATACACGAGAAAGTGAATGGAGAATGGTAAATTTCATAGGTACGAGTACAGCACACGCATAAAATGACTCAACTTTATCCAAGTATTATTCAGTATCACTCCGTACCTTGATACGATTTAGATAATATCGTAATATTCATAAGTATCTCCTCTCACCGGAGAATCGCTATTGTTATATCTTGCACCTGCACCGTGCTCCTGCGGATACAAACTCTCTCTTGTACACCGAACGATATTGGCCAAGTAGTTTTACGGCGTGTGCGATACAAGTTTATGATCGACTGCTGCGATTAAAGGGAAAACCAGAGCGGAAAGATCCTAACAATGACCCTGGCTGACCTGCTTCCGTTAATTTGCCAATTTCGTGCTGGGAGACTAATTCGAATGGAAGAGACACTTGTGGTATATTGACCCGAATACCTATCCGAAATTAACTACCTTTCGACAATGAGTCGTGATTAACAATTGGTGACGATCAATTATACACATAGATACCGTAGGATTCTAAGAAGAATCATCTTCGTTATGTTTGTAACTTTTACCAAAGGGTAGCACCCGTGAAATAAATAAATGGAAAATAACAAGATACAATAAAAAAGAAGTCGCAATCCATATCAAGTATAATATATACTACCGCTCAGAATTATTCGAACGCCATGGCTTTTGAACTTGTCTTCTAATTTGTTGCCTCTTAATTACAAGGGGTATACTAATTAGTAATTAGTAATTAGGAATTTTTATCTTTTATTTGATCTATTATTTTTTCTTTATTTCTTATGTTATATATATTCATTTATTATATTTCTGTTACATTTCAAATTCTTTTTCATAACCGAAACCTGCAAACTTTTTAAACTCTGCCGTCGTTCGAAAACTTTTGAGCGGTAGTGTATTATAACTCATGGGAGATTAAAATTTCGTGTGACACGTACGTCACGAATGCCTTCTTTCTCGAACCCAACGGTAGTTATGTACACATATGTAGAATATATAATTCCGCATATACATCATGTCGCACTCCTGATCTGTCCTTTGGTGGACGAACGAAGAAACGAGTAGAGAGTACGACGCTGATTACTAATTAATCAAGTAAAAAGTGATTTAATTAGCGCAAAGATACGATATCTAATTACCCTGGACCATTGGCCCGGAGTCGAGAGTTCCTCGGAGTCATGCGAAATTGTCACTTTAATGATTTCATCAGAAGGTGCATTTCGAAGAATCGACACCACTACCTTTTACCGATTATGTGTGTATATATGTGTATGTCTACAAAAGCGGATATTTCTTGTTGTATAAATGTCAGAAATTATTTGCGGATCGATGAGCACCAGGTGGATTGTGTTGCTCGTGTGACGAGAAGTCGAGAGTATTCGCTGGGAATGTGACGGGTACTTTTGCGGGTAATTTATTATGTGCATAATTAGGATAACGAATAACTTAACAACCTTCTGTTCGCAACTAACGAGAGAGTATCGGGAGCACTATCGGGGCTGAACGTTAAAGATACGAGTAGCTTATACGACAGCAACTTCGGTGAGAATGGCATTTCACCGGAGTTACTCCACGGAGAAAGCTTAAAGGTCGTTTGTATTAAACGATATTATCCCATCGAATGAACTACATTTTCTCTGAGTACAAGCTACCAATGTATTATTATCTTCCTTTTACACCTATAAACTTATCCTGATAATTCTTAATAAATTACTACATGTATTTCCTTGTTTAAATGTTACTGTCTTAAATTCCGAGGCGATCAATGTGTATATATTAACACATTCGCAACGGATAACTCAAGCCTGAGTTTCTGGAATTCTTTACGAGAACCCAGGTAACTCGAACCTGAGTCTTTTCAATTCTTTACCAGAACCCGTATAACTCAAATTTGAGTCTTTAAAATAAACAATACGGAAGTAGATGTCTATGATAAGTCTTCCTATAAACTGTAAACCGACTCCCATTTTTTAAGCTACGAAACCAAAATTAACCTGTTAACCAGGAATGACGAGTTATCTCGTCATTTGAATCTACAGTTATCTCAAAGGTTCCGAATTAAATTACAATTATCCCCCTCATAATTCTGAAATTTTCATACATATACATTTCAGTAATGAACAATCAAACCCGTATATACGGTGTAATAATAAATATATCACACGAATTTATTTTATTACTAAATTGACATCACCTTCGTGATATCGTTTTTCGAAAGAATTCTCCGGTCAACAGGTTAAAGGTCGCAGCCTATCATATTCTACTCTGTGGCAGTATAAATCAGCCGAATATAAGTCTATAATAAAGCAACTTCATAATTCCAAAGAAATATTCAATTTTTCATTAACTGTAAATGTACATACAGATTTTACTATTATGTTCTGTGTACATACTAAAAAGATCAGTATCCTATAAACCAACAGGTATACAATAATTTCACCCCCCTCATTCATCTTTGGTCGTTAAAACTGATCGATAAATATAACCTTACGAAATATCTTCCGTGAGCTGTAAATGGCCGAATGGTATAACATTCTAATGGGGAATTTAAGCTGTTAGTGAAGAGGCGGATAGTACCCCGAGAGAGGTTGCATGTTGGACCATATGCTGCTTCGGATTAGGAACACATATTACGTGCAAAGTGTTATTACGAACTGCTGGAAACCGGCTTAATTAGTATTATTATCGAGATAATAATATGAATGTTGGAACGTCGACACCTGGAATCTGATCTTCCCATGTCGCTTCATAATTGAGCGGTTCAAGTAATCGCAATGATATTCTTCTCGGTTGCGATTGCAATGCAACTTTAATGATTTCTCACGCAATGTGGTTCCGTGTAATAAATTCAAATCTTGATTGAAACTTTTCCTCAACTTGAACCTTCAAGGTTCTTTACTCGAGATTATTTATTATTATTTAGACTTATCGCGGCAACTCGTGTGGCAACTGAGAAGCGACATCAAGATTTCCTACATCGTTGGTGATCATTTAAAATGCAATAATAAAATATAAGTGGAGTAAGTCTTAGGGCCGTTTCTCGGTAGCCACAATAAACGGAGGGGCGTCTGAGAGTCGTCTCGAGAGTGCAAAGGGTTAAATTAGTTCCGAAAGAAATCCAAAGTACAATAAATGTACATATCATTATTAAAACCTGTTTAAATTGATTATACGAGTATATCATTGTTATAATAAATGTATACATAATATAGTCAAGAACATATTGATCATCATAATTTAAGTGTGCCGCGGAAGTTTAACTAATAGGTGCAAATGTGCTGTGAAATCAAAAAGGGTTGAAAAACACTGGAATAGACAGACGCAATCGATAAATAACACTTTCCAAATGGATACACGAAGACCGTCTTCTACGAGCCCTGCGAGCTTAATATAATGTACGTAGAGAGCAACCCCTTTAACTCTGCCCCCTTACTCCCTTGTGATGTAATGGGTGCATAAATTATACAGTCTGAAATATGCTAATGTTAGGCTCAACTGGCATTGCTATATTGAGGGATATAATCTAATAAAAAAGTTAGCATCCACCAGAGGAAATTTTAAGAATCACCACTCTTTAATAACGGATCACCACGGAGGAGACTGGTATCGCATATTTTTCTCCATCTCACGATTGCATTTATTAGCATAATCAATCACGTAATCTGAGACATGCTAATATCGATACATAAACAACGCTGTTGGCCCACCGCACAATATTGTACTTCTTTTTTTGTACATGATACGGTTGTTTCATTCTTCCGGAATGTCCAACTGTCGTAAACCCCGCTCAATTTTAAGCAATGAAACCACGGAGAAGATAATAACTTCATGAATATTTACCAGAACGTTTGGACTCACCATGGAAAATTATTCACAGCTGTATTAAGAAGAAGAAATACGAGATTCCTTTGAAATCGGTAACTTTCACGAATAACTAAATGTTTCGCGATTATTTAATCATCGTCGATATGCAGGAAGGTGTTTAAGCGTTAATTAATTATCAGGGCCAATCGTTCTCATATAAAAATACCAAGAATGAATCAAATGTTCCTTCTAACTACTGAACTACTGAACATATACGGAATTATGCTTACAAAGTTATTTATATATAAATTATGGCTGCAGGATTTATGTTAATTAATGGATTCAATTATTTGAATTATGTATATAACATAAATGCATGTAAATTATCAAACAATAAGCCGCGGTATATTCGAATAATTTAACTAAGACTGGCAGACAAATCAGTTTGACTCATTTTGTGGTTCTACTGTTAATTTGCTAAATGAAAACAGTACTACTTAAAACTTCATTATAATAGTAGTAGTAACCTTCATTCGCCGACCGTCATTGTAAACTTCAATTAAACAAACTTAATTATATGAAATAATAATTGTATGCATTAAAATAATCGCAGAAAGGAGAACCCTCGAATGATTTACCGATCAACAAAGATAATCTACAAATATGGTTCCATATAAACAAAAAAAGAAGACGCAAAACAAAAGGTGGGGAATTTAGTTGCGAATCTAATAATAATAATTATCATAATTGTAGTAGCAGTAGTAATAACGGTAGCAGCTGTAATAATGCTACCAGTAGTAACAATAATAATGATAGTTTCATTGCTGTAGACTCTGATAACATTGCAGCAAAACATGCACACGCGAGATGCTGAAATTTAATTAAGGAAATAATTTCCGTGTATGTCCTATCGGTAGAATTTCACACGCAACAGACATTCCACGGAAGAAAATAGTAGAATAACAGAACATTGTCGCTTCCGCGTATTCTTCCTTTACATAACAATTACCCGAGTCACGGTAAAACCAGACACGTGCGCTCTTAAACAGGTTTTACACTCCAAATGAACCTTCTGCAGATCAATTTACCTTTTTGCAAATCTAATTCCCCTTTCACTTTACATTGGATTTTAATTTTATTATTAGGGGTACCCATAAGTAATGTCGTTTTTTATATCTATACAAAATTCTATTTTATTTAACATTTAGTACAGATTCATTAACAATATAATTCCCATGATTATCGATAATTTTGTTCCATCTCCCTAGCAGACTTTTAATTCCTTAATGTCAATAAATTTCATTAACATATAGGCTATGTAATAACAAGTCACGTCCACGGAAAAGGTGGAGCTGTTTATTAAATCTGAATAAACGACATTACTTATGGATACCCCTAATACAATTAGCTTAAGAAAACAAATTTGTAGAAAATCTTGATTTACGAAAGGATAAATTTGATCTGTAAAAAGATGAATTTGATTTGCAAAATGGTTAATTTGGAATGCAAAAAGGTGGATGTGATCTGCAAAAGGGTTAATTTGAAGTGTAAAACCTGTAACAGATCTGCGTGTCTGTCCTCGTCGACTTATTCCACTTAAACGTCTCATCTTTCGGAGCGTAGAGTTTCGAATGACAATAGAACCAAACTGTATTTTGCTAATTCACTTTATAAGGCATGTAAGTAAAGCTACTAATAATACCTGCATTACGAAACACTTTAGAAGTTGCTCCATATATTACAATTCTAAAGTTACTCGAGCAATTACGGTTCCATGCAATATCTTCATTATTACTCGAGAAATAGGCTTATTGACATAGAAATAATTTAAGAATGTTGTTAAGTCTCGATGCTGTTTGATAAGTGCATAAATATTTACGAGACCACTTGGTCTCTCGATGCTTACTGCTTTCAGCTTTACGTTGAAATTAACGCCATTAAACATCCCATACTTAATGATTGCAAACATGCTCTTAAAGTTCGCATAAATTATCTTGAGCGGTGACAACAAAATTCGAAACTAAAATTAATACGATGACCCGTTCCATCACAAAATTTTAACCCCATCGGGAATTAAGTGGTGAACGTATAATCGTTCAACAGTTCGTAAACAAAAGTACATATTGGACAACAACTTTGACTCTTCAAGGAGTCATAAGAGTCCTGGTCTTTTTCGATACATTTAAGGATAGCGAAACTTCCATTTTTTCATTCTTCTTACCCCTGATCGACGGACAACGGGTCGTTAGTCAAGATAACGAATTAAGGAGGTAATGGCGGAGTGAACAGGCCTAGCAGTGGATCCCGCAAAGCTACATTACATTTATTTTACTGACAAACGACCGATATATCTAATCATTAAAAATCTGCATAATGGTCAGTTGGCGTGCCTCGTACGACCTGTGCACCTATTCTTAACAGCACCGGGGTTTAACCCCTACATGTTCGCAAATTGTAGCAATGCGAAAAAAAAGAACTGATCATCCCACCGACTTGCAATCGATCAGATTATTGTGCACCTATTCATCCGGTGAAATACGATCGACCATTGAATATTATGTAACAAATGCATCCAAGCATACGGTTTATCTACGCGTAAATGTATAACTATTCTGCGGCATTTCTACAATATTTGGTTGGCCAGAACGTAAGTGCGGTTTGCATCAGCTTTTTGCGGGGGAATAGAGGAATTTTGATGAATTGCGAAATTACGAAATTGTTCAAAAGATAGGAAAATATTATAAGTCAAAATGAACAATATGTTGTTGAATAAAGAAAATTAAGAAAATATACAAATTTGAATGGAAAACGTATTCTATTTATGTGTTAAAAACCGCGCGAACTTTACGGCCAAGCCACTGCAATGTGAGTAATTGTTGTTAATAATTACATTCTTGTATACATTAAATATTCTGTTTATAATAAAAAGCTGTTATATTAATATACTAATTCGTAGGACTTAAACACCACGGTACGAATTTGAGAAAGTTACTATTTGAGGATCAACTTCTGATAACTAATTTACTGAAGTATATAACACTAATCAAATGAATATGAAATATTTAATATTGTTCAATTATTAAACAATAAGCCATTTCGGTAAGCGAGTAATAATGGAGCTTGTACCTGAATATTACTATGAGAACGATATAAAATTGAAGACGTTATCTGTTATATAATTAATTATTTTCAGCTAGGGGATTTAATATTAGTCTACCTCTCATTTATAAAAAAGTTCCTATTGTTTGTGAGTTTTTTAAGGACCACTACTGACATCTTTTGGAACCCCAGCCAACCCTGGTGCAGGGTTCTTATGCTAACTTCGTATTAGATTATCAAGCAAGCTTTATAATTAACATATATTCAAATTTAATAAATAACAGTCTCACTAACATTTAAAAATCTTATAACTTAATATGCATGTAAAATGAAAGAAATAAAAGAAAATAACGAATACTATTGATAAAAAGCCATTAATATTGACATTAACACGTACAATTTCAATTACATTAAGGAATTAATCATTTTCTATCGTTCCTTTAATTTTTCCTGCTACAAAAAAATATTAACTCAGTACTAATCCACAAAATTAAACATTTCTGATAATAAATGATGTAAACCAAGGTAATCATTTGAAATAAATAATTCTTCATAACGATAACTTCATAACTCATCCACTAAATACTTCAAAAAATGATTATCGTACTCCCAAATATTAAAATAATAAGTATTCTTCGTATAAAAGCAACCGTAATAATCAAATAAATAAAACGACCACAAGTCTTATCGTAACATCTACTTTACAATGATTACCCCATTTTTCTACAGTTTGTGAGGAATTTGTTTCCCGTGTTTGTAATGTGTTTGACAAAACAACTATTTTATGCGTATCTATAAATCTGTAATTCGAAATAGTATAGTTTTCTGAAATAATGTTAACTTCTATTTACTTAATTTGTCACTAATGAATTTATCATTTGATGAAACTTGATGACCCGCGGACGTCGTCCTCGACGAGGTCGACCGGACGAATTGGAGAACGCGCCGCAAAAGGTGACTTGACACACACTACTTTACATATAATGGGACCTTGTAAGTTAGAATGCATTCAGGCGGTAATACATCGCGATGGTGTATATAGAGGGTTCGGCATGGTTCACCGTTGTTAGCATAATGCCATACAATGCTTCGAACCCAAGGTGGCCTCAAGAAAAAAAGACATCCACTGTCGAAACATTTGGATCCCACTTACTGCGCCCTCCACAATGCATTGATTAATGAATGACCTCCAAGAATTTAATGTGGGCCAGCAATGAATGTCTTCGTGTTTTACCAACGCATTAAGGCTGCCTAACTAATGTTGTTTTCGGCTATTTAGTATATGTACCAAATAAGTAAGTAAATAAATAAACAGAAGCATATTTCATTCCAAAGTTAAAACTCATCCAAGTGCTTCCATTCTGGACTACATATTTAGTATATACACTCAATAAGTAAATAAATAAATATACGAATATTTCTTTCGGAAGTTAAAAGTCATCCAAGTGCTTCCAATTTTTGGCTATTTAGTTTGTATAGTGAATAAGTGAATAAATAAATATACGAATATTTTATCGAAAAGTTGAATGTCATTCAAGTGCTTCCACTTTGGACTATTTAGTATACATACTGAATTAGTAAATAAATAAATATACGAATACCGGTATCCCTCGTATAATGCGCCAGTTTGGTACCGCGTTGTACGAGGGTTACTTGTATTTGTTTAAAATGTGAAAAAGTCCGCATAAATTTAACAGACTGCGACCGTTGCGTTCCAATGGCACGTATATACTTTTTGATCATCCTTTACACGAAACGTATCACCGTCCGCCGTCTAAATTATGGCCGCGCGGATGAGCAAGGTATTGTTCGAACGATCGCAATGTTATATATGTATATATAGGGAGTTCTATAAGAATAAAGTCACATTGTCTATCTGAAACGGGAGTAAGACATGTAGCCATTCGTTTGTTGGATACAATGGTGAACGATGATGGACCATTAGTCACTGTTACCCCAACCTGGAAAAGCTTAAACCACCTCTCGCTGGTAAACCAACAAAAACTACCTTTAAAAATCACTCTCCTCGGAAAGGATTATTTAACCGATTGCACACTGAATATCGTCAAGGAAAACAAAGTAGAAGCTGCATTGTTGAAAGGGACATTAAAAAAAGTTCCCTGATAAAGGTTTTATTCGGAAATCTAGGGAGAATTCTCTACGATTGTCTGTAAAGGAATCTGCACAAATATGTATGTCTGAAATGGACATGTTATTGATAAAAATATTGTCAAATACTTGACAATGCGGAGAATTTTTTCCCGTGTTTGGAACGAAGTTGATAAAACTACAGAGTTGTGCATATCCATAAGTCTGTAAATTGAAATAAATTAGATTTCTGAATTAATCTTGACTTCTGCCTAAGTTCATTTGTCCCTAATGATTCGTATCATGTAATGAGTTGAAAGTAATTACATTAATTAGCACTCTAAGATGAATTTCGTTTCTATTTACATTATTTGTCAGTATTCATTCTTATCGTAGAATGATCCGAAATTTTGTGCGAACTGATTTGTAAATAAAATATTATATTTTATTGAACACAGTTAATTTAAAAACTCAGAAATAAAGTAGTTAACCTCTTCACGTCCTTGGCCACCAGGGTGGTGCAGACCACATATGTGGAGAGCATTGCATAAATATGCAATATTTGCTAAAGTTGCTAACAAGAATATAATTTCTACTTATCATAAGGTAAATAAAAACTTTCTTATATATTTTTTAATATCACAGTTCTAGTAGTGGCACTAAAAATTCGTCCATGAAAAGGATAAGATAATGTAAGAGATGAAGGCTTACGATTAGTGAATCGTCTAGAATAGTTCTACAAAACGCATTCTATATTTTAGCACAATAATTAATAATCAAAAAAATAGAATGAAATTATAGTGTATCAGAAAGAGATAAACCACGCATCCTTTTTGATTCTATCATAACTCGACTATCTCCTTCACTTTCAATTAACAACTTTCTCGTCTCTGAAAACCTTGTCACAATGCACGTATCGCAGTTGATTCGCTCAACAAATATAATTTTGAAACATCAACTTTAAAATTAAACTCAAAATCATTCCGAAATTAATGCATTATAGGATGAGACGACAGAGCAGGGTCTTACTGCAATAACGCTCTTTAAATAACTTCGGAAAGTAAAGTTGCTTGCAATGCAAATTCACGCAAGACTGACGCGCTGGGAGAAATATGAAAGCTCCGATGAGCTTTTGTTGCACGTCCTGTGTGGCACGGCACTAAAGAATGAAATTCGCACTGTCCCGAATGGTATTGTTTGCCGAGCAATGTAATCGATCGTCACTCGATGAATGCTAGGAGAAAGCTTGTCGAGAGAGGAATAGAGAGAGAGAGGGGGGGGGAGTAAAAGAGAAGAGATAGAGTGCGTATATGGACAGATACGCAGAGCCGATTTTTATTACCAAGCTCGGCGCTTCGACGAGCTTTGTAATTCCGGCGATCTATATGAAACCTCCCGAACCACCTGCATCCTCGACATAAAGGAAAACCTGCGTACCCACTCCATCATTTGACTCGACTTTTCACCACCACCACCACCACCACCCCCCAACCCCGGAATATCACTCCTAAATGTGAGATAAAATTTCATTTCGAAAGTTAAGGAGAATCTAAAGCTCCATGTCTGAACCTAAAGAAATCACAAACAGCAGAAACCTTCGTTTATAATATATTCGATCATCCCGTGAGTAATGTTTTTGGACTCTAATTCTGAATATAAATTTTTCTTTTTCAAATGAAAAATTGATCTAACTAGATCGAACGCAAGTTGCATACTGTCGAAAGAGTACTCTTTATGACACGAAAAGAAAAGTTCCTATAATCATATCAACGTAACATGATATGAACATTTATACTGACTTGAGTCACAAATAAGTTTCGTTTGCCCAGGTGTTTTTTTTTATTTAAAACTGCCAGAGTATTACTCAAGGGGAATCGACAGGTTGCTTACAAAATGGCAAGAAGTTGTTAATAATGACGATGAATATATTAGATGAAAGTCCATTGTAGCTCATTTTATTGGCGAATAAACTTTATTCGACTCGACCTCACATATGGTAAATAAGAAACGACATTACTTATGGGGTGACCTAATATAAACTCGAGGAATTATGACACTCTCCGAGGCTTCAACATCATCGAAGATTACAAAATATTGGCTGTTTTTCGAAAGATACATTACATATATAAATATGAAGGAACAAGGTTCATTTACTCCGAACGAGGCAAGGTTGGCACGTATGAAAACGCGTAAATACTTGTTGGTACGAAACGAGGGGGCGAAAAGCAATTTTTGCGTTAAAAGTGGGGTGTAAGGTCGCACGAAAAGTTAGATTATTAAAGCCATGAAACGAACGGAAGGGGGATATTATCTATGCGTTGTCTTACTTTAAATTAAGAAACTTCGCCCACCTTTATACCGGGACACTTGTGGATCATAAAAGAGTGTTCACAATTTCGTGCATGTTCAGTGAAATAATATATCGAGTGAGTCAAAGGTACATGTTTTTGTAGAGGAAGAGAGAAGGGAGGAGTGGCCGATGACAAACGTTTTCCACGAGAAGATTGGGAAGAATATTACTAGAGAAGCTACCGTAAGCACGATCGTCCGGTGGAGGTCCGATATATTTATGCCTCCTCGAAACGTTAGTTTCCCACGCGAGGAGAATTACTCGCGTATCTCACGCACGAGCTTTTACTAGAACGAACCTTTGCGATCGACGAAATATCAGATCGCCGCCGATATAAATGTCCTACACTTCGTGGCACGTATGTGCCTACGTTTGTTCTCTCGCGTAATGGAATTATCGTTCCGCAGGTGCCGTGGCACGCGATACTTCGATTACGCGAAATGCAGCCCTTTCGCGACTGCTTACTTCACCCTCCGCTACTTCAGCTCCACTCCATCCCTTGTCCTGATATAATACTACTCGATGCGTTGTAATTCGAGTTTAATCGCCACTCCGAGCTTACAATGGATACTTGCGACTGGTACTTACGAAGAAATGTGTCGGTAGAAATGAATGCGATTCCTTGTGACGATTTTCTCTCTTAAATATACCTTTCTCTACGTTCACACTCCGATTCTTTTTTAAATATTCTTCGAGTATTTCTTATTAGAGATACATGAGGAAGTAGGATTAATTTGGTTATGAATTTGTATGTTCATCCGTGGTACTTCATATTCATAATGCTATTCTCATTCCCTGCGTGCATCCATTATTAACGATATCAATATTAGGTTCGCTCATAATTAGCGGATGAATCAGATTCGGACTCCAAAGAGAAGAGAATTACAGGGTTGTGAATAGACCCGACTTGGGGAGCTTGAATGACTCGACTATTCTCGGCTCGAGAAGGAATTTCGTTTGGGAATCTTTGGTCGCAAAGCGATGTACGACCACGTGAAAATAGCACCCAGTCTGGCGCAAGAAAGAGGAATTACGTCTGGAATGACGATGCTTCATTTACGTACCCCTTTGAAACATTTATAGATCTGGGTGTTAGGAAGCGTTGCCTTTGGCTCACATTTCTTATCGTTTCGCAGCAAAAAGTGAAAAACGTTAATTATAAATCACTACGATTGGACTTTATATAACTGGCCGATTTAGTATATTCTTACTTTATCTATGATATGAAGTGCTATTTGTTATTAATTACGCTTAAATTATAAACATAGCACTGCTTAAGTTTCTTCTGGAATATCTCGATAAGAGACAACCTTTTACCACTTAGATCTATTGTTCTTTCTATATTTCTTAGAACTATACTTATTGTTAAACATATTCTAAATCCAAACTCATGTACAATCATATTTTTCTTTTTGATGTCTTACCAGAATAATAGCGCGATAAATAGTAAGGTAACAGGAGGAAAACGCACGAGAGCTTAAAAGCATCCGTTCTTAATTACGGTTATAATTAATAGACATTCCATCCGTAGTCCATGCAGATGTTACTCTGTCATAGACAAACTACCTAAAATAGTTCGAGTTCTTTGATATTTGAGAATAAAGGATCATTCCTCAGTCGCATTCTATTACACTTGATTTAATTCTTACGCACGATATATTCACTTTCCATAAGCGTCCAAGGAAACCCGAAACCGAGACACGTCCGATTAACATTGAAATCCCGTGGATTGTAAGGGTGCGATTATTAAAGAACCGGTGTCAAAATATGAATGTTATAGAAGAGAGTAGAAACAGCGGTACGGTCGCAATTTATCGCGAAAACCTTGGCGCGCAATCCGAAAGCAAAACACAAACGTGACGAGGGGCGGGGGGGCGAACATCGGAGCAAACGATGTGTGCACCCTTTTTGTGTCCGAAAGCATAGCTATGAAGCGTACGCTTCTACTCCAGGAAAATATTTCACATATTTTTGTTAGGAATTAATCCAGCCTCGTAATTCTCGTTGCCCGGTGTGTTCACCGCTGAAAATTCTCTTGACAAACAACCCCTCTCGGTGCATTCACATCCACCACCCTTCTCCTAGCCCGAAGGGTGTACCACCTCTGTATATTCCTATGGTTTTCACGCGTCCATGTATCGCACGGTACGAACTACCAGCTTTCCAGCAGGAAAACTGGCTGCGGATCTACCGAAATGGTCACCGACGGCCTCCACCACCGTGCCATTTCCCCATTCACACCATGGAATTCCTCAAGTTTGCACGGAAATTAGTTGGACCGCTGTAATTGCTCGAATGTATGCGTTTACTCGTTAACGTTATGGCACCTCTCATTACGGACCTAACAGCTGACACAAACTGGATGGGTTCCTCCCACGAGCACGATATTGTGCCGAGTAAAAGTTTAATTGTTGTCTTGGGAAGTCGAGGAAAATTTAATAACGCATTCCCACGTTTTGCGTATTTGTTTTCTGTCGTAGTAGGAACAGCTTCGTGGAATGAAATCCATTTAATATAAAACTTCGAAAGGGAAATATCAAAATTCGTGAGATATATGTGACTAATGTATAGCCATCATTAATTCACGCGGTGATATGTGAGCTGGGTGAAATCGGATTAGAGATTTTCCGGTGTGAAACGGTAGCAGTTTCGTCGGCATCGTTATTTGAGATTGACACGTCAAGTGAACACCGGGAAACCATTGCCGTTCCATTGGGTCATCCCGTTAGTCATGATTAAGCAAATTTCATACTACGGCTATTAATATTATAGCGGGTGACCGCGTGATGTCCACAAAATTCCCCGGGCTCGTATACAATGCATGCACTCAACCCGACAACCGCCGCGACTACCAAACTTCCCGAACTTGATTAAACTGTCTCGGAAAAGAGACCTTCGACTACTGCCATTCCCCCGGACTCAATTTCGTTTCGATTAATTATTTTCATTTCGACCCTCTATTAGCATACAAATTCCACTGTGATAATGCCTGATTATGAAGGAAAATAGAGAAGGAGAGAGAACAAAATCGGGGCTTGCAGACATTAAAGAATACAGGCCCAAAGAATTAGTATAAGTTCGATATATATTAAGTCACATAAAGAAAGGATTAAAGTTGCTATCATAATTATAGTTATAATATTAGTCATAATTATATATTATAATATTATAATAATAGCCATTGTTATTGTATATAAGTTACTGGAATATAACCGTAAGGATAAGATATACATTAGTTTATGTAAAAATAAGTTAGGTGCAATGTAAACCGGAAGCCATTGTAAGCCGTAAGGCAAGGATTAAGTATCAATAAATAAATAAATAATAATAATAATACCTGATTATGGTATTAAACTTTAGGCAAAATAATTCCTATCCAGAAATAGATGTAGGCCTTGACTTATGACATTTTAAAAATGTTGAGTACTTATTTCAATTAATTATTATGTACGTGGAAGTAATAAATTGTTAGAATCAAATTAAAGTCAATATGCAATAAGTATATAATTTAACAGATTTATGACCTATTAATTGCACTTGATGCATTATTCATTTTTTACTTGTAGTATTATTAAATCTAAGTTTTAATATTATTTCAATAACTCGATCTGTTGTTTCAAATGTTTTATCTGCTTTCAATATCTACTTGAGAAGTTGTCCGAAACCACACACTGGCACAACTTAGTTTATTTGTTTGCATAGTCATAAGTCAAGGAATACACACGTGTTCCCCTTAATTCGAAGCTTAACTTGTCCTCCTAACACATACGAGTGGACGAATAAAAAGATCAGTTGACAAAGCATTTGAGTGTCTAATGAGACCAAGAAATATCGAGGGACCAAAAGCAGAAAGGAAAACTAAACAGCGAGAGGAACGACTATGAAGCAAAACACGGAAAAGTAATCATTAATTCTGGAAAATCAAGTGCTCCCATTTTCCTCTTGGAATACCTCATTCTGCATGGCGCTCCTTTTTTTTGTGCCACGTCAAAAACAGTTTTCATTTCACCTGAGGCGTATCCCTTAAAAACTCCATCCGTTATTTATCACCTCTATTTACCTCCCTCCTCGACTTTCAAATGTTTTGCCACGTACGTGTATATCATGTAGAAAACGCGAATATTTCTCCGCATTTTTGAAATTAATATCCATGCCACATGGTTGCCGTACTAATATAATGAAAAAGTACATTTTTAATAACGCATTAGTTATTTAGATTGTAGTGTTCCGTTAATCTCTAAACGTACATTTGTATTTGCATTATGAAGATGAGCGAATAATTAATAACAACTGTCGCGGACATGTTGCCGTTTAATGATTTATTTTAATACAGTATTACGTGTATAATATCACTTTAATATATTTAGCACGCTGATGGGATTCCAAAGCATCCTATAATTACTGAGTCCTAAATTAGGGTATGTTATAAATTATAATCACCTTTGCCAATCAATTACTGAGCGATAATTAATCACACGATATAAAAATATTACGCGTTATAGGAAATCGTATTATACGAGAACTGTCCTCGATTGAACAGTATATGATAACAATAATAATATAAAGAACATAAACAATAGAAATAACATGTTTGTTCGAGTAAAGTAAACGAAGAATTCCCGCATTTTATTATATAGCGCGTTGCGCGAGAACCGCGTTATTTAAAAAGAGTCGTTGTAATATCTTTAGCACGTTATAGGAATTCGTGTTGTAGGAACTCGCGTTATATGGAACAACCAAAAATGAAATTAAACAAGTAATCTCCAGTAGATATTTCTCCTAAATGTGCGGTTACCTAATGTTTTAATTACTAACGAACAATATTTTTGAAAGTTACTTTTGTGATAATCGAACACTTAGATCCCTACCTGATCGTCGACGGATTTAATAATCTAGAAAACACGAGATAAGTAAGCTTTTTACATACATTTGCCGGAAAGCTAATGACTTGTTTGTAGTAATGGCATTTGCGACGAGGAGTATCCGGGTTTTGTGTAAAATTTACAACGGAAGTAAGGGAGTAACATATTCCACACTTCGACAACCAATTCCTCGGATATCTTTTGCAGAGACGGCACAAAGATACCGATATAGTACTGAAAGTAAGCAGAAGCCTTAGATTCTAACCTTCGACCGCAAAAAAACGCATGGTCTCTGTACCAATTATGAAAATATGCAATCATCAATTTATACATTAGCACGCAAAATTAATATGACTATGATAAACGTTTGAAAGCAATACACCTATTAAATCGCATTTATTTGCCTTTTAATCAGTTAACGAATGACTTTTAATTTTAGCAACAAATCGACCGAAAATTACTGGTAGCTTAACAAATATACAATCGTCCACCGCAACTGCACAAGCTTTAGGGCAGGATACCTTAGATAATAAAAAGCTTGAAGATGACAAAAGAGAAGAGGCTGAAGAAAAAGAAAGACAGGAGCATTCAAAGAGGATGCTTAAATATAGCTTCACATTTTTCGGGACTTTTATGGGGCTTGGACTTGCTTATCTAGTATATGAGCTGGGAAGTCCCAATTATGATGAACATGGAAATATTATTCAGGATGAATTCTCAAATCTGCCATTCTTCCAACAAGTGTATAGAAGGCTCAAAAGGGAACTCAACTATTATACTAAGGTACAATATATTTTAGATAACATGCTTAAGTATGCTCTAACATCATATAATATACTACAGATAATAAACATATAGTTCTAATGATATATGATATTATTACATAGTATGTTATATTAATATGTTTTTAATTATTCCAGCTTGTACAAGAACCTAGCAGAGATAAGTTACTCCCAGACCCCCTTAAATATCCTTATATTCAACCTCCATATACATTAATATTGGAGATGACAGATTTACTTGTACATCCTGATTGGACTGTAAGTTACTCTATCTTTTCTTTGATAAACAAGAGTTTGTTTATATAAATATTTGTTTATAATTATATATTCACTTATGTTACTTCTTAATTCAGTATCAAACAGGTTGGAGGTTTAAGAAAAGGCCAGGAGTAGATCAGTTCTTAGAAGCTGTAGCCCCACCACAGTTTGAAATTGTAGTATACACAGCTGAACAAGGAATGGTATGTCTTCAATTTATAATTTTTATTTAATATATTAATTGAATTATTCTAACTAATCTGTTTCTTATGCATTTCAGACTGTCTTTCCTATTCTTGATGCACTGGATCCAAATGGATATATCATGTACAGATTAGTTAGAGATGCAACAAGATTTGTAAATGGTCATCATGTTAAGGATTTAGATGCACTTAATCGTGATCTCAGTAAAGTAGGCAGTTTTTTAGATGAAATTGATTTCTAGAATACTGCAGTCAATTATATTTATTATGTTTTTTGTAATATTTTTCTAGGTAATTGTTGTGGACTGGAATAGTGAGAGTGTAAAATTCCATCCTGAAAATACTTTGAAAATACCAAGATGGTCTGGTAATGATCATGATACTGCATTATATGACCTAGCTGCATTCCTAAAAAGTAAGATTTTTATCTTGGCTAACATCTTTCTAGCCTATTCGCTACGGCGGTCCGTTCCGTCGGAGCGCTGCCATGGAACGAGATCGCGCGTCAAAAGTATATACAGTAGACTCCCGTATAACGCGGTTAATATGTTACGCATTATCGGGGAATTCCCGCGTTTTGTTATATAGCGCGTTGTGCGAGAATCGCGTTACATAACAAAAGTCGTCGCAATATCTCTAGCGCGTTGTAAAAACTCCCGTATAACGCGAGTTTTCTCAATTATACATTGCTCGTAGGCAGTCTTCGGCTTTCGGATTCATAATATAATTAACAATTGAAAATCGTGGAACAATAATACACAATAATTTAATAATGTTACTCGGTATGATAGATTTTGAAATAAGAGAACCGACTTTGCGGGTCACATCGTCGATGCCGACGAGCGAAAGAGCTAGAATAGAATCTAATCATATTTGGATTTAGCACTAATAGAAATTATTTTTCTTTAGCAATACTCTCTTCAAATGTGGAGGATGTAAGGGATGTCCTAAACTACTATAGGCAGTTTGAAAATCCTTTAGAAGCGTTCAGAGAAAATCAACGAAGATTACTGGTAATTGTTATTTACTTGATTTTTCGATACCCGCTGATCGAAAATGTATTCGATTCTTATCGTTATTTTGTTGTCGTTTATTTCAGATGCAAATGGAAGAGAAGGAGATGAAAGCACAAGAGGAAAGTAACAAAGTACTCACATCAAGATGGAAACCATCTTTTCTCAAATAGAAAACAATGCATTTAATACAAAGTTGCGACCGTATCTGATATAAATTAGAAACATCCACTCATTTCATCAACACAAAATACATAATAATGTTGCGTCATTCTGATTACAAATAAATAAACAAGTAGTACCTGTGCTTTTAATTTTACATTTATCCATAATCTAACTTCATTCTGTGTATGTCGTCATAAAAATAAATAAACTTCTGATTCAAAGGTCGTAACAACTGTTTCTCTACGCCGCACGCGGCTATCTGCGTAGAGTATGAAAATATGTTTGTTTACATTGGATGCTTTCTAAGTCACGCGTTTCTTATCACCTTATTATTTCTGTCTTTTTTTCTTTCTAGCTGGTTTAGTTCGAACTTTGGGTAATAACAATTCTTGTAATGCATTGCTATCATCCATACCCGTTATATCCGCTTCTTGTGAAACACTTATTAATTCTTGCGTGTTAATTGGCGTTTGCAATTCGTCCGTTTCTTCTTGGGATTGAAACATTGCCTTGGTATTTGATGACTCTAACCAGCTCAAAACTTTTTGATGAGGTGCTGCTGATATAGGCAAAGGCACATCCTCACAAACATCCCAAACCGCTAAAAGCTCTGGTGCCAATATATCTACATACGATTCTAATTTGCCTATGGACTGTTTCCAACTTGGCTCGAAATTATTATTTGTTCGATCCTCCTCCCATTTTACTACCAATTTTTTATTAGTTAAACCTATAATCGAAATATATTGTAGAAAATTATATTTATTCGATTTATATTCACATTTATGTTAGGCACTTCGAGACAAGGGGGGATGAAAGGTAGCACGGGAGGACCATAAATATTTTTACTCATATTTTTACTCACTTTCATAAGCATTTTGCATATTTGCTTTACCAGATATTGTAAGTGGTACGATCGTGCGATTTTGTTCAGAGAGAGCTTTTTCCCATGAATCCAATATACAACAAGATTTACAATTAATATCTGAATATTTGTTTAATATATTATCATGTGTTATACACTGATAATAGATATCACCTAAAAATGATTACCAGGATCAGTATTCTATGGACGTGTTAAATGTGTTTCTTAATGTGATATTACGCACCCGCTGAGTTTTGTAAAAAGTGAAGTACGTCGCCCGTTTGATTTGTAATCATTTTCGAACCAATATTGCATAATTCGAATCTATGCCTGAGATAAGGATTCAGACACATTCCTTGCATCTGAGATTCATTTAACGTTTCCGTTATATGCGGCGGAGTAAATGGAAGACTAAATGAATGAGATATTTCGTCGCTGATCCAAGAATTGAAAATAATTTTACTCTCTCCTGCTATTTGACTAGATAATACTATCATTTCTTTTTCTTCGCTGTAATTATAAACGCATTTTTAATGTGGGGAAGCTTTTCTCGCCTTATCTAGTGCGGCCGTTAATATTGGGTTGTTCAATAAGTTCGCGCGGTTTTGTCGAATGCGAACAATTCTGTTTTCCTTTTCAAATATTGAATACGAACGAATCTACAATGTATGCTGCACCATTATTTAGCAATCACATTAAAGAATAAAACCAAAGCTATGGAATGACGATATACATAGTTGACAGGCAATTCTTACGAGATATGTATATTCAATATGAAATGAAAGCCGCACGAAATTATGGACGAATCTAATATAATGTAAACATAAATTACCGATTAGTAATAGTAGCCATAATCGGGGGACTCTTAAATTGATGAGTCCATTTCTGTTGTACACACTGCTTTGGTGAACGACTATCACACAATAACAAGCTATGATACGTGCCAATATAAGTACATGAATTATGTCTACTTGCAACATCTAATGAAAGACCTTCACATTTCTCTAAGTGTGACTTAGGACATATTTTTAATGCCGGCAAATCAAACGGAATCTATAAAGATAATATACAATTTTGAAGTAAACCAATCTGAGGAAGTTCCAATTAAGGAATACATTCCATCCTTACTCTGATATCGAGATAATTAAGGCAGCATCTATCCATGAACAGAATAAGATTTGGATCAACTGGGTCAAATCTTACACTTCCCCAACAATCATCTAATGCTTTACTGCCTAATACTTCGAAACTACTTATGTATTTCCTGTGAAAAGGAGACGTTATATTTTTTGATTGTGCGATACGGGTTTTGCACTCGCGAATTAACCATTTTGCCGATCACATCTACCTTTTTTGTGCTCCAAATTAACCGTTTTGCCGATTATATTCACCCCTTTGCATGTAAAATTCACCTTATTACAAATAAAATTCATCCATTTGAAGCTATTATGATAAAAATAAAATCCAATGTAAAGTGAAAGGGTGAATTTGATTTTCAATCAAGTGAATTTAATTCGCAAAAAGGGTGAATATGCTCGGAAAAATGGTTAATTTCTAGTGCAAAAAGCTGAATATGATCTTCAAAATGGTTCATTTGGAGTGCAAAACCTGTAAATACTCTTTTAATAATATTTACACTTTATTTAGGTCCCATAATGTAACTGCTCTTTCTGCATTCATAGTGCAATACTGATTAATATCAATTGAACTTAAGTCTGCACCAACATATGGCACTTTTGATTTTTGCTGATGAATCTCATCAAGATTATATTTATTGTCATGTTCTAAGAGTGTATAAAAAGTGCAATAGTTTTTGTGTCTTCCTAGTATCCTACCTACAATATGATAGCCGTATGATATGATATATCATGTTATGATAATAATGGGCCATATGATAAGTAATTATAATATAATATAACTAGGATGATCTAACTTACACAAATTACCAACAACATTATGCCTTAGTTCATAAACTGTGTCATCAAGTTTGCATTTACTTGCATTTTCTAACAATGGCTTCCATAAAAGCTCATCTATAGTCTTAAGAGGTGTAACAACTAAAAATTTGTTTGAAATTGCTTAATAAAAATGTTAAAAAACTATTTTCCCTTTTAAATTCAGACATACCTAACTCTCCCATAAATGGAAATATTAATACATGTGAATCATTATGGTGAATGTAATCCAATGAGCCACCTGTATGGTACCAATTATAAGCCTAGAATGATTGATGTAGAATGAGGATCCAATGAAATTAATTTTTGTTGTTTTCTTTTTACATGCATTCATACCCCTTTGAAATATGGATCAGGATCCATTTCAATGATTTCTGCTATATCTGCTAAATATTTAGGTACCATGGCCTGAACCTTACTTTTGTTATGATTCCATTTAATATCTTTCTTATGTACAACTCCAAACTCTACAAAGTTAGAATTCTTAATAATGTTTCTATAAGCAGGACCTGTGAACCTCTAATATTGAAGGAGAAATACCTTTCTTATGCTTATGATAATAATGTTTTAGTCTAGCTATATCGTCATCCATGTGACTTTTTATTGCAAGAAGCTGCAATGCTGAATCTTCCTCATCTATCACTAATAAATACAAATGCATATATACCTAAAATTAGTACCTACTCTGAAATGAGCTGGTAATATCAAAATTAGGTTTAGCAAATCTCACCAGCCCTATGTAATTTAGCCGGTGGCAACAAAGGCCTTGGTAAATCACAATGATAAGGAAAATCTTGGTACTGACTGATTACATTTTCTATGTCCCAATTCTCAACAGAGGATTCATGGTTCAAGTTAAATCCTGGTACCATATAATGTGGATATTGCTTTAAGAACGCGGGTTTCAATTTCTCTCGCAAATTATTCTCGGCACGTTTATAGGTTTTTGATGCAAAACTATGTTGCTCCTCCATTTTTCCTATACCTTTTATTTCGTCGCGAACTTATACTATTATCACGATATTTAGTGGACATTAAGTTTATGCTTGCTAACCTGAGCGACGGTTTATTACATCATATAACTTTGAAACGAATCATTTGAAGAAAATTGTCAGAGAAACAACGAAAGAGAATCTTTCTGTTATGCATTGTCATACAAATGCTGATGTTTCTTATACTTTCCGTGTATAAACTTCGATAATAAACGAGTACTTTGACCGCTATTTACATTCAACTAGGACCACGTGTTTATATTTTGAAAACTGACAAGTATATATAATACCAGATGATTTCATCTTGGAAAAGATACTATGCTATATATAGATATAACACTCCAAAGGTTTTAAAGGGCCAGAATTGAAGTACCCTGCGATCTATGCAATTCTGTTCAAACTAATCCGACAAAAAATGGACATCCCAACTCGACTACTTTAACGAACTTAAAATCTTTCGCACTAATGCAGTCGCAATCGGTATCAGTACTCGGGAGTATCTTTAGAACTATTTTTACTTTTTTTTCTTAAATTCTATACTAATCTTCTTTAATTTAATCTAATAACTTATACTTTAGTTTACTTGTTTTAGAATTATTCACGCGTTTTTAAAATCTCAACTTCCATAAGTTTGATGCTGAATTATAATTCAAAACATCAAGTTATTAAGTCCCAGTCAGAATTGCGGAGAATAATTCTACATTCTAACGGCGAATAATTGACATACGCGCTCAGTTTTAATATTTCTTTTGTTTACTATTAGCAGGAAACAATTAAAAAATCCGAAACACAATAAATATTCTACTCACCGGTCGCAGAAAACGGACGATCGGATTTCCTGCTCACGAAGTTCACTCCATTCTGATACAGAAGGAATTATAATTATTATGAGGCTGTGCGAAAAAAATTCCAAAGAAGCCAAATTCCAAATATGTTTCAATGAATCATGTATTAAACTAATTAGTACTGTATAAGTTAATCGATATCATTAATAAGAATTTAGTGTCGAAATATAGTTCTTCCATATGATCGCGTGATTGGATACGCTTATTTGTTGAAATCAAATGTTTTCTACGATAAATTCATGATATTCACATAAAACTGAGTCTGTACTTTGGTTGAAATATAGTTATGACCATGTTTTTAATAACAGATCAAAAGAAAACTAATAAAACAGAGTGCTGAATTTAAAGATTATTGCCGCTGTAAGGGTCAAACAAAAATTAGCTAAATATCATAAATGATTTGCGTTATTATTGAATAGAAGTTACAGAATTATACGTACCACACTCCATATTCTTCATTTGCACTAATTATTACACTTTACAAACCGTTATTACACAAATTAATGAAAAAAGAAGTGGAAAAAAAATCACAAACGACTTCACTTAAAGACCCACTGGCGGGACAATGAAATTCAGTATGTATTCTGATCGCTGATTGGTCATCTCGAAATTCGATATATATCTCGATAGGTTTCGATATTTGTGACGTATGCTGTTCAAATATTTTCCCGCGGTTAACAAAAAGCTGGTAATATAAAAAATATACTTTAAATTTTACTCAATATACTTAATATACTTAAATTATATTATATATTTATATATTTACGTATGTATATGTCGTTAAAAATAAGGTTGGATGGAAAAAATAAATTAATCGATTTAATTACGTCCATTATGCAACGTGAGCCGCAAAAATCTCTGGAAATGGAACTTTATAAGTTTGAACGTTTTTATTAAATTCCGAAGGTCCCGTCATTTTGACGGCTTCCGTAATTCTACTGTTAAAAAACGATCAGAATAGATTTATATTATACACCAAATTCTGTTCTTACAGGATAGATACATTCTCGATGGATACGTGTAAAAAAATTCCTGTAGAAAAGTATACTGTATCTATGGATTTGTAAAATAGAAAGAATTTCATTTCGACTTTCATTAAATGTTTGCAAAGATTCATGTAAAAACAGAATTCGGTTTATCTGTGTTAAACACGAACCGAAACGAGAAACGTGCGTTGCTCGCCGCACGGCGACTCGGGTGACACTAGTATGGTAGTTATGAAAAGGAGATAATAATAGATTCGTAAACACTTGCGCGACGTTTCAATAACCTGCGATCCAATTCGACTCCAAGAAGTATCCTTCTTGGAATGCGACGATATCAAACAATAATAACTTTTACCTCACACATTACTTGCGCCTACAAACAACTACATTCAATACACAGTTGACGAAATTAGTTTTAACTAATATTTACAATTTTACGTTACATTTAAATTATATTGAGATAGGGCATAAAGATCCGAAAGAAATATTAGAATAACGGATCTTGCACTCCTTCCATTTACACGCATACGAAAGTAGTCTAAAGTAATTGGTATTTATTATTACCATGCTTCATTATTACATTTTCGTAATGAACATCAAATATATTCACACAGAAATAGTTTGAAATCATTTTCAGGTGGTTACACGGTAGAATGGAAATCATTGATTTTGCCGACGAACAAATGTACAAAACGTACAACACAGATAATATCAACTTACTAATTAAGTGAAGATGCGCCTTATTTCTTTATTACTAATCATTTTTTCACAGCTAATACGAACGAAGAAATACTGTCGATGGCATTAAATTAGCGATCACAGCATTGGCTCACATATCACATCATGCACTGATCAAATGTAATAAGCATTTATCATTTTGTTTGCATTATCAAAACGCGCGAACAAATTCGATGAAGCGTGAGTATATCAGCGGTGTATTAGGACCCATCTTTATTATAGCTACTTTGACAAGAGCCGCTTAATCAAACATGTATATAGAATTGTTAAATTACCAAACTAATGCAATGCTAAAAATGGAACGGTAAGTTGCCATTCTCATCAAGAGAATTCTAAAGAACGGAATTAAATAATACGAGTGCTAATCATCGATGTCTTTTTTTTGTAAATACTAAAATATCATTCACGTACATCTAATCTAACCTGTTGGGAAAATAATTATTATTAAATATCTCATCAACTGACTCATTCAGTCCGAGTTTTGTAACTTTGAGCTACAAATGACCTAAAAAGAAGTCATTGTTTTATTACAATTAATATGCATAAAATATTTTAAGCATAAGATGTATGAGTTAATATGCCTGTAAGGTGTACACAATGAACTTACTTAATTGTATCGGGCAATTCCTTATACCGGCATATATATTTATGACCGAGACCATGCGAGGAGTCTATTCGCACTAATTGAACACGTTCCGTATCATTTCCGTGATAACTTAATGCGGCCTTATATAACTGTGAAATTTAAGCGGTATTCGTGTAATTGTTTAACGATTAATATTAACACATTGTACGCCGGTCCCACGATATTGCGAAATTCCGTTATTAGTATATAAAGCGCAGACGGCGAATGTTCAATAAACTTATAGTATATGTTCTTGAAATACATGCTATATACATACATACTATTTTGTGAAAATGTAAAAAGCTTTTAATGTATTTCCTTTAAAAAATTCATACTTTGCTGGTAAGAAATATAACCGCCGCCATTCACACTTTGAACGACTGAAATGTAACCGGTGTACAATGTGTTAACACTAGAACTACCGAAGAGGTCAAAATGAATTGTTTCCAATTTATAATAGAATTATTAAAATATACATCGACGGATTGTATGAGATTTCGTATACCTTTATTTTATGTACATAACGCACATAATTGAATCCGCTAATTAAATCGCACCCCTCAGTGCCAGTTTATATAGAAATAAATGTAAAAGTATAACCTTGTATATGTTCGATAGTTCTAGTGTGAAATGATTGCACTTATATTTCGATAACAATTTCGTACCTTTTCACCTAAGAAAAATGGCACAACGGCGTCGTCTTCCGCGTGTAATATCATAATGGGACATTGGATATTCGCGACATGCTTGTCAGACTCAAATCGCAGATTATTCGTATAAAACGGTTCGACGATCATCCAATGAAACCATGGTAAATGTTTAAATATCTTAAAGAATATTATGCTTTAACATCATTAGTCATAAATTGAAACTTGTTTTTATACATAATACTTGCGATCGGAAATTGTACGCAACCCGCTTAATTACTATGTTTCAGACGTTTACTTTTATGATAATAAGCATGCTTAATTAATTGCTTTATAACAAATAAAGAAATCAATTAATTATTCTTAACTTTGAAACCGATAATGTTTGCATTATTTTAAATACCTGTGAGAAAGGATGTTCACTCAACTCGTCGGCTATATTATTAAATGGCGACTCGAGGAATAAACCGGCAGGTTGCACGTTTTCTGCTGCTAATAATGCCAACACATGACTGGAAACGCTATATGTTCGGAAAACGGAGTATTAACAAGTAGAACGATGAAATCAAAATATGATCCTTTAAATTCGAATACTTTATAAACCTTACCCAGTACCCAAAGAATGGCCCCACACGAAAACAGGCGCTGTACCATTAACTTTCTTCATTACCCATTCTAGCACATATTTACTGTCCGCAACCACACCTGTCTCAGACAATTCTACATCTTGACTATCGCCGTAGCCTAAATTAATTAATACATAAATTTCATAAGACTCTTCATAGGAAGTCAAAATACGACGGTCGTTTCGGTACTTTACATTTACAGGGAGTTCTACCGTCTTCCGATATACGAATCTCTGAATTAAAATCATTTGAACCCAAAAGGGGCAATACATTATAAAACTTATAAAACTATTAGTTTTTGTTACTGAAAAGTATAACTTATAAAACTATAAGTTTTTAAGGATAGATAATTCATAAAATAATTGCATTTGATCAACCGCCATGAGAGGAATTAAAAGAATTACAAGAACTTAAAAGTGAACAGAACTCGGTTCTGCGGGCAGAACTCCGAAAAACCAGATAATAATTGAAATTTTGGGACTTACTTCTATAATCGAAGCATATAACGTGATAATCTAAGCTTTGAAAAAGTTTATAGAGTTCTAATCGATGACTACTTGCTCTGTTACCACTATTTCCATGCATGTACAAGAAAACGGGTTGATTAGCATTACTTAGAACGGCCTCGTAATCATTGTCTGCCACGAGAGTAGTATCATTTAATAAAGACTGAGGCAGTATTTGCCTGAAAGTATGATTATTTATTATTAATTCACGAAAAAATGTATATTATATACGCGAAATTAGATTCATATTATTTAATTCCTAGATAATTACCACACTCCGATTTTTACTTGTTGATCAGTCTTCAAGTAAAAATTTCTCGCGCCTTTTAAACCAACGGATTCCGGTTTTGAGAAATCTACATTAAGTGGCCATTGTACTGTGAGTTTAAAGAACGATTTATTTTAGTTTCTTGCGTATCGGACATTCACGACTAATTAGTAATTCATTCATAAATAAACGCCTTACTGATATTTAAGAATAGTATCTTTTTCTGAATGGTATGTGAAAAATGGAATATCAGGGGTAAAAGTCCAAATATTGATAAATATATAATTATTGATATTTTCATCATCCAAATTAAGTATCTGTAATACACAGATCATTCTTATCATTTTTTTCCATACACTCTCGATGTTTTCATTCGACCGCAATTAAGTCAATCTTGCAATATAGCTCAAAACATGCTGATATGGAATGAATTTCTTGTTAATTATGTAGACATGTAATCTTACACCAAGTATACATACAAGATAGAAGAGATTTTTCAAAGAAACCATAACCCATGTTTTTATTACATGTGTATGCACAAATCATTTTTAATGTAAAATACATTCAATGTAATTAGATAGTGCAGATAATTGTTAAAACCAGGTGTAGGATGTTGGTAATAAGGCATGACCTTCAAACATGCCTATTTTAGTTCTACCTATTCTGATAATGTAAATAAAGCATAGAAGGAAAAACAAGCATAAACAGTATGTTAATGAAAAAAGAAGCAGTTTTGCATTCTGAGGAACACAACACTCTATCATATTACTTGACTTTAATGAATTGCACTGCCCGAAAATAAGAGAAAAAAATATGTAACTGCAGAATGTGCTTTATAGTCATATAAAATATACACATCAATTACTGTAACATATATACATATCTTAAATCTTTGTTGCTGAAATCAACAGAAATATATACCAGCAACAAATAATGAACTTATATCTCTTGTAAATATCAGTGTACAGTATGACAACATACCAGACTACAACAAACTATTATTTTTAGTTCCAATGACTCACTGTGAGTAATACTAATGATCTATTGTCATGTCTTTGATCAAGCATTCCAAATAATTGCCTTTGTTTTACTATGTAAGAACTTAGTACAAAGGAAACAAGATTACTTTACACAGATTATTAAATAAATATTAAGAAATGCTGATATCTTTTTACAGTATATAATGAAATACATTAGTAGGTCCTTGTTTCAATGGAAAAGTAAATCACATAGGCTTACAAAGCTATAATTACACAGTTTGGTTTACAAATAATAAAAGAATGAGATACAGAAGCACAGTCACAACGAAGCAACTTACATTCCTGTATACCAAATATCAAGAAGGGCGTATGGTAGCACTGCTACTAATAGTAGATAACGTGACCTCATGTTTGTTAGTAGCTACCGAAGCGTAAGGTACCTTTTGCACTGTAAGTCCTCCCCGTACACACAATTTACTTGTACAACAGTCTTCTCAAGAAGTTATAATTTGAGTCAAGGTGCATCAGTAATTAAATATAATACTGAATGCATCAGTATATACTTAAAAGTATAACACTCCCCTTGCATACAAAACAGATTTTGTTTAACAACTACATTAATGTAATCAATTTTTATGTATATACGTGTGAAGATAATATAAAGCAATCATAGTTTTTCAAACTTATCACATCATGTATATATTATATCATTTTATTATATTCTCATTAAAATATGTGCCTTTTTCATTCATGTATGATGCATCTTACATTATGTGAATTATATTATTCTAATGTTTTTGAAACATTATTCTTGTTCTCTTGGCAATATTTGAGCTATGTTGATTTATATTATATAAGTTATCATGATGACCTTTGATGTTTATGCTACGTTTCATAACTTATAAGTCCAGAAGCGTTTCATTTCGTAAATATATATCTGATGCAATAACAGATAAAAAACGTAAACATAAATATCATTTTCATTACATTTAAACTTTTAGACTGTACTTTGTAGAGAAATATAATAATTTTATATAATATATATGCATATACAAGGATATATAAATATATATATATATATAAAATATTTAAATGGACGATGTTTAATTAAACCATTTGAAAGTTAGGAGATAAGATGCATTATACAAATGTTCATTGTAAAGCACTAACCTAACACAAATGTAACAAAGCAAAACTCTAACAAAAGAACTTATAATTCGAATGTACCAAACGATAAAAACAATCGTAGAAGAAAGACGAATAAAAAATGAGCGGTCGCGTTAGGATAAAAGATGATTTTTAATGAAAAGTAGCATATATATTAAGGCGTATACCTTTAACGAATAACACTATACCTTTTTTTAAAACGCTTCTTTGGTACCCAAAATACCATAATACCAAATGAGTTCTTTCAAAGAAACGATACTCCTACCCACCGATAATTAAACTGATTCATCTAATACCACTTCATCCACTGTCACAAATCAATGATAGGGACAGCACATGAAAACACACCTCCTTTTTTTACAAATATTAGTTACCAAGAATTATCGAGAAATGTAATTAGAGTTGCAGTACTGTCAACTTTTACGAAGGAAAGGATTCAGTCAAATTGTCTGCTTACACCGCACTGTCAGATTTAAGACTGACAAGAACTATAAATTCAGGAATGTGTGAGTCAGCCTGATAAAACTGCATCGGTATGAATTCCATGTACATACAGGACGTTGGTAAAGAAGCCCATTGAGAAATATCACAAACAAACAAGAAATAAACGATATTCTGAATTTTTATGATAATCGGTTCATAAAAGCCGTTGACATAAAACGTTACATTAAAATAACATGTTTACACTTAGTTTCATCTAACGGCAGCACCGATGAGTATGCAGGAACATAATGTAACACGTGTAGAATAATTGACCACATATGTTAATACTTATCTAAGAATGATAAAACTCTTGAAAAACTAAAAAAACTCCATTTTTCGGTGATAAAACTCTTGAAAAACTAAAAAAACTCAATTTTTCGGTGAAAAAACTCTGGAAAAACGAGAAAAACTCAGTTTTTCCACGATTAAACACTTGAAAACTCATGCAAACTCAGTTCTTCGCCGATGAAACTCTTGAAAACTCAGTTTTTCACCGACGAAACTCTTGAAAAACGAAGAAAACTGAGTTTTTCACCGATAAAACTCTTGAAAAACTAAGAAAACTGACTTTTTTACCGTTGAAACTCTTGCAAATCTCATGAAAACTCAGTTTTTCGACGAAAACCTCTTGAAAAAACTAAGAAAACTGAGTTTTTCATCGATAAAACTCTTGAAAAACTAATGAAAACTAAGTTTTTCAACGAAAAAACTCCTGAAAACTCAGTTTTTCACCGATAAAACTCTTGAAAATCTCATGAAAACTCAGTTTTTCGACGAAAAACTCTTGAAAAAACTAAGAAAACTGAGTTTTTCACCGATAAAACTCTTGAAAAACTAATTAAAACTAAGTTTTTCAATGAAAAACTCCTGAAAACTCAGTTTTTCACCGATAAAACTCTTGAAAAACTAAGAAAACTAAGTTTTTCAACGAAAAAACTCCTGAAAACTCAGTTTTTCACCGATGAAACTCTTGAAAATCTCACGAAAACTCAGTTTTTCGACGAAAAACTCTTGAAAAAACTAAGAAAACTGAGTTTTTCAACGAAAAAACTCCTGAAAACTCAGTTTTTCACCGATGAAACTCTTGAAAATCTCATGAAAACTAAGTTTTTCAACGAAAAAACTCCTGAAAACTCAGTTTTTCACCGATGAAACTCTTGAAAATATCATGAAAACTAAGTTTTTCAACGAAAAAACTCCTGAAAACTGAGTTTTTCACCGGTAAAACTCTTGAAAAAACTAAGAAAACTGAGTTTTTCAACGAAAAAACTCCTGAAAACTCAGTTTTTCACCGATGAAACTCTTGAAAATCTCATGAAAACTAAGTTTTTCAACGAAAAAACTCCTGAAAACTCAGTTTTTCACCGATGAAACTCTTGAAAATATCATGAAAACTAAGTTTTTCAACGAAAAAACTCCTGAAAACTGAGTTTTTCACCGGTAAAACTCTTGAAAAAACTAAGAAAACTGAGTTTTTCAACGAAAAAACTCCTGAAAACTCAGTTTTTCACCGATG